>CM064867.1:24324975-26724975 GCA_032719365.1 Prinsepia uniflora | reverse complement strand
TCGACATTAAGCCGAGCACCAACACTACGGCATAGCGCCAACCACTACAGAATCAGTACGTACACATTTCAAGTACATGCACCAATTACCACCAACCAGAACCACGGTGCATACCACCATACACACGCAAAGACAACCCTACAAATTTGAATAAAACAAAGATATTTTAGAATACCTCAACATAGCTCGTGGAGTATATCGTCACGTACTTCTAATGTCATCTTATGGTATGTCCACTAATCAACCATAGCGGCATCAGCCCTGCACTACGACATCCAAAGTCCAACCAACAACATCATCGTGTACCCGTAACCATCACAGTGTTTCTCCGGGGCACACAAACATCCTCGTAACTATACGGATTACCACCTGACCTAGAGTCAAACACGCTTCACTTTTGAAGCCCATCGGTCAATCCTACCTCTAGACTGAACTACACTTCTTCTGGGAAAGTCCAACTCAAATCCCTTCCAAATCTCCCGGTCTCCTGGGTCTCCCACCAATATGAAATCCACTCACATCTTAACCACGTACATAGGGAAGACCCATCACTAGATCCAAGTCCAATATCCATACGTATGCAACCACAGACCACATACGTCCTGCACTACTTCAAGATGGTCAAGATATTCATCTACTTCCACTCCTACAAGACAGAGCACTCTTCTCGTCTTGCATGTCCAACATATTCAACCTCTGTCTTATCATCTTATCCTCCTGATCCACCATACTTCAATCCTGAGCTAGAAGCAATGCAGTCCCGATCCACTCACTCTTAAGTGGATCCCACTCTCATCCATACAATGCTAACAGACCATCACATCGAATGAAATCAATCATGAATACCACTCGTCTAGCGACACATCTAGATTGTGGGTTCTCTTCAATAATCTCATATCGATTAGTTATAATTACTCCTTCTCCGCTTCCTTCCGCCATCCTTCAAAGGAAACACATAATGGTCCTCGAGCATATCATCACAAGTCATTCTACCTTAATCCATCTTAACACCATCCCCTGACACTCGCCACACATGCCACTCCCGGCGTCACCTCGTACTCTCTTCCTCCTGAACACTTCCACACGTGTCCATGATCAAGGGGGGCACAACTCCTATAGTTCCTTTAATGAGTCAACCGAATCGACTCCAGAGTATTCTTCACTCATCATGTGACACCAACTCGGAATCAACACAACACCTCATCGTCTAAACCACAACATCTCCTGATTCCAAGATTCCAATCACGGTACTTCATCCTCAAATATACAATCTCGGACTAATTTTCCAAACGTCACCTTTTCTACTATACTGAGGAAATCCACAACTCCTATGGATCACAACCACGTGTCTGTAGCCAAATCAACTCACCGACCAACTTGCATGTCGGTTCTCACTGTTTATGCACATCCAAAGGATGTTAATCATCACTCATTCGGATGATCGTATCCTAACCTTCCCAAGGTTCAACTCCGAACACCAGCTAAAATACGAGTCACCAACTCTCAGAATCCTTAATCTACAATCATCGGCCTCGGACTCCCTAGTTACCACCCTCGAAGTCGCCAACGGCATCTGCCTACATATACCAACACATCAGGGGGAGTCCATTAAAACTAACCTCATGAAAGGTCAAACCCGACCATACCAACCTAGCCCGATCCAACACGAAGCATAGGTCCACCGTGCTTCCGCTGCGCTACTATGATCAAATCAACGGCATCCTGACCGTTTGTACCGAACATGACCTACCCATGGTCATCACATCTCCCAGCTCGTGGCACATCATCCTCTATCTCGTGCTGACGGCATACCAATCCTGAATCTCTGTGCCAACCGAGCCGAAACCCTTACTCTACGCTCGGGTCGGGGAAACTGACCTCCTTTGTTCTCCACATCTATGAGCAACACACTGCTTAACCAAATGCCATAATCTCATTGGAATCATCTAGAGTCATCCACCAAGCCAATTACCTCGACTGCATCCCAGCAGCACCATCACCCATCCGGCCGTAAATCGGCCCAACCACAACTATCTAACCCCAACCCCCCCCCCCCCCCCCCCAACTTACGGTTTCCCGACTAAGTACTTACTCTGGGTTTTCTCACTCAGGTACTCGCAATCCAAACCAATCATCCCACGGGGTTCCTCAAATCATCCTCGTCATACGGGTTATCCAAACCCGCGACAGCCACTAGTGCACTACAACCTTACCACTTGGGTCATCACACCCGACTTAGACCATTCCTCTAATCCTCCAAGTAGTTTCCTATAGCCCGTCACTCAAGGCATCCGGCTACTCATAGTCGCCCAAGTCCAAACTCAAAGAATTAGACCAAATGGTCACAAGTCCATACTATCGTCATCCAATTGCCATCCAGCCCAACTGGCCTCCTTGGCCCGCGTATACCACTAGCTCAATCGGCTACAATCGGGCCCCATAGGCCGACCAGCCCACTCGTAAGCGTAGCTGACTGGCTACCATCCAGGTCAACTGATAGCATACATCCGACCCTATGGTCCAACCATCAAGCATATTCAGCGCCAAACACGCTAACTACTCTGGCCCCTAGGCCGACATACGTCATAACTCGTATGCGTATCGAGCGATTATCATCCTACCACTAACAATCGTTGCTAACTAACCACTAACGAATGTACTGTCACTATCATGTCCAGGTTGATTACGGGTTATTCCGCGTCGAGACATCACATCCACAGTAGCTTCACAACACCTAAGTCGACAAACCAACGACTTTGGGAACCAAGCCTCGCGCAAAGCGCACAAAACCTGCTCTGATACCAATTTGACATGACCCACCCTCAATTTCCTGGGATTAAGGGCTAAGTCATGCTCCCGTTCAACTTACGTGTGACACGAAGACTAAACCTACGTCCAACCTCCATGTGACACGTAAATCGGACCAGGGATTTCGAAACGAACCATTCAAAACCTCCGAACTCCCTAGAGCGTGCAGACTCTACTATGGACCGCGTGTGTGATGTCTCCGTCCCTCTCGACCAACAGCCGCACCGCAACAACCTAGAGGGTATCGAAAACATGAGAAGACTGTGAGTGGACCAAAAATAAATAGTAATTTTAGAAAACACAATTTACACCCTCCACACAAAAACCAATGCATGCATATAAAATCCATGTAATGAAACCATTTCATATACAAAACCATCAATGAAAACCAGAATAGTTTCTTTCCTCAAATCCGAAATTCAAATCCAGGGCCTCAGCCCAAAATCACGAATCAATCTCAAAGTACGGGAACTCAGCCCCAAAACTCATCAAAACCAAATCGTCCGGGCCACTGCCCAAAACTTCTAAAAACCAGTGAAAAACCAGAGAAAAATATCAATCATGCGAGTTGCTGGATCTCAAGTGTGGCTGAGTCTTTAAACTCAAAATCATGCGCAATAATCAGGCCTTACCGGGATATCAACGAGTCTTTAAACTCAAAACACAATCAACAGGCCTCGGGGGGTATCATAATCGAGTCTTTAAACTCAAAACATATGCCGAGTCTATAAAATCAAAACATATCAATCCAGGGCCCTCCCCCCGCCAATCAACCGAGTCTTTAAACTCAAAACCAGATCTAGCGGTTTTTCTTTTCTTTTTTCCGTGTCTTTAAACCCAAAACCATTTTTCAATCAACAGTGAAAATCATAGAAAATCCATATCCGAATTCGCAACAATGATTCCGTAAGGCGGCATCCGGAACCATCATCCCGAACCCAAATCTAGAATTTCCTCTTTAAGTTTTCAAACCAAATCCGAATCACTTTTCCAAAATTCGATTCCAAAATCGAAATCTTGTTTATCGAAATCACATGAACAGGGCACCAAGCCTAAAATCGCTTTCCAAAATCCGTTATAAATCATTGAAATCAAATAATCGTTCAAATCCCGAAATCAAATCATTTAAACCATGATCAAATCACAACAGAAATCGAAACCTCGTAAAACGTGCAATTATGTCATAATCTCAAAATACGTGCCAAATTCTAAATCATCAAGAGCATAATCATAACATCGAAATCACGAATAGAAAACATAAAAAACATGTATGCATGCATCATAAGTTTGAAAGCAAAGTCCACTCACAGACCATTACGCTGCTGCCTCGATACGCGTGCACTTATGCCGTTCCCGGCCAATCAACTATCACCGGCTTTCTCGAACCTAACCAAATCCCATAATAAGGTTACTAACTACTTCATAAAGCTTCTACGAAAGCCCCGTAATTTTTCCAAATTTTTAACTATTTTTAACCGAGCACTAGAACCTTCTGACATCTCGAAACATATCGAGACAATTTCCTATTGACTCAAAACTAGTGCCAAAATGTTCGTTACATCGAATACTTTAAAAGTTGTGTTGGAACCTTCCCCATAAGGGGCCCCACTGTTCATCGTCTTCAACCTCGAACAACTGGTCCAGATCAGTCTGGTCCAGCCCGAACCGGCGTGCCCGGTTTTCCTCCAATTTTAAACCGTTTTTACTTCTGTTTTCAGCCTTAGCTTTGTCCCATCATTCTCCATACATCTAACTAGTTTTAACGTGAAAATAGGACGTGGTTCTTAACTTCCAAATCACACAAACAAACCCGTGCCTGCAACTACATGCCACCATCCACTCTGTCCACTTCTGGTCCTGATTCTTGGTCCTATACATTTGTTTCGAAGTCCAAAACTCCATCCAATGCACCAAAAAAGTCATCAACAGTTAAATCATACAATACCATTTTTGAATGTAAATGGAAATTCAATCGAGTCTTACCTCCCTATCACCGCCGTGAACCACCGTGGCCACCACTGGCTTCCCTCAGTTCCTTAAACAACTTTCCTGACCAGCCTATAGTCAAATGATCACAATTGAGGGTATTGTAATTTCCATGGTTCTTCGGTTTCCCCACACTCTGTTTCTCACGGTGATGTGGCCACCGTCCACGACGGCTTGCCTTGACAACACCACCCACAACCTGATTATACGTTCTCTCACTTGCCTTCACACAACTCTCACAACTAATGGAGATCACAGGGTTAATCTGGCTTGTTTTCATGGTTGCCCTGCTCTGTTTTCTCTCACAGTCTAAATCGTGTACAATTTGCACCCTTAATTTAAAACCAGTGCGGCGGTTACAAAGGTTCCACAGCCATCTAGAGGGGAACACATGTCAACAATCTGGTGGTCACCTTTTCCAAAACAGCCAAGTGTCCTCCTGTCATTGGGCATAGATCCCTAGGCCACCATAATGACCAAAATGCCCTTCGCACGTTTGAACCCGTAACTAATTCATCCGATGTCCAATGATGATGTGCTGCCTGTAGTTGTACTCAGGGCATCGAGACCTACCTAACGGTCCTCGAACTGTGTGACAATCACTTGTCGTCTAAAAATTCAACCATTTGTCCTATTTAACCAATTTACCAAAATACCCTCGACCTTCAAAACGTCATAACTTTCTCCTCGAATGTCAGAATCGGACGTGCCACCTGTCTATGAACTCGTGACGTCTCATACTATGTCACGGTCATCGGTCAAAGTCCATTAGACAGTCCAAACAAAAGTTCAACTGTTTGCCCAGTTCTAGGGGTAAAACTGTCATTTCGCACCGTCCGTCCAAAATCAGCCAACTTATCACCGATTATCTTCACTAATTTGTCATTAACCACTAATCTAAACCTGGTTTACGGAACGGGTCATTACAATGCGTACAACGGAGTTAGTTGATAGCCTTTTGTAGGAAACCCTAGTGTTTGTTATATGGTTCGGAAATGTGAGTTGGTGAGTGGTTTGACTTTGCCGAGTTTTAGGAGTCGAGACCGTTGGATGGTCATGTCATGTCAGCTTGGGTGATGGGACTGCACTTTGCAGTCGAGGTTGTATTAATCGATTAGACCTAGTTGGTTTTCGTACTACTTTAGTTGTGATGGATAGTTGGTGCAGCTAAGGCCATAGACGACCTGGTAGACGACATTGGTTGAGTTGAGTTACGATTGGTTAGAGATTGGTTGGACCAGTTACCAGGGTTTGGTACTTGGGGATGGAATTTTGGAGTGGGGATACAGAGTAGTTAGTACGAGCGATTGATTCTGTTGGAAGTGGAGTCTCGATAGCGATGTTTGGTGTCTGGGTCTACATGAGTTGTGGCAGGCACCACTATCGAGAGTGGTTGTAGTTGTGGATGTTGTGAATTGGGGAATGTTTGGGGAACGTTTCTTTTTCTCGTATGAGTTGTCAGAGTGATTGTACCCAGAGTTGTTTGGTACGAGGGAGATAGAAATGACTCCAATTTGAGCAGAGGTACGGGGTCTTTGCTTGGTATAAGCAGAGATCCAAGGTTGTCTGATTCGCACAGTGTGTGCTGAGGCTGATGCTGATGCGGATGCTAATGCTAGTGTGCTGGTGCTGGTACTGTTGCTGGAGCTTGTGATGACGATGAGTCACGAGTCGGGATGTGACTGCGTCGAGATGAGAATATGCTCGGTATCTATGCTCCGGGAGTGGATCACGGATAGGTTTGGGCTAGACTAGATCCAACATGGATTGAGGCGTGAGGATGAAGTATTAATGGACCACATCCTTTTGGATGTGCATAAATGGTATAGGCCGATAGGCGAACTTGGTAGTGAGTTAGACTAGTTACGAACACGTGGTTGATGTCTGAGTGTGTTGGTTCCGACATGGTTGGAAATTCGGAATCGAGAGAGGTTATGTTGAGGCGACGAGGGGAGTGCTTGATTCCACCTTGGTATTGGGTATTTTGAAGTCATTTAGGGTGACTTCTCATGTTCTGCCATGGCAGATGATGGTTGTGTCACTAGTACGTTGTTCTTGTATTGGTTGGTGGACCTGTGATTTGTTTTGGGCCATCAGGAGGAGTTGGGTATTTTGAAGTTAGGTGAATGAGATTTCTCATTTTCTGCTTGGTGGTAGACGATGTTGGGTTACATGGCCTAGTGAGTGCAGCGAGTTTTGTCTGCATTCACGTAGGATGAATTTTTTTGTCATCGTCTTGGATCATCTTTGCTTTACCTAGGTGGAATGACAAGGATCGATACGAGGTAATTGGAGAGGACCCACAGTCTCGACGTGACTCGTCGTTGATTGATCTGTTTAGATATGGGAAATGGTTGAGGAGTGTTGTGACTGACGAAGGATTCAAGAGGGTGTAAGACCCTATGATCAAATTTCAGGTGGATGGTTAGCTGAGGGAGAACATGTGTGGATCCTAAGTGGATTTGGACTGTGATCTTAATGATCAGGTTAGGTGGAGAGTTTATTACCCTATCTTGGATTTTTGAGTATGAGGAGGTTCAGACTGAACTTCCTTTCGAGGTTAATCCCATATGCTGTATTAATCGAACGAGTAGGTGTCTGACGGGATCGGATTTGGTCAGCCTTAGATGTGTGAATGATGGGATTGGCTTCTCCATGAAGTCAATCGAATGTAATGTGTTAATAGTTTGAGTAGGTAACCGATAGGTTCGGAGTTGGTACACCTCGGTAGACGTGGGTAAGATTGGATGCTCTTTTGGCATGAATAGGTACGCCTTGGTAGGCGTGAGTCAAATTGGTGCGTGTTGGATTTCGGGATTAGGAGTAAATGTATTGATGCTGGTCGGGTGACCGTGGGACTCGAAATGAAGGATGGGTTGGATTTTCGATCAGTCTAGTACTGGATTGAACAGATGGACTCCAGAATTGAAACGTGTTTGGCTACGATCTAGGTTTAGTGGACTGGTTGGTGGATCGATGAACGTACTAATGTACGTCATGCGAGAATCGACCCGGGGTAGGCTTGTGGTGCATGGTGGCGGTATTTAGGATGTACCAGGGGTACGTTGGTGAACGTGTTGGTAGTCGACTTAGTCCCGACACCATTGGATTAGGTGTGGACGTGAACTGGACATTGGATACTGTGCACTGGGTCTGGATATTTCTGATGGGTCCAGTTACACACAGGTCGAGTGCTTTGTTGGTATACGTATACTCAAGTTGAGTGAGTTGGTGGTTAGTGTAACCACAAGTGAGTATAGTGTCAATTTTCGACTGGCGACTATCAAGTGCTGACAGTTTGGCGGGTTGTGTCAATGTGGATCGATGAGTAAGATTGGCGACACCTAGTGGGAGAAGATTTTAAGATCAATTGGTGATTGAGAAAGGAACCGTCAAGTTGATTGTGTCAGCAAAATGGTAGAATTGTCGGGTGGTATCAATTCGGAACGTGTGATTACTGTCACTCGATGTGGTCGAGTGTAGTTGATGCGACGTGAGTGTTGGGGGAACGTCTGGTTGAAGACAAGTATCGTGCTGGTTAGTGGGTGTACAAGTGCACGTACGATGTGAGGTCGAATTTGCTTTCCAAGAGGTGGTCGTGGAATCGGGATAGATGGAATTTCGAGGACGAAATTATTTAAGGAGGGAAGGTTGTAACGAACCGTCCCGAATTTCAGGATTAGATAAGTGAGTAATGAAGGATGAGTGAGATTAATCAGTGGTTAGTTGAGCGAAATCAAACAGATGGTGAAAAATGACCTTTTTGCCCCTGGTCGTAGGTAAAATGTTGACTTTTGACTCTGGGAGTCAAACGTACAAGGACAGTTGACCGTGACGTAAATTTGGACGTCACGAGTCCGTAGACAGGCGACACGTCGAACAGAGAAGTTATGGTTCATGAAAGTTTGGGAAAACTAATGCACGAATTACGAGATGGATTACATTTGTATCCTGGTGAGCCTAGATATTTAATTCACGCCCAATGGATGAGTGACAAGTGTCACTCATCCCATTGGCCCTTAACCCCAATTTGAGGATCTCATTCTTGATTGATGAGTTTCAATATTAAAATAATATTATTTTTATTATTTTATAATTTCCACTCCTCTCATCTCTTAATCCCAGCCATCTATCCCTATCTCTTCCTCTCATCTCCACCCTTCATTTCAATCATCTTTTCATCATCTAACTCTCACCACCAAACTTCACCATCTTCTTTGTTTTTTTCAAAACCCAAACAACCATCTCTCTACAGCCCCTCCAAACCTCATTAATGGAACTTGGTATGTGAATGCGAATGTGGGAGAGAAGAGATGCGATGATGATGAGGCCATCGCGGACGACCGTCGTGGACGGTGGCGAAGGCCCGAAGTCAAACCCGTGAGGTACGTTTCTATTTTGAAAATCCAAGGTTAGGTTTTAGAGTGTTTTGATCCTTTTGATGGACTGGGCTATGATCTAGGGATCTAGACGAGTCGAATGGGACCAAACCAAGGCTGGAGGTGGCCAGAGACGACGGCGGTGGGCAGTTGCAGGTTGGCCGTGAGTTTCCTTGATCGGGAAGGTGAGTTCCTCAATTGTTTTTCATGTTTTAAATGGCTAGATCGATAGGGAAGGATGTTAGGAACCTATAGGAATTGAAAGATTGGAAAAAGGACCAGAAATGGAGAAATTATAACATTGAACCGGGACTGTCAGTTTGGTTGGACCGAACCAGTCTGAATCGGTCTAAACCGGTCTGGACAGAGGTTAGGGATGATGAATAATACTGCGCGTGGCTTTCACATTCAGGGGGTTCAGGCCTGGCGTGGGGTCGTGTGAGGGGCTTTTTGGGGAAATTTTCAACTTGTGAAATCATGTATTCGATGTAACAAACATTTTGGGAATGGTTTTCGTGTCGATCGGACATCGTTTCGATATGTTTCGGAGTGTTCGAAGGTTTAGGATCAAGTTTAAAAATAGTTAAAAATTCGGGAAAATTATGGGGCTCCAATGAGAGGTTAATGAGGTAGTTAGTAAGCTTCTAGTATGATTTGGACAGGTTTAGGAGTTCCGGTTACAGTGATTAGCTCGGGGAGGGTTACGGTATGCAAATCGAGGCGGCAGCGTAGGACGGTCTGTGAGTGGACCCTAATTTCTAAACTGTGATGCATGCATAAATGTTTAATATGATTTACATGATTTCAGGTATTTCGAGGGAATATACGTATTTTCACATAAATCGAGGTTAATGGTTTTGCACTGACTATATGTGCTTATGGTTTTGATGATGGTTTAGTGAAATGGTTTCAAATTTGAAAAGGTAAACTCGGGCTCGAGACCCATTTGTTTTGGAAACCCCCGGACTTGAAGTCCAATTAGTTACAATATCGGGCCAGAAGTCTAATTGGCTTGTAAATTGATTTCGGGTTTGGAAATATGGAATCGGGCATGAGACCCATTTGAATTAGTAACTATCGGACTTTTAGTCCATTTGATTTAATAAGGCACTGGGCTGGAGGCCCAGTTGGTCTATAAAATAAGGCTTGAGGCCTAGTTGGTTTATGAATCGGGCCGGAGGCCCATTTGGTTACGAAGTCGAGCACGAGGCCCATTTAGTTTTTGAAATCGGGTACGAGGCCCATTTGGTTTACGAAATCGGGCAAGAAGCCCAGTTACGGTTTAAGTTTGTGATTTCGGGTTCGGAGACCCTAAACGGATTTGGATTTGGACAGGTTGCATTTTTGGTTTCATGACGGTTTATGGAGACTGGGCATGAACCTTTGAAAGGTTTTGAGAATGATTTCAAAATTGTTTTTCATATACCTTCATTATATGTTTATGGATTGTCTCCTCCAGGGAGGGTTGTTGGCTTGGGTGGACCCCGGAGTAGTCACGGAGCACTAACACTAAGTGGAGTTGCCCCCGTTTGGTACCTTACTCTTAAGAATGCTATTATGGATTATAACCCCCAGGAAGGGTCATTGATCTGCGGACATTGACCTAGGTGGACCGTGGGGAGACTTAGGATTTGAGACCCCGGGTAGCACGCGCGTAGCTTTAGAAACCGTGACAGGATTGGTTATATGATATATGATAAACATAATTTATTGGATTTGCAAAATTGTGTTTTGTGAATGATAAACGGATTTGGGCTAAGTTCCCACATATGGTTGCTATGTTATGGATTTGTATAAATGGTTTTGGACAGTGTCTCGTGTGACTTGAATTTACGGAACTTGGGGCTGAGACCCTAAATATGGTTGTTAGAACATATGATTCGATAAATGGTTTTCGTATACATGCATGCTTTTTAGTGAAGGGCATAAAGGTCTTTTATGAAATGTGTTTTATTAAATCGTTGATTTTCGTCCACTCACAGTCTTTTCTGGTTTTAATGCCCTTCAGGTTGATCACGGATGCAGACTATAGTAGAGACCGAGTCATCACACTTTTCAACTGGATTCTGGCACGCTCTAGAAGCTGGTAGGGTTGATGGTTTTAATTTATTCTCTTGTCTAACACTTCGTGTCAAACGGGATCATGACGCATCCCGTTTTAACCCCCGGGGGATTGAGATGGGTCATGTCACTATACTTCACATGTCGAAAATGGCTCGATTTTGAGGACTTAAAGTCGTTGGATTAACAAATAATGCTTTTCTATCGTCGATTCGTTTCGCACCATTACCTTGTCTCAAGACTTCCAAATTCCCTAATTTTTTTGCAAAGATAATCTATGAGTGTTTCTCATTAATATGGATAGTTGGATCAATTTAACCGTGAAAAAAAATTTAAAAAATCATAAACCCATCAAACTCATTAACACTTAGGAACTTTTGAAGGAAACTTCAATAGTAACCTCGGTTTTTTTTTTGGATCGATTGATATGCGAACCAGTGAATTTGAAAATTTTGGCCATTCAATTTATGATACAGTGTATCTAGACCTTACCTGTTGAAAATCGCTCGGTTTTGAGGACTTAAAGTTGTTGAACAAATAATAATTTGTTATCGTCGATTCGTTTCGCACGGTTACCTAGTCTCGCGACTTTCAAATTCCCTATTTGTTTGTGAAGATTATCTATGAGTGCTATATTAATATATTTAACTATTATATATAATAAAATTAATTGTGTTTGAAACAAACCAAAGAAAAAACATATGTTCACCTTGCTCGACGAATAGGGTAATTTGTCGGGCAAGTTTTGTGTGTATATATATATATATATATATCAATATATATATATATGTGAATATATATTATCATAAATATGAGCGTATATCATATATATAATATTATATATTATTAAAAATATGTTAATATATAAAATATATATAATTAACAATCACATATTAACAATAAAACTAAAAAAAAACACATAAATATTCACCTTGCTCAGCCAATGTTACATATTCGCCGGGCAAGGGTGGTCTTGCTCGACGGAGGTTCACCGAGAAAGCTTAATTATACATTTTGACAGGACCCGTCCCAACTCGACTTTGATAACCGTGCCTGGTCCTGCTCCCGTCTGACAAGTCAACTGAAGTCCCGAAACTACACTTTAGCACCTGTCAGACAAGGGATAACTGCATTGACTTCCGCTCATGCCTCCGCCTCTCGATCAACCCCGAACGTCGTGGCATGGCCTGGAGGGTCATCAAAAAAAGAAAAGGTGTGAGTGGACAAAAATAATATCATTTAAAATGCATTTCAAAATACCTCATTTACCCTCCAGTTTATCAAACCATGCATTCATAGGGTAAAACATATGAATAACAACCACCGGCATTCCAGCCAAATCACATAACAAGTATAAACTCCCGGCTCTCAAGCCAAAACAAATGAACACATAATCACCTGACCACACAGACCAGAACCCGTACTCAATACCAGTACGCAATCACAATCAACATCAAACAATACTATTCACAAGTTCACAATCAACCAATCAATCAATCCGCACTATTCACAAGTGCACAAATCACACAGTCACATCCGCACTAGGCGTAGGCCAGTATCCAGCCAAATTCACGGGATGAGACACATCTAGGCTAAATCCTCGGGCTCAGTCCCATCTGGGCGAACACATCCCCAAGCTTAGACACATCTGAGTGGTACATCCAGGCTCAGTTGCATCCGAGAAGTTGACTTACCATAACAATTCACCATCATACAATCACATCCCCCAAGCTACAGTCGTCTGGGTAATCCCCTAGCCCCGACCGTATGGGTATCCACAATCACAATGAAAACTATCCCGGGATTACATCCCAAAACATGTCAATTAAATCCATGACTTCAAACCAAGTCAAATTCATTTCCAACCGGGGCTCAAGCCCCAAATACCATTTACACGTAAATCCGTAAAATCTCATTTGAAAACATTAAAATATTCTAGAATTCATCCTTGACTCACCAATTACGTCAAAATATCCATTTTGAAACCATTTTGACTCCGGTCCTAGCCCAAAACATCATTTGCACATTTCTCGTAAAACGTTCTGAAAGACCGATTAAAATAATCATTTAATCACAAATAATCATGCCACATCATGTAAAATATTTAACTATGCATGCATATCAGTTTATAAAACAAACATCCACTCACACACTGTCCAAAAGGCTCGCTTTCCGAGCTACACGTGTTTCCATAATTTCCGACATTTTCCAGGAATCTTGAATCCTGTCCAAAGTCAATACTCATGGTCACTAAGGACTTAATTAACATCATATAAATTCCCCATAATTTTCTGGGAATTAAATATTAATTAAACACGTAACATAAACCTTCGGACCCTCGAAACAATATCGAAACGGTGTTTGATTAACTCGAAACCAACGCCAAAATTTTCGTTACATTGCATATGTGACGACCCGTCCCGACTTAGCCGGATTAATTAAGGATTAGTTACGGATTAGCGAGACTAATCGGAGATTAGACGAGAATTAGCGGACGTTCGGGCGAAATGACGATTTTGCCCTTGGAATGGGCGAATCATTGAAATTTTGTTCAGGTGGTCAAATGGACTTTGGCCGATGATCGTGACGTAGTTCGTGAAGTCACGAGTTCATAGACAGGTGGCACGCTCGATTCCGACGTCCGAGGAGGAAGTTATGACGTTCGGAAGTTTGAGGGCATTTTGGTAATTTTGGGAAAAAGGGGTCAAAAGTTGACTTTTTGACCGGGAGGTCCGATGGCCGAGGGCAAAAGACCGTTACGTAGATCACGACGATACGAATCCGTCGACAGGCGGCACGTCAAATTCGGACGTTCGACCGCGAAGTTACGGTTCACGGAAGTTCCGAGATACTATTTACGGCGACACGTTTTACAAGGCAAAAAGTGAAGTTTTGTCTTTTGTGGGCCCAGTTTCTTTTAGTGGACTAATGGATGAGTGACAAGTGTCACTCATCCACTGGCCACCAGCCCACATTCATGCATTCACCCTTGCCTTTTCTTTTAAGAACAACCCGAAACCACACACCCACCCCCCCCCCCCCCCCCCCCCCCTAAACCGTGCAAACCGATCTTCCATCTTCCCCAAACCTCATCATCTGTGGCTGGAGTGTGAAGGGAATTGAGAGAGGATCGTGAGGAGATGAAGATGGTAGTGGAAGGACCGGCTGGGCCGCCGTGAACGGCAGTGGAGGCCAAGAGAAAATGGAGAGCTCGGTAAGGCCATATTTCTTCTATTTTTCGATTTGTGCAATATGGTTAGTTTTGAATGATTAGGGAATGATTATTAGGATGTTAGGAAGGTTCTAAGAGGGTTTTGATGGTGGTTGACGGCTGGGACGCCGTGGAGGTTGATCGGGGAAGTTTGAACCGTATGGTTCAAAATGGGTTCATGGGTTTTAGTTGGTTTTAGATAGTTTTGTTAATTAGGATTGATAGAAAACATTAAAAGAGGAATTTTAGGATTGAAATGGGACAAAACGGACGAAAAAATAAGAGTGTAGGGGCTTGGACCGGTCACGCCGGTCCAGTTAGACCGGAATTGCAGAGAAAACCAGACCGGCCCGGTCGGACCGGTTGGTTGGAGGACAGGGATGACCCAGTGCAGTGGCGCGTAAGGCCCACGCGCAGGGCCATCTTGAGGCGCGTGACGGCGCGTGGTAAGGAATTGGGGGATGGTTCCAACATACGAAATCATCTATTCGATGTAATGAACATTTTGGGACTGGTCTCGTGACAATCGGACAACTTTTCGATAGGTTTCGGGCTGTCGGAAGGTTTAGGATCGGTTTAAAAAATAGTTAAAAGTTCGGGAAAATTACGGGGCTTTAATGGGAGGTTAATTAAGTAGTTAGTAACCCTCTAAATTAATTTGGACAGGTTCGGTAATCCCGGAGGCGACGATTGACACGGGAGACGATTATGGCACGCATATCGAGGCACGGCTTCGGACGGTCTGTGAGTGGACCTTTCTTTCGAATTCGATGCATGCATAAATGTTTTATAATTGATTTAATATATGTTTTGTGATCCCATGATTGTATTTGATTGTGGTAGCTTAGGATCGACATAGTTGCACATTTTTCGAGGTTTTCGGCTTTATGTCGTACCTTCGTGTACCATGTTTTCAACGAGGGTTTAATAAATGGATTTCAGATTTAGAAATATGAAATCGGGCACGAGACCCATTTGATTTACAACTCTCGTATTTCGAGTCCATTTGAATTGACGAGGAATCGGACCGAGGGTCCAGTTGGTTTACGATTAGGGTTTGAGGCCCAGTTAGTGGTACTATCGTGCTTGATGCCCCGTTGATTTATGATATTGGGCATGAGACCCATTTAGTTGAGATATCGGGCTTAAGGCCCCGTTGGTTGTGAAATCGGACGTGAGGTCCTATTTGGTTATGGTTTCGAGCTTAGGGCCCTGTTGATTGTGAAATCGGGCTTGAGTCCCTGTTCGGTTTATGAAATGAGAATTCGGGCATGAGACCCAGTTGATCTGAGGATTTAGGCTGAGGCCTGTGAAATGTATTTGAATCGGATTCGAGGAATCCGATTGAGATGAATCAGGTTTGAGACCCAGTTGAAATATGATTTTGAGAAAAGAAAGAAAGTATTTGAAATGAATGAACCCTCCATATGTTTATATGGTCTCCTCGAGCATCGACCTGGAGAGTCACGATCCACAGAACAGAGTGGGTATCCCCATAGGGTTCCCGTTCCAGGAGTGGTGGTTACTATATTATGTTGTGGTCCCAGACCAGATTCCGGAGAGATATGTGGACTAGATCCAGAGAGAGATCTCGGACTAGATCCAGAGATTGAGCCTTCCAGATGGAGATTCCTGGGAGAAGACTCGGAGTGAGACCCCGAGTAGTGTGCACACTAGATAGATATGATGATATCGTGACTATTTCGGGGATGTGTGCCCCGAGTTGGCATCTTCTTGGAAGAACCGCGGATGGGTTATACGTATGACGGTACGTATGAGATTTGATGGAAAAGTGATTTGAGGGCGGAGACCCTGTGTTTTATGACGTAGAAAGTTATTTGGTGCGGAGACCCCGTATTCGATGTTTTAGAAATGATTTGGGGGCGGAGACCCCGTACTTGATGTGATTTGGGCTGAGTCCCTATTTATTTGACCTACGGGTGTTGAATTGTGATTTCGGGTCAGGGACCCAAATGGATTTATGATTCATGACGGTTTATGGGAACCGGGCATGAACCCTTGAAAGGTTTTTTCTAAATGTTTGATAAATGATTTTATGAATGTTTGATAAATGTTTTTGAATGTATGCATATGCTTTTATTGAAGGGCATAAATGTCTTTGTATGAAAATGTTTTTTATAAATTATTATTTTGTCCACTCACGACTTTTAATGTTTTAATGCCCTTCAGGTTGATCGCGGATGCGGGCTGTAGCAGAGACGAGACATCACTCCCCTCCCCCTATGATCCTGACGCACTCTAACAGCCCCGACGAGGGCTAAAGATGGAATTTTCCCTGGTCTGACATTTCGTGTCAGACGGGATCAGGCGGGTCCCACGTTAATCCCAGAGGATTCGGGGCCGGTCTTGACAAGTTGGTATCAAAGCGTGTTTTGCTCGTGGAGTACACGCAGGTCGAGGATGTGATGTCTCTGAAGTCTTAATAGCCCGTCATCAACCTGGTAGTTAGGGCATTAGTACGAGGATTCGTTAGAACCGAACCTTAGTTAGATGGTGTTTTTCACGTGATACGGTAGTTGGAGGTTCGATTGGCATTCAATGCCACGTGTTTCGATGTTTGATCCCGAGTAAGATCAGGATTTGTGTGTTTGATATCGGCTTAGAGCCATGGTGTTACCGGTGGATAGGACTATGCTGACCGGTAGACACAGTACGACGACTTGAGAGTCGTGACCGCTAGACAGTGGTCGTATTGGATAGAGGATGTACGGAGTCACACCAGTGTGGTCAGAGGTCAATGTCGCCCTGTTTACGATGACCCTGTACAACTACACTTACCATGGTTGGGAATAGGAATGTGTAACTCTGGTTGGCGTAGTGATGCCATGTTTCGGTGTGTCGAATCCCTCCAGGTTGTCGACTGGCAGAGGCTGTCGACTAGTAGAGGATTTCCTAGTATGGATGCTGAGTAGCATGATGGAGCATGCTTGTGGCATGCCATGGATGAGCGATGGTAGGTATCGATGAGGGCCAATTCCTTGTGAGGCCAGCGGCTGAGAACCGTAGAGTTACGAGAGGACGAGATCCTTAGACTGTAGTTATTGGCTGGTTGCTACCAGTATTGGAGTAAGACGACTCTTCGGAGTCGAGATCGAGGGATCGGTCAGGATGGTAGGGCTGCAGCTGGAAGTCGGGTTTGTGATAACCCTAGTAGGTGATTGATTGGACAAGTTACCAAAAGTGTGGTACTTGTGAACGGATTCAGAGGTGGACCGATCGTTGGATGTTGCGTGTGGAGTAGTTGGTATCGGCAGTCGACTACCGTATGGTTTGAGAGTCTCGATAGAAAAGTGGCTGTGAAATTGGTCTGCACGAGGTTGTGGCAGACGCTGCTATCGATGGATGTAGTCGAGTCTTATCGAGTTGGATGGACTCAGGTTGCCGTGACGATTGTGACGATGGGATCCGTCAGTCGTGACGATGACACGAGGTGCGTAAGTGACGCACAGTATGAACAGTGATTCTGGATTCGACTCGGTGACGGCTGAGTTTGATCGCAGAATGAGATGTTGACGTTGGGTGTTGGCATACTTACCACGCTCCAGTGAAGGTGGTTGTTATAAGTGGGACAGAGAGGATCCCGAGTGGCTTAGTGCGAGGTACGGGAGTACTTGGTGGATATTAGTTTCCCCAGTGCTGCGAGATTGAGTCGCGAGGGTGTACTCAGAAGTATTGAAGTGAAACGTGAGATCCAGGTACAAATAGATGGCATACGGGACGTCTTATGAAGTATTTGTCGATTTGTCGGATTTGGTAGTACGCAGAGATTTGGCTTCAGATCACGACAGACGTTGCGATCTGTTTAGCCTACCGACTGATGTTAGTGGTTTCCGATCAATTTTGTGAGTCAGAGTTGAATTAGGATGATTAAAGATACGAGATGTCTGTGATAGAGGACTTGGAAAGAAACACGATTCCAACGTGATTGGAACATCTGAATCAAGATAAGTGACGATTATGACGTTGAGGGGAATACTTGGATTCCGTTTTGGTGATGAGTAGTCCGAGGTCACTGAATGTGACGCGGTAGCAGATGGTGCTGGAGGCCGGAGGATGACATTGGATGAACCCTGATGTCACCATCTTGGATTTTTCCTTATGTGGGACGACAAGGAGTGTTGTGACAGCTAGGAGTTCAAGAGGGTGTAAGAACCGAACACCTAGGCTGTGGGTCAATTTGATTGACTTGACGAGTAGTTGGTGGTTAGCGTCACGGAATGTGACGAGTGTGTATCCAAGGTGATAGACTGATGTTCGCATGGTGACGGACGGTTGGGGTCAGGACCATGGTTGGAGTGCGGACATTTGTGTAGTTGGACGTTGCCAGAGTGCAGTCCTTGAGTAGGTCGGGTGATGCCCCGATGTTGAGGTGTTACGCGTGCACCGGTGTGTTGTGCACGTTAGATGATGGGATTGACTACGGTCAATCGGTATGTCAGGTTGAGAGTGCCCGAGAGTATGAGTACGCTGTAGTTTGGATGGAGTCCTAGATGGACATGATTGACGATCGGATTTGATCCGATAGTGAGTTTGGAGACTCGAGGTGAGTCTAGATGACAAGTAGTATCACAGAATGGTATGAGATACGGTACGAGGACTCGAGGGCGAGTCGAGATCAGAGTAGAGCAACGAAGCGCAGTGGAGCCCGGAGTTGCCGGCTGGTCACGATGGTTGTGACCTGTGATGGTCACAGATTTAGAGATATCCGATACGTTCGGATCGATGTAGTTGATGGGACTCTCAGAAGAGTCAGTTTGGGGAATAGGAAATTGAGAAAGTTAACTGGAGCGAGTGTTTTGAGTCAGTTTGGGCATAGGTCTGAGGATGACCTGTGAGATGGGATTCGTGCCATTGTGATGGCAGAATTTGTAGGGTATTGTCAGATCGGATGCTGAGCAGGATTCCAGCTTGGTTGTGATAACCCTTAGTGGGAATACGTTTTTCAACCTAACGATTGTCGGTTGAAACATGGCAGAGTGTTAGACTGAAAGCCGTTAGAATGTCAGTTTGGTATTGCTGACCTGTCAAAGTGAGTGACAGGCGGGATCGACGAGTGTCGATGTTCTGTCTCGAGTGAGACGTACGAACTGACGTATAGTTCTCGGAGAGTGAATTTGCACTTTGGAGGCTCCGATGACGGTACATACCGAGGACGTGTACGATGAGTACGGTATGTGTGTTGGACGTGTACTGCTACAAGAGTATTCTGGTGTGGGTGCAGCGGTCTGATTCGAGGAACATGGATGGATTCAACAATTTTGTTGTGGAATCGGGTCGCTTTGAATTTCGAGGACGAAATTCCTTAAGGGGGGAAGTTTGTGACTACCCGTCCCGACTTAGCGGGATTAATTAAGGATTAATTACGGATTAACGAGACTAATCGGAGATTAGACGAGAATTAGAGGACGTTCGGGCGAAATGACGAATTTTCCCTTGGAATGGGCGAATCGTTGAATTTTTGTTCAAGTGGTCAAATGGACTTTGGCGGTGGAGGCCAAGAGAAAACCGAGAGCTCGGTAAGGCCATTTTTCTTCTATTTTTTTATTTGTGCAATATGGTTAGTTTTGAATGATTAGGGAATGATTATTAGGATGTTAGGAAGGTTCTAAGAGGGTTTTGGTGGTGGTTGATGACTGGGACGCCGTGGAGGTTGATCGGGAAAGTTTGAACCGTATGGTTCAAAATGGGTTCATGGGTTTTAGTTGGTTTTAGATAGTTTTGTTAATTGGGATTGATAGAAAACATTAAAAGAGGAATTTTAGGATTGAAATGGGACAAAACGGACGAAAAAAGAAGAGTGTAGGGGCCTGGACCGGTCACGCCAGTCCAATTAGACCGGAATTGCAGAGAAAACCGGACCGGCCCGGTCGGACCGGGCGGCTGGAGGACAAGGATGACCCTGTGTAGTGGCACGTGAGCCCCACGCGCAGGGCCATCTCGAGGCGCATGATGGCGCGTGGTAAGGATTTGGGGGATGGTTCCAACATACAAAATCATCTATTCGATGTAACGAACATTTTGGGACTGGTCTCGTGTCAATCGGACATCGTTTCGATAGGTTTCGGGCTGTCGGAAGGTTTAGGATCGGTTTAAAAAATAGTTAAAAGTTTGGGAAAATTACGGGGCTTTAATGGGAGGTTAATTAAGTAGTTAGTAACCCTCTAAATTAATTTGGATAGGTTCGGGAATCCCGGAGGCGACGATTGACACGGGAGACGATTATGGCACGCGTATCGAGGCGCGGCTTGGGACGGTCTGTGAGTGGACCTTTCTTTCGAATTTGATGCATGCATAAATGTTTTATAATTGATTTAATATATGTTTTGTGATTCCATGAGTGCATTTGATTGTGGTAGCTTAGGATCGACATATTTGCACATTTTTCGAGGTTTTCGGCTTAATGTCGTACCTTCGTGTACCATGTTTTCAACGAGGGTTTAATAAATGGATTTCAGATTTAGAAATATGAAATCGGGCACGAGACCCATTTGATTTATAACTCTCGTATTTGGAGTCCATTTGAATTGACGAGGAATCGGACCGAGGGTCCAGTTGGTTTACGATTCGGGTTTGAGGCCCAGTTAGTCGTACTATCGGGCTTGATGCCCCGTTGATTTATGATATCGGGCCTGAGACCCATTTAGTTGAGATATCGGGCTTAAGGCCCCGTTGGTTGTGAAATCGGACATGGGGTCCTATTTGGTTATGGTTTCGGGCTTAAGGCCCTGTTGATTGTGAAATCGGGCTTGAGTCCCAGTTCGGTTTTTGAAATGGGAATTCGGGCATGAAACCCGGTTGAATTGAGGATTTAGGCCGAGGCCTGTGAAATGGATTTGAATCGGATTCGAGGAATCCCGTTGAGATGAATCGGGTTTGAGACCCAGTTGAAATATGATTTTGAGAAAAGAAAGAAAGTATTTGAAATGAATGAACCCTCCATATGTTTATATGGTCTCCTCCAGCGTCGACCTGGAGAGTCACGATCCACAGACCATAGTGGGTATCCCCATAGGGATCCCGTTCCAGGAGTGGTGGTTACTATATTATGTTGTGGTCCCGGACCAGATTCCGGAGAGATATGTTGACTAGATCCAGAGAGAGAGCCTCCCAGATGGAGATTCCTGGGAGAAGACTCGGAGTGAGACCCCGAGTAGTGTGCACACTAGATAGATATGATGATATCGTGACTATTTCGGGGATGTGTTCCCTAGGGGCTGTGTGCCCCGAGTTGGCATCTTCTCGGAAGAACCGCGGATGGGTTATACGTATGACGGTACGTATGAGATTTCATGGAAAAGTGATTTGAGGGCGGAGACCCTGTGTTTTATCACTTAGAAAGTTATTTGGGGCGGAGAACCCGTATTCGATGTTTTAGGAATGATTTGGGGGTGGAGACCCCGTACTTGATGTGATTTGGGATGAGTCCCTATTGATTTGACCTACGGGTGTTGAATTGTGATTTCGGGTCAGGGCCCCAATTGAATTATGGTTCATGACGGTTTATGGGAACCGGGCATGAACCCTTGAAAGGGTTTTTCTAAATGTTTGATAAATGATTTTATGAATGTTTGATAAATGTTTTTGAATGTATGCATATGCTTTTATTGAAGGGCATAAATGTCTTTGTATGAAAATGTTTTTTTATAAATTATTATTTTGTCCACTCACGACTTTTAATGTTTTAATGCCCTTCAGGATGATCGCGGATGCGGGCTGTAGCAGAGACGAGACATCACTCCCCTCCTCATATGATCCTGACGCACTCTGACAGCCTAGACGAGGGCTAGAGATGGAATTTTCCCTTGTCTGACACTTTGTGTCAGACGGGATCAGGCGGGTCCCACGTTAATCCCAGGTGATTCGGGGCCAGTCTTGATAGCATAGAACAAAAGTCATGTTGAACACACCTCGGGAATCGTTCCTAAGCGCCCTCAAGCGCCGCCGTCAGTGGCTGCGCGTGAAACCCACGCGTCTGCTACAGTGTCACCACCTTCACCTGATTCCCTGCAAACGGATCCCTGCAACCCGCGACGTGACCCGTTTAGTTCTCCATCAATTCAACATCGTTTTCGACAATTCAACCGTCCATTAGCATCAAAATTGGTTTAATTAAGGATCTATGAACTCAATTAGATTCGAACATACCACAATCCTCCCATTCGATCTCGAATTCTCGAAGAAGAGTCGAACTTTGTTCATCATCCAATCTCCATCAATTATCCGTGTTTTCCTTCAATTAACGCATCTGGGAGCTTCGTGGGATTCTCATAAACATCTTTTCAAGTCCAATTTCATCATTCCATGTCTCAAATTCCTCGACTCAAGCTCGATTTTTGTCTTTCCCCTCTCTGTTCTAGTCCAAGACAACCCCAATTTCTTTCATTTTTTAATCTGGTTCGAATCGTCTCACTCCTAGGGAGCTAAATTCAAGGTCAATTTCACTCATAAACGTCTAACAATTCGAATTCGATCCTAACGTCCATTAAAGGTTTTCGAGTTTAAGTCTGGGTACAATTGGGTTTTTCTTCCCCTTTTTTGTTTTATAATCCCTCACGGTTTCACTCCCAATGACATCAGCTCTCAAATGGGTTTAGTTGCTGCTGGTATGATCGATCAAGTGATCATGGTCTCAGTTTTTTTAAACACACACTCACAGAAATTGTAACGACCCGTCCCGAATTTCATGATTAGATTAGTGACTAATCACGATTAGTGAGGCTAATCTGTGATTAGTAGAGCGAAATCGGACGAACGATGCGAAATGACCGTTTTGCCCCTAGTGATGGCAAAACGTTGACTTTTCAATCGGGTGGTCAAATGGACTTTGACCGATGACCGTGACGTAGTTCGTGACGTCACGAGTTCATAGACAGGTGGCACGTTCAATTCCGACGTTCGAGGAAGAAGTTATGACGTTCGGAGGTTTAGGGGCATTTTGGTAATTTGGGTGAATAGGAGGTCAAAAGTTGACTTTTTGACCGGGAGGTCCGATGGCCGAGGGCCGAAGACCATTACGTAGATAAGGACGATACGAATCCGTAGACAGGCGGCACGTCGAATTCGGACGTTCGACGGCGAAGTTACGGTTCACGGAAGTTCCTGATTACTATTCACGACGGCACGTTTTACGAGACAAAAAGTGCAGTTTTGTCTCTAGTGGGCCCAGATATTTAATGGAGGCCCAATGGATGAGTGACACTTGTCACCCATCCACTGGCCAACCCCACCTACTCATGCACCAAACCCATCCCCGTGCATTTTCATTTCTTCATCCACACACAAACCCACCCGATCTCACCATTTTCTCTCATTCCCGTGCAACCCAAACCCAGCCAACCATCACCCATGACCAGGCAGAGGACCAGGGAGATCGAGGGAGCCGAGGTGGCGGGCTTGGAGGCCTGAACCGCCGCCCACGGCGGCGAGAGGAGGAGAAACCCGAACGGGTACCCGGTTAGCCCATTTTGATCCATTTTTCCATTTTCGTTGTTATGGTTAGTTTTTAATGGTTTTAATGAGTCCATTAGGTTGCTAGGGACATTTTAGGAAGGTTTTGGGGGTGGTTGACGGCCGAGAAGCCGTGTAGACTGATCGGGAAAAATTGAACCGTGAGGTTCAAATTGGACCGGTCGGATTTCGTAGGTTTTAGGTTGTTTAGTTAATTAGGATTGATAGGAAATGAAGAAATAGGAATTTAGGAGTTGGAATGGAAGCAAACGGACCGAAAATGAGGGAGAAGGAGACCTGGACCGGTTACGCCGGTCCAAGTTGCAGGAAAAACCGGACCGGACCGGTTCGGACCGGTCTGACCGATGTAGGGGATGACTGATGACGTCATCCTGATGATGTCATCTTGTCAGGGATGACATCATCATGTCAGATCTGACAATGTCAGACTGACATGTCAGACCGTGGGCCAATGGGAGCGTGACACGTGTCACTGTCAGGGGCTGTCAGTGATGACGTCATGCTGACGTCAGCGATGACGTCAGCAGGTACTGTAGCAGGCGCGTGAAGCCCACGCGCAGCCACTTCAGGCGCCGCGTGAGGGCGCGTGACAGGGAATCTGGGGAAGGTTCCAACATGTGAAATCATCTATTCGATGTAACGAACATTTTGGGACTGGTTTCGTGTCGATCGGACACTGTCTCGATATGTTTCGGGGCATCGGAAGGTTTATGTTCGGGATTAAAAATAGTTAAAAATACGGGAAAATTACGGGGCTTTGGTAGGAGGTTAATTAAGTAGTTAGTAACCTTCTATTACGATATGGACAGGTTTGGGAGTCCCGGTGACGGTGATCGGCTCGGGGAGCCGTATGGCACGCAAATCGAGGCGGCAGCTCGGACGGTCTGTGAGTGGACCTTGTTTTCTAAATTGGTGCATGCATAAATGTTTATTATATGTTTTATTACTTGTTTGATGATGCCATGGGTGCATTTGTATGTGGTTACATATAAGCACGTATTTCGAGGTTTCGGCCTTATACGGTGCTTATACGGGTCTGTATTTCTTTATTGATTTAAATGATTTGATTTTGGATTTCTAAATGGATAAACTCGGGTATGAGACCCATTTGGTTTTGTCTCTGGCATATGACACTATTTACGACCTTCGAGTCTAAATCGTGGTCGCGACGGGTGCTATATGCACGGCGATCGACGATACGACGCTCGCCTCCGGATTTGGATGTGTTCCTTCCGGAGAGGTCACAATGCACGATTCGTTGTCGGGCAGCCTGGGGAGGCTCGACTACGGAGTGCTGACGGTTCAGGATAGCAATCGGTGATGGGTGCACCATGATCTTGCGATGGTCTCGTCGGTCGATTCGTTCACGGCGACATACCAGGATTGAGGGCGGTCCTGGATGGATGGTTGCACGCATCACTATGATCGGAGTCGTGACTGACCCTTGGATATCGGGCCCGGTGCCCAGTTGAGTCATATGTTCGGGCACGAGACCCCGATGTTTTACACTGATGATTTCGGGTCAGGGACCCTAGATGGATTTCCAAGTTCATGGCGGTTTATGGGAACCGGCATGAACTCTGGAAAGGTCATTGTGGTTCATGACGGTTTATGGGAACCGGCATGAACCTTTGTCAGGTCATTCTGGTTCATGACGGTTTATGGGGACCGGCATGAACCCTGGTTATGTTATTACGGTACATGACGGTTTATGGGAACCGGTATGTTACTTGCTTATGGATATTATGGATCATGACGGTTCAGGGCAACCGGTCATGAATGTTTATGTTATGTATATATATGTTCGTCTACCTTCCTTTACTTCTATTATCTCCTCCGGGGAGGGTCGTTGGCCTAGGTGGACCCCGGAGTAGTCACGGAGCACCGACTGAGTGGAGTCACCCCCCAGTTGGGTTCCTTACTCTCAGGAAGGCTATGGTTACTATTACCTCGGGTAGGGTCAGTGGTCTACGGACATTGACCTTGACTTTGAGATGACTCGGATTGAGACCCGGGTAGCGCGCGCGTAGCTTTGGATACCGTGACAGGATTGGTTGTGTGACTTATATATATGTATGTGATGGATATATGATATATGATATGTGCTGTGTACAGGTGTGCACAGGATTTGGGCAGTGGCCCGTATGGTCGTTTTCATTGTGGTCCTTTCGACCTTAGTTTATATCTGCTTTGGGCTTAGTCCCACATATGGTTTGTTTTGGATAAATGGTTTTCGAATGCATGCATGCTTTTTTAGTGGAGGGTACAAATGTCTTCCTTATTAAATGTTTTTATAAACTCTTTGTTTTGTCCACTCACAGTTTTTAATGTTTTGACTGCCCTTCAGGTTGACATCGGATGTGGGCTGTAGCACAGACCGAGATATCACATGCCTCCTCCGGATCCTGGCGTACTCTGATAGCCCGGGGAGGGCAAGGGTCGAAATTATCCCTTGTCTGACACTTCGTGTCAGACGGGAGCAGGGTCATCCCGCACTAATCCCGGGGGGATTGGGATGGGTCCTGTCAACGTGGTATCAGAGCGGGGTTGACTCTATTCGAGCAACCGCGGAGCTCTTGGAGCATGTACGCTGGTCGAGGATGTGATATCTCAATGGGCTACAGTTCGTGGTTAACCTGATGTTGAGGTACCGGTACGATAGTTAGTAGGATTGGCATGCCTTGGTTCGGCATTTGAGGCCGGGGTTGCCATAGTTCTGTCAAGGTTGACAGTGTGGGACCCTACGGAAGGATTAACGTGTTCGTATTCTGGAGTGTGATCGTGAGACGGTTAGTTGGGATCGTCTTAACGAGGTCGTAAGATCGGTTCCGACTACTGATCCGATGTTGTGACCATTAGATGGTCAGATTATGTTGAGTTAAATGGATTTACTGCAGTCGGCAGTTAGCAGCCGGATTCGAGGATCCTGATTGGACTTACGGTAGGATTGGATTGACGTCATTACGATGTCAAGACCGCGGAGTCGGTCAGATTGTTGATTTTACTGCTTTTCGCAGTTGGGTTCAGAGTGACCCTAGGGCTTGATTGTGGAACCCTACCTTATGTGTATGGTTCGGAAATGTGAGTTGACTGGTGTTTTTACTTGGACGACTATTCGGATTTGGATTCGTTAGTCGGTCTAGTCATGTCAGCTTGTGTTGGGACTGCACTTCGCAGTCAGGGTTGTACGTATCGGTTAGACCGAGCTGGTTGTCGTGCTACTTCAGTTGTGGGTTGGTGCAACTAAGGTCACGGGTGACCTGGTAGACGACATTGGGTTAGTCGAGTTGCGACTGGTTAGAGTTTGGTTGGACAGGTTACCAGGGTTGGTACTTGTCGATGGAATCCCTATGTGGGATACAGAGTATTTGGTACGGGCGAGTGATTCCGTTGGATGCGGGGTCTCGATAGCGGTGCCTGGTAGTTAGGTCTGCACGAGTGTGTAGCAGGCACTACTACCGAGGGTGGTTATAGTTACGATTGTTGGGGATCGGGGACGTTCGGGGAACGTTTTCCTTTTCTCTTATGAGTTGTCAGGGTGACTGTACCCAGAGTTGTTGGCTACGAGGGAGACAGAGTTTCTCCTATTCGAGCAGAGGTACGGGATCGTCGCTTGGTATGAGCGGAGATCCAGGGTGTCAGTTTTGCACACGGCGAGTTGATACTGACACTAGTTTTGGTGATAGTGCGTGGTGCTGGTACTAGCGCTGGTACTGGTACCGGTGATCGTGATGACGATGAGTTACGGATCGGGGTGTGACTCCGTCGTAATGGGCATATGTTCGGTATCTGTGGTTCAGGAGTGGAACTCAGATAGAGTTAAACTGGTTAGGGGACACGTGGTTGATGTCCGGGTATGTTGTTTCCAATCTTGTTGGAACTTCGGAATCGCGAGAGGTTGCGATTGAGGTGACGAGTGGAATACGGGTTTTCTGCATTGGTAACGGGTATGTCGAAGTCGTTTTGGGTGACTTCTCAGGTTCTACCATAATTGATGGTGGTAGAGGATGTAGATGTTATTGATGTTGTTGGTTGCCACTAGTACACTAATCGTGTATTGGTTGGTGGACTCGTGATTGTCTTGGGTCATCAGGTGGAGGTGAGTATATCGAAGTTAGGTGACTGAGATTTCTCATTCTCTACTTGGTGGCAGACGATGTCAGGTTACCTGACGTGGTGAGTGCATCGAGTGTTGTTTGCATTCACGTAGGATGGATTATTCGATCATTCTTGGTTTTCCACGGTGGAATGCCAAATGATCGATACGAGGTACTCAGTGAGAACCCACAGTCTCGGCGTGTCTCGTCGTTGACTAATCTGTTCAGATGTGGGAATTGGTTTAGGACTTTGGGTATCGTCATGGATCTGGATCGTGGTCTTGATGATCCAGATAGGTGGAGAGTTTATCGCTCATACTTGGATGTTTGAGTGGAGCATGTTGGGACTGAACTTCTGTTCGAGGTAAATCCCATATGGCTTATTACTCGCCTGAGTAGTTTTCCGACGTGGTCGGATTTGGGTTAGCCCTGGATGGGTGAGTGTTGTGATTGGCTTCCCTATGAAGTCAATCGATAGTGTGGTCGTGATCGGTTGAACAGGTATCCGATAGGTTCGGATATGGTGCGTCTAGGTAGACGTGAACGAGATTTTAGGTTTTGGAATCCGATTTCTGGATGACGATTCAGGATTTGATTTTGGAACTTGAAAAAGGATTTCTAGATTTGGGTTTTGGAATCGGATTCTGGGTGACGATTCAGGATTTGATTCTAGAGCTTGACTATAGATTTTCTTTTATGGATTTGGGTTCGGAATGGTTATTCCTAATACTAGTTTACGGAATGATGATTTCGGATTTGAATTTGGACAGGATTATGGATATGATTTCTGGGTTTGGATTCGAGATTTCTTACGAAATTGCAGATTCGGATTCGGATTTGGAAATAGATAATGGGTTGGAGTTTCGATTTGTCTAGATCGGACAGATGGACTCCATAATTGAAACGTGATTGACTACAACCTAGGTGGTTGTAGGCTGATTGATGGGTAGTTGTACGTACCTTGTTCATTGTTCGAGGTACGACACCGGGCAGACTTGGGATGTCTGGTGACGGTATATAGGTTATACCAGTGGTACGTTGGAGAGCGTGTTGGTAGTCGGCATGGTTCCGATACCATTGGTGTAGTCGGGGTCGTGGACTGGACGTTGGATACTGTGCATTGGGTCATGGTATTTCTGATGGGTCTAGTTACACACAGATTGAGTGAAAGGCTTTGTGGGTAAGTGTTTACTCCTGGTTGGGTCCGTTGGTGGTTAGTGTAACCACGAGTGAGTATAGTGTCAGTTTTCGACTGACGACTGTCAAGTGGTGACGGTCTGTCGGAGGTGTCAGCGTGGATCGTTGAGTGAGGTCTGATGGCTCCTAGTGGGAGCAGACGTCAGGATAGATTAGTGATTGAGAAGGGAACCGTCTAGTTGTTGTATCAACAAGATGGTAGATTTGACAAGTAGTGTCAATTCGGACCGTGTGGCTACTGTTCTTCGACGTGGTCGAGTGTAGTCGATACGACGAGAGCGTTAGTGGCACGTCGGGCTGTAGACGAGTAAGGATTATTCTGTTTAGTGGGTGTACGGGTGTACACGTGTCGTGAGATCGAATTATTTACACGAGGTGGAGGTTGTGGAATCAGGATAGTTGGAGTTTCGAGAACGGAACTAAATTAAGGAGGGAAGAACGGTTGGGTTTAGGTCGGTTGGAATTTCGAGGACGAAATTAATTAAGGAGGGAAGGTTGTAACGACCCGTCCTGAATTTCATGATTAGATTAGTGACTAATCACGATTAGTGAGGCTAATCTGTGATTAGTAGAGCGAAATCGGACGAACGATGCGAAATGACCGTTTTGCCCCTGGTGATGGCAAAACGTTGACTTTTCAATCGGGTGGTCAAATGGACTTTGACCGATGACCGTGACGTAGTTCGTGACGTCACGAGTTCATAGACAGGTGGCACGTTCAATTCCGACGTTCGAGGAAGAAGTTATGACGTTCGGAAGTTTTGGGGCATTTTGGTAATTTAGGTGAATAGGAGGTCAAAAGTTGACTTTTTGACCGGGAGGTCCGATGGCCGAGGGCCGAAGACCATTACGTAGATAAGGACGATACGAATCCGTAGACAGGCGGCACGTCGAATTCGGACGTTCGACGACGAAGTTACGGTTCACGGAAGTTCCCGGTTACTATTCACGACGGCACGTTTTACGAGACAAAAAGTGCAGTTTTGTCTCTAGTGGGCCCAGATATTTAATGGAGGCCCAATGGATGAGTGACACTTGTCACCCATCCACTGGCCAACCCCACCTACTCATGCACCAAACCCATCCCCGTGCATTTTCATTTCTTCATCCACACACAAACCCACCCGACCTCACCATTTTCTCTCATTCCCGTGCAACCCAAACCCAGCCAATGATCACCCATGACCAGGCAGAGGACCAGGGAGATCGAGGGAGCCGAGGTGGCGGGCTTGGAGGCCTGAGGAGGAGAAACCCTAACGGGTACCCGGTTAGCCCATTTTGATCCATTTTTCCATTTTCGTTGTTATGGTTAGTTTTTAATGGTTTTAATGAGTCCATTAGGTTGCTAGGGACATTTTAGGAAGGTTTTGGGGGTGGTTGACGGCCGAAAAGCCGTGTAGACTGATCGGGAAAAATTGAACCGTGAGGTTCAAATTGGACCGGTCGGATTTCGTAGGTTTTAGGTTGTTTAGTTAATTAGGATTGATAGGAAATGAAGAAATAGGAATTTAGGAGTTGGAACGGAAGCAAACGGACCGAAAATGAGGGAGAAGGAGACCTGGACCGGTTACGCCGGTCCAAGTTGCAGGAAAAACCGGACCGGACCGGTTCGGACCGGTCTGACCGATGTAGGGGATGACTGATGACGTCATCCTGATGATGTCATCATGTCAGGGATGACGTCATCATGTCAGATTTGACAATGTGTAACGACCCGAACCGAAAATAATAATATTTTAATGTAAAAAGACTGTTTTATCCTTGGGGGGAAAACTTTGACTTTTCTCGGGAAATAATTTGGACTTTGACCCATGACTATGACGTAGATCGGGACGTCACGAATCCGTAGACAGGCGGCACGCCGAAATCGGAGTTCGTATGAAGATGTTATGGTCAAGGAAGCGTTTTAGCGGAATTTACGAACCGAGAACAACGGAATAAAATATTAATTTATTACGGAAATCCGTGCCAACCTAATATTTAAATCAAACCGATGGATTGGTGACAAGTGTCACCCATCCAAGCCTACACTATTCCCATAAAGCAACTAATACTATTTAACCCATTGTTTATATTATTTATTTTCCCTCCATTTGATTTCAGCCCTTGGATTGTCTGTGCAAATGGATCCCAGCCCTCCATTTTCATCTGTTTTCCTTGTTCATGCACGAGCTGTCTGCTTTGCTTACAAACACACACAAACACATCCATTCCCCCTCACACACCCGTGCTTCTCTTCCCATTTTCTCTCAAACCAGGCGATCAAACCAGCCACCCTCATCGCACCAGCCAACCACCAGCAGCACCACCATCATCTACTCATCATTCCCGTGCATCACCGGCGACAACCGACCCATTTCCCCGCCTGAAAATCCCGTCCAAAACACGACCCGAAAACCTCAAGGAAACGGGTCCAAGAAGCAAAACTCGATAACCACCTCACCTCGACGCGGGAGGAGCTCCAGTCTGCACCGTGGGGATCCTAGGAGCATAACTGGACGACGGCGAGGGCTACGGCGGCGTGACGGCGGCGGTAAGACCCAAAACCCGACAAGCCCGTTTTCCTTCCCTGTTCGACCCGACCGTTTTTAATGCTTAGAAATTGATTGTTAGGTGATAGACATGTCCTAGGGTGAGAGACGAGTCGTTTGGGACCGGGTTGGACGACGGAGACGCCGTGGATCACCGAGGACGACGACCAGACGGTGACCGTGAGTTTCAGAGACATTCTGGTGAGTTTCTTCCCACTTTCTTCTTATTTTGAGGTTGTAGAACCATAGGACAAACCTAGACGAACCCATAGGGATCAACCCCGTCGAAAATGGTGGCCGGAATCGTGTGGTGGAATCGGGTCAAACCGTGGGTCGATGGCGACCCGGTTCCAGTCAAACGGGTCGACCCGGTACTGTAGCATGATGACGTCATCATGCTGACGTCACTTCTGACGTCATGATGACGTCACTTCTAACGTCATGATGACGTCATCCTGTCAGACCAGGGACCAATTAGAACGTGCCACGTGTCACCTGACAAGTGTCAGTGATGACGTCATGCTGACGTCAGCATGACGTCACTGCTGACGTCAGCGGTACTGTAGCAGCGTTGACCCACGCGTTGACCAGGCGCGTGGGGGCGCGTGTGAACAGTAATTTTGGTGGGGCCGGTACCATTTTCAAGGTTTCGACGATACGGATCCAATGGAGGTGGTTTCGTGTCGATCGGAGATCGTTATGTTAGTCAAACTGGGGTTTGAAGCACCGGGACTAGTGCCCGGGATGCGTTTTTGAGGCGGATCTGTTTTAGGGTCTTGGTATTGATATTATAGGGTCCTTAAGTAACCCTCAGGAATAATAATACAGGTTTATAGAGATCGTTGAGCAGCAAGGACCGAGTGTGAGTGGGCTGTTTGATTTATAAAAGGCTTGCATGCATAAACTGTTTTACTATTTCCACTGATGAGTCTTATAAACTGCTTATATATGTTATTACAATGTTTTGGGCATGAGACCCGTCTGGATTATATGTGGATCTTGTTTGGGATGTCCGGGGGACATAGGGTAAACTATACTGTTATTGTACTGTACTTTCCTACCTGTGTATATTGTCTCCTCCAGGGAGGGTCGTTGGCCTGGGTGGACCCTGGAGTAGTCACGGGGCTCTGACTGAGTGGAGTTGACCCCCGTTGGGCTGCTTACTCTCAGGAAGGCATGTTCATATACCTCGGGCAGTGACCGGGATACCGGGAGCTGATGTACCTAGAGAGTCTCGGGTGTGAGACCCTGAGTGGCAACGCGTAGCCTTAGAACCGTGACATCATTTGGGTTGGGTTTTACAGTGCACTGATATGTTAGTTTCACCTTGCGATTATTATTGTGGTTCATTGTTTTATAATATTATGTTTTCACTGCATGCAAGATTTGGAAAACGGAGGGGTAAAACCTTATGATTATTTTATTATTAAATTGATTTCTAAACTGTTATTTTTGGCCCACTCACCCTTGTTTTACTGACCCCTCCAGACCCTGACACGACAATAGAGGAGGAGGATCCGGAGGAGGAGGCAGAGGTTTAGTTTGCCTAGCTGTGCACCTGTACACCCACTTGTGGGTAGGTTGAGCACCGAATAAATGTACTCTGACTAGTGTGCTCACATGTTGTATTTTACTTTCCCTTGTCTGACAGTATCACTTTAAACACTGTGTTTGTACGTTATCTATCTATGTGAGTCTTCGGTTTTTATTTAAGGGTACTTTTGGTATGTTTAGAGTCATTGTCAGACGGGAGCGGGTCACGTCCCCGGGTGGTCCCAGTGGGATTGGGACGGGTCCTGTCACAATGTCAGACTGACATGTCAGACAGTGGGCCAATTGGAGCGTGACACGTGTCACTGTCAGGGGCTGTCAGTGATGACGTCATGCTGACGTCAGCGATGACGTCAGCAGGTACTGTAGCAGGCGCGTGAAGCCCACGCGCAGCCACTTCAGGCGGCGCGTGAGGGCGCGTGGCAGGGAATCTGGGGAAGGTTCCAACATGTGAAATCATCTATTTGATGTAACGAACATTTTGGGACTAGTTTCGTGTCGATCGGACACCGTCTCGATATGTTTCGGGGCATCGGAAGGTTTAGGTTCGGGATTAAAAATAGTTAAAAATACGGGAAAATTACGGGGCTTTGGTAGGAGGTTAATTAAGTAGTTAGTAACCTTCTATTACGATTTGGACAGGTTTGGGAGTCCCGGTGACGGTGATCGGCTCGGGGAGCCGTATGGCACGCAAATCGAGGCGGCAGCTCGGACGGTCTGTGAGTGGACCTTGTTTTCTAAATTGGTGCATGCATAAATGTTTATTATATGTTTTATTACTTGTTTGATGATGCCATGGGTGCATTTGTATGTGGTTACGTATAAGCACGTATTTCGAGGTTTCGGCCTTATACGGTGCTTATACGGGTCTGTATTTCTTTATTGATTTAAATGATTTGATTTTGGATTTCTAAATGGATAAACTCGGGTATGAGACCCATTTGGTTTTGTCTCGGGCATATGACACTATTGACGACCTTCGGGTCTAAATCGTGGTCGCGACGGGTGCTATATGCACGGCGATCGACGATACGACGCTCGCCTCCGGATTTGGATGTGTTCCTTCCGGAGAGGTCACGATGCACGATTCGTTGTCGGGCAGCCTGGGGAGGCTCGACTACGGAGTGCTGACGGTTCAGGATAGCGATCGGTGATGAGTGCACCATGATCTTGCGATGGTCGCGTCGGTCGATTTGTTCACGGCGACATACCATGATTGAGGGCGGTCCTGGATGGATGGTTGCACGCATCACTATGATCGGAGTCGTGACTCACCCTTGGATATCGGGCACGGTGCCCAGTTGAGTCATATGTTCGGGCACGAGACCCCGATGTTTTACACTGATGATTTCGGGTCAGGGACCCTAGATGGATTTCCAAGTTCATGGCAGTTTATGGGAACCGGCATGAACTCTGGAAAGGTCATTGTGGTTCATGACGGTTTATGGGAACCGGCATGAACCTTTGTCAGGTCATTCTGGTTCATGACGGTTTATGGGGACCGGCATGAACCCTGGTTATGTTATTACGGTACATGACGGTTTATGGGAACCGGCATGTTACTTGCTTATGGATATTATGGATCATGACGGTTCAGGGGAACCGGTCATGAATGTTTATGTTATGTATATATATGTTCGTCTACCTTCCTTTACTTCTATTATCTCCTCCGGGGAGGGTCGTTGGCCTGGGTGGACCCCGGAGTAGTCACGGAGCACCGACTGAGTGGAGTCACTCCCCAGTTGGGTTCCTTACTCTCAGGAAGGCTATGGTTACTATTACCTCGGGTAGGGTCAGTGGTCTACGGACATTGACCTTGACTTTGAGATGACTCGGATTGAGACCCGGGTAGCGCGCGCGTAGCTTTGGATACCGTGACAGGATTGGTTGTGTGACTTATATATATGTATGTGATGGATATATGATATATGATATGTGCTGTGTACAGGTGTGCACAGGATTTGGGCAGTGGCCCGTATGGTCGTTTTCATTGTGGTCCTTTCGACCTTAGTTTATATCTGCTTTGGGCTTAGTCCCACATATGGTTTGTTTTGGATAAATGGTTTTCGAATGCATGCATGCTTTTTTAGTGGAGGGTACAAATGTCTTCCTTATTAAATGTTTTTATAAACTCTTTGTTTTGTCCACTCACAGTTTTTAATGTTTTGACTGCCCTTCAGGTTGACATCGGATGTGGGCTGTAGCAGAGACCGAGATATCACATGCCTCCTCCGGATCCTGGCGTACTCTGATAGCCCGGGGAGGGCAAGGGTCGAAATTATCCCTTGTCTGACACTCCGTGTCAGACGGGAGCAGGGTCATCCCGCACTAATCCCGGGGGGATTGGGATGGGTCCTGTCAGAAATCCTATCCATCACAGCCACTAATTCAAGCATCACAGTGACAAATGTCACCTAAGTGATGAGTCCTCATCCAATTTAGCGAACACATGTGACAAATGTCACTTAGGTAATGACTCAGCCCATTTAACCATCCATTTCAACAGGTACAAATGTCCAATTAGGGTTAATTTCTCTGATGAGTCATTAAGCTGGCAAAAAGACCAATTTGCCCTTCCTTGCATAATTACCGAAATGCCCCTCACAATTCTATACTCATAACGTTTCCATCCGAACTTCGATTGACGCATGCCGCCTGTCTACTGATTTAGCATCTCGAGACCTACCCAACAGTACTTCCGAAAAGTCCAAACAAAGTCCCGAACAAAAAGTCAACTTTTAGCCCTTATAACCATGGGCAAAATCGTCATTTCCTTCAAATTTTCCAAATTTTCCTTTTTCAAATTTCCGGGTCATTACAACCTTCCCCCCTTAAAGAATTTCGTCCTCGAAACTCAAACAACCTCTCCAACAACAATCATGGAGACTTACCTCACATCCAATTCCATACCTCGGGTTCCCACGCGAACCCCATGTACTCGTTATGTGCAACCATAACTACCTTTTCCATCTTTCTCGGCTCATCCGGAGCCCTCATATCACATCATGACTCATCCCGAGTCCTAAACCAACTCCTGAATCTTATTAAGACCAAGTCTAATGTCTCGACTCCTCTCAAGTCTGAATTCAACATTTACTAACATCAAGGCCACCATTGGCATATCCGGTCACCTAGCAAACACCCCTAGGCGAACCACACTCTACTCAGGATTTCTCAACACACACTAAACCAATACCGGACTCCCTCTAAGTCCCATTCGATATCCAAAATCCAAAGGTCACTCATCCAACCCCCTATCCTCGGGTGAAGTTTATCTTGGGCCCAACATGTCCAACCATATACCATATCATTATCGTAACCAACAATCCGGACCAATACAAGCCCGACATAACCAGAACACATTATACAATATTCGACGCCCAATCCAAGGTCATAATCAATCCAAGGATTTTGATACCCTCATATCTCATCTAATCACCAGGCCGCGCACAGGGTTCGTATCTCGAAGGCATGGTAAATCAGTAACCAAATGCTCTGATACCAATTTGACAGGACCCGGCGCAACTGGACTTTGATAACCGTGTCCGGTCCTGCTCCCATCTGATAAGTCAACTGAAGTCCCGAAACTACCCTTCAGCACTTGTCAGACATGGGATAACTGCACTGACTTCCGCTCATGCCTCCGCCTCTCGATCAGCCCCGAATGTCGTGCCACCGCCTGGAGGGTCATCAAAAACAGAAAAGGTGTGAGTGGACAAAGATAATATCATTTAAAACGCATTTCAAAATACCTCATTTACCTTCCAGTTTATCAAACCATGCATGCATAGGGTAAAACATATGAATAACAACCACCGGCTTTCCAGCCAAATCACATAACAAGTATCAACTCCCGGCTCTCAAGCCAAAACATATGAACACATAATCACCTGGCCACACAGACTAGAACCCCTACTCAATACCAGTACGCAATCACAATAAACATCAAACAACACTATTCACAAGTTCACAATCAACCAATCAATCAATCTGTACTATTCACAAGTGCACAAATCACACAGTCACATCCGTACTACGCGTAGGCTAGTATCCAGCCACATTCTCGGGATCAGACACATCTGGGCTCAACCCTCAGGCTTAGTCTCATATGGGCGAACACATCCCCAAGCTCAGACACATCCGAGTGGTACATCCATGCTCAGTCGCATCCGAGAAGTTGGCTTACCATAACAATTCACTATCATACAATCACATCCCCCAAGCTCCGATCGTCGGGGTAATCCCCTAGCCCCGACCGTCTGGGTATCCACAATCACAATGAAAACCATCCAGCGATTACATCCCAAAACATGTCAATTAAATACCTGACTTCAAACCAAGTCAAATTCATTTCCAACCGGGTCTCAAGCCCCAAATACCATTTACATGTAAATCCATAAAATCTCATTTGAAAACATTAAAATATTCGAGAATTCATCCTTGACTCACCAATTATGTCAAAATATCCATTTTGAAACCATTTTGACTCCGGGCCTAGCCCAAAACATCATGCCACATCATTAGGACATCATTGCAATTCAAATCATGCAATCAATGTAACAACCCGTTCTGAGAGCCGAGATTAGTAGAGTGTTTAAGGGGTGATTAGTGAGGTTAAGCAGTGGGTAGGTGGTCCCGATGGGTCCATGAGCGTAGAATGACGATTTTGCCCCTGGTTCGGGCAAATAGTTGACTTTTAGTTAGGAGGTCGATTTGAGTGTTGATCGGTGACTAGGACGTAGTTTAGGACGTCACGAATCCATAGGCAAGTGGCACGCCTGATTCCGACATCCGAGGAGGAAGTTGTGATGTTCGGAAGGTCGAGGGCATAACCGTAATTTGGGTAAATTAGGGGGAAAAGTTGACCTTTTGAATAATCGAGTTTTGGTAGGTTGACCTAGGATGGTTAGATAGATTCCATCGTCCTGAGTTCGATGACAGGCGGCACGTATTCATCGGACTTACGAGGCGAGAGTTACGGGTCTAGGAAGTTTTGGTTAAATCGTAAATATTAGTTACAAGAAGGGTAATTTGGTCTTTCTGCACATTGGGATTTGTGCAGAAAGAAGGAAAGGGACGGCTGGGATGGAGCCATTTGGTGAGAGAGTGAAGAGGATTGGTGACACATGCTAAAGGTGGAGTGGCTTCTGGTGAGTTCGAGTGTGTGCACGGCCCAAATAATTGGGGTGCACCCGTGTTTGTGTGTGGTGCTGGTTCAGAAAACAGAGGGAGATCGTGAAGGAAATTGAGGGTGGTGGTGTGTGTGCTGACGAATTGTGAGTGTGTGAGGGTGATCAGAGAGTGAGAGGGAAGCAGTGAGAGAGGTTGACGGTGTGGTGGCTGTGTGTGAGGGTGTCGAGAGCTGCGGGAAAATCAGGGGGGAAACAGGAAGGAAACCAAGGAATTTGTGAGAATTGTGGCGGTGGCAGCCGTGTACGGGGCAACTGAGTCCGTGGTGGTGTCGTGCGGGTTGCGAGGAGTCAACCACTACCAGCGGAGCTCACGACGGCGACTGGAGGCAGGTAATTCTCTCATTCCCATGTCGATACTCTGTTTTCCCGTTGAGTTTCAACGTGGAAGTCGTGGTTTGGGAGGTTGAATCGATGAGTCTAGAGTGGTCTAAGGGTTTTAGTTGAGTCTTAGGAGTAGTTTGGTTGTGCTGCCGTGATGGGTGGTGCACGGTGGCGACAGGCACGACGGAGGTGTCTGTGTCCTCTGTTTTGGCCGTGGGTTTCAAACGGCGAGTCGTCGAGCTTGGGGCTGAGTCGACAGTCCAGGAAGGTTGGTTGAGGTTTGGTAGAGTCCTAGGAAGTGGTTGGTGTAGCCTCCGTGAGGGGGGAAGTCGTGGGTGGCCGGAGTAAGAAACAGGGCAGTGTACGGGTTTTTGTTCAAGGTTGAGTCGACGAGTTTTAGGGTGAATCGAGGTGAGTGACAAACGGGAAGGGGTAGCCTAGGATGGGACGATGCTGTTGGTGAAGAGAGGAGTCGTTTTGGTGGACGGAATGAGGAGAACCGCTCTCGCCGGTTCAGGGTCCAGACCACCGGTGCGAACCGGGTCTGCTCAAGGTTGATGGTGCACTGTAGCTGGCGCGTGAGTGCCACGCGCAGCCACTTTGGGCAGCGCGTGGGGGCGCGTGCGGCGGCGTATGGAGAAGCGATCAACAGGACTTTTGGTCTAGGAGTTGTGGTGAGCTCAATGGGGTTGGTTTCGGGTCAATCGGAAGTCGTTTGAGTTTAGTTCCGCGAGGGTGAATGTTTAGGGTCCCGGGTTTTAGTCTTTGGTTTGGGGAATTTTAAGGAAATTAGGTAGTTGTGTCGTAGATGTATTAGTGACATAATTTGACGGTGTTTGACAGAATCGGGATTTCCCGAGGAAGTTGAGGAACGGGCTGGACGTTCGGGACGCGAGTAGGGCTCAGTACTGTGAGTGGACCCTTTCCTTAAACTCGATCATGCATAACTGTTTTTATATACGTTTTTGATGGTTTTACTCATACACCTATGTTTCTTGACTATGTTATGCTGATTTTACGTGATTGCACGTTTTTTGAGAAAAAGACGGTTTTGGCACGTTTTTCGAGAAAAAGGGTGATTTTGGAAAATAAAGATATGGTTTTCGGAATTTCTAAGGATAAATGATTTCAATGATTTTAAGGGGCTTTTGTGGTTTAAAATTGGAGTTCAGGAAACGAGATTTGGTTTTAAGATTGGGAAGTGGATTCCGGATTTGGGTTCGGAATGACGGTTCTGGATGCCGGAAGGGCTTCAGACCAGTGATTTCGGATTCGGCTTTGGATGAGGATTTGGTAAATGGTTTTCAAATGGTTTTGGGATTGGATTTGCTGGATCTGGATATTGGGTTTAAAGACCCGGATATATGTGACGGGGGACCGGCCGGATTGGGTTTAAAGACCCGGATTGAGTTTAAAGACTCGGGAGTTTAAAGACTCGGATATATATTGATTTCCCCCGTAGGCCTTTGAGTTTAAAGACTCGGGAGTTTAAAGACTCGGATATGATTAAGGCCTGGATTGAGTTTAAAGATTCGGGAGTTTAAAGACTCGGATAGGTCCAGCAGGTTCGATCGGGAAATGAGGATTTGATACGGTTTCTGATACTCATGCTATGGTTTCTTATGATATTTTATAGTGTTTCTGTTTCTTATGATGTTTTATAATGATTATTTTATAACTGTGTTCATACTGTTGGTTATGCATGTGGTTTCAAAACGGAGGGTTAAACTCGGCTTTCATATAAAGTGGTTTTGAACTTTTTGTACTTTCTGGTCCACTCACATTTTTGTTTTAAATTGCCCTCCAGGTTGTGGAGCTAGCGCGGGGTCTTAACGTCGAGGCAGTGTCCGAGGCATAGAAGTGACGTGAGGGATCCTAGAAGAGTTTAAAGGCTTCTGTGTGCGTGTACTTTATCAGTTTTTATTTTCCTTGTAATATAGTGCTATGCTCTGTAAACGATAAGGTTGGGATATTTTATAATTACTCCTGCGTCTGTCTGGGTTTGAGTGAGTTTTACTTGGGTGTTGTGTTGGGGAGTCAGACGGGAGCGGGATTTACCTCGGGTTTCGGGGTGAAACCGGGGTGGGTCCTGACAATTGGTATCAGAGCATAGGTTTGTCGAGTTTGTGGGGTTTGTTGGTTTGTGAGGTTGTGTTCTAGTCGCTTAACTACTTCTATGCCTCTTTCAGTGTGCGGTTGACGATGCCTCCGAGACGTAGACCCTCTCCACAACCTGAAGACGTAGCAAGAGAGACGGAGAGTGCCACGATTGAGCGAGCCCAGCGACTCGGGGCTACTACGTTTAGTGGTGGGGCTGATCCTGAGGAAGCCCAGAGGTGGATTACCAGACTGGAGCGGATTTTTGCGGTGATGCATTGTCCGCCGGAGGAGCGAGTATTGTTGGCTGCATTTTTACTGGATGGTACGGCGTACGAGTGGTGGTATACCCTCGAGTTGTCCGGTTGGGATGTCCATAGTGTGACCTGGGAGACGTTCAGGGAACGGTTTCTGGAGCAGTATTATCCTCGTTCTTTCCGGGATGCCAAGGAGGCGGAGTTTCTGCAGCTCCAGCAGGGGAATATGACAGTGGCAGAGTATGAACGGAAGTTTCAGATGTTGTCTCGGTTTGCTCCTGCTTTTGTGGCCACTGAAGCCGAGAAGTGCCGTAGGTTTGAGTTGGGCTTGCGAGGTGAGATTCGAGCCGTAGTGACGGCTGGATCTTTTGCTACCCTCCGAGACTTGTCGGATGCTGCAGTGCGAGTTGAGGCTAGTTTGCCGGTGCTACGTCGGGAACCATCTATTCCTGGAGCTTCGAGCCAGCGGACACCGAAAAGAGGAAACTTCGGTGGATCGTCCGCGTCGGGCGATGATCGTTTTGGTAGGCCTGGCAGTGCCCAGAGTTCAGGATTTTTGGGTTACCGAGCACCGCCGACTCCGCAAGCGAGTGCGACGTCGGTAGCATCTACGGGGAGACCGAGCAGTGGACCAGGCTGGAATGTGTGTTTCTACTGTGGGGAGCGAGGTCATTTTCGACGAGAGTGTCCACTGTTGCCACAGGAAGGTGGTGTAGGCAGGGGAGCAGCGGAGTCTGGACAGAGTACAGCGTCAGGGACAGCTGGCACGAGAGGAGTTGTTACCACGAGTGTTTCGAGAGGACGTGGTAGAGCGTCGGGATCTCAGGCCCGGGTGTTCTCGATGACTCAGCAGGAGGATCAGTCGATACTAGATATGGGGACAGGTACTTGTTTTACTTTTGGTTGTTCTGTTGGTTTGGTTGTTGGATCCCAGGGTAGAGTCTAGGAGTTTGCCTAGAGGACTTGGAGTGTACAGTAAGTTCCGTAGCAGGTTGACGGGAAGTATAGGAAAGGAGTGACTATAACTGATCGATCTGAGACTATGGAAGGAGAGAACCCACAAGCTAGAGTTTGCCTTTAGGACTTTGTGGAGTTATTCCGACCGTGGCCGAAATAGCAGCCGAGGGAGATGGGTGGACGATTGTTTGGGTTAGTAGTCGAGTTGGTTTGGGAAGGTAGGGTGGTTGTATACGAGGATGTACTCTATGACTTCTGTCGGGTACTCTGAAATAAGGTATTTTATAATACCTTTGTTTTTCTGTTCATAGAGTTTCCCTTGCGTACACCATGTAGCTGTTACATAGCTAGGGTGGCCGTAGTAACCGTAGTTGGGGATGGAGTGAAATGCCCAAGGTGGAGATGATAGACAAGAAACCCAGGAGAGGTTGTTATTTACCGGGTAGGAGACCCTAGGTGTTGGGAACTAGCTGTGGAATTTCGGGGACGAAATTATTTTTAGGGGGGTAGATTGTAACAACCCGTTCCGAGAGCCGGGATTAGTAGAGTGTTTAAGGGGTGATTAGTGAGGTTAAGTAGTGGGTAGGTGGTCCCGATGGGTCCATGAGCGTAGAATGACGATTTTGCCCCTGGTTCGGGCAAATAGTTGACTTTTAGTTGGGAGGTCGATTTGAGTGTTGATCGGTGACTAGGACGTAGTTTAGGACGTCACGAATCCATAGGCAAGTGGCACGCCTGATTCCGACATCCGAGGAGGAAGTTGTGATGTTCGGAAGGTCGAGGGCATAACCGTAATTTGGGTAAATTAGGGGGAAAAGTTGACCTTTTGAATAATCGAGTTTTGGTAGGTTGACCTAGGATGGTTAGATAGATTCCATCGTCCTGAGTTCGATGACAGGCGGCACGTATTCATCGGACTTACGAGGCGAGAGTTACGGGTCTAGGAAGTTTTGGTTAAATCGTAAATATAAGTTACAAGAAGGGTAATTTGGTCTTTCTGCACATTGGGATTTGTGCAGAAAGAAGGAAAGGGACGGCTGGGATGGAGCCATTTGGTGAGAGAGTGAAGAGGATTGGTGACACATGCTAAAGGTGGAGTGGCTTCTGGTGAGTTCGAGTGTGTGCACGGCCCAAATAATTGGGGTGCACCCGTGTTTGTGTGTGGTGCTGGTTCAGAAAACAGAGGGAGATCGTGAAGGAAATTGAGGGTGGTGGTGTGTGTGCTGACGAATTGTGAGTGTGTGAGGGTGATCAGAGAGTGAGAGGGAAGCAGTGAGAGAGGTTGACGGTGTGGTGGCTGTGTGTGAGGGTGTCGAGAGCTGCGGGAAAATCAGGGGGGAAACAGGAAGGAAACCAAGGAATTTGTGAGAATTGTGGCGGTGGCAGCCGTGTACGGGGCAACTGAGTCCGTGGTGGTGTCGTGCGGGTTGCGAGGAGTCAACCACTACCAGCGGAGCTCACGACGGCGACTGGAGGCAGGTAATTCTCTCATTCCCATGTCGATACTCTGTTTTCCCGTTGAGTTTCAACGTGGAAGTCGTGGTTTGGGAGGTTGAATCGATGAGTCTAGAGTGGTCTAAGGGTTTTAGTTGAGTCTTAGGAGTAGTTTGGTTGTGCTGCCGTGATGGGTGGTGCACGGTGGCGACAGGCACGACGGAGGTGTCTGTGTCCTCTGTTTTGGCCGTGGGTTTCAAACGGCGAGTCGTCGAGCTTGGGGCTGAGTCGACAGTCCAGGAAGGTTGGTTGAGGTTTGGTAGAGTCCTAGGAAGAGGTTGGTGTAGCCTCCGTGAGGGGGGAAGTCGTGGGTGGCCGGAGTAAGAAACAGGGCAGTGTACGGGTTTTTGTTCAAGGTTGAGTCGACGAGTTTTAGGGTGAATCGAGGTGAGTGACATACGGGAAGGGGTAGCCTAGGATGGGACGATGCTGTTGGTGAAGAGAGGAGTCGTTTTGGTGGACGGAATGAGGAGAACCGCTCTCGCCGGTTCAGGGTCCAGACCACCGGTGCGAACCGGGTCTGCTCAAGGTTGACGGTGCACTGTAGCTGGCGCGTGAGTGCCACGCGCAGCCACTTTGGGCGGCGCGTGGGGGCGCGTGCGGCGGCGTATGGAGAAGCGATCAACAAGACTTTTGGTCTAGGAGTTGTGGTGAGCTCAATGGAGTTGGTTTCGGGTCAATCGGAAGTCGTTTGAGTTTAGTTCCGCGAGGGTGAATGTTCGGGACGCGAGTAGGGCTCAGTACTGTGAGTGGACCTTTTCCTTAAACTCGATCATGCATAACTGTTTTTATATACGTTTTTGATGGTTTTACTCATACACCTATGTTTCTTGACTATGTTATGCTGATTTTACGTGATTGCACGTTTTTTGAGAAAAAGACGGTTTTGGCACGTTTTTCGAGAAAAGGGTGATTTTGGAAAATAAAGATATGGTTTTCGGAATTTCTAAGGATAAATGATTTCAATGATTTTAAGGGGCTTTTGTGGTTTAAAATTGGAGTTCAGGAAACGAGATTTGGTTTTAAGATTGGGAAGTGGATTCCGGATTTGGGTTCGGAATGACGGTTCTGGATGCCGGAAGGGCTTCAGACCAGTGATTTCGGATTCGGGTTTGGATGAGGATTTGGTAAATGGTTTTCAAATGGTATTGGGATTGGATTTGCTGGATCTGGATATTGGGTTTAAAGACCCGGATATATGTGACGGGGGACCGGCCGGATTGGGTTTAAAGACCCGGATTGAGTTTAAAGACTCGGGAGTTTAAAGACTCGGATATATATTGATTTCCCCCGTAGGCCTTTGAGTTTAAAGACTCGGGAGTTTAAAGACTCGGATATGATTAAGGCCTGGATTGAGTTTAAAGACTCGGGAGTTTAAAGACTCGGATAGGTCCAGCAGGTTCGATCGGGAAATGAGGATTTGATACGGTTTCTGATACTCATGCTATGGTTTCTTATGATATTTTATAGTGTTTCTGTTTCTTATGATGTTTTATAATGATTATTTTATAACTGTGTTCATATTGTTGGTTATGCATGTGGTGTCAAAACGGAGGGTTAAACTCGGCTTTCATATAAAGTGGTTTTGAACTTTTTGTACTTTCTGGTCCACTCACATTTTTGTTTTAAATTGCCCTCCAGGTTGTGGAGCTAGCGCGAGGTCTTAACGTCGAGGCAGTGTCCGAGGCATAGAAGTGACGTGAGGGATCCTAGAAGAGTTTAAAGGCTTCTGTGTGCGTGTACTTTATCAGTTTTTATTTTCCTTGTAATATAGTGCTATGCTCTGTAAACGATAAGGTTGGGATATTTTATAATTACTCCTGCGTCTGTCTGGGTTTGAGTGAGTTTTACTTGGGTGTTGTGTTGGGGAGTCAGACGGGAGCGGGATTTACCTCGGGTTTCGGGGTGAAACCGGGGTGGGTCCTGACAATCAAGCATGTAAAACATTTAACTATGCATGCATATCAGTTTATAAAACAAATGTCCACTCACACACCGTCCTAAAGGCTCGCTTTCCGAGCTGCATGCGTTTCCGTAATTTCCGACATTTTCCATTAATCTCGAATCCTGTCCAAAATCATTACTCAAGGTCACTAAGGACTTAATTAACATCATATCAATTCCCCAAATTTTTCCGGGAATTAAATACTAATTAAGCACGTAATGTAAACCTTCAGACCCTCGAAACAATATCGAAACGGTGTCCGATTAAATCGAAACGAACGCCAAAATGTTCGTTACATTTCATAGAACGAAATTCATGTTGAACTCACCTTGGGAATCGTGCCCACGCGCACTCACGCGCCGCCGTGAGGGGCTGCGCGTGAGACCCATTCGCCTGCTACAGTGTCACCACCTTCACCCGATTCCCTGCAAACGGATCCCTGCAACCCGCGACATGACCCGTTTAGTTCTCTGTCAATTCAACATCGTTTTCGACAATTCAAACATGCATTAGCATCGAAATAGGTTTAATTAAGTATATGTGAACACAATTACATTTGAACTTACCTCAATCCTCCCATTCGATCTCGAATTCTCGAAGAACAGTTGAACTCCGTTCATCATCCAATCTCCAACAATTATCCTTGTTTTCCTTCAATTGACGCATCCGGGAGCTTTGTGGGATTCTCATAAACATTTTTCAAGTCCAATTTCATCATTCCATGTCTCAAATTACTCGACTCAAGCTCGAATTTTCGAAGTCTTCCCCTTTTCTGTTCTAGTCCAAGACAACCCCAATTTCTTTCATTTTTTAATCTGGTTCGACTCGTCTCACTCCCAGAGAGCTAAATTCAAGGTCAATTTCACTCATAAACGTCTAACAATTCGAATTCGATCTTAAGGCCCATTAATGGTTTTCGGGTTTAAGTCTGGGTAGAACTGGGTTTTTCTTCCCCTTTTTTGTTCTATAATCCCTCACGGTTTCACTCCCAATCACATTAGCTCTCAAATGGGTTTACTTGTTACTGGTAAGATCGATCAAGTGATCATGGTCTCTGTTTTTGTAAACACACACACACGTTTTACCAGTTAAACACACACTCACAGAAATCCTATCCATCCCAGCCACTAATTCAAGCAACACAGTGACAAATGTCACCTAAGTAATGAGTCCTCATCCAATTTAGCGGACACATGTGACAAATGTCACTTAAGTAATGACTCATCCTATTTAACCATCCATTTCAACAGGTACAAATGTCCAATTAGGGTTAATTTCTCTGTTGAGTCATCAAACTGGCAAAAAGACCAATTTGCCCTTCCTTTCATAATTACCGAAATGCTCCTCACAATTCTATACTCATAACTTTTCCATCCGAACTCCGATTGACGCATGCCACCTGTCTACGGATTCAGCATCTGGAGACCTACCATACGGTACTTCCGAAAAGTCCAACCAAGATCCGAACAAAAAGTCTAACTTTCGGCACTTATAACTAGGGGAAAAATCGTAATTTCCTTCAAATTTTCCAAATTTTCCAAATTTTCCTTTTTCGAATTTCCGGGTTGTTACAACCTTCCCACCTTAAAGAATTTCGTCCTCGAAATTCAAACAACCTCTCCAACAATAATCATGGAGACTTAACTCACATCCAATTCCATACGTCGGGTTCCCACGCGAACCCCATGCACTCGTTATGTGCAACCATAACTACCTTTTCCATCTTTCCCGGCTCATCCGGAGCCATCATATCACATCATGACTCATCCCGATTCTTAAACCAACTATTGACTCTTATTAAGTCCAAGTCCAATGTCTCGACTCCTCTCGAGTTTGAATTCAACATTTACTAACATCAATGCCACCACTGGCATATCCGGTCACCTAGAAAACACCCCTAGGCGAACCACACTCTACCCAGGATTTCTAAACACACACTAAACCAATTCCGGACTTCCTCTAAGTCCCATTCGATATCCAAAATCCAAAGGTCACTCATCCAACCCCCTATCCTTGGGTAATGTTTATCCTGAGACCAAAATTCCCATCCATATACCATAAATCCAAGCATTTCGATACCCTCATATCCCGTCTAATCATCAAGCCGCGCACAGGCCTCGTATCTCGGAGGCATGGCAAATCTGTAACCAAATGCTCTGATACCAATTTGACAGGACCCGTCCCAACTGGACTTTGATAACCATGCCCGGTCCTGCTCCCGTCTGACAAGTCAACTGAAGTCCAGAAACTACCCTTCAGCACCTTTCAGACAAGGGATAACTGCATTGAATTCCGCTCATGCCTCCGCCTCTCGATCAGCCCCGAACGTCGTGCCGACCTGGATGGTCATCAAAAATAGAAAAGGTGTGAGTGGACAAAAATAATATCATTTAAAATCATTTCAAAATACCTAATTTACCCTCCAGTTTATCAAACAATGCATGCATAGGGTACAACATATGAATAACAACCACCGGCTTTCGAGCCAAATCACATAACAAGTATCAACTCCCGGCTCTCAAGCTAAAACATATGAACACATAATCACCTGGCCACACAGACTAAAACCCGTACTCAATAATAGTACGCAATCACAATCAACATCAAACAACACTATTCATAAGTTCACAATCAACCAATCAATCAATCGGTACTATTCACAAATGCACAAATCACACAGTCACATCCGCACTACGTGTAGGCCAGTATCCATCCACATTCTCGGGATCAGACACATCTGGGCTCAACCCTCGGGTTCAGTCCCATCTGGGCGAACACATCCCCAAGCTCAGACACATCTGAGTGGTACATCCAGGCTCAGTCGCATCCGAGAAGTTGGCTTACCATAACAATTCACCATCATACAATCACATCCCCTAAGCTCTGGTCGTCTAGGTAATCCCCTAGCCCCGACCGTCTGGGTATCTACAATCACAATGAAAACCATCACGGTATTACATCCCAAAACATGTCAATTAAATCCACGACTTTAAACCAAGTCAAATTCATTTCCAACCGGGTCTCAAACCCCAAATACCATTTACAAGTAAATCCATAAAATCTTATTTGAAAACATTAAAATATTCCAGAATTCATCCTTGACTCACCAATTGCATCAAAATATCCATTTTGAAACCATTTTGACTCCGGGCCTAGCCCAAAACATCATTTGCACATTTCTCGTAAAACGTGCTGAAAGGCCGATTAAAATAATCATTTAATCACAAATAATCATGCCACATCATCAGGACAACATTGGAATTCAAACCATGCAATCAATCATGCATAGCATTTAACTATGCATGCATATCAGTTTATAAAACAAACGTCCACTCACACACCGTCCAAACGGCTCGCTTTCTGAGCTGCACGTTTTTCCGTAATTTTTGATATTTTCCAAGAATCTCGAATCCTGTCCAAAATCATTACTCAAGGTCACCAAGGACTTAATTAACATCATATCAATTCCCCATAATTTTCCAGGAATTAAATATTAATTAAACACGTAACATAAATGATAAGTCGTTAATTAAGTATTATTTTATACCCTTTATACTTGACTTTTAATATTAAAATAATAAATCATTAAATAAAATAATTTATTTTGTGATATTTTTTTAGAAATAAATAAAGTTTGGAATTTGGAGCATTTTGGTGAAAGAATCGTCTCGATCGGAATTATAACGAAGAAATTATGGACGAAATATTAGAAGCCACCGAAAATCACAAGGAAATTCGGTGGGAAGCTGCTGAAATCTAGAAGCCCAAGCCAAAAATCAGTATCTTTCCCCAAAATCAGCATCTTTTCCCCAAAATCCACCCAATCTCATCATTTCCATCACTTTTTCATGTATTATTTTATTGTTATTTTTATATTTTAATTTTGTACTTTTATTTAAACAATTGTGGCACTCCCTCTATAAATAGGGAGGCCATTTCATGTACTAAGGGTCCCCATTTTTCCCCATTAGTCCCCCATTAGTCCTCATTAGTCTCCCTTAATCTTCATTTTTCCCATTTTGTTTCTCTTTTTAGTTTAGGTTCTTATATTTTCTCTCTACTTGTTCTCTTCTTTTAGTTCATCTTCTTTATTTTGTTCTTTATTTTTGGGGACCATTTGTAACTTCTTGTAATTTTCTTCTTAATTAATTATCTTAGTTTCATTTTCTTCATTATGTTCTTAGAATTTCTTAAACTTATCTTTAATTACATTTTTATGCTTTCCGTAAGAAAAACCTAAGGCTAGGTAATTCTAAGGCAATTCAAGAGTTTTTAAGACCAAATTCTTCGTATTACTTCATCCATCTTCACACGGTTCTGCCTGCTGTCAGGGTTCCTTGTGAAAAATCATGTTTTTCTACTTAAACTCTTGTTATTGTTTCGGTTTTACTTATAATGCAATATTTGTATTGATATTTTCTTTCTAACATTTGTAAGTATGAATACAATCTCCATGTGTTTTACTTTCTGAATTTTTTTTACTTCATATGTTGTAGTGCTTTATACTTCAATTTGATGCTAAGTGTCGGCCGCTGTCAGTGCACTTAGTATTTGATTGAAGAGATTTTAATGTCGGCCGCTGTCGGTGCATTTAATCACAAACAAGAGGTAAATCATATTATAAGTGTCGGCCGCTGTCGGTGCATTTATAATATGAAAAACATATGCATATAATGGAGATGATGAAGGTAGAATTTCGTGATTGATTCAATATAAGCATGATGTAAGAGTGTTAGTAACAATTGTATTTAAAGGAAGTTTATTTTATGAGTAGTTTTAAATAATGTTATTGTTAAGTTTAATTTAATTCTTAGTTAGTGTTTTCTTTAGTTTAGATTACTAATCTCCCTCAAAACCCCCCCATCTTTATTCTTTATTCTTTTATTCTTTTATTCTTTTATTCTTTTATTCTTTTATTCTTTTAATTCTTTATTCTTTTATTCTTTTATACTTTTATTTTATTCTTTATTCTTTATTCTTTTATCCCTTTATTTCTTTAATAAATTTATTCCTTGATTAATTAATTCTTTTATTATTTTATTTTTTAATTCTTTAATTTATTCATTATTCTTTCCCACCAACACATTATTAATGTTCCCTAATTTCCCCGGTTAAAAACGATCCCTATTTACCAATACTACATCTACACAAAAATGGTTTAAATTGCATAATACACAAATTACGTGTTTAATTTAATGCGTAGTTTGGGTGTAGTCAATAAACCTTCGGACCCTCGAAATGAACGCCAAAATATTCGTTACATTGCATAGAACAAACGTCATGTTGAACTCACATCGGGAATCGTGCCCACGTGCCCTCACGCGCCGCCATGAGTGGTTGCGCGTGAAACCCACGTGCCTGCTACAATGTCACCACCTTCACCCGATTCTGACAGGACCGCCCCCGAAAGGGGCATTGATAACCGTGCCCGGTTCTGCTCTCGTCTTGCAAGACGACTGAAATTCCTAATTTACCCTCAGTACTTGCCAAACCAGGGATAGCCACGCGTACTTACTCATGGCTTTGCCTCTCGATCAGCCTCGATCAACGCGCCACGACCTGGAGGGACAATAAAAACACAAAAGGTATGAGTGGACAAAAATAAATCAGTTTATAAAACAGTTACAGAAAAGATATTTTTTACCCTCCACGTAAAACCAATGCATGCATCCAAAAATCAATCGTTTCGCAATCCGTTACATTTTCAACATAAGAAAACCGTGCATGAAAAAAAAATCAAAATAATTTTTCTTTCCTTAACCTTCAGGTCTTAGTCCGCAAACATAACATGGGGCTTCAGCCCAAAACCATGAAATCAAAATCCAAGTATACAATGTAATCCAAATTCATCAACCATATAAACCGGGCCACTGCCCGACTCAACCGAAACGTCAGAAATTAACAATAAATCACAAGTCAACCATTTTGCTGGATATCGAGTGCGCCAGAGTCTTTAAACTCAAAACCATGCGCATAATCAGGCCTTCCCGGGATATCAACGAGTCTTTAAACTCAAAACATAATCAATAGGCCTCGGGGGTATCACAATAACCGAGTCTTTAAACTCACGAGTCTTTAAACTCATTAAGGGCCCTCCTCCGTTATCGATTAACCGAGTCTTTAAACTCAAAACGTGCTCCAGCAATAGCACCGGGTTTTAAAACCCAAAACAGTTTTCAACGGGTCTTTAAACCCAAAACATTTGTCAATCACAACAACTCGGGATCCATTCCGAAATCACACTTTGTTAAAATAGGATTCATGTCCGAATTCCACATTCAAATCCTCAAGATCTTACTTCACAAAACAAAATCAACTCATCATCAAAACGGGGCATACATAATCATATCAAATCACTTTTATCAACCATTAAGCATTCCCGAATTCGAATTCGCAATAATTATTCCGTAAGTCGGCATCCGGAAACATCATCCCGAACCCAAACCAGAAATTCATTTTCAAACTTCTGAAAAGTCGAAAACTCGTTCATTAAAATTACTTTTATGCCCTGGGCACCAAGCCCGAAATCACATTTTTTTCAAAATCCGTTTTAAATCCTTGAAAACACCTCATATTTCAAATCTCAAGGTCAAGACATCAAAACCACAATCAAGCACCAAAATCACGGTCAAACCGCAAAATACTCGAAATCTCGTAAAACGTGCAAATCCGTGAAAAACCTCGAAGTTCGTGTCAACACCGTAAACCATACTCACAATCGCAATCAAACATCTTAAAAACATAATACGTACAAATCACATAAAATCATTCATTAAACCATCATCAAGTATAAAAGAACCCATATTCTCGAAATACGTGCAATTTCGTGTGCATATCAAAAATACGTATAAATACGGAAATCGAAATCATCACAAGTCATAATCATAATCATAGAAATCATAGAAATATTTATGCATGGATTAAATTTTGAAAGTAAAGTCCACTCACACACCACTTAACCATGCGCCTCGATACGCATGCCATCGGCCTTCCTGGGCCTCGTCACTAACACCGGGACTCCCAAACCTGTCCATATCACATTAGAGGGTTACTAACCTCTTCATTAACCTCCTATTCGAGTCCCCTAATTTTTCTGAATTTTTAACTATTTTTAAACTCGACTTAAAAACTTCGGACATCCCGAACAATGTCGGAACGGGGTCCGATTGACACGAAACCAACGCTAAAATGTTCGTTATATTGTATAGGATAAAAGTCATGTTGACCTTACCTTGGAATTCGTGCCCACGCGCCGTCACGCGCCGCCGTGAGGGGCTGCGCGTGACACCCACGCGCCTGCTACAGTGCCCATCACTGTTCATCTCATTCTTCATCCGTTTCCTGCAATACGGGTCTGCAACCCGTGTGTCAGGACCGGTCCCAAATTCTTCGGGATTAACGTGGGACCCGCCTGATCCCGTGTGACACCACGTGTTAGACCAGGGAAAATTCCATCTTTAGCCCTCGCCGGGGCTAACAGAGTGCGTCAGGATCGTAGGAGGAGGGGAGTGATGTCCCGTCTCTGCTACAGCCCGCATCCGCGATCAACCTGAAGGGCATTAAAACACAAAAACTGTGAGTGGACAAAATAATATTTTAATAAAAGCATTTTTGTATAAAGACATTTATGCCCTTCAATAAAAGTATATGCATGCATTCAAATACCATTTAGCAAAACATTCATGCCCGGCCCTATAAACCGTCATGACCCATAAAAACATTTGGGTCCCCGACCCGAAATCACAAAACAACCCGTAAATCCATACATATGGGAACTCAGCCCAAATCAACATACGGGGGACTCAACCCAACCCATTCTCAGTGAAATACCAAAGCATACAATACGGGGTCTCCGCCCCCAAATCATTTCTAAAACATCGAATACAGGGTCTCACCCCAAAACACTTTCCGAATCATGGAACACAGGATACGGGGTCTCCGCCCCCAAATCACTTTCCAAATCATAAAACTCGGGGTCTCTGCCCCCAATTCACTTTCCATAAACCACATATGTATCGAAGTACGTATAACCCATCCGCGGCACTTCCGAGAAGATGCCAACTCGGGGCACACAACCCTTAGGAAACACATCCCCGATAAATGTCACGATATCATCTATATCTAGTGTGCACACTACTCGGGGTCTCACTTTGAGTCTTCTCTCAGGAATATCTATCTGGGAGGCTCAATCACTAGATCTAGTCCGAGCTCTCTTTCTGGATCTAGTCCACATATCTCACCGGAATCTGGTCCGGGACCACAACATAAGTAACCACCACTCCTAGAACGGGATCCCTATGGGGATACCCACTCTGGTATGTGGATCGTGACTCTCCAGGTCGACGTCTGGAGGAGACCATATAATCAATATAGAGGGTTCATTCATTTCAATTCTTTTCTTTCTTTCTTAAATCACTTTTCAACTGGGTCTCATACCCGATTCATCTCAACAGGATTCCTTGAATCCGATTCAAATCATTTTCACAGGCCTCGGCCTAAATCCACAGTTCAATAGGGTCTCAAGCCCCAATTCTCATTTCACAAACTGAACTGGGACTCAAGCCTGATAACACGAATAACTGGGCCCTAAGCCCGAACCATAACTCAACAGGACCTCAAGTCCGATTTTACAACCAATAGGGCCCTAAGCCCGATATCTCAACTAAATGGGTCTTAGGCCCGATATCATCAATCAACGGGGCATCAAGCCCAATAGTACAACTAACTAGGCCTCAAACCCGAATCGTAAATCAACAGGACCCTCGGTCCGATCGTATAACTCAAGTGGACCCTACACTACAAGAAATATGCTAATACACTACACCCTATAGATAACACATATATAGAAACTGATGTATAATGTAGTTTATACATCAGTTTAAATTTGGTGTTGTCTAATATATGATATAGCAACAGTAAAATATTACTAGTGTTGTCTAATCCTAATATAAAGCATCAGTAAAGATATAATGTTGTATTTTGTACCCTTTAACATCGGTAAAAATAAATTTACTGATGCAGCTTCTTATTTTTTTTTAGTGTTGCCTATACTTCAGCAGGTCCCTGGTTCGAAACACATGGTGTCAGGACCCACCCCGGTTCCACCCCGAAACCCGAGGTCAATCCCGCTCCCGTCTGACTCCCCGACAAGCAACACCCCAGTAAAACTCACTCAAACCCAGTCAGACGCAGGAGTAATTAAACAAAATGTCCCAAAGTTAAAGTTTACAGAGCATAGTAGGAAACACAAGGAACATAAAAAAACGATAAAGTACACGCACACAAAAGCCTTTACACTATTCCGGAATCCCTCACGTCACTTCTATGCCTCGGACACTGCCTCGACGTCAAGACCCCGCGCTCGCTCCACAACCTGGAGGGCAATTTAAAACACAAAGTGTGAGTGGACCAGAAAGTACAAAAGAGAAGTTCTAAAAACCATTTATCAAAAACCGAGTTTAACCCTCCGTTTTGAAAACCACATGCATAACCATAGTTATTACTACAGTTATAATCCAATCATCAAAACATCATAAGAAATAGAAACGCTATAAAATACCATAAGAAACAGATACACTATCAAGCGGATAGAGAAATCATAGTTCAGTATCAAATCATCATTTTCCGATCAAACCTGCTGGACCTATCCGAGTCTTTAAACTCAATCCAGGCCTTAATCATATCCGAGTCTTTAAACTCCCGAGTCTTTAAACTCAAGCCCTACGGGGGAAAATCAATATATCCGAGTCTTTAAACTCCCGAGTCTTTAAACTCAATCCGGGTCTTTAAACCCAATCCGGCCGGTCCCCCGTCACATATATCCGGGTCTTTAAACCCAATATCCAGATCCAGCAAATCCAATCCCAAAACCATTTGAAAACCATTTACCAATCCACATCCAAACCCGAATCCGAAATCACTGGTCTGATGCCCTTCCGGCATCCAGAACCGTCATTCCGAACCCAAATCCGGAATCCACTTTCCAACTTTAAAATCAAATTCTGCTTTCCGAAATCCGATTCGAAAACTGAAAACCTTGATCATAGAAATCACGTTCCAAAATCCCTTTATAATCACTGAAAACCACTTAACATTTGGAATCCCAAAGCCATAGCATCAATTTCAGAAACCAACCATTCCTCGTAAAACGTGCTAAAAACCGATTTCCTCGAAAAACGTGTAATAATGTAAAACCAACCAAAACATATTCAATAAACATAGAATCATAATCAAAACCATAAAACAGTTATAGAAAACAGTTATGCATGCTCGAGTTTAAAGAAAGGGGTCCACTCACTGTACTGAGCCCTACTCGCGTCCCGAACGTCCAGCACGTTCCTCGGCTTCCTCGGGAAATCCCGATCCTGTCAAACACCATCAAAATACGTCACTAATACGTCTACAAAACAACTACCTAATTTTCCTCAAAAATCCCCGAATCGAAAACCTAAACCCGGGACCCGAAACCTTCACCCTCGCGGACCTAACCTCAAACGACGTCTGATTGCCCCGAAACCAACTCCATTGAACTCACCACAACTCCTAGACCAAAAGTCATGTTGATCACTTTTCCAACCGCCGCCGCACGCGCCCCCACGCGCCGCCCAAAGTGGCTGCGCGTGGCCCTCACGCGCCAGCTACAGTGCCATCTACAACCTCCCGCACTGTACTGAATCGGCCGCCGTGGCTTGGACCGGCAAGAAGCATTCTCCACCGTCCGGCCACCATTTCAGCCCCTTCTTTCACCTGCAGCTTCGTCCAGATCAACCCTATCGATCCCCCAACTCCGTTCACCTCGACACTGTCCCTAGCCCGTCGACTAAACTCAAAACCAGACGGCTAAATGTCCCCCTGTTTCACGACTCCTCAACTCCGGTCACCTCCCGTCACGGTGGTGACACCAGACGGTCCCTAAGACCTCACTGAACCTAGACCAAACCTCTGTTACCCTCGACTCACCCCCAAGCTCGTCGACTCACCGTTTGAATTCCACGGCCAAACAGAGCATGAGAGTGCTCATCATTGCCCGAGCTCCGCCGTGGACACCCCCGTCACGGCGACCATCCCAGTCGACACCTAGGACCTCCCTGAAAACTACCCCGACCTCCAATCCTCTTGACTCTCAGCCCAGACCCACGACTTTCCAACTGAAGTTTCACGGCAAAACAGAGCAAAGAAGCCTTACCTTTCGATTGCAGCTCCGCCGCCTACCACTGTGGTCGTTGGACTCCTTGCAGTCTCCTCAGCCTCCCCTTGCCTTGGTTTGCCTCGCCTCATGGCGTAGCCATCACCTCAACCTCACAAACTCCCTGTTTCCCCCAAAATTTCTCCACACCTCCGCCGTGCCGCCGTGCACGATTGCACCACCAATTCACGGCCACCAGCTCCGCCTTGCCTCACTATCACTCTCACAACTCCCTATTTACTCACCCTTGCACGCAGATCGATCAATTGATCTCAAACTCTCACCCTCTGTTCTCTGTGTTTGTCGAAGAACCACACACACACACGGGCTCACCCAATTATTTAGGACGGCACACACACAGAAGAACCCCCCAGAACCCACTACACCTTTGCCATGTGTCACAATCCAGGCCATCCTTATCCCACCTGCTTAAACCCCAGCCGTCCATCTTGCTTCTCTCTGCACAGATCCCCAGAAACCAAAAAGACCAAAATACCCTCATGTTTTACACATTTTTACGGTTTTACCGAAACTTCCTAGACCCGTAACCTTCGCCTCGTAAGTCCGATGAATCCGTGCCGCCTGTCAACGAACTCAGGACGACGAAATCTATCTAACCATCCTAGGTCAACCTACCCAAAACTCGATTCTTCAAAAAGTCAACTTTTCCCCCTATTTTACCAAAATTACGATAATACCCTCGACCTTCCGAACATCACAACTTCCTCCTCGGATGTCGGAATCAGGCGTGCCGCCTGCCTATGGATTCGTGACGTCCTAAACTACGTCCTAGTCACCGGTCAACACTCAATCGACCTCCCAACTAAAAGTCAACAATTTGCCCGAACCAGGGGCAAAATCGTCATTCTACGCCAATGACCCATCGGGACCACCTACCCACTGCTTAACCTCAATAATCACACCTTAAACACTATCTTAATCCCGGCTCTCGGGACGGGTTGTTACAATCTACCCACCTAAATAGAATTTCGTCCCCGAAATTCCACAGCTAGTTCCCAACACCTAGGGTCTCCTACCTGGTCAATAACAACCTCTCCTGGGTTCCCTGTCTATCAACTCCACCTTGGGTATTTCACTCCATCCCCAACTACTGTTACCACGCCCGGCCCTAGCTATGTAACAGCTGCATGGAGTACGCAAGGGAAACTCTATGAACAGAAAACAAAGGTATTATAAAATACCTCATTCCACAGTACCCGACAGAAGTCATAGAGTACATCCTCGTATACAACCACCCATACCTTCCCAAACCAACTCGACTACTAACCCAAACAATCGTCCACCCATCTCCCTCGGCTGCCATTCCAGCCACGGTCGGAATAACTCCACAAAGTCCTAAAGGTAAACTCTAGCTTGTGGGTTTTCTCCTTCAATAGTCTCAGATCGATCAGTTATAGTCACTCCTTTCCTATACTTCCCGTCAACCTGCTACGGAACTTACTGTACACTCCAAGTCCTCTAGGCGAACTCCTAGACTCTACCCTGGGATCCAACAACCAAACCAACAGAACAACCAAAAGTAAAACAAGTACCTGTCCCCACATCTGGTATCACCTGATCCTCCTGCTGAGTCATCGAGAACACCCGGGCCTGAGATCCCGACGCTCTACCACGTCCCCTCGAACTACTCGTGGCTGTGCCACCACCTCCTCTCGTACCTGCTGTCCCTGAAGCTGTACTCTGCCCAGGCTCCGCTGCTCCTCTGCCTATACCACCTTCATGTGGCAACTGTGGACACTCACATCGAAAATGACCTCGCTCCCCACTGTAGAAACACACATTCCAGCCTGGTCCACTACTCGGTCTCCCTGTGGACGGTACCGACGTCGCACTCGCTTGCGGAGTCGGCGGTGATCGGTAACCCCAAAATCCTGAACTCTGGGCACTGCCAGGCCTACCAAAAAGAACATCGCCCGACGAGGACGATCCACCGAAGTTACCTCTTTTCGGTGTCCGCTGGCTCGAAGCTCCAGGAATCGATGGTTCCCGGCGTCGCACCGGCAAACTAGCCTCCACCCGCACTGCAGCGTCTGACAAGTCTCGGAGGGTAACAAAAGATCCGGCCGTCACTATGGCTCGAATCTCACCGCGCAAACCCAACTCGAACCTACGGCACTTCTCGGCTTCAGTGGCCACAAAAGTAGGAGCAAACCGAGACAACATCTGAAACTTCCGTTCATACTCTGCCACTGTCATATTCCCTTGCTGGAGCTGCAGAAACTCCGCCTCCTTGGCATCTCGGAAAGAACGAGGATAATACTGTTCCAGAAACCGTTCCCTGAACGTCTCCCAAGTTACACTATGGACATCCCAACCGGACAACTCAAGAGTATACCAGCACTCGTAAGCTGCACCATCCAGTAAAAAGGTAGCCAACAACACTCGCTCCTCCAGCGGACAATGCATCACCGCAAAAATCCGCTCCAGTCTGGTAATCCACCTCTGGGCTTCCTCAGGATCCGCCCCACCACTAAACGTAGTAGCCCCGAGCCGCTGGGCTCGCTCAATCGTGGCACTCTCCGTTTCTCTTGCTACTTCTTCAGGTTGTGGAGAGGGACTACGTCTCGGAGGCATCGTCAACCGCACACTGAAAGAGGCATAGAAGTAGTTAAACAACTAGAACACAGCCTCACAAACCAACAAACCCCACAAACCCGACAAACCTATGCTCTGATACCAATTTGTCAGGACCCACCCCGGTTCCACCCCGAAACCCGAGGTCAATCCCGCTCCCGTCTGACTCCCCGACACGCAACACCCCAGTAAAACTCACTCAAACCCAGTCAGACGCAGGAGTAATTAAACAAAATGTCCCAAAGTTAAAGTTTACAGAGCATAGTAGGAAACACAAGGAACATAAAAAAACGATAAAGTACACGCACACAAAAGCCTTTACACTATTCCGGAATCCCTCACGTCACTTCTATGCCTCGGACACTGCCTCGACGTCAAGACCCCGCGCTCGCTCCACAACCTAGAGGGAAATTTAAAACACAAAGTGTGAGTGGACCAGAAAGTACAAAAGAGAAGTTCTAAAAACCATTTATCAAAAACCAAGTTTAACCCTCCGTTTTGAAAACCACATGCATAACCATAGTTATTACTACAGTTATAATCCAATCATCAAAACATCATAAGAAATAGAAACACTATAAAATACCATAAGAAACAGATACACTATCAAGCGGATAGAGAAATCATAGTTCAGTATCAAATCATCATTTTCCGATCAAACCTGCTGGACCTATCCGAGTCTTTAAACTCCCGAGTCTTTAAACTCAATCCAGGCCTTAATCATATCCGAGTCTTTAAACTCCCGAGTCTTTAAACTCAAGGCCTACGGGGGAAAATCAATATATCCGAGTCTTTAAACTCCCGAGTCTTTAAACTCAATCCGGGTCTTTAAACCCAATCCGGCCGGTCCCCCGTCACATATATCCGGGTCTTTAAACCCAATATCCAGATCCAGCAAATCCAATCCCAAAACCATTTGAAAACCATTTACCAATCCACATCCAAACCCGAATCCGAAATCACTGGTCTGAAGCCCTTCCGGCATCCAGAACCGTCATTCCGAACCCAAATCCGGAATCCACTTTCCAACTTTAAAATCAAATTCTGCTTTCCGAAATCCGATTCGAAAACCGAAAACCTTGATCATAGAAATCACGTTCCAAAATCCCTTTATAATCACTGAAAACCACTTAACATTTGGAATCCCAAAGCCATAGCATCAATTTCAGAAACCAACCATTCCTCGTAAAACGTGCTAAAAACCGATTTCCTCGAAAAACGTGTAATAATGTAAAACCAACCAAAACATATTCAATAAACATAGAATCATAATCAAAACCATAAAACAGTTATAGAAAACAGTTATGCATGCTCGAGTTTAAAGAAAGGGGTCCACTCACTGTACTGAGCCCTACTCGCGTCCCGAACGTCCAGCACGTTCCTCGGCTTCCTCGGGAAATCCCGATCCTGTCAAACACCATCAAAATACGTCACTAATACGTCTACAAAACAACTACCTAATTTTCCTCAAAAATCCCCGATTCGAAAACCTAAACCCGGGACCCGAAACCTTCACCCTCGCGGACCTAACCTCAAACGACGTCTGATTGCCCCGAAACCAACTCCATTGAACTCACCACAACTCCTAGACCAAAAGTCATGTTGATCACTTTTCCAACCGCCGCCGCACGCGCCCCCACGCGCCGCCCAAAGTGGCTGCGCGTGGCCCTCACGCGCCAGCTACAGTGCCATCTTCAACCTCCCGCACTGTACTGAACCGGCCGCCGTGGCTTGGACCGGCAAGAAGCATTCTCCACCGTCTGGCCACCATTTCAGCCCCTTCTTTCACCTGCAGCTTCGTCCAGATCAACCCTATCGATCCCCCAACTCCGTTCACCTCGACACTGTCCCTAGCCCGTCGACTAAACTCAAAACCAGACGGCTAAATGTCCCCCTGTTTCACGACTCCTCAACTCCGGTCACCTCCCGTCACGGTGGTGACACCAGACGGTCCCTAAGACCTCACTGAACCTAGACCAAACCTCTGTTACCCTCGACTGACCCCCAAGCTCGTCGACTCACCGTTTGAATTCCACGGCCAAACAGAGCATCAGAGTGCTCATCATTGCCCGAGCTCCGCCGTGGACACCCCCGTCACGGCGACCATCCCAGTCGACACCTAGGACCTCCCTGAAAACTACCCCGACCTCCAATCCTCTCGACTCTCAGCCCAGACCCACGACTTTCCAACTGAAGTTTCACGGCAAAACAGAGCAAAGAAGCCTTACCTTTCGATTGCAGCTCCGCCGCCTACCACTGTGGTCGTTGGACTCCTTGCAGTCTCCTCATCCTCCCCTTGCCTTGGTTTGCCTCGCCTCACGGCGTAGCTATCACCTCAACCTCACAAACTCCCTGTTTCCCCCAAAATTTCTCCACACCTCCGCCGTGCCGCCGTGCACGATTGCACCACCAATTCACGGCCACCAGCTCCGCCTTGCCTCACTATCACTCTCACAACTCCCTATTTACTCACCCTTGCACCCAGATCGATCAATTGATCTCAAACTCTCACCCTCTGTTCTCTGTGTTTGTCGAAGAACCACACACACACACGGGCTCACCCAATTATTTAGGACCGCACACACACAGAAGAACCCCCCAGAACCCACTACACCTTTGCCATGTGTCACAATCCAGGCCATCCTTATCCCACCTGCTTAAACCCCAGCCGTCCATCTTGCTTCTCTCTGCACAGATCCCCAGAAACCAAAAAGACCAAAATACCCTCATGTTTTACACATTTTTACGGTTTTACCGAAACTTCCTAGACCCGTAACCTTCACCTCGTAAGTCCGATGAATACGTGCCGCCTGTCAACGAACTCAGGACGACGAAATCTATCTAACCATCCTAGGTCAACCTACCCAAAACTCGATTCTTCAAAAAGTCAACTTTTCCCCTTATTTTACCAAAATTACGATAATACCCTCGACCTTCCGAACATCACAACTTTCTCCTCGGATGTCGGAATCAGGCGTGCCGCCTGCCTATGGATTCGTGACGTCCTAAACTACGTCCTAGTCACCGGTCAACACTCAATCGACCTCCCAACTAAAAGTCAACTATTTGCCCGAACTAGGGGCAAAATCGTCATTCTACGCCAATGACCCATCGGGACCACCTACCCACTGCTTAACCTCAATAATCACACCTTAAACACTATCGTAATCCCGGCTCTCGGGACGGGTTGTTACACATGGGTTGCAAATTAATTAAGACCAAACATTGAGAGAGCAGCGCCAAGTTGGAAAACCACGCACAAACATTGGCGCGAATTGAAATTTTTCCAAACTAATATTCTCGTCTACTCGAATTGAAGGTCTCGCTGTAAACCTAGTGTTAACGTTGCACTCTTCTTCCTAAACAAAAAACACCACGCCGTTTTTCTTCCACCCTCTCGGTCGGTTCTCTTACCAGACGTGCAGCGACATCGGCTTTCTTCCCAAACGTGCAGCGAAACCGGCTTTTCTTCCCAGACGTGCGGCCACTGTTCTTCCTCCCTCCATCGTGGTGCTTCATTTTTCCTCCCTCTTCCCTCTAGGTCAGTTTTTTATTTCAAGTAAGATTGGGTGTGTCTGAATTTATGAGTTGCGGTATTGAGTTTGTGTATTGCTGTTTATGGATTTTTGGGTATTGGAATGGTATGAAAAAAATTGAGAAAACAATAATTTGTAAGCTTTAAATTTTGTTTACGAATGGGACGGTTGGTGCTCTTATATAGTAGAGGTAGGAATTGATAGTGATATTTAGTCCGATATTTTGATTCAGCGCACTACAGGCCGCTTGTATTCTGATGCATCTGCAAAGGAACCAGTTGTAATGCTCTTTCTCCCAATCTGAATTATGCTTGTAGGAATTAGTTACCATGTGCTATGTATCTATATGATGTGTGATTGTGTTGGAAATCACCTTTTGGTTTAGTTAAATCTTTATCATTGGAAAATGCAGAGAAGATTTTCCATTTTACAATTCTTGTGCAGTTATTGATGTGGACATTTTTGTTTGATGCTTTCGGTTTGCTTTATTTTCTTTAGGCATTATGGTATAGTTGTTGCAGCTAAGTAGGTTCCCTCATTTTCAGTTATGTCATATATGATAATCATAGGGTTTTCTATCTTCAGAATTATTTCTCTTGTGGTTCACGGAAGGCATTGTTAGCTCTATTGTATTCCATACTATCTAGTCTACAGTATTTCTTGACTACTTTTAAGTTTTGAAAAACTAATGTACATATGTTTTGGCATGCTAGATACGGTTGGAAAGTAAAGGTGGGAAGCACTCATCAGTTGTCTTCTACACAAATGGGGTTCTATTGAGGATGCTAGTTTCCAGAGGTACTGATAGATCAAAGGAAGGTACCAAGCAAGATCTTAATGACATAACTCATATAATTATGGTACTTTTACTTCCTTAATGGCGATTCTTCAATTTCTTTCTGGATTCCATACGAGGAACATATTTGGCTATTAGATTATTGGTTGGAAGGTTCAAATTTGCATTCTCCAGGAAAGACCTTCTCTTGTAGCCAAATACTGTGCACTTTATTTTCTTGATACCAGTTAAACAAATGCTCCCATTAATCTTTACTCCTTGTTTCTGTTATTATGGATTGCAATTGAAATAATCATTGTTCCTTCCGTAGGATGAAATTCATGTAAGGGATCGCCATTCTGATTTTATTCTGGCAATTATCAGATATATTCACTGCTTTTTGAGTTGGTTTCTTGTGCTTATAAACCTATGATTTTGGTTTGATCAGGAGATTAGGTTGAAGGAACTTAAATTTAGGCAACTATGAGTAGTAATTAACACTACCAAATAATGAAGTGGACAATAGCTTGAGCAGTAGTGATTTTATATTGATTGAGATCATGCCTTTTCTTCAATTAAGCATCAATTGATTATGTTTATGCTAGCAGTTTTGGCATTGTATGACCGACGTATGTTTCTTAGATATGCTAGATCAGATCGGAGACTTGCTTCCGAAGGGGCACCAGCTTCCCCAATCTTTAAATGAGGCAAAGAAAACAGTGTGTGCCTTAGGGTTAAAGTATGAGAAAATACATGCATGTGAAAATCATTGTATATTGTATAGGAAGCAGTTTTAGGAAGCTATAAGTTGCCCTAAATTTGGCCTTTCACGATGGAAGGTGACAAAGGATGGTGTTGAGACGGAAGGCATCCCAGCGAAGGTTTTATGGTACTTTCCTCCTATCCCTTCGTTTAAACGATTGTTTAAATCTTTGGAGACATCAAAAAATTTGACTTGGCATGACAAAGGCCGTATAAAGGATGGAAACTTGCGTCATCCAGCAGATTCTCCTTCTTGGAAGATGATTGACCATAAATGGCCAGAATTTGCAAGTGAGCCAAGGAACCTTAGGCTAGCTCTTTCGGCTGATGGGATAAATCCACATAGTTCCCTTAGTAGTAAATATAGTTGCTGGCCTGTCATTTTGGTAACATATAACCTTCCTCCAGACTTGTGCATGAAGAGGAAGTTCATGATGTTAACCTTATTAATTCCTGGGCCTAAACATGCTGGGAATGATATAGATGTCTATTTGGAACCCTTAATTGAAGATTTAGGAACATTGTGGAATGGAGTGGATGGAGTGTATGATGCCCATCGTCAACAAACCTTCACTTTAAGAGTTGTCCTTTTATGGACGATTAATGATTTCCCAGCTTATGGTTGTTTGGCTGGTTGTCCGACGAAAGGGTATTGTGGATGCCCAATTTGCGGCAAAAAAACATTTACGGAAAGGTTGGTACATGGCAGTAAAATGGCATACACTGGCCACCGGAGATTCTTGCCACGCTTTCATCCTTATAGAAAACTAACTGAAGAGTTTAATGGTAAGGAAGAACTTGAGGCGGCCCCAGTACCTCTAAACGGGGAGCAAGTGTGGGAACTAGTCAAAAACATCAAATATGATTATGGAAAATTCCCTAAAAAAAATAAAGATGATGGATGTACTAATTGTTGGAAGAAAATGTCGATTTTCTTTGACCTTCCCTATTGGAAGTCACATTATGTTCGTCATTGTTTGGATGTGATGCATATTGAGAAAAATGTGTGCGAGAGTTTGTTATCTACTTTGTTGAATATTCCAAGAAGATCAAAAGATAGCGTGGCATCTCGTTTGGATCTTGTTGAAATGGGGTTAAGAATGGATTTGGAACCCAGGGTTGGGGAAAAAAGAACTTATTTGCCTCCTTCAATGTGTACATTAAAAAAGAAGGAGAAAGTGTCAATGTGCAAAGCCTTGATGAGTATAAAAGTACCTGAAGGCTACTCTTCAAATATAAGAAGCCTAGTTTCAATGAAAGATTTGAAAGTAGTTGGTTTAAAATCACATGATTGTCATGTATTAATGCAACAATTGCTACCGATTGTACTACGTGGTGTGCTACCAGCTCAAGTTAGATACGCCATAACCCGATTTTGCTTTTTCTTTAATGATTTATGCAAAAAAGTGGTGGATGTACCTAACCTAGATAAGATACAATCAGATCTGGTTTCTACATTGTGTATGCTTGAGCAATTCTTTCCCCCATCATTCTTTGATCCGATGGTCCATCTAACTGGGCACCTTATTAGAGAGGTTAAATTGTGCGGACCTGTATTTTTTAGATGGATGTACCCATTTGAAAGGTATATGAAAATATTGAAAAGTTATGTTCACAATCGAGCTCGTCCGGAAGGTTGCATTGCAAATAGAAAGCTTGTTGAAGATTCTGTGGAGTTTTGTTCAGAGTATATGGATGAGTTAAATGCAGTTGGGGTTCCTACATCCCGCGTGGAGCTAGAAAACACTAATGAAGCATTATCAAGTGCACCATTAGAATCTGTTCCACTTGATATATGGGAGCAATCCCATCGTACCGTATTGGATAACACAAGTGAAGTTGATCCTTACACGCTGTAAGTTTTCTAACTCTATGTTTTCTAAGGTTTAAATCAATTTACACCCTTCACAGAATGTAAAACATCTACACTTAACATGTACTTTGCAGTGAGCACAAGAATTATTTGAAGGAGACTAATCCAACAAAAGCAAATAATGAAAAGTGGATACAAGATCAGCACAACCGAAAGTTTATTGGTTGGTTTCGTGATAGGGTGAGTGATTAATTTCCCCTTTGTGATGGTCCTTAGTTTGTACCAGTATATATTAATGAAATAAAAGGTCTTATTCTAGGTTTCTGGGCAATTAAAGATAAGCAAAAGTGAGGTATCAGACACTGTGAAGTGGCTAGCTCAAGGACCACGAAAAAGTGTGTTTAAATTTAAAAGTTATGCTATAGATGGCTACCATTATTACACCAAATCTCGAGATATTCAGTGCGGTCCAGAATAGTGGGGTCTCCATAATGGCAAGCACTATGCAAGTGTCAAGTGCAAATGATAAGAATCCAATTGTTTCTGGTATGACATTTTATGGAGTTATCGAAGAAATATGGGAGCTTAATTATCATCAATTTCAAATACCGTTGTTCAAGTGTGCATGGGTTGAGAATGAAAAAGGTATAAAAAGTGATGGTGGATTAACTTTGGTTAATCTCAAAAGGAGGGGTTTTAGAAATGATGAATTTGTGATGGCTACCCAACTTAGTCAAGTATTTTACATTGATGACCCTGCAAATGAAGGTTGGTCAGTCGTACTTCCAATGCCAACTAGAGTCTATTCCCGTGATGTTGAGATTGAAGACGCTATACTTGAGCACCATTCTTTTACCCATGGATTACCACCAGTTGATGAATACAAATATGAAATTGATAAGGGATCCTCTAGATATGTTCGTAAAGATTGTGAGGGTATATGGGTTTCTAACCAGAAAAAACGGAAAACATAGCAATATAACACTCCACTGTGATTAAAAATTAATAGTGGAGTGTTATAGTGCTATTTTTCTTGGTTGTTTCTAGTTTGAAACCCATAGACCCTCACAGTCTTTACAGACATATCAAGTGGATCCCGGTCAGTGTAATAGAACTTTCTTTTTGTGAAATATGTTGAATTTTCTAAATATTTGTGGAGTGCAACAAGAAGGTTCGTTTTTATTTAGACTTGATGCATTTATTCAATTAGATTTTCTGCTTGTTGCATTCATTCTACATTCTGCAATTAATCCTTCTACATTCTTCATTTACTTTCTACATTTGACATTTGTTATACATTAATATACTTTCACTTCATACATTCTGCTCAATGTGTGCAGCAAAAACTTGGAAAATCGACTATGAAGACTGATGACAAGAAAAAGGGTCCAAAAGAAGTAACCCGAGGCTCAAAAAGAATAATGGAAAGTGTTGTGTCCAAAGCTGCACAACGACCAAAATCTGTTTCATCGAGAGAGTGCCCTTCTATATCTACAATTTCGAGTGATGCTCGATCAACTCGTGGCCCAACAACTATGCATGAAATTCAAAAGAAGAAAAGGAATGGGAAAAAGATAGTGGTTGATTTCAACTCACATGGGCAAGCACTAGGTGTCATTGGTCGTCAATATAAATCTTATATAGGTGTGATGGCTCGAAATTTAATCCCAATTTCCCTTGCTTCGTGGGACGAAGTCGATGATTCCCTAAAGGAGAAACTCTGGATTGAGATCTCGGTAAGTATAAATTTCATCGTATTATACTTGTTTTAGATTATTAATATTGTTTTATTCATCAATGTTATATATGTGACAATGGTTTTATATATATAGACGGAATTTGTATTGCCTCCTGAAGAAAAAAAGAATTTACTATCTACGGCTTCAGAAAGATGGAGGCAATTCAAATCAACTTTAACAAGAACTTATGTGCTACCTCACCTAGATGACATGGAAGCACTCAAAGAGCCCGCTGTAATTTATGATTTTATTGACCAAGAACATTGGGACTTGTTTTTTAAGCCAAGATTAACACCAGAATGGATGGAACTCCATGAAACACAATCGGCAAGGCTTGATCAAGTTGAGTATCCTATTAGAGTTGGCTGAAACGGATATGTGGGTGTAGAGGAAAAATTGGTAGGTATTTTTCCTACATAAATAACAATTCATACCAAGTATTTTTGCATATTTACTTCTATTTATCATATACAGAAAGAAGAGAATAATATTCCAGATTGGGAGCCCATTGATCGAGCTATTCTATGGAAGAAAGCACGTGAAAACAAAGAAGGGCAGATCACAGATCAGAAAACAGCTGAAGTGGCATCTAAAATTGTAAGTTTGTAGATTATTATCTTTATTCAATTCTCATTTGAGTTATGGAGTTTCTTTTTCTTTCGTTTAGGATAAGTTGATAAAAGAAAAGGAAGAAGGTCTTATTACCCCATGTGGAAGCAATGATGTATTGGCAATGGCCCTAGGGACTGATGAACATCCAGGTAGGGTGAGGGGTGTAGGAGCTTCCGTGAAGTCAAACGCATACTTCAACATACCGAGAAAGAAGAGAGACTGTGTGTCCAGAGACTTGTTGAGAGAACGTGATATTTTGCTTGAGGAGACAAGGAGAATGCTAGATGAGCAGCAGAAAATAAATGACATCAACTCGAAGAGAATGCTAGATGAGCAGCAGAAATTTTTTGAAGCAACTCAACGTGCTATGCAACAACAATTAGAAACTCTAATGGCTAAAATTGAGCAAAAGGGAAAATCCTCTTTCAATATTGAACCTGGGCTGAGGTATGCATCTCCTATACGTTCTGAGAAAGCATCAACAACTAGACCAGACTCATTTGATTATGGGGACAATTTGGAAAACAAATTAATAGAGGAAAATTTGGAAGAGAAATCAACTAAGGTGGACAACATGAAGGTAATATTAAACTAATATTGAACTAGTTTATGTTTATTATGCATATAGAGTGTACATGACTTCTCACTTTTATGTATGTTAAGGTAAGGATTGCTTATTGGCTGAAGGGTCTAGAGCCAATGTAGTTGCAAGTGGAACGGTAGTTGACATTAACATGCCAAACCAAGACGATTGTAATGTTTCTTTAGCAGAAGGAAACGTTCGAGTGGCTGTCCATGTTTGTATGAACCCAAAGGTTGTACTACCAATCCCAGTGAAAGGAGTGCTGCATACTGTTCAAGATGCCGTTGGGTCTCATGTCTCTTGGCCATTGAACCTAATTATCATTCCAAATGATAATAAGGTAAATGACTTAAAATTTTATCCTTTTTCTATCTTATACATCTTGCTGGTATGTATGAATTTGTTTGCATCTCTATTTGAAATCCTTGTAGAAGAAGCTGGAAACCAAGCCAAAGAGTAAAGTCTCAAAGACATTATTCACCTCAAAGGAATCAAAACTACCCCCATTTTGTAAGGCTTTGCTTGCATTTAGGAAGATAAAAATGGTTGGACCTGAAGAAACTGTTGTTGCACGTATTTCTACTGAAATATTTGGATGTGAAAGGGTTGCCTATATACTACCAGAAGAAATTGATGCCTTATTGGAATTCGATGAAATTGGACAGCAAGTAATAGTGGTTTACATTAGGTAATATCAAATAACTTGGCATTAAAAATCATGTTACCTATGCATTGTCTAACTTATTATTGTTGATTCTTGCAGCTATCTATATGAGAAGCTTTTGGAGAATGGAAGAAATGAAATGATTGGGTTTGTGGACCCTGGTCGTATGTATAAAGTTTTGGACCAACCGGAACAAAGAGGGAAAGACATTGCCAGTGCATTGAAACGAATAAGTGCTGACAGTATTCTTTTGATACCGTACAACCCTAAGTAAGTCATGCTGCTAGTATTCTTTTGCCATAAAGTAAATTTATCCTAATATATATTTAACTATGTAGAAACCACTGGATCCTAACTATTATCGACGACAATAAAGATAATGTATACATCATGGATCCGCTTTACAATCGGTTCAATGATGAAATCTGGAGAGGTGTTGTAAACTCGTAAGTTGACCGTTCTTACCATTTTCGAATTTGATTATATATTCTTTTGAATTTGGCTGTGTTTGAGGTAATTAGAAATTATTTTTCTATGTTGAAGTGGGATTAAACAGTATAAGGCCGAAACAGGTAGAGTATCTCGCAAAGGAGTGACTTGGACTTTCCTTGGGGTATGATTCTTCTTCTAAATATATATAAACTATGATAGTGTTTCTGTTATATTGTGTTTATAGCTAGCATAAGGTATTGTGTAATACATTTTTATCACATTACCTATGAGCTTGTAAGGTTAGATTGAATTAACTCATATATTCCAAATTCCTACGTACATATATAGCGTGGTCCACAACAACCAGATTATAAAACATGTGGTTTTTGTGTAATGAAATACATGCAAGAGATTTGTGGAGACTCAGATCTTTCATACATCACTAAGGTACGTATGTATTTAGCTTTTTAAACATTAATGTTATTCTTTGCAATTGGTATTTCATAGTATGAAAACTTCAAGTCTTTAATTACCAAATTTAATATCAGTTTATATTTCTTACATAGTATTCGAAGTCTGCAAATAAGCCGAAGGTTCATTACACCTTTAATGACCTTGATGACGTGCGAGAGGAATTGGCAGATTATCTAATATCAAAGTGGGTGTAACGGTGGTGAGAGTACAACTATGTTAGCATTGATCCTCATATGGTGTACGTGTTTGTTTCTTGGTGGCTAGATTTTAGAATTATTGCAACACTTGCTTATTTATTTAGAACATACACACATTTATGATTTCGATTGGCTTTGATCGAGTTAGGTTGCAGAATGTACTATGAGTACTCTCTTTAAATCTTCATTGTGATTTTATGTATTGTATTTATATGAAGTACTTTTTTATTTGGATTGACGGATAATTGTAATATGAATTAATTTTATGTTATGATACAGGATTTTAATATGATTTTTTGTTGTGAAAAAACTTTGATAACGGTATATATATATATATTTTTATTAATTGTTGTGTAATAAAGCACCATGTAGACAACAGTATTTTTGAATAAACTGTTCTGTATGACACGCTTTAGACAACATTTTTTTAAATTCAGCGTTGTATATAGTCACTTTATACCACGGTATCAACAAAATATTGTTGTGTAAAGGGTGCTTTACACAACGGTAAAATATTATACCGTTGTCTAAAGTACACTTTACACAACACTCTTTTATATACCGTTGTCTAAAGGGTACTTTAGACAACGGTAGTTGTGTATAAACCGTTGTTCAAAGTCCGTTTAGACAACGATATTCATCGATACTGTTGTGTAAAGGATACTTTAGACAACGGTTTGTGAAAATACCGTTGTCTAAAGGACACGTTGGACAACGGTATACATAAATACCGTTGTCTAAGGGGTACTTTAGACAACGGAATTTTCACAAACCGTTGTCTAAAGGGACTTTAGACAACGGAGAAACTCCGTTATCTAAACACCCCCTTAGACATCAGGGGCAATTGCAACGGTATTTATGGGGAATATACAACGGATTTTATCCGTTGTCTAAAGGAAAATTTCTTGTAGTGCTAGGTCTGATTCCTCGTCAAATCAAATGGACTCCAAGTCTGAGAGTTTGTAAATCAATTGGGTCTCACGCCTGAGTTCACGTTTCTAAATCTGAAATCCATTTACTAAACCCTCGTTAAAAACCTAGAACGTATATGCATCGTATAAAACTGAAAATCTCGAAATACGTGCAAATACGTAAATCCTAGGCTACCACAAACAAATGCACTCATGGCATTAAAAAAAATATATTAAAAAACTTATAAAATATTTATGCATGCATCAAGTTCGAAAGAAAGGTCCACTCACAGACCGTCCGAGCTGCTGCCTCGATACGCGTGCCATAACGTCTTCCCGGGCCAAACGTCGCCTCCGGGATTCCCGAACCTGTCCAAATTCATTTAGAGGGTTATTAACTACTTAAATAACCCCTCACTAAAGCCCATAATTTTCCCAAACTTTTAACTATTTTTAAACCGATCCTAAACCTTCGGACAGCTCGAAACCTATGGAAACGATGTCCAATTGACACGAGACTAGTCCCAAAATGTTCGTTACATCGAATAGATGATTTCATATGTTGAACACTTTCCCAAATTACTGTTCACGCACCCTCACGCGCCCCAAGAAGGTCCAAAACACTGTTCATCGTCCCTGACCGGTTCAGTGCTTTCCTCCCTCTGTTTTGGTAAATCCTAGCATTCCTATTTCTTCATTCCCTATCATTTCTAATCATTAAAACTACCTAAAAACACCTTAATCCTATGGTTTGATTTTGAACCAAAGGGTTCAATGTTTCCAAAATCCACCCACGGCTTCACAGCTGTCCCAAACTTCCTAAAACCTTCCTAATGACTTCCTAACAACCTAATGGATTCATTAAAACAATCAAAAACGACCCATAACAATAAAAATGGAAAATGGATCGAAAATGGGCTAACCGGGTGCATTCTCGGGTTTCTCCTCCTCTCGCCGCCGTGGACGGCGGTTCAGGCTTCCAGCAGCCATCCTCAGCTCCCTCAGTCTCTCTGGTCCTCCCAGCTGATCATGGGTTGAAGGTTGGATGGGTTTGGGTTGCACAGATGAGAGAAAAAATGAGATCCGGTGGGTTGTTTGTGTTTGAATGAAGAAATGAAAAGGATGGTCAATGCTTGAATCAATATAGGTGGCCTGTGGATGGGTGACACTTGTCATTCATCCATTGGGCCTCCATTCATTATCTGGGCCCCACTATAGTCCAAAAGTTATGTTATTTCGTAATTCGAACTTCCGAATTCGACGTTCCGCCTGTCTATCGATTCGTATCGTCCTTATCTACGTAATGGTTCTCGGCCCTCGGCCATTGGACATCCTGGTCAAAAAAGTCAACATTTGACCCCTTTTACTCAAAATTACCAAAATGCCCCTGAACTTCCGAACGTCATAACTTCCTCCTCGAACGTCAGAATTGAACGTGCCACCTGTCTATGAACTCATGACGTCACGAACTATGTCACGGTCATCGGTCAAAGTCCATTTGACTGTCCAAATGAAAAGTCAACGATTTCCCCATTCCAAGGGCAAAATCGTCTAATCTCTGATTAGTCTCGCTAATCCATAATTAATCCTTAATTAATCCCGTTAATTCGGGACGGGTTGTCACACCGTGTGTTTGACCCGATCAATTACCCTTCAATTCATTCTCGATTCCTTCCATTTTTTATCCTAAAACATTCATTAACCATGTAATTAAAGTTCTGTGTCAATAATCAACCTTAACAGTCCCATAATCGAGCCTTCGACCCGTGATCAACCAAACGGGTTCATCATCCAAACTCCATGGTTTCTAGACCAAACTCAAATTAACTTCATAGGTAGCATATAGGGACCCAAACGAACCAACACATCTAACCAATTGAACGAACCGTTACCTGGAAGTAGTCGTCCATAGCACTGAAAATCCTCTGAAACTGGAACTCAGGTTCCCGGCCAACCAGTGCTCCACCTCCTTCGATTTTTGCATGGTGTGTTTGAAATGGACTCAGAAGACTAATCCCACTCACTATTTAGCTCAACTCACCTCAAAACTCAACCTTCGAATTTTCCCTCCATTTCTGGTTTTTCTCCACCCGACTCCGTTCTCTCACTCTCAGCTCTCTCTCAAGTGCAAAATGATCCTCTCACTCACCAACACTCACTAATGGTTCAGAATGAACGGCAACCCGTGGGAATCCATCTGCTTCCCCTCTGAACTTGTTACCCGCAAACAGAACCCAAAGCCATTTTCAAAGCTTCCCGTGCACTGATGCAGTCCACACCATTCAGCCCTGTCTCCATTATCCTCAATCCAATTAAACAATCCATTCTGGCCAGCCACTAACGCCCATAAACAATTGCACACTTAGGGCACTCACGGCATGGCCGTGCAACCTATTTCCACCGCATCTAAACAGTACCCTGCACAAGTTACAATTTTGCCCTTAGTTCAATAATTACCATAATGCCCTTCAACTTCCGTGACCCCTAACTTGGTCACCCGATGGCCGTTCGACGCGTGCCGCCTGTCGTTGTACTCAGGGCATCGAGACCTATCTAACGGTCCTCGAGTCGTGTGAAAATCAATTGTATTTCTGATAGTCAACTTTTCTCCCTATTTCGTTAAATTACAAAAATGCCCCTGGACTGCCGAACGTCATAACCTTTTCCTTGTTCGTCCGAATCGGACGTACCACCTGTCTATGGACTCGTGACGTCCCAAACTATGCCACGACCAACGGTCAAAGTCCATTTGACCGTCCGAATAAAAAGTCAATGTTTACCCACGACTAGGGGCAAAACGGTCATTTTCACCGTTCGTCCGATTTCGCCCAACTAATCACCGATTAACCCCGCTAATCATGATTAGTTACTAATCTAATCCCGAATTCCAGGATGGGTTGTTACAATCTCCCCCCCTTAAATAAATTTCGTCCTCGAAATTTCTAATTATCCTCATTCCACATTCACCACGTGGAAAACATTTCGACCTCATACTTGTGTACACTCGTACACCAACTAAACTCATCTGTACACAAACGTCCCACCATAGTCCTACGCCGGACCAACCACACTTGACCACCTCAAGTGAAATTGACCACCTGGTCTCGGTCAATAACGCTTGTTAAATTCACGATTTAGCTGACTCCTTCCGCTAGTCGGTTCCTCTCAAACACTAATATACCTGACGTCTGCTCCCCCTGGAAGTCACCAAATCTAACTCGTCAGTCCATGCTGACGCTACCAGCCAAACTTTCACCGCTTATGCTCTATCACCCTAGTAAAGCTCCAGCTACCAACCAATCGGTGCCACTCAAAGTAGCGTAAGATTAATAACACGATCTCATCTCGCAGGGCAAGCCCAACCCTGCGGCATATATCAAGCTCAAAGTCCAGTTCACAACAAATTCCAAGTGTGTCGGAACTAAGCCGAATGCCAACACGTACAACCACACCACTGGTACCTCCCACGTACCGTCACTAGATACCACTCGGCCCGTCCGGTATCAATCCTCGTACATCGCACAGGGTACGCACATCCGTCCCCCAACAAGTCCAATCTCAGGCTAGAGAAATCGATCATTCCAACTCATCATCCATTCTGGGTACCATGGTCAACCGACCAGGAACACAACAACAACTCCCAAACATGTCATCCAAGATGTACCGATCCAAGCACGCTCACCAGGCGTGTACAGTCATCGAGACCTACCTAACGGTCCTTGAGTCGTGTGAAAATCAATTGTATTTCAAAAAGTCCAACTTTTCCCCCTATTTCGTCCAAATTACGAAAATGCCGTTGGACTTCCGAACGTCATAACTTTTTCCCTGTTCGTCCGAATTGGACGTGCTGCCGGCCTATGGACTCGTGACGTCCCAAACTATGTCACGGCCATCGGTTAAAGTCCATTTAACCGTCCGAATAAAAAGTCAACATTTTACCCACGACTAGGGGCAAAACGGTCATTTTGCACCGTTCGTCCGATTTCGCCAAACTAATCACCGATTAACCCATCTAATCATGATTAGTTACTAATCTAATCCCGAATTCTGCGATGGGTCGTTACAGATTCCCTGCAAACGGATCCGTGCAACCCGCGACGTGACCCGTTTAGTTCTCCGTCAATTCAACATCGTTTTTGACAATTCAAACGTCCATTAGCATCGAAATTAGTTTAATTAAGGATCTGTGAACTCAATTACATTCGAACTTACCTCAATCCTCCCATTCGATCTCGAATTCTCGAAGAACAGTCGAACTCTGTACATCGTCCAATCTCCATCAATTATCCTTGTTTTCCTTCAATTGACGCATCCGGGAGCTTCGTGAGATTCTCAAAAACATCTTTTCAAGTCCAATTTCATCATTCCATGTCTCAAATTCCTCGACTCAAGCTCGAATTTTCAAAGTGTTCCCCCTCTCTGTTCTAGTCCAAGACAACCCCAATTTCTTTCATTTTTTAATCTGGTTCGACTCGTCTCACTCCCAGGGAGCTAAATTCAAGGTCAATTTCACTCATAAACGTCTAACAATTCGAATTCGATCCTAAGGTCCATTAGAGGTTTTCGTGTTTAAGTCTGGGTACAACTGGGTTTTTCTTCCTCTTTTTTGTTCTATAATCCCTCACGGTTTCACTCTCAATGACATCAGCTCTCAAATGGTTTTAGTTGCTACTGGTAAGATCGATCAAGTGATCAAGGTCTCTGTTTTTGTAAACACACACACACGTTTTACCAGTTAAACACACACTCACATAAATTCTATCCATCACAGCCACTAATTCAAGCATCACAGTGACAAATGTCACCTCAGTAATGAGTCCTCATCCAATTTAGCGGACACATGTGACAAATGTCACTTAGGTAATGACTCAACCCATTTAACCATCCATTTCAACAGGTACAAATGTCCAATTAGGGTTAATTTCTCTGTTGAGTCATCAAACTGGCAAAAAGACCAATTTACCCTTCCTTCCATAATTATCGAAATGCCCCTCACAATTCTATACTCATAGCTTTTCCATCTGAACTCTGATTGACCCATGCTACCTGTCTACGGATTCAGCATCTCGAGACCTACCAAATGATACTTCCGGAAATTCCAAACAAGGTCCCGAAAAAAAAGTCAACTTTCGGCCCTTATAACTAGCGGTAAAATCGTCATTTCCTTCAAATTTTTCAAATTTTCCTTTTTCGAATTTCCGGGTTGTTACACATTTTTTTAACAAAAATTCTTATAATTGACATAAATATATATATTTTTAATATATACTCAAAAATAGAAAATAATAGTAGCAAAAAGAATATAAAATATGTCAAATATAAATTGAATGATTTTTTGGAGATGTATTAATCAATGTCTGTTTCACTATCCCCCTCCCAATCACCCTCGGCATCCGAGCTATACTTACTAGTTGTTTCCTTAGTGTCACTTTCAATTGGTTCTAAGGTATCGAAATAATAAAAAATGCCATCAATTGCAATTGGAAAAGTGAGGTCATCGGTGCGTACTCCTTCTAGTAAACAACTTCGTCATTTTCTGTTTTTCCACCATCTTCATGGTGCTGGTCATCAAAGTCCCAAATGCTTCTATACTTCACCATCTCAATTACTTATAAACTAGCACCATCTTTTGGATCATCAACGTAGAATACTTATTTCATTGTAATAGTTAGGATGTATGGATTACTCTTAAACCACCGGTTGTTTGTGTTGAAAAAGGTACATAAATGATCTTTTATGATCCTGCTTGGGATAATTGGGTCCGTTTCGAACCAATGACTTGTAAAACCCTTAATAATTTACCGTAAAACCCTGTATAGGCATTTACTCCATCCCTTGGTACGAAGACCTCACTATTTTGAGTAGATAACTTGTCATATTGTTTTGTGCACACGAACTTAACTCCATTAACGTGACAACCAGCGTATGTTTCTCTTTCAAATGGGCCAATTGTAAGTTGTATCAATTCTTTGCAGAATTTTGACGAGTTGTCAGCCCTCAACTATGCCATCTGGTGCGAAAACACAAATGTTAGTCTAGTTAATTTAAAAATAATTTAAATTCAATATTTGACTTATATGTGCGGAAAACCAATGTGGAAACAATTTTTTGTCCATTTCCTTCTAATTAGAAGGATATTGATCTTTCATTAATGCCTAGTGCTGGTCGTGGAAAGGTCAGACTTCATCATAGTTGTTCAATATGAGCCAATGAGCTACTGTCATTCCGTTATCAGTAAAGGGCTCTGAGATTGGACCAATGTCGAACGGTCTTCTGCGTTGGGCAAATACAGATAGACGTTAACCACCATCGTTGTTGCGGGCCCTATTGAAAGAAGTTTCAACATTTTGAAGGTACATTGTGCAAAATGTAATTGACTTTTTTTCAATGTATGCCTCCACTATAGAGCCTTCAGGATATGTCTTCGTGTGGATATACTGCTTGTAGGTACCTAAAATTCTGCAACCAAATATACAAAACGATTCACATATATACAACATATTAAGGAAATTGTACCAGTATTAGAAATATTTTATACCTTTCGATTTGGTGCATCCAACGATAATGAACCGGACCAGCTAGAATTGCCTTGTCTGGAGCATGTATTAGTAGGTATACCCTTAAATCAAAGAATGCTGGTGGAAATATTCGCTCGAGCCGACACATGATATAGACAATTTCCTCTTTAATTTCTTCAAGGTCCACCTTTGCTAGCGACTTCGCACATAGTATCTAGAAAAATTGAGAAAAATAAACTATCGTCTCAATAACTTTAGGCTCCAAATAGGACCAAATGCGAATAAAAAAGAGTCGTTGTAACAAAACATGATAGTCATAACGTTTTATGCTAGATAGGATGCCGCCATCATTGCTAACATCTCAGGAGATGCTTGCATAACCATTGGGGATTTCACATTCTGCAACCACTTAAGGAATTTTTTCATGTTCTCTGGGGTAAATATAAAATATGGATGAGTCATGATGTATTGGACATTCACAACCTTTTGGCCACAAATATCGCTAAATGCCCATGTCTTGCATAGCCAGACGAGACCCTCGGAAACATTCTTCTCAATGTGCATAGGATTCGCAATGTGCCTGATGTTCACTTTCGACCAATAAGGCAACCAAAAGAATATACACTTGTGATGAATGTGGGAATGCGGTTTAAGATGTCCAGTATCTCATCCCCAGACCTCTCCTTTGGTCATGCCCGTAGCTCTATTTTACCATCAAATAAGTAAGACTGCATACGCCACCAATGATCCTAGAGTAAAAATCTTCTCACGCTCAGATAACATACCTTTGATGCGTATCAAAAGGATATTGTGTTTGGTCCATATGTTAGACAAGTAAGATATCCCCTGGAGCTCCATCCCGCCAGCATATCGTTAGTAGGAAAATCATTAATTGTCCACAGTATGGACGCTCGTAGAGTGAACATTGATCCACAACACTGGTCATTGGTTCGAACACCATTTTCACATAAATCCACAAGCTCATCAATCAACGACCACAAATAAACATCGGTAGAATTACTCAGTGATTTGGGACTCGGTATAGGGCCCTGAAAAACTTCCAAAAGGATTAAAACCGTTAGTAGCAACTCCTAATCAGAGATTTCTTGCCTCTGAGGCAAAATCAAGATACATCTTATCAAATTCCTTCCAAGCATCTTCATTTGACAGGACCCATCCCAATCCCCCTTGGGATTATCTCGGGATGTACTATGCTCCCGTCTAACCCACATGTAACACGAAGCCCAAACAAGGGATAACCATCCAAACCTAGCCCATTTGGGCTTCCAGAGTGCGGCAGGATCGGTGGAGGAGTGTGATGTCTCAGCCTCTGCTACAATCCGCATCCGCGATTAACCTGAAGAGTATTAAAACCATTAAAAACTTTGAGTGGATGAAAATAAATAATTTAATAAAACACATTTCATAAAATACCTTTATGCCCTCCATTGAAAATCATGCATGCATACCAAAACCAGTTAATTCAATCAAATCAATTATGATACAATAGTTAAATAACCAAAGCCATTTCCTTAAATCCTTATTAGGGCCTTAGCCCAAAACCGTTAAATCAATCGTATGGAAACTCAACCCAAAACTTTAAATCCAAATCATGTGGGTCCCTGCCCAAATCAAAATATACAGAAATTCGCAAATCAGTAAATCCAATAAAACACAGTTATATACCAATCCTTGGTGTCCCAGACGCCTAATGTCCCAGACATCGAATAATAGCATTCTTGCTCCTGAGACTCTCTACTGTCTTGTCTCTCCGAAGAGCGACCCCTTGCAGGCAATGCTTGAAATCTCATATGTCATGTATAGAGCTACGCGTGCCCCTCGGCCTCAAGCCAAGTCTCCCCCAAGGTCCACCCAGGTCCTTGACCCTCCTTAGGAGGGGGGGGTGGGGAAATATCAGATCATAACGATAGTATACAGAAAACATTTCATAAATCCTTTCAAAACTTTTAAAAGGGGCCAAATCACATTATAAAACAAATGTCCACTCATAGATCGTCCTAGCTGTATCTCGATTCGCGTGCCATAAGTCTCCCCAGGCTAAATCACCATCTCTGAAACTTCTGGACCTATCCAATTCAAACCAATGGTCACTAATGGACCCAATAAGGTCATACCTAAGACCTATGAAAAGTACCAGCCTGGGAATGCATCCTGAACACGCGTTCTGAGGCTAAAAACCTCAATTTGAACAACCTAACGATCTCTGATCGACCCGAAACCATCACCATTGGATTCGGATCGTCAAAACCTTTAAAATGACATTAGTTGCACCTCGAGATTCGCTCTCACGCGCCCCCATGTGTGTGGTCAACATAAAGTCAACTCTAGTCAACGGTCAGATCAAAGTCAATATTCAGGTCAACGTTGACGTCATGCTACGTCACGTCTGACACCTGACATCTGACACGTGTCAGTCTAACATGTTAGATCTGACAGTATGATGTCATCAAATGACATCATCACTGACATCATCTCGTCCCTAACCTCCAACTGGATCCACTGAACCGGGTCACACAAACCCGCTACCCGACCCGATTCCAAAAACCTTCATTTCCCAAATATTTTCAGTCTAATTTGTTCCTACAGACTCATCTCAACGTCCCTAATCGATCTCTAGGATCAAAATCATGAAATCAAGTCGGCATCATACCTGTTCGAATGGGAACAGTAACCGGCCACCTGTAAACCCGTTCTATCGTTGACTCCACCCACCGTTTCCTTCGATTCCAACCACCACGAGCTCGTCTCACTCCCTAGAACCTCATCCAAGCAACCATATTGATCAACAATTGTCCAAACTAAAAACTCCATTTTCGAACTAAAATTCGTACATTCGAAACTCCAACCACCGTGCACCGCCGTCTATTCCATTGTCGCCGGCGTGGTCGCCTCAACCTCCTCTCTCATTTTCATGTTCAGACCATAGGCAAAGGGTGTGGGTTGATGGGTGTTTGTGTGGGTTTGGGTTGCACCGGTTTGAGTGGTTTCACGGGTTAGGGAATGAAAAACAGAGAAGGTGAATGAATGATGAAGATGAAGATAAGCCCAAAATATTGGGGTTTGGGCCAATAAGATGGGTGACACTTGTCACTCATCTAATGGTCCCCACCAGGTATTTGTCCAATGAAAACAGTTTACTTGTCCAAATTCTCATTTTTTATGAATAGTACCATGCTACGTTCTGCACCCGAAACTTTCCCGTCGAACGTCCGATTTCGACGTGCCGTCTGTGTATGAACTCATAATGTCCCGATCTACGTAATGGTCTTTAATCCTTGTGCATTTGACCACTTGGGTCAAAAGTCAACACTGTGCCATTCCTAGTGGCAAAACGGTCATTTTACACCGTCCGTCTGAATATCCTTGACTAATCACCTTCGACTAATGTTCGATTAGTCGCGATAATCTTTAGTTAATCATTAATTAATCATAATTAATCCCATAATTTTGGGCGGGTTGTTACAATCTTCGCCCCCTAAAATAATTTCGTCCTAGAAATTCTAACTGACCTAAGTCCACAACCAAACTGTGGAAGTCGAACCTGCCTCACCTTCTGGCCTCACATTCTGTATACCAAGGGTACACCCTCGTGTATACGTACATGTCCACAAATTGACCACAGCTTCTGAGTTGTTATCACTTGACAATCGCTACCTCAAACAGACATTTCGTAAGTCAGGCTGACATCCTTCGTCTTTTCAGCCTGACGACCCTCTCAATTACCAATCCAAACTAACATTCTGTTCTTACTGAGAAACCTTCGTTGCACCAAGCGATCACTTAGCGTCAATCCCATGCACAACATCCAACACTTATAGACAACATATATAACAGTTATGACTGTGGGTCATGTCAAGTCCATCCAAAGATACCGCGTACCAAAATTCGTCCAATAACTCGTATTCCCCAATGGTTAGTCCTGAATGTACAACTTTTTCGTACCACTTTTTCTTGCTTGTACTAGAAGCAGTCTTGTCCTTTCTAGTCACCACAACTCACAGTCCGTAGAGATAAAACTTTCCTGAAACCCTCTAAATATACAATCGACATCTCACTAGTAGGACTCCCTTGATTTTCACGCTCAACTGACTCTAAATCATCTCCCTCACTGTAGCGTAAGATCTTGTCGTCAAAATGGCACGAGTCACCTCGTAGGCCAAGCTTAAACCTGCGGCATTTATCGACCTCGGTACTCCGGTGAGAGTCATAGAGTAGTCGCTTCACACAGAGCAACCTATGTGTAACTGGACCCCATCGAATACTTACCTCAGCATTTTGAGTACCTGCTCATATAATCACTGAACCTTGACAAAATCACTCTGGACTAACTCAGAGTACTCAATGTCCAGTCCATGTTCTTAACAACTCAATCACATTGACACTAATTCGATTACCAACACAATACCAATGGTGCATACCCTACGCCGCCACCAGGAACCACTCAGGCTTGTTCAAAACTTGATCTCATGCAACGTACGCAGTACGTACAAACACTCTCATATCCAAATCGTCCACTACATGGCTGAGAGCCAATTATGGTTCAATTTTGGATCTCATCTGTCCAATCCCATATTGACAGCTTATACACTCTAATCAGTGTCCATTTTGAGTCCATTGGTCACCTAACCAACACCTGATTTGTATCCCAAACCAATTACGTCCATCAAGACGTACCACTCTCGGATCAGCCAACATCCTACTCAATAACCTACCAGAATTCTAACGCCATAGCCAAAATCTTAACTGGTATCCTTGCCAATGCCTTGGTTATTTATCTCTTCTTGAATGATACACAAAGTATCGTCCCATTTACCACAAACAACCCCAACTCACCAGACAAAACACTCATCCTTTTTGAGTGACTCCAACTCAATCCTACATCCGTACTCATTCACATATCCAACCTCTGTCTTGTATTCTCATACCTCATCATTCCTGCGATCCAACTCGCTTCAGTTTACTCAACTTACATGACCATTTGGTTTACTCGACTATGAGTGGACACGATTATCTCAATCATCTCGATCCACTCAATCCACTGGCTCCACAACATCACGATCCTGATCCACCTAGGATCCACACTAACTCTCTCTCAGATAACGATCAGCTTCCGATTTATAGGTTCTTACACCCTCTTTGAATCCTTTCAACTGTCATATCACTTCTCGTCACGTTTCCACATCTGATCAGATCCGCGCAATAGTGGCTCAGTCTAGACTGTGGGTTCTCTTCAATCACCTCATATCGATCAGTTATCGTCACTCCTTTCATATTTGCGCATCTGATCAGATCAGTCACCATGACACCATTCCTACTACACTCACCATTCCTACTACACTCACCGATGTTAGGTAGCACCAAGCAGCAAAAAATGATAAGTCTTCTTCACCAACTTCAGAATATCGAGCAGCAACTTTTGGGCATCCATTACCAATTCAAAATACCATTCACAGCTTCTCTACATCCATCACCAATTCGGAATAAAGAGAAATTGCAACCATGTTGGAAGCATAACCATCTTTTCCCACCACTAGACTTGCCAACAAAACGCCAAATCCTCTACTAGAATTCCCAGCCCGTAACTCACTCGGACAACTACTCATATGTCCGTAACCAATATAGTTTAGCCCCTAACTCATATGTCCTTAATCAATTTCCGAGCACACAAGGGTGTGCTTCCAGTATCACAACCACTAAGATACCAGTCACCAATGTGGAATACCCCAACACGTCTTGCGTGTCCTAGGAAAAAAAATCCAACTCAGAGTCAAACTTGACCATACCGAACCGTCTCGGTTCACCCAAATACCACCAAAGTAGTACTAGTTCGCACATCTCAACTCTAGGGAATCAAATCCTGAGCACCACACTCGTGCACACTTACCAAGTCAATACTAACACCTGTTTCACAACCACTAAGGAACCTGTCGAACTGTCACTCAAGTCTGGCCACCCAACTCCGAGACTTAGAGTAACATCCTCGTCTAACGATTCCATATCGTCCAAAACCACACATCCACATTGGGATCCCATCCAATCACCACTTAGTCATCTCAATCACTGTTGGGAAGAGCCCCAACACATCTCAACCACCGCTGGATTACATCCAGTCCATCCCCATTTGGGATTTCTCAACCGTCACCTAAGACACACTCCCCCTCGTGTATGTGACACAACTGTCACTTCGGAATGTGACACGAGACTCAACACTGACTGACGAACCATCATCGTCTAATCAACATTGAGCATGAGCACATCACAACTAAATCACATCCTCAACTCAGGTCGGAGGAGCTCAGTCTCCTTCAACTCAACCACTCTAGCAAATATTGTTCCTCGAATGTCGGCCAACGCTCAACAGTTCAACTAGTCTTAACTAGACTCCACTAGAGTCAACATGACTCATTAGGTCCCCAGATTGAGTAAAACCACAGAAGAAGAGAACGTTCGTAGAACGTCACCCAATGAACAACAATCTCAACTACAAACACCATCGGTAATCGTGTCTGCCACAACCTCATGCAGACACAACCAAAATTCATCGCTATCGAGACTCCGTATTCACGCGTGAACAATACAAATTGCTCCACCCCGGGACCCCAAATGTCATCTCAAAATGGTACTCGTGAATCGGATCCCACCATTTCATTTAGTGTCAGACCAACCAATCCCCATAGTCTCCACTGGACTCAACTAGAGTCATGCACTAGGGTTATCTATGACCACATCTATAGAGGGTAGTATAATCTCCAATCTGATCGATCCAATAGTCTCAACTCTGAAAAGTCGTCCAAATTCAAGCCACTAGCTAACTCACATTTCCAAACCATACATCACAAATTAGGGTTCCTCGAACCCGGCTCCTCTCTACAACACACTCCCAACTCAACATGAACTGACCATCCAACGGTCACAACTCCACACTAACTTCATATCCAACCCAAATATCAAACTCATAGTTTCCAGATCATAGAACTAAAATAGTCCACTCGACCTTGGCTGCTGGGAGCAGCACAACCAACCAGACATGACCGCAAAACGGCCACAACACGCAACTTCGTCATATTAAGCCTCCTGACATAAACGTCTAACGGTCACGACTCTAAAACACTGTGACATCCAACACTGCAATACCATACTATACAACCCACTGAGGGTCACACTCTAATACATGGCATCGATCGACTCATGGCACAGGTCAATTCAGTAGCTATGTCCCGATTCATTTCCACTAACTCTCAAACTCTTTACCCCAACTTTCTTGTTGATGACAGGCGGATTCCATAGAAAAATCACATCCTGCACATTCGCGCACACTCTAAGAGCAACCGTGCTCTGATACCACCTTGACAGAACCCATCCCAATCCCCCCCACCCCACTCGGGATTAACTCGAGATGTGTCATGCTCCCGTCTAACCCACGTGTAACACGAAGGCCAAACAAGGGATAACCATCCAAACCTAGCGCATTTGGGCTTCTAGAGTGCACAAGGATCAGTGGAGGAATGTGATGTGTCGGCCACTTCTACAGCCCGCATTCACGATCAACCCGAAGGGTAGTAAAACCATTAAAAGATGTGAGTAGATGAAAATAACTAATTGAATAAAACACATTTCATAAAAGATATTTATGCCCTCCATTGAAAACCATGTATGTATACGAAAACTAGTTAATTCAATCAAATCAAATATGATACTATAGTTAAATAACCAAAGCCATTTCCTTCCTTAAATCCTTATTAGGGCCTTAGCCCAAAGCCGTGAAATCAATCGTATGGGAACACAGCCCTAAAACGTAAATCCAAATCATTTGGGTCTATGCCCAAATCCATAAACACAAAAATCCGTAAAGCAATAAATCTAATAAAACATAGTTATATACCAATCCTCGATGTCGCAGACGCCTGACGTCCCATACATCCAATAATAGAAATACTGCTCATGAGCCTCTCTACTGTCCGGTCTCTCCGTAGAGCGACCCCTTACAGGCAATGCTTGACATCTCAGATGTCATGTCTAGAGCTACGTGTACCCCTTAGCCTCAAGTCGAGTCTCCCCTAGGGTCCACCCAGGTCCTTGACCCTCCCTGGGGGTCGATATCAGATCATAAGGATGGTATAAGGAAAAAATTTCATAAATTCTTTCAAAACCTTTAAAAGGGGCCTATGCCCGAGATTTCCATAATATCATTGTAAATCCTTTAATCTGATTCATTAAGGGTCTCCAAACTTGAAATCACATTTCATATATCAAATGGGTCTCTTGCCCAATTCTATATTTCCAAATCCAAAACCATTCCATTAAACCATCATAGAAATATCAGCACGTATGAATACAGTTTAAAGCCATAAACCTCAAAATATGTGCCAATACGTAAATCATAAATACAATAATCAGAATATTAGAAATCACATATATAAAAGATATGAAGCACTTATGCATGCATCATATTATAAAAAAAAATGTCCACTCACAAACCGTCCTAACTGCATCTTGATTGGCTTGCCATAAGCCTCCCCAGGCTAAATCAACATCTTCGAAACTTCCGGACCTGTCCAAATCACACCAATGGTCACTAACGGTCTTAATAAGGTCATACCTAAAACCTATGAATAGTACAAGCCTGGGAAACTGTCCCAAACATGCTTTTCGAGGGTAAAAACCTCGATTTGACCAACCTGACAATCTCTGATCGACCCAAAACCACCACCATTGGATCCGGATTGTTGAAACCTTTAAAATGACACTAGTCCCACCTCGATATTCGCACTCATGCGCCCCCACGCGTGTGGTCAACGCAAAGTCAACTCTGGTCAACAGTCAGGTCAAAGTCAACAGTCAGTCAACGTTGACGTCACATCTGACACCTGAGATCTGACACGTGTCAGTCTAACATGTCAGATCTGACATGACGACATCATCTCGTCCCTAACCTTCAGTCGGATCCTCTGAACCGGGTCACACAAACAAGCGACCTGACCCGATTCCAAAAGCTTCATTTCTCAACTATTTTTAGTACCGATTCCAAAACCTACAGACTCGTCTCAACGTCCCTAATTGATCTCTGGGATCAAAATCTTGAAATCAAGCCGAGATCATACCTGTTCGAATGGGAACCATAACCGTCCACCTGCAAACCCGTTCTGTCGTCGACTCCGACCACCGTTTCCTTCGATTCAAACCTCCACGAGCTCATCTCACTCCCTAGAGCCTCATCCAAGCAACCACAATGATCAACAATTGTCCAAACTAAAAACTCCATTTTCGAATTAAAATCCGTACCTTAAAAAATCCAGCCACCGTGGACTGCCGTCCATTCCGTTACCACCGTCTTGGTCGCCTCAACCTCCTCTCTCATTTTCATGTTCTGACCATGGGCAAAGGGTAAGGGTAGATGGGTGTTTTTGTGGGTTTGGGTTGCACGGGTTTGAGAGGTTTCACGGGTTAGGGAATGAAAAACAGAAAAGGTTAATGAATGATGAAGATGGAGATGAGCCCAAAATATTGGGGTTTGGGCCAATCAGATGGGTGACACTTGTCACTCATCTAATGGTCCCCACTAAATATTTGTCCAATCAAAACAGTCCATGTGTCAAATTCCTTGGTTTGCGTGAATAGTACCGTACTGCGGGTCAATGGAAAAGGTTTTCCTAGGGAACACAATTCGTCGTTAGCTTGCCAACGACCACCACTTCTTGCACATGGTTTGCCCGGCATGGCTCCTTGCATTCGCTGGGCAAAGTCTATTTTACCGGCGAATTTTGCTTTCCGGGCAAATCATGGACGAGCAAGATGTATTTTCTTGTAGTGTATTGTGCTATATATCCCACAATTTTCTCAAATTATGAAGTTAAACTACACAATTAAAAATTGTTTAATTCAAGATTTGTATTTGTAGCTATAATTAATATGAATACTCTCGTATAGTAGTCTAACAAGAAAGTTTTTAAGAAAAAAAAATTGTGATCGTGGGCATTAGGGTGGGTACGGTGCAGTTCGATAAGATATTGGTAATATCTAAATCCAAACCATTAAAATCTTAACGGTTTAATACGGTTTGGATTTTCTAGGGTTCGATACGATTTGGATTTTCTAAAATTAAAAATAAAACCGTTAAGGAATAAAAAAAATAAGGATATAGAAAAAATAAGAATAAAAAAAACAAAATTCAATATTCAAAATATTATAAAAAAAACAAAATTCAATATTCAAAATATTATATATTAAGCTTGCTAAGTATTGAATTGCAAACATTATCATTATACTAAAATTTATCAAACACACAAACTAGTTAATAATTTTTTATTATACTCTTATATGTGTATACATATACTTATATGAGTATATTTATGTATCCTTTTATTTTTATATTTTTACTTTGTATTACTAATAGATTTAAACATTAATAAAAAATAATATATTTATTAAAGGCTTGGTTAGGATTTAAAGGATTTCCAAAATGAAAATCCAAATCCAAACCGTTACTAATGGAACGGTTTAGATTCTCAAACCATTTGACTTTTATCCGGTCAAATCTAAACCGTTCGATAAATAACGGTTTGAAGCGAATCGATTAACGGTTTTAACGAATTTGTGTCCACTCCTAGTGTGTATGATCATCAGTCACTGTGCCATTTACTTATCATGCAAGAACCAAAACCAGGCGGTTTTTCAGACTGTTCTTTTTTCTTTTCAGCGATCTAGCCATAGATGTTTCCTTCATGAAAAAAATAAAATAAAATCTAAGTTGTTGACCAAAAAAAGAAGTGATTAATTAGGAATGGATTACTATGATCAGTAGCATGGTGATGAGACGTTAATTAAAAGAAGTTCATGAACCTTCAAGCCAAAACGCTAGGTAATATTCAATTATTGCTAAAAACCTACCTGTGTTTGATATAGCCACTGGATTTCTTTTTAATTTTTTTCTTAATTGAACATTATATATATACGATATTCTACTATATAGCCAAAATTAGGTATTAAACTCAAAAAAAAAAAAAACTATCGTCGTTCATATAAATCGAATGTAAAATTTTACTCTTTATAGATTAAGGGATAATATACTTGCATCTTGTTCTTGTGATATAATTCCTTTCAATCAATCAAATTGTATTTGTACAAATATCATAATCAGAACTATTCATTTTCTAAATCAATGTACATTTCAAAATCATCTCCATACAAAAAAAAAATCAATAAGATTGAAAATCGTTTAGGCATACATATGTATCAAATAAATTAACTTGATCGGTAACAATTAAAATCCACATAGCGAATCGTCTATTTAGTTTTTATATATAAATAGTTAAATAATCTCCAATTTGGTTGAATTTTTTCATAAATAATCTTGAAATGATGAACTAGATAATGAATATATAGTTTTGTTATATATGATAATGTACAATATAATTTGATAAATAAAAATAGCGGAAAGTATCATCAAAGCAAAATGCAAATAGTATTATAAATTTAGTGCCGAAGAATACCAACTAAACATACTGTGATGGTTGTCGTAGCAACCAGCCACAATTTTGACTTAATTAACAGGTGTTTTCCTCATGATCATTGACCGAATTAGCATGGTAATTACATTGACATAATGTAAACAAAAAGGGAAAGGGCCTTAGGCCTTTATTGAATTAACTGATGAATCTGTAGTCCCACAGCTATAACAAACGACTAAAAGTTGTAGCATATTATATCACCGTTTGGCCTTCATATTTTTATTACAGTTTTGTCTAGAAGATACAAATATATGTGTCAATTACGTCCGATCAAGATGTTAATTGACACACTCCAAATTAGATTCATGTGGATACCGAAATCAGTGAGAGTTCAAGGGACGGTTAGGATACTTCGGCTTCAGTGTCCATGTGAAATATATCCAAATTAGTATGTGTGTATGTTTATATCCGAGAAAAATCCATTACCACTACAAGAAAATTTTCGAGGCTCAACGAGAATTTTGCCTAACGAGGTCAATTTCGTCAATTAATGAAGATTGTCCGACGAATATAATCACATCGTCGGATAAATTAATGGCATGAAGAAAAAAACTTCGCGGGCTAAAACTGCTCATGTTACCCTGATGGAATTCATGATGAGGTTGAATTCAGAGAGAATTGCATGAAGATGAAGATTGGTTTAACATGAGAGGTAGTCGATGAGAGAGAGAGAGAGAGAGAGAGAGAGAGAGAGAGAGAGATCTAAGAGTAATGTTTTCAAAATGAAGAAAATGATTCTTATTACTTGTTCATAGCTTATGTTACACACTATATATACTGCTCATTGAGCATCACATAAAGTATAACGGTCAATACGGCTGAATAACAAACTTATAACAGTTACTAATAAACTTTACAGTTGTGCTAACTAACCAAACTTCCACTACAGCTTAGCTTTGATCTTTAACACCCTCCCTCAATCTCATGCAAGAGAAACGAAGCAGAAGATTGTCTCTAAGGAACTCAAAATGAGGCATATGAATCGGGGGAAGAAACATGTGCCAAACGAAGGCTCTTATTCAGTACACGCTTCACATATGAAGTGAATATCAATCTCCATGTGCTTTGTACGACCGTGGTATACTAGATTATGGGCCATCTAAATAGCCGAGAAACTATTACACCAGATCAAGGGAACACAAGGCAAGGAATAACGAAGATCAGCGAGCAAGTATGAAAGCTAGTGCAATTCATAGGCAGTATTAACAAAGGAGCGATATTTTGCCTCCACAGAGGAACGAGAAATAGTTGCTTATATCTTGCCTCCCCAAAAAACACGATTAAGGCCTAAGAAGATGATATGACCACAAGTGGAATGATAGTTGTTGGGGTCATTACCCCAATTAGCGTTCGAGAAGGATTGAAGATGTGGAGGACCCAGAGACATAGCGAAGTCCACATTTGAGAGTCCCTTTGATATATCGAAGGATGCGTTTGACAACAACCATGTGGAAATATGTGGGTGAGTGCAGGAATTGATAGACGGTATTAACATCAAACACAATATCGGGACGTGTAAATGTGAGATACTAGAGTGCACCAACAATGCTTCTATACAAGGAAGGATCTAACAAGGGTATGCCATCCTAAAGAAGTAGTTTCGTGTCTGGAACAATAGGAGTTGAAACGGAGCTATAGGAAGACATGCCCACTCTGGAAAACAAATCAGCCGCATACTTATGCTGATTGATGAAGACACCTCGATCAAAGTAGGAAACTTGAAGACCAAGGAAATAAAAGAGAGGGCCCAAATCCTTCATGTCAAACTCAGTGCTCAGTGCATGGATCAAACGGGAGATAGCCATGGATCAATTACTAGTTACAATGATATCATCGACATAGAGGAGGATAATCAACAATTCTATCCAGTGAAGAGAAGTAAATAAAGCTAAGTCAAAAGGAGATTGAAGAAAACCAAGTGTGAGCATATGAGTAGTGAAGCGAGCATTCCAGGCTCATGGAGCTTGCTTAAGGCTGTAGAGTGACTTGGAAAGTTTGCAGGCATGATGAGGGGATTTGACATCAATAAAACTAGGTGGCTAGAACATGTAGACCTCTTCATCCAAGTGATCGTGCAAAAATGTGTTCTTCACATCGAGTTGACATAGTTGCCAAACACATTGAGTAGCAAGAGCCAGAACAAGACGAGGTGGTGTGCTTCACCACTGGACTAAAAATCTCCGCATAGTCAATCCCTGCCTTTTAGAGATAGCCCTTTGAAACCAGACGAGCTTTTTGACGAGCATGAGAGGCATCTGCAATCTTCTTGAGTTTCAAAATCCACATACACCTGATGACACATTGGTGAGAATGTAAGGGAACTAGGTGCCATGCCACGACCCATCCCAATCCCGGGATGGGTCGTGTCAAGTGGTATCAAAGCCAGACTCCGACCAGGAAGTGTGCCAGCGAGGACGCTGGGCCCTAAGGGGGTGGATTGTAAGACCCATATCCTAGAGGGAGCAGTGAAAGATCCCACATTCCTGCGAGGGGGAATTGTCTGGGAAGGGAATGGTGGTGTGCCTTAAAGGTGTAGGCACACACCTATCTAGCACGAGGCCTTTTGGGAGCTCATTGGCTTTGGGGTCGGTTGGAACTCCAAAGTTAAGCGAGTTGAGGCTGGTGCAATTCCATGATGGGTGACCCCCTGCGAAATTGCATCGTGAGCTCCCAAAAATAAAACCATGAGGGCAAGGTGTCAGGGCCCACCCCTAATCCCCCTGGATTAAGGGTTAAACCCCGCTCCCGTCTGACTTGCGTATGACACAAGGGCCAAACTGACGTCTAACCTCCGTGTGACATGTAAATCGGACAAGGGAGTTTCGACCCGACCTTCCAGAAACTTCCGAACTTCCCAGAGTGCGCAGTGTCTACTGTGGATTGTACGTATGATGTCTCTGTCTCTCTTAACCAACAGCCCGCACCGCAACAACCTGGAGGGTATCGAAACCACGAAAAGACTGTGAGTGGACAAAAATAAAGTTTAAGTTCAAAAACAGTTATCAGACAGCACATACATTTATACCCTCTGCGTAAAAACCAATGCATGCATATCACTTTCATGTCATAAAACCATGTACGAACACCAAACACATTTTCCTTTTTCCCAATCCCGGGCCTCAGCCCAAAATCATCAAAAACCGTTTCATCCGGGCCACTGCCCAAAACATCATCATTAAGTTTCAGTGAAAAACCAAAGCACATTCAAAGCCTCATTATCATCCATCGAACCTGCTGGATCTATCCGAGTCTTTAAACTCCCGAGTCTTTAAACTCAATCCAGGCCTCAATAATATCCGAGTCTTTAAACTCAACAGGCCTATGGGGGAAATATCAATATATCCGAGTCTTTAAACTCCCGAGTCTTTAAACTCAATCCGGGCCCGTCTCCCGTCAATCAATATCCGGGTCTTTAAACCCAATAACCAGATCCAGCAAATCCAATCCAAAACCATTTAAAAACCATTGTCCATTTCCATATCAAAACCCGAATCCGAAACCACTGGTCGGATGCCCTTCTGGCATCTAGAACCGTTATTCCGAATCCAGACCCAGAATTCATTTCCTTCTCATTTCCGGATCCGAGTCCGCAACCATCATTCCGTAAGCCGGCATCCGGAATAATCATTCTGAACCCAAACCCGAAAATCCATTTCCGAAAACCACTTTTCTGGACTGGGCTTCAAGCCCGAAAATACTTTCCAAAATCCTTTTACTTTCTCCAAAATCAATTCGTATCTCAAATTTCGAAATCAATTCATTAATCCAAGTTCAAATGACGTTAGTTATCAAAACCTCGTAAAACGTAAAAACTGTCCTTTCCTCGAAAAACATGCAAAACCATAAACCATCACAATCATAAATCCAATCATAGAATCAAGGATAGAAAACATATTAAAACATATATGCATGCATTAAGAGTTAGAAATCAAAGTCCACTCACAGACCATTTCAGCGTCGCTTCGATACGCGCGCACTTACGCGATTCCTGGCCACTCGCTATCCTCGGCTTTCCCGAACCTGTTCAAATCCCAATATAAGGTCATTAACTACTTCATAATACTCATACTAAAGCCCCATAATTTTTCCGTATTTTTAACTATTTTTAACCGAGCCCTAAAACCTTCGGACAGCCCGAAACATATCGAGTCGATGTCCGATTAACTCGAAACCAGTGCTAAAATGTTCGTTACATCAATTAGACTAAAAACCATGTTGAACACTTCCCCGGGTTCTGCCTCACGCGCCCTCACGCGCCGCCCAAAGGGGCTGCACGTGGGAGACACGCACCCAGCACAGTGTCATCGTCTTCCCTGGGAAAACCCGGCCCAACCGGTTCGGTTCAGCCGGTTCAGGCGGTTCAGCCGTTAACCGGTGTTCACGGTTCTCATCCAGTTCTTGTCCATTTTGTGTCCTTTTGGTTCCATTAGATTCGTCCCACTCTAACCCACCTACTCCACTATCTAATTCGTAACAAACAGTACCAAACCTTACCGTCCAAAGCTCAAAAGAAAACTCAGAAATTCGAGTTTCTGCCTCCGGCCACCCACGGCCACTGCGAAGCTCCAGGTTACTTCCTCTAGTCACTCTCAACTTCCTAGGACTCATAGGGACCTTAGAATACCTCGACAACCACCCAAACCTCACAACTTTTGAATTTAACCAAACTGGGAAAACAGAGGACCGTGGACAATTACCTGGGTTCTGACCTCCGCCGTGCACGTCGCTGTGCTCCTCACGGTTCACAAAGCTCCGCTCAGGTCCCTGAACACTTCCACCCGTCCAATTTTGGCGATTGATCAATCGGGGTGCACAACCGTGCACAAAACCCCTGCCCTGTTTCTCTGGTTTTTTCACACTTCTCACACACTTACCGTCACACCCAAATCCTCACAGATATGATCACTCACTCTCTTAGCTCTCCTTCGAACATCACAGAACCTCACAACACTCACCCAGTTTCTGTAATTTAATCAATTCATCCCTCAGCTCACCCTCTGTTTTTTTTCCCTCTTCGACTACAAACAACACACACACGGCACAATTTTTAAACACACTCGTGCACGGCCTAGAACCCACTAGAGCCCTGCCACATGTCACAATCCTCTCCTTTCTCACACAAAAATCTCCTCTCTCCTGGACAAGTGTCCCAATCCGGTTCCACCATGCCCCACAGCCAAAAGACCAAAATGCCCCTTCTTGAACCCAAAATTACAATTGTGCCATTACCTTTCTAGACTCGTAACTCACATATTCTAACTCCGATAAACACGTGCCGCCTGTCGTTGAATTCAGGACGACAAGATCTACCTAACAGTCCTCGGTCAACGTACAAAATCCCGTTCGTACAAAAAGTCAACTTTTCCCCCAATTTTAGCCAATTACGAAAGTGCCCTCAACCTTCCGGACATCATAACTTCCTCCTCGGATGTCGGAATAGGGCGTGCCACCTGTCTACGGATTCATGACGTCCTAAACTACATCCTGGTCATCGGTCAAAACCCAATTGACCGCTCGAACTAAAAGTCAACTTTTTGCCCAAACTAGGGGCAAAATCGTCATTCTAGGCTAACCACCTTATCGGGACCAACTAACCCCCGATTAAGCTCACTAATCTCAACTTAAACACGTCGTTAACCCTAATTCCCGGGACGGGTCATTACACAAGGGCAAGGAGGCCCAAAGCAGATAATATCGTGCTAGATGAGTCGGGTCCTGACCGAGGAGGGTCGGGTCCTGACATTCCAAGTATTCTGTTGCTGGAGAGCAGTGAACTCATTAACCATTGATTGATGCCACTCGGGGACTTCTAGGGCCTGCTTGTAAGAGAAATACCTAGTGATAGAACTTGGAGGCTGAGTAATGGGGTGAAGAGCAAGGAAACCACAACGACTAAGTTTAAGGATCCCACCCTTTGACCAAGTAACCATAGGATGCTGAGAGGATAGTTGGGAAGGGGGACATGTTAATCAACGACAATCTCAATAGAAGCTGAAGAAGTAGAGTCACCAGAAGAAGACTGAGCAGGTATAGACTCAAGAGTAGGAACAGGATCAGAGCCAACTAATATTGGACAGGAAAATGAAAACAAAAGTAGCCTGAGCGTTCAAGGAATCTGAATTGAAGGAGAGAGGACTTGTGGCAAGTAGAACATGCGCAGGAGAGAAATGTGATGTCTCTAGTGTAGCAATGTTGGAAAAAGATAAGGAACAAGAGGGGGAGTACAACTTGATGGAACCAGATTTCCAAAGTCATGTGCAGGACTTCATGAAGACACAGTATGAGAATAAAAAGGAAACATAGATTTATCAAAAATAACATAATGAGATATGTAAGTACATATAGTAGGAATGTGATAACACGGGAAACCCTTGTAATCGTGAGGATAATCCAAAAAACACATTGGGTTGTACGAGGTTCAAGTTTGTTTTTCATGAATGGCCTGAGACAGTGATAACAGGCACACCCAAAAATACGAAGAGAGGTCAAAGATGGATGATGAGCAACGTGATTGAAATAAAGGGAACTCATGTTGAACACAATAGTTGGAATTCGATTAATGAGAAAATTAGAAGTAGAACAAGCATGAAACCAAAAAGAGCTAGGCATGGAAGCAGTAGTAAGCAAAGTAATGGTGGTTTCAATTAAATGGCGATACTTTCTCTCAGCAAGCCCATTTTGTTGTGGAGCATGGAAACAAGACTTTAGCTGTTGTATTTCCTTAGAAGTGAAAAAGTCAATCATTGCACAATTTACATACTCTCATCTCCCATCACTTTGAAACATTTGTATCGATTTTTCAAATTGAGTGAAAATATAGGAATGAAATTTAACAAACACATAACAGACATTAGCTTTATTGATTAGAGGATAAACCCCAAGTGTATCTTGTACAGTCATTAATGAAAACAATGTAATAACAAAAAACAAGAGTTGAAGTACAAGGACTTGGCCCCTAGACATTTGAGTGGATTTTTGGGAATGACAAAGTGGCCCTAGCATCTGAAACAGGAAAAGAGAGTCTCGAGATTTTCCATTTTAGACATGAAGTACAAGAATGAGAAGAAAAGGTTGCGAAGGTAACTGGTAGAAGATTTGAACGTGAGAACAACATAGTTTGCAAGACAGTAGTACTGGGATGTCCAAGTCTATAATGCGATAAAGTGGAAGATAGCTTCTGACTTAAGCAGCCAAGTGGCACAAGGATAAGGGAAGGAGCTAGTGTAGAAGCAGTCAAGTTCATGAGAATAGGTTACAAACCTCCAGCACTAGGAGTGTGAAGCAACACTCTCCCCAACTTGTCCGTAATTTGAAGATAGATAGCAGAAAACACCATTTGACGGTTATTGTAAAGACAAAACTTATGTTCAAACAAAAGATTTTGCACCAAGTTAGGAACATGAAACACCTTAGGTAAATCAAACATATGATGTGACACATGCAATGTTATGGAACCAGTACTGGCAATAGGCAGGACCTTACCATTTCCAACAGAAATACCTGAAGGAGGTGGACCAGATGTTTGCTGTTGGAGCTGAGAACCATTAGAAACCATATGGTGAGTAGCTCCTATGTCAGCTAGCTAGAAACTAGGATCACTTGACAGGACCCATCCCAATCCCCCCGGGATTAGTGCGGGATGACCCTGCTCCCGTCTGACACGAAGTGTCAGACAAGGGATATTTCCGACCTTTGCCCTCCCGGGCTATCAGAGTACGCCAGGATCCGGAGGAGGCATGTGATATCTCGATCTATGCTACAGTCCACATCCGCTGTCAACCTGAAGGGTATTAAAAACAGAAAGACTGTGAGTGGACAAAAATAAAGATTTTATAAAACATTTCCATCAAAGACATTTATACCCTCCACTAAAAAGCATGCATGCATAGTAAAACCATTTATCCAATAATATATGTTAAAACATCCATAAATAGGGTCTCAGCCCCAAATTCTGTAAATAGAAGTCACACGGGCTCCTGCCCAAAACCAATTTACAGAAAACCAGAACATAGTAAACATGTGTGGGATCTCAGCCCAAATCCATTTATCATCATAAAACACAGTTTTCCCAAACCAATTGAAACCATGTTTATCCAATATATTCATATCCAGAACCTGTCACGGTAAAATAAAGCTACACGTGTGCTAACCGGGGTCTCAAACCCAAGTCTCTCCAGGGTCCACCCAGGTCAATGTCCGTAGATCAATGACCCTCCCTGGAGGTAACGAACCATGCCCATCCTGAGAGTAAGGAACCCAACTGGGGGGCGACTCCACTCAGTCAGTGCTCCGTGACTACTCCGGGGTCCACCCAGGCCAACGACCCTCCCCGGAGGAGACAATCATATATAAAGGATGGAATATGAAAAACCTTTTGAAACCATTCTTGAAACCTTTCAAGGATTCATGCCCGGCCCCCATAAGCCGTCATGAACCATAAAATCCTTTCATGGGTTCATGCCGGTTCCCATAAACCGTCATGACCCGTAAATCCATTTCAGGGGTTCATGCCGGTTCCCATAAACCGTCATGACCCGTAAAAACCATTTGTAACACATAACTGGGCACTAGGCCCGAATTCACATAGAAACTGGACCCCCGGTCCGAATCGTAAACCAATTGGGCCTCTGGCCCGATTCCGTAAATCAAATGGACCTCAAGTCCGAGAATTACCTTTTCAAATCCAAAATTATTTCATTAAATTATTTCCAAGACCATAAGAATGGAAAATCGGAGTAAAACCGAAAAACCTCGATTTACGTGCAAGCACGTAAATCGCCTCGAAATACGTGAAACCATATAATTCACAAATATCCAAATCAACATTATCAAATCAAATTCATTATCCTTTTGGAAATCCAAAACCATTTCATTTAGACCAATAAAGACCTACAGCCCCGTATAGGCACCGTATAGGGCCGAAACATCGAAATACGTGCCTATACGTAACCACACATCCAAATGCACTCATGGCAACACAAACAAGTATTTAAAAGATATAATAAACATTTATACATGAACCAATTTAGAAAACAAGGTCCACTCACAGACCGTCCGAAGCCGCGTCTCGATACGCGTGCCATACGGCTCCCCGAGCCGATCACCATCACCGGGACTTCCAAACCTGTCCAAATTAATTTATAGGGTTACAAACTACTTATATAACCCCTCACTAAAGCCCCGTAATTTTTCCGTATTTTTAACTATTTTTAATCCCGAACCTAAACCTTCCGATGCCCCGAAACATATCGAGACGGTGTCCGATCGACCCGAAACCAGTCCCAAAATGTTCGTTACATCGAATAGATGATTTCGTATGTTGAACACATCCCCAGAAACCCTAGCACGCGCTGCCACGCGCCGCCCAAAGGCCCCTACGCATGGGCTCACGCGCCGGTGAACAGTAGATCGTTCCCAGCAATCGAACCGGTCTGGGCCGGCCGGTCCGGTCCGACCCCTGCAACTGGACCGGCGTAACCGGTCCAGGCCTTCTTTTCCCTCATTTTTGGTCCGATTTCCTCCATTCCATTTCCTAAATTCCTATTTTAATGTTTTCTATCAATCCCAATTAACAAAACTATCAAAAACCCACCGAAACCCATGGTTCCAACATGGAGCTCACGGCCCTGTTTTTCCCGACCACCCTCACGGCTCCCTCCGCCGTGAAGCACCCTCCAAATCGTCTTAAAATCATCCTATCAACTCCCTAATCATCTTCCAATCACCCATAACAACCCATAAAGTCATATTCGAAAATAATGGAAAAATGGGCATTAGTCGGGTAATCGGGTTACCTGGGCCTTCACGGCCGTGTGCGGCGGTCCAGGTGCTCCCAGCCACCGTCCCTTGCTTCCTCAGCCTCTCCCTCACTCTATGGTCCCATTCAAGATCGGCTGGAAAGATTTGGATGGGTTTGGGTTCAAACTGAGATCGGGTGGGTGTTGGGATGAATGGAAAACAAAGAGATGATCGATGCATGTATGGGAATTAAGGGCCAGTGGATGGGTGACAAGTGTCACTCATCCATTGGTTGCTGAAGAGTAGTTGAGCCCACTAAAGACAAACGGTCCTCGTAAAACGTATCGTCGTGAATAGTAACCGGGAACTTTCGTGAACCGTAACTTCGCCGTCGAACGTCCGAATTCGACGTGCCGCCTGTCTACGGATTCGTATCGTCCTCACCTACGTAACGGACTTCGGCCCTCGGTCATCAGACCTCCCGGTCAGAAAGTCAACTTGTGACCTCCTATTCACCCAAATTACCAAAATGCCCTTGGGCTTCCGAACGTCATAACTTCTTCTACGAACATCGGAATTGAACGTGCCACCTGTCTATGAACTCGTGACGTCACGAACTACGTCACGGTCATCGGTCAGAGTCCATTTGACCACCCGATTGAAAAGTCAACGTTTTGCCATCACCAGGGGCAAAACGGTCATTTCGCATCATTCGTCCGATTTTGCTCTACTAATCACGGATTAGCCTCACTAATCGTGATTAGTCACTAATCTAATCATGAAATTCGGGACGGGTCGTTACAACCTTCCCTCCTTAATTAATTTCGTCCTCGAAATTCCAACCGACCTAAACCCAACCGTTCTTCCCTCCTTAATTTAGTTCCGTTCTCAAAACTCCAACTATCCTGATTCCACAACCTCCACCTCGTGTAAATAATTCGATCTCACGACACGTGTACACCCGTACACCCACTAAACAGAATAATCCTTACTCGTCTACAGCCCGACGTGCCACTAACACTCTCGTCGTATCGACTACACTCGACCACGTCGAAGAACAGTAGCCACAAGGTCCGAATTGACACTACTTGTCAAATCTACCATCTTGTTGATACAACAACTAGACGGTTCCCTTCTCAATCACTAATCTATCCTGACGTCTGCTCCCACTGGGAGCCATCAGACCTCACTCAACGATCCACGCTGACACCTCCGACAGACCGTCACCACTTGACAGTCGTCAGTCGAAAACTGATATGACACGCACTGGTGGTTACACTAACCACAAGCATTGCACTCGACCTGTGTGTAACTAGACCCATTAGAAATACCATGACCCAATGCACAGTATCCAATGCCTAGTTCACGACCTCGACTAATCCAGTGGTATCGGATCCAATCTGACTACCAACACGCTCACCAACGTACTACCGGTATAACCTATATACCGTCACTAGGCACCACAAGTATGCCCAGTATTGTACCTCGAACAACGTACAAGGTACATACATCTACACATCAATCAGCCTACACCCATATAGGTTGTAGCCAATCACGTTTCTACTATGGAGTCCATTTGTCCAATCCAGTACTAGACAAATTGAAACTCCGACCCATTATCTATTCCCAAATCCGAATCCGAATCCGAAATTTCGTGAGAAATCCCGAATCCAAACCCAGAAATCATATCCATAGACATGTTCAAATTCGAATCCGAAATCATCATTCCGTAAACCGGCATTTGGAATAACCATTTCGAACCCAAATCCATAAAAAGAAAATCCACAGTCAGGCTCTAGAATCAAATCCTGAATCGTCACCCAGAATCCGATTCCAAAACCCAAATACAGAAATCCTCTTTCAAGTTCCAAGATCAAATCCTGAATCGTCATCCAGAAATCTGATTCCAAAACCTGAAATCTCGTTCTCGTCTACCGAGACGCACCATATCCGAACCTATCGGATACCTGTTCGACCGATTACCACAACACAATCGATTGACTTCATAGGGAAGCCAATCACAACATCACACACAACACCAAGTCTGACAAAACCCGACTTCGTCAGACACCTACTCCTCGGACAACTACTCAGGCGAGTAGTAAGCCATATGGGATTTACCTCGAAAAGAAGTTCAGTCCCATCATTCTCAACTCCAACATCCAGGTAAGAGTGATAAACTCTCCACCTATCTGGATCATCCAAATCACGATCCAGATCCAACACTACGTCAACCGACCATAGACGTCACGATCCCCGATCGTCACGACGTCCAAAGTCCTCAACCATTTCCCACATCTAAATAGATTAGTCAACGAAAAGACACGCCGAGACCGTGGGTTCTCACTGATTTTCTCGTATCGATCCTTGTCATTCCACCGAGGAAAATCAAAGATGATACAAGACTATGACATCAAAATTCATCCTATGTGAATACAACCAAACTCGCTGCATTCACCACGTCACGTAAACCAACCTCGTCTGCCACCAAGCAGAAAATGAGAAATTTCAGTCACCTAACTTCGATATACTCACTCCACCTGATGACCCAAGACAATCACGAGTCCACCAACCAATACACGATCAGTGTACTAGTGGCAACCAACAACCTCAATAACATCTACATCCTCTACCACCATCAATTATGGTAGAACCTGAGAAGTCACCCAAACGACTTCGACATACCCAATACCAATGCGGAAAACCCGCATTCCTCTCGTCACCTCAATCGCAACCTCTCGCGATTTCGAAGTTCCAACTACGTCGGAAACAACATACTCGAACATCAACCACGTGTCCCCGTTAGACTGGTTATGGACACATGCCCATTTACGACCGTATATGTACATCCAAAAGGATGTCAATTCATCCTAACCTGATGTACCACTCTACTGAAAAGTCACAACAGACCCCTGCAGTGATCTGCAGTCAAATCTCTGCAAACCACCATATCTAGCCAATTCTGACCAACTCTGGCCAACAATGACCAACTGGTCGCTAGTCCCCCATGACAGTACTCGATCCTCACGTCTCAACTACCGTTGGATCCTATCCAGTCCGTCACTATTCGTGATTCACTCCCGAACCACAGATACCCATCATAAGCCCATCACGTTGGAGTCACATCCCGACTCGTACTCACCGTCATCACAATCACCGGCACCAGCACTAGTACCAGTACACCACCTGTCAGCATCAGCACAAAGTGTGCCAATCAGACAACTCTGGACCTCCGCCCATACCGAGCGATGATCCCGTACATCTGCTCGAATAGGAGAAACTCTGCCTCCTTCGTACCCAACACCTCTGGGTACAGTTACCCTGACAACTCATACGAGAAGAGGAAACGTCCCCGAACGTCCCCAACTCATTTTGCGATCGCACTCAGCCGTAACCGAGTCGAATCCAGAATCACTACTCATACATATGGGTTACTCACGTACCCCGTATCATCGTCACGACTGAAAATCCCATCGTCACAATCGTCACAGTAACCTGAGTCTACTCGACTTGATAAGACTCGACTACGTCCATCGATAGTAGCGTCTGCCCGAACCTCGTGCAGACCTAACTACCAGGAATCACGATATACCCAGACTTCGTATCCAACGGAATCAATCGCCCGTACCAACTACTCTGTATCCCACTCAGGGATTTCATCGACAAGTACCAACCTTGATACCTTGTCCAACCAAACTCTAACCATTCGTAACTCGACTAAACCCATGTCGTCTACCAGGTCGCCCATGACCTTAGTTGTACCAACAATCCATCACAACTATGGTAGTACGACAACCTGCTAGGTCTAACCGATAAGTACAACTCCGACTGCGATGTGCAGTCCCAACACAAGCTGACATGACTAGACCGACTAACGAACCCCAAATCCGAATAGTCGTCAAAGTCACACCACTCGTCAACTAACATTTCTGAACCATACACATCCTACCTTGGAATTCCACGATCACACCCAGAGTTCCCCAGAACCCAACTACATAATGCAGTAAAATCCACGATCTGACCGACCCCGCGGTCTTGACATCGTAAAGACGTCAATCCAATCCTACCATCAAGCCAACAAGGATTCCCCGAATCCGGCTGCCAACTGCCGACTGCAGTAAATCCATTTAACTCAACATATTCTGACCATCTAATGGTCACAACGTCGAATCAGTCGTCGGAACCGATCCTACGACATCGTGAAGACGATCCCAACTAACCGTCTTACGATCACACTCCAGAATACGAACACGTTAATCCTTCCGTAGGGTCCCACACTGTCAACCTTGACAGAACTATGGCAACCCTGGCCTCAAATGCCGAACCAAGGCCTGCCAATCCTACTAACTATCGTACCGACACCCCAACGATCAGGTTGACAACAGACTGCAGCCCCTTGAGATATCACATCCTCGACTTACGTACATGCTCCAAAAGCTGCACGGTTGCTCGAATAGAGACAACCCCGCTCTAATACCACGTTGACAGGACCCATCCCAATCCCCCCGGGATTAGTGCGGGATGACCCTGCTCCCGTCTGACACGAAGTGTCAGACAAGGGATATTTCTGACCTTTGCCCTCCCGGGCTATCAAAGTACGCCAGGATCCGGAGGAGGCATGTGATATCTCGATCTCTGCTACAGTCCACATCCGCTGTCAACCTGAAGGGTATTAAAAACAGAAAGACTGTGAGTGGACAAAAATAAAGATTTTATAAAACATTTCCATCAAAGACATTTATACCCTCCACTAAAAAGCATGCATGCATAGTAAAACCATTTATCCAATAATATATGTTAAAACATCCATAAATAGGGTCTCAGCCCCAAATTCTGTAAATACAAGTCACACGGGCTCCTTCCCAAAACCAATTTACAGAAAACCAGAACATAGTAAACATGTGTGGGATCTCAGCCCAAATCCATTTATCATCATAAAACACAGTTTTCCCAAACCAATTGAAACCATGTTTATCCAATATATTCATATCCAGAACCTGTCACGGTAAAATAAAGCTACACGTGTGCTAACCGGGGTCTCAAACCCAAGTCTCTCCAGGGTCCACCCAGGTCAATGTCCGTAGATCAATGACCCTCCCTGGAGGTAACGAACCATGCCCATCCTGAGAGTAAGGAACCCAACTGGGGGGCGACTCCACTCAGTCAGTGCTCCGTGACTACTCCGGGGTCCACCCAGGCCAACGACCCTCCCCGGAGGAGACAATCATATATAAAGGATGGAATATGAAAAATCTTTTGAAACCATTCTTGAAACCTTTCAAGGATTCATGCCCGGCCCCGATAAGCCGTCATGAACCATAAAATCCTTTCATGGGTTCATGCCGGTTCCCATAAACCGTCATGACCCGTAAATCCATTTCAGGGGTTCATGCCGGTTCCCATAAACCGTCATGACCCGTAAAAACCATTTGTAACACATAACTGGGCACTAGGCCCGAATTCACATAGAAACTGGACCCCCGGTCCGAATCGTAAACCAATTGGGCCTCTGGCCCGATTCCGTAAATCAAATGGACCTCAAGTCCGAGAATTACCTTTTCAAATCCAAAATTATTTCATTAAATTATTTCCAAGACCATAAGAATGGAAAATCGGAGTAAAACCGAAAAACCTCGATTTACGTGCAAGCACGTAAATCGCCTCGAAATACGTGAAACCATATAATTCACAAATATCCAAATCAACATTATCAAATCAAATTCATTATCCTTTTGGAAATCCAAAACCATTTCATTTAGACCAATAAAGACCTACAGCCCCGTATAGGCACCGTATAGGGCCGAAACCTCGAAATACGTGCCAATACGTAACCACACATCCAAATGCACTCATGGCAACACAAACAAGTATTTAAAACATATAATAAACATTTATGCAAGCACCAATTTAGAAAACAAGGTCCACTCACAGACCGTCCGAAGCCGCGTCTCGATACGCGTGCCATACGGCTCCCCGAGCCGATCACCATCACCGGGACTTCCAAACCTGTCCAAATTAATTTATAGGGTTACTAACTACTTATATAACCCCTCACTAAAGCCCCGTAATTTTCCCGTATTTTTAACTATTTTTAATCCCGAACCTAAACCTTCTGATGCCCCGAAACATATCGAGACGGTGTCCGATCGACTCGAAACCAGTCCCAAAATGTTCGTTACATCGAATAGATGATTTCGTATGTTGAACACATCCCCAGAAACCCTAGCACGCGCTGCCACGCGCCGTCCAAAGGCCCCTACGCATGGGCTCACGCGCCGGTGAACAGTAGATCGTTCCCAGCAATCGAACCGGTCTGGGCCGGCCGGTCCGGTCCGACCCCTGCAACTGGACCGGCGTAACCGGTCCAGGCCTTCTTCTCTCTCATTTTTGGTCCGATTTCCTCCATTCCAATTCCTAAATTCCTATTTTAATGTTTTCTATCAATCCCAATTAACAAAACTATCAAAAACCCACCGAAACCCATGGTTCCAACATGGAGCTCACGGCCCTGTTTTTCCCGACCACCCTCACGGCTCCCTCCGCCGTGAAGCACCCTCCAAATCGTCTTAAAATCATCCTATCAACTCCCTAATCATCTTCCAATCACCCATAACAACCCATAAAGTCATATTCGAAAATAATGGAAAAATGGGCATTAGTCGGGTAATCGGGTTACCTGGGCCTTCACGGCCGTGTGCGGCGGTCCAGGTACTCCCAGCCACCGTCCCTTGCTTCCTCAGCCTCTCCCTCACTCTATGGTCCCATTCAAGATCGGCTGGAAAGATTTGGATGGGTTTGGGTTCAAACTGAGATCGGGTGGGTGTTTGGATGAATGGAAAACAAAGAGATGATCGATGCATGTATGGGAATTAAGGGCCAGTGGATGGGTGACAAGTGTCACTCATCCATTGGTTGCTGAAGAGTAGTTGAGCCCACTAAAGACAAACGGTCCTCGTAAAACGTGTCGTCGTGAATAGTAACCGGGAACTTTCGTGAACCGTAACTTCGCCGTCGAACGTCCGAATTCGACGTGCCGCTTGTCTACGGATTCGTATCGTCCTCACCTACGTAACAGTCTTCGGCCCTCGGCCATCGGACCTCCCGGTCAGAAAGTCAACTTGTGACCTCCTATTCACCCAAATTACCAAAATGCCCTTGGGCTTCCGAACGTCATAACTTCTTCTACGAACATCGGAATTGAACGTGCCACCTGTATATGAACTCGTGACGTCACGAACTACGTCACGGTCATCGGTCAAAGTCCATTTGACCACCCGATTGAAAAGTCAACGTTTTGCCATCACCAGGTGCAAAACGGTCATTTCGCATCGTTCGTCCGATTTCGCTCTACTAATCACGGATTAGCCTCACTAATCGTGATTAGTCACTAATCTAATCATGAAATTCGGGACGGGTCGTTACATCACTAAACTTAAAACCAGAAATGGCAGAGTAGTCTTGTGGTTGTAGAGGCTGATAGGCAAGTCGTGGAGAAACACCAAAGCTTGCATGTTGAGAGCAGCTCAAAGCTTCATGACCAGGAAGTTTTCACAATTGGCACACAAAAGGTGGTGCAGAACCAAGGACTGCTGGACCAGAATTCACAGGCATCCCATAACCAAAAGTGCCATAGTGTTGTGAAGTAGAATAATTTTGATTGTAACCTTGATTTTGTGATGTTCCACCATATTCCTGGTTTCCATATCCTCTAAGATTATACCCTCGATTCCTATAGCCTTGATTTCCATAACCATTGTTATTGTAGTAATCATGAGGATTGTACCTGTTGCCACTATAATTGTTCCTTCCTCAATATCCATTGTTTCAACCTCTTCCTCGATAATTGTTTCTTCCATACTAGTTATCTTAGTAATTTTTTCTACCTTGCCATTAAGACTGGGAGTCATGCCACTGAGCTTGATTATTTGGATTATGTGAGGAGGAAGATTGTGAAGAGGTGACAGTCTGTGAACCAGCCTGCTCCTTAGTTGCTACCATAATAGTGAGAAGGGAAGATAGAGTCTGAGTGATTGTTGCCTTGGAAAGATCATATTCGTCAGCCAACAGAAGAGTATGAAGTTCAGAAAGATCAGATTTGAAGGATTGAAACTCTACAGGAAGACCATTCAAAGTAATTAGAATAACATCCTTATAGGTGACAACCAATCCAGCACTAGCAAGCCTCTGCCTCGCAGAGCAAATTCGAGCCAAGAATACCTCAATCATGTCAAATCCTTTCGAAATTGTTTGAAGGTTCATTCTTAGTTGCATCAGGTTTACACTAGAAAGAGACGAGAACGTTTCTTGTAGATTAAGCGAAGCAACTCTTGAAGATTCGAAAGCCTTGATTTTAGTGAAGGCCCTTTCAGAGACAGTGGAAATAAGCATGTTAAGTAAGGGAGAATCCATATCGATCCATTTCTAATAAGCAGAATCAGTAAGCAGTGGACAAGGGTAAGAGCCGTCAAGATAGCAGAAGAAATGGAAACCTTTCAGCAGACGCTGAATATTTATACCCTAGGAGATATAATTTTTATCAAGTTTGATGGAGACAAAATCAGTAGCATATTTAAGTAATTCGATAGGAGAAGGCATGATCGAAGAAGAGAAAAGTCATGGAATAGAAAGAACAGATTTCTTGGAAGGACGTATTGAGCAGTATTGAGGACTAGAACTCGAAAGTTGGAGAGTTGTAAGATCGGAATCAAAATTATGATTATGACGTTGAATCAATAACAAGGCAGTAAGAGGATGAATTTACAAAATTGTAAAACGAATCAAGGAGTATCACGAGAAGTGAACAAGAACTACGCAGTAGAAATAAAGTGAGAACCCGAGCTGAAATCAAGATAAAGGAACAACTCAGAAGATTATGAGAGAATCGCGATTAACTGACATTGAGTCCCAAGCAAGAAATGCTAGATGTGTGCGAGCGGAATCATATATAATACTAGGATCAGAAGTAATGAGCTTTACAACTTCGATACTATGATCAAATTCATGGTGAGGTTGAATTTAAGGAGAATTACATGAAGATGAAGATTGGTTTAACAAGAGAGGTAGTCGAAGAAAGAGAGAGAGATCTGAGAGTAACGTTTTCAAAATGAAGAAACTTATTCTCATTCCTTGTTCATAGCTTAGGTTACACACTATATACTACTCATTGAGCATAACAAAAAGTATAGCTATCAATACAACTAAATAACAAACTTATAACAGTTACTAACAAACTTTATAGCTGTTCTAACTAACCGAACTTCCACTAAAGCTTAGCTTTGATCTCTAACAACCCGATGAAAAAATTGTGCTCGTCGGGTAAAAATCTAAAACCTGACGAATATTTTAGATTTTGTTCGTCGGGTAAAGTGAAATGTTGACCAACATTACCTGACGGAGGTATTCGTCGGGTATCGTATTAACACAGCTTATTCACTCTTCTTCCTCCCTACCTACATTTCTCTCTCTCTCTCTCTCTCTCTCTCTCTCTCTCTCTCTCTCTCTCTCTCTCTCTCTCTCTCTCTCTCTCTCTCTCTCTCTCTCTCTCTCTTTCTCTTTCTCTCTCAAATTCTATCTTCTTTAATTTAATTCTCTACCAATATTATCAGTTCGGCTTTTCATCACACCATCTCTCAACAATACAAAGGTATGTATTTAATTTTGGTATATAATTTTGAAGATTTTGAAATTGTTTTTTATTTTGAAAAATATGTTAAAATTCTTGGTTATTTATGTAGAAATAGTGTAGGAAATTAGAAGATTTATTAGGAAATCTGAAAATATAAAATATGTTATGAATTAGGAAATTTAAAATGTGATAGGAAATTAGAATTAGAAAATATGTTAGAAAATTAGGAAAAAAGAAAATATGTCAGAAAATTAGAAAAATAGAAACTATGTTATGAATTACGAAATAGAAAATGTGATAGGAAACTAGAAAAGTAGAAAATATATTAGGAAATTAAGAAATTAGAAAATATGTTAGGAAATTAGAACATTAGGAAAATATATTAGGAAATTAGGAAAATAAAAAATTGTTGATAGTATGTTTTTTCATATATTTCGATGGTGTGAAATGTGTTGATATTTCATAATAATTTATGGGAAGTTAATTGGGTTGATTAACTTCGTATAATTAAATTTAAGGAACAATTTTATACCCGTTTGAGATTTAGTGATTATTTTCGTATAATTAAATTTAAGGAACAGTCTTAGACCTATTTGAGAGTCAGTGAATCGAGTTGATTAACTAACTCATGAATTGTCCATTTATTCAGACAGTTTAGGGGTGTACAACTATGTGCTGTATATTTTGTGGTCTACGAGATCAGGTTTCGATTGTGGAAAATTTGGTTTGTTTGCATCCTATAATGTTCTCTAAATGAGTGCTAGATATTTCTTTATAATATTTACGATGGGCATCTGGGGAACTGTGAGGAGATGCTGTCGAAATTTGCATTGGTCGGAACTTTGGGACGTAGATAGCAAACCCAACAACACAGATTGTGCACTCTTGAATAGAATAGGACCACAAAACTAGAGTAATATGAAGACGAGTGGCTTTTTGATATTCACTTGTCGGGCCATTAGGCGACAATGTTAACTCAGTTACTTACATCGACTATATTTTGTAAAAGTAGGTATAATGGACAGACCCTGGACGCAAATGTTTGATAGATCTGCATATCAGTATATGGATTGGATCGACAGCTTCATTGAGTTTGTACGTAATCATTGCATTGATGAGAGGCGTATAATTTGTCTGTGTCGTAAATGTAATAACTGCAGTCGGATGTTGTTGAATGAGGTCCAGTATCGTTTGGTTCGAAATAGAATCGTACACAACTACACTAATTGGATCTATCACGGTGAAGAAATATTTTCTAAATTAGCATCTTCGGTCCCCATGACCCATTAGGATGAAAGTATTTTGGATGAGCAATGTGATAATGATCAAGTCCTTGAGATATTAACAGATTCTTTTCCTCCTGCATCAGATGATATGGATGGTGAAGCACCCCGGTTTCAACCTAAAGATTTTGGACTCCATTACAAGAGATTTTGGAAAGAAGCTTGGCGTGAATTGTACCCAGGTCGTAAAGCTTTTTCGATTCTAGGGAAGTTGTGAAGTTGATGCACATGAAAGTTGAGTATAATCATACAAACAAGTATTTTGATCACATGATGGACATCATCATTCAAATGCTTCTTGAAGAAAATTTTCTCCCTGGAGATCATCATAACTTAAAGAAGTTGATGAAGGGGCTCAATTTAGGGTATATCAAAATCCATCCATGCAAGAACAATTATGCATTATTTTACGGTGAATTCGAGTAGCTTGATAAATGTCCTGTATGTAATGAGCCTAGGTTGTGAAAAAAAAGGATTTCAAATATAGTGCGGTGTTATTTTCCAATGAAACCAAGGCTACAAAAATTCTATATGTCGTCTCGCACATCGTGTGATATGAGGTGGCACAAAGATGAGCGCATTGATGATGATACATTGAGGTATCTAGCTGATGGAGAGGCTTGGAAGGAATTTTATAACATGTATTCTAATTTCCCTGCGGAGCAAAAGAAATGTCAGATTAGGGCTTGCTACTAATGATTTTAATTACTTTAGGAGTTTCGCATAGCCGTATAGTACATGGTCGGTGGTTGTGGTTCCGTATAACTTACCTTCTTAGAGATGCATGAAGAAAGAATTCACAACCCTCAGTGCTTTGGTACCGAGCCCTAAATCCCCAAGTATTTCCATCGTTATTAATTTACATCTATTAATTGATGAGCTTGTAGATATGTGGGAAAATGGTGTACGGATGTACGACATCTTTAGTGGGAAAATGTTCATTCTAGGAGCAGCAGTAATGTGGACAATTAATGATTTTCTAGCTTACGGCATGTTGGCAGGGTAGAGAACCAAGGGTTAGCTTGCGTGTCCTACATGTGGTCCAGACATAACGTCATTTTGGCATGCATCGAAGGTATGCTACTTAGGTTCAAGACGGTTTTTTCCCTGGTATCACCGATGGTGTACACAGTTAGACTCATTTGATGGGAACTCAAAGTTATGGGCTCGACCTAGAGAAAGGTCTAGTGATGTGATATTGGTTGAATTGAACAATATACATGACTTCGTTACTGACACGCCCTACCCCCAATCCCTCGGGATTAAGGGATAAGCCATGCTCCCGTCTAACTTTCGTGCGACATGAAGGCTAAACTGACTTCTAACCTCCACGTAACACGTAAGCCGGAAAGGAGATTCCCAAGCAAACCGTCCAAAAATTTCCGGACTTCCCAGAGCGCGCAGAACCTACTATGGATCCCGTGTGTGATGTCTCCGTCTCTCTAACAACAGCCCGCACTACATCAACCCTGGAGGGTATCTAAAACATAAAAAGACAGTGAGTTGAGAAAATGAATAATAAGTTCAGAAAACAGTTTATAGAAAAATACATTTATGCCCTCCACGTAAAACCAATGCATGCATAGGAAAACCATTTCATAAAATCATTTCATATCCAAGACAAGAAAACCATTAATGAAAATCGGAAATCAAATCCTTTTCTCAATTCGTAACTCAGATCCAGGGCCTCAGCCTAAAATCATAAATCCTCATCAAAGTACGGGAACTCAGCTCAAAACTCAATAAATCCAAATCATCCGGGCCACTGCCAAAACCTCTGAAAACCAAAGAAAACCCAAAGTAAAATATCAATCATTCAAGTTGCTGGATCTCATGCGCGCCGAGTCTTTAAACTCAAAACACATGCGCATAAGCAGGCCTTCCCGAGATATCAACGAGTCTTTAAACTCAAAACACAATTAACAGGTTTCGAGGGATATCACAATAACTAAGTCTTTAAACTCAAAACAGATCATCGAGTCTTTAAACTCAAAACATATCAATCTAGGGTCCTCCCCCGTCATCAATCAACCGAGTCTTTAAACTCAAAACCAGATCCAGCCATATCCGGGTCTTTAAACCCAAAACCAAGTGAAAATCAATATCAACGGGTCTTTAAACCCAAAATCAATATCAACGGGTCTTTAAACCCAAAATTCATAACAACGAGTCTTTAAACCCAAAACCAAATCTGAAATCATCATTTGGAATCTCAGTTCCAATATGGAAATCACATCCATAGTCCATTTCCATATCCGAATTCGCAATCATGATTCCGAAAGCTAGCATCCGGAATCATCATTTCAAACCCAAATCCAGAAATCCATTTTCAAGCTCTAAAACCGAATCAGGAATCATATTTCTGAAATCCGATTCCAAAACCCGAAATGACATTTATCGAAATCACTTTTATGAACAGGGCTTCAAGCCCGAAATCACTTTTCCAAAATCCATTATAAAACATTGAAATCAAATCATATTTAAAAGCCTAAATCATCGTATCGAAACCATCATCAAATCATAGCAGAAACTATATCTCGTAAAACGTGAAATTCCGTAAATATCTTGAAATATGTGTAAAACTGTAAATCATCAAGACTATATCATAAGCATAGAAATCACGTATAGAAAAATATAAATATTTATGCATGCATCATAACTTTGAAAGAAAAGTCCACTCACACACCATTTACGTTGCTGCCTCGATACGCATGCACTTAAGCCATTTCTGGCTAATCCACTATCATCGGCTTTCCCGAACCTGTCCAAATCCCATAATAAGGTCACTAACTACCTCATTAAGCTTCTACTAAAGCCCCGTAATTTTTCCAAATTTTTAACTATTTTTAACCTAGCCTTTAAACCTTCGGACATCCCGAAATATATCGAGACGATGTCCGATCGACTCGAAACCAGTCTCAAAATGTTGGAACCCTCCTCAAAATTCGTGCCACGCGTCCACACACTCCGCCCTAAGGGGATGCGCGTGGGCTTCACGTGCCGGCAAAGGTTGTCTTCAACCTTGGTCAAACCGGGTTTGAACCGGTCCAGGCTGACCCGATCCAGACGCGAACCGGCGTGGACGATTTTTAGTCCATTTTCGGTTTGTTTTTAATCCTTTTCCTTCCTAAGGTTTCGTCCAACCTTTTCCTATGAATCTACAATATCAAAACACAAAATGAAAAGCTGAGGAATACCTTCTTGAACCATGATCAAACTGGTCTTCTGCAACCTTCCACTGCCAAGACTCCTGTCTATCTCAAGCCTTGCTTTTGATCCTAATCAACCTCTGGCACCTTGCGAAATAGTTTCCAAGCGTCAAAAGTGATCAACCATCTCTAAAACATGATTTACCAATTTTACATCGACACTTACCTTTCACCGTTTTCACGACCACCAACCACGACAGCCTTCCATTCTCTGCTCTTCGAACTTGTCTCACCGTCAGAATCATCAACCAATTGATTAGAATGGGTTAATAAGTTCCTAAACGAAGACCCACTGTCGGATTTCAAAACAGGGCACACGGCTTGCCTCTAACCCTTTACCACCGTGCACGACGGCCTTCCACGGTGGTACCATTTTGTTCCTCATCGCCCACACTCTCTTTTTCATTCACAAGCCACCATCAATAGTTGAGGTTTGAAGGAAATGTATGGATTGGATTTTCACGATCCTCTGTTTTCTGTTCTTCCTCACAACTCTGCACGACCGTTTTGTTTTTGAATTCGATTAAGACGGTAGGGAGGGTTCTACGACCTTCCAGGAAGGGACAAGTGTCCCAAAACCATTGGCATCCATCTCAGGACACCAGGTGGCACAATTTTACTAGGCGCAGATCCTTAGGCAGCAAAAGACCAAAATGCCTCTAAATGACAAATTACCATTTTACCATTGGCCTTTTTAGACCAAAATCCAAGCCGTCCGAAATCCAATGACAACGTGCTGCCTATAGTTGTACTCCAGGGATCGAGACCTTCCTTATCGGTCCTCAAGTTACGTGAAAATAACTTGTCATATAAAAAGTCAACCATTTGTCCCTTCTTAACCAAATTACCAAAATACCCTCGAACTTCCGAACATCATAACCTTTTCCTCGAATGTCGGAATCGGACGTGCCACCTGTATATGAACTCGTGACGTCCCGAACTACATCACAGTCATGAGTCAAAGTCCACTTGACCGCCCGAACCAAAAGTTAACCTTTTTGCCCATTCCAGGGGCAAAATCATCATTTCGCACCATCCGTCCGGGATTACCCAACTAATCGCCGATTAGCTTCACTAATCCATCATTAACCACTGTTCTAATCTCGAATTCTTGGACGGGTTGTTACAGTTACACGAGGACTGAAGCCTGCTAAACAGAAAAATTTAACGAAAAAGTATAATCTTCCAATTGTGATATTCGTCAAAATTGAAAATCAAACACATTGTAGATCGTATGCACACCAAAAAGAATGTTGCTGAGAGTGTTATGAGAACTAGTTTACCCATTGGAGGCAAGTTAAAAGACACAAAAAAAAAAAACTCGCCTATGTATGCAAGAAAATGGGATTCGCCCTAATTTGTGGCTGAAAGTTGGCAATGCAAATACGTCATGAGTCATCCAAGTTATACATTTACCCCAAAAAATAAGAAAAAATTTCTTAAAGTTGTTGCATGGTGTGAAATTTCCCAATTTATATGCCAGTAATATATCCAGAAATGTTAGCACAGATTTTAGCACAGATAGTGGCACTTTATCTAGTATAAAAAACCATGACAATAATATTTTGCTACAATGGCTCATGCCAATTGACATTCGGTCGTACTTGGAGACCAGTGTTATTGTGACACTAGTTTTTATTTTTTCAATTCTTTCAGATATTAAGTGCCAGATCATTGGTAAAGGTGGACCTCGAAGCAATCAATGGGGATATTCTCTACATCATGTTTAGGCTAGAGCAAATATATCCACTAATATTTTTTGATATAATGGAGCACATTCTAACAGATCTGCCAGATGAGGCAAAACTAGCTAGGCCAGTGCACTATCGTTGTATGTACCTAACGAGAGGTATGACTAATTCTTATTTTTGCTACTATTTCCTTCTTGTCGTTCATAATTGTGATTCATAATATATTTTATTGCAGAATGTTAGGTACATATAAATGGTATGTTCGTAACATGACACCGCCTGAATGCTTTATAGCGGAGGCGTGCATTCCAAATGAGTCAATCACTTGTGTAATTTACCTTCAGAACGTAGAGACTTCCTTCAATAGGGTTTCACGTAAAGACAATGATGGTCAACATCTAGAGACCCTATCGGTATTTGCCGACCTTGCACTACCTTTTGGCAATGGTCTAGTCTCAAAACCGTTAACCAATCGGGACATGTACTAGCTCATTGGTTCATACAAAAAAATTTTGACGAAGTATTGCCTTTTCACAAGCAGCACAAAGAATTGATGAAAGTCGAGTATCCGTCTAATTGGACAGAAATAGACAAACAACTATTTTCACATTGGTTTTCCATGCATGTAAGTCAAATATTTTATTTATAAGTTCATAAAAGTAATTCCATGCTTAACAACTTTTTGTATATCTTACCAGATGGCATAGCTGAAAGATGACAACTCACCCAATTTCAATGCAAAATTAATACAACTTTCCATCAGCCCATTTCGAGGAGAAACATACAGTGGTTGTCACGTAATTGGAGTTAAGTTCGTATGTACAGAACAAGACAATAAATTATCTACGAAAAACAGCGGGGTCTTTGTGCCACAGGATGGGGACAATGCTGATACTAGATTCTATGGCAGATTGCTAAATGTGATTAAAGTGTTATACACAGACTGTAAGACAGTTATCCTGTTCAAATTTCATTGGTTTGATATGAACCCAAGTCTTCTAGGGAGGGACATTAAAGATCATTTATGCACCTCCATCAACACAAACAATCAGTGGTTTAAGAGTGATACATACGTCTTGGCTAGTACGGTTAAACAAGTTTTTTATGTGGATGATCCAGAAGTAGGTGCTGGTTAGAGAGTAGTTCACATATTCAATCACAAAAATATTTAGAATTTGGATGATCGATACCATGAAGAAGAGACAGAAACATATGACGACCTAATTGTTTACCAGGTGGATTGCTTTGTACCCACCCTACACGTAGATGGAGTTTAGACCAATGATGTCAACCGAACAATTGTGATTGAGGGCCTTTTTATTGATCTTGGAACATTATAATTAATTGACAGTGATTATGAGGAGCCAATCGGGGAACACACCTCAGATGACGAGGGCGATTGGGAGAGTGACAGTAAAACTAAAATCTAATGTAAGTTGTAAAAAAAAATTTATTGTTTTATTAATGCATGATACCCGCTACTACACATGTGAGTATGTTTGGCCTGGCTTTGGGAAAAAAGTTACAAACACAAAAAAATTACAAATCACAAAAAATAAAACTTACAAATCACAAAAAAAAAAAAAATCAAAACAAAGCCCAAGGAAGATATAATATAAGTCATCGGGTAATATTGTTCGGTGCCTCTTCTCCAAATCAGTTACTCAAAGAATATTTCAGATATTTCTTCGGTAAAAAAAGCTCAGCGACTCTTCATTGAATGTTTCTCGACGAATATTTATGAAAGTTTGTCGGGTAATGCTTTTAATAAAGGTTTTCACATAGAAATTGATCTGCTTTTTAAAATGATGAAAAAAATGGTTATGAACCGATCTAGCCGTCCATATGTATTTTCCATACTTATAGATCGTCTAGATAAAAAATTAGAAGATTTTAAATTTTTGGGCCTAGGTAACGGTGCAAAACCAATCGACGGCAACAAAACTGCGATCGGACGGCTTAATCTTCTCAAAACATCACGATATTTGACTGGTAGATTTCAAGAACGTAAAGACACAAAATGAACGGGCAGATTACGAAATGTTAATCGTTCGAAACTAAATCGGGTAGCATTTTGCAAATACCTTCGAATTTTTCTTGAAAAGTTTCAAAGTGTTTGATGAAAATTGTATTTTTACAAATTTCAAAAATTTATTTTGATAGTTCAACCGATCAACTTGTCCACATTTATTCTACATACTCGTAGATTGTCTATGCAAAAAAAATAGAAGATTTTGAGTTCCCAGGCCTAGGAAACGGTGCAAAACGGATCGACGGTTACAAAACATTCTATGACGATCAGACAACTTAATATTCTTGAAACGCCACGAAATTTGACAGGAAGATTTCAGGTACTTGATGGCACAAAATCAACGGTCGAATTATGGAATGTTAATCGTTCGAAACTCAATCTGGTAACACTATGCAAACACCTTTGAATTTTTCTTCGAGAGTTTCAAAGTGTTTGATGAAAAGGGTGTGTTTACAAATTACAAGAATTTATTTTGATCGTTAACTGATCCAACATTCATCTATGCGAAAAATTAGAAGATTTTGAATTCCTGGGTTTACGTAATGATCCGAAACGGATTTACAGTTATAAAACCTTCTATTACGATCAAACGACTTAATCTTCTTGAAACATCACGATTTTTGACATGCAAATTTCAGGAACTTAAAGGAACAAAATGAAAGGTTGGATTATGGAATGTTGATTGTTCAAAACTCTATCGGGTAACAATTTGCAAATACCTTTGAACTTTTCTTGAAAAGTTTCAAAGTGTTTGATGAAAATGGTGTTTTTACAGATTTCAAGAAATTATTTTAATAGTTCAACCGATCCAACCATCCACATTTATTGTACATATTTGTAGATCGTCTATGCGAAAAAATAGAAGATTTCAAATTCCCGAGCCTAGGTAATGGTACGAAACGGATTGATAGTTACAAAATGTTCTATGACGATCAGACGTCTTAATCTTCTCGAGACATCACAAAATTTGACGGGAAGATTTCAGGCACATAACTACACAAAATGAACGGTCGGATTATGGAATGTTGATCGTTTGAAACTCAATCGGTTAACATTATGCAAATACCTTAGAAATTTTCTTCAAAATATTCAAAGTGTTTGATACAAATAGTGTGTTTTACAAATTTCAAGAATTTATTTTAATAATTCAACTAATCCACCCGTCATTGTACATACTCTTAGATCGTCTACGCGAAAAATTAGAAGATTTCAAATTCACGGGCCTAGGTAAGGGTGGGTAACGGATTGACGGTTACAAAACATTCTATTACGATCAAACCGCTTAATTTACTTGAAACATCGCGATATTTGACAGACTAAGTTCACGCACTTAATGTACAAAATTAACTGTCAGATTATGGAATGTTATTCGTTCAAAACTCTATCTGGTAACATATGCAAATACCTTTGAACTTTTCTTCAAATGTTTCGAAGTGTTTGATGAAAATGGTGTGTTTACGATTTATTTTGATAGTTCAACAGATCCAACCGTCGTCTATGCGGAAAATTAGAAGATGTTGAATTCCCGAGTCTAGGTAACGGTGCGAAACAGATTGACGATTATAAAACGTTCTATTACGATCGGACATCTTAATCTTCTCAAAACATCACGATATTTGATAGGCAAATTTCAGGCACTTAATGGCACAAATTGAACGGTTGGATTATGGAATGTTAATCGTTCAACACTCTATCAGGTAACATTTTGCAAATTCCTTTGCTTGAAAAGTTTCAAAGTCTTTGATGAAAATTGTCTTTTTTAAAATTTCAAGAAATTATTTTGATAGTTCAACCTATCCAACCATGCACATTTATTGCACATATTTATAGATTGTATACACACAAAAACTTAGAAGATTTTGAATGATTGGGTTTAGGTAACGGTACGAAACGAATCGACGGTTACAAAACGTTCTATTACGATCAGACAGCTTAATCTTCTCAAGACATCACAAAATTTGACGGGAAGATTTCAGGCACTTAACGGCACAAAATGAATGGTCAGATTATGGAAAGTTAATCGTTTGAAACTCAATCGGGTAACATTATGCAAATACCTTTGAACTTTTCTTGAAAAGTTTAAATGTGTTTGATAAAAATTGTGTTTTTACAAATTTCAAGATATTATTTTAATAGTTCAACTGATCTAGCCGTCATTGTACATAGTCATAGATTGTCTACGCAAAAAATTAGAAGATTTTGAATTCCCGAGCCGAGGTAACGATGCTTAAAAGATTGACGGTTACATAACATTCTATTATGATCGAAAAACTTAATTTTCTCTAAACAATGCGATATTTGATGGACGAATTTCAGGCACTTAGTGGTACAAAATGAACTGTCGGATTATGGAATGTTAATTGTTTGAAACTCTATCGGGTAACATTATGCAAATACCTTTGAACATTTCATGAAAAGTTTCAAAGTGTTTAATGAAAATAGTGTTTTTACCAATTTCAAGAATTTATTTTGATAATTCAACTGATAGGACCCATCCCTAATCCCCTGAGATTAACATGGGAGGACCTGCTCCCGTCTTACACCACGTGTCAAAATAGGGATAAAACCGTCATGTGATGCCTCGGTCTTTACTACAGCCGCATGTGCGATCAACCTGAAGGTTATCAAAACCATTGAAATTATGAGTGGACAAAAATAAACATTTTCAAATAAATTTTGGGAAAATACATTTATACCCTCCAATTAAAAGCATGCATGCATAAGAAAACACGTAATACCAAATGATTTCTTAAAATCAAATCATATTTCTTTCCAAACCAAAATATGTGAAAACATCTGGACATAAAGCCATAATCGAAAACATGACCAATCCTCATAACCCACATCCGTCTCTCCGCTGGGGTAGAGGGGCGGACACAGCGCATCCCAAAGGCAAACAACATATCATAAGGACTACTCTAAGAAAACATATTCATAACTGGATTCCCTCTCCAAGGAAACACATTCCTACCAGAGTCACATCAATATCATGGAGGATGGACTAGTCAAAACATTTATCAAACCTCATAAACTCATTTTCACAAACACTTTGCTTTCAACCACAATCATGTGTCTCATGTAGGCTTTCAGCCCAAAACCAAATCTAATAAATAATTTCACCAGAATTTATTTCAAACATCTTAATAGGGCCTTTGTCCAAAGCATAGCTTTCACAATTTACAATCTTTCTTTCAAATTCACATGGATTCACACTCGGAGTCAAACTTCTCTCCAACAGGTCATAAGTCCTAAAACATCATTTCACAAATACCAAAATCATTTCATTATGATCAAATCATCATTCAAGTCACTCTTCAAATCAACTTTAGTGAAATCTCAAAGTACGTAGAAAACTCGGATAAAGCCCAAAGTATAGTATAAAGCATAAAGCTCAAAATATGTCCACAACAACATTTTCCAGAAAAATGATCAACAATCAAATCATTAAACAATCATTGCATTTCAAATCATGATCATAAGACATTTAAAACATTTAAACATGCATCACATTTATAAAACAATGTCCACTCACACACGGTCCACGTTGTACGCTCAAAACCACCGTCGTAAGCCAATCCGAAGCTTCCGAAACCACTTGTGTAATGACCCGTCCCGAATTTCGGGATTAAATATTAATTAATTATGAATTTAGTATGACTAATCGGTGATTAGTTGAGTGAATTTGAATGGACGATGCAAAATGACCGTTTTGTCCCTAGACAGGCGAGGTCTGATGACCGTTACGTAGATCGAGGAGTCAAACATACGAGGTTCGATGATCGTTACGTAGATCGGACGTTAGGAGTACGTAGATAGGCGGCACGTCGAAATCGGACGTCGAACAGAGAAGTTATGGTCACGGGATCGAAATTGCGAACTTACGTCTCGGGATTCGAATTAAATATTAATTAAAATCTAATTGACTAATTAATTAATGTGGGGCCCTTGGATGAGTGACATTTGTCACTCATCCCATTGGTTCTTGCCCCTAAATCATGGATCTGGTTTGTGATTTGACCATTAGCATTGAAATATATATTATTATTATTTTTTATTTTTCCCTCACATATTCTCTCCTCCCTTCCCGTGCACTCCCTCCATTTTCTCTCTAAACAAACTCTCACCACCCCCTTTAAACCTCACCAAATGCTTGTAAACCATGAATGAAAATGAATGGGGGCAGTGAGACGGCCACGGTGGTGACCACAGTGGTGCACGGTGGCGGAGGTAAGTCTTTTCTCTAAGGACCATGTTTTGGTTCAAAAATGGCAAGCCACGTTTTATTGCTTGTTGGTCGATTTGGATGACCATAGGGTGTTCCTAGGACACAGACAAGTCGAATAGGTCTGGTATCGAGGCCAGATGTGGTCGAAGGCATGAGAACACGGTAGAGGAAGGTTGGCTAGTTCAAACATCGATCGGGAAGGTGAGTTTGATGCTTGGTTTTCATGTTTTGAAATCATATATCAATAGGGAAGGACTAAAAGAAGCTATAGAAATGAAAATGGATGAAAACAGACAGAAAACATAGGAGATATGGCCCTGAACCGGTCACGCCGGTTCGGTTGGACCGGTTGTACAGTAGACCAGTCTGGACAAGTTCAGTCGCGGGAAGAAGAAGAACAGTACTCGGAGCGTGGGCTTCACGCGTAGCTGCTTGTGGCAACGTGTAGGGGTGGTTTTGGGTGTCCGAAGGTTTGAAGTCGATCGGACACTTCTGGGATATGTGAAAACCATATGAAATCATCTTTTCGATGTCACGAACATTTTGGGATTGGTTGCATGTCGATCGGACACCGTTTCGGGGTAGTTTTGGGTGTCCGAAGGTTTAAAGTCGATGAAAAATACGTTTAAAAATCTCCAAAAATTAGGGGGCTTTAATGAGAGGTTATTGAAGTAGTTAGTAACCCTCCAGTATGATTTGGACAGGTTCAGATATTTCGAGAATGGTGATTTATCCTGGGAGTCTTATGGCACGCTTATCGAGGCGACATCTAGGACGGTCTGTGAGTGGACTTTGTTTTCTAAACTGTGATGCATGCATAACTATTTTATATGTTGTACATATGTGATTTCTATGACGATGATTGTGGCATTGGTGATTTCCGTATTTCCACGTATTTCAAGGTTTACCGTTTTATACTGTATTGCTATGTGATTATTAGTTTAATAATGGTTCAATGGCATGATTTTGGATTTTGAAATATGGAATCGGGCTTGAAACCAATTTGATTTACAAACCATCGGATCGGGAGTCCATTAGATTTTAAGAGGCATCGGGTCGGGTGTCAGGACCGGTCCCAAATCCCCCAGGATTAACGTGGGACCCGCCTGATCCCGTCTGACACGAAGTGTCAGACCAAGGATAATTCCATCTCTAGCCCTCGCCGGGGTTGTCAGAGTGCGTCAGGATTGTAGGAGGAGGGGAGTGATGTCTCGTCTCTGCTACAGCCCGCATCCGCGATCAACCTGAAGGGCATTAAAACATTAAAAGTCGTGAGTGGACAAAATAATATTTCATTTAAAAACATTTTCGCTTAAAGACATTTATGCCCTTCATAAAAACATACGCATGCATTCAAAACCATTTATCAAACATTCATAAAACTATTTATCAAACATTTGTAAAAGCCTTTGTCAAACATTTTCAAAACCTTTCAAGGGTACATGCCCGGCCCCATAAACCGTCATGACCCATAAATCCATTTGGGTCCCCGACCTGAAATCACAATTCAAAACCCGTGGGTCAAATCAATAGGGAATCAGCCCAAATCACATCATGTGGGTCTCAGCCCAAAACCGTTCTCTGTGAAATACAAAGCATAGAATACGGGGTCTCCGCCCCAACCATTTCTTAAACATCGTATACGGGGTCGCCGCCCCAAATCTCTTTCTAAATCATAAAACACGGGGTCTCCGCCCCCAAATCACTTTCTGTAAAACCTCATACGTACTCGTACGTATAACCCGTCTTAAGCACTTCCGGAGAAGATGCCAACTCGGGGCACACAGCCCCTATGGAACACATCCCCGATATAGTCACGATGTCAAATCTATACTCGTGTGCACACTACTCGGGGTCTCACTCTGAGTCTTCTCCCAGGAATCTCCATCTGGGAGGCTCAATCTCTCGATCTAGTCTGAGCTCTCTCTCTGGATCTAGTCCACAAATCTCTCCGGAATCTGGTCCGGGACCACATCATAAGTAACCTCCACTCTTGGAACGGGATCCCTATGGGGATGCCCACTCTGGTCTGTGGCTCGTGACTCTCCAGGTCGACGCTGGAGGAGACCATATAATCATATGGAAGGTTCATAATCATTTTCAAAAATCTTTCTTTCTTTCTCAAAAAATTTCTCAATTGGGTCTCATACCCGATTCATGTCAACAGGATTCCTCGAATCCGATTCAAATCCATTTCACAGGCCTCGGCCTAAATCCACAGTTCAACAGGGTCTCATGCCTGAATTCTCATTTCATAAATCGAACTGGGACTCAAGCCCGATGTTACAATCAATAGGGCCTCAAGCCCGATACCAAGACTAATTGGGCTCTAAGCCCGAAACCACAAATCAACAGGGCCTCAAGCCCGATTTCACAACTAATAGGGCCTTAAGCCCGATACTACAGTCAAATGGGCCTCCAGCCCGATATTACAACAAAATGGGCCTCAAGCCCGAGTCATAAACCAACGGGACCCTCGGTCCGATCGTATAATTCAAATGGACCTTCGGTCCGATTTCTCGTCAAATCAAATGGACTCCAAGTCCGAGATTTTGTAAATCAAATGGGTCTCATGCCCGATTTCATATTTCCAAATACGAAATCCACTTATTAAACCGTCATAGAAAACACGGTACGCAAAGGTACGACATAAAGCCGAAAACCTCAAAAAACGTGCAAATATGTCGATCCTAAGCTACCACAAACAATTGCACTCATGGAAACACAAACTATAGTCTAAAACAATTATAAAACATTCATGCATGCATAGAATTTAAAAAACAAGTCCACTGACAGACCATTCCAAGCCGCGCCTCGATACGCGTGCCATAATCGTCTCCCGGGTCAATCGTCGCCTTCGGGATTCCCGAACCTGTCCAAAGTCATTTAGAGGGTTACTGATAGCCTCATTAACCTCTCATTGAAGTCCCATAATTTTCCCAATTTTCTAACTATTTTTAGACGCGAACCTAAACCTTCGGACAACCCAAACTATATCAAATCGATGTCCGATTGACACGAAACCAGTCCCAAAATGTTCGTTACATCGAATAGATGATTTCACATGTTGGTACCTCCCTCAAAGGATAGCTCATGTGCCCACACGTGCCCCTAGAAGGGACGCCACGTGGGCCTCACGTTCCCAGCACTGCAGATCATCCCTGAGCTCCAGCAGCCGGTCCAGTCCGGTTCAGTTGGGCTGGCTGGTCCAACTAGACCGACGTGACCGGTTCAGGGGCATAAATTCTCCATTTTTTGGCCTTTTTCATCCATTCCCACTCTATGGCTTCCTTTCTTCATTTCCTATCCAACCATGTCCTCAAAACCTAGAAACCAATCCTAAATCCTATAGGTTCAAGCATCCAAATAAACCCAAAACTCCCATTTTTTGTTTAGGGCATAACCAATGGCTAAACCTCACTCCTAAGGGTTCTATTAGGCTCCTAAGGTCACTAGAAGAAGCTTGGGAGGATCGATTTGGCCTAACTTGGCCAAAATGGGAATTCAGTGGGGAGGCACCGAAAATCCTCCAGCCGCCTTCCCCGGCCTTCCCAGCCATCCTCAGCCTCCAAAACCGTCTCCTAGGCCTCCTACCAATCCCCTAAACCCATCCTAATCGACATCTAAGCTTCCTAACGTCCAAAACCCAAATTTGAAATTCAGAACACACAGAGGAAATGGTTTTACCTTGGTCGTGCAATCCACTGCCGTCCACGGCGGTTGGCCGTCTTCCACCGTCTCCTCATCCTCTCCATCATCCTCAGTTCCTTTCATGGCCTCAAATGGATGCAGATGGGAAGGGCATGGATTTGGGTTCACTGGATTTGTTTGGGTTGGTGAAACGATCGAATAGGAAAGGGGGATGGATATGCATGTATCTGTGTAATGGAAGCAATGGATGGGTGACACTTGTCACACATACATTGGGCCTAGGGAAAATATCTGGGCCCCACTAAGGACAAAAGTCCACTTTTGCTTCGTAAAACGTGTTAATGTGAATAGTACCTTAAAACTTTCGTGAACCGTAACTTCTCTGTCGAACGTCCGAATTCGACGTGCCACCTGTCTACAGATTTGTATCGTCTCGATCTACGTAACGATCTTTGGCCCTCGGCCATCGGACCTCCTGGGTCAAAAGTCAACTTTTTGCCTAATTACCAAAATGCCCTTGGACTTCCGATCGTCATAACGTTTTCCTCGAACGTTGGAATCAAGCGTGCCACCTGTCTATGAACTCGCGACGTCACGAACTACGTCACAGCCATCGATCAAAGTCTATTTGACCGCCTGAACGAAAAGTCAACGATTTGCCCATTCTAGGGGTAAAATCCTCATTTCTCCCGAACGTCCGCTAATCCTTGTCTAATCTCTGATTAGTCTCGCTAATCCATCATTAACTCTTAATTAATCCCGCTAATTCGGGATGGGTCGTCACATCGGGGGCCTAGTTGGTTTACTTGGTCGGGCTTGAGGCCCAGTTGATTATGATACCGGGCATGAGTCCCATTTGTGGTTTATAAATGTGATTTCGGGCTCGGAGACCCATAAAATGGATTTGGATTTGAGTATTTGGATTTCTGTATTTGCGATGGTTTGATGGAAATTCCAAACAGGGCCCTTTGAGATGTTTTGAAATGGCTTTATAAAATTGTTTTCCATATACCATCTTTATACAAGGATATGTGGATGGTTTACTCCAGATGTCTGGGACACTTGGGAAGTCATGGTGCATTACCTGCGAGGGGTCATTATGCGGAGCGACCAGACCGTATAGTGACCCAGGAGCAAGATTTCTATGATTAGCCTCCGGGACGTCAGGCATCTGGGATGTCATAGATATGGACCCGGAGAGACCACGAGCAGCACGCGTTGCTTTTACCGTGAGATATGACGTCTGGGACGTCAAGCGTCTGGGACACTAGGCATCTGGGATGTGGAGAAGGATATTTGGTAAACATGAATTATTGGATTTATGAAATGGTATTTCTGTTTTTATGGATTTATGTTTATAGATTTGGGCAGTGGCCTACTTGGATCTGGATTTACGTATTTGAGTATTCTATGGTTTTGGGCTAAGTTCCCACATATTTTTGGATTTATGGTTTTGGGTTGAGGCCCTAATAATTTATTTAAGTAAATGGTTTGGTTACTGGTTTTCGAATGCATACATGCTTTATAGTGAAGGGCATAAATGATTCTTTATGAAATGTTTTTTTTATTAAATTATTGATTTTTCGTCCACTCACAACTTTGAAATGATTATAATGCCCTTCAAGTTGATCGCGGATGCGGGCTGTAGCCGAGATCGAGACGTTACACTCATCCACCGATCCTAGTGCGCTCTAGAAGCCCCGAATGGGCTACGGTTTCGAGTTATCCCTTGTTTGGCACTTCGTGTCAGACGAGAGCATGGTACATCCCGCGTTAATCCCGTGGGGATTTGGGATGGGTTGTGTCAAGTGGTATCAGAGCACGGTTTGCTCTTATGGTACGTGTAGGTCGAGGATGTGATGTCTCTATGGGCTGCAGTCCGTTATCAACCTGATAGTTAGGATGCCGATACGAGAGTTAGCAGAAATGAATCGTGGATAGTTTCGGTTCAGCATTTGATGCTTATGTGTGCCATATTTTTGTTGTGGTTTGGCAGTGTAGGACCCTACTGAGGGATGAACGTAACAGTGCTTTACAGTTTTGACCGTGGGACGGTTATGTCGAGATCGTCTATCATGATATTAGAAGATTGGATGAGCAATGACTTAGGGTTGTCTGATTTGCACACTATGTGCTGGTGATTGTGATGACGATGAGCCACGAGTTGGGATCTGACTCCGTCGTGAAGGGCATACATTTGGTATCTGGGATCCAGCAGTAGATCTAAGTTAGTGATAGACTGGATGGGATCCTGTAGTGGTTGAGACGTGAGAGTCAAGTAGTAATGGACCACATCCTTTTGGATTTACATAAACGGTAGAAGCTGATAGGTGAATATGGTAGTAAGTTAGACTGGTTACGGACATGTGGTTGATATCTAATTGAATTATGGACTTGGGAGCATCCCCGAGTTGGTTTCAACATGGTTGGAACTTCATAATTGAGAGAGGTTGTGATTGAGGCGACAAGAGGAGTACTTGATTCAACATTGGTGATGGGTATTCCGAAGTCATTGAGGGCAACTTCTCATGTTGCACCCATGGAAGATGATGGTTCTTGTCACCCATACGATCACACTCATACGTTGATCGTATATTGGTTGGTGGACACGTGATTTATTTTGGGTCATCGGGTGGAGTTGGACATTTCGAAGTTAGTGAAGGAGATTTTTCGTTTTTTGCTTGGTGGCAGACGATGTTGGTATTAGATGGTGTAGTGGGTGCAGTGTGTTTGTGCTTGCACTCACGAGGGATAAGTTTTGATGTCATTGTCTTGGATCATCCTTGATTTGTCCTAGGTGAAATGACAAGGTTCGATATGAGGTAATTAGAGAGAACCCACAGTCTCGACGTGTCTCGTCGTTGACTGAGCTGTTTAGATGTGAAAATGGTTGAGAAGCAATTCGATAGTATGCTGATTCAATGAGGCTGTAAGACCCTATGACCTGAAGCCTGGTCATTAGCTAGGAGTGAACATGTGTGGATCCTAGGTGGATTTGGATCGCGATGTGGATCAGGATCGTGATGTTGAGGATATAGGGCGTTGTGACGATCGAGGATCGTGATGTTAATGATCAGGTGATTTTGTGAGGGATCTGGATCGTGATCTTGATGATCAGGTTATGTGGTGGATCAATATGACATGGATCGTGATGTTGTGCCCGTGCTGGCAGACTTCTCCTTGCCGATTCTGCTAAGCTAGGAGCAAAGGAGAATCGTATTGTGAGACAGTTGAGGAATCTTTTGGAATAGTTAGTAAGATGAAAAGACAGAGGTTGGATATGGGAATGTTGGGTCGACTTATTTTCGAAGTTAATCCGGTATGAGACGATAATTGAGTGAATTAAGGTGTATACAATCTGTCTTGGATATTTCGATATAGGGATAATAGGACTGACTTCCTTTTGGAGGTTAATCCCGTATGATATATTAATCAAACGAGTAGGTATCCGACGGGGTCGGATTGGTAAGTCTTGGATATGTGAATGATGGGGTTGGCTTCCTTTCGAAGTCAATCAAATATGATATGGTGATCGAATGAGCAGGTAACCGATAGGTTCGGAGTTGGTGTGTCTCGGTAGGCGTGGGTGAGATTGGATGCCCATTTGGCATGAATGGGTATGCCTTGGTAGGCGTGAGTCGGATTGCATAATTAGGAGTAGACGTTGTGATGCTGGTCGGGTGACCATGGGACTCGTGATGGATGATGTGACAGAACTTGTCCCTGAAGGACATGGATAACCGTACCCGATCCTGCTCCCGTTTGACAAGTCAACTGAAGTTCCGAAATTTACCCTCAGTACTTGTCAAACAAGGGATAACCGCACCTATGCCCACTTATGCCTCCACCTCCCAATCAGCCTCGATCATCGCGCCACGACCTGGAGGGTCAATAAAAACATAAAAGGTGTGGGTGAACAAAAATAAATAAGTTTATAAAACATGTTACAGAAAAAGACATTTCTATCCTCCACGTAAAACCAATGCATGCATTCGTAAATCGCTTAGTTCCATGATCAGAAAACCGCTTACAAAAAATCGAGAATCATTTCATATCCAAAACCATAAATCCAGGGCCTCAGCCCAAAACCATGAAGCAAAATCAACGTATAGGAACTCAGTCCAAATCCGTAAATCCTGAACATCCAGGCCACTGTCCAAAACATCTGAAATCATCGGAAATGAACAGTAAATCACAAGTCAATTAATTTGCTGGATCTCAATCACCGATTCTTTAAACTCAAAACCACATATATCAGGCCTTCCCGGGATATCAATGAGTCTTTAAACTCGAAACACAATCAATAGGCCTCGAGGGATATCACAATAACCGAGTCTTTAAACTCAAAACATATCCGAGTCTTTAAACTCAAAACGTATCAATCAAGGGCCCTCCCTCATCATCAATCAACCGGGTCTTTAAACCCAAAACTAGATCCAGCAATAGCAATGGGTCTTTAAACCCAAAACCATGTGTAAATCATAGAAAATCCAGAATCCATCGAAATCCAAATTCCAAAACCAAATCCGAAATCATATTTTATCGAAATGGGTCTCGTGCTCGAATTCACATTCAAACCCAATGTCACATCATCAAATCATTATCAAAACATGATATGTGTAAACCATATAAAATCAACCATCAAAACATCATCAAAGTATAGCATAAACCATATTCTCGAAATACATGCAATTACGTATTACATATCGACATACGTGTAAATAAGAAAATCGTAATTACCTTAATCATAAGCATAGAAATCATAAATAGAAAGCATAGAAAATAATTATGCATGCATTGAAATTTAGAAAGCAAAGTCCACTCACACACTGTCCAAACAGCCCGTTTTCGAGCTGTACGTTTTTCCGTAAATTTCGGAAAGCACAATTCCTGTCCAAAATCATTATCGTGGGTCACTAACACTTTAATATACCTCATATAATTTTCCCCAATTTTTTTTTTTGGGATTTAAATATGTATTTTAAACGTATACGAAAACTTCAGATACACTGAACACTATCGAAACGGTATCCGATTTTCTCGAAACCAGTGTCAAAATGTTCATTACATTGAGAGGATAATGTTTCATGTTGAACTCACCTTGAGACAAGGCTCCACGTGCCCTCACGCGCCGCCGTGAGTCGCTGCGCGTGGGAGCCACGCACCAAGGAACAATGCTGCTTCATGTTCCTAGACTCGTAACTTTGTCGTCCGAACTCCAATTGATGCATGCCGCCTGTCTACGGACTCAGCATCTCGAGACCTACCCAACGGTCTCTACAGAAAATCAATAAAGTGTTCCGATCAAAAGGTCAACTTTCGACCCTCAAAATCAAGGGCAAAATCGTCATTTCCTTCAAATTTTCCAAAATTTCCTTTTTCGAATTTTCGGGTCGTTACAAGATGACTTGGTGTATTTGATCTATTTAGTACTAGATTGGACAAATGTACTCCAGAATTGAAGCGTAATTAGCTACGAGCTATGTAGTGGGCTAATTAGTGGATAGATGTACGTACTGGGTACGTGGTGCGAGGATCGATATTGGACAGGCCTGGGTGATGCTTGGTGACGATATATGGGATATACCAGGGGTATGTTGAGGAACGTGTTAATAATAGGTTTAGTTCCGATATCATTGGATTGGTTGAGAACGTGAACTGGACATTGGATACTGTGCCCTGGACTAGAGTGATTGTATGGGTTCAGTGATTGTATGGGCAAGTATTCGATGGGGTTCAGTTACACACTAACCGAGTAAGATTCTTTGTATCATGAAGGAATCCTATCGAGCTGATTTAGCTTCCATTGAAATTAAAGGTAAGAAATCTTTACTACAAGTTCCCGGGTGAGTGAGACGTGGATTGTGTAGCCACAAGTGAAATGAGTTAGTGGTTAGTGTAACTATGGGTTGCTTTGCATGAAATTACTGCTTTGTGACTCTCACCAGCGCCATGGATCGCTAAGGCAGTTGACTGATGTGAGCACTGAGACCAATGAATGCCGTAGGTTTGAGCTTGCCTTGTGAGGTGAGATCCTATTGTTGATCTTACGTTACATTGCAGGAGACTTGGTACGATGTACCTTAGTGCAACTCTAGAGTGGGTCAGAGTTGTGTGGTGATTCGAATGGTGACCAAGGAGCCGTGAGTGCCAGCTGAGTGTGATGTTATGGGACGTGTGTTGTTGACATGGTAAAATTCAGGAAATGTGGAAGAATTGTGAGATTTGATAACTCTAGGTGTGGGAGAGATGTCAGATTGATTATCGATTGCAAAAGTGGTAACAGTTTGGCTAAATGTGTCAGTGTAATAGTGGAATTGGCGAGTGGTATCAACTCTAGATATGTGATCAATTTCACTCGACGTGGTCGAGTGTAGGTCATACGATGTGGGTTCATGATGGAACGTCTGGATGAAGACAAGTATTACGCTGGTGAGTGAGTGTAGATGTATACCTGGGCTGTTAAACCTGACGGTGAGGCTGAGCTTGTTTTTCCACGATGTCGATGTGGAACTGGGTTCGTATGAATTTCGAGGACAAACTTTTTTAAGGGGGGAAGGTTGTAATGACCCGTCCCGAATGTTAGGATTAAATATTAATTAATTATGGATTTAGTATGACTAATCGGAGATTAATTGAGCGAATTCGAACGGACGGTGTAAAATGACCGTTTTACCCCTCGACTTTGGCAAAATGTTTAATTTTGACTCGGGGAGTCAAACATACGAGGGCTGAGGACTGTTACATAGATCAAGACATTATGAATACGTAGATAGGTGGTACGTTGAAATCGGAAGACAAATGGAGAAGTTATGATCACGGGATCCAAATCGAGAAATTACGTCTCAAGATTCGAATTAAATATTAATTAAAATCCGATTGGCTAATTAATTAATGTGGAACCCTTGGATGTGTGACACTTGTCACTCATACCATCGGTCCTTGCCCCAAAATCATGGATCTGGTTTGTGATTGGACCATTAGCATTAAAATATACTAGCCTCACTACGGGCGGCTCCGCACCCGCGCGAGACTCTTCGGCGCGCTCCGCGCACCATTTTTCCTTACCCCAGATTACGTTCTTTTCTATTTACAATTCTCAAGTATAGAAATGACTAAAACATATAATAAAATTAGATCATGTACAAACTAAATTTACATAACAAATATGCCTATTTAGAGAGATTTTGAATTTTCCTTTACATAAAAAAAATACGTACATCAAAAATAAAAAATCAAAATTTCTTTAGCAAGACATATTTGTTATGTAAATTTAGTTTGTACATGATCTAATTTTATTATATGATTTAGTCATTTTATACTTGAGAATTGTAAATAGAAAATAACGTAATCTCGGGTAAGGAAAAATGGTACACGGAGCGCGCCGAAGAGCATCGCGCGGGCGCGGAGCCCCCCACAGTGAGGCTAGTATACTTATTATGTAAAGAAAAAAAAATACCTAATACCTACTTCCTATTTGGGGTTAGAGAGATTTCGAATTTTCGTTTACATAAAAAAATACCTACATCAAAAAGGAAAATTCAAAATCTCCTAGACCCAAAAATTCAGATAACGCAAAGTCCGCACGAAACTTGCCAAAAAGCGCTATGCAGGCGCAGAGTCGTGCAGTCAGTCAGTTATATGATATATGATTTGATGATTTTTATATTCCATAATTATAAATAAGAAATACTATAATTTGATGTTTGTTAGAGATATTAATATAACTATTCAGATATAATTAGCGATTGAGACGTAAAATTTGCACATAACTCAAATACATAAAAACATTATACTTTAAGACCACTTGCGCCACCCATTTATTTGTATTTGATCTTTCACTCTTTCATTGTTAGCCTATGAACAAACAATATGAGACCAATTAGTCACTCAAAAAAAAAAATATGAGACCAATTAGTGCCATCAAATTGAATTAAATTACTAATATTACAAAATAATTGATTAATTATCTCTGATCAGCATAATACCTTAAATTTTGATAGTCTCTCTGATGCATCATATATACTCCAAATATCGCAAGTCTATCAAAAATTATGTCACGTTCATTAGAAAGTTCAATTATCTTGAACATTAGTTAAAAAGAAAATTAGTAAAGACTAATAGCGAACATAGAAAAATTTATAAATGAAATTTTTTGTGAATTTATTTTGCAACATTATACATAAGAGAGTTTCTTATTGATCCTTACACCACTCTTGCTTCGAATATTACAATGATACTTTGCAATCGTCTCAGATCCTTCGCAAAGAAGATCACAAACTGATGATGCGGATGATGTAGTTATGGAGGCTTTCCGGTGGTGCGTCTTGTGGCTAGAGGGGTCACGAAAAGGAAAAAAAAATAAAGAAATTGAATTGAAGATAGAAGGTTATACCTTCTCTACTGAAAAAGGACATAACGAGACTGAGAACATATTAAAATATCTCTCTTTCTCAAAACTGCAGAAGAACAGAGAATGTGAAGAGATCGAATTACCAAAAGAAAAAATTGAAGAAAATAGGAAAGCCCATCAACACTCAACATAGTCGATGGAAGTACAAAGAAAACAGTTCGTCAGTTAGAAAAATTGAGCTACAGTCTGCATAGCAAAAAGAAGAACATGAAAATCAATGGGTGGGTCTACTAAATTGATGAAATAATGATAAGATTAGTTTCAAAGAGTAATTAGTTGAGGAAAAAGATCAAAACTGAACCAAATCTTGAAAAATACATGGATGCATTGCCATGGAAAGTCAAAACTATCTACCAAAACATTCAGAACACAAAAAACAAAACACTATCATGAATCCCCTAATATCCATTCAGCAACAATCTTCCATGTCGACACTACCCATAAGCCTATATATTGTTATTGTGATGAATATATAAAGCCTATATATTTCTTCTTCTCTTGCTTACAAAATCCCATCATGAATCCCCTAATATCCATTCACCAACAATCTTCCATGTCGATCACTTTATTTAACAAACTGATGAAATCTCATAAATTAAGTACATCATTTTAGAGAAAGATGAAAGCTAAACCAAACCTTGAAAAATACATGGATGCATTGCCATTGAAGGTCAAAACTTTCTACCATAACATTCAGAAACGAAAAAACAAAACCCGCATCATGAATCCCCTAATATCCATTCACCAACAATCTACCATGTCAATCAAAATCATAATTGATGAAATCTCATAAATTAAGAAGATTGGGAACTAAAATCACAAACCCATAAGTAGACATGCCAATAGCAGCACGTCTATTACTGAATTTACAAAAAGGAGATGATAACAGAATAATACCATGGTCAGAAAGAAGGGTGACAGAGCTAGAATTCTGTGAAAGGTTTGCGGAGGGCTCACAGTACTTTCTGCAATGAATAATCAAAGATGAGCATAATCAATAAGTCAAATACAGCAATGAATGAACTCATTAATCTTCAAAATATAAACAAAAATGAATTGATAAATTAGGTGCTGGTTATCTTATATAGAAAAGACCACTAATTGAAGTATTGAAAGGGAAAGCACATGAAAAGGCTAAGTATTACGAAAACGAAACGGAGAAGAAAAAGGCTAAGGAAGTGAACAACAATCGGTAGATTGAACTCATTCAATTAACCCAAAAGTTGATGGAAATGGATCAATTTCTTCACGAATCCTTCCAAAAAACTAATATGAAAAATTTACAACCATCCGAAAAATCCACCGCAATCATAACCCTAAGACCAAAAAAATTGTGCATCAACAAATCAACAACAAAGTAAAGAAGAACAATAATAGAAGATAAATACAAAAACAACCACAAAGTAATAACCTTCCACAGACTACCCATATAAAAGACCACAAAAGCATAAACCAATACATTTTACAACCTTGCATTCAAGTACATAAAATTATATAATAAGGAATTCTAAACTAACCTATTGCCAAGTAAAATCCTTCTAAATGACCAAATTGAACAGACACGAAAATTGCCTCCCTGACAAATAAAAAATGATTATCAAGAGGCTCATCAGAGAAATAGAGGTCAGTAAAAAAAAAATTATCTATGAGAGCAGTCATAAGTTGGAAGACACCAATCTAATACCTATCTCTCAAAAAGAAAAACATTATTCATTAGCATCCATTACAATTTCAATATTTGCAAAGCTTTCCAATCCTCAACACCGAACGCTAAAAAGAAAATCTCATAATCACAATTATTATCAGTTCATTGCAAGTAAAACAACAGTAATTGATTGAGTTTAAGGTTTAGAATTAAGGGTATGGAATTTAGAATTTAAGCAGAACCAACTCCATCATAACCCAACATCTATGCTTCGTTCAATCATTATCGAAATACAGTAGCATAAATCTAACCAAAGGCAAAAAAAATGCAATTTACGAAGAGGTAAATTGGTTAATCATAGGTTATAATAGAGATGAAAGGTTAACTAATGTCCAATTCGACCAAAATTATACGCATTGAGCATTTGTTGTGCACAAATGGAAATGCAATTATTAGAAAACAAAATTAAAAAATCTGAAGCAAAAGAGGTATCCCAATTGTGAGAAGGAACCTTCAAGTAGCGACCGAGGCGGTTCTCGTTAATGTCGAATTGCCTAGAACAACAAATCAAGGAAATTGGTTAATTAAATAAAAAGAAGAATTGGACAAAATATGAATTTAAACTTGCCCTACTAATTAATCCATCAGGTTGCGGACAAATTACCCAAAAGAAATTGATTGCAGATTCTTGTTGGCAATCGCAAGCCATAAACATAATTACTTAAAGCATGACCGCAAAGAGGATCCGAGGGTGCAGCCAAAGGAAGAAGATTCGGGTGAGATCCGAGTCGTCTACACCCTTTCTCTAATGGATATCCAAATCGATCCAAATTCATTCACTTGGATGACAAAATAGTGGAGAACACAAAATTTCTTTCCTTTTTGTATGCTAGTTGCAGGTGGTTGCGATTGATCTCCCACATATTTGCTGGTTGCTGCACGATGGAGATGGTAATGGAGTGGTTGCTATTCGTGGGAGTCGTTTTTTTTGTTGGATGGAGTAAGGAGTTGTTGTTCGTGGATTATGTAGGTAGTTATTTCTTTTAGAGTGTTAACTAATTTGTTTTTTAGTTAATTTTTTTAATGTTTTAATTAAATAATGTAATATGATTGTTAAACCCTTATTATATTTAATTTTTGTTACTTTAGATTTTTTGTTAAAAGAGGGATAATCGTCCAAAAAGTTGGTTAAGCTTATTAGACCACTTGGCTTTATAATAATAGAGTTAATTTTTTTAATGTTTTAATCAAATAATGGAATATGACTATTAAATCCTTATTATATTTAATTTTTGTTACTTTAGATTTTTTGTTAAAAGAGGGTATAATCGTCCAAAAAGATGGTGAAGCTTATTAGACCACTTGGCTTTATAATAATAGAGATATTATTATTATTTTATATTTTTCCCTCACATATTCTCTCATCCCTTCTCGTGCACTCCCTCCATTTTCTCTCTAAACAAATACTCACCACCCTCTTTAATCCTCACCAAATACTTGTAAACCATGAATGAAAATGAATGGGGACAGTGAGACGGCCACGGCGGTGCATGACGACGGAGGTAAGTGTTTTCCCGATGATGGACCTTGTTTTGGTTCGAAAATGGCAAGCCACGTTTTATTGATTGTTTATCAATTTGGATAACCATAGGGTGTTCCTAGGACTCAAATAAGTCGAATGGACCTGGTATCGATGCCAGAGGTTGCTGGAGGTATGAGAACACGGCGGGAGGAAGGTTGGCCAGTTCAAAAATCGATCGGGAAAGTGAGTTTGATGCTTGGTTTTCATGTTTTGAAATCATAGATCGATAGGGAAGGACTAGAAGAAGCTTTAGGAATGAAAATGGATGAAAAAAAAACATAGGAGATATGGCCCTGAACCGGTCAAGCGGGTTCGGTTGGACCGGTTGTACAGTAGACCAGTTTGGACCGATTTAGCCGCAAGAAGAAGAAGAAGAATACCCGGAGTGTGGGCTTCACGCGTAGCCTCTTGCAGCGGCGTGTGTGGACGTGTGGGACACTTCTAGGACATGTGATCAATATTTGAAATCATCCTTTCGATGTAACGAACGTTGTGGGACTAGTTGCGTGTCAATCGGACACCATTTCGAGGTAGTTTTGGTTGTCTGAAGGTTTAAAGTCTATGAAAAATACGTTTAAAAATCCCGGAAAATTAGGGGGCTTTAATGAGAGGTTATTGAAGTAGTTAGTAACCCTCTAGTATGATTTCGACCGATTTAGATTTTCCGAGGAAGGTAATTTAGCCCGGAGAGGCTTATGGCACGCTTATCGTGACGGTAGCTAGGACGGTCCGTGAGTGGCCTTTGTATTCTAAACTGTGATGCATGCATAATTGTTTTATATGTTTTACATATGTGATTTCTATGATGATGATTATGGTATTGTTGATTTCCGTATTTGCATGTATTTCGATGTTTACGGTTTTATACTGTATTGCTATGTGATGGTGAGTTTAATAATGGCTTAATGGCATGATTTTAGATTTGGCAATATTGAATCGGGCTTGAGACCCATATGATTTACGAACTATTGCACTTGGATTCCATTTGATTTAATAAGGCATTGGGTCTGGGGCCCAGTTGGTTTACTTGATCGGGCTTGAGGCCCAGTTGATTATGATACCAGGCATGAGTCCCATTTGTGGTTTATAAATGTGATTTCGGGTTCAGAGACCCATAAAATGGATTTGAATTTGAGTATTTGGATTTGGATTTGAGTATTTGGATTTGTGGATTTGCGATGGTTTGATGGAAATTTCGGGCAGGGCCCTTTGAGATGTTTTGAAATGGCTTTATAAAATTGTTTTCCATATACCATCATGATACGAGGATATGTGGATGGTCTCTTCCTGATGTCTGGGACACTGGGGAAGTCACGGTACATTGCCTGTGAGGGGTCATTATACGAAGCGACCGGACCGTATAGTGACTCAGGAGCAGGATTGCTACGATTAGACATCTGGGACGTCAGACATCTGGGATGTCAGAGATATGGACCCAGAGAGACCCCGGGTAGCATGCGTTGCTTTGATCGTGAGATATGACGTCTGGGACGTCAAACGTCTGGGACGCTAGGCATCTGGGATGCCGAGGATGGGTATTTAGTAAAAATGAATTATTAGCTTTATGAAATGGTATTTCTGTGTTTATGGATTCATGTTTATCGATTTGGGTAGTGGCCCACTTGGATCTGGATTTACGGATTTTAGTATTTTATGATTTTGGGCTGAGTTCCCACATATGTTTAGATTTACGGTTTGGGGCTAAGGCCCTAATGATTTATTTAAGTAAATGGTTTGGTTACTGGTTTTCGAATGCATGCATGTTTTTTAGTGAAGGGCATAAATGTTTCTTTATGAAATGTGTTTTATTAAATTATTGATTTTTCGTCCCCTCACAGCTTTGAAATTATTTTAATACCCTTCAGGTTGATCGCGGATGAGGGCTGTAACAGAGAATGAGACATCATACTCCTTCACCGATCCTTGTGCGCTCTAGAAGCCCCGAATTGGCTACGGTTTCGAGTTATCCTTTGTTTGGCACTTCGTGTCAGACGGGAGCATGGCACATCCCGCGTTAATCCCAGGGATTTGGGATGGGTCGTGTCAACTTGACCTGTCAAATTCACACTCGGGGGTCACTAACAATCTATTCTGGTTCTACGTAAACATCCCCCAAACCTCGGAAAAATAAACGTGTCCCAAACGCGCTTCCCGGGGATAAAAACATCAAAAACACCCATCAAACGATGTCTGATCAAACTGAAGCCACTGCCATTGGATTTAAAACGTCGAAACCTTTCGAATGAGACCAATTTGACCTCGAAATTTATGCCCACACGCCCTTACGATGTGTCAAAGTTCACACGTGCCTAGTCAACGCTGACATCACTATTGACGTCATCTACTGACATCATTGCTCACGTCACATGCCAATTGCCAACCTGACATCTACAATTGAAATCTGACAACTTGACAATTGCCAAGTGGCACAACCTGACTGGTGCCATGTGTCACTGTAACGACTCAGAAATTCGAAAAAGGAAAATTTGCAAAATTTGAAGGAAAATGACGATTTTGCCCCTGGAATTGGGCGAACGGTTGACTTTTGGTTCGAGCGGTCAGACGGACTTTGACCGATAAATGTGACAAGCTCGTAGACAGGTGGAATGCGTCAATCTGAGTTCAAATGTGAAAGTTACGGGTCTAGAATTGTGATGGGTATTTTGGTAATTATGTAAGGAAGGGCAAATTGGTCTTTTTGCCTGTCTGATGACTCATCAGGGAAATTAACTGTGCTTGGACATCTGTCCCTCAGTATTTGGATGAGAATTGGTTATCTGGTGACATCTGTCACCACACTTGACAGATTGGTGGCAATTGTTGCTGTTGAAACCGTTTGAAATCAAGCTACGACTAAAAGGATAAAAACAGAGTTATGCTCATGGTTGATCTGATCAGTAGACCACAAAGAGAAAAAAATCGAATTAACACCTGGCACAGAGAGTGAATGGGATATCCAGAGAGGAAAAGAAAGAGAATTAATGTCGAAACAAACTGAAACCAAAGCAAACCCGATTAAAAACGAAGAGAATTGATGCTGTTTTGGCTCTAAACGGACCTAGTGACAAAGAAGAAATTCGAGTTTTGAGTTGTGATCTTGGAGGGATTAAACGATGAAATTTAACTTGAAAATATGTTCATTAGGATCCCATGAAGCTCCCTGATGTATCAATCGAAAGAAAACACTAAGAATTTATGGAGATTGAACGATGAACAGTGTTCGGTGTTCTTCAAAAAGTTGAGTTTGATTCGATTGGATTGAGGTAAGTGATTATGTAATTGGATTTACAGAACCTTAATTGGATCCATAACGATGCTAATGGACAGCTTAGTTGTAGAAATCAAGAAAGAATTAAGGGAGATTCAACCGGGTCATCTCGCGGGTTATAGGATCCATAACAGTTAAACGGGCGAGGAAGAACACTATAGCAGGGCACTGTAGCAGGCGCGTGAGTTTCACGCGCAGCCACTCACGGCGGCGCGTGAGGGCGCGTGGAACCGATTTCCAAGGTGAGGTCAACATGACTTTTGTTCTATGCAATGTAATTAACATTTTAGCGTTGGTTTCGAGTTAATCGAACACTGTTTCGATATTGTTTCGAGGGTCCGAAGGTTTATATTTTGTTTTCAATTAATATTTTATTCCCAAAAAATTATGGGAAATTAATATGATATTCATTAAGTCATTAGTGACCCTTAATGATGATTTTGGGCAGGACTTGGGATTCCTGGCAAGTGCCGAAAATTAAGGAAACGCGTGCAGCTCGTAAAGCGAACGGTTTGGACAGTGTGTGAGTGGATGTTTGTTTTATAAACTGATATGCAAGCATAGTTAAATGTTTTACATGATTTATTGTGTGATTTGAATTGCAATGAAGTCATGGTGATTTACCATGATTATTTGTGATTAAATTATTATTTTAATCGGGCTTTCAGGCACATTTTTCGAGAAAATGTGCAATTGATATTTTGGGCTAGGCTCGGAGTCAAAATGGTTTCAAAATGGATATTTTGACTGAATTGGTGAGTCAAGGATGATTTCTGGATTATTTTAATGTTTTCAAATGCGATTTTATGGATTTACGTGTAAATGGTAATTGGGGCTCGAGAGGTGGAGGCATGAGCAGAAATAAGTGCGGTTATCCCTTGTCTGACAGGCGCTGAAGGGTAGTTTCGGGACTTCAGTTGACATGTCAGATGGGAGCAGGACTGGGCACGGTTATCAAAGTCCAATTGGGACAGGTCCTGTCAAATTGGTATCAGAGCACTAGGTTGCTGATTCTGTTGCCACATCAGGCCTCCGAATTGTAAGCCTCGTGCGCGGCCTGGTAGTGAGACGAGTATACGAGGGTATATGAGACCTCGTGATAATTCTCGAAATGTGATTGGCCTTGGATTGGGGGTCGAACATTGCCTTTTCTGTTCTGACTATGTCGAACTTGTGTTGGTCCGGATGGTTGTTTACAATAACGATATGGCATCTGGATGCGCATGTTGGGCCCAGGATGAACTTGACTCGAGGATAGGTGGGGTCGAATGAGTGACCTTCGGTTTTTAGATATTGAATGGGACTCAGAGAGAGTCCGGAATTGGTTTAATGTGTGTTGGGAGATCTTGAATAGGATGTGGTTCGCCTAGGGCTGTTTGCTAGGTGACCGGATCTGACAGTGGTGGCATTGATGTTAGTGCATGTTGAATTCAGACTTGAGAGGAGTCGAGACATTGCATTTGGGCTTAATAGAGGTTAGGAGTTGGTTTAGGACTCGGGATGAGTCATGATGTGACATGAGGGCTCGGAATGAGTTGGGAAAGATGGAAAGGGTAATTTTGGTTGTACATAATGAGTGAGTGAGGGTTCACGTGGGAACCCACGGTGTTGAATTGGATGTGAATTGAGTCTCCATGCTAGTTGTTGGAGAGGTACACATGAATTTCGGGGACGAAATTCTTTAAGGGGGGAAGGTTGTAACGACCCGGAAATTTGGAAAAGGAAAATTTAGAAAATTTGAAGGAAAATGACGATTTTGCCCCTGGAATTGGGTGAACGGTTGACTTTTGGTTCGAGCGGTCAGACGGATATTGACCGATGACTGTCACGTATTTCGAGACGTCACGAGTTCGTAGATAGGTGGCATGCGTCAATTGGTGTTCGGACGTGGAAGTTACGGGTCTAGAATTGTGATGGGTATTTTGGTAATTATGTAAGGAAGGGCAAATTGGTCTTTTTGCCTATCTGATGACTCATCAGGGAAATTAACAGCGCTTGGACATCTGTCCCACAGTATTTGGATGAGAATTGGTTATCTGGTGACATCTGTCACCAGACTTGACAGATTGGTGGCAATTGTTGTTGTTGAAACTATTTGAAATCAAGCTACGGCTAAAAGGATAAAAACAGAGTTGTGCTCATGGTTGATCTGATCAGTAAACGACAGAGAGAAACAAATCGAATTAACACCAGGGACAGAGAGTGAATGGGATATCCAGAGAGGAAAAACAAGAGAATTAATGTCGAAACCAGCTGAAACCAAACTTAGAAACCCGAAAAACCACCCGTGAGCATTAATGTCGAATTTGAATTTGTGGACATTCGTGAGTGAAATTGCGATTGGATTAAGCTTCCTAAGTTCAAACCGAAGTGAACCCAATTAAAAATGAAGATAATTGATGCTGTTTTGGCTCCGAACGGACCTAGTGACAGAGAAGAAATTCGAGGTTTGAGTTGTGATCTTGGAGGGATTAAACGATGAAACTGAACTTGAAAAGATGTTCATTACGATCCCACGAAGCTCCCTGATGACAGGACCCATCCTAATCCCCCCGGGATTAGTGCGGGATGGCCCTGCTCCCGTCTGACACGGAGTGTCAAACAAGGGATAATTTCGACCTTTGCCCTCCCGGGCTATCAGAGTACCCCAGGATCCGGAGGAGGTATGTGATATCTTGGTCCCTGCTACAGTCCACATCCGACGTCAACCCGAAGGGCAGTCAAAACATTAAAAACTGTGAGTGGACAAAACAAGAGTTTATAAAACATTTCATAAGGAAGACATTTGTACCCTTCACTAAAAAGCATGCATGCATTCGAAAACCATTTATTCAGAAAAACCATAATGAAATCAAGTACACGGGCCACTGCCCAAATCCATAAGGGACTCAGCCCAAATCATAAGAAACTAACCATACGGGCCAATGCCTAAAACCTATGTAAACACACATCATATATCATATATAGCATACATCACATATACATATAATTCACACAACCAATCCTGTCACGGTTTCCAAAGCTACGCGCGTGCTACCCAGGTCTCAATCTGAGTCTTCTCAAAGTCAAGATCAATGTCCGCAGACCACTGACCCTACCCGAGGTAATAGTAATCATAGCCTTCCTGAGAGTAAGGAACCCAACTGGGGGGTGACTCCACTCAGTCGGTGCTCCGTGACTACTCCGGGGTCCACCCAGGCCAACGACCCTCCCCGGAGGAGATAATAGAAGTAAAGGAAGGTATATGAATACATATATAAACATAACATAAACATTCATGCCCGGTTCCCTTGAGCCGTCATGATCCATAACATCCATTAACCAGGGTTCATGCCGGTTCCCATAAACCGTCATGTACCATAACGACCAACAAGGGTTCATGCCGGTTCCCATAAACCGTCATGAACCACAATGACCTTTCCAGAGTTCATGCCGGTTCCCATAAACCTCCATGAACTTGGAAATCCATCTAGGGTCCCTGACCCGAAATCATCAGTGTAAAACAACGGGGTCTCGTGCCCGAACATATGACTCAACTGGGCACCGTGCCCGATATCTAAGGGTCAGTCACGACTCCGATCATAGTGATGTGTGCAACCATCCATCCAGGACCGCTCTCAATCCTGGTATGTCGCCGTGAACGAATCAACCGACGCGACCACCACAAGATCATGGTGCACTCATCACCGATCGATATCCTGAATCGTCAGCACTCCGAAGTCGAGCCTCCCCAGGCTGCCTGACCACAAATCGTGGATCGTGACCTCTCCGGAAGGAACACATCCCAATCCGGAGGCGAGCGTCATATCGTCGATCGCCGTGCACATAGCACCCGCCGCGACCACGATTTAGACCCGGAGGTCGTAACTAGCGTCATATGCCCAGACAAAACCAAATGGGTCTCATACCCGAGTTTATCCTTTTAGAAATCCAAAACCTTTTCATTTAGACTAATAAAAGAAATACCGACCCGTATAGGCACCGTATAGGGCCGAAACCTCGAAATACGTGCTTATACGTAACCACATACAAATGCACCCATGGCATCATCAAACAAGTAATAAAACATATAATAAACATTTATGCATGCACCAATTTAGAAAACAAGGTCCACTCACAGACCGTCCGAGCTGCCGCCTCGATTTGCGTGCCATTCGGCTCCCCGAGCCGATCACCATTACCGGGACTCCCAAACCTGTCCAAATTTTAATAGTCGGTTAATAACTACTTAATTAACCTCCCATCAAAGCCCCGTAATTTTCCCGAACTTTTAACTATTTTTAAGCCGGCCCTAAACCTTCTGACACCCCGAAAGCTATTGAAACGATGTCCGATTGACACGAGACCAGTCCCAAAATCTTCGTTACATCGAATAGAAGATTTCCCGTGTTGAACACTTCCCCAAAAACCCCACCACGCGCTGCCACGCGCCGCCCAAAGGCCCCTGTGCGTGGGCTCACGCGCTGGTGAACAGTGCATCGTCCTCAGCGATCGAACCGGGTCTGGCCGGTTCACTGGTTCTCTTGGACCGGCGTGACCGGTCCGGCCTGGTTCCTCCCTCAAATCTCGTCCGTTTTGTCCCATTTCAATCCTAAAAATCCTATTTTCTCCTTTCCAATCTATTCCAATTAACCAAACTAAACAAAACTTCCTAAATCGATCCATAAAAATCACCCCCCACGGTCCCTTTTTTCCCGGCCACCTTCCAGCCTTCCTCCGCCGTGAACCACCCTCCAAATCATCCTAAAATGTCCCTAGCAACTACCTAATCATCTCCGAATCACCCAATACAGCCCATTAGGATAAATCAAAAAATGGAAGAAATGGGGTCTAACCGCGTAGTTTGGTTCGAGTTCATGGCCGCCGTCCACGGCGGCGCCGTCCTGGCCGGCCACCATCATCCACTCTGTCCTCAGCTCAATCTTTGCCTCTCATCCATGATCATAGGGTCAAGGGTAAGGATTTTGGGGAGAAATGGGATCGGGTTCAATTGGGTAAACATGGAGAAATGGGTGCACGGTTATATGGATGGATGCATGTATAAGGAATGGTAGCGAGTGGATGGGTGACACTTGTCACTCATCCATTGGTTGCTGAAAAGTAACTGGCCCCACTAAAGACAAACGGTCCTCGTAAAACGTGTCATCATGAATAGTACCCCGAACCATCCGTGAACCGTAACTTCGCCGTCAAACGTCCGAATTCGACGTGCCGCCTGTCTATGGATTCGTATCTTCCTTATCTACGTAACGGTCTTCGGCCCTCGGCCATCGGACCTCTTGGTCAAAAAGTCAACATTTGCCCCTTTTTAACCAAAATTACCAAAATGCCCCTAAGCTTCCAAACGTCATAACTTCCTCCTCGAATGTCGGAATTGAACGTGCCACCTGTCTATGAACTCATGACGTCACGAACTACGTCATGGTCATCGGTCAAAGTCCATTTGATCGCCCGAACGAAAAGTCAACATTTTGCCACGACTAGGGGCAAAACGGTCATTTCGCATCGTTCGTCCGATTTCGCCCAACTAAACACTGATTAGCCTCACTAATCGTGATTAGTCACTAATCTAATCTAGGAATTTGGGACGGGTGGTTACAACCTTCCTTCCTTAATTAATTTCGTCCTCGAAATACCAACCGACCTAATTCCAACTATTCTTCCCTCCTTAATTAGTTTCGGACTTGAAACTCCAACTATTCTGATTCCACATCCACCTCGTGGAAAGTAGAATCAACCTCAAAACACGTGCACGCTCGTACACCAACTAAACAGAACAATCCTTACTCGTCTGCAACTAGACATACCACTAACGCTCACGTCATATCGACTACATTCGACCACGTCGAATGACAGAAGTCGTACGCTCCGAACTGACACCACTTGTCAGATCTACCGTTTCACTGACACAACTAACTAGACGGTTCCCTACTCAACCACTAACTATCCTGTCGTCTGATCCCACTGGGAGTCATCAGACCTCACACCGCGATCCACGTTGACACCTCTGACAATCTGTCACCACTTGACAGTCGTCAGTCAGAAACTAACACCATACTTACCTGTGGTTATACTAACCACCAAATTACTCAACTTGTGTGTAACTAGACCCATCAGAAACACTATGACCCAACGCACAGTATCCAATGTCTAGTTCACGACCTCGATTAATCCGACGGTATCAGAACCAATCCGACTACCACCTCGCTCACCAACGTATCACTGGTATATCCAGAATACCGCTACCAGACACAACAAGCCTATCTAGTATCGTACCTCGAACAACGTACAAGGTACGTACATCTACCCATCAATTAGCTTACAACCACCTAGGTCATAGCCAATCACGTTTCTATTCTGAAGTCCATCTATCCAATCCAGCACTAGACAAATCAAAAACTCCGACCTATTCTCCATTTCCAAATCCGAATTCGCAATTTCGTAAGAAATCCTGAATTCAAACCCATAAATCATATCCGTAGCCATGTCCAAATCCGAATCCGAAATTATTATTCCATAACTAGCATTTGGAATAACCATTCCGAACCCAAATCCATAAAAGAAAATCCATAGTCAAGCTCCAGAATCAAATCCAGAATCGTCACCCAGAATCCGATTCTAAAACCCAAATACAGAAATCCTCTTTCAAATTCCAAAATCTAATCCTGAATCGTCATCCAGAAATCCGATTCCAAAACTCGAAATATCGTTCACATCTACCGAGACGTACCAAAACCGAACCTCTCGGCTGCTCAAACGATTACCTTATTAATATACCATACGAGATTCACTTCGAACAGAAGTTCAGTCCTAAAATCCTCAACTCAAACTTCCAAGTAAGAGTGATAAACTCTCCACCTATCTAGATCATCCAAATCACGATCCAGATCCATAACGATACCCAAAGTCCTAAACCAATTCCCACATATAAACAGATCAGTCAACGACGAGACACGCCGAGACTGTGGGTTCTCACTGATTACCTCGTATCGATCCTTGTTATCCCACCTAGGAAACATCAAGGATGATACCAAAAAATGACATCAAAATCCATCATACGTGAATGCTAGCAAAACGTGTTGTACTCACCACGCCATGTAATCCAACATCTTCTGCCACCAAGCAGAAAATGAGAAATCTCAGTCACCTAACTTCGATATACTCACTCCACCTGATGACCCAAGACAAATCACAATTCCATCAACCAATACACGATTAGCGTACTGGTGACAAACCCATCATCAATCATGGTAGAACCTGAGAAGTCACCCAAACGACTTCGAAATACCCGATACCAATGCGGAAAACCCGTATTCCACTTGTCACCTCAGTCGCAACCTCTCGCGATTCAGAAATTCCAACAAGATTGGAAACAACATACCCGAACATCAACCACGTGTCCCCTAACCAATTTAACTCTATTTGAGATCCACTGCCGGACTACAAATACCGAACATATGCCCATTACGACGGATATGACTCAATGTCATCACAATCACCAGTACCAGCTGTCAGGACCCGTCCCAAATATCACCTCGATACTCGGGATGAACCCTGCTCCCGTCTGACAATCACACTTACAATACCAAAAAGGAACTTAATACCACTATAAGCATAACCATCAGACGAAGGAGTAAATATATACAACAGTAAGTCAGAGCATAGTCCTACAAAATGGGCACCAAAAGTCCTACAAGTCTAAGTCCGCAACGGAAGAACGTCGAAAGCCCTATGCCTCGATATCTGCCTCAACGTTCACCGCAGCGCTATCACCACGACCTGGAGGGAAAATTAAAAACAAAAGGTGTGAGTGGACCAAAAGAAATGAAAGTTTTAAAACCGTTTATCAACAAATCGGAGTAATGAAATAAAATCATTTGTTCCCTCCGGTTTAAAACCAGGCATGCCAATGAAGTATTAGAAAAACCATAATATGAACATCATAAGAAACAGAGACACTATAAATACCATAAGAAACAGATACACTATAAAACATCATAAGAAACCAGGGTATAACCCGATCAAACCTGCTGGACCTATCCGAGTCTTTAAACTCAACCAGGCCTCACATATCAATCCGAGTCTTTAAACTCCCGAGTCTTTAAACTCAATAGGCCTATGGGGGTAATATCATAGTATCCGAGTCTTTAAACTCCCGAGTCTTTAAACTCAATCCGGGCCCGTCCCCCATCAATATCAATCCGGGTCTTTAAACCCATATCCAGATCCAGCAAATCCAATCCATATCCAGTGTAAACCAATTCAAAATCCATTGCCGAATCCGAATTCGAAATCCCCGGTTCGAAGCCCTTCCGGCATTCAGAACCGACATTCCGAACCCAAATCCGGAAAATCCATTTCCATACTAAAAACCATAGGAAATCCCTAACCATGTTTCATAACCCATTTACCATCATCAGAAAACATTTATAGGGTGAATTTTTCAAATATAGCATCAAAATCTGAAAACCAGCTTTTTCTCGAAAAACGTGCAAAACCCCGAAAATATCTCGAAAAACGTGCAAACATCTCAATCACGTATAACCATCATTTAAAGCATAAAAACACACATAGAATCATAAAACAGTAATTAAAACAGTTTGGCATGCTCGGAAATAAGAAAGAGTCCACTCACAGTTTACGACACGTCACTCGCGCTCCGTGCGCTCCTCAACCGTCTCTGGTGTCTCCCGTCCTGTCAATAGATACCAAATAGGGTCACAATAACATCAAGGATACCTTCCCTATTTTCCCCAATTTTTCGGGAATTTAATAATATTTTAATCATAACCCTAAACCGTACGGATTTCCGAACCATTCCGTAACACCATCCGATTAACCCGAAAACTGTACCATTGGACTCCTTAGGACATTTAGAGTTAAACTCATGTTGGACGCTTAACCGGATTCCTCCCCACGCGCCCCCACGCGCCGCCCAAAGTGGCTGCGCGTGGGCCTCACGCGCCTGCTACAGTCCACCTTCAACCTCGAGTCAACCGGTTCAACTGTGTTGAACCGGCGTGACCGGTTCTCCGCCGTTCACCCACCATTCTTCTCCATTTCAATACCTCTAGCTTCGTCCAGTCCCCTGTAATCAAACCCAATCCTAAAATCCAGGAATCACGGCCTAGAACCCTTCGTCTTCAACCTCGAAAAAACTTGCCCGTGGGCTCTGTTTTCCTTCCCGGCCGTCCACAGCTTCCCCCTTCACGGTGGTGATACCAGCACCACCCTAGGACCTTACTTAGTCCTACCCAACTCACAGAATCCGTCGATTCATCCCCGAAGTCCACGACTTCAAGTTTGAAATCACGGCCAAAACAGAGTATTGGATACTCGCCGTCGAACCACCAGCCACCGTGAACCTCCCGTCACGGCAACCACCACAGACGACGCCTAAGACCTCCCTGAACAACACCCTGACCTCCTAATCCCTCGACTCTAAGCCCATCATCACGACTTTGCAATTGAAAAAGCCACGAAAAACAGAGTAAACGAGCTTACCTTTCGATTCCGGCGCCGCCGTGAGAACCGTCACCCACCACCGTGCTCGTGGGACTCCCCTCAACCTCCTGAGTCTCCTACCGCCTCGGTTTGCCTCACCACACGGCACAGCAGCCTCCACCGTCCACGGTCTCCTCTGTCACTCTCACCAGTCACTCCTCACTCTCCCTAGCCTTCAGATCGATCACCGCCTCACCCAAACTCCTCTCTGTTTTCAGTTCCTTCGAATTGGTGCACGGTTCAAAAATGTCCAAGTGTGGCCGTGCACACTTAAGTTCCTCCTAGAACCATCTAGGGTCCCCCACGTGTCCATCAGCAATTGGTCATCCCAAAAATATCTGCCACTTGCCCTTATCTGATTGGGCTGAGGAAAAATGACCAAAATACCCCTCCTGCACAAAATTACCATTTTGCCCTCAAACTTTCCAGACCCGTATCTTTTCCGTCCGACGTCCGATGACAGCGTGCCGCCTGTCGTTGAACTCAAGACGTCGAGACCTATCCAACGGTCCTCGGTCTACGTGAAAATCACACATCCTCCAAAAAGTCAACATTTCCCCTTTGCACGCAAAAGTACGGTAACGCTCCCAACCTTCCGTACATCATAACTTTTCCTCCGGTTGTCCGAATCGAACCTGCCGCCTGTCTACGGACTCGTGACGTCCTAACCTACGTCACGGTCAAGGGCTAACACTCATCCAATCAATCGTACAAAAAGTCAACTTTTCGTTTACTATTCACAGGGGCAAAATCGTCCTTTTTACAAAACTTCACAGAAATTACATTTTTACCCTTCCCGTAGGTACGGGTTGTTACAATCTACCCCCCTAAAAAGAATTTCGTCCCCGAAATTCAGTGAAATAAATAAGGGTACTGTTCTCGCATCAAGGCCTCGGGTTCCCAAGTAGCTTCTTCAACCTGATGATTTCGCCACAATACCTTCACTAAGGGAACCGTCTTCCTTCGCAACACTTTATCCTTCCGATCCAAGATTGCAACAGGTTGCTCTTCAAAACTCAAGTCTTCCCTCAGTTCCACTGGTTGTGCTTCCAAAACATGCGAATCATCTCGAATATATTTCCGAAGCATGGAAACATGAAAGACATTATGTACCTTTGCCAAATCTGCTGGTAAGGCCAACCGATAAGCTACAGGACCAATCCGCTCCAAGATCTCATACGGTCCAATGTAACGAGGACTCAACTTCCCTCGTCTGCCAAATCGTACAATTCCTTTCCAAGGAGATAGCTTCAGGAAAACCCAGTCTCCAACAGCAAACTCCAAATCCCTGATCCTACGGTCTGCGTAGCTCTTTTGGCGGTCCTGCGCTGCCTTCAATCGATCCCTAATCAGTACCACTTTTTCCTGAGTAAGCTCCACCAGCTCAGAAGTAGTCAACCTCCTCTCACCAACTTCAGTCCAACACAATGGAGTCCGACACTGCCGCCCATACAAAGCCTCGTAAGGAGCCATCCCAATGCTCTCCTGAAAACTATTATTGTAAGCGAACTCCATCAAAGGCAGATGTGATTCCCAAGTACCCTGAAACTGAAGCACACAAGCTCGCATCATATCCTCGAGAATCTGAATAGTCCGCTCAGACTGCCCATCAGTCTGAGGATGAAAAGCAGTACTGAAGTGTAATTTAGTCCCAAAAGCTTCCTGTAAGCTCTGCCAAAAGCGAGAAGTGAATCTCGGATCTCTATCAGATACTATCGACTCCGGAGTCCCATGTAATCGAATAATCTCATTAATAAACGACTGTGCAAACTGTTCCAACCTGAAGTTCTCCCGTACTGGCAAGAAATGAGCAGACTTCGTAAGTCGATCCACAACAACCCACACACCATCGTGTCCCTTCGGTGTTCTCGGAAGCTTGAACACAAAATCCATAGTCAGGTGATCCCATTTCCACTCGGGAATCGGCAAAGGTTGCATTGCTCCATAAGGTCTCTGCCGCTCGGCTTTTACCTGTTGACAAATCAAACATCTACTGACATACTCTGCAATTTCACGTTTCATCCCTGACCACCAATAATGCTCTCGAAGTGTACGATACATCTTGGTCCCACCAGGATGCATCGCATAAGCTGAACAGTGAGCCTCATCCAGTATCACCTTCTTCAAAACTTCATCCTCAGGTACACACAACCGTCCATTCTTAACCAAGGCTCCATCCTCACGGATCTCAAAATCCTGTCTTTCTCCAGCCTCGACCTCAATCCGAATGATGCCCAGAATAGGGTCCTCAAACTGAGCATCAATCACCTGATCAATCAAAACGGGTCGCACATGGAAACTCGCTAGGAGTGCTCCCTGATCATCCACAGTCAACTCTACTCCCAACTTACGGAGCTCAACCAGCAAAGGTAACCGTACTGTCCTCAAATGCGACAAAGATCCAGCTGACTTCCTGCTCAGAGCATCGGCTACCACATTAGCCTTCCCTGGATGATACTCAATAGTACAATCGTAGTCCTTAAGTAACTCCAACCAACGGCGCTGTCTGAGGTTCAATTCCTTTTGAGTGAACAAATACTTCAAACTCTTGTGGTCCGTGAAGATCCTGCACTTCTCACCGTACAAGTAATGTCGCCAAATCTTCAATGCATGAACCACCGCAGCCAGTTCCAAGTCATGTGTAGGGTAGTTCACCTCATGGGGTTTCAATTGCCGGGAAGCATAAGCAATCACTTTCCCGTGCTGCATCAAGACACAACCCAAACCTTGTAAAGAAGCGTCACTGTACACCTCGAACTCCCCACTATCATCTGGAAGGGCTAACACAGGAGCAGATGTCAACCGCCTTTTAAGCTCCTGGAAACTCTGTTCACAGTTCTCATCCCACTCAAACCGAACTCCCTTCCGTGTCAACCTCGTCAACGGTGCTGCAAGAATAGAAAAGCCCTCAATAAAACACCGGTAATACCCTGCCAAACCCAGAAAACTCCGAATTTCCGTCACCGTCTTAGGCTGTTCCCAATTGGCTACCGCCTCAACTTTCTGAGGATCCACACGAATGCCCTCGGCCGAAATCACATGGCCAAGAAATCCAACACTGGTCAACCAGAACTGACACTTACTGAGCTTCGCATACAACTGATGCTCCCTCAACGTTTTAAGCACGATCCTCAGATGTTTCTCATGCGCCTTCGCACTCTTCGAATACACCAAAATATCATCAATGAAAATAATCACAAAACGATCCAAGTAGGGGCCGGAACACTCGGTTCATAAGATCCATAAAAGCTGCTGGGGCATTAGTCAAACCAAAAGGCATCACCACAAACTCATAGTGACCGTACCTGGTCCGGAAAGCTGTCTTCGGTATATCCTCCTCTTTAACCCTTAACTGGTGATAGCCGGAGCGAAGATCAATCTTCGAGAAATACTGTGCTCCCTTGAGCTGGTCAAACAAATCATCAATCCGGGGTAGGGGGTACTTATTCCGAATAGTTACCTTATTCAGTTGCCTGTAATCCACACACAATCTCAATCCTCCGTCCTTTTTCTTGACAAACAAAACAGGTGCTCCCCAAGGTGACATACTCGGTCGAATGAATCCTATATCGACCAATTCTTGCAACTGGGCCTTAAGTTCCCTCAATTCGGCAGGTGCCATACGATAAGGAGTCTGAGAAATAGGCTGTGTACCTGGTAGAAGCTCAATCGTAAACTCAAGATCTCGGTGTGGGGGTAGTCCTGGCAACTCCTCGGGAAAAACATCGGGAAACTCCCGTACCACTGGTATATCCTCCGCCCTCTCTGGCGTAGCACGCGTATCCACCACATGAGCTAAGTAACCCTGGCACCCTTTCCGTAACAGTTTACTAGCCTCGAGTGCCGAAATAACTCCCGTAGGAAGTGCACGCTGATCCCCTTGAAATGTAGTCTCTGATAATCCGGGACTCCGAAAAGTCACTCTCCTATCGAAACATTCGATAGAAGCATGATGTCTCGTCAACCAGTCCATACCCAAGATCACATCAAAGTCCCGTAAATCCAAGAGTAACAAATCTGCCAGTAACTCCACCTGGCCTACCAGTACCGGACACTCTCTCAAAACCTGAGTCACTACCAACACCTCCCCAGTAGGTGTACTCACTCCTAACGCACAATCCAAAGTAGACACCTCCCTCTCCTTAACCAGACTACAACTCCGAGCTACAAATGAATGGGTAGCCCCGGGATCTATCAAAGTAAAAACAGTGTGACCAAGTATGGTGAGTGTACCTGTCACCACTCCCGGTGCTGACCTAGCCTCCTGCTGAGTCATAGCAAAAACTCGCGCCTGAGGTCCCGACGACCTACCGCGCCCTCTGGAACTGCTCGTGGCACCTCCGCCACCCCTAGGGCCTGCCGCCCCTGATACTGATGCAGTACTCCGCCCGGGTTCTGCTGCACCTCTACCTGCTCCACCCTCCGGAGCTAACAATGGGCACTCCCGACGGAAATGTCCTCGCTCCCCACAGTAGAAGCAAGTGTCTCTACCGGATCCACCGGTATGCCTCCCTGTCGAAGCCACTGAAGTCGCACTCGCCTGAGGAGTCGGCTGTGACCTAGCTCCTCGAAATCCTGAGCCCTGGAAACTGCCTGGTCTGCCATACCGGGCTCCACCAGCCGATAGTGATCCACCAAAATTACCCCGTTTCGGGGGCCTCTGACTCGATGCTCCTGGGAATGACTACTCTTGGCGTCGAACACTGCCCGAATACTGTGGTCGAGCAGGTAAACTGGCCTCCACCCTGACAGCAGCATCAGACAACTCTCGGAATGTAGCAAAAGAGCCGGCTGTCACTATGGCCCTGATCTCTCCCCGGAGACCCAACTCAAACCGGCGGCACTTCTCCGCCTCAGTCGCCACAAATGCCGGAGCAAAACGAGATAGCATCTGGAACCTCTGCTCATACTCAGCAACTGTCAAGTTTCCTTGCTTCAAGTGAAGGAATTCCGCTTCCTTCGCATCCCTGAAAGAACGGGGATAGTACTGATCTAGAAACCTCTCCCGGAAAGTCTCCCAGGTCACAGTATGTGCATCCCAGCCGGACAGTTCCAGCGTATACCACCACTCGTAGGCAGCTCCATCCAACAGAAAAGTGGCTAACAATACCCGATCCTCGGGAGGACAGTGCATCACCCCAAAAATACGCTCGAGTCGGGTGATCCATCGGTGAGCTTCCTCGGGATCAGCCCCACCGCTGAACGTAGTAGCCCCAAGCCTCTGGGCTCTCTCGATCGAAGCACTCTCAGTCCCTCTCGCCGCTTCATCTTCAGGTCGTGGAGGGGGTTCACGTCGCGGAGGCATGATCAATCGTACGCTGAAAGAGGCATAGAGTTAGTATAACAACCTAGACCCAACACAAATTGACACAACCTATGCTCTGATACCAATTGTCAAGACCCGTCCCAAATATCACCTCGATACTCGGGATGAACCCTGCTCCCGTCTGACAATCACACTTACAATACCAAAAAGGAACTTAATACCACTATAAGCATAACCATCAGACGAAGGAGTAAATATATACAACAGTAAGTCAGAGCATAGTCCTACAAAATGGGCACCAAAAGTCCTACAAGTCTAAGTCCGCAACGGAAGAACGTCGAAAGCCCTATGCCTCGATATCTGCCTCAACGTTCACCCCAGCGCTATCACCACGACCTGGAGGGAAAATTAAAAACAAAAGGCGTGAGTGGACCAAAAGAAATGAAAGTTTTAAAACTGTTTATCAACAAATCGGAGTAATGAAATAAAATCATTTGTTCCCTCCGGTTTAAAACCAGGCATGCCAATGAAGTATTAGAAAAACCATAATATGAACATCATAAGAAACAGAGACACTATAAATACCATAAGAAACAGATACACTATAAAACATCATAAGAAACCAGGGTATAACCCGATCAAACCTGCTGGACCTATCCGAGTCTTTAAACTCAACCAGGCCTCACATATCAATCCGAGTCTTTAAACTCCCGAGTCTTTAAACTCAATAGGCCTATGGGGGTAATATCATAGTATCCGAGTCTTTAAACTCCCGAGTCTTTAAACTCAATCCGGGCCCGTCCCCCATCAATATCAATCCGGGTCTTTAAACCCATATCCAGATCCAGCAAATCCAATCCATATCCAGTGTAAACCAATTCAAAATCCATTGCCGAATCCGAATTCGAAATCCCCGGTTCGAAGCCCTTCCGGCATTCAGAACCGACATTCCGAACCCAAATCCGGAAAATCCATTTCCATACTAAAAACCATAGGAAATCCCTAACCATGTTTCATAACCCATTTACCATCATCAGAAAACATTTATAGGGTGAATTTTTCAAATATAGCATCAAAATCTGAAAACCAGCTTTTTCTCGAAAAACGTGCAAAACCCCGAAAATATCTCAAAAAACGTGCAAACATCTCAATCACGTATAACCATCATTTAAAGCATAAAAACACACATAGAATCATAAAACAGTAATTAAAACAGTTTGGCATGCTCGGAAATAAGAAAGAGTCCACTCACAGTTTACGACACGTCACTCGCGCTCCGTGCGCTCCTCAACCGTCTCTGGTGTCTCCCGTCCTGTCAATAGATACCAAATAGGGTCACAATAACATCAAGGATACCTTCCCTATTTTCCCCAATTTTTCGGGAATTTAATAATATTTTAATCATAACCCTAAACCGTACGAATTTCCGAACCATTCCGTAACACCATCCGATTAACCCGAAAACTGTACCATTGGACTCCTTAGGACATTTAGAGTTAAACTCATGTTGGACGCTTAACCGGATTCCTCCCCACGCGCCCCCACGCGCCGCCCAAAGTGGCTGCGCGTGGGCCTCACGCGCCTGCTACAGTCCACCTTCAACCTCGAGTCAACCGGTTCAACTGTGTTGAACCGGCGTGACCGGTTCTCCGCCGTTCACCCACCATTCTTCTCCATTTCAATACCTCTAGCTTCGTCCAGTCCCCTGTAATCAAACCCAATCCTAAAATCCAGGAATCACGGCCTAGAACCCTTCGTCTTCAACCTCGAAAAAACTTGCCCGTGGGCTCTGTTTTCCTTCCCGGCCGTCCACAGCTTCCCCCTTCACGGTGGTGATACCAGCACCACCCTAGGACCTTACTTAGTCCTACCCAACTCACAGAATCCGTCGATTCATCCCCGAAGTCCACGACTTCAAGTTTGAAATCACGGCCAAAACAGAGTATTGGATACTCGCCGTCGAACCACCAGCCACCGTGAACCTCCCGTCACGGCAACCACCACAGACGACGCCTAAGACCTCCCTGAACAACACCCTGACCTCCTAATCCCTCGACTCTAAGCCCATCATCACGACTTTGCAATTGAAAAAGCCACGAAAAACAGAGTAAACGAGCTTACCTTTCGATTCCGGCGCCGCCGTGAGAACCGTCACCCACCACCGTGCTCGTGGGACTCCCCTCAACCTCCTGAGTCTCCTACCGCCTCGGTTTGCCTCACCACACGGCACAGCAGCCTCCACCGTCCACGGTCTCCTCTGTCACTCTCACCAGTCACTCCTCACTCTCCCTAGCCTTCAGATCGATCACCGCCTCACCCAAACTCCTCTCTGTTTTCAGTTCCTTCGAATTGGTGCACGGTTCAAAAATGTCCAAGTGTGGCCGTGCACACTTAAGTTCCTCCTAGAACCATCTAGGGTCCCCCACGTGTCCATCAGCAATTGGTCATCCCAAAAATATCTACCACTTGCCCTTATCTGATTGGGCTGAGGAAAAATGACCAAAATACCCCTCCTGCACAAAATTACCATTTTGCCCTCAAACTTTCCAGACCCGTATCTTTTCCGTCCGACGTCCGATGACAGCGTGCCGCCTGTCGTTGAACTCAGGACGTCGAGACCTATCCAATGGTCCTCGGTCTACGTGAAAATCACACATCCTCCAAAAAGTCAACATTTCCCCTTTGCACGCAAAAGTACGGTAACGCCCCCAACCTTCCGTACATCATAACTTTTCCTCCGTTTGTCCGAATCGAACCTGCCGCCTGTCTACGGACTCGTGACGTCCTAACCTACGTCACGGTCAAGGGCTAACACTCATCCAATCAATCGTACAAAAAGTCAACTTTTCGTTTACTATTCACAGGGGCAAAATCGTCCTTTTTACAAAACTTCACAGAAATTACATTTTTACCCTTCCCGTAGGTACGGGTTGTTACACCAGCACCAGCGCTAGTACCAGTATCATCACCTGTCAGCATCGGCACAAAGTGTGCAAATCAGACAACCCTGGATCTCTGCTCCTACCGAACGACGACCCCGTACCTCTGCTCGAATAGGAGAAACTCTGCCTCCATCATACCCAACAACTCTGGGTACAGTCACCCTGACAACTCATACGAGAAAAGGAAACGTCCCCTGAACATCACCGATTCCAACCAATCGTAACTACGACCATTCTCGGTAGTAGCGCCTGCCACAGACTCGTGTAGACCTAACTACCAAACACCTCGATATCCAAACTCCGCATCCAACGGAATCAACCGCTCGTACCAACTACTCTGTATCCCCACTCCGGGATTCCATCGACAAGTACCAACCCTGATAACTTGCCCAACCAATCACTAACCAGTCGTAACTTGACTAACCAATGTCATCTACCAGGTCGCCCATGACCTTAGTTCCACCAAACGACAAATAAAGTAGCATGACAACCAACTATGTCTAACCGATAAACATAACCTCGACTGCGAAGTGCAGTCCCATCATAAGCTGACATGACTATACCGACTAACGAATCCAAATCCGAATAGTCGTCCAAGTCAAACTACTCGTCAACTCACATTTCCGAACCATACACCCAAGGTAGGGTTCCATAATCACGCCCTAAGGTCACTCTGAACCCAACTGCATAAGGCAATATAATCCACAATCTGACCATCCACGTGGTCTTAACATCGAAAAGATGTCAATCCAACTAGGATTCCCCGAATCCGGCTGCCTCCAGCAGTATATCCGTTTAACTTAACCAAATCCGATCATCAGATGGTCATAACACCCAACTAGTCGTCGGAACCGATCCTACGACATCATGAAAGACGATCCCAACTAACCGTCTCATGATCCAAAACTCTAACGTACGAATACGTTCATCCTTCCGTAAGGTCCCACACTGTCAACCCTGACAGAACTATGGCAACCTCGGCATACAGTGCTGAACCAAGACATATCCCGATTCCATCCTACTAACAATCTATCGGCATCCCAACAATCAGGTTGACCACGAACTACAGCCCATTGAGATATCACATCCTCGACCTGCGTACATTCCAAGAGCTCCACGGTTGCTCGAATAGAGACAACCCTGCTCTGATAAGCATCTTATGAGCAATCCTATGCTCTGATACCACATTGACAGGACCCATCCCAATCCCCTCGGGATTAGTGCGGGATGACCCTGCTCCCGTCTGACACGAAGTGTCAGACAAGGGATAATTTCGACCTTTGCCCTCCCGGGCTATCAGAGTACGCCAGGATCCGGAGGAGGTATGTGATATCTCGGTCTCTGCTACAGTCCACATCCGACGTCAACCTGAAAGGTAGTCAAAACATTAAAAACTGTGAGTGGACAAAACAAGAGTTTATAAAACTTTTCATAAGGAAGACATTTGTACCCTTCACTAAAAAGCATGCATGCATTCGAAAACCATTTATTCAGAAAAACCATAATGAAATCAAGTACACGGGCCACTGCCCAAATCCATAAGGGACTCAGCCCAAATCATAAGAAACTAACCATACGGGCCACTGCCCAAAACCTGTGTAAACACACATCATATATCATATATAGCATACATCACATATACATATAATTCACACAACCAATCCTGTCACGGTTTCCAAAGCTACGCGCGTGCTACCCAGGTCTCAATCCGAGTCTTCTCAAAGTCAAGATCAATGTCCGCAGACCACTGACCCTACCCGAGGTAATAGTAATCATAGCCTTCTTGAGAGTAAGGAACCCAACTGGGGGGTGACTCCACTCAGTCGGTGCTCCGTGACTACTCCGGGGTCCACCCAGGCCAACGACCCTCCCCGGAGGAGATAATAGAAGTAAAGGAATGTATATGAATACATATATACATAACATAAACATTCATGCCCAGTTCCCTTGAACCTTCATGATCTATAACATCCATTAACCAGGGTTCATGCCGGTTCCCATAAACCGTCATGTACCATAACGACCAACAAGGGTTCATGCCGGTTCCCATAAACCGTCATGAACCACAATGACCTTTCCAGAGTTCATGCCGGTTCCCATAAACCTCCATGAACTTGGAAATCCATCCAGGGTCCCTGACCCGAAATCATCGGTGTAAAACAACGGGGTCTCGTGCCCGAACATATGACTCAACTGGGCACCGTGCCCGATATCTAAGGGTCAGTCACGACTCTGATCATAGTGATGCGTGCAACCATCCATCCAGGACCACTCTCAATCCTGGTATGTCGCCGTGAACGAATCAACCGAAGCGACCACCACAAGATCATGGTGCCCTCATCACCTATCGATATCCTGAACCGTCAGCACTCCGAAGTCGAGCCTCCCCAGGCTGCACGACCACAAATCGTGCATCGTGACCTCTCCGGAAGGAACATATCCCAATCCGGAGGCGAGCGTCATATCGTCGATCGCCGTGCACATAGCACCCGCCGCGACCACGATTTAGACCCGGAGGTCGTAACTAGCGTCATATGCCCAGACAAAACCAAACGGGTCTCATACCCGAGTTTATCCTTTTAGAAATCCAAAACCTTTTCATTTAGACTAATAAAAGAAATACCGACCCGTATAGGCACCGTATAGGGTTAAAACCTCGAAATACGTGCTTATACGTAACCACATACAAATGCACCCATGGCATCATCAAACAAGTAATAAAACATATAATAAACATTTATGCATGTACCAATTTAGAAAACAAGGTCCACTCACAGACCGTCCGAGCTGCCGTCTCGATTTGCGTGCCATTCGGCTCCCCGAGCCGATCACCATTACCGGGACTCCCAAACCTGTCCAAATTTTAATAGAAGGTTAATAACTACTTAATTAACCTCCCATCAAAGCCCCGTAATTTTCTCGAACTTTTAACTATTTTTAAGCCGACCCAAGATGTCCGATGGGGCTATTGAAACGATGTCCGATTGACACGAGACCAGTCCCAAAATCTTCGTTACATCGAATAGAAGATTTCCCGTGTTGAACACTTCCCCAGAAACCCCACCATGCGCTGCCACGCGCCGCCCAAAGGCCCCTGCGCGTGGGCTCACGCGCCGGTGAACAGTGCATCGTCCTCAGCAATCGAACCGGGTCTGGCCGGTTCACTGGTTCTCCTAGACCGGCGTGACCGGTCCGGCCTGGTTCCTCCCTCAAATCTCGTCCGTTTTGTCCCATTTCAATCCTAAAAATCCTATTTTCTCCTTTCCAATCTATTCCAATTAACCAAACTAATCAAAACTTCCTAAATCAATCCTTAAAAATCACCCCCCACGGTCCCTGTTTTTCCCGGCCACCTTCCAGCCTTCCTCCCCCGTGAACCACCCTCCAAACCATCCTAAAATGTCCCTAGCAACTCCCTAATCATCTCCCTATCACCCAATACAGCCCATTAAGGATAAATCAAAAAATAGAAGAAATGGGGTCTAACCGGGTAGTTTGGTTCGAGTTCATGGCCACCGTCCACGGCGGCGCCGTCCTGGCCGGCCACCATCATCCACTCTGTCCTCAGCTCACTCTCTGCCTCTCATCCATGATCATAGGGTCAAGGGTAAGGATTTTGGGGAGAAATGGGATCGGGTTCAATTGGGTAAACATGGAGAAATAGGTGCACGGTTATATGGATGGATGCATGTATATGGAATGGTAGCCAGTGGATGGGTGACACTTGTCACTCATCCATTGGTTGCTGAAAAGTAACTGGCCCCACTAAAGACAAACGGTCCTCGTAAAACGTGTCATTATGAATAGTACCCCGAAACTTCTGTGAACCGTAACTTCGCCGTCAAATGTCCGAATTCGACGTGCCGCCTGTCTATGGATTTGTATCATCCTTATCTACGTAACGGTCTTCGGCCCTTGGCCATCAGACCTCTTGGTCAAAAAGTCAACATTTGCCCCTTTTTAACCAAAATTACGAAAATGCCCCTAAGCTTCCGAACGTCATAACTTCCTCCTCGAATGTCGGAATTGAACGTGCGACCTGTAAATGAACTCATGACGTCACGAACTACGTCACGGTCATTGGTCAATGTCCATTTGACCGCCCGAACGAAAAGTCAACATTTTGCCACGACTAGGGGCAAAACGGTCATTTCGCATCGGTCGTCCGATTTCGCCCAACTAATCAATGATTAGCCTCACTAATCGTGATTAGTCACTAATCTAATATAGGAATTTGGGACGGGTGGTTACAACCTTCGCTCCTTAATTAATTTCGTCCTCGAAATTCCAACCGACCTAATTCCAACCGTTAGTCCCTCCTTAATTAGTTTCGGACTTGAAACTCCAACTATCCTGATTCCACATCCACCTCGTGGAAAGTAGAATCAACCTCAAAACACGTGCACGCTCGTACACCAACTAACCAGAACAATCCTTACTCGTCTGCAACTAGACATACCACTAACGCTCACGTCGTATCGACTACATTCGACAACGTCGAATGACAGAAGTCGTACGCTCCGAACTGACACCACTTGTCAGATCTACCGTTTCGCTGACACAACTAACTAGACGGTTCCCTGCTCAACCACTAACTATCCTGTCGTCTGCTCCCACTGGGAGTCATCAGACCTCACACCGCGATCCACGCTGACACCTCTGACAATCTGTCACCACTTGACAGTCGTCAGTCAGAAACTAACACCATACTTACCTGTGGTTATACTAACCACCAAATTACTCAACCTGTGTGTAACTAGACCCATCAGAAACATTATGATCCAACGCACAGTATCCAATGTCTAGTTCACGACCTCGATTAATCCGACGGTATCAGAACCAATCCGACTACCAACTCGCTCACCAACGTATCACTGGTATATCCAGAATACCGCTACCAGACACCACAAGCCTATCCAGTATCGTACCTCGAACAACGTACAAGGTACGTACATCTACCCATCAATTAGCTTACAACCACCTAGGTCATAGCCAATCACGTTTCTGTTCTAGAGTCCATCTATCCAATCCAGCACTAGACAAATCAAAAACTCCGACCTATTATCCATTTCCAAATCCGAATTCGCAATTTCGTAAGAAATCCCGAATTGAAACCCATAAATCATATCCATAGCCATGTCCAAATCCGAATCCGAAATCATTATTCCGTAACTAGCATTTGGAATAACCATTCCGAACCCAAATCCATAAAAGAAAATTCATAGTTAAGCTCCAGAATCAAATCCTGAATCGTCACCCAGAATCCGATTCTAAAACCCAAATACAGAAATCCTCTTTCAAATTCCAAAATCTAATCCTGAATCGTCATCCAGAAATCTGATTCCAAAACTCGAAATATCGTTCACATCTACCGAGACGTACCAAAACCGAACCTCTCGGTTACCTGCTCAACCGATTACCCTATTACCATCGATTGACTTCGTAGGGAAGCCAATCACAATATCAACACATCTCTAAGCCTGACCATATCCGACTACGTTGGAAAACTACTCACCTAGGTAATATACCATACGGGATTCACTTCGAAAAGAAGTTCAGTCCTAACATCCTCAACTCAAACATCCAAGTAAGAGTGATAAACTCTCCACCTATCTAGATCATCCAAATCACGATCCAGATCCATAACGATACCCAAAGTCCTAAACCAATTCCCACATCTAAACAGATCAGTCAACGACGAGACACGCCGAGACTGTGGGTTCTCACTGATTACTTCGTATCGATCCTTGTCATCCCACCTAGGAAACATCAAGGATGATACCAAACAATGACATCAAAATCCATCATACCTGAATGCAAGCAAAACATGTTGTACTCACCACGCCATGTAATCTAACATCTTCTGCCACCAAGCAAAAAATGAGAAATCTCAATCACCTAACTTCGATATACTCACTCCACCTGATGACCCAAGACAAATCACAATTCCATCAACCAATACACGAGCAGCGTACTGGTGACAAACCCATCATCAATCATGGTAGAACCTGAGAAGTCACCCAAACGACTTCGAAATACCCGATACCAATGCGGAAAACCCGCATTCCACTTGTCACCTCAGTCGCAAACTCTCCAGATTCCGAAATTCCAACAAGATTGGAAACAACATACCTGGACATCAACCACGTGTCCCCTAACCAATTTAACTCTATTTGAGATCCACTGCCGGACCACAAATACCGAACATATGCCCATTACGACGGATGTGACTCAACGTCATCACAATCACCAGTACCAGCACCAGCGCTAGTACCAGTATCATCACCTGTCAGCATAGGCACAAAGTGTGCAAATCAGACAACCCTGGATCTCCGCTCCTACCGAACGACGACCCCGTACCTCTGCTCGAATAGGAGAAACTCTGCCTCTGCCGTACCCAACAACTCTGGGTACAGTCACCCTGAAAACTCATACGAGAAAAGGAAACGTCCCATGAACATCACCGATTCCAACCAATCGTAACTACGACCATTCTCGGTAGTAGTGCCTGCCACAGACTCGTGCAGACCTAACTACCAAACACCTCGATATCCAGACTCCGCATCCAACAGAATCAACCGCTCGTACCAACTACTCCGTATCCCCACTCCGGGATTCCATCGACAAGTACCAACCCTGATAACTTGCCCAACCAATCACTAACCAGTCGTAACTCGACTAACCAATGTCATCTACCAGGTCGCCCATGACCTTAGTTGCACCAAACGACAACTAAAGTAGCATGACAACCAACTATGTCTAACCGATAAACATAACCTCGACTGCGAAGTGCAGTCCCATCATAAGCTGACATGACTAGACCGACTAACGAATCCAAATCCGAATAGTCGTCCAAGTCAAACTACTCGTCAACTCACATTTTCGAACCATACACCCATGGTAGGGTTCCATAATCACGCCCTAAGGTCACTCTGAACCCAACTGCATAAGGCAATATAATCCATAATCTGACCATCCACGTGGTCTTAACATCGAAAAGACGTCAATCCAACTAGGATTCCCCGAATCCGGCTGCCTCCAGTAGTATATCCGTTTAACTTAACCAAATCCGATCATCGGATGGTCATAACACCCAACCAGTTGTCGGAACCGATCCTACGACATCGTGAAAGACGATCCCAACTAACCGTCTCAGGATCCAAAAATCTAACGTACGAATACGTTCACCCTTCCGTAGCGTCCCACACTGTCAACCCTGACAGAACTATGGCAACCCCGGTATACAGTGCCGAACCAAGACATATCCCGATTCCATCCTACTAACTATCGTATCGGCATCCCAACAATCAGTTTGACCACGAACTACAGCCCATTGAGATATCACATCCTCGAGCTGCGTACATTCCAAGAGCTCCGCGGTTGCTCGAATAGAGACAACCCCGCTCTGATAAGCATCCTATGAGCAATCCTATGCTCTGATACCACATTGACAGGACCCATCCCAATCCCTCCGGGATTAGTGCGGGATGACCCTGCTCCCGTCTGACACGGAGTGTCAGACAAGGGATAATTTCGACCTTTGCCCTCCCGGGCTATCAGAGTACGCCAGGATCCGGAGGAGGTATGTGATATCTAGGTCTCTACTACAGTCCACATCCGACGTCAACCTGAAGGGCAGTCAAAACATTAAAAACTTTGAGTGGACAAAACAAGAGTTTATAAAACATTTCATAAGGAAGAAATTTGTACCCTTCACTAAAAAGCATGCATGCATTCGAAAACCATTTATTCAGAAAAACCATAATGAAATCAAGTACACGGGCCACTGCCCAAATCCATAAGGGACTCAGCCCAAATCATAAGAAACTAACCATACGGGCCACTGCCCAAAACCTGTGTAAACACACATCATATATCATATATAGCATACATCACATATACATATAATTCACACAACCAATCCTATCACGGTTTCCAAAGCTACGCGCGTGCTACCTAGGTCTCAATCCGAGTCTTCTCAAAGTCAAGATCAATGTCTGCAGACCACTGACCCTACCCGAGGTAATAGTAATCATAGGCTTCCTGAGAGTAAGGAACCTAACTGGGGGGTGACTCCACTCAGTCGGTGCTCCGTTACTACTCTAGGGTCCAACCAGGAAAACGACCCTCCCCGGAGGAGATAATAGAAGTAAAGGAAGGTATATGAATACATATATATACATAAAATAAACATTCATGCCCGGTTCCCTTGAACCGTCATGATCCATAACATCCATTAACCAGGGTTCATGCCGGTTCCCATAAACCATCGTGTACCATAACGACCAACAAGGGTTCATGCCGGTTCCCATAAACCGTCATGTACCATAATGACATGACAAAGGTTCATGCCGGTTCCCATAAACCGTCATGAACCACAATGACCTTTCCATAGTTCATGCCGGTTCCCATAAACCTCCATGAACTTGGAAATCCATCTAGGGTCCCTGACCCGAAATCATCAGTGCAAAACAACGGGGTCTCGTGCCCGAACATATGACTCAACTGGGCACCGTGCCCGATATCTAAGGGTCAGTCACGACTCCGATCATAGTGATGCGTGCAACCATCCATCCAGGACCGCTCTCAATCCCGGTATGTCGCCGTGAACGAAGCAACCGACGCAACCACCACAAGATCATGGTGCCCTCATCACCGATCGATATCCTGAACCGTCAGCACTCCGAAGTCGAGCCTCCCCAGGCTGCCCGACCACAAATCGTGCATCGTGACCTCTCTGGAAGGAACACATCCCAATCCGGAGGCGAGCGTCATATCGTCGATCGCCGTGCACATAGCACCCGCCGCGACCACGATTTAGACCCGGAGGTCGTAACTAGCGTCATATGCCCGAGACAAAACCAAATGGGTCTCATACCCGAGTTTATCCTTTTAGAAATGCACCCATGGCATCATCAAACAAGTAATAAAACATATAATAAACATTTATGCATGCACCAATTTAGAAAACAAGGTCCACTCACAGACCGTTCGAGCTGCCGCCTCGATTTGCGTGCCATTCGGCTCCCCGAGCTGATTACCATTACCGGGACTCCCAAACCTGTCCAAATTTTAATAGAAGGTTAATAACTACTTAATTAACCTCCCATCAAAGCCCCGTAATTTTCCCGAACTTTTAACTATTTTTAAGCCGACCCTAAACCTTCCGACACCCCGAAAGCTATTGAAACGATATCTGATTGACACGAGACCAGTCCTAAAATCTTCGTTACATCGAATAGAAGATTTCCCGTGTTGAACACTTCCCCAAAAACCCAACCACGCGCTACCACGGGCCGGCCAAAGGCCCCTGCGCGTGGGCTCACGCGCCGGTGAACAGTGCATCGTCCTCAGCGATCAAACCGGGTCTGGCCGGGTCACTGGTTCTCCTGGACCGGCGTGACCGGTCCGGCCTAGTTCCTCCCTCAAATCTCGTCTGTTTTGTCCCATTTCAATCCTAAAAATCCTATTTTCTCATTTCCAATCTATTCCAATTTACCAAACTAATCAAAACTTCCTAAATCGATCCATAAAAATCACCCCCCACGGTCCCTCTTTTTCCCGGCCATCTTCCAGCCTTCCTCCGCCGTGAACCACCCTCCAAACCATCCTAAAATGTCCCTAGCAACTCCCTAATCATCTCTCAATCACCCAATACAGCCCATTAAGCATAAATCAAAAAATGGAAGAAATGGGGTCTAACTCGGTAGTTTGGTTCGAGTTCATGGCCGCCGTCCTGGCCGGCCACCATCATCCACTCTGTCCTCAGCTCACTCTTTGCCTCTCATCCATGATCATAGGGTCAAGGGTAAGGATTTTGGGGAGAAATGGGATCGGGTTCAATTGGGTAAACATGGAGAAATGGGTGCACGGTTATATGGATGGATGCATGTATATGGAATGGTTGCGAGTGGATGGGTGACACTTGTCACTCATCCATTGGTTGCTGAAAAGTAACTGGCCCCACTAAAGACAAACGGTCCTCGTAAAACGTGTCATCATGAATAGTACCTCGAAACTTCCGTGAACCGTAACTTCGCCGTCAAATGTCCGAATTCGACGTGCCGCTTGTCTATGGATTCGTATCGTCCTTATCTACGTAACGGTCTTTGGCCCTCGGCCATCGGACCTCTTGGTCAAAAAGTCAACATTTGCCCCTTTTTAACCAAAATTACCAAAATGCCACTAAGCTTCCGAACGTCATAACTTCCTCCTCGAATGTCGGAATTGAACGTGCCACCTATCTATGAACTCATGATGTCACGAACTATGTCACAGTCATCGGTCAAAGTCCATTTGACCGCCGGAACGAAAAGTCAACTTTTTGCCACGACTAGGGACAAAACGGTCATTTCGCATCGTTCGTCTGATTTCGCCCAACTAATCACTGATTAGCCTCACTAATCGTGATTAGTCACTAATCTAATCTAGGATTTTGGGACGGGTCGTTACACCTGATGTACAATCGAAAGAAAACATTAAGAATTTATGGAGATTGGATGATGAACAGTGTTCAGTGTTCTTTAAAATGTCGAGTTTGATTCGATTGGATTGAGGTATGTGTTTATGTAATTGGGTTTAAAGAACCTTAATTGGATCCATAACGATGCTAATGGACAGTTTAATTGTAGAAATCAAGCAAGAATTAAGGGAGATACAATCGGGTCATCTCGCGAGTTGTAGGATCCGTAACAGTTAAACGGGCGAGGAAGAACACTGTAGCAGGGCAATCTAGCAGGCGCGTGAGTTTCACTCACAGCCACTCACGGCGGCGCGTGAGGGCGCTTGGAACCGTTTTCCAAGGCGAGGTCAACATGACTTTTGTTCTATGCAATGTAATGAACATTTTTGATTTGGTTTCGAGTTAATCAGACACCGTTTCGATATTGTTTCGAGGGTTCGAAGATTTATATTTTGTTTTCAATTAATATTTTATTCCCAAAAAATTATGGGAAATTAATATGATATTCATTAAGTCATTAGTGACCGTTAATGATGATTTTGGGCAGGACATGGGATTCCTGGAAAGTGTCGAAAATTAAGGAAAGCGCGCGGTTTGGACAGTGTGTGAGTGGACGTTTGTTTGATAAACTGATATGGATGCATAGTTAATTGTTTTACATGATTGATTGCGTGATTTGAATTGTAATGAAGTCATGGTGATTTGGCATGATTATTTGTGATTAAATGATTTTTTTAATCGGGCTTTCAGGCACATTTTTCGAGAAAATGTGCAATTGATATTTTGTGCTAGGCTCGGAGTCAAAATGGTTTCAAAATGGATATTTTCAATGAATTGGTGAGTTAAGGAGGATTTCTGGATTATTTTAATGTTTTCAAATGAAATTTTATGAATTTACGTGTAAATGGTAATTGGGGCTTGAGACCCGGTCGGGAATGATTTGGACTTGGTTTGAAGTCAGGAATTTGATTGACATGTTTTGGGATGAAATCCCAGGATGGTTTTCATTGTGATTGTGAGTACCCAGACGGTCGGAGCTAGGGGATCACCCTGACGACCAGAGCTTAGGGGATATGATTGTGAGTTGTTCTATGGTAAGCCAGCTTCTCAGATGCGACTGAGCCTGGATGTACCACTCGGATGTGTCTGAGCCTGGGGATGTGTTCGCCCAGATGTGACTGAGCCCGAGGGTTAAGCCCAGATGTGTCTGATCCCGAGAATGTGGCTGAATATTGGCCTACGCGTAGTGCGGATGTGACTGTGTGGTTGTTTGTGCACTTGCGAATAGTGTGGATTGATTAATTGGTTGATTGGTTGATTGTGCACTTGTGAATAGTGTTGTTTTATGTTGATTGTGATTGTGTACTGGTATTGAGTACGGGTTATTGGTCTTTGTGGCCAGGTGATTATGTTTTCACTGGTTTAGCTTGAATGCCTGGATTTGATACTTGTCATGTGATTTGGCTGGAAAGCCGGTGATTGTTATTTATATGTTTTTACCTATGCATGCATGGTTTGATAAACTGGAGGGCAAATGATGTATTTTGAAATGTGTTTTAAATGATATTATTTTTGTCCACTCACACCTTTTATGTTTTGATGACCCTTCAGGCCGTGGCATGACGTTCGGGGCTGATCGAGAGGTGGAGGCATGAGTTGAAATTAGTGCGGTTATCCCTTGTTCGGAAGGCGCTGAAGGGTAGTTTCGGGACTTCAGTTGACTTGTCAGACGGGAGCAGGACCGGGCACGGTTATCAAAGTCTAGTTGGGACAGGTCCTGTCAAATTGGTATCAGAGCACTAGGTTGCTGATTCTGTTGCCACATCATGCCTCCGAAAGGTAAGCCGCGTGCGCGACCTGGTAGTGAGACTAGTATTTAAGGGTATATGAGACCTCGTGATAATTCTCAAAATGAGATTGGCCTTGGATTGAGGGTCAAACATTGCCTTTTATGTTCTCACTGTGTCGGACTTGTGTTGGTCCGGATTGTTGTTTACAATAATGATATGGCATCTGGATGGGCATGTTGGGCCCAGGATGAACTTGATTCGAGTATAGGTGGGGTCGAATGAGTGACCTTCGGATTTTAGATATTTGATGGGACTCAGAGAGAGTCCGGAATTGGTTTAATGTGTGTTGGGAGATCCTGAATATGATCTGGTTCGCCTAGGGGGTGTTTTCTAGATGACCGGATCTGCCAGTGGTGGCATTGATGTTAGTGCATGTTGAATTCAGACTCGAGAGGAGTCGAGACATTGCATTTGGACTTAATAGGAGTCAGGAGTTGGTTTAGTACTCAGGATGAGTCATGATGTGACATGAGGGCTAGGAATGAGCCGGGAAAGATGGAAACTGTAATTTTGGTTGTACATAACGAGTGAGTGAGGGTTCACGTGGGAACCCGCGGTATTGAAATGGATGTGAATTGAGTCTCCATGCTAGTTTTTAGAGAGGTACACTTAAATTTCGGGGACGAAATTCTTTAAGGGGGGGAAGGTTGTAATGACCCGGAAATTCGAAAAAGGAAAATTTAGAAAATTTGAAGGAAAATGACGATTTTGCCCCTGGAATTGGGCGAACGGTTGACTTTTGGTTCGAGCGGTCAGACGGACTTTGACCGATGTCAGTGATGTAGTTCGGGACGTCACGAGTACGTAGACAGGTGGCATGCGTCAATCGGAGTTCGGACGTGAATGTTACGGGTCTAGAATTATGAGGGGTATTTTGGTAATTATGTAAGGAAGGGCAAATTGGATTTTTTGCCTGTCTGATGACTCATCAGGGAAATTAACACTGCTTGGACATATGTCCCTCGGTATTTGGAAGAGAATTCGTTATCTGGTGACATCTGTCACCACACTTGACAGATTGGTGGTAATTGTTGCTGTTGAAACCGTTTGAAATCAAGCTACGACTAAAATGATAAAAACAGAGTTATGCTCATGGTTGATCTGATCAGTAGACGACAGAGAGAAACAAATCGAATTAACACCAAGGACAGAGAGTGAATGGGATATCCAGAGAGGAAAAGAAAGAGAATTAATGTCGAAACCAGCTGAAATCAAACTTAGAAACCTGAAAACCCACCCATGAGCATTAATTTCGAATTCGAATTTGTGGACATTAATGAGTGAAATTGCGATTGGATTAAGCTTCCTGAGTTCAAACCGAAGCGAACCCAATTAAAACTGAAGAGAATTGATGTTGTTTTGGCTCTGAACGGACCTAGTGACAGAGAAGAAATTCGAGGTTTGAGTTGTGATCTTGGAGGGATTAAACGATGAAATTGAACTTGAAAAGATGTTCATTAGGATCCCACGAAGCTCCCTGATGTTTCCATCGAAAGAAAACACTAAGAATTTATGGAGATTGGACGATGAACAGTGTTCGGTGTTCTTCAAAAAGTCGAGTTTGATTCGATTGGATTGAGGTAAGTGTTTATTTAATTGGATTTACAGAACCTTAATTGAATCCATAACTATGCTAATGGACAATTTATTTGTAGAAATCAAGCAAGAATTAAGGGAGATTAAACCGTGTCATCTCGCGGGTTGTAGGATCCGTAACAGTTAAACGGGCGAGGAAGAACACTACAGCAGGGCAGTGTAGCAAGCGCGTGAGGGCGTGTGGAACCGATTTCCAAGGTGAGGTCAACATGAATTTTTATCTATGCAATGTAACGAACATTTTGGCGTTGGTTTCGAGTTAATCGGACATCGTTTCGATATTGTTTAGAGAGGCCGAAGGTTTATATTTTGTTTTCAATTAATATTTTATTCCCGAAAAATTATGGGAAATTAATATGATATTTATTAAGTCATTAGTGACCCTTAATGATGATTTTGGGCAGGAATTGGGATTCCAAGCAAGTGTCGGAAATTAAGGAAACGCGTGTAGCTCGGAAAGCGAGCGGTTTGGACGGTGTGTGAGTGGACGTTTATTTTATAAACTGATATGCATGCATAGTTAAATGATTTACATGATTGATTGCGTGATTTGAATTGCAATGATGTCATGGTGATTTGGCATGATTATTTGTGATTAAATGATCATTTTAATCGGGCTTTCGGGCACATTTTTCGAGAAAATGTGCAATTGATATTTTGGGCTAGGTTCGGAGTCAAAATGGTTTCAAAATGAATATTTTGACTGAATTGGTGAGTCAAGGATGATTTCTGGATTATTTTAATGTTTTCAAATGAGATTTTACGGATTTACGTGTAAATGGTAATTGGCCTTGAGACCTGGTCGGGAATGATTTGGACTTGGTTTGAAGTCAGGGATTTGATTGACATGTTTTGGGATGTAATCCCGAGATGGTTTTCATTGTGATTGTGAGTGTCCAGACGGTCGGAGCTAGGGGATCACCCTGACGACCGAAGCTTGGGGGATATGATTGTGAGTTGTTCTATTGTAAGACAGCTTCTCGGATGCGACTGAGCTTGGATATACCACTCGGATGTGTCTGAGCCTGGGGATGTGTTCATCCAGATGTGACTGAGCTCGAGGGTTGAGCCCAGATGTGTCTGATCCCGAGAATGTGGCTGAATATTGGCCTACGCGTAGTGCGGATGTGATTGTGCGGTTTTTTGTGCACTTTTGAATAGTACGGATTGATTGATTGATTGGTTGATTGTGCACTTATGAATAGTGCTATTTGATGTTGATTGTGATTGCGTACTGGTATTGAGTACAGGTTGTTGGTCTTTGTGGCGAGGTGATTATGTTTTTACAGGTTTGGCTTGAGAGCCGGGATTTGATACTTGTCATGTAATTTGGCTGGAATGCCGATGATTGTTATTCATATGTTTTTCCCTATGCATGCATAGTTTGATAAACTGGAGGGTAAATGTTGTATTTTGAAATTTGTTTTAAATGATATTATTTTTGTCCACTCACACCTTTTATGTTTTGATGACCCTCCAGGTCGTGGCACGACGTTCGGGGCTGATCGAGAGGCGGAGGCATGAGCGGAAATCAGTGCGGTTATCCCTTGTCTAACAGGCGCTAAAGGGTAGTTTCGGGACTTCGTTTGACTTGTCAGACAGGAGTAGGACCGGGTATGGTTATCAAAGTCCAGTTGGGACGGGTCCCGCTAGTCACCTTCTTACACAATGCCACGTGTCCATGCTAATGTCATCATGATACGTTTGTTGCGACGTCACTTGATAACCTCTGATAGCGCTGACGTGGCACTACCACGTCGATGCTGACTCATCTTGATATCCTTCCATGTGTCACCATCTGTTTGGCCATGTGGCCTAACATGATGACGTGGATTGCCACATCATCACCTTAACCTCCAGTCGGGTCGACCCGTTTCACTGTAATCCCGGGATGGTTTTAATTGTGATTGTGAGTGCCCAGACGGTCGGAGCTAGGGGATCACCCTGACGACCGGAGCTTGGGGGATATGATTGTGAGTTGTTCTATTGTAAGACAGCTTCTCGGATGCGACTGAGCTTGGATGTACGACTCGGATGTGTCTGAGCCTGGGGATGTGTTTGTCCAGATGTACCTGAGCCCGAGGATTGAGTCCAGATGTGTCTAATCCCGAGAATGTGGCTGAATATTGGCCTACGCGTAGTGCGGATGTGACTGTGTGGTTGGTTGTGCACTTGTGAATAGTGGTGATTGATTGATTGATTGATTGGTTGATTATGCACTTGAGACCTGGTCGGGAATGATTTGGACTTGGTTTGAAATCAGGGATTTGATTGACATGTTTTGGGATGTAATCCAGAGATGTTTTTCATTGTGATTGTGAGTGCCCAGACGGTCGGAGCTAGGGAATCACCCTGACGACCGGAGCTTGGGGGATATGATTGTGAGTTGTTCTATGGTAAGCCAGCTTCTCGGATGCGACTGAGCCTGGATGTACCACTTGGATGTGTGTGAGCCTGGGGATGTGTTCGCCCAGATGTGATTGAGCCCGAGGGTTGAGCCCAAATGTGTCTGATCCCGAGAATGATGTTGAATATTGGCCTACACGTAGTGCAGATGTGACTGTGTGGTTGTTTGTGTACTTGTGAATAGTGTGGATTGATTGATTGATTGGTTGGTTGATTGTGCACTTGTGAATAGTGCTATTTGATGTTGATTGTGGTTGCGCACTGGTATTGAGTACGGGTTGTTGGTCTTTGTGGCCAGGTGATTATGTTTTCACAGGTTTGGCTTGAGAGCCGGAATTTGATACTTGTCATGTGATTTGGCTGGAATGCCGATGATTGTTATTCTTATATTTTTCCCTATGCATGCATAGTTTGATAAACTGGAGGGTAAATGTTGTATTTTGAAATGAGTTTTAAATGATATTATTTTTGTCCACTCACACCTTTTATGTTTTGATGACCCTCCAGGACGTGGTACGACGTTCGGGGCTGATCGAGAGGCGGAGGCATGAGCGGAAATCAGTACGGGTATCCCTTGTCTGACAGGCGCTGAAGTGTAGTTTCGGGACTTTAGTTGACTTGTCATACGGCAGTAGGACCAGGTATAGTTAACAAAGTCCAGTTGGGACGGGTCCCGCTAGTCACCTTCGTACACAATGCCATGTGTCCATGCTAATGTCATTTGCTGATGTCATCATGACACGTTTGTTGTGACGTCGCCTGATAACCTCTGATAGCGCTGACGTGGCACTACCACGTCGATGCTGACTGAACCTGATATCCTTCCACGTGTCACCATCTGGTTGGCCATGTGGCCGAACATGATGACGTGCATTGCCACGTCATCACCTTCAACCTCCCGTCGGGTCGACCCGTTTCACTGTAACGGGTCTTTCGAACCACAACGTTGACCCGGCCATATCTCAGCCATTTCTCAACCTTTCTCCGCCATTCATTTTCCAAAATGTTCGTCTTCCTCCTAGGAAGAGATCCCTAACCTCAAAACCAAGAGAAGGTACCTGAAAATGGTTGGCCAAGCTTGAACCTTCTTAGCCATCTTTCGAACCTCCACCAGAGCCCATTCCTGTGTCCTTTCTCTTCGATTCATGGCCCTGTGAGCTCGCATGAACTCAGAGAAGATAAAAAGGATAACAAACTATGACTTCCATGTCTTAAAAACCAAACCCAAAGTCTAACCAAAATGGGTTCACGCGTTTTACCTGGTTTTTGGGTTTTTAGGTAGCCACCGTAGCTCCTCCGTCCTCCACTATCTCTGTCAATCTCTCTCGACTCACCCTCTCACTCTGTCTCTCTCAAGTAGCACCAGATGCAAAGGAAAAATAAGGAGAGGGGTTTCGAGTTTGTTCAAACAAAGGGAAGAGGGGTGCATGTATGTGGGGTGATAGGCCAATGGGATGAGTGACACTTGTCACTCAGCCATTGGTCTAGTTGAGATATTTTAGGCCCACTAAAAACAAACCAAAAGTCCACTTGTCTCATAAAATGTGCAACTGTAATAGTTCGTACAATCGTTATAGACACGTAAAATCACTCTAAGACGTCCAAATTCGTTGTGCTACCTTTCTACGTACTCGTAATCCCTCGATCTACGTAATGGACCGCGATCCATGTGTAATTACCTCTCGGGTCAAAAGTCAACATATTTTCCTTCTAGGGGCAAAATTATCATTTCACCTCGACTAATCACGATTGGTCTCTCTAATCATAAAATTTCGTTAAGGCTCGTTAAATCAACCGATCCAACCATCCACATTTGTTGTGCATACTCGTAGATCATCTACAAGAAAAGTTAGAAGATTTTGAATTCTCGGGCGTAGGTAATGGTGCGAAAACGGATCAACAGTTAAAAAACGTTCTATTATGATCGGACGACTTACACTCCTCGAAACATAATGAGTTTCGTCGGGTGGATTTCAGGTACTTAAAGACACAAAATGAAAAGTTGGACTTTGGAATTTATTTTATTACATTTGTTTTCCAACTTACCTAACAAATATTTCAAAAATATACGTCGGGTAATAGTTTAAAATTTTTGGAAAAATTATCTTTATGTTGTGTGAGTGCTAGTAAAAACGTTTGTTGGGTGAGATAGAAAAATGTTGGGTAACGTGAAATATTCGTCAAGTAACTTCACAAAATTACCAGTCCAAAATTTACCGTCCAAAAGTTTCGCAAACATTTTCGCCATAAATTCAAATTTTCGCAAAAATTGGAATTTACTTAAGGTTACCTGACGAACCTTTGTCGAGAAACACTAAAATGACCAGACTCTTCTGGTTTCACGCTGACGCTTTGATTTCCCCTCCATATTACCCGACAAACCATTAAACTAGGTCCGACAAAGGTTCTTCAAGCTACGTCCATCGACAGCTTAAAACAGACAACTTTCCTCTTCCTCCTCTCTTCTTCAAATTCCATTACCCACAGAGCCTAAAAAAAAATCCCTCGCCTCATTACTCTCTCTTCCTATCTCGCCTCATTACTCTCCCTGCCACCATAAGATTGGGTCGACACCACATCTCGTTGTCGTAGCCAAGTCGTTGCCACCTCCACTGCCGTCGCACACTCCTCTCTCTCCAACTATAAGTTCATTCTCTGTCTCTCTCTTTCTCTCGCTCACTCACTCCTCTCTCTCTCAATGTGCTTATACATATATATTGTTTAATTAGTTAATTTATATATATTTATATAACATGGATGATATGATAAGTATCTATCGATATTTGGATTAGATTTTGGTGGATTATTTGTGATTGAACTTGTTAGATTTTGTGATTGAATTTGTTAGATATTGGTTATTTGTGGATTATGGATTATGGTTGATTATTAGTTATTAGTATTGATTATTATTTATTATTGATTATTATTGATGATTAATTATTATAAATTATTATCGATTATTGATTTGTTATTGATTATATATTAAATATTATTTGATAATTGATTATAGATTATTGTACATTGATTAATTAGTATTTTTTAAGTTGTTACTGCAGATGTTAGTACCCACGTTGCATACTACGAGGTCTCGCCCTCACGCATCACCGACTGTGGTTGAGGGGCTGGCGAATGCAATAAGCTCGCATGTACTGAACACGTCGAGGGTAAACGGAGCCCCTATATCTGTAACTCACACACGGACGCAACCCCTCAGCCAGCATCTAACACGTCGACGGTCCCACCGATCCCGACTTTCCGCATCGTGGACCATATGAGACCTAGTACCTCGTTAGCTCATCGACAACATTCGAAGAAACAAGGAGACGAACCGGATCCAGACGGAATGATCCTTAAGGGTGAGTTTGTAAATATTTTTATTTGAAAGATTTGTTTGTAGTTTTTTGCTCATTATTATTACTATTGCGTACCGAATTTGTAAGGAGAAGCATGCACGTGCAAGGGATCAACTGGGCAAAGTCATACCAACGGATTTACAAGTTGTTAAATGCCAAGACCAGGAGCATTTATGTTGATCGGCTCTACTCAGCACCCACTAAGGTCCATAGCTTAATGGTGAATGACATGGATGTCATTCTTCGCATCCATTAACTAATGATTGGCGATACCTTCCAGCAGCAATGTTCGGAGCAACTCACCCTCTGTTGGGGTGCCTTATCAGCAATTGTTTTTAATGATTTTATATAATTTTAATAATTTATTGCAGGAGAATTTTCAGCATGACACTGAAAATGGGACTCTAATGAAATACACGAGGCATCGCTAGCAACTACGGTACTACGAGTGGAAGTCAAAGCTCCTCGACTAGTGGTTGTGCTGGCTTTCCCCGGAGGAAGCTTGTGATAATCCTCTACAGGAGCTAGAGGGTGCTTGGGAGATCAGGTGGAACTAGATCTGCAAGCACTTCGTGACACCCTCATATATATCGTAATGTTCACTTTATTTAATTATTTAATTTTTTAATCATACTTTTTCATTATCATATTTACTTATTTTTTTGTAATGAAGAGAAAAAATCAGAGGACAACAAGGAAATTTGGAAAAAGAAGACGTTGAACCACCATAGGGAGTCACGTCCCTTAGCGGCCAAATACGAGGACCAGCACAAAGCTGGGTCACTTTTCTCGGAGGTGGATGCTTGGGGACAAGTGTACGATGGCCATGGGAACTAACAGGCTGATGCGCTTCGCGTATGTTTATATAGGTTTATTTAATTGTTTAATTATTTGTTTATTTTTTTTATACAATTAATAAATTTGTTTTGATTTCGTAGGCGAGAATGCTAGCAGATGTTCAGCATACCCAAGAAGAGTTTACCCAACAACAGCTAGGCGCACCTTTGGAGTATAAGTTGCCTTATCTAGAGTGATCGAGGGAAATCTTGGAGCGACAGCTGGGACGATGTCCAAAAAAGATCATTCAGGGAGATAACGAAGGGCTAGAACGAGAAATCTCGATTGGCTCTGATACTTCTTCTAGGGACATCAATCTCGAGGAGTACTAGGAGTTAAGGTGCGACTAAATTACTCTCCGGACAGAGACCACATAGCTGATAACCCAAAACGAGAGCTTTCAGACCGAAAACAACCAGATTTGGGCTCAAATTTCGGTGGTCTTTCGATGCTTGGGCGAGACACATCCTTAATCCCTAGAGAAACAGTTTGCTTCGTCCGAACGGCCTCACCACATCGACGAGCCCCACCCGTAGCCGCCTATTTCCTTATACTTCGTTTGTAAAAATTCTATTATTTTAATTATGTTCAAAAAAGTAATTTAAATTTTATAAATTTATATTTCTAATTCCATATTTGAATTTTAATTATTTTTCATACTTTTAAATTTAATAAATATTTAATAAATTAAATAATATGAAAAACAAATTGAATTATTATAAAAAAAAAAACTAATTAATATAAAAACAAATTTTTTCACTTTTTTCCAATGAATATTTAAAAAGTTACCTGATGAATATTATTATTTTGATGCATTGCTACGAAACATCTTTTTAACTGTTCAAATGTTACCTAACGAAAATTTATATGTTACCCAACGAATATTATACTTTCGACGGAGTGCCACCAAACATTTTTGTAACTAGTAAACTGTTACCCGAAGAATGTTTAATTGTTACTCGGCGAATATTAGTTTTTTGGTAGGTGGCCGCCAAACCGTGCAACAAGCATGTGGCCGTGCGAGCGTGATTGCTTTGTCGGGAGTAGTGCGTTGACTCAATGCTACCTAACAAATTTACACCAACGATCGCTGCTTCCGGTAAAACTAATGTTACACAATGATTGTCGTTCATTCGTCGTCAAAAGTTATGGCCACACCACAATGGCTCGACAACAGGCTGCCCGATAGTGGCTCGTCATGTTTTGTGTTACTCGACGATTTTTAGTTGTTACTCAACGAAGCTTTTTCGCCAGGTAAACGCTTGTTTCTTGTAGTATGCGTACTAGAGTGGGAATTTACCAAATTAAAGAACCAATGTGACTAAAGCCCAAAGTCCAACTAGCATTCACTTGATGGATCATAGAGAACTGAGAGCATGAGTAACGTAATCATGCTAACATAGGGTCGAAACTGTCAGAAGGAAAAAATGAGGCGCGGCAAAGTCGTCGTGAAGGAGGAGTATGTATGGATGCACATGTCGACTAGTTTCACTCTCATGCTAGCTATAAAAGGAGACTAAACCTTCTTCTCAAGGGACAACCAACAACTCAATCAAACAAACAGATTAATCAAATTCAATAAATTTCAACAATTGCAAACTCTTAAAAATTTTCTTAGCTACCCAAAAACTTGCATTCATAGCAAAACCTGTTTCTTCCTATATAGGATCAAGATTATGTTCTCTTTTCAACCCTTCTCAGTTCTTACTCTAAGAACACCAAGCTTCCTTCATTTCGACTTGCATTCCAAGTTCGATTCTGAAGACTTCTTGACCACTTGAATTCATCTCGACTTGCTTTTATAGCATATTTTAAAGATCACTTAACACCCATCTCTTTACAATTGCCTCAAACCAGCCTTTTTGAGACTTTCACACTTGCACTCCTAAACATCATCACATCATTCCTGCTGCTTTACCAACCTATGGTATGATTTCAAAAAATGTCCATCCAGTTGATGGTCTTTCGACCAACCTGCTAGTTCATGGCTTAGTTTAAAGATAGTTTACCTACAATATTTGTAATTCATTCTTCACTTTAAGTATTAAAGCATTTTACTTTCTAAGTGTTTATACTTCACCTGTATCTCAATACAATTGATTTCTTCAAGTTTGATCTGGATATCTAGAATATACCAACTAATGTATTCTATGGCTAACTAAGTCATAGAGCTATCTTCGTCTTCTGGTCCAATATTGCCATTCTAACTTGAAATGATTGATCTATCTAACAGCTAAGTAAGATGCCCGCTTTCTCCACCATCACTTAATTAAAAGAAAATATGTTTAGTCCTTAAAGAAAGCATAGAAAAAAACAGCGCAAGTAAGATGCCTGCTTTCTCCACCATCACTTAATTAAAAACAAGGTACTTGGGCTGCAATATAGAACCATTTCTAGCCCTGTCTAATATCAACTTCTACTAGTGACACACCTATTTTTTAAGGCAGCTAAAAAGCCAAGTCAGCTGCTCCTTCGGAATTGAGCCATCGAACCGCGACCCCGGATTCCGCTACGATAACTTTTGGATACAAACATAATCTAGCATGCCCAATGGGACTCTTATGCAGTTCATGTCCAAGTTCTGATACACAAAATGAAGACGTGATGCTAAAGGGAGGTTTGTAAAAACCACACCGTAGCAAGCAGTTCCAAAGTTTCCACCAATGGAAACTAACAAGGAGACTCCTCAAGATGGAGTATTTGAGGATATCTCCAGCCAAGAAATCCCTACGGAAGAATCGATGAAATTCATCAAAGTCATCATGACTCCTATATGCACTTAGATGAAGGCCTTGAATGAGAAAGTTCAAGAGCTCTCCAAATAGAGGAAAACGGAGTCGAAAGAAACCACCACCCTACCTCTAATGGTGGTAGGTCTATAATAGCAAGACCATCATTCTTCGTTGCCTCAGTAATTGAAGTCCCAGAAACGAGTAGCGCCCGCCAGGGCCTGCCAAAAGATGACGTCGGGATCCTAGCCAAGTATTGACTACCCATTCATGAAGATTCAAAGGTTAAGATGGCTAGAAATATCCCAGCTGGAATTAAGGCTGACTACGAGAACTAGAGAAGATCTAACGACACAGGGTCAGAAGAGGAATCAATCATGATCAAAGGCCTCCCCGTGTAGTCAAATATTAGGACATCATGACCGAAATGGTCGAAATTAGGTGTTTGATTCAAGGACGGCCAGTGCTTCCTAAGAGTGTCATTGTCGTGACATAGAGGAATTTGCACCCAATATACTTAGACTAGAATAATCCTTTTTCCAAGAACTTCAAACCACCATCTTTTCCACTCTTCAGTAGAGATGGTAGTACTTCGTCTCTGAAACATATAGGGAGATTCTCAACCTAATTTGTAGCTCTTGCGGATTACTCCTACCTCAAGCTACATCATTTTTTGCAGCTCTCTGGTTAGGGATGCATTTTCTTGGTATACATTGGTACTAGAAGCCTCCATACACACTTGGGAGCAAATAGAGGCCAAGTTCCAAGAGAAATTTTACCCGGTCGAACCTGAGGTCACGATCAGCGATCTAACTTCCATCAAACAAGGAGAGCATGAAACTGCTGAGAGTTTTGTTGCTAGGTTTAAAAGAATAAAAATGAAGTGCATGTTCCCCAAGAGTAATGCCAATATGGTAGCCATTCTTCATAGAGTGCTAAGGTTCTCGTTAAGGAAGAAATTCGATGATACCACTTTCTCAGATTTTCAGGAGATAGTGGTATGTGCATCTATGTTTGCGAGATTACTAGAAGAAGAACAACGGTAGAAGTGTAACTCTAAAAAAGCCTTTTTCTACAAAAATAGAATACCTTACACTAGGCAGACCACAAAGATGTCTAGGAGGAATTGGAAAGGAGAGGAGGGCAGGAACTAGAGATAGTTACCAACGAGATCCAGACTACAGGTAAAAGGCATGCTACCATCAAATCATTGGTCAAACTCGTGTAGGATCAGAATCCCTCTAATACAACTAAAGGGTACATTAACAATAAACACCCGATTTTCACCTTATACCTATTCGATGTGACCGAGGCTGGAGAAATATACGATGAGTTGGTCAAGACAAAAGTGATCAAACAGGATCCCAAGTAGGATGCCTAGACCGGAGGAAATCAAGGGAAGATAGTTTTGAAAACGGCATGTATCACTACACCACTCCACCACAAATTGTGTCCAATTTAGGGAGACAATCCAAAGCTTGATCAACTAAGGACACATCACCTTGGCCCCAAAACCAAAAAAAAAAAACAATGATGGTGGAAACTAGGTGTTGAGATAGACCTAGAACATAAAAGATCAAGAGAAAAATGGGACAAGGATTTCCTCAAGATTCTCAAAACTGGCTACGGAGCTCACATTTTGAAAGAAAGGCTCCCTCAAAGTTCTACCTTCTAAGGCTATAGGGATATCAAGAAGGAACAAAAATGGCCAGCTAACCAGCAAAATCGCAAGGGCAAAAAAAACCACTTCACCAGGATCAACAAGAACTCGACTTGGTAAGGCCATCATCCAAGTTGAACAATAGTATATGGTTTTGCAAGATTAGCAAGCCGACCAAAGGATTGGGAATGACTGCCAAGCCAAGGATCCAAAGACAGTACCAGGTCTACAAAATGGCCCAGGCGATTTTGGACGCAACCCTGCCAATAACCAATAGGGAGTTGATGTGTCCTTCTGAGGAAAACTAGAGAAATAGAAAAGATGAGGCCAACCTACAACGAACCATATCCCTCCAAAGTTCTAGTTCTGAGAATCCTATAGAAGCCAAAAGAAAGATCATGCTTGACAAGTTTACAAAGGATGAGTTTGCAAACAAGAAGTATGTAAACATTCTGACAACGGGGAAAGATTCTGACCAACACACCTCGCAAAGTGGAAGTCATAGCATGACTGAAAAAGAGCTTATATTTTTCAATAAAAATGTTGGAGGTTATGGAGATGGAACGGTTGTTCGATAAACAGTAACAAAATATTCACCAAGGGATAAACCTAGTGATAGTACTACCAGAATATTTGGCGGTTGTCTACCACCAGGTAAACCAAATGAAAGGCAATTTGATTGCATGCGAACCATCTCAAGCAATGATAGAGATCCCGACCAAGCACGGTGAATGTGAAAGTTTCATTTTGAAAGCAGGAGGCTTTAAGGAGAAAATGATCTTCTAAAATCCTATCGAGGAGATACCAAATCACTTATTGCCCATCTTCATTTTTGCGTACATAGAGGGTATCCTGATCTGCAAGGTCATGATCGATAGGGGAGCTTCCATCATTTTCCTACCATCTAGAATGTTGGAGAGGCTTGGTAAGACAGTTAAGGAATGCTTGCCGACAACGACAATGATGTCCAACTTCACTAAAACCTTTACTAAGACTCTTGGGATTTTCCCCTTGGAGATCACTGTTAGTTCCAAGAGGTTAATGCTGGCTTTCTTTGTAATCGATAGCACAACCAGCTATAACTTACTATTGGGCATGGATTAGATCCATAAGAGCATGTGAGTCCCATCCACCCTCACTGGGAAATCACCCTATGAAATCCCAAGATAACCTTCGAAGGAGGTCTTTTGGAAGTCATCCAAGTAGACGTAAAGCCATTCATCGCTAACCTAATGGTTACTAAGGCTAGTTTCTACGATCTCGACCTAAGAAGATGGCCGCCCCACCAAAGTTACTTCCCACAGGGTAGTGAAGTAAAAGCTCTGGGCTCTTGAAAGAAACACCATGATCTAAGACAAGGAAAAAGAGGGAGGGGCAAGTTTCTACATGGCAGGGACATTTTGGATCCATAAAGTAAAGTAGAAAAGAACATGCTGCTTGAGAAGTAATGATGGCGTGATGAAAGAAAGTCTAACCTACTGCAACACATCTTAATAGGATTCTACCTAGTGCTTCAAGGTTCAAAGAAATAAATAGACAAGAAAAATACTTGTGCACGATGCTTGCAAGTGCATCTTTAAAAAAGAAACAAACATGGAATTGCATTACAATTAAAGATGAAATTACAAAAAGCTAGCTAAATGGGTCAAAAAACAGTGATCATCCAACAAAGTGGGCGACACTTCGGTAGAGCTAAAAAATTGCTATCACAAAATGACCACTGACAAGAAACCTAAACCACCTTCCCATTACTATTACTACTAGTCATATTTTGCGACCACATTGAAGTGTGACCAAATTGCAATCTCAACCATCAGCCTTTCATTGAACCACCCATCAAGAGAAGGACGACCATTGGCTTGGGCTATGTACCCATCATCATATCTATGCTTAAAGGATAAGGGAGCAATGCTCTCGATGACTTGGTCGCGAACATGTATCATCTCCAGCAGGTCTGAAACCCGGGACTTCAGGATGGCATGCTCTTCTTGAGCATGAGGAATATTCATACACTTCCTATGGAAGGAGGTTTCTAGAGACTAGGCTACTACTGAAATGCCAGTAGAGACGTGGCAGAAAAATGACTGTTGTTCTGCTTATCAACCTCGTGGGAGTGCACCAAATCTTGAAGTTGTTGTATCTCAATGGCCCATGAATCGACCAGGTGCCTCAAGGTGATGAATTAACTTTCCAAGAAAGTGACCAAACTTGAAGCTCCATTCTGGGTGTTTCTTACTTGAGGGTTGGTCGGCTTGTTGGAACTTGCCATTTTTTAGGAAGACAAAGTGAATGGTGAAAACTGTTACCAGATTTTTCAACCTTTATAAGCTAAAAAATCAGGGTTGACGTCAACTAAACGACTATCATCACCCATGAGTTTAGCAGCCAAAATGGTACTCTTGAATATTAAGATATTGACCCACTAGGGAAAAGGGGAAATTAGGAATAATAATATTTAAAAGGATTAAGATGAAATTATAGCAAAATTTGAGATTTCCTAAAGCCTAAAATGGGAAATTACAAATTCAAGGTGCTTGGATGGGACTTTCCTACGCCACTATCCATGAAGCCCTAATCCAAGCCATTTTGATGAGAAGTCTCCTTTAGGTGAAGGATCCACTTGTTGTGAGATGAAACATGCACTTCTTAGAGGAGAACTTCATCTTTTATCATAGCGATTTCACCACCCAACTATAGCAGTGTACCTCTAGACTCCCTTATTTTCTCACAAAAGGAAACTGATTATAGTTCAAGGAGGGTCGCAGCTGGTACACCTTAAGGCAATGGATGAATCCTTCATATTGAGAAACAATAAGATGGTACACCTTATGAGTGTTTGGGGCTATGGCAAAACGTAAAACTTTTAACCAAAAATAGCCAATTTAAGGGTAAGGTTTGATACTCTGCCTTAAATATTATGGTTGGGTAGTTCGATGTTAAATTCACTCATTGATGATGATCTAGGTGCCAAAGAGGAAACATTTAATTAATATGTTAAGGAAAAAGGTACATATGAAGAAAATTAGAAAAAAAAAAATCAAAGAAAGCCCACATTGTGATAATCGTGAGCAAGCTCTCCCAAGACAGCGTGATCCTTGTCTCGACTTGATTTCTTTTCTACAAAGAGAAGTCTGGATAGTTGGTCTCAGAGTTTTACCCATTGCTTCTTCATGCTATCCATAGTGGTTCGATCAACTCTACTTTGCCCTTCTAGGTCAAGCTCACATTTTCTCCAATCCTCCCACACCTCAGCCAGTCGAGCTTTCAAGGCCTTGTTCCTGCTGGCTTCATACTCTAATTCCTTATGGATGTTTTTGTGAGGAGGAAACATAAGGTCTTCGAATGTAGAAGCGCTCGATTGAGAAAGCCTCTAGGAAATTTGAGAGGAAGGCATGATTCTTTCAAAAATATTTGGAAGAAAAATGTAGAAGGACGCGTTTTTTTATAGCTTGAATACAACAGTTATGATGATCTCGAATTACAGATGCATTAATGAAGAATTATACAATTACAGTTTTTAAGAGAATAGAATTTCAAGGGTGGAGAAAACTTTACAACTCAATGCCCTAATGGGCAAAAATTTGATAATGGGCCTATAAAAAGGCCCATGCTTTACATTTGTAGGAATGTGGAAAGCCCAAAAAACATTCGAACATTGCTTGGAGGCCCAACTTCAAAATATATGCATCCTCAAATAAAGCAGAGGTTTGAAATTGGGTACTATGGAAGAGTTAGTCCTCATTTTCAAAGTCCTTCTCCATTTCACATTGTTCGGATTGGCCAGAGCGAATTGCCGATGAACCAAACTTAGAAAGGGCTATGTTTCAACAATCTGATTCTAAACGGTATGTAAATCGTTGAGGCATTCACTTAGAGCTAAACCTCGACAGGTGCACCCTTCACCACTGGTCAACCACTCACGACAAAGTTGTTCCAGTTTAATGTTGGATAGATTATCAATATGGGGATAAGTAATCCGAGAATAGACGCCCTTTAGGTAGAAATCTCTTATTATGAGTACTAAATCTGAAGAGCCAGTCGCAGTGGAGGAGTGGCTAAGGAAAAAGCCTTACATCATGAGCCAATTCCCCTACATCTTGAGTCTCATGAGCCTTACATCATGAGCCAATTCCCCTACATACGACAGGGACGACTTGGGCGCTCCTCCGGAGTCTCTATGTGAGCTTCATTCTTCGTCTGAGCTGTTGAGGCTGAAACACCATCTCCAGCTGATCGAACGGATCAACGAACCCTAGCCATGTTGAGTCAGGAGAATTGAATGAAATGTTGTTTTGAATGATGAACAATATTCAAGACCTTCGAACAACGTCAATGAACGGCGAGCGAAGTAAGATGAACGATGAACAACGTCTGAAGAACAATGAACAATGTTGATGAACGATGAACGATCGCGAGAGCTCCCCTTGATTATTTCTCAATTGGCTCTCAATGAAAGCACCAGTTGTTGAAGTAGAATTCATCCTTTAAACACAAAAGTCTCCGAGATCGTTTCAAACAGCAAACAGTAAGCTATCGTTCGTTCAAGATTGAGACCCCGGAGGTTATTCGACCAAGAACGCTCCAACTTAAGTCAATTTTGAAAGAGAAATCTCAAAAACTTAAGTAGCGTTGAATCGAATTCCCTTGGAAATGAAATTAGCTCCGCTATATATAGGAAGTCTTGAGAGTTTCGGAGCATTCTAATTGGTCGGTTGAGTTTGTAATTAAATAATCATAAATATTATTTAATAATCATAATAATTGATCATTACGATAATAATGATAATTAATGTTAATAATAATTATGATAATAATGATAATAAACAGTAATACTAATTATGATAAAAATGATAATTAATGTGAATAATAATTATTATAATAATGATAATTAACATTAATAGTAATTATGATAATAATGATAATTAATATTACGAAAAATTGTTTATTATTATGAATATCAATTATTTCTCGGAGAATATCAATATTACCGAGGCGTCAACCCGTTTTAATAATGTACTTGGCTGGAAATACATTATTTACTGTGCGGGTGTCTGTAAGTCATTAATGCCATTGCCAGAGGTATTTTGGGCATTTTGAGAATTATGGGCCACGTGGTAGCTCCACAATTTTCAGGCGATTTTGGGTTCCACAATTTTCACTTTCAATTCAATTCAAGCATTTCTATGCTTTTTGAATCTTTTCCTTTTCAATCCAATGTATAAAAATTTATTATGTATGTTTTCTATTCAAATGTGTTCTAAGTAAACTATCTCTAGACTATCTCTAGGCAAGGCCGGCCTTGAAGGGGGGGCAACAGGGGCCTAAGCTCTAGGCCCAAAATAAAATTGGGCCCAAATTTTTCCAAATTTTCTTATATTATTATATATATAAAAAAAGAGGAACGAAGACGTTTCAGAATTTTTGATGGAAGGAATACGGAAGGTCGACTACAAAACTAAGAAGGCGCTCCCCCTCAATTCGACTTCTTCCATAATGGTCGGATGGAGTCCAATGTTTCAATCAATCCAACTTCCCAGGTTTGTGTTAATACACACCCATATCTTCTAACTTCTCACTTCTCACATCTCAGCATATGACCCAGAAAAAATTCAATATGAAATTTCAATATGAACTATAAGAAATTTCAATGTTCTAGATATGGGTAAAATCCTGCACAAATTTACTTAAATTCATTATTTTGTTTTGAATTCTAAATGTTAAATTTTGTACTTACTCATGAATTTCTACTTAGTATATTTGTTGTTTCACATAGTGATCTGAGTCTGTGGAGATGATACAACCTTATTCATTACATAATATCATGGATTGTTGCAGGACGAAGCATTGAAGAAGATAAAGAGAGCAAGGGAGATGAGGTGAGGATATATCAACAAGAGACATTGTAGAAGATGGTAATAATAATTATTCATGCTGGGTGATGGGTTTCCCTCATTAGTGAAGGAGAGAAAAAGAAGGAAAAATAAATAGCAAAATAAAATGAAAGAAAGGACGGGAGAGTTTGAAGAAAACGAATGGAAAAGAAAAGGAACAAAACTCTCCTTCATGCATGACCACCAATTAGTTAGGAATGTTGGCTATAAAAGCCGTAGTCTTCTTTCAGTTCAAAGTATCCATTTAGAAAGCCAAAACTTAGAAAGTTTTGAGAGATAAGAAAGTCTCACTTGTGTGAGAGAGAAAATCCTCTTGAGAGAAAAACCGAGAGAGAGAGTTTAGCCACCGGTGTTTGGTGAGATTATAATTGTATTCCCATTATTTTTCTAGTGGAAGATAGAGTGTTATTTTTTGCCCATTTTATTTACACAAGGCTGGGAAAAAGTCATATCCTAGGAGTGCCATATTTATTTATTGGCTCTTTTATTTTTCACCATCTTTCCCAACAAGTGGTATCAGAGCTTCGACTATAAAAATATATATATATATATATATATATATATTCTTGTGTAATTTAAGATGGAGGAGTCATCGTCATCATCATCAGCAACAATGTTAAAGTTGACTGCATCCAATTAATCCATTTGGAAGCCAAGAATGGAGGACATCCTTTACTGCAAGGATTTGTATGAGCCCCTTCAATTGCTGGGACAAAAACTAGAAGGGAAGTCAGACGATGCATGGAGCATTCTGAATAGAAAAGCTGTCGGACAAATCTGACAATGGGTGGATCAAAGTGTGTTCCACCATGTGGCACAAGAGACGGATGCATACAAATTATGGACAAAATTGTCGTCCATGTACGAACGGAAGACCACTCAAAATAAAGCATCGGTTATCCGACGGTTGGTAAACCTTAAGTACAGAGATGGTCGAAGTGTTACCGAGCATCTCAGTGACTTCCAAGGTTTGATCAACCTGTTGACGAATATGCAAATGGTGCTTGATGATGAGTTACAAGCACTAGTGTTACTCAGCTCTTTGCCTGATAGCTGGGACACACTAGTAGTATCTTTAAGCAATTCAGCTCCTCAAGGTGTTCTTACATTGGACATAGTTAAAGATAACATGTTCAATGAAGAAGCAAGGAGGAAAGAACAAGGTGTAGTAACCGAGTCAGAAGCCCTTGTCTCAGAGTATCGTGGAAGAACTAGCAATAGAAAATTCCACAACCGAGACAAGTCAAAGGGCAGGTCAAGAGATGGCTCGAGAGGGAGGTCCAAGACAAGAAAGGACCTAGAATGTTACCATTGTGGCGGGATAGGCCACATGAAGAGAGAGTGCAGGTTGTTTAAAAGAGAGCAAGATAGAGGTAACGAAAAGAGTGATGCCAGGCACACGACCACAACTACCTCTGGTGGAAATGAGGTAATTATTTTATGTGGTGATGGCTTCGTTAATTTTTCCTCTCAAGATACATGCTGGATAGTGGATTCAAGTGCATCATTTCATGTCACCTCACGGAGGGACTTCTTTACATCCTACACCAATGGAGATTTTGGTAATGTGAGGATGGGAAATGACAAATTGTCCAAGATCGTGGGAAGAGGAGATATTTCCCTTGAAACCAACATAAGTTGTCAGTTGGTTCTCAAGGATGTGAGACATGTTCCAGACATGCGTCTCAATTTAATCTCCACTGGATTACTTAACGATGAAGGATACACCAATGTCTTTGCTGAAGAGAAATGGAAACTCAGCAAGAACTCTTTTGTCCTAGCACGAGGGAAGAAGGAGAACACCCTATACATGACACATGTAAAAGTCAGTAATGGGTACGTAAATGCTCTCGCAGAAGACTCGATTGAGCTATGGCATAAACGGCTCGGTCACATGAGCGAGAAAGGGCTGCAAATTCTAGCCAAAAGAGAGGCACTGACCGGGATGAAGAAAGGAATGCATCTAAAATCATGCACGCATTGCTTGGTTGGGAAGCAACATAGAGTTTCGTTTCAACATGGACCTGCACAAAGAAAATCCAATGTATTGGACGTTGTGTACTCTGATGTTTGTGGTCCTATGACCACTAGTACTCTTGGTAGTGCAAGATATTTTGTTACCTTCATTGACGATCATTCCAGGAAGGTATGGGCTTACGCACTTAGAACAAAAGATCAAGTGTATGAAGTTTTCAAGCAATTTCATGCCAGCGTTGAACGAGAGACTGGTAGAAGCTTGAAATGTATTCGCACCGATAACGGAGGAGAATATATGGGGGTGTTTAGAAACTACTGTAGAAGTAATGGAATCAGGCATGAACGATCTGTTCCGAAGACTCCTCAGCATAATGGCATAGCTGAGAGAATGAACAGAACAATTATTGAAAGAATAAGAACAATGTTATCTCATGCCAAGTTGCCCAAAAGCTTTTGGGGTGAAGCCTTGATGACTACGGTTGATCTAATCAACCTTTCTCCTTCAGCACCTTTGAATGGTGATGTCCCAAACAAGTTCTGGTTGGGAAAAGACGTTTCCTACAATCATCTGAAAGTTTTTGGTTGTAGAGCTTTTGTTCATATTCCTAAAGACGAGAGATCCAAGCTCGACGCGAAGTCGAAAGAATGTATCTTCGTGGGATATGGGAATGAAGAATTTGGTTACAGGTTATGGGATCCTATAGCTAGAAAAATTATTAGAAGTAGAGATGTTGTCTTCTTTGAAGATCAGAACATTGAAGACATTCGAAGAGGTGATAAACCTGATAATCCTAGAGAATATCCAGCTAACTTGGATCCAATTCCTTCCCCCATTGGAGCACAATGACGAGCGAGATGAATCCAATGATACTGATGATCCAGTTAATGAACCTATTATTAATGAACCAGTTGATGATGAAGTGAGTGATGTTCATACAACCGATGATATAGTAGATGATGTAGCTGATGAGGGGCAAGAAGCACAAGCCCATGAAGAGCCAACGGTCGAATTCCAACCAAGAAGATCGACTAGGGTACGGAGACCTCCGAGTAGGTATTCTCCAGATGATTACATTCTCCTAACAGATGGGGGAGAACCAGAATGCTATGAAGAAGCATTGACTCATGATCAACAAGATGAGTGGTTGAAAACCATGCATGAAGAGATGCAATCTCTGCATGAGAACCACACATATGATCTGGTGAACCTACCAAATGGTAGAAGAGCACTCAAGAACAAATGGGTGTACCGACTGGAGACGGAAGAAAACAACTTTAAGCCCAGGTTTAAGGCAAGGCTAGTTGTGAAAGGTTTCAGTCAGAAGAAAGGAATTGACTTTGAAGAGATTTTCTCACCCGTAGTGAAGATGTCATCCATACGGGTTGTACTCGGTTTGGCTGCAAGCCTGAATCTTGAGATCGAACAGCTAGATGTGAAGACAGCTTTTCTTCACGGAGATCTTGAAGAAGAAATCTACATGGAGCAGCCAGAAGGTTTCAAAGTCAAAGGAAAATAAGATTTGGTATGTCGGCTCAAGAAGAGCTTATATGGACTCAAGCAGGCACCTCGACAATGGTACAAGAAGTTTGATTCTTTCATGATTGAGCACAGATATTGGAGGACTACTTTAGATCATTGTGTATTTGTGAAAAGATTTGATGATGGTGAATTCATCATACTTCTTCTGTATGTCGATGACATGTTGATCGTAGGAAAAAACAGTGAAAAGATTAGCAACCTGAAGAAAGAATTGAGCAAGTCTTTTGCTATGAAAGACTTAGGACCCGTAAAACGAATCCTCGGTATGACTATATCCCGTGATAGAAAAAAACGGAAGTTGAGGTTATCACAAGAAAGTTATATCGAGAAGGTACTAAACCGGTTTAACATGGGTAAAGCAAAACCAGTTTCTACTCCATTTCCTAGTCAATTCAAGCTTAGTTCAAAGTAGAGTCCTACAAGTGAGAAAGAAAAAGAAAGCATGGCTATGGTGCCATATTCCTCAGCTGTTGGTAGTCTGATGTATGCAATGATTTGCAAGAGACCAGACATAACACACGCAGTTGGCGTTGTAAGCAGATTCTTGTCTAAACCAGGTAGAGAACATTGGAATGCTGTGAAGTGGATTCTCATATATCTCAGGGGTAACTCCAAAATGAGTTTATGCTTTGGAGGTGGAAAACCTGAATTGATTGGCTACACAGATGCAGACATGGCAGGAGATCTTGATTCCAGAAATGTGTTGCTCTATTAACTACAGAGGCAGAGTTTATTGCAGCTACTGAAGCGTGCAAAGAAATGCTATGGATGAAGCGGTTCCTACAAGAATTAGGGCAAGAGCAGCATAAATACATTTTGCATTGTGATAGTCAGAGCGCGATCCACTTGAGCAAGAATCCGAGTTTTCACTCGAGGTCGAAGCACATTGATGTGCGATATCACTGGATACGTGATGTGTTGGAGTCCAAGCAATTACAGCTTGAGAAGATCTATACTGATGACAATAGTTCAGATATGATGACCAAGTCCTTACCTAAGGGCCAGTACGAATTTTGCAGAAAAGCATCTGGACTGCTGGAGCCCTCCACCTGAGTCGGGAGGGGGAGATTGTTGGGTTTCCCTCATTAGTGGAGGAGAGAAAAAGAAGGAAAAATAAATAGCAAAATAAAATGAAAGAAAGGACGGGAGAGTTTGAAGAAAACGAATGGAAAAGAAAAGGAACAAAACTCTCCTTCATGCATGACCACCAATTAGTCAGGAATGTTGGCTATAAAAGCCGTAGTCTTCTTTCAGTTCAAAGTATTCATTTAGAAAGCCAAAACTTAGAAAGTTTTGAGAGATAAGAAAGTCTCACTTGTGTGAGAGAGAAAATCCTCTTGAAAGAAAAACCGAGAGAGAGTTTAGCCACCGGTGTTTGGTGAGATTATAATTGTATTCCCATTATTTTTCTAGTGGAAGATAGAGTGTTATTTTTTGCCCATTTTATTTACATAAGGCTGGGAAAAAGTCATATCCTGGGAGTGCCATATTTATTTATTGGCTCTTTTATTTTTCGCCATCTTTCCCAACACTGGGTTGGATTCTCTAGAGCTGGGTTGTTTGATTTAACTTCGGGTATTGTTTTATGCGTTTAGCTAGCATCTGCAATTATTTGGCCTCATTCCTTTACCTCAACTACTTTAGGAAGGAAGAGTTGATAAGAAAGCAAGCAATGATGTGTTAAAGACAATTCAAAGCATATGTCACCAAGGGGTTCAAATGACATTCTAAGGATAAAAGAGGAACTGAAAAGAGGCATGATGTGAAGGCCACGAACAAGTAAGGGCTTGGGAATTATTTTATCCTTATTGTCATTTCTATATGCAGCCTAACTATGTATGCACTCATGAATGAAAAAGTTCACGTGATACCATTCATATATAAAAATTGATTGAATCTTTGTATGGTTTCTTTCAATTTTTTGATCATTTGATTTAATTACATAGCTTTCGTACTCTTCAAATACATGAATAAGGAATCCCTATGGATTGATTTTGTACACCATTTGATGTGAAAGTTTGAAAAGAAAAAAAAAACCACTAGTAGGGATATGGATGGATATCAATTCCTTTTGATCTTTAGTTAATCTTCCCATGAAAAATCAACGATGTTGTTCTGAAGGTTATTTCTTTATTCTTCTGCAAATCTCTAGATCTCCAAATTCAAAAGATTCATCTGTCTCCTTGGTAATTATCATGACCATAATTTGTTTTATAATAATTTGTCCTCTCTGTTAACTTTAAAACTTCCTATTTGATTTTCATGTTGCGTAATTCATAGGAGTAGCATAATTCTTATAATATGAAATATTTATTTAATTTTTTTGGAGATCTCTTTTCACAATTGAATTGGTAAAGATCATACCCATCAATGCCTACCTTACAGCACCTGAAGCTAAACCTGATTTAGGGCATCCTTTGCTCCGATGTTGTAAAATTCATCTCCTCAATCTTAATCTTCTGATAATGAGGGTCAATAATCATACTAAATGAATTACTAATCATTTGAATATATTTCATTTCTCAATGAAGCAAATTGAGAGTGATGAAGAAAACCTTGGGTTTCAGTCCTATATGAGACATTGAACTTATTCATTTGAAATTACCAACATGTTTGATTTAAGGCTGCTTCTGGTTAGCTTGCTGTCATTTTGTCACTTGCATTCACGTAGGCTTTTAAAAATGGATCAGTTCCAGCTTCATCTTAGGCTATCTTACCACACATATTTGTTGTCAACAAGCTTTTGTAGGTACTTGCAATCATATGGAAGCTCTAGGATATTTATTAGAGATGCTACCGTCAAGTGCTAGAATCAACTTATATAGCATGTAAAACTGAATGCAAAACTGATAAGAAATTAGAGAAAAAAACAGAAGACTGAACCATTGTAAGTTGTTAGGATTGGATGATGTTTATGTAACTCTGAATTAAAGGATCAGCTGAATTCTTCTGCTCTCTTGCACATAAACATGCAAAATGAAACCTATGCTATTAGTAGTCATAAATTTCATATTTTCTTCACCTGCATTTGGAACTCATTTTGTGAATGTGAAACTAAGCTTATTCATTCAAAATAATTTTGTAGGAGTTGGCATATGTTTATGGAAGGATTTTATACGAAACAGGGAAGCTAATGCAAAATACACATGAAGGACTTGATATATGTATATGGAAGAATTTTTTAATTTCTTTTAAACCATCTTCATTGTTTATTAAAATAATTTTTGTTATGGATCTTCGTGAGTTTGAGAAATTTGAATAAGTCTACGTTGAAATTGTGTGATAAGTATAATTTATTCTAATTTTCTTTTCCAAGTTGCTATCTACGAATTATTCTCTTTGATTTTTGGTATATTTTTTTTTTCTTTTGAATATTCATGTGTAAATTTGTTATTTCTTTCTTATTGAATCTACTATACAATATATGTAATAGGTATTGAGTTTGCAAATGGAAATTTAAACGAATTATTGATTGAATGTTTAATAAAAAATTACAATGAGGGCACACAAATCATGCCTTGAATAGATGGCGCCAAAGTTTTCACAACGTGCAATGCCCGCCTTCATAAGTTGTATGAAACCCTTTTGGCAGAATTGTTTTTACAACGTGCAATATACGCCTTAATTTGCGGGGGCATTTGTGGAACCCAAAATCATCCCAAAATTGTGGAGCTACCACGTGATCCATAATTTCAAAAATGACCAAATTGCCCCTGGCAATAATGCTAGTCATTTGAAAACACCCACACATTAAATAATCTATTTGTCAGCTAAATGCGTTATTTAATCGGGTTAAAATCTCCGTAATATTAATATTCTCCCCGAGAGTTAATTCTCATTATTCTTAGTAACGAACAATTAATATTAATATTAAAACACAATAATAATCATTATTATCATAATGAGCTATTATTATAATTATTAAATAATATATTTAATTAATAATATATTATTTATTAATTACAAATTCAACCGACCAATCAGAACGCTCTGAGCCTCCCAAGATTTTCGAAGCACATTTCATTTCCTAGGTATGTCGATTCTTCGCTTCGAAGAATATCAGTTTCCTCTCTCAAAGCTCACTTAAGCATCGGAATGTTTTTGGTCGAACAACCCCCCGGGTAATCGATCGAGGCAACGATAGCTAATTGTTTGCTGTTTGCAGGAATTATGAGGACTTTTCGTGGCGGGTTCGATAATTGATTCAACAATTGGTTCTTTCATTGAGAGCAATTGAGGAATACTCACAAGAAGCTCTCTGGGTTGTTCATCGTTGTTCAACGGTGTTCATCGTTCTTTAGGAAGTTGTTTATCGTTCATCTTTCTTCCTTCGTCGTTCATCAACATTATTCGAAGATTTTGAACGTTGTTCAAATCATCCATCAACAACTTTCCCATTCAAGATTCTTTGATTTGGCATGGCTAGGGTTGGTCGATCTGTTCGATCAGCTGGAGAAGGCGTTTCTGCCTCAACTGCTCAGACGAGGAATAATGCTCGCATAGAGACTTCGGAGGAGCGGTCAACTCGACCCCAGTGTGTGTCCACAGAAGCGTCCATGGAGACGCTCGGAGGGAGGCCAACCTTCAGCTTCGGAGCATTCCCCTTTCCAGCTAACCAAGTGCACGTGCTAGGGGAAGGGACTTTGGCTTTGCAACAAGCAGGAGGACGGTTGATGGGAGGTGCATCACGACATGATCAGCCCACAACAAACATGGATCTAAGGGACTTTCTGGATGGGCGTCACGAAATCTCAGGCAGAAGTCACCACAACCTCCCCAGGACAACTTGGCGCAACAAGTTGAAAGGTTGAGCAGCCAAGTTCAGCTTCAGACATAACTCTTGCAGTGACTCTTGACAAAAAGAACGGTCCAAGAGCCAGACAGACGTTCCACGTCGCGTGGAAGACAAGAGAATGCACCAAGGCGACCTGGGAAACAACCGGTCCGCTGCCGAACAATGTCACGAGACACTTCACTAAGCGACTCCGGTGAAGAAAGTCATACTCACCGAGCAAAGAGCCCACAACGCCCAAGACCATCAGTACATGAGTGGTGAGGAAGTAGGATCGGGGCGACTTCACGGTTAGAGCGCTCACAACACTCACATGAGAGCACGGGGCAACCACAGACTCCACACAAAGACCCAAGCCGATTTGTCCATGGCAGTGAGAGGGAGGGTGAAGCCTACTCCCCTGCGCGATCCCAGAGGTCAAGGGGAGAAGCTCAAGGAGGTTCTCGGCGATTAGCTCGAAATGACTCACCGCCTCAGCAAGGTGCGTTGCTGGATAATGATGTTTAGTGAATGTTGGACAAGCACCTTCGTGTTCAACGAGATGGCGATCTAAAGGACGATCTACTTCACCAGATACAGCTATCCACGCCTTTTGTAAGGAATATTGAGGAAGTACCATTCGCTCAAAGGTTTGCAACGTCAAACTTCACTCCATTCAAAGGAGCCTCTAACCTGGTAAAACACATAGATTATTACCGGGGAGTCATGGTCCCCCACAGACATAACGATGCGCTCATGTGCAAAGTTTTTCAAGCTTCTCTTCAAGGCCAAGCCATGAGATGGTTCAATCATCTCCCCCAGAGGTCGATTGCATCCTTTGAAGAGTTGGCCCTGGCATTTGTGAAGGAGTACGCACAACTTCGAACAATCGAGGTGAAGGATGACCATCTTTTTTCTGTAAAAAGAGAGCAAAAGAGACTCTACGACAATACATACGGAGATTTTTTGAGAAGAAGTCTCGAATTGTCGGTTGTAGCGACTTTGTTACGGCAATGGCATTTAAACAAGGGCTCCCTCGGGACAGCTAACTTTACGGAGACATCGTCATAAGCAATGCGCGAAGTGTCACCAAGATGCTCTCGCTAGCGGAGCGAAATGCAAGCTGAGAAGATGAGAGGAACACCACCCATAATCAGGACCATGCTGGGGCTAGTGAAAATGCCTCAAATAAAGATGAGTCCCATGGAAAGTTTGCGATTGGAAAGTCCAAAAAGCGCAAGGCGGGACAACCCTCCCAAACACCAGCTATAGGGAAGCCTAACTTGCAGCTATCTTTGCCAGTCCATCAGATCCACAATGAAATTAAGGACAAACCATGGTTCAAGAAGCCAGAGCCAGTCAAAGGTGATCAAGAGAAGGCTGATAAAACCAAGTGGTGTGCCTACCACGAGTGCTATGGGCATAACATCAGAAAATGCATATCTTTCGAGAGATATCTCCAGAATCTCATCAAAGAAGGACATTGCACTGAGTACGTCAAAGGGAAGGCTGTGCATCGACCCGCTAACAAATGACCGAATGAACCTGTAACAAAGATGATTCGCATCAACATCATCACGGCAGAATCGGAGTTGCTAGGAACCACCTCCAAGCAGAAGAAAAGAAAGATACGAGATGCACTGGCCGTCTCTCAGGTCTCCCATGTTACCACCCCCGGGGTGGCCAACGACCTTGTCGTTGGTTTCTCTTTGAAGGACAAGGTAGGACTTGATTGGCCGCATGATGATGCATTAGTCGTGTCAATCCAGGTCACTCATGCTCAAGTTGATCGGATTCACGTTGATGATGGAAGCGCAGCAAATATCCTCAGCCTGTATGCAGTGCGCAAGATGGGGTTAGAAATCCTTACCACAAAAAGAGTTGTTCCACTCTGAGGTTTCAATGGGTCAACGAACTTGACCGTAGGCACTCTCCAGCAGGATGTACATTCGGATCCCATTGTCAAGTCCCAGACTTTTTACATCATGCACGAGTACTCACCATACAATGGAATTTTGGGAAGACCATAGCTTCACAAAATCCTCACAAACACGTCAAACATTTACCAGAAGATTCGGTTCCTTATTCCCGGTGGTAGAATCGGGGAGATCAAGGGAGATCAGGCGATGGCTCGAAGGTGCCTCACTGAAGGGCTAAAGGAGGTCAAGGAGGCAGAGTTTGTTCCCCAAGCAGGATCATCCACTGGGGGCAAGCTTTCTTCTTCGTTTCCTAAATAGCAACTAATCACGGGTTAAGATCCAGACATTCATGAGGAGCCACCAACTCCAGAAGGATGGTAACCGGAGGATGACATTACCCTCATTCAACTTGACCCTCAATATCCCGAGCGACAAGCCCGCATTGGTGCTTGGTTGAGTGACACAGAAAAAGATGAACTCATAGCTTTCCTGCTTGAGGAGAAAGAAGTTTTTGCTTGATCTCCGTCTGACATGCCGGGGATTGATCCTACCATCGCTTGCCACAAGCTGCACTTCAATCCCAACCACAAGCCGGTTAAGCAGAAGAGACGCAATTTTTTCCCCGAGAAAACTACTATCATCCAAGAGAAGATTGAAAAGTTACTTGTTGGATCCATTGAAGAAGTTCTGCACTCTGAATGGCTAGCAAACGTTGTACTTGTCAAGAAGAAGGAATCAAGACGATGGAGAGTTTGTGTTGATTACACCGATCTCAATCTTATGTGCCCAAAGGATAACTATCCTTTGCCCAGAATCGATCTCTTAGTGGACTAAACTGTAGGAAGTATGCTTCTAAGCTTCCTGGATGCATACTCGAGCTATAATAAGATTTTCATGTATGAAAAAGACAAGGACAAAACTACCTTCGTTTTCGACTGAGGTGTGTACTGCTACAAGGTCATGCCATTTGGCCTCAAGAATGCAGGTGCAACGTACCAGAGACTTGTCAATCGGATATTCAAAGATCTCATCGACAAAACTATGGAGGTCTATGTGGATGACATCATGGTCAAAGGAGAAAAACGAGGGGATCATATCACCAACCTGCGAGAGACTTTCAGCTTGCTGAAGAAATACAAAATGAAGCTCAACCCTCTGAAGTGTAGTTTCGGAGTATCAGCAGGGAAATTCTTGGAATACCTTGTGACTCAGCGTGGGATTAAAGAAAATCCAAAGCAAATGAAGGCAATTCTGGAGATGAAGTCTCCATCAAGTATGAAAGAGATTCAAAGTCTCATTGGTCGAGCTCCAGCATTGAACAGGTTCTTGTCCAAGTCAACTGATCGGTGTCGACCTTTCTTCCAAGCGATAAAGAAGGCATCCAAAGATAAGTGGGACGAAGGTTGTGAGAAAGCGTTTCAAGATCTCAAGGCCTACTTAATGTCTCCACTGCTACTATCAAAACCCAAAGATAACGAAGACCTGTTCCTATATTTAGGGGTCTCTGATGTTTCTGTAAGCTCTGCACTTATCCGGGAAGAGAATGGGATTCAATTGCCTATGTTATACACATCCAAAGCCCTCCTTAATGCTGAGACACGATATCCAAAGTTCGAAAAGCTGATTCTGGCATTACTGGTTACCACAAAGAAGTTGAGGCCTTACTTTCAAGCTCATCGGGTAATAGTCATTACAGAATATCCACTTCGTTCGTTACTTCATGCACCCGATGCATCGACACGAGTAATCAAATGGCCGTAGAGTTGAGTCAGCATGATTTTCTCTATCGTCCAAGAACAACTATCAAACGCCAAGCCTTAGCGAATTTTTTTGTGAAGTTCGCACCAGCATCACTGGAAGAACACAATGGCAATAGGCTTGGCAAAGCCCCCAGGGCCGCCGACACTTCCTTGTCACAAGATCATGACGACAGTTTCTCTTCTCTGCAACCCACAACTTCCAATCATCTATGGACGCTCTTTGTTTACGGTTCCTCGAACCAGAATGGGGCAGGAGTGGGGACTGTCCTTATCACTCCTGATGGCTCAATAATGGAGCAAGCAGTACAGTTTGGATTCAAAGCCTCTAACAATGAAGCGGAGTATGAAGCTTTGATTTGTGGGCTCACACTTGCCAAGGAGTTGGGTGTCAAAAAACTCGTTATTCATTCGGATTCACAACTAATCACTAACCAATTAATCGGTGAATATGCTGCGCGTGATGCAAGGATGATTAGATATAACAACAAGGTCCAAGAAATGCTTGCTTTTTTCTCGGTTTTCACTTTTCATCAACTTCCATGAGCCAAAAATGCACAAGCAAATGCGTTGGCCAATCTACCGTCTTCATTTGACTATCGTTTCAAGCGCTCAATCCTGATTGAGTATCTCGAGCACCGAAGCATTGATGTGAAGGAGATTGAAGTAAGACAAATTGATTCATCCCTAAATTGGCAAGATCCTTTTATCAACTATCTAGAGCATGGCACATTGCCTAATGAACGGTTAGAAGCCCGCAAAGTCCAGATGAAAGTTGCACGGTACTATGTTGACAAAGGTTGACTTTTTCGTAAGAGCTTCACGGGACCAAACTTGATATGCTTGAAGCATCTTGAAACATTGAAAGTCTTGGCTGAGATTCATGAAGGACATTGTGGGAATCATTCTGGTGGAAGATCGCTTGCTAACAAGATACTTAGTGCAGAATTTTACTGGCCTACTTTACGCTAGGAAGCTCTGCAGTATGCCTAGAAATGCGACAAATGTCAAAGGTTCAAGCCTAACCAATTGGTGCCACCGGAAGAGCTGCATTCACAGACGAGCCCTTGGCCATTAATGAAATGGGGAATTGAAATCGTTGGACCGCTCCCAAGCACTCCAGTCCCAAGCAAGAAGTATTTGATTGTTGCCACTGACTACTTCACCAAATGGATGGAAGCGAAGGCCTTGACCACCATAACTTAGGCTGATGTTCAAAACTTTATCTGGATCTAGATTATTTGCCGGTTTGGACTTCCCAAGGTCATTCTAACAAACAATGAGACTTAGTTCACTGGCGCCGTAATCAACGAGTTCATTGAGTCTTGGAAGATCAAGCATTTCACTTCAACTGAGTATTACCACCAAAGTAATGGCTAAGCTGAAGCTTCAAACGAGACGATTCTTGACTGTATCAAGAAGTAACTCGATGATAAGAAAGGCATGTGGGAGGAAGAATTGGATGGCACGCTCTGGGCTTACAGCACCACTCCGCGTCGTACATCATGAGAGTCTCCATTCACCCTTGCATACGGCACTGCCACTGTCATTCCTCCACATCTTTTTGTTCCAGCGCCCTTTACTGAGCTCGATGATCTAGTAGTCAACTCCATCACTCTAGGAACTTCACTTGATCTCAGCGAGGAGTTAAGAGAGCAAGTGGTAAAGCGCATCTCCAGTTACCAGCAGCAAGTGAGAAGTTCCTACAACAAGAAGGCTCGAATCTGGCACTTTCTCCCATGTGACCTTGTTCTCAAGAAAAAGTTTGCAACTTCCAATCGTCCAGGGTCTCAGAAACTCAAGTCCCCGTGGGAAGGACCCTACCGAATCTACCAAGTAGGCAGAAAAAGAAGCTACACCTTAGAAACAATGGACAGAAAGTTCGTGAGTGGTTCCATGAACACCCATCACCATCGAAAATATTATGTATAATGCAAACTAGAGCTCAAAGCTAAGCTAAGTCTTCGTTTTGTGCCAAATATAGACTTTATTTTTCAAGAATGATGTATTTAGACTTATCAATAAAGCTATTAAGTCATTCCTAATTCCCCTATGTGTTATTATACTTTCGGCAAGGTACTCAAAGCCTTCCTCCAGGAAGCATCCAAAGGCTTCCTCCGAGAAGCATCCAAAGCCTTCCTCTGTGAAGCATCCAAAGCCTTCATCCAGGAAGCACTTGAAGCCTTCCACCCGGAAGCACCCAAAGCCTTCCACTAGGAAGCACAAAGGAACCACATGAAACCTTCCTTTAGGAAGCACCCCAAGCCTTCCTCTAGGAAGCACCCCAAGTCTTCCTCATGGAAGCACTTCAAGCCTTCTCTTAAGAAGCACAAGCCCTTCCTTGAACGCAACACCAATGCAAATGCTAACAAAGTTAGCCAAACCCCAACGTTGGATGCCCATGGCTACAACGGGGGGCATTTGATGAACAAATAAGTTTGGGATACATCGAATAGTTGGAAGAATTTGACAAAGAACCAAGAGAACAACATTCTTCATAAGTATTGTTTTCATTTATTCAATTGAAGAATGGTTGGCTAATCACATCTCGATTTCTCAAATTACTTATTCAATACAAAAATGAAAATGAAATAATCAACATACACATGTAAAGAAACTATGGATGCAAGTCTTCACAGCCCATGGTTCTTCGAAATTCTGCCAACTCTTCTGCGGAAAGTAAGGAAATGTCGTCAAAAGGTGACTCGTCGGTTTCAGTAACATCTGTTTTCTTAGCCTCCAGTTCAGGCTCCAGTTCAGAATCAGACTCCATCTCTAGTTCAAGCTCCAGCTCTTTTGTGGCAACCCACACCGACTCTCCATACCCAACTTTTATGCTTTATCTTCCTTAAAGCACAAAATTGTGGGGGCATGTGATGGCAATAAGTAGCCAACTCTCAAATTTTGGATTCCAACATCCAACTATTTGACTTTCTCTTCGGAATCATGCAAGTGTCCGCGCAGCTGAAACAGACCTCCTGCTGGGTTGTGAAACGCCTCACATCAAGTAGTGAGACTCCTCGCCTCCCTTGCTAAAGGCTTTGATGTTTGCTCCACCTGCATGCTCATTGGAAGTACACCTCGTGCAACACTTTGAGCTCCCGCCAGGCCTTGCCTTACATCCTGTTAAGTCTTGATCCTTGTGTGGCAGACCCTTCTATCTTCCAAGCACCACATGCATGGTCCACCTCAAAGCTTTCTTCCTTCAATTACGCAATGGCGTACACCATCTGAAGCTTCACAAGGGGCATGATCGATCCTGCTTCTTTATGCTCCACCTTGCAGTCACCCCATTTTGAGCTCAACATGGCTTGTAATGTCAGGTCTCTAGAAGGTCCTCTGCTGGCCAAAAATACTCCTTGAGAAACTTCATTCACTCCATGGCACTACATGCACTTCGCCTCACGTTATGGGATACCTTGCCTCGCCTTGCATTTTGGCATGTATCCCCGTGCCTAACTTCAAGTCATGGGTTGCCTCCCCTTGGATGTAGAATACCTCGCATTGCACTTGCAGGATGCCTCATCTTGTAGTTGAACCATGCCTCGCCTCGCAGTTATAATGCGCCCCACCTTGGGTTGTGACACTCCTCACTTCGAATGATGAAACTCTTCGCCTCTCCCTGTTGAAAGCCTTGATGCATCATGGCATATCGATCCGAATGCGCCGAGCTCTTCAATCCATGAAATGCCACGAGAGTGTTAATTGGATAAGTATCTTGATGTCATCTCCACCCTCTTTAGAAGTCGGAAGCTCCAGCAAAATTCAAGACTCACAACTAAATGGTCTTACAACTTGAACTCCCACACAATGAGCTTGTCAAAAATTCACCAGAAATATACCTTCATGCATCTTGAAATGACCGTCTCGCAAAATCGAGTGTATTTTCACTTGAACCATCACAATCGAGCTCCATGCGCTCTTGTAATTGACAAAAAAAGCAAGAATGCGTAAAGAAATTAATTATCACTTTCTTAAACTTTATATATATTATACGAATATATATAAATAAAGTGGAAAAGAAAACCTACCAAACAGGTGGAAAAAACAACCTGCTAAACATAACACATATATATATATATATATAATATAGCCAAATGATGTTAAGCTGCTAAACGACTTTGGTGATTTGTGCCCAGGCCTTTCTCCAGGCGACAACGCTGCTTTTTATTCAGCAGCACGTACAGGGCCCTCCCACTGTGTTAGCAAGAAATAATTCTTCAGTAGCAACGAACGACAACTTGCCAAGAAGAAAAGCTCCATGATATATTCGTTCAATCGTCTACCAGACTTTCCACTCAATGAGTAGACCATCGCGGGCTCTATTTTCCTGAGTACCCAGTTGGCAACGCACACGTGGTGCATCAGGTCCTCCATCAACCAATTGAAAAAGGTCTAGCTTCTCTGTGGTTTAGGAAAATAACATCGGGTGGAGCTCCTACGGCTCTATTCTCCGACATTATTTGCGTGCTACAGCGCCCTCAGCTTTTGCCGATGTCTGCCCATCTCGCTCCAGACAACTTCCTACCGTCAACCTGGGTGTGATACGTGGTGAATGTAAGCTAACCCACCATCCAGTGCCAGATATGTGTGCAACGCCTCTCCCATCAGATCAAGCCGCAGCGGTGCAGCTTGTAGCTTTGGTCGTTCTAGCTTGATCCACCATCTTGCATTGACACCCCTTTGTCACTCCTCTTTGTCACGTGACTCGCGCACCAAACGAGATAGGTGTCGCCATTGCATCCCAGTTCGCGAGTTTTTTCTTTGACCACTCATCACAAAATTCCCTGGCAGCTTACAGAGTCCTACTATGCCCTCTAGATTTCAATTTGAACTTACCTACAAGGATGCAACTCAATTACCAACCCAAATAAACAAGGAAAAAATAATAATTTACCATACCCTCAAATTTCCTTCATAGCCTTGATGTGTTGCCTTCTTCTCCCGTAGATATACTTTTCTCTCATCCAATGAAAGCAAAAGACCGAGGTTCCCTTCTACAAAAAATCCCCTTTTAAGGAAGAAAAGAAACCCCATGCCATTGAAAGCGAAATTAATTTTCATCAATAACGGGAGTAATTTCCTATGAATTATGAACCAAGACAAATTCCACTCTTATGACACCTATCAAATTGAATACATATTATATAAATTTGATTTTGAACTCAACAATTTTCATCACCATGGAGATTAAGAGAGACAAAAATACCGACGATTTTGGTAAATAAAAAGAATTCCAAGAATGTACATCCCTTCGGATTCCCTGAATTCCGAAGCGATGTGGGGACATTTGTGGAACCCAAAATCATCCGAAAATTGTGTAGCTGCCACGTGACTCATAATTCCAAAAATGATCAAATTGCCCCTGGCAATAACACTAGTCATTTGAAAACACTCACACATTAAATAATCTATTTACCAGCTAAATACGTTATTTAATCGGGTTAAAATCTCTGTAATATTAATATTCTCCCCGAGAGTTAATTCTCATTATTTTTAGTAACGGAAAATTAATATTAATATTAAAACACAATAATTATCATTATTATCATAATGAGCTATTATTATCATTATTAAATAATATATTTAATTAATAATATATTATTTATTAATTACAAATTCAACCGACCAATCAGAACGCTCCGAGGCTCCCAAGATTTTCCTATAAATAGCGAAGCACATTTCATTTCCAAGGTACGTCGATTCTTCGCTTCAAAATATATCTTTTTCCTCTCTCAAAGCTAACTTAAGCATCAGAGTGTTCTTGGTCGAACAACCCCCCGGGTAATCGATCTAGGCAACGATAGCTAATTGTTTGCTGTTTGCAGGAATTGTGAGGACTTTTCGTGGCGGGTTCGATAATTGATTCAACAACCTCAATCTTTTATCGTCTCATTCAGCTTATTGTAATTCCTTATTATATAATTCGATGGCGCTACTTTGGTTCAATCGAAAAATTTTTGTATAAATAATCTTGAGTGTTGGATCCCAAAAATAACCCTTTAATGATAATTTATTTGTTGTTGATAAAAACATTAAATAAACTCTTATAATGGTAAAAATTCGATCGACTCGTTTCATTCTAGTTAAAAATTTTATAACTGAATATCCCAAATTTTTGTTGATAAATAAAATATGTACAAATTTCTTCTAATTCATTTTTGTTGCTAACCAAATACCCATTGGGATGTTTTTAACCAAAACCCCATTGAATTCTGGTTTGCGTAAGCGGTTCGTATCCAAATTCGTCATAAATTTAGGTGGATAATAATAATAATAATCATCAATCATCATCATCAAACCAAATGCACCGAAAATCAATATTCATAATGCAATCATATTCATTAAAAAAATAGTCTAAAATCGATGGAAACCACATAAAGAAAATATATTGTTCAAAACCCAAATTGACTCTCTGTTGTTGACCTCGTTAACCTGCATGGAATCGCGTCAAAGGGGTCTCCTCGAGTAGTGATCCGGTGCAGCCGGTTCCTCTACAGGATCGTTGAGATCAGGAAGCGGATGAAATACAACCCGATGAGTATTTATAACACCATCCTCTTCGACCGTCGGATGAGCGCGACTACCAAGATTATGATTATCACGCACCATCAGCGGTGGTGGTGGCAACTCGCCGATCTTCCTCCTCTTCTTCGGAACGGACTCAGAGGTGGCAATGAGTTTCGTCATTTGAAGCAGGATTTCCGACACCTCGATCTCGTCAGCCCGAAGCCCACGATTCTCAGAACTGTAATTAACACGAGAGAGAGAGGTACTATGGTAAATTGGTGGGTTGCTACTCTTAATATACTGCTCCATTCTATACATATTCATCATTTAAAAATTATCATCGTATCAGGTTGTGTGTATATATATACAGATTCAAGTGGGTATTTGTTTCTGGTCCTAATCGGAGAAGGAATTGGGTTTGACCAAAGTCGACCAAACTGTGTTGGGTAAAATAGTCACGAGTTTCCTAATCATACTAGGACAGTACCAGGGTTTCCTTTTCTTACAAGGTTTCCGTTTGTTTTTTACCTTTTTTTTTTTTCCTTATTCAGTGTTCGAATGGGAACACAAATATACGGACGCTTAAAACCAGGTGTAATTAATGTTTTCGAATCATCCTCATGTAGTCATTTTTTTTTTTTCGAAAAATATGTATACTTACATGTGCATTATTCTCAGGTAGGATGTTAACATGTAATTAAGTAATTCCACCAATTAATGGTATTCTTCTAATCTATTAACAAAAGAGACCATTGTATGTGCGCCATGCATCCGAATTTAGAAGAACATGATACAAAATAAAATACGTTTTTTACTCAATATGCCTTATGAGCATCACTACAAGAAAATTTCCGGCACCTGACGATTTTTTGCCGAACGACCACGAAATCGTCGTTAAAAACAGTTTTACCCAACGACTTCGAATACACCGTCGGGTAACGTTAATACGCGAAAAGAAACCATTCCCGCGCTGAAGAAGACGATATTACCCAACAGCGACATAATACTCGTCGGCTAACTACACAAAACCCGACGAATATATTGTTTTACACCGTCGGATAACACACAAGCGTTGACCGTTATTACCCGACGGTGCCAAGGCGTTGGGTACGAGGAGGAATTGTTTTCGCGCCAAAATGTTATCCTTACTCGACGCATCCTTAAAACTGTCCCCACTACGGTCGTCGGACAAACATCTTTCAGCATTTATCACATCTGATCCACCCTTCTTCCTCCCCAACTGTATTTTCATAATTTTCCCACAGCTCTCTTGCTCTCTCTCTCTCTCTCTCTCTCTCTCTCTCTCTCTCTCTCTCTCTCTCTCTCTCTCTCTCTCAAATCATATATTCCCTAATATTAATTCCTCATCAATCACTTTAATTCGTCTTCTCATCATACCATCTTCAATCAAAGGTATGTATTTAATTTTGGAGATTTTGTTATTTTTTTATTTTGATATGTATGTTGAAATTGTTGATTATTTGTGTGAAATTAGTGTAGGAAATTAGAAGATTCATTAAGAAAAGATGAAAATAGAAAGTATGTTATGAATCAGGAAATATAAATTGTGATAGGAAATTAGAAAATTAGACAATTAGTTAGGAAATTAGGAAATTAGAAAATTAGTTAGGAAATTAGAAAATATGTTAGAAAGTTAAGAAATTAGAGAATATGTGAGGAAATTAAAAAATTAAGAAAATATATTAGGAAATTAGGAAAATGGAAAATATGTTAGGAAATTAAGAAAATAGAGAATATGTTCGGAAATTAGGAAATTAAGAAAATATATTAGGAAATTAGAAAAATCGAATATATGTTAGGAAATTAAGAAATTAGAAAAAATGTTAGGAAATTAGAAAATTAAGATCATATATTAGGAAAATAGAAAATTGTTGGTAAACTATCTTATTTCATAAAATTTGATGGTGTGAAATATGTTTATATTTCATAACATTTTATGTGAAGTTAATCGGGTTGATTAACTTTGTATAATTAAATTTAAGGAACAACCTTAGACCCGTTTGAGAGTTAGTGAATCGAGTTGATTGAGTGACACTTGAATTGTCCATTTATTCGGACAGTTTGTCAGTTTGACAGTATGCAACTATGTGCTATATAGTTTGTGGTTTTCGAGGTCCGGTTTCAGTTGTGGAAAATTCGGTATATTTTCCTCCTACAATGTTCTTCGAATGCAGACTAGATATTTATTCGTAATATCTACGTCACGCATTTGGGGAACTGTAAGGAGATGCTGCCGAATTTTTCATTGATCGAAATTTTGGCTCGTAGACTGCGAACCGAACAACACCGAATATGCACTCTCGAATGGAATAGGGCCACAAAACCGGAGTAATAAGGAGACGAGTGGCTTGTGATATTCCTTTGTCGACAACATTAACCTAATTACTTACAATGACTATATTTTGTGCTTACAGGTACAATGGACAGAAGCTAGAAGCAATTGTTTGATAGATCTGGGGTTCAGTATATGGATGAGATCGATAGCTTCATTGAGTTTGTACGTAATCATTGCATTGATGAGACATCTATAGTTGTCTGTTCCGTAAATGTAATAACTGTAATCAGATGACGTTGAATGGGGTTCAGAATCATTTGGATCAAAACGGTATCGTACCCAACTACTGACATGACCCATCCCATTGCCCCCGAGATTAAAATGGGATGTGTCATGCTCCCGCCCAACCCACGTGTGACACAAAGGGCCAGACACCCGTCTAATGATAGGACCCGCCCCGATCCACTCTGGAACCATATGGGGACGTGCCCTGCTCCCGTCTGACACCCAATAATTCATACCAATTTTGACCTCAGAACTTCAAATGCATAAATAATCAAATTAAAGTCATACATCAAATCCGAATTAAACAGATGTTAGACAAGGGATGAAATCCAAAATTACAAGTTGCGAGCACGACTCTAAAGTAAAACTTGCGGCAACCCACCCAACAGGGGTTCAGGTACGCAGAAGTAGATCTATGCCTCAGCCTCAGGTTCCTCCTCTACCTCAGTGTCACGACCTGGAGGGGTTACCAAAAACATTAAGGGTGAGTGGACCGAAACTCAAGTTTATAAAATCATTTAATAAGTAAAACATATAATTTACCCCTCCTTTTTCCAAACATGCATGCAGTATCGTTTAAAATCATAAATAATATAATATGAAGCATAAGGCATGTAATAAAACCATAACCATAATTTTAGCCACTGCACTATACACTCCAATCCGACATCCCTGATGTCTGACGTCCCTGACGTCAATAAGGTCACAATCACAAGGCTACGCGTGCCACTCGGGTCTCAATTTCCGAGTTCAATCCCCGAACCCTGTTCGGTTACACCATCCTCGATGCTTAGCGTCGTAGACGCTGGACGTTCTAGACGTCCGTGACCTCTCCGGGGTACCTCATTCGGAGGAGACAATATAATATGGAAGGATCTATACAGTGCAGTACCAAATACATTTTATTGATATCCACATGCAAACATATATGTATACATAGGTAAAATCTGAACCGATCGTCACGTTTCATCAAACGGGTCTCATGCCCAAATACCGTGAAACGTGCCATAACCGAAATCTCAATGTCATCAAAACCTTTAATAGATTCCAGCATGTGAACATATAAGTAAATCAGAAAACATTTAAGCATGCAAGGGTTTAATGAAAACGGGCCCACTCACAGTACGATTCCGCTACGAATCTGCGCGTACGAACCTGTACCGAGATTATCGTACAATTCCTGTCAGTTCAATTCACACGTAAGGGTCACTACAAGTCCTTAATATTTATTCAAAAAAAGGTTCGAAACAGAAGCCAGTTCGGGGAAACCGTCAACATGTTTCCCGAGGAAACCGACCCTAACCGGACCCTTCAAACTATCTCAGATCAACATGGTTAATTCACCACAAATGTTCAGAATGATGAGAGGAATAAAAGTCATGTTGATCGTGATCGGAGATAAGCCCCAACGCGCCCTCACGCGCCGCCCAAAGTGTAACGATCCGTCCCGAATTCCGGGATTAGATTAGTCACTAATCTTGTTTAGTGAGGTTGAACGGTGGTTAGTAGGGCGGAATCAGACAAATTGTGCGAAATGACCGTTTTGCCCCTAGTCGTGGGCAAAATGTTGACTTTTTGTTCGGGCGGTCAAATGGACTTTGACCGATGACCGTGACGTAGTTCGGGACGTCACGAGTTCATAAACAGGTGGCACGTTCGATTCCGACATTCGTAGAGGAAGTTATGATGTTCGGAAGTTGAGGGGTATTTTGGTAATTTGGCATATTAGGGGCCAAATGTTGACTTTTTGATCGGGAGGTCCGATGGACGAGGGCCAAGGACCGTTACGTAGGTATCGTCGATACGAATCCAACGACAGGCGGCATGCCGAAATCGGAGATTCGACGACAACGTTATGGTCAAGGAAACGAACTAACGAATCGAGGCTCGGATTAAAATAATAATATAATAATGAATAGTAACTGTTGACTGTGCACATCCGGATGAGTGACAAGTGTCACCCATCCCTTGTTTCCAACTCCATGTTTCCCTCCCAACACCATCATTACTACATCATCATCATCTAATCCACCATTTCCCCTAATTTCCTCTTCTTTGTTCCTAAACCGTGCACAAAATTGGGGGAATCAGATTGGGAGAATTGGCTCCCTCTCTCTGCCGTTCCTGAGAGAAAAATGAGAGACTAAGATGTTTGAATTAACTGGGAAACACGAGGGTTTGAGTGTGGGTTGAATTTTGGATTTTGGATTTCGGGAAAATGAGAGGGAAAATTCGAATTGAAGGAATTGAGCCGTGAGGATCAAATTGGAGATTACCTTCAGCTTCCTGGGAGTGCCACGATCAGTTTTGTCGAAGGAACGAAGGGATTTGGCCACCAATTGGCTCTGATCACACTTGGTGACAGAGGAGGAACTTCGAGCTTGAGTCGTGGAGTTTGAGGCTTCGATTGATTCAATTGAGGTGGGGAAACTGCTTCCCATGATCCCACGATGCTTCTGGGTTCATCAATTGAAGGAAACCGATCGAGATTGATGGAACTCCATTGTTGAACAGTGACGGTGCTCGAGCTTGAGTCGTGACGATTGAGCTCAGGTTTGATGCAATTGATGTGGGGGAATTGTTCCTCATGGTCCATTGATGCTTCTGGATGCATCAATTGGATGAAACCTGCAGCAATTGACGGGATTCCATGAATGAACAGTGTTCGGAGTCTTCTTGGTGTTCATCATTGAATCGTGGGATTCTGGGTAAGGATTTGTGTAATTGAGGTTAGAGACTTGTAATTGAACTAAGAACGAAACTAACTGATTGATCAATTGAAGGAATTAAGATCGAATTGACAGGATTGGAACCGGGTTGTATCGCGGGTGAGTTGCACCCGTTTACCAGAGAAACGGGTTGGGCTGGTGACACTGTAGCAGGCGCGTGAGTTTCACGCGCAGCCACTCACGGCGGCGCGTGACGGCGCGTGGGCACGAATCTTGAGGTGAGGTCAACATGACTTCTGTCCTATTTAATGTAACGGACATTTTGGAATTGGTTTCGTGTCGATCGGACACCGTCTCGATATTGTTCGGGATATCCGAAGGTTTTAAATTAAGTTTAAAAATAAGTAAAAATTCGGGAAAATTACGGGATTTTGATAGGATGTTAATGATGAGGTTAGTAACCCTCTAATGTGATTTGGACAGGATTGGGAGTCCCGGTGATAGTGGTGTGGCCCGGGAGGGCCGGTGGCACGCGTATCGAGGCATACCGTTAAAACGGTCTGTGAGTGAACTTTGGTTTTATAAATCCTATGCATGCTTAAATGTGATATATGGTTTATATACATGATTTCTATGATGGTATTTGTGAGTATTGATTTTGGGTATGTTGCACATATTTCGAGGTGTATTCCGTATTTCACGTGTATCGGGATTAACGGTTTATTTGTGGTTTTGCGTGCTTGTGGTTAAATAAATAATATGATAAAACGGTTTTTATATTGGAAAGGTGAACTCGGGCTTGGGGCCCACTTGTTTTGGAAATCTCGGACTTGGAGTCCATTTGAGTACGTAATCGGGCTGCGGGCCCAGTTGATTTATAAGTCGGGATGCGGGCCCAGTTGGTTTATAAATCGGGCCATGGGCCCAGTGGTTCATAAAGTCGGGCATGAGGCCCAGTTGGATTAAAATGATGATTTCGGGTCAGGGGCCCTATATTTAATAAATGTGGTTTCGGGTCAGGGACCCTAAATGGAAATGTGTTGTTTTATGGAAAATTCGGGCAGGGCCCATTGTGATGTTGTGAAATGAATTAATAAAAACTGTTTACAAGGATATATGATGGTCTCCTCCAGATGTCTGGGACACTGGGGAAGTCACGGTGCATTGCCTGTGAAGGGTCACCATACGGAGCAGCCGGACCGTATGATGACTCAGGAGCAGGATCGCTATGATTGACGTCTGGGACGTCAGACATCAGGGATGTCAGATATATGGACCCGGAGAGACCCCGGGCAGCACGCGTAGCTTATGAAACCGTGAGATATGACGTCAGGGACGTCAAGCGTCTGGGACGCTAAGCATCTGGGATGCTGGTGATGGTAATGGTAAAATATGGATTAATGAATAAAATGGCTTATTGGTTGGATATGTGTTATGTGGTAAAAATGGATTATTGGTTATGAAATGGTATGTCGGGTCAGGGACCCTAAATGGTTTTGGATTTATGGATTGATGTTCATTTATGGTCGTGGGTGGTGACCCACATGGTTTTAATATGTATGGTGGTGGTATTCCACAGTTTTGGGCTGAGTTCCCACACTTGGTTTTTGGTTAACGGTTTTTGGGCTAAGGCCCCAATGGCTCGGTTGAGCAAACGTTTTGGTTACTGGTTTTCGTGGCATGCATACGTTTTTATTGGAGGGCATAAATGTCTTATAAATGTATTTGGTAAACTTATTGGTTTTTGTCCATTCACAGCTTTTGGTTTTAATGCCCTTCGGGTTGATCACGGATGCGATTGTAGCAGGGACCGGGACATTGCACACCTCCTCCATCGATCCTTGCGCACCCTGGATGCCCCGTTGGGCAGTGGCTCTTGGTTATCCCTTGTCTGACACCCCTTGTTGGACGGGAGCAGGGCATATTCCACAGTAATCCCGGGGGGATTGGGATGGGTCCTGTCACAAAGTAGCTGCGCGTGAAAGTCACGCGCCTGACACTGTAGCTACAGTGTCAACACCTTCACCCGTTTGTCTGTAATTCGGGCCTGCCACTCGCGGCTTGACCCGGTTGATTACCCATCAATTCCTACTCGATTTCAATCCAATTTGATCCTAACATGTTATTTAAACATCTAATTTAAGTTCTGAGCTATTAATTATCCAAAACCAATCCTTAAACGGCCCCTCGACCCGTGATCATCCAAACGGGCCAATCACCAGAACTCACTGGTTTCTAAACCGAAATCAAATTAACCTTACATGAATCATCATAGTATCACAACGAACTGGAAAACACACTCAATTGAATCAACACTCACCTGGAAGTAGCCGTCCAAACCTCTGAAATTCCTCTGAACACGGCAGTCACCGTCCCAGCTCACCCGTGGCTGGTTGCCTTCGATTTTGATATGGTTGTGTTCCAAATGCTCCCAGAAAGCTTACTCTATGATTAGATTGGCTCAACACACCGTAGAAATCAAAAACCCGATTTCCCTCCAAAAATTCCCGAAATGGTTTCTCTCTGGTTCCACCCTTATTTTCAGTCCTTTCAATACCAGAGTGAAGCTCACACACTATATAATCAGTTTTAATTAATTTCAAGCTGTCCCAGAAGCTCGTGGGTGTCCAATTGTCCACTGAAAAATGTCCCCCGAAAAGCTTCGAACTTGAATAATTAATAGGGTCGTGCACGGTGGATGCAACAGACCACGGTCTAAAGCATCAGACACTCCCCACTTTCCAGCACACAATCGCACAACCAATTGCACGTTTGAACCACCGCACATGGTGGTGCCGCCCTTGTCCCCCGCGGCCTGCTACAGTAACCAGGGCAAAAAGACCAAAATGCCCCTGGTTCAATAATTACCAAAATACCCCTCACTTCCTAGACCCGTAACTGAGCCATACGAAGTCCGATTTTGGCGTGCCGCCTGTCTATGGACTCAGGACGTCGAGACCTACCTATCGGTCCTTGAGTCGCGTGAAAATTATTTGTCAAACGAAAAGTCAACATTTTCGTCCGTGAAGTCCAACTTACGGTAATGCCCCTGAACTTCCGATAGTCATAACTTTTTCCCTGATCGTCCGAAATGGACGTGCCACCTGTCTATGAACTCGTGACGTCCCGAACTACGTCACGGTCATAGGTCAAAGTCCATTTAATTCACCAATCAAAAGTCAATAATTTGGCCATACCAATCACAAGGGTAAAATCGTCAATTCACACCTTAAATTACAATATTAAAATCCTTGAATTCCCGGGGTGTTACATCTAACCCCCTTGTAACGCAAAGGCTAGACAAGGGATAACTCACACTTTAGCCCACTCGGGCTTCCATACTACGCTAGGATCAGCGGCAGAATGTGATGTCACCGCTACAGCCCGCACTGCGATGAACCTGAAGGGCATTAAAACCCATAAAAGCAATGAGTGGACAGAAATAAATAATTCACTAGAAACTCATTTCACCAAAATGACATTTGTGCCCATTAGTTAAAACTCATGCATGCATACAAAAACTAGTCAATTTTCAATATAATAAAAACGTTTATAAAACCAAAATAATTTCCTTCAAAAACCTTGGGGCCTTAGCCCAAAACCGTAAAACCAATCAAGTCTGGGAAATAAATCCAAATCATGTGGGCCACTGCCCAAATCCATAAACATAGAAATACCATTTCATCAATCCAATAAATCTATAATCCAAATACTGATCCTTAGTATCCCAGATGCCTAGCGTCCTAGACGCTTGATGTCCCAGAATTCATATCATGCTCTAAGGCTACGCGTGCCGCCCGGGGTCTTTCCGGGTCTATCTATGACATCCCAGATGTCTAACGTCTCAAACGTCTAATGTAACGACCCATCCCGAAATCTTGGATTAGATTAATGAATAATCAGGATTAGTGAGGTTTATCAGTGATTAGTTGAGCGAAATCGGACGAACGATGCAAAATGACGTAGTTCAGGACGTCACGAGTTCATAGACAGGTGGCATATTCAATTTCGACATTCTAGGAAAAAGTTATGACGTTCGGAAATTCAAGGGCATTTTGGTAATTATGGTTAAAAGAGGTGAAATGTTGACTTTTGGACTGGGAGGTCCGATGGCCGAGGGCCAAGGACCGTTACGTAGATCGGGACAATATGAATCCGTAGACAGGCGGCACACTGAAATCGGACTTCGAACGGGGAAGTTATAGGTCACGGAAGTTCGATTTCACTATGCACGTACTTCGAGGCAATGATGACTTGGAAATATCTGATTGGCCAGATGTTTTAAGTGGGACCTATGGTTGAGTGACAAGTGTCACTCATCCCATTGGTCAAATCCCCCAGTTTGTGGATCTGTCCTAATTAAATATCATTATAATTATTATTTTATAATTAATCTTTTCATCACTAAATCCTAACCATCCATTCTAATTAATCACTCAAATCCTCACCACTCATCTCATCTATTTCATTTCCCTATCCCATCAGATATTATCATTTATTCTTCTTTTTCAAACACAACCCGAAACCCCATTTTCATCCTCCCTAAAGCAAACACACAACACCACATCATACAATCTACATCCTCATGGCTTTGTGAGAGTTAGGGAGAGAGTGTGATGAAGAGGACAGTGAAGGGAAGGACAGTGGCACACGACGGCCGAGCCACGACGGCTCACGACGGTACACGACAATGGTAACCGAGCGGGTAAGTTTCCATTCAAAATCCCATTTTGAGTTTTAGGCATTAGGAATGATTTCTGGGGATGGGATGGTGGTTGTTAGGTTCATAGGAGTGCCTAGGGATGGTTTTGGACGGCAGGAAGTGGCTGAGCCACACTGGGGATCGACGGGAAAAACAGGGGCCGTGAAGCTTGTTTACACAGTTGAGTTTTAAGGTTTTCTTTTGGGTTTTTATGATAGGAAAAGGTAGAAAATTATGATACAATGAGAATGGGATCAAAAAGGAAGAAAAAGAGGGGAAAACGGGAGAGTTATGACTAAACCAGTCGCGCCGGTCCGGTTTGGTTCGAACCAGGTGGACTGGCCAGTTCGCCTGAGGAATAGGAAGATGAACAGTGGCATGTGGGCTCACGCGTAAAAGGTTCCCTGGCCACGTGGGGGCGCGTGTCCAATCTTTTGGGAATATTTTCAACCCGTGAAATCTTCTATTCGATGTAACGAACATTTTGAGACTGGTTTCGTGTCGATCGAACACCGTCTCGATAATGTTCAGGGCATCAGAAGGTTTAGGATCGGGATTAAAAATAGTTAAAAATACCAGAAAATTACGGGGCTTTAGTGGTAGGTTAATAAGGTAGTTAGTAACCTTCTATTACGATTTGGACAGGTTTGGGAGTCCCAGTGATGGTGATTGGCTCGGGAGAGCCGTATGGCAAGCATATCGAGGCGGCAGCTCGGACGGTCTATGAATGGACCTTGTTTTCTAAATTGGAGCATGCTTAAATGTTTATTATATGTTTTAATATATGTTTTGTGATTCCATGAGTGCATTTGGATGTGGTTACGTTTTCGAACGTATTTCGAGGTTTCGGCCCTATACGGTGCCAATACGGGTTTGTATGTCTTTATTAGTTTAAATGAAATGGATTTGGATTTCCAAAAAGATAAACTCGGGTATGAGACCCATTTGGTTTTTTCTCGGGCATATAACCTTATTGATGGCCTACGGGTCTGCATCGTGGTCGCGGCAGGTGCTATGTGCACGGTGACCGACGATACGACACTCGCCTCCGAACTAGGATATGTTCCTTCCGAAGAGGTCACGATACACGATTTGTTGTCGGGCAGCCGACGGAGGCTCGACTTCAGAGTGTTAACGGTTTAGGATATCGATTGGTGATGAGTGCACCATGATCTTGTGGTGGTCGCGTCGGTTGATTCGTTCAATGCGACATACCAGGATTGAAGGCGGTCCTGGATGGATGGTTGCACGCATCACTACGATCGGAATCGTGACTGACCCTTAGATATCAGGCACGATGCCCAGGTGATGTCATATGTTCGGGCACGAGACCCAGTTGTTTTGCATTGATGATTTCGGTTCAGGGACCCTAGATGGATTTCCAAGTTCATAGCGGTTTATGGGAACCGGCATGAACCTGTAAAGGTTATTGTGGTACATGACGGTTTATGGGAACCCGGCATGAACCCTTAAATGGATGTTATGGATCATGACGGTTTATAGGAATCGGGCATGAATCCTTTGAAAGGTTCTAAAGATGTTTTCTATATGTATATGAATGGCATGAATGATTTCGTTAGATATATATATGTATATTCATATACCTTCCTTTACTTCTATTATCTCTTCCGGGGAGGGTCGTTGGCCTAGGTGGACCCCGTAGTAGTCACGGAGCACCTACTGAGTGGAATCGCCCCCCAAGTTGGGTTCCTTACTCTTAGGAAGGCATGGATCGTAACCTCGGGACGGGTCATTGGTCTACGAACATTGACCTTGGATTCTGAGAGACTTGGGTTTGAGACCTCGGGTAACACGCGCGTAGCTTTTTAAACCGTGACAGGATTGGTTGTGTGAATTATATGTATATATGATATATGATATGTGATGTGTACGATATATGATGTGTGATATATACAGGTTTTGGGGCTGAGTCCCATATGGATTTGGGCAGTGGCCCGTATGGTTGGTATCTTTATGGTTTTGGGCGTAGTTCCCACCAATGGTTTTTCTGGATAAATGGTTTTCGAATGCATACATACTTTTTAGTGAAGGGTACAAATATCTTTCGATAAACTGTTTTTATAAACTCTTTGTTTTTTCCACTCACAGCTTTTAATGTTTTGACTGCCCTTCAGGTTGACAACGGATGTGGACTATAGCAGAGAGCAGGACATCAAATACCTCCTTCGGATCCTGGCATACTCTGATAGCCCGAGAGGGCAAAGGTTGGAAATATCCCTCATCTGACACTCCATGTCAGACGGGAGCAGGGTCGTCCCGCATTAATCCCAGGGGGATTGGGACGGGTCCTGTCAGCGTGGTATCAGAGCGTAGGATTGCTTATCACAGCGGGGTTTTCTTTATTCGAGAAACCGTGTAGAGCTCGGAGTCATGCGCAGGTCAACGATGTGATGTATCAATGGGATGCAGTTCGTTATCAACCTTATAGTTAGGATGCCGATACAGTAGTTAGTAGGATTGAATCGTGGAACGTCTTGGTTCTGCATTTGATGTCGGGGTTGCCATAGTTCTGTCGAGGTTGGCAGTGTGGGACCCTACGGATGGATGAACGTAATAGTATTTTGGAGTTGTGATTGTGAGACTGTTAGTTGGGATCGTCTTTCACGATGTTGTAGAATCGATTTTGATGATAGTTTGGTGTTTTGACCATCGATGGTCAGATTTTGTTGAGTTAGGTGGCTATGCTACTGGGAGCAGTCGGGTTCGGGGAATCCTAGTTAAACTTACGATCGGATTTGATTGACGTCTTTACGATGACAAGACCGACCGATGATCAGGTTTGGACATGTTCAATCACGTTTGGTCATGTCATGTTTCGCCATGTCATGTTCGGTCATGTTTGGTCTGGTCATGTCAGCTTTAGTTATGGGACTACACTTCGTAGTCGGGATTGTACTTATCGGTTAGACCTAGTTGGTTGTCGTACTACCATAGTTGTGATGCGCTGTTGGTGCAACTAAGGTCATGGACGACCTGGTAGACGACATTGGTTGAGTCGAGTTACGGCTTGTTATAGTTTGGTTGGACAGGTTACCTGGGTTAGTACTTGTCGATGGAATCCCGAAGTGGGGATACAGAGTAGTTGATACGAGTGATTGATTCCGTCGGATGTGGAATCTAGATCGCGATGTTTGGTGGTTAGGTCTGCACGAGTCTATCGCAAGCACTACTACCGAAAGTGGTTGTAGTTATGGTTGTTGGGAATCAGGGACGTTCAGAAAACTTTTCCTTTTATTGTATGAGTTTTCTGGGTGACGGTACCCAGATTTGTTGGTCAAGATGGAGGCAGAGTTTCTCCAAAACGAGCTGAGGTTCGGGGTCGTCGCTCGGTATGAGCGGAGATCCAGGGTTGTATGGTTTGCACACGGTGTCCAGGTGTTATTATTAGTGCTGATGCTGTGGTTAGTGCCAGTGTTGGGGATTATGCTGATACTGATGTTGGTGTTAGTGTGTTAGTGCTGATACTAGCGCTAGTGCTAGTGCCGGTGATTGTGATGACGGTGAGTCGCGAATCGGGATGTGAATCTGTCGAGATGGGCAATTGTTCGGTATCTGTGGTTCAAGAGTGGATCACGGATAATGATGGACTGGATTGGATCTAGGAGTAGTCGAGACTCGAGGTACTAGATGCGAGTGTTGGAGGCCGTTTATGCACATCCGTAAATAGTATACGAGGTTTAACCTTGAGTCGCGTGAACTTCACTTTGAATGAGTGTACCTACATATACGGTCGTAACCGGATAGATGATGTTGATTACGTGGTGTGGTGAATGCAATGAGTTTTGGTTGTATTCACTTAGGATGAGGTTTGATGGCATCGTCTTGGATCATCTTTGGTTTTTCCTAAGTGGAATGACAAGGATCGATATGAGGCAATTAGAGAGAACCCACAGTCTCAGCGTGTCTCGTCGTTGACTGATCTGTTTAGATGTGGGAATTGGTTAAGGAGTGATGTGACTGACTGTAAGACCCGTGTCCTGGAGAGAACGGTGAACAATCCCATATTCCTGCGAGGGGGAATGGTCTGAGAGAGGATGGTGTTATGCCTTAAAGGTGTAAGCACACACCTATCTAGCACTAGGCCTTTTGGGAGCTCAAGTGGCTTGGGTCCTAACACTGACGAAGGATTCAAGAGGGTGTAAGACCCTATGATCGGATCTCAGGCGGATTATTAGCTAAGTGAGCTGGTGTGGATCCACCTAGGATCATGTTATGGATCGAGATTGTGATGTTAAGGACTTAGGATCGCAATGTGGATCAAGATTACGATGTTGAGGACTTTAGGAGTCGAGACGATCCTCGATCGTGACGTTTATGGTCTGGTGACGCAGTGATGAATCTCGAACGTGACATCTATGGTCGGTTGACGTAGTAATGGATCTGGATTGTGATCTTGATAATCCATATAGGTGGAGAGTCTAGCGCTCTTACTTGGATGTTTGAGTAGAGGATGATGAGACTGAACTTCTTTTCGAAGTGAATCCTATATGGCTTATTACTCAGACGAGTAAGTGTCCGATGAGGTCAGATTTGGTCAACGATAGATGTACGTATGATGGGATTGACTTCCTTATGAAATCAATCGAATGTAATGTGGTAATAGATTGAGCAGGTAATCGATAGGTTCGGTTTTGGTGCGTCTCGGTAGACGTGAACAAGATTTCAGGTTTTGGAATCGGATTTCTGGATGACGATTCAGGATTCGATTTTGGAACTTGAAAGTGTATTTATGGATTTGGGTTCAGAATGGTCATTCCTGATACTAGTTTACGGAATGATGAGTTCAGATTCAGATTGGGAAATAGATGTTGACTTGGAGTTCTTGATTTGTCTAGGTCTAGATTGGACAGATGGACTCCAGAATTGAAATCTGATTGGTGACTACCTAGGTTATTGTTGTTGTTGTCGTCGTGTTGTCATCGTTGTGGTTGTAGGATGGTTGATGGATAGATGTATGTACTTTGTACGTTGTTCAAGGTACGATACGGGGCAGGCTGTGGTGCCTGGTGACGGTATATAGGTTATACTAGTGGTATGTTGGCGAACGTGCTGGTAGTTGGCTTAGTTTTGATACCATTGGATTAGTCGAGGACGTGAACTGGACATTGGATACTTTGCACTGGGTCACGGTATTCTAGTGGGTCTAGTGACACACAGGTCGAGTGAGGTGTTGATAGGTGTTTACTCGGGTTGAGTGTGTTGGCTGTTAGTGTAACCACTAGTGAGTATCGTGTTAGTTTTCGACTGACGACTGTCAAGTGGTGATAGATTGTCGGATGTTTCGACGTGGGTCGGTTAGTAAGGTTTGATGACTCCCAGTGGGAGCAGGCGTCAGGATAGATTGGTGATTGAGAAAGGAACCGTCTAGTTGTTCGTGTCAACGAAATGGTAGATTTGACAAGTGGCATCGACTCGGAACGTATGGCTACTGTCATTCGACGTGGTCGAATATAGTCGATACGATGTGAGTACTAGTGGTATGTTTGGGTGCAGAAGAGTTTTGTTCTGGTTAGTTAGTGTACGAGTGTACACGCGTTTGAGATCGAATTATTTGCACGAGATGGATGTGGAACCAGGATAGTTGGAATTTCGAGAACAGAACTAATTAAGGACGGAATAACGGTTGGAATTAGGTCGGTTGGAATTTCGAGGATGAAATTAATTAAGGAGGGAAGGCTGTAGCTACCCGTCTCGAATTCCTGGATTAGATTAATGACTAAACAGGATTAGTGAGGTTAATCGGTGATTAGTTGAGCGAAATTGGGCGAACGATGCAAAATGACTGTTTTGCCCCTAGGCGTGGGTAAAACGATGACTTTTCGTTCTGAAGGTCAAACGGATTTTGGCCGATGACCGTGATGTAGTTCAGGACATCACGAGTTCATAGACAGGTGGCATGTTCAATTCCGACGTTCTAGGAAAAAGTTATGACGTTCAGAAGTTCAAGGGCATTTTGGTAATTATGGTTAAAAGAGGTGAAATGTTGACTTTTGGACCGGGAGGTCCGATGGCTGAGGGCCAAGGACCGTTATGTAGATCGGGACGATACGAATCCGTAGACAAGTGGCACGCTGAAATCAGACTTCGAACGGGGAAGTTATAGGTCACGGAAGTTCGATTTCACTATGCACGTGTTTCGAGGCAATGATGATTTGGCAATATCTGATTGGCCAGATATTTTAAGTGGGACCCATGGATGTGTGACACGTGTCACTCATCCCATTGGTCAAATCTCCCAGTTTGTGAATCGATCCTAATTAAATATCATTATTATTATTATTTTATAATTAATCTTTTCATCACTAAATCCTAACCATCCATTCTAATTAATCACTCAAATCCTCACCACCCATCTCATCTATTTCATTTCCCTCTCCCATCAGATATTATCATTTCTTCTTCTTCTTCAAACACAACCTGAAACCCCATTTTCATCCACCCTAAAGCAAACACACAACACCACATCATACAATCTACATCCTCATGGCTTTTTGAGAGTTAGGGAGAGAGTCCGATGATGAGGACAGTGAAGGGAAGGACGGTGGCACACGACGACCGAGCCACGACGGCTCACGACGGTACACGACAATGGTAACCGAGCGGGTAAGTTTCCATTCAAAATCCCATTTTGAGTTTTAGGCATTAGGAATGATTTCTGGGGATGGGATGGTGGTTGTTAGGTTCATAGGAGTGCCTAGGGATGGTTTTGGAAGGCAAGAAGTGGCTGAGCCACCCTGGGGATCGACGGGAAAAACAGGGGCCGTGAAGCTTGTTTACACAGTCGAGTTTTAAGGTTTTCTTTAGGGTTTTTATGATAGGAAAAGGTATAAAATTATGAGACAATGAGAATGGGATCAATAGGAAGAAAAAGAGGAAAAAACGGGAGAGTTATGGACTAAACCAGTCGCGCCGGTCCAGTTCGGTTCAAACCAGGTGGACCGGCCGGTTCGCCTGAGGAAGGGGAAGATGAACAGTGGCGTGTGGGCTCACGCACAGATGGTTCCCTGGGCGCGTAGGGCACGTGTCCAATCTTTTGGGAATGTTTTCAACCCGTGAAATCTTCTATTCGATGTAACGAACATTTTGAGACTGGTTTCGTGTCGATCGGACACCGTCTCGACAATGTTCAGGTCATCGGAAGGTTTAGGATCAGGATTAAAAATAGTTAAAAATACCGTAAAATTACGGGGCTTTAGTGGGAGGTTAATAAGGTAGCTTGTAACCTTCTATTACGATTTGGACAGGTTTGGTAGTCCCAGTGATGGTGATTGGCACGGGAGAGCCGTATGGCAAGCATATCGAGGCGGCAGCTCGGACGGTCTGTGAGTGGACCTTGTTTTCTAAATTAGTGCATGCATAAATGTTTATTATATGTTTTAATACATTTTTTGTGTTGCCATGAGTGCATTTAGATGTGGTTACGTATTGGCACGTATTTCAAGGTTTCATCCCTATACGGTGCCAAGACGGGTTTGTATGTCTTTATTGGTTTAAATGAAATGGATTTGGATTTCCAAAAGGATAAACTCGGGTATGAGACCCATTTGGTTTTGTCTCGGGCATATGACCCAATTGATGGCCTACGAGTCTGAATCGTGGTCGCGGCAGGTGCTATGTGCACGGCGAACGACGATACGATGCTCGCCTCCGGACTAGGATATGTTCCTTCCGGAGAGGTCACGATGCACGAACTGTTATCAGGCAGCCGATGGAGGCTCAAGTTCGGACTACTGACGATTCAGGATATCGATCGGTGATGAGTTCAGCATGATCTTGTGGTGGTCTAGTCGGTTGATTCGTTCACGGCGACATACGAGGATTGAGGGCGGTCCCGGATGGATGGTTGCACGCATCACTACGATCGGAGTCGTGACTGACCCTTAGATATCAGGCATGATGCCCAACTGATGTCACTTTTTCGGGCATGAGACCCAGCTGTTTTACATTGAAGATTTCGGGTCAAGGACCATAGATGGATTTCCAAGTTAATGGCGGTTTATGGGAACCGGCATGAACCCTGTAAAGGTTATTGAGGTACATGACGGTTTATGGGAACCGATCATGAACCCTTGAATGGATGTTATGGATCATGACAATTTATATGAACCGGGCATGATTCCTTTGAAAGGTTCTAAAGATGTTTTCTATATGTATATGAATGGCATGAATGATTTCGTTATATATATATATATATATGCATGTATATTCATATACCTTCCTTTACTTCTATTATCTCCTTCGGGGAGGGTCGTTGGCCTGGGTGGACCCTGGAGTAGTCACGGAGCACCGACTGAGTGGAGTCGCCCCCCAGTTAGGTTCCTTACTCTTAGGAAGGCATGGATCGTAACCTCAGGACGGGTCATTGGTCTACGGACATTAACCTTGGACTCTGAGAGACTTGGGTTTGAGACCCTGGGTAGCACGCGCGTAGCTTTGGAAACCGTGACAGGATTGATTGTGTGAATTATATGTATATATGATATATGATATGTGATGTTTACGATATATGATGTGTGATGTATATAGGTTTTGGGGCTGAGTCCCGTATGGATTTGGGTAGTGGCCCGTATGGTTGGTATCTTTATGGTTTTGGGCTTAGTTCCCACCTATGGTTTTTCTAGATAAATGGTTTTCGAATGCATTCATACTTTTAGTGAAGGGTACAAATGTCTTTCGATAAACTATTTTTATAAACTTTTTGTTTTGTCCACTCACAACTTTTAATGTTTTGACTGCCATTCAGGTTGACAACGGATGTGAACTGTAGTAGAGACCGGGACATCACATACCTCCTTCGGATCCTGGCGTACTCTAATAGCCCGAGAGGGCAAAGGTCGCAAATATCCCTTGTCTGACACTCCATGTCAGATGGGAGCAGGGTCATCCCGCACTAATATCGAGGGGATTGAGACGGGTCCTGTCATCTAATAATAGCAATCATGCTCCTGAGTCACTATACGGTCCGGTCGCTCTGTGCAATGACCCCTCGTAGGCAATAGCCCGTGATTTTCCCAGTGTCCCAGACATCTAGAGGAGACCATCCATATATCCTCATATAAGGATGGTATATGGGAAATATTTTATAAAATCATTCCACAATCTTTCAAAGGGGCCATGCCCGGAATTTCCATAAATCTATCATAAATCCAAAAATCCAATTTCCCAAATCCAAATTCCTTTTTAGGGTCACTGAACCCGTAATCACATTTATAAACCACAATTGGCACTCATGCCCGATATCATAATCAACTGGGCCTCTAGCCCGATCATATAAACCAAATTGTCCTCCAGCCCAATATCTCATAAAATCAAATGGACTTCAAGTCCGATAGTTTCCAAATCAAATGGGTCTCATGCCGATTCCAAATTTCCAAATCTAAAACCATTCCATCAAACCATTATTGTAATACTAGCATGTGTAATATCTTATAAACCATAAAACCTCAAAATACTTGCAAATACGGAAATCATAAATACCAAAATCGTAATCATAGAAATCACATATATAAAACATATAAACAATTCTGCATGCATCATATTTCGAAAAAAAAGTCCACTCACAGACTGTTCTAGCTAGTGCCCCGATACGCATGTCATAAGCCTCCTCGAGGCTAATCCGTCATCTTAGGGACTTCCGGACCTGTCCAATTCACACCCAACAAATCCTGAAGAAGTCAACGTGTCCGGGACTCGTTTCCTGAGGTGAAAACCCTCAATTTCACCAACCTAACGATCTTTGATCGACCGAAACCACCACAATTGGATCTGGATCGTTGAAACCTTTTAAACGGTCCAGTCTCATCTCAAAAAATATGCCTACGCGCCCCCACACGCTGCCAAAGCAAAAGTCAACGTTTACAAAAAAATCAACGCTAACGACAACAAGGTCAACGCTGACGTTAGCAGTCAATGCTGACGTCAGCATGATGTCATCTCTGACAGTGACATCTGACACATGACAGCTGACAGTGCCACATGTCAGCAGCTCGCGGGTCCACGTGTCTGACGTGTCAATGACAAGTGGCACCATCTGATTGGTCGACATCACTAACATGGCAGGGTGACTAGGCATAGACAACTGCCACTTGGTATCCTCCCATTGGCCATGTGGCCTGACGTTTGATAGATGATGACATCACACTGCCACATCATCATCATCCTTACTGAGTCGGATCAACCCAAATTCTGCAACCGAGTCGCACAGACCCGCGACCCTGACCCGGATTTTTCTCCCTTGTTTCTGGTCCGATTTTGAAATCTTTGATTCCTATACGATCGTCCAATCCCCAGGAATAGATCCCCCCAATCAAACCTGAGAAAATCAAACTGGAAGTACCTGTGTCGAATTAGTGAATAGTAGCCCTGTTTTTCCTCCGTCGATAACTTTCAATTACGGCCACCTTCATCCTCGAAAACCATACCAATGAACTCGTCGTGAACCTTAAAACATATTAGGGCCCATTAGATCAATCAATAAACGTCTAAATCTAGAAATCCAATTTTGAACTACAAACGGGGTTACGGTTTACCTGTTCATGTGAGTTCCTTTGGCGTCCACGGTGGTCCTGCCGCCTTTCATGACGTCCCTCACTCCCTCACTAATCCCCAGTCACTCTCAGGGGTCCTTAATCGATCCAGCAAGAGAGGGGAGGATTGGGTGGTTTAGGTCTCGGGTTGGTTCGAATGAAATGGGAATGGGAGAGATGCATGTATGTACGTTTAGGGAGCAATGGATGAGTAACACTTATCACTCATCCGTTGAGCCTACACAAAATATATGATCCTACACTAAAAGACAAATGCCAACTTGCCTCGTAAAGCGTGCCACTGTAAATAGTACCTAAAACCATCCGTAACCCATAACTTCCCCGTCGAACGTCTGATTTTGACGTGCTGGGTGTCTACGGACTCGTATCGACTCGAACTACGTAACGGTCATTTAACACCCTCCTTCCAAAATCTCTCGACGAATCCCCGATTAGTCGTGCTAATCTTCAATTAATTAATAAAATAATCTCAAAAATTCGAGACGGGTCGTTACAACTACACTAATTGGATATATCACGACTAAGAAATATTTACTAAACTGACATCTATCAACACAAACACTTGGTGGTTTGAGAGTGATCCAGACATCTTGACCAGTACGGCAAAATAAGTTTTTTTATGTGGATGATCCAAAATTTGGTATTGGTTGGAGAGTTGATGAGATGGTCACTCACAAAAATATTTGGGATTTGAGGATCGTTATCATGACGATGAGACAGACACAGATAACGACCAAGTTGTTTACCAGGCGGATTCCTCTATATCCACCCTACATGTGGATGGAGTTCGGACCAACGATGTAATCCCACCAATTGCAATTTATGGCAATTTCATTGATCTTCTGACATTAGAACGAATTGAAAGTGATCTTGAGGAATCAATCGGGGAACACACCTCAGATGACAAGGGCGATTGGGTGGGGGATAGTGACACTAAAACCGATTGATTATTTGTAAGACATAAAACTCAATTATTACTCAATAAGATTCATCATTTTTCCAAATACTTCAAAAAAAAAAATTACATACCTCAAAAACAAATTAACAAAATTAATTAAATAATACCCGACAGACCATACAAGAAATACCCGTGGGGTACTCAAATTCGGCGACTCTTCATCGAATGTGTTACCTAACGAGTTTCCATAAAAGGCACTTCAGGTAACCAATTTACCGTCACGTATACCCGACGCTCTCTTTCTAGAATATTTTTTGGGTTTAATTAAATATAATTTAAGGTTTAGGGTTTAGCGTTTAGTGTCTAGTATACTCGACGGGCAAATTATAAAAACCCGTCGGGTAACACTGTGTTACCCCACGTGCCTTTTATATTATTTATCTAGTTTAATTAAATATAATTTAGTGTTTAGGGTCTAGTATGTAACCCGACGGATGTGTATTATACTCTGTCGGGTATGATTTATACTACAGTTTCAAACCCATATATGGTTTGGAAATTTGAAGAGTTTCCACTGATAATTCGACCGATCCACCCATCCACATTTATTTTACATACTCGTAGATTATCTATGTAAAAATTTAGAAGATTTTAAAATCCCGAGGCTAGGGAACGGGGCGTAACAAATCGACAGTTACAAAACATTATATCACTATCGGACAGCTTAATTTTCTTGAAACATCGCGAATTTTGACAGGCAGATTTTAATAACGTAACGACTCAAAATTAACGGTCGGATTATTTATTGTTAATCGTTTGAAACTGAAATGGGTCACATTATGCAATTACTATGTTTAAACTTTTATTGGAAGGGAAGTGTTTACCTGGTTACCCGACAAATAATTCAAGAATATTCGTCGGATAATATTAAAAACTTTCTTAAAAAACTAAGCGTAACAATAACGAGTGCTGGTAAAATGTTGAGGTAAAAGTCGCGTCGAGTGAAGTTGTATGCCCGTCAAGTGAAGAGCTATATCCGTTGCGTATCCTAAAATCTGGGTGTAATTTCAAATTTTTGCGAAATTTTGATTTACCGCCTAAATGATACCCGACGGACATGCGGTGGGTAACGTGTAAACGCTAGACGCTTCGCCTCTATGCTATCGCTTCGTTTTTAACGGCAATGTTACCCGACGATTAATTAAACTAAACTCGACAACTCATTAAACTAAACCCGACGACCATTTTGTCGTGCAACAGGCATCAATGTTTAAAACACAGAAGATCGTCTTCTTTCTTCTTTGTTATTCGAAACCCCTGAAACTAATTGCAATTTTCTCTGCCTCTCCGCGCCTCCCTCCCTCGCGACTAACTCTCCCCTTGCAGCTCTCTCCTCGCAGCTCTCTCCTCTCGCAGCTTTCTCCCTCGCAGCTCTCCCTATGTCGCTGCTCTCTCTCTCGTCGTTGCCACAGCCAATCCAGTGAAGGTCGAACAACCCTCACTCCCTCTCTTCCATTTTTTTGTTATTTTTTATTTTTATTATTAGTTTTCAATATCTTGGTGTAATTTTAGTTTGAATCTCGTGAATGTCTTGGTTTAATGTTTATTGTTTTAGTTTTAGCAATGATTATTAATATGTTTATTGATTTTAGTTTTTAGGAATGTTTACTGAATTTCTTGGTTTAATGTTTATTGATTTTTGGTTTTAGCAATGATTATTAATATGTTTATTGATTTTAGTTTTTAGGAATGTTTTTTGAATTTCTTGATTTAATGTTTATTGATTTTAGTTTTAGTTCTTGGCTTAACTTTTAGGACCAATTGATTGGAATTTGAATTGGATTTTGGCAGTGCACTATCATGGATTATATATAATTTTTTGCATGGATTAACTGTTTTTTATTTTGTGTTGGAATTTGGTTTTGAATTCAGGATTATATATTGGTTAGCATGAACTAAGTTTGTGATTTTAGGTTGGAATTTTGGTTAGCTTGGTTATGTTTGTGATTTTACGATGGAATTTTGATTATTTTGATTATTTTTTATGGTTTGAATTTAAATTATTATTAGTTATTATTGATTATTTTTATTAGTAATTTTTTATTAATTTTTATATTTTTATTATTACCTTTTTTTGTATGATTTTTATATATTTTTAATGATTTATTATTATTTTTTATTAGTAATTGTTACGTATTTTTTATTATTGATTATTTTTTATTATTACTTATTTTTTTATGATTTTTTTATATTTTTATTTATTTTTTATTATTTTTATTAGTAATTGTTAAGTATTTTTTATTATTGATTATTAATTATTGATTATTTTTTTTAGATGTCGACACCCATGTTGATTATTTCACTAGTTCGTCCTCGCATTTCATCAGGACTAGTTCAGCAACCGGCGGTCGTCGCGACTTCGTTGGTCCCGAATACACCTTGGACCATGTTGGCTCGACACCGATACCGGACACACCAGTCTCGACTCCAACCCCTTCACTAGCACTGGAATCTATCACACTAGTCTCGACTCCAACCCCTCCACTAGTATCTGCCACACTAGTTGTCCCGTTGGTCTCGACCTTCCCGATCGAGGAGTATGTCCGACCTGGCGGTAGGCCAGCTCGTCGTTGATATTCGAAGCAACGAGGGTAACGTCGTATTGATCTCAAGCCCCTGGAGGAGTAGGTCGGTGGGGACACCTGGAAGCAATCGGTATGATCCCTATGGGTGAGTTGGTCAATAAGTATTGTTAAAAGATTTTCTGTCTCTAATTTTATTCATTTTTCTTGCTAATGTTTACCCAATTTTTTGGGAGGTCCCGTAGAGTGCGTGGGATCAACTGGGAGAAGGCGTCCCAACGGATTTCTCAAGCAACGAGCGCGAAGATCAAGATTATTTTCGTCGATCGGCTCTGCCAAGCGCCCGTCAAGGTACAGAGCTTGATGGTGTATGACATGGGTGCCATTCTGCGCACCCATTGTCTGATGATGGGTGATAAATTTCGGGCCTATGGTGGAAGAGCTAGCTGACCCCGGACGAAGCTCGTGTTAACCCTCCTGAAGAGCTGGACGGTCCTCAGAGGGTCGAGTGGGAATGGCTTTGTGACCACATCGTCACGCCCGAGTGGATTGTATGTTTATTTTCTTAATTTGTTATATTTTGTAAATATATATTTTTAATTATTTAATTTAATTACAACTATTAAAAAATAGAAAAAATCGGAGGCCAACAACCATAACCGGGGAATGAAGACGCTGAACCACCACGGGGGGTCGCGTCCATTGGCGGCTAGGCACGAGGATCAGCGCAACGTTGGGTCACTGTTCCAAGAGGTGGATGGCTGGGGACAGGTGTACACTAGTCGAGGGAACTCGCAGGCTGATGCTATTCATGTAAGTTCAACTCGTTATATTTTATTTTTTAATTATTTATTTATTTATTTAAAAAATTGTAATTTTGTTATGATTTTGTAGGCGGGAATGCTGTCAGACTGGCAGACGTTCAGCAGACCCAGGAAGAGTTGACTCGGCAGCAACCGGATACTCCATTGGAGCAGCAGTTGCCAGATCTAGAGTGTTCGAGGGCGATCTTAGAGAGACGGCTGGGTCGACGTCTTGGGAAGATCGTCCAGTGTGCTAGAAAAGGGCTTGAGCGAGACATCTCGATTGGCTCCAGGGCTTCTTCTAAGGGCATCAACTTCGAGGAGTACTCCAAGTTAAGACGCAACTTACAGAGTTTCGGAACGAGACCATTGAGTTGAGGGCCGAAAATGCCTACATCTGAGCTCACCTTAACATGGTCCTTAGCCGCATGGGAGTTCATTCGCCCTCTGAGCAAGCTTTACCCCACCAGCCTAGCACGTCTGACCAACCTAGTTCGTCGGACTACGCTCACTCCCTCGACTAGAGCCGGCTTCTTAGCCATTTATGTATTATATTTTGTTCGAAATATGTTTAAAACAATATTTTAAATTTTATAAATATATATTTCCTATTTCCAAATTTGAATTTTATTTCATATTCATATTTTTCATAATTAATAATAATTTCATTAATTAAATCATTTTAAAAAATAATTATGAATTTTAAAAAAAATCCATTACTGTTCAAAAGTAAACCCGACGGTTATGTTGTCGGGTGTAAAAAGATCATACCTGACGACGAGGGATAGATTCGTTGAGTTTAAATATCAAACCCGACGATGAAAATACGATAACTCGACGAATAAATCACTTTGGTGAATGGCTGCCAAACTCAGTCTAACCCTACGTGTGTGATAGGTTCGTCAAGTTATGTGTGTTGAACAACATGTTACCCGACGGATAGTCACCGACGATTGTTGTTTCGAGTGATATTCATTGTACCCGACGAGGATATGTGATTCGTCGTTAAATCATGTAGCCCGACGACCGGAAACCGGCGGTTGGATGCCGAACAGGTGGCCATTGGGTTTTATTGTTACCCGACAAAGCCCTAATTTCACCCGACGGGCTTTTGTCACCAGGTAAAACTGTATTTCTTGTAGTTCAATATGCCCCCTAAACGTCTAATTTAACAGATTTTTGTTAAGAAAAAGGGGCAAAATTGTCCATAATTGTCTCCGAATAAAAAAAACCGTTGAAAACTAAGAACAATCTCCCAGAATCTTAATCCGTAGATACTATTTCCGGATTTGAATGGATCATAATTGTCTCATATCCTTCATTGGAAGGAAATCAATGAATTATTGTAGCAATTTACAAAACTCAGTTAATAGGATCCAGTAATTCATCAAACTATAAGATAGCACAGTTAATAGGATCCAACAATTCATCAAACTATAAGATAGCATGTAAAGGAACGACATGACATGGTTTTGGTGTCTCTTGGTGTTTCATTTCGAAACACTTCCCCTTTCGCGTTCTTCGTCGTATTCTGCTTACTTGAAATTAATTGGATAGATCATCTAAAGGCATGACACGGGTTTGAAAGGTGATATGATTTCGCCTTCTTAAATTATTTAATTTTTTAATCATACTTTTTCATTACTGAAATTAATTATCTTTAGTAATGAATAGAGAAAATCGGAGGCCAACAAGCAAAATCGCCAAAAGAAGACATTGAACCACCATGGAGGGTCACGTTCCTTAGCGCCCATGCACAAGGACTGGCGCAACGCTTGGTCACTTTTCCTAGAGGTGGATACCTAGGAACAAGTATACATTGGCTAGGGGAACTAGCAGGCAGATGCAATTCACGTAAGTTTAAATAGGTATATTTAATTTTATAATTATTTTTTTTATTTTTTAAAAAATTAATAAATGTGTTTTGATTTTGTAGGTAGAAATGTTGACAGACGTGACAGGACCACCCTAATCCCGCGGGAATAAGGGCTAAGTCCTGCTTCCGTCTAACTTACGCACGATACGAAGGTTAAACCAACGTCCAACCTCCATGTGACACGTAAGTCGAACAAGGGATTCTTGATCCGACTGTCCAAAAGCTTCCGGATTTCCCAGAGTGTTCAGACTCTACTGTGGATCGTGTGAGTGATGTCTCCGTCTCTCTCGACCAACAGCCCGCACCGCAACAACCTGGAGGGTAAAGAAAACACGAAGAGACTGTGAGTAGACAAAAATAAAGTATAAGTTTAAAAACAGTTATTAGAAAACACAATTAAATTTTTACCCTCCATTTAAAAACTAATACATGCATATCAAATCCATGTCATAAAACCATTTAGTATTCATTAAAACATTCAGTACTCAGGTTATGAAAACCATGTAAGAAAAACCGAACACATTTTTCCTTTTCTCAAATCCTGGGCCCCAGCGCAAAACCATCAAAAATCATATAATCCGGACATAGCCCAAAACATCAGAAAACCATGATCGAAAACCGTCGTCATAAAATCTCAATGAAAACCAAAACATATTTGAAATCATATTTCCATTTTCGAATCCGAATCCGCAATCACATCATGATACCGAATCGAAACCCAGAACTCATATCCATATCCATTTCCAAATCCGAGTCCGAAATCATCATTCTGTAAGCTAGCATCCAGAATAACCATTGCAAACCCAAACCCGGAAATCCACTTTCAAGTTCCAGAACGGCATCTCGAATTGTTATCCAGAAATCCGATTCTAAAACCCGAAACTTCGTTTATTAAAACCACTTTTCTGAACTGGGCTTCAAGCCCGAAATCATTTTTCAAAATCCATTTTAAATCATTGAAATCAAATCGTATTTCAAATCCCGAAATCAAACCATTAAAACCATAATCAAATCACAACCTCGATCAAAACCTCGTAAAACGTGTAATTCTGTAAATATCTCGAAAACCGTGCAAAACTGCAAACCATCAAGATCATAAATCAAATCATAGATTCACGTATAGAAAACATATAAAAACATATATGCATGCATCACAAGTTAAAAAGCAAAGTCCACTCACAGACCGTTTCGCCGCTACCTCGATACTCGTGCAATTACGCTTTTTCAGCCAATCTGCTAACATCGGCTTTCCCGAACCTGTCCAAATCCCATAATACGGTCACTAACTACTTCACAATGATCATACTAAAGCCCCGTAATTTTTATGAATTTTTAGCTATTTTTAAACTCGCCCTAAAACCTTCAGACAACCCGAAACATATCGAGACGATGTCCGATTGACTTGAAACCAGCGCCAAAATGTTCGTTACATCGAATACTTTAAAAGTTATGTTAGAACCTTCCCCAAAAGGGGCTCCACGCGCCCTCACGCGCCGCCCAAAGGGGCAGCGCGTTCATCTTCAACCTCTGTTAAGCCCGGTCTGAACCGGTTCGATCCAGCCGGTTCAACTGGACCAGCGCACACGGTTTTTATCCATTTCTTAGCCGTTTTGAATCTTAATTAGTCCATTAGTTTCATCCTTTCATACCTAACCAAAACACCTAATTAAAACATGGAATTTGAGGCTCGAGCTTACCTCCCAAATCGAAGGAAGAACTGTCCCCTGTTCGTCGTTCAGTTGTCACAATTCCGGCCACTTAAACCCCTGATTCCAATCGTAATCAATCACTGGAACCATCAAAAAACTGTTTCAATTAACACAATTGAGCAATAGACAACAGAACGTGACTTACCATTTTTTATTCAAAACTCACCCCTGCTCGGTTTCCCGACCACCGTCCACGGCAGGTCTCAATTCCCAGCTCCCTAGCTTCCTAGCCACCTGGGAAACACTCCCTAATTCATGAATTCGATCCTTAACCCTTTTAATCAAGCTTCCTATTTTTGAAATGTAACCAGGGAGTTTACTGGTTTTTCACGGTTTCCCTACCTTCACACGGTGTCGCCGACCGTTGTAGTCGTCACCATATTCAGCTTTTCTTCCTTTTCGGTTCTTGTTCACAAATTAAGGTAAAAGATGAGGATCAAGTGTTGAATTGGGTGAGAGTTCATAGTTTTACTCTGTTCCTCTGTTTTCCTCAACTCAAACCCGTGCAAACTGGGTTTTAAACCATGCGACACACATTGAGAGACCGTGAGTGGCTTCTACCACCATCCAGAGGGGGCAAGGTGTCCATTTTTCTGTGGGAAAATGTTTAAAAATAGCCAGGTGTCCTCTGATATTTGGGCACAGATTTCACTGTAGTAAATGACCAAAATACCCCTACTTAACAAATTACCATTTTGCCCTTCGTATTCTTAGACTCATAACTTCGTCGTCCGACGTCCCATGACGGCGTTCCGCCTGTCGTTGTACTCAGGGCATCGAGACCTTCCTAACGGTCCTCAAAATTCGTGAAAAGATCATGTTGTTTGCAAAGTCAACAAAATGCCCCTTGTTAACCAAAATTACCAAATTACCCTCGACCTTCCAAACGACATAACTTCCTTCTCGGATGTCGGAATCGGACGTGCCACTTGCCTATGAACTCATGACGTCCCAAACTACGTCACGGTCATCAGTCAAGGTCCATTTGACCGCTCGAACGAAAAGTCAACACTTTTACCCATTTAAGGGGCAAAATCGTCATTTCGCACCGTCCGTCCGAACGCATCCAACTAATCACTGATTAACTTCACTAATCCGTCATTAACTACTAATCTAATCCCGATTTTCGGGACGGGTTGTTACAAGACGTCTAGCAAACCCAGGAGGAGTTGACCAAGCAACAGCTGGACACACCTTTGGAGCAGCAGCTGCTAGATCCGAAGCGATCAAGGGCGATCCTAGAGCGACAGTTAGGTTAGCGTCTAGGAAAGATTGTTCGGGGAGCCGACAAAAGGCTAGAACGAGACATCTTGACTGGCTCTGATAGTTCTTCAAGGGGCATCAATCCCGAGGAGTTATAGAAGTTAAGGGGCAATTATATCGCCCTATGGACCGAGACCACAGAACTGAGGGCACAAAACGAGAGTCTTCGAGCCTAAAACAACGAGATCAGGGCTCAGCTTGCGGTGGTCTTTTGACGCATGGGCGAGACACATCCTCAACCCTCAAAGCAATAGCCTGCTTCATCCGAATAGCCACACCATTATTACCAAAAAAAAAAAGAATAGCTCACCACCTCAACCAGCCCAACCCGTAGCCGCTCATTTCCTTATATTTCGTTGTGAAAATTGTTTGATTTTAATTATGTTTAAAATAATAGTTTAAATTTTATAAATATATATATATATATCTAACTCCATATTTGAATTTTATTAATTTTTCATATTTTTAGATTTAATAAATCTTTAATTAATTAGATAATATGAAAAATAAATAAATTATTATGGAAAAAAACTAATTAATATAAAAACAAAATTTTCAATTTAGCTTGACAAATATTTAAAATGTTACCCGACAAATATTTTCATTTCCGTGGATTGCCACCAAACTTCTTTCTAACTGTTCAACTATTACCCGACGAATATTTAAATGTTACCCGACGAACTTAACCTTTCGGTGGGTGGCCGTTGAACTGTTCAACACGCATATTGCCCCACAAGCGTGATATTTTCGTCGGGCTTAATACGTTGACTCAATGTTAGCCGACAAATTGTCACCGACGATCACTGCTTCGTGTAAAACATCTGTTACCCAATGATAATCGTCCATTCATCGTTAAAATATCTGGCTCGACGGCGACGGCTTGATGACAGGCTATCCACCGGTGGCTCTGTCGGGTTTTGTTTTGCCCAACAATTTTCACTTTTTGCCCAACGAAACGTTTTCGCTGAGTAAAAGGTTTGTTTCTTGTAGTGGTATTTCGATATTTGTGGTATGAAAATATATTTTTTGAAACGAAATGAGGAAACTTCCTTATACGTCCCTATTATATTAAAACAACGTGTAAAGAATAATTGGGGTGAGTCATAGTCTTCACTAAAAGTTAAGAAAAATTTAGTTTACTATATAAAATTCACAAGTTTGTTATTGTTAATGCGATACCAAAAAAAAAATAAAAAATTTATATATACCGAGTAACCTACACGATTTATCCACTAATATATAGAAACTTCTCTTGCATGCACGTGCATGTGTGCATATGACCAAGGGTGGAAGCGTAGAGGGATCAGAGGGGTCGTTCCTAGCCTTTCTTGTGACTTTTTTGTTATCTTCTTTGTGTGTGTGGATATTATATATATATCTTCTTGTGGGTTTTTCGTTATCTTCTTTATATTTATATATATATTTCTAATTCTCTATTAGCGTGCCAATTTCATTACTTATAAAAAATCTGAGTGCATATGTATGTGTTTTGAATTTTTTTGAGTACTTAAAATAGATGATTACCATACTTTTTGAAAATGAATAATGTACATGCTCATAAAATTCTTTCAACCATTATAATTGGTGTTGATACCATATCGGCCCAGACCGATCTCAGGCCCAACACCTCCAGCCCAAGCCCACTCAGACAGACAAACCCCAGCAAAGCCTGACCAAACCCTATACGTGGACAGACCCCAGCCTTCCACGTGTCGGTCTCACAGTAACTGCTCATTGTTCCACATCGAAGAAATAAATTCATTGCACACATCACACACATACAAAAGGGGTTCATTTTTCCCTATCAAGATAACTAAGCATTAACTATTCACATATACTTTTACGAAATACTATTCACCACTCACTCCTTCACACAGACCCACTACTGACTTGTGCGACGGAGTACCCTTAGACTGTTACCACACCGGTGCCTACCTCTGAGCAACCAACTAGTTTCTTTATTTTGCTGGTTTGTCCTAGGACACGTGGCTGAACAGCATTTGCCCCCAAGTTGGCACATTTTGTGCATCAATAGTTTGGCGTTGTCTGTGGGAATTCTGACTAAGTCTGCCCATCACTCTATTAAGCCAAGCACCACAGTCCCTTGTCATCAATCAATATGTAGGAAAACGTGGACAACGAAGTTATACCAGCACCGGTTCGGGGACCAAGGGACACTTCCCCCGACGTGATCCGAGTGCTAGAAAGACTAGAGCGGGACACGGCCGAGATCAAAGCCAACGACACTCAGGCCGAGGTGCTCTACACTGAACTAAGTGGGTAGTACACCGACAGGTGGTGGCCGACTGTGCCAAATGCGCCAAGCATATCCGCCTAAACTGCCGGGAAGGAAAAAGCCGTCACCACTGCTGCACCAATTGACAAGGCCTCTAAACTCCTTGTCATTTCCGGGAATGGTGCTGAGTGAACCTGAATCTTCTACGATGCGCGCCAGGCCCTGAGCGAGACGTCCATACTGGAGTGCAGACAACTCAGCTCGATTCAACTCAAATTCCCCTGGGAGAAAGGTTTACCAACGATGGAACAGACCGGCCGGACGTATGGTGCAACAGACCCACGACTGCTATCATGCGGCAGTAATCACACTCTTATCTCGATCACAGAGGGTGCTGACTTGTCTAAGGAAATCCTTAGCATACGTCAGTCCGACCGATCCCCACGCAGCAACTGGTCCAAGGGCAATAGGGGGAATTCATCCCGATGGGATACCTACCCACCTACTCACACGTACCACCGCTCTCTCGAAACATGAGCCGTAAGCCAATCCGAAGCCTCCAGGATGTCCGAGCCTATCAAAGTCATATACGAGGGTCACTAACATTCTATACAAATTCATATAATAAACCCCCAAAAACCTCAAAACATAATACTCGTCTTGAACACGCTTCTCTAGAGGAAAACCCTCAAAAACAACAACCAAATGATCTTTGATCGACCTGAAACCACCACTAATTGATTCAGGACATCAAAACCTTTCAAATGAGATTAATTTAACCTCGAAATTCATGGCCTTGCGCCCACACGCACCGGTCAAAGTTGGGTCAATGCTGGACAATGCCAATCAACGTTGACGTCAGCCCGACAACCTAACATCTGACAACCTTCCATGTGGAACCACATGACAGGTGCTACATGCAAACGTCACGGCTGACGTTATCCTCCCACGTAGGCTCTGAATGTAACGACCCGTCTCGGATTTTAGGATTAAACTAGTGATTAATGACGGATTAGTGAAGTTAATCGGTGATTAGTTGGGTAATTTCGAACGGATGGTGCGAAATGACTATTTTGCCCTTGATATTGGGTAAATTATTGACTTTTGATTCGGGCGGTCAAATGGACTTTGGCCGATGATTGTGACATTGTTCGGGACGTCACGAGTTCATAGAAAGGCGGCACGTCCGATCCCGATGCACGATGTGGAAGTTATGACGTTCATAAGTATATGGGCATTTTGGTAATTTTCCATGTAGGGGCAATTTGGTCATTTGGTTGCATTGTGATCTATGCCACTAGCATTGTGACACTTGGCTTACTTTGGGATTGGTGTCCATAGAGACTGGGACATCTGGCCCTCTCTGGATGGCTGTGGAACCTCCTCACCGCCTACAATTGTTTTAAAAGTGTGCACGGTTTAGTTAAAATGAAAAACAGAGTGTGTATGTGCAGTGTGTGACCGTGCAACCCATTGATTGTCCTAATTATTAGTGTAACGACCCGTCCCAAATTCCGTGATTAGATTAGTGACTAATCACGATTAGTGAGGCTAATCCGTGATTAGTAGAGCGGAATTGGACGAACGATGCGAAATGACCGTTTTGCCCCTAGTGGTGGTAAAACGTTGACTTTTCAATCGGGTAGTCAAATGGACTTTGACCGATGACCGTGACGTAGCTCGTGACGTCACGAGTTCATAGACAGGTGGCACGTTCAATTCCGACGTTCGTAGAAGAAGTTATGACGTTCGGAAGCCCAAGGGCATTTTGGTAATTTGGGTGAATAGGAGGTCAAAAGTTGACTTTTTGACCGGGAGGTCCGATGGCCGAGGGCCGAAGACCCTTACGTAGATAATGACGATACAAATCCGTAGACAGGCGGCACGTCGAATTCGGACGTTCGACGGCGAAGTTACGGTTCACAGAAGTTCCCAGTTACTATTCATGACGACACGTTTTACGAGGACAGTTTGTCTTTAGTGTGGACCCAGATATTTTGGCAGGCCAATGGATGAGTGACAAGTGTCACCCATCCATTGCCCACCTTCCCACATACATGCATCGATCATTCCTTCCATTTCAAACCATTACCCGATCTCACACCATTTCTTCTCCTCTGAACAACCCAACCCATTCTCTTCACTTGGTTTCACTTGAGGCTGGCACAGGAGATGACTGAGGACTGGTGGAGGTTGCTGGACGGCTGGAACCACCGTCCACGGCGGCGGGGAGGAGACAAACCCGAGCGGGTAAGTCTTCCATTCAAAATTTCATTTCGGGTTTTAGGTACTAGGGATGATATCTGGGGATTAGATGGTAATTGTTAGGTCCCTAGGAGTGTGTGGGGGACCCTTGGACGGCGGTGAAGGGCTGAGCTGCCGTGGGGGTTAATCGGAAAAAATGGGGACCGTGAGGGGTTTTAGAACGGGTCGATTTAGGGGCTTAAACTTAGTTTTCTTTACATGATTAGACTCCTAGGATTAAAAGAGGAATTTAGGAATTGGATTGGAAGAAATCGGACCGAAAATGAGAGAGAAGGAGGCCTGGACCGGTTACGCCGGTCCAGTTACAGGGGTCGGACCGGACCGGCCGGCCTAGACCGGTTCGATTGCTGGGAACGATGTACTGTTCACCGGCACGTGAGCCCACGCGGAGGGGCCTTTGGGCGGCGCGTGGCAGCGCGTGCTAGGGTTTCTGGGGATGTGTTCAACATACGAAATCATCTATTCGATGTAACGAACATTTTGGGACTGGTTTCGAGTCGATCGGACACCGTCTCGATATGTTTCGGGGCATCGGAAGGTTTAGGTTCGGGATTAAAAATAGTTAAAAATACGGGAAAATTACGGGGCTTCAGTGAGGGGTTATATAAGTAGTTAGTAACCCTTTAAATTAATTTGGACAGGTTTGGAAGTCCCGGTGATGGTGATCGGCTCGGGGAGCCGTATGGCACGCGTATCGAGACGCGGCTTCGGACGGTCTGTGAGTGGACCTTGTTTTATAAATTGGTGCATGCATAAATGTTTATTATATGTTTTAAATACTTGTTTGTGTTGCCATGAGTGCATTTGGATGTGTGGTTACGTATAGGCACGTATTTCGAGGTTTCGGCCCTATACGGTGCCTATACGGGGCTGTAGGTCTTTATTGGTCTAAATGAAATGGTTTTGGATTTCCAAAAGGATAATGAATTTGATTTGATAATGTTGATTTGGATATTTGTGAATTATATGGTTTCACGTATTTCGAGGCGATTTACGTGCTTGCACGTAAATCGAGGTTTTCCGATTTTACACTGATTTTCCATTCTTGTGGTTTTGGATATGATTTCATGAAATGATTTTGGATTTGAAAAGGTAATTCTCGGACTTGAGGTCCATTTGATTTACGGAATCGGGCCAGAGGCCCAATTGGTTTACGATTCGGACCGGGGGTCCAGTTTCTATGTGAATTCGGGCCTAGTGCCCAGCTATGTGTTACAAATGGTTTTTAAGGGTCATGACGGTTTATGGGAACCGGCATGAACCCATGAAAGGATTTTATGGTTCATGACGGCTTATGGGGGCCGGGCATGAATCCTGGAAAAGTTTAAAGAATGATTTCAAAAGGTTTTTCATATTCCATCCTATATATATGATTGTCTCCTCCGGGGAGGGTCGTTGGCCTGGGTGGACCCCGGAGTAGTCACGGAGCACTGACTGAGTGGAGTTGCCCCCCAGTTGGGTTCCTTACTCTCAGGATGGGCATGGTTCGTTACCTCCAGGGAGGGTCATTGATCTACGGACATTGACCTGGGTGGACCCTGGAGAGACTTGGGTTTGAGACCCCGGTTAGCACACGTGTAGCTTTATTTTACCGTGACAGGTTCTGGATATGAATATATTGGATAAACATGGTTTCAATTGGTTTGGGAAACTGTGTTTTATGATGATAAATGGATTTGGGCTGAGTTCCCACATATGTTTAATATGTTCTGGTTTTCTGTAAATGGGTTTTGGGCAGGAGCCCGTGTGACTTGTATTTACGGAACTTGGGGTTGTGACCCTATTTATGGATGTTTTAACATATATGATTGGATAAATGGTTTTACTATGCATGCATGCTTTTTAGTGGAGGGTATAAATGTCTTTTATGGAAATGTTTTATAAATTCTTTATTTTTTGTCCACTCACAGTCTTTCTGTTTTTAATACCCTTCAGGTTGACAGCGGATGTGGACTGTAACAGAGATCGAGATATCACATGCCTCCTCCGGATCCTGGCGTACTCTGATAGCCCGGGAGGGCAAAGGTCGGAAATATCCCTTGTCTGACACTTCGTGTCAGACGGGAGCAGGGTCATCCCGCACTAATCCCGGGGGGATTGGGATGGGTCTTGTCAACGTGGTATCAGAGCGGGGTTGTCTCTATTCGAGCAACCGTGCAGCTTTTGGAGTATGTACGCAAGTCGAGGATGTGATATCTCAAGGGGCTGCAGTCCGTGGTCAACCTAATTGTTGGGGTGCCGGTACGATAGTTAGTAGGATTGGCATGCCTTGGTTCGGCATTTGAGGCCGGGGTTGCCATATTCTGTCAAGGTTGACAGTGTGGGACCCTACGGAAGGATTAACATGTTCGTATTCTGGAGTGTGATCGTGAGACGGTTAGTTGGGATCGTCTTCACGATGTCGTAGGATCGGTTCCGACGACTGATTCGATGTTGTGACCATTAGATGGTCAGAATATGTTGAGTTAAATGGATTTACTGCAGTCGGCAGTTGGCAGCCGGATTCGGGGAATCCTTGTTGGCTTGATGGTAGGATTCGATTGACGTCTTTACGATGTCAAGACCGCGGGGTCGGTCAGAGCGTGGATTTTACTGCTTTTCGCAGTTGGGGTCAGCGTGACCATAGGTGTGATCGTGGAACCCTACCTTGGGTGTATGGTTCAGAAATGTGAGTTGACGAGTGGTGTGACTTTGACGACTATTCGGATTTGGGTTCGTTAGTCGGTCTAGTCATGTCAGCTTGTGTTGGGACTGCACTTCGCAGTCGGGGCTGTACTTACCAGTTAAACCTAGTGGGTTGTCGTGCTACTCAGTTGTGGTTTGGCGCAGCTAAGGTCATGGGCGACCTAGTAGACAACATTGGTTTAGTCAAATTACGACTGGTTAGAGATGGTTTGGACAAGTTATCAGGGTTGGTACTTGTCGATGGAGTCCCGGAGCGGGAATACCGAGTAGTTGGTATAGGCAGTTGATTCCGTTGGATACGGAGTCTGGATATCGAGATGTCTGGTCGTTAGGTCTGCACGAGGTTGTGGCAGACGCTACTATCGATAGACGTAGTCGAATTTTATCTGGTCGAGTAGACTCAGGTTGTCGTGACGATGGTACGAGGTGCGTGAATAACGCATATGTATGAGTAGTGATTCTGGATTCTACTTGGTTACGGATGAGTGCGATCGCAGAAGGAGACGGGGACGTACGGGGGACGTTTCCTCTTCTCGTATGAGTTGTCAGGGTAACTGTACCCAGAGGTGTTGGGTACGAAGGAGGCAGAGTTTCTCCTATTCGAGCAAAGGTACAGGACCATCGTTCGGTATGAGCGGAGATCCAGAGTTGTCTGATTGGCACACTTTGTGCTGATGCTGACAGGTGGTGTACTGGTACTAGTGCTGGTGCTGGTGCCGGTGATTGTGATGACGGTGAGTTACGAGTCAGGATGTGACTCCGACGTGATGGGCTTATGATTGGTATCTGTGGTTCGGGAGTGAATCACGGATAGTGACGGACTGGATAGGATCCAGCGGTAGTTGAGGAGTGAGGATCGAGTATTATCATGACGGATTAGTGACCGGTTGGTCAGACTCGTTCTGTCGCGGGGTTTAGCGACCAGTTGGTCAGAATTAGTCAGGATTGGTTAGAGATGGTGGTTTGCAGAGATTTGACTGCCGATCACAGCAGGGGGCTGTTGTGACTTTTCAGTCGAGTGGTACATCAGATTAGGATGAATTGACATCCTTTTGGATGTACATATACGGTCGTAAATGGGCATGTGTCCATAACCAGTCTAACGGGGACACGTGGTTGATGTCCGGGTATGTTGTTTCCAATCTGGTTGGAACTTCGAAATCGCGAGAGGTTGCGATTGAGGTGACGAGAGGAATGCGGGTTTTCCGCATTGGTATTGGGTATGTCAAAGTCGTTTGGGTGACTTCTCAGATTCTACCATGATTGATGATGGTAAATGACGTTGATGATATAGGTGTTGTTGGTTGCCACTAGTACACTGATCGTGTATTGGTTGGTGGACCCGGGATTTGTTCTGGATCATCAGGAGGAGATGAGTATATCGAAGTTAGGTGACTGAAATTTCTCATTTCCTGCTTAGTGGCGGACGATGTAAGGTTACATGACGTGGTGAGTGCAGCGAGTGTTGTTTGCATTCACGTAGGATGGATTATTCGATCATTCTTGATTTTTCCTCAGTGGAATGACAAGGATCGATACGAGAAAATCAGTGAGAACCCACGGTCTCGGCGTGTCTTGTCGTTGACTAATCTATTTAGATGTGGGAAATGGTTGAGGACTTTGGACGTCGTGACGATCGGGGATCGTGACGTCTATGGTCGGTTGACGTAGTGTTGGATCTGGATCGTGATTTGGATGATCCAGATAGGTGGAGAGTTTATCACTCTTACCTGGATGTTGGAGTTGAGGATGATGGGACTGAACTTCTTTTCGAGGTAAATCCCATATGGCTTACTACTCGCCTAAGTAGTTGTCCGAGGAGTAGGTGTCTGACAAAGTCGGGTTTTGTCAGACTTGGTGTTGTATGTGATGTTGTGATTGGCTTCCCTATGAAGTCAATCGATTGTGTTGTGGTAATCGGTCGAACAGGTATCCGATAGGTTCGGATATGGTGCGTCTCGGTAGACGAGAACGAGATTTCAGGTTTTGGAATCAGATTTCTGGATGACGATTCAGAATTTGATTTTGGAACTTGAAAGAGGATTTCTGTATTTGGGTTTTGGAATCGGATTCTGTGTGACGATTCAGGATTTGATTCTAGAGCCTGACTGTGGATTTTCTTTTTACGGATTTGGGTTCGAAATGGTTATTCCAAATGCCGGTTTACGGAATGATGATTTCGGATTCGAATTTGGACATGATATGGATATGATTTCTGGGTTTGGATTCGGGATTTCTTACGGAATTGCGAATTCGGATTCGGATTTGGGAAATAGATGATGGGTTGGAGTTTCGATTTGTCTAATGCTGGATTGGACGAATGAACTCCATAATAGAAATGTGATTGGCTATGACCTAGGTGGTTGTAGGCGGATTGATGGGTAGTTGTACGTACCTTGTATGTTGTTCGAGGTACAATACTGGGCATACTTGTGGTGCCTAGTGACGGTATATAGGTTATACCGGTAGTACGTTGGTGAGCATGTTGGTAGTCGGATTGGTTCTGATACCATTGGATTAGTTGCGGTCGTGAACTAGACATTGGATACTGTGCATTGGGTCATAGTATTTCTGATGGGTCTAGTTACACACAGATTGAGTGAAAGGCTGTGTGGGTAAGTGTTTACTCCTGGTTGGGTCCGTTGGTGGTTAGTGTAACCACGAGTGAGTATAGTGTCAGTTTTTGACTGACGATTGTCAAGTGGTAACGGTCTGTCGGAGGTGTCAGCGTGGATCGTTGAGTGAGGTCTGATGGCTCCCAGTAGGAGCTGACGTCAGGATAGATTAGTGATTGAGAAAGGAATCGTCTAGTTGTTGGTGTCAACGACATGTTAGATTTGACAAGTGGTGTCAATTCAGGACGTATGACCACTGTCATTTGACGTGGTCGAGGGTAGTCGATGTAACGAGAGTGTTAGTGGTACGTCTGGTAGCAGACGAAGTTTATGTTGACTAGTGGGTGTACGAGTGTACACGTATTGTGAGATCGAATTATTTCCACGAGGTGGTTGTGGAATCAGTATAATTGGAGTTTCGAGAACAGAACTAATTAAGGAGGGAAGAACGGCTAGAATTAGGTCGGTTGGAATTTCGAGGACGAAATTAATTAAGGAGGGAAGGTTGTAACGACCCGTCCCAAATTCCATGATTAGATTAGTGACTAATCACGATTAGTGAGGCTAATCCGTGATTAGTAGAGCGGAATTGGACGAACGATGCGAAATGACCGTTTTGCCCATAGTGGTGGCAAAACGTTGACTTTTCAATCCGGCAGTCAAATGGACTTTGACCGATGACCGTGACGTAGCTCGTGACGTCACGAGTTCATAGACAGGTGGCACGTTCAATTCCGACGTTCGTAGAAGAAGTTATGACGTTCGGAAGCCCAAGGGCATTTTGGTAATTTGGGTGAATAGGAGGTCAAAAGTTGACTTTTTGACCGGGAGGTCTGATGGCCGAGGGCCGAAGACCCTTACGTAGATAATGACGATACGAATCCGTAGACAGGCGGCACGTCAAATTCGGACGTTCGACGGCGAAGTTACGGTTCACAGAAGTTCCCAGTTACTATTCACGACGACACATTTTACGAGGACAGTTTGTCTTTAGTGTGGACCCAGATATTTTGGTAGGCCAATGGATGAGTGACAAGTGTCACCCATCCATTGCCCACCTTCCCACATACATGCATCGATCATTCCTTCCATTTCAAACCATTACCCGATCTCACACCATTTCTTCTCCTCTGAACAACCCAACCCATTCTCTTCACTTGGTTTCACTTGAGGCTGGCACAGGAGATGACTGAGGACTGGTGGAGATTGCTGGACGGCCGGAACCACCGTCCACGGCGGCGGGGAGGAGACAAACCCGAGCGGGTAAGTCTTCCATTCAAAATTTCATTTCGGGTTTTAGGTACTAGGGATGATATCTGGGGATTAGATGGTAATTGTTAGGTCCCTAGGAGTGTGTGGGGGAGCCTTGGACGGCGGTGAAGGGCTGAGCTGCCGTGGGGGTTAATCGGAAAAAATGGGGACCGTGAGGGGTTTTAGAACGGGTCGATTTAGGGGCTTAAACTTAGTTTTCTTTACATGATTAGACTCCTAGGATTAAAAGAGGAATTTAGGAATTGGAATGGAAGAAATAGGACCGAAAATGAGGGAGAAGGAGGCCTGGACCGGTTACGCCGGTCCAGTTACAGGGGTCGGACCGGACCGGCTAGCCCAGACCGGTTCGATTGCTGGGAACGATGTACTGTTCACCGGCGCGTGAGCCCACGCGCAGGGGCCTTTGGGCGGCGCGTGGCAGCGCGTGCTAGGGTTTCTGGGGATGTGTTCAACATACGAAATCATCTATTCGATGTAACGAACATTTTGGGACTGGTTTCGAGTCGATCGGACAGCGTCTCGATATGTTTCGGGGCATCGGAAGGTTTAGGCTCGGGATTAAAAATAGTTAAAAATACGGGAAAATTACGGGGCTTCAGTGAGGGGTTATATAAGTAGTTAGTAACCCTATAAATTAATTTGGACAGGTTTGGAAGTCCCGGTGATGGTGATCGGCTCGGGGAGCCGTATGGCACGCGTATCGAGACGCGGCTTCGGACGGTCTGTGAGTGGACCTTGTTTTCTAAATTGGTGCATGCATAAATGTTTATTATATGTTTTAAATACTTGTTTGTGTTGCCATGAGTGCATTTGGATGTGTGGTTACGTATAGGCACGTATTTCGAGGTTTCGGCCCTATACGGTGCCTATACGGGGCTGTAGGTCTTTATTGGTCTAAATGAAATGGTTTTGGATTTCCAAAAGGATAATGAATTTGATTTGATAATGTTGATTTGGATATTTGTGAATTATATGGTTTCACGTATTTAGAGGCGATTTACGTGCTTGCACGTAAATCGAGGTTTTCCGATTTTACACTGATTTTCCATTCTTGTGGTTTTGGATATGATTTCATGAAATGATTTTGGATTTGAAAAGGTAATTCTCGGACTTGAGGTCCATTTGATTTACGGAATCGGGCCAGAGGCCCAATTGGTTTACGATTCGGACCGGGGGTCCAGTTTCTATGTGAATTCGGGCCTAGTGCCCAGCTATGTGTTACAAATGGTTTTTACGGGTCATGACGGTTTATGGGAACCGGCATGAACCCATGAAAGGATTTTATGGTTCATGACGGCTTATGGGGGCCGGGCATGAATCCTGGAAAAGTTTAAAGAATGATTTCAAAAGGTTTTTCATATTCCATCCTATATATATGATTGTCTCCTCCGGGGAGGGTCGTTGGCCTGGGTGGACCCCGGAGTAGTCACGGAGCACTGACTGAGTGGAGTCGCCCCCCAGTTGGGTTCCTTACTCTCAGGATGGGCATGGTTCGTTACCTCCAGGGAGGGTCATTGATCTACGGACATTAACCTGGGTGGACCCTGGAGAGACTTCGGTTTGAGACCCCGGTTAGCACACGTGTAGCTTTATTTTACCGTGACAGGTTCTGGATATGAATATATTGGATAAACATGGTTTCAATTGGTTTGGGAAACTGTGTTTTATGATGATAAATGGATTTGGGCTGAGTTCCCACATATGTTTACTATGTTCTGGTTTTCTGTAAATGGGTTTTGGGCAGGAGCCCGTGTGACTTGTATTTACGGAACTTGGGGTTGTGACCCTATTTATGGATGTTTTACCATATATGATTGGATAAATGGTTTTACTATGCATGCATGCTTTTTAGTGGAGGGTATAAATGTCTTTTATGGAAATGTTTTATAAATTCTTTATTTTTTGACCACTCACAGTCTTTCTGTTTTTAATACCCTTCAGGTTGACATCGGATGTGGACTGTAACAGAGATCGAGATATCACATGCCTCCTCCGGATCCTGGCGTACTCTGATAGCCCGGGAGGGCAAAGGTCGGAAATATCCCTTGTCTGACACTTCGTGTCAGACGGGAGCAGGGTCATCCCGCACTAATCCCGGGGGGATTGGGATGGGTCCTGTCAATTAGGGAGGTGTGTGAATCGAAATGAGAGAAGGGATGAGAGACGAAGGTGAGACGAAGAGGATGGTGGTGGTACAACGGTCCACGACGGTACGTTGAGGCAACCCGTGAAGTTCTGTTTTCCATTGAAAATTTCAAGTCTTGTTCTCATGTGTTTTGATCGATTCAGTTAATGGAATGGTGTTCTGGAGGTTCAGACACATCGAATGGGACCGATTTCGAGACCTAAGGTGGACCGTAACGTAAGTTTTTCGTGAACTTGTGTTTGAACTCGAAAATGGTAAATCATGAATTGGTGGCCATTGATGAGTTTTAATTGTTGGAAGTGAGCTCTGGAGATCAAGGGAGTCGAGAGGCATTGGAAACAAGGTCAGAGGTGGGATGTGGTGGCCAGAACCAGAGAAGAAAGTTTCAAGGTTTGAACGTTTGTTTTGAAGGTAAGTTCCAGGTCTGTTTTTCCTATTGTGAAACCGTAGATTGATAGACAATGTTGATACAAAGATATAGGAATGATAAGGAGTGAAATCGGGTTGGAAAAAGGATGAAAATAGCAGTGAACCGCCCTCGCCGGTTCGGCTAGATTGGACCAGTTTGAACCTGGTTTGGCCGAGGTAGAAGACAACCTCTGCTTGGCTCGTGAGTCCCACCCATAGCCCCTTTGGGCGGTGCGTGTGGGTGCGTGACACGTGACAGGACCCATCTCCGAAGGACATAGATAACCGAGCCCGGTTCTGCTGCCGTCGGACAAGTCAACTGAGGTCCCAAAATTACCTTCAGCAATTGCCAAACCAGGGATAATCACACATGTGCCCACTCATGCCTCCACCTCCCAATCAGCCTCGATTGTCGCGCCACGACCTGGAGGGTTAATAAAACTTAAAAGGTGTGAGTGGACAAACATAAATCAGTTTATAAAACGTGTTACAGAAAAGACATTTATACCCTCCACGTAAAACCAATGCATGCATTCGAAAATCATTTCATAATCCATTTCATTTCCAATATAAGAAAACTGTGTATGAAAACCAAAATCATTTCCTTTTCTCAAACCTCGAGACTTAGCCCGAAACCATAAATATGGGACCTCAGCTCAAAATCATGAATCAAAATCCAAGTACGAGAACATAGCCCAACACATCCGAAAACATCGGAAATCAACAGTAAATCACAAGTCAATCAGTTTGCTGGATCTCAATCACTGAGTCTTTAAACTCAAAACACATATATTAGGCCTTCCCGAGATATCAACGAGTCTTTAAACTCAAAACACAATCAATAGGCCTTGGGGGATATCACAATAACCGAGTTTTTAAACTCAAAACATATCAATCAAGGGCCCTCCCCCATCACATCAATCAACCGGATCTTTAAACCCAAAACAAGATCCAGCAATCGTACCGGGTCTTTAAACCCAAAACCATGTGTAATTCATAGCAAATCCAGAATCCATCGTAATCCAATTTCCAAAACCAAAATCCGAAATCATATTTAATAGAAATGGGACTCGTGTCCTAATTTCGCGTTCAAATCCCAAATCATACTCACAAATCATGATCAAAACATTAACAAAACATGATATGTATAAACCATATAAAATCATCCATGAAACCATCATCAAAGTATAGCATAAACCATATTCTCGAAATACGTGCAATTACGTATTGCATATCGAAATACGTGTAAATACGGAAATCGTAATTACCATAAGCATAATTATAAAGCATAAAAAACAATTATGCATGCATTGAAATTTAGAAAGTAAAGTCCACTCACACATGGTCCAAACAGCCTGCTTCTGAGCTGCACGTTTTTTCGTAAATTCCGAAAATCACAATTCCTATCTAAAATCAATATCGAGGGTCACTAACACTTCAATATACCTCATAAAATTTTCCCCAATTTTCCGGGATTTAAATATGTATTTTAAACGTATGTGAAAGCTTCAGATACACTAAACACTATCGAAACGATATCCGATTTCCTCGAAACTAGTGCCAAAATGTTCGTTACATTTAAAAGAGCAAGTTTCATGTTGAACTCACCTCGAGATTCGGTGTCACGTGCGCCCACGCGCCGGCGTGAGTGACTGCGCATGAAGTCCACGTGCCAGCTACAGTACTAGTTACTATTCATCATCCCAACCTGTTTCCTCTGTCAAACGGGTCTGCAACGCGCATGTGAAGTCGACTCAATACCCATCAATTGTGCATTATTTCTTTCAATTCAATCATCTAACATCATCGTTTAAACCTTAATTAGAAGTCTGTGATTTCAATTACACCAATACTTACCTCAATCCTTCAAATCGAACTCGACTTTTCGAAGAACATCCGAGCACTGTTCATTCATCAAAGTTCATCAATTCCCATCGTTTTTCTTTAATTGATCCATCTAAAAGCTTCGTAGGACTCTCATAGACTTGTTTTCGATCTCAATTTCATCGTTCAACTCCTCCAATTACACACCCAACCTTTGAATTTTTGAGGAGTCGAGGTACTTGGTTCATGGTCCAAACGACCTCATTTTCCATCGTTTTGGAAGTCATTTGAATCGTCTGGATTCCAGAGAGCTAAATCTAAGCTTAATTGCAATCATAAACATCCACAATTGCAAATTCGACTTTGATCACATTCAATTTTGAATAATTGGGTTTCTAGTTTTACAACACCTCTTCCTCTCTGAGTTTTCCTATTTCCCTTCTCCCTATTACTCTAATATCCTCCCAGTTAATCCAATTATCTAATAATTCAAACGATTGGGCGGTGGACTCATCTTGATCAATCATGCTGCTCTGTTTTTGTTTTACCAGACTCACGCACAGGGTGCACAATTCAATCTCCACCTCATGCTAATTAGTGCCACTAATTGGAATAATCAAGTGACAGATATCACTTAATAACTTAGTGAATCATTAGGTAGGGCTGAATCAGCCATTTAACCGTGCAACCCAAATTACCATTTTGCTCCTACATTACATAATTACCAAAATGCCCTTCACACTTCTAGACCCGTAACTTGGTCGTCCGAACTCCAATTTACGCATGCTGCCTGTCTACCGACTCAGCGTCTCGAGACCTACCCAACGGTCCTTACAGAAAGTGCAAACGAGGTCCCGATCAAAAGTTCAACTTTCGGCCCTTATAACTAGGGACAAAATCATCATTTTCTCCAAAATTTCTAAAATTTCCTTTTCTGAATTTCTGGGTCATCATAGCACGTATTTTGAGGATATTTTCAACATGACTTTCAATGTAATCAATGTAACAAACATTTTGGGATTAGTTTCGACTCGATCGAGCATCGCTTCGATATGATTCAGGATGTCCGAAGGTTTAAGGGATAGTTTAAAAATACTTAAAAATTTTTAAAAATTACGGGGACTTAGTAGAAGCATAATGAAGTAGTTAGTAACCTTAGAATGTGATTTGGACAGGTTTCAAAAGTCCGGTGATAGTGGATTAGCCGGGAATGACGTATTGCACGCGTATCGAGGTAGCATCGGGAATGGTCTGTGAGTGGACTATTCTTTCTAAATTATGATGCATGCATAAATGTTTAATATGTTTTCTATATGTGATTTCTATGTTTATGCTTATGATCCTTATGATTTCCATTTTTCACGTATTTCGAGATATTTGACGTATTTGCATGTTTTACCAGATTCTGTCTTGAATTGTGATTTGATATGATTTCAATTATTTTATTTTGGGATTTGAATTATGATTTGAATTCACGAATTTACACATGGATTTCAGAAAGTGACTTCGGGCATGAGGCCCAGTTTCTAATGATTTCGGATTTCGGTTTTTGTGTGATTTATGGATTTGAAATCAAGATTTCAAATGATGATTTCGTATTTAGTTTTGGAATTTGGATTTCGATGGATTTCTGGATTTTCTATGATTTTCACTTGGTTTTGGGTTTAAAGACCCGTTGCTAGTGGTTTTGGGTTTAAAGACCCGTTGCTATGGCTGGATCTGGTTTTGGGTTTGAAGACCCAGTTGATTGATGATGGGGGAGGGCCCTTGATTGATATGTTTTGAGTTTAAAGACTTGGATATGTTTTGAGTTTAGAGACTCGGTTATTGTGATATCCCCCGAGGCCTATTGATTTTATTTTGAGTTTAAAACCTCGTTGATATCCCGGGAAGGCCTAATATATGTGTTTTGAGTTTAAAGACTCGGTGATATGAGATCCAGCAGATTGATTAACTTGTGATGTTGATTTATGATTTTGGGCTAAGGCCCTGGATTTGAGAAACGGACTTGAGTAAATAATGATTTCTGGTTTTCATAAACGATTTTATGACTTTGGACATGAAATGTTTTTCGAATACATGAATTGGTTTTACGTGGAGGGTATCACTCTCTTTGCTTGTAAATGATTTCTGAACTTATTATTGATTTTTGTCCACTCACAGTCTTTTTCGTTTTCGATACCCTTCAGGTTGTTGACAAGGTGCGGGCTGTTATGAGAGAGACGGAGACATCACACACGTGATCCACAGTGATGCTGCGAACTTTGGTTAACTCAAGTTGGTTTTTGGTACGTGGACCTGAATATCCCTTGTCTGGCTTCCGTGTTCCATGGAGGTTAGACAGATGTTTAGCCTTCGTGTCACACGTGGGTCAGATGGGAGCATGACTTATCCCTTAATCCCGAGGGATTGAGGGTGGGTCGTGTCACTAAAAATCCTTGACAGGTTGCCATGTGGCACCTCTTGATTTGCCACATGCACTAACAGCGATGATGTGGCTTCATCATCTCCTTCCCTCAGACGGGTCGACCTGCAACCTTGTAACAGGCCATTCGACCCCATCGTTGACCCGGTCCGTTCTCCGTCGATCCTCAACCAAAACACTCCGTTTTTCCACCAATTGACTCGTTGTCTACCTAGAAAATGATCCACGACCCCAAAATCGTAAAAACGTACCTCAAATCACTTGGTCAAGTTCGATTCTTCACGGCCCAGCTTCGAGCTTCCTCCCATGGCTATTTTAGCTACCGTTCCTTTCCTATTTCATTCATGCATTCTCGTATGACCTCAGAGAACACGATAGAAGCCTCAGATTAGAGTTTCAACTTCCAAGAACCAAGAACCAAAACCCAAAATCCATCCAAAATGAGTTCATGGATTTTTACCTAGTTCTCGAGTCTCAGGCAGCCACCGTAGCTCAACTGCCCTCCATTGTCTCTCTCAATTCCTCAGCCTCACTCTGGCTCCTCACAACACAAGAAAGTGAGAAGAAGATGAAAGTAGCATGAGGAGGGGGTACGGGTTTGCCCGTGTTTGTGTGTGTGAAAAGAAAGAGTTAGATGCAGTTGATAAAAGGTAAGGGCCACGGCATGAGTGACACTTGTCACACATCCTATGTTTCCCAAACAGATACCTTGGGTCCCACAACCAAACAAACATCAAGCCCTATTTCTTGTAAAACGGGCATAAAAAATTGTCCAAAACCTTTTGTGACCTGTAAATTCATAGTTTGACGTCCAAATTTGACGTGTCGCTGATAGGACGTTAAATAAGCATTATTTTATATTATTTTATACCCTTTATACTTGACTTTTAATATTAAAATATTAAATAAATTGATAAAATAAATTATTTTGTGATTTTTATGTTTAGATAAATAAAGTTTGTAATTTGGAGTATTTTGGCGAAAGAATCGTCTCGATCGGAATTATAACGAATAAAATATGGACGAAATTCGGTGGATTAATTAATTTAGTTTTTAATTAATTAATTAATTAACTCTAAGCAGCCCAACCCAATTCTGAAATACAAGCAGCCGGCCCAGGCATCCCAGCCCAATCTGTGCGGCCCAATCACTGCAGCCCAGGCACAGCCCAATCGTTCAGCCCAGCAGCCCAGCCCACTGACGAGTTAGCCCGCTAGGCCCGCGTCAGCGCCTTCCCTTCAGCCCTGCGAATCCGTCGACAGGCGCTGGCCGAGCTGCCTCTCTCACGTTCGGAGCGCGCCCACCGACGACAATATCTGCAGCCCAGCACATGCTTGCCGACCAGCCGCCCACTTTCCAGCAAGGCACTGCCGGCCACTGCTGCCCTTTTCAGCACGCCCATGCCGAATATTCCCCCTTTTTCAGCAACTCTGAAAAGCCCTCCTCTTTGCTGTTTTTCAAGCAATTCTTTCCTTTTTTTTTTAACTTCTTTTCCCCAAAAACCACCATAACTCATCATTTCACTTTTGAGTATTTTATTGTAATTTTTGGGTTATTTTTATTTATTTTCTAGGGTTTAATTTGAGTTTTTCCCCTATAAATAGGAGTTGATTTCACTTGTTGAAATCACTTCCAAGAAGCACAAAATTGAGCCTCTTTTAGGAGAAATCTTGGCAAAATAGTTCCAATACAATTTTGAGAGTTCAAGTCCGAATTTCCTTGTTTAATCGTCTTCCATCTTCATAGGGTTCCAGCCGCTGTTCGGTGTTCCTTGTGAAAAACAATCCATTGTTCTCACCCAATCTGAAAAGTGTAACATTTGCTCTCCATTCTCTTAAACTCTTTTATTTGTTATTGGTTCTAATTATAATGCAATATATGTATTGGTTTCTCCTTCCTATCTTTTGTGAAAATTGAGTATAATCTCCATGTGTTTTGCTTTCTAAAAATCATTTACTTCTTACATTCTAGAGCTTAAACTTCATTTCGAACTTAAATGTTGATCCGCTGTTCGGGGCATTTAGAGTAGATTTGGAGAGATTTAATGTATGACCGCTGTTCGGCGTATTAAATCAAAAACTTAAGGTAATTATATTGTAAGTAATAATCCGCTGTCGGTGCATTTATAATATGAAAAATGTATGAAGAAATATGAGTTTGTGAAGGTATAATTTCGTGATTAATTCAAATTTTTGCAAATTGTAGTATGTTGGTGAAGTTTGTGTTTACGGGAAGTCTACTTTGTGCATAAGTTAGAATAGAAATAGAATGAGTTCATCTATGCTTTTACATATTTATTACAAACCTCTTCAAAACCCCCCTTGCTTATTCTTTTATTTTTTGATGCCTTTATTCTTTCATTCCTTTATTCTTTAATTTATTTATTCTTTGATTAATTAATTCCTTTATTCTTTTATTATTTCATTCTTTAATTCGTTAATTTATTAATTCTTTGTAATTCATTAATTTATTATTTCTTTATTCTCTTATTCATCTATTCTTTAATTTATTAATTCTCTAATTCTTTAATTCATGATTCTTTTATTCATCTCCCACTAACACATTATTAATGTTCCCTAATTTCCCCGGTTAAGAACGATCCCTATTTATCAATACTACATCTACACAAAAAGGGTTTAAATTGCATAACACTCGAATTACATGTTTAATTTAATGCGTAGTTTGGGCGTGGTCAATTTTTGGCGCCGTTGCCGGGGAGATTGAAAATCATTTTTAATTTGTTAGTGTATGTATATAAATTGTGCATATTATACGTGTTTATGAATTTTACTTTTGTTAATATTATATTTGTTTATAACATTTACTTACTTGTTTATATTTTCTTTATCCATCTTATTATTGTTCTTATTATTTTTGTTTATAATGCTCATACTTTACTTATTCTTAATTTCTAATTTATACTTGTTCATAAATGTTCATAATTTTTTATTTTTATTTTTTATTGTATATATATTTGTTCATATTAAATTTGATACTTCTCATAAATGCATATTTTATATGATCACTTTTCTTTACTTTTACTTTTATTTATTCCATTATACTTTATTCCATTAACTTTCTTTTAATTTTATTCCATAACCTTTATGTTCCACTAACTTTATGTTTACACTTATTTTATTTTTATGTAATCAATTATTTGTTTATGTCTTGTTAAACTTTACATTTTAAATGAAAAAAAAAGAAAAAAGAAAATTCGGAATAATAAAAAAAAAATTAAAAAAAATTAAAAAATTAAAAAAAATAAAATAAAATAAAAATTTTAAATTTTTTTTTATGAAACTTTATTCATCTTTGAATTTCCTAAAGTGTAAGTATTGTTTCCTTCTAATTGTTTTAGAGTTGCATGAATCTCTTAGTCCATTTTTCTTCAAAATCTTACTTTCGGGAACAGGTAGTGCCCCTCTTATTTACTTTCTCCTTAACCCTTCATGATGTGTGGATTTCATCACCACACACCATATTTCATCACCACACACCATAGACTCGAATCTATGGACATGAGGTTGGGGCGGAGTTTGTAAACACTAGGGTTTGGTAATTCTCTACGTCATCATTTGGATTAATTATGGTGTCTAGGAGAGTTATGACTGGTGACAAGTTTTGGATTAAGAAAGGGAACACCAATGGAGTATATGCCAAGCTAGCCTCGGGGTGCTCTTAAAATTATCCTTGCTTCTCGCGTTACATCTATCTCAACTGGCCATGATTAATGTTGAATGGTGGAATGGTGGTTATCAGTACGCGCAGGCCGTACCCAGGAAAGTACTATGAGAAGCGGAAGGGGAAAGTTATTCATGACACTCTAAAACTCTACCTATTGCATTATTATTTTGCATTTGGAACTTGTGTATTTTCTTTCCATAAACATGACTTATTGTTGATTCTGATATTTTATGCAAGTCTCTACTCTCTTCTTGTGCATATGTAATATCGGTTTAAAATTTTTGCAGTCATACTTGTTACATCTCACATTTTCTTGCTAATTATGATTTCCTTGACTTATATTTTCACTACTAACCCTAACTTTGTAACAACTATCCTGTCTTAATTAACTTTCACTAGCTACTTGTGTATAATTGCCTTCTAACTTAGTGTTCTGTTAATATAGGTACGAACTTATGAATGCGCGCTCATCAATCTAAGCTTGATCGGCTGAGAAGACAACTTGACATCTCACCAAGCAACGCGACATTCAGAGACGCACTTAAGCAAACCGGCTCATCCGGACCTCCATCCCCAATAATCGGTGAGTCCATAAGTGAGAAGAGTAATTCAGAAGAAGAACAGACTTTCGGAACACCAATAGCCATGGCACGAAACCTGAGTATCCGGGAGCAGACATGTGCAAACACAAATGGCACGACAAACTTCTGCATCCAGTATCCCGAGCCTAGAACCAACAAGAAAGATATTGAGCTTAAAAGTGGAGTCCTTCATCAGCTACCCAAGTTCCGTGGAGTCAGAAATGAAGATCCACATAAGCACTTAACAGAGTTCCAATTCATCGTTGGTAGTATGTGTCCGGATGATGCGGACTTGGAAATCATGAAGCTGAAAGCTTTCCCGTTGTCCTTGGAAGAAAGAGCACGGGTATGGCTTTTGGGTCTCCCACCCAATCATATTGACTCTTGGGAGAAGTTGGTTCAGGAGTTTCTTACCAAGTACTTCCCTGCCTCAAAAATTACGGTCTTAAGGAAAGAGATCACTGGAATCAAGCAGAAAGAACATGATGAGAATTTCAGCCAGTACTACGAGAGGTTTAAGGAACTTTGTGCTTCATGCCCTACTCACGGGATCACAGAAGGCTATCTTTTAACCTACTTTTATGAAGGACTCAAAGGTTGGGATAGAGGACTACTCGATGCTGCAGCTAATGGAAGTTTCTTAGCTCGGAGCCTAGTAGATGGTCGTGCACTACTTGAAAGCCGTGCACTCAATGATGCACAATACGAAGGTGCCGATCCCATTTCTAGAAAGGTACATGAGGTAAGTTCCCATGCTATAAATGATTCAAAGTTAGATAAAATCACTTCTATGCTTTCGAATATGCTTGAGCTAAAGAAACAGGTAGCTCCAGTTTGTTCCATATGCTCTCAAGGCCATCTTGAGGAACAATGTCCCTACACTGCAAGGGAAGAAGACTCCGGAACTGAAATGGCACACGCCATTGGAGGCTATCAAGGAGGGCCAAGGACCCAAGGTTACAGTTGGAGAGATCCGAACAATGTCCTAAACCCGCAGCACATGTCGACCGGGCCAAACCGTGTCCCAGACCAGTTCCCAAGGCCCACATGGCAACCAAGGCCCACATGGCAACCAAGGCCCCCGGTCCCATTTTCTAACTTTTCTCATAATCATGCAAATAATCATACTTCTTCATCTTCTAATCCTGATTATGATAAAATGCTGGCTGCTCTTTCCCAAGGGCAGCAAACACTAATGGCTTCAACTCAGGCTCTTGTCACAGGTCAGCAAAATCAACAAAAAGACATCGCTGATCTCAAGGACCAAATGGGTAAGGTCGTGGACTTCATGGGTAAGATCCAAGCTAGCGGGGTGCTTCCACCTCAACCTACACCCAACCCAAATGTAAGACCTGAAGCCAATGCAATCACCACTCGAAGTGGTAAAGTGCTCGAAGAAATAGAGCCAGATCCAGCCGTTACTGAGGCTGAAAAGCACAAGGTGGCAACTAAGACCACCAGGACACAACCACCAGTTCAACCTACCCACACACAAGGTAATAACCCAATCCCTTCAAGTTCAGGTGTTACTAATTCCCCGTTTGTGCATGCACCATTTCCAAGTAGGCTTGCCAAATCTAAGAAGAATGAATCCGATGAGGAAATCTTGGAGATCTTCAAAAGGGTGCAAATCAACATGCCCTTGATCGAGTGCATCAAACAAGTGCCGAAATACGAAAAATTTCTGAAAGAATTATGCACTCCAAGGCGCCAGACGAGGGAGAAGGAGGTTGTGATGGTGAGTGAAACAGTTTCTGCTGTAATCCAGCGTCGGCTACCCCCAAAGTTGAAGGATCCCGGGAGTTTTTCTGTTCCCTGCGTGATTGGTAACAAGTCATTTGATAAAGTTATGCTAGACTTAGGAGCATCCATTAATGTTATGCCATATTCACTATATGTTGCCCTAGGTCTAGGTAAATTACAGCATGACGATATTATCATTCAGTTAGCCGATCGCTCTAATGTGTATCCTAAGGGATACGTCGAAGATGTTCTTGTGCAGGTTAACCAGCTCATTTTCCCCGCTGACTTTTATGTCCTAGACATGGAGGATTCCCCTACGAATCAAGCTCCACTAATGCTGTTGGGAAGACCATTCATGAGAACTGCCAAGACAAAGATTGATGTGTTCAATGGAACATTAACTATGGAAATAGACGGAGAGGAGATTGGCTTCAACATCTTTGATGCCATGAGGTACCCTAGTTCCGCAACTCATACTACTTTTTCTATTGACGTGTGCACTTCTCTCGCAGAGAAACATTTTGATTCAATTCGAGAAGACACACTCAACATGATAATCCAGAAAGGAGTTGGCCTAGCGCAATCAGGGGACGCCTTGGTTGAGGATACGGATTACAAACTAGAACCTCGAATTTGGAATGAAGTCATGACCCTAAATGAGACCCCCAGCAAGGTGAATCATCAGGTACCCTCGTCATTTCCAATTAGTACTAATGCCACTCCTCCTTCAGTGATTCAGGCCCCCGTTCTCGAGCTCAAAGTTTTGCCTGACCACCTGAAGTATGCCTATCTTGGCTCGGACGACACTCTGCCCGTCATAGTGTCTTCTGCACTAACCGAGTCACAGGAAGATAGACTGGTACAGGTCTTGACAAAGTACAAGACATCCATTGGATGGACTCTGTCAGATATCAAGGGAATAAGCCCTACAACTTGTGTGCATCAAATCTTACTGGAAGATGATGCAAAACCCTCTCGCGAAGCCCAACGTCGCCTCCATCCTCCAATGATGGAAGTCGTGAAACAAGAGGTCATCAAACTCTTGGACTGTGGTGTCATCTACCCAATTTCAGACAGCAAATGGGTCTCACCAGTCCAAGTAGTCCTAAAGAAAAGTGGAGTCACAGTTGTTGCGAACAGTGAAGGGGAGCTAGTGCCCCAACGAACAATGACCGGATACCGAGTCTGCATCGACTATCGACGCCTAAACAAAGCAACTAGGAAGGATCACTTTCCTTTGCCCTTCATTGATCAAATGCTTGAAAGGTTAGCAGGTCACTCCTATTATTGTTTTCTTGATGGTTATTCCGGGTACAATCAAATCTGTATCGCTCAAAATGACCAAGATAAAACGACTTTCACTTGTCCTTTTGGCACTTTTGCCTACCGAAGAATGCCTTTCGGTTTATGTAACGCCCCAGGTACTTTCCAAAGATGCATGCTTTATATTTTCTCTGAATACGTCGAAAAAATAATTGAAGTATTTATGGAAGATTTTAGTGTCTTTGGGGATAGTTTTGATGCATGCTTAGAACACTTAGCACTTATCTTACAAAGGTGTGTCGAAACTAATCTGGTACTTAACTGGGAGAAATGCCATTTCATGGTTAGACAAGGGATAGTCTTGGGCCATATTGTCTCTGAAAGAGGAATTGAAGTCGATAAATCTAAAGTTGATATTGTACGCCACTTACCCTCTCCCACTTCGGTGAGAGGAATCCGGTCATTTCTTGGTCACGCAGGATTTTACAGAAGATTTATCCAAGACTTCTCCCACATTGCAAGGCCCTTGTGCCGACTGCTTCAGAAGGAGACACCCTTCGTCTTTGATGCAGACTGTTAGGAAGCTTTTGAAAAGCTTAAAAATCTCTTAACCACTGCCCCCATTCTTTGTGCCCCTGATTGGTCCTTACCCTTTGAACTAATGTGCGATGCCTCTGATTATGCAGTTGGAGCCGTACTCGGACAAAGGCGGGATAAGAAGCCCTACGCCATCTACTATGCATCCCGAACCTTGAATGATGCCCAGATGAACTACACCACTACAGAAAAGGAGTTGCTTGCTGTTGTATTTGCTTTAGATAAATTTCGTTCTTATCTACTTCGAACTAAAGTCATTATTTACACTGATCATGCAGCACTGAAGTATCTCCTAGCCAAGAAGGAAGCGAAACCAAGACTGATCCGATGGATTCTTCTTCTTCAATAGTTTGACATCGAGATTAAAGATAAGAAAGGCGTAGAGAACGTGGTGGCGGATCATTTGAGTCGCATTGCACATGAGCGAGATCCTGTGGCGATTCAAGAGATGTTTCCAGACGAACAACTCTTCAGAATCGAGGGAGGTACTCCTTGGTATGCTGATATTGTCAATTATTTAGTCACCAATCAGTTGCCCACCACCCTCTCCCGTGCACAAAAAGATAAACTTAAGAAGCATGCTAGGCACTATATTTGGGATGAACCTTATTTGTGGAAACACTGTGCAGATTTATTGATTAGGAGATGTGTCCCTGATATTGAACATAGGTCAGTCCTAGAGTTCTGCCATAGCCATGCATGTGGAGGCCACTTTGGATCTAGAAAAACTGCACTCAAAATCTTAGAATCTGGACTATATTGGCCCACACTTTTTAAAGATGCACATTCATTTTGCTTAGCCTGTGATAAATGTCAGAGATCAGGAAACTTAGGACGCAGGGATGAAATGCCACAACATTATGTTCTTACTGTTGAAATATTTGATGTTTGGGGTATCGATTTTATGGGTCCGTTTCCTCAATCTAATGGCTATCTCTATATCTTACTTGCCGTTGATTATGTATCAAAGTGGGTGGAAGCTAAGGCCACCAGGACTAATGACTCTAAAACTGTTGCAGATTTCCTCAGAACTAACATTCTTTCCAGGTTTGGGATCCCGCGGGTCCTAATAAGTGATGGAGGAAGTCATTTCTGCAACAAGACCATTGAAGCTTTACTGAAACGGTATGGTGTCACTCATCGAGTATCTACACCTTACCATCCTCAAATGAGTGGAATGGCGGAAGTCAGTAATAGAGGGATCAAGAAGATACTAGAGCGAACTGTGGGTCCTAATCGAAAGGATTGGAGCCAACGGTTGGATGATGCACTTTGGGCATACAGGACGGCATACAAAACACCTATAGGAATGTCTCCCTATAGGTTGGTGTACGGTAAAGCATGTCACCTTCTAGTGGAACTAGAGCATAAAGCATGGTGGGCCGTCAAAACGTTCAACATCAAGCTAGATGACGCCGGTCTGCATCGAAAACTCCAGCTGAATGAGCTTGAGGAAATCAGAAATGATGCATTTGACAGCACTCTGATCTACAAGGAAAAGGCAAAGGCATTTCATGACAAACAGATCAAGAGTAAAGCATTTGACATTGGCCAGAAAGTTTTGCTTTTCAACTCTCGGCTTAGACTCTTTCCTGGTAAGTTATGTTCTCGATGGGTAGGACCTTTTGTTATCACTAATATATTTGCCCATGGAGCCATACAGATAAAACACGTTGGAACTGGAAAAGAGTTCAAAGTCAATGGCCATAGATTGAAGCCTTATATCGAGGCAATTGGCGAACACGATGTGGAGTCAGAAAGAGTGCTACGACGTCCCATCAGATGAACTGAATTTGGTCTAGGCTGGATGGACGTTAAACTTCAAGCGCTTGTTGGGAGGCAACCCAATGTGTTAGCGAGTATGAAGGAGTCATCAACACAGATTTGCTTTCTTTCAACCCTTCACTCTCTTTTACTTTGTTTATGTTTTTCTTTCTTATTTCATTTTCTTAAATCATCTTCCTTACTTTGATTCTATGTTTAAATTACTTCGTATTTTCCTACATTGAGGACAATATAGAGTTTAAGTGTGGGGGAATGGTTTGCAAATTTATTTGTGCATTTGAAATTGTTTTATTAAGTCTTTCTTAATTTGAAATTGTTTTATTTCTTTCTCAAAAAAAAAAAATTTATTGCTTTCTTGAGTCTTTTTGTTTTAACGTAGTGTTTTTACGAGTCATCAAGTTGCCCTTTAACTTGTCAATGATATAAGTGAATGGAAATGATTATGTTATGGCCATAAAGATAATCACTACAACTTGAATTTGTTTGTTAATATTTTGTGATTAAGTGTTATAACTTGAAGATAATGCATGTAAATTGGCATATAAACAAGCATGATAAGATAAGTATGAATCATACGAACCTTATGTGAGCTTTAGAACTTAATATACATCTTTGATGAGTGATTCATAAGTTCTTTGTTTAAATTGATATACATATGCCTCATAACTGCTTGCCATAGCTTTTAATGAACTCTAGTGTACTAGAACTTATTCTATGTGATTTTCAAAGCTTTTAAGTCAATAAACTCTCTGATTTGGGAAATGATTAAGGCATTAGGGTTAACACCACAAATTCAAACATCCATGTTCCCTATTTTGTGCGCACGAGTTGCGACCCCCTTAGTTTTAACCCTTCTGAGCCCACATTAAGCCTTTCTTTCATCACCATGATTATCTAAACACTTGAGCTTAGTATAGACATCCTTTACCCTTGTTCGAAGAACTCTGTTGAAGATATAAAGATTGTGTAAGGAGAAAATAATGATGTTGAAAAGACTTTTATGTGTATTATGTGGATTTACTTACTCAAACATTGTTGTATTTTTGACACATGTTATTACCTTGATATCCAAAAAAAAAAAAACATATTGAGTTTTTATCAAGGTAATAAGGTTTGATTATATAATGTTTAAGTTAAGTCCTTTACATTTGTAAATCCGATACAAAGAATGACTATGAGGTCCAACAGGATGAAATTAGGCCTATGTTCGAAGGGATGGATTACTGACATCATTGCACTAAGGTTGGGAAGTTATGATACGTTTTGGGAGTCTATTGAGTCTTGGAACGAATTTGAGCACCACTTGACCTATATATTTTCCTTGCCTCTAATCTTAGCCCCATTACAACCTTTACAAAGACCTTATGATCCTTAAGATGGTAAATTTTGATTAGTTGAGTTAATCACTTGAGTAAGCTTATGGTTTTGGTTCATTTGCCCAAGTATGTTTTGTTTTTATCTTGAGGTGTTTGTTTGAGATTTTGCAAAAGTACTTCATTTCGATTATGTGAGCATCTCTCACATACTTTAAGTGCAAACACAAACCCTCACAAAATTGAGTGAATTTACGAGTGCATATCCTTGTGAGTTGATTCATACTTGTCTTATTCATGCAGAGATCCATTTCACCATATTTACTCATTATCTTACTTGTTGAAACATTTTGTTACCATGTATTAACTCTTGAATTCCATTTGCTTAAATGTTTTAAGTGAAAATCTTTTATGCCATGATTATAACAATGAAATTTGAGACAAATGGTTAAGGGTCTACTTGTTTTGAATTCGTAGTTTGATTTTAGTATTTGCTAGGGACTAGCAAAGTTTAAGTGTGGGGGTATTTGATAGGACGTTAAATAAGCATTATTTTATATTATTTTATACCCTTTTTACTTGACTTTTAATATTAAAATATTAAATAAATTGATAAAATAAATTATTTTGTGATTTTTATGTTTAGATAAATAAAGTATGTAATTTGGAGTATTTTGGCGAAAGAATCGTCTCGATCGGAATTATAACGAATAAAATATGGACGAAATTCGGTGGATTAATTAATTTAGTTTTTAATTAATTAATTAATTAAATCTGTGCAGCCCAACCCAATTCTGAAATCCAAGCAGCCGGCCCAGGCATCCCAGCCCAATCTGTGCGGCCCAATCACTGCAGCCCAGGCACAGCCCAATCGTTCAGCCCAGCAGCCCAGCCCACTGAAGAGTTAGCCCGCTAGGCCCGCGTCAGCGCCTTCCCTTCAGCCCTGCGAATCCGTCGACAGGCGCTGGCCGAGCTGCCTCTCTCACGTTCGGAGCGCTCCCACCGACGACAATATCTGCAGCCCAGCACATGCTTGCCGACCAGCCGCCCACTTTCCAGCAAGGCACTGCCGGCCACTGCTGCCCTTTTCAGCACGCCCATGCCGAATATTCCCCCTTTTTCAGCAACTCTGAAAAGCCCTCCTCTTTGCTGTTTTTCAAGCAATTCTTTCCCCTTTTTTTTAACTTCTTTTCCCCAAAAACCACCATAACTCATCATTTCACTTTTGAGTATTTTATTGTAATTTTTGGGTTATTTTTATTTATTTTCTAGGGTTTAATTTGAGTTTTTCCCCTATAAATAGGAGTTGATTTCACTTGTTGAAATCACTTCCAAGAAGCACAAAATTGAGCCTCTTTTAGGAGAAATCTTGGCAAAATAGTTCCAATACAATTTTGAGAGTTCAAGTCCGAATTTCCTTGTTTAATCGTCTTCCATCTTCATAGGGTTCCAGCCGCTGTTCGGTGTTCCTTGTGAAAAACAATCCATTGTTCTCACCCAATCTGAAAAGTGTAACATTTGCTCTCCATTCTCTTAAACTCTTTTATTTGTTATTGGTTCTAATTATAATGCAATATATGTATTGGTTTCTCCTTCCTATCTTTTGTGAAAATTGAGTATAATCTCCATGTGTTTTACTTTCTAAAAATCATTTACTTCTTACATTCTAGAGCTTAAACTTCATTTCGAACTTAAATGTTGATCCGCTGTTCGGGGCATTTAGAGTAGATTTGGAGAGATTTAATGTATGACCGCTGTTCGGCGCATTAAATCACAAACTTTAGGTAATTATATTGTAAGTAATAATCCGCTGTCGGTGCATTTATAATATGAAAAATGTATGAAGAAATATGAGTTTGTGAAGGTATAATTTCGTGATTAATTCAAATTTTTGCAAATTGTAGTATGTTGGTGAAGTTTGTGTTTACGGGAAGTCTACTTTGTGCATAAGTTAGAATAGAAATAGAATGAGTTCATCTATGCTTTTACATATTTATTACAAACCTCTTCAAAACCCCCCTTGCTTATTCTTTTATTCTTTGATGCCTTTATTCTTTCATTCCTTTATTCTTTAATTTATTTATTCTTTGATTAATTAATTCCTTTATTCTTTTATTATTTCATTCTTTAATTCGTTAATTTATTAATTCTTTGTAATTCATTAATTTATTATTTCTTTATTCTCTTATTCATCTATTCTTTAATTTATTAATTCTCTAATTCTTTAATTCATGATTCTTTTATTCATCTCCCACTAACACATTATTAATGTTCCCTAATTTCCCCAGTTAAGAACGATCCCTATTTATCAATACTACATCTACACAAAAAGGGTTTAAATTGCATAACACTCGAATTACATGTTTAATTTAATGCGTAGTTTGGGCGTAGTCAGTCACTTGTCTACATTGTCGTAATACCTCGATCTATGCAATGGACCTCGGTCAACGTACAAATAACTTTCCAGGTGAAAAGTTAACATTTTCCCCTATCTAGGGGTAAAATCATCATTTTACCACAAATCGTCTGATAATCCTCGATTAAAACTCATAAATCTTCGAGTATTCGTATGATTAGGTTACAATCTCATCCCTTTAATGAATTTCATCTCCGAAATTCACACGGACCCATGTCCAAAACTGTGGAAATCAAATATCGCCTCTAACCCAAGGCTTCCATGTACAAGTCCACGTCCATAATCCATCCATAATACATGCAAGAACATAACGTCACCGAATGTAAACTACAATCCAACAGTCAACGCTGAGTCTCGGTTTATCGTCAATGCCTATACATAAGATGTAAGCGGTCAAACTGCCACTGGAACTCCAAAACACAACTCCCAAGCCCCGCTCGTGGTGTCGACACTCCTCGACCTAACTTGCCACCATGCATGTGCAACTTAGAATCCAGTCTCATGTCATTGCTCCCTCTGAGCAATCACAAGTCATCTTCCATTAGGAAGTCTCACTGTCAACAACATCCACGATAACTCGTTGTGGTCAGCCTGTAACCCCTCATGTCCAATATTTTCATCCGAGCTCGTTAACAAAATTTGACGCGTACCAGAATCTTCTTACAATACCTCGACTCACCAAGAGACCAACTTTGTGATCCTGACTCTTCTCAAGTCCCAATCTGGCATCTCACTCATCCAGATTGCATCTTGACCACATCGAATACTTGCTCTAGTCAGGGCAATCACAAATTAGTTCCGCTAGGTTCTTCTTCCCAAGAACCATGGCTCAAAGCTCAAAGCTCGTACAACAATTGAACCCGTTACAACCTCTTTCCTCTAGCGCACAGTATTCGTCGCCTAGTCCAAACATCTCAATGAATAGTCAACCTCAGATCCAATCTGATTACTATCCTATGTCTATCACGGATCTAATTCGACTAACATATGGCTACCATGTCAATCATGGCCCGACATTGGACCTTTTTCATCCGATCCCATATCCGAACAACCGCACACTAATCTCAAAATCCTCACCGAGTTCTGCTAGTCACCTGACCAACACTTGAGACATGTCTAAAACATACTCCGTGAGAACTCCCAAGACAAACCGTCTAGTTCACTAACCAATCCAATTCTTGGTTAACTCCAAAGGTCAACTGATTTACGTCTATCTAGACGTAGTAATCCTGAGTGAAAAGTCCTGTCAGTTACTTACCTCGACCTTCATCCAGATGATGTTAAGGGTCGGATCCTGAAGTTGTGCTATAACCCTCTAATCCAGCCATATACGTCTCATAGAAACACTGCCCAATAACACTCCACAGTCATCTACCACCACCATAATCCCTCCATCCGGAGCTCCAAGAACAAGGTAGATGAACCGTACGCATGAGTGATGACGAACCTGTAACTCTCATAGTCAAGGCATCGGCTACTATATCAACCCATCCGAATGATACTCAAATGTACAATCATAATTGTTAACCAACTTTAGCCAACCCCGCTGCCTTGAATTCAACTCCCTCGGAGTACTAATACAAAAGCCTCTGGTTGTCTATAAAGATCTTGTACATCTCCCCAAGAGACAATGAGGCGAACTCTTCTGTATATGTGCCATTACAGTAAGCCCCCAAACATGGGAAAAGTAGTTCATCTCAAGACATCTCACATGTCTAGCTGCATAAGCAAAACCTTCACGTGCAACACAATTGCTCAAACTAAACCAACTTGACTTCCTCCCGAGTCAACCTTATCAACGGGCTGTCATCACGAGGAAATCCTCTACCAACCACCTGTAATACACAACCAACCAGAGAGACTCGAAATATCAGTTACCATGGTTGGCCATGCTAGTCCTCTCAATAGAAATGATATGACCAATAACACTAACACAAGTTCGCTAAAACGAATACTCACTTCACTTGGTGTTTCAATGCTTTAGGAATATCAAGACATTATCAATAACACGATTTCCCAAACCGATCCAGACACTTTTGGAAGACTCGGTGCATAGAGTCCATCAATGTCGCTAGGGCGTTAGTTAACCCAAATGGTACGATCCAAACTCATAATGCCTATACTGAGTCCAGAAACGGTTATAGGAACATCCAATCCCTGGATCAACAACCAATGATATCCAAGTTCATCTGACGAAGATGTAAATACAAATCCATATTGTACACGTCATCGTTGTGCAACACTAGGTACCATCTATTCCTCAATTCATTCAAACTTGGCCCGCAGCCTAGGTGTAAGGTCCTTAAAGGACCATCGAAAAAATAGAAGGTGTAACCATGTTGTAGGCATACCCAGAAGCTCTTGCCAAGGAAGTAGAAAAAGAGAAGTCTCCTTCACCAACCAATAATATATGTTGATAGCTATTGTTTGGAATCCACAATCGTAGTACTCCTTAACAAGTTCAACTTTTACTAGCTTATACATCCAAGGAATCCAGATGTGACGGGGAAATAAAGAAGAGTCACTAAACATGTACACGATAAGGACTACTAGTTCCATATTGTTTCCTCGTTCAGCTACCGGTCGTAAATTCAAAATCACAGGGTACGATCCTTCTTCCGCACAAATGACACTGGGAGTTTCCCAAGAGTACATCATAAGTCAAGCGAACCCTAAGTCTACCACATCTTGCAGTTGAACACTCAATTCTCTCAACTATGTCAATACCATCCGACACGGTGGTTGTGAAATGGATTGAGAACTCGGGACTTCCCCCTGAGGTGGCAACCACATAAATCCTGCAACAACGCATATGGAAACTACTACATAACCGATCTCGCCCCAAGCTCGTTGTGATATCCGACAACATCGCAACATGTACCCAATATCCTTAATAGCCAGTCTGTAGTATCTTCTCGGCCTTTAAACCGTAGCTCCCAAAGGAAGTATCCACTGGTTCCACAAATAAATCAACCATGACAAATCAGGACGACCAAAGACAAATAGTTCCTCAACATGCAACAAAGGAGTAACATGTAATCCACCAATCCATCCCTCGGGTCACGTCCAAATCAGACACATCTAGGGAATCCAGTTCGTCTTACTGTCAAAACCTTGTAATCGAACCAAATAGGTGATCCAATCATAGCACTTGTCGATGTACGAATATCAAGGTCCCAACCTAGTAGGATCCACTCCTAGTCGACAAAAGTATAAAACTTCTGGAGATAAATTATGAGGGGTTGTAATTCATCAATACTCGTGCATACTGGCAAAGTAAGACCAAACACATGTCTCTTCTCCAGGTGTAGTACGTGTGTCCTGGAGTTCCACCGGGTTATATTATAACTGTAATCTCAACCAGCCTTCTCGGGATCCTCTTTGTCCCACTCAATGACCACCACAATCACAATGTTTCCATCCAAAGGCTCAGATCTAGAAGAGTCCATCTTCAAAGCTCCCTAGAAAATTGCATAATCTTGACACCCTCAGCATCCGTCGGAACATCTGATCGCTATTGGGATTCCGTCAAACACATCTACCTTTGAGACATCACATCAAATAGAGGTCGAAATATGGTGAATCCTCTAGCCAACACCATCGCTCGCTTCTAACTCCCAAGACCTGATGCAAACCAACGAAGCCTCATTATCTTAATCGTCTTCGCACCCAGTGCGAGCCAAGCCAAATCCAAAAATCTCTGCTCATACCGAGCAACAATCATATATCCCTGCTCTAGGTGTAGGACCTCCCCCCTTGACATCCTGATAAAACTGGGGCAAAAATAACATTGGAAGCATTCCTTGAATGTCACCCAAGTCTCGATAGTCACATCCACATCCATAAAGATTAATATCTACCACCAACCCTGTACAAACCAACCAAGAACCACACTGCTTGACACGACCCATCCCAATCCCCTCGGGATTAACTCGGGATGTGCTATGCTCCCGTCTAACACCACGTTCCAGGCAAGGGATGACCCAAACCATGACCCTCTCGGGGCTTCCAGAGTGCGCCAAGATCCGTGGAGGAGTGTGATATCTCGGTTTCTGGTATGGCCTGCATCCGCAATCAACCTGAAGGGTATTAAAAACCATGAAAATCCGTGAGTAGACGAAAGTAAATAATTTATTAAAACACATTTCAAAAAAGATATTTATACCCTTTTCTAAAAAGCATGTATGCATTTAAAAACCAATTATTCCAAACACGTTCATTAAACCAAATCATAAGGCTGTTTAAGCCGTGATCAGTGAAAAATGCTTCTCAAATCAATACCGTATCCACAGTAGGGTCTCAAACCAAAACCAGTAAAACATAAGGGGTCTCTACCCCAAAACCAAAACACGTGGGTCTCTGTCCAAATCCACAAAATACCATATAACCAGCCTAATAAAATATATTAAAACCATCCCTGGCATCCTAGATGCCTAATAGCCCAGATGTCATAATGTCACGGTCTAAGGCTACGCGTGTCCCTCGATCTCAAGTCCGAGTCTCCCCAAGGTCAACCCAGGTCAATGACCCTCCTTGGGCTGCATAGGTTTTAACCTCTAGCAATCCTGATCCTGAGCCTCTCTTCGGTCTTTCACGTAGAGTGGCCCCTCTCAAGCAATGCTCTGTGACCACTCCAGTGTCCCTGACACCTGGAGAAAAAATCCACACATAAGTTGGTATGTTTAAAAACCAAAATCCAACCAGTGGAAAACCATTGTAAATTATTTATACCTCAAATCCAGTTGAAGCATTTCAACAAGGTCTCAACCCGAGGTATAATTTCCAAATCCAATTAGGTACTCAGCCCTATTCCAAATCCAAATCCAAATCCAAATCTCATTAGGGTCTTAAGCTCGAAATCACACTTCATAAACCACAAATGAGTCTCATGCCCAATATCATAACCAACGGGGCCTCAAGCCTGATATCATAAACCAACTGGGCCTTAAGCCTCAAATTATAAACCAAATGGGCCTCCAGCCCAATGCCTCAAGCTCGATTCCATATTTCCCAATCCAAAATCATTCCTTTAATCAAACTTATTGAAAACACAAGCACGTATAAACCCAATATAAAACCATAAACCTCGGAATACTTGCAAATATGTAAATACCAAATACCATAATGATATGCACTCAAGGCATTTCAAATTATAGATATAAAATGCATAAAACAATTATGCATGTATTATATTTAGAAAGAAAATGTTCACTCACAAACCGTCCATGCTACGCCTCGATTACCATGCCATAAGCCTCTCTAGGTCATCAATACCTGTCCAAATCACACTCAAAGGTCACTAACCATCAATACAAGTCCTAATCATAAACTCCCAACACTTCCAAAAAAGTCAACATGTTATGGACACGCTTCCCTAGGCTAAAAATCTCAATTTTACCAACCTAACGATCTCTGATCGACTCAAAACCACCGCCATTGGATCTAGATTGTCGAAACCTTTAAAATGGTACTGGTCCCACCTAGAGATTCATTCCCATGTGCCCCCACACTTGGGTCAAAGTTTCTGGTCCAAAAGTCAACATTGACATCAGATCAACGGTGAAAGTCAACGCTGATGTCACTGCTGCTGTCAGCATGACATCATCCTGACAAGTGCCAAGTGTTAGCATCCCGTTGGTCCACATGTCTAACATGTCAGTGACACGTGGCACTCTCTAATTAGTCCACGTCACTGACATGTCAGTGCTGACTGGGCACTGACAACTGCCACATGACAGTTTCTGATTGGTCCACCTCTAACACCTATTTTATGATGACCTCACCCGATGACGTCATCATTGTCTTCAACCTTCGTCTGGGTCGACTCGGACGTCTACAATCGGGTCATGCAGACCCGAGACTCGACTCAACCTGTTCTTCCTCCTTCAACCCCCGTTTCACTCCGTTGTTCGACCAATCTCTTCGTCTCACTCCCAGAAACCACTCTAAGCACTCAAAATCACTAAACTAGGGCTAGGACATACCTTTTGAATAGTGAATAGTGATGGTGAACCTCCAGCTCTGTTTCCTATCGATCCTGGCTTCCTATATCCTTGAAATTCACGTCCTTGAGTTTTTACTAGACCTAGGAACATTTCCCAATCAATAAAATGTCTCAACAGATCCTTAAAACTGAAACTCGAATTTGAACCCGAAAATACTTACCTACCGGTTTCAAGCCACTGTGTTCCGTCGTCCTCGCCGTTAGCACCGTCGTGCTTGTCTCGACATCCTCTCTCACTCTCCGTTTCACTCAACTTGCAGAGGATGAAGATATAGGGAGGGTTGGGGTGGTTTGGACGTTAGGGGTTTCGGGTTAATGGAATGAAACAGAGAAAGGGGTGGGTGCATGTATGAAAAGGGTTGGGCAATGGATGAGTGACACTTGTCACCCATCCATTGGGTCTGAACAAATATCTAGGTTCCACTCAAGAAAAAAGTTCACTTGTCTCGTAAATGGTGTAATAGTACCCCAAAAACATCCATGACCCGTAACTTTCCCGTATGATGTCCGATTTTAACATGTCGCCTGTATACTAACTCGTGACATCCCGATGTACGTAATGGTCCTCAGTCCTCATGCATTTGACCTCCTGAGTCAAAAGTCAACTTTTTATCCATTCTCAGGGAAAAAATCGTCATTTTACGCCGACCGTCTGAACAATCCTCAGCTAATCCTTGATTAGTCTCAATAATCCTCAATTACTCCTTAATTAATCTCGCAAATTCGGGACGGGTCGTTACACTACTATTAGTACCATACACTCACGAAGGCAACCCATAGCCTGCACGATCCTCTCAAACTTGAGATCTACTGATCGGTCACCACGGGATCCGATCCACAAGTGCCATTTTCTTGGTAATTTCATTCAATTGTTCTCGAACCAGGGTTAACAACAACCCTTGCTGCTCCTAGCAGCACATCTATTCTTACCAACCATTGGTCATAACTCCAAATAATCAGTATCTTGGAATTCAATCAACCACCGAGTCCACAACTCCAAGCCATTGGGCCGACACAAAAACTGGGCCTTCTCGGGGTTGAACTTCGTTGAAACATGGCATCTAATGCGTAAAAAAACCAATACGAGGTCCGTTCCCGTTCAACTTTTCTCTCTTTCCTACCCTTCTCCTCGCTACCACGCTGATGACGGGGTTGTCATCATAAAGGCATCACATCAGTAACGAAACTATCGTACACACACAGTGTGTAATTCCCAAAAAGAGCAACCTAGCTCTGATAACATGTTGACAAGACCCACCCCGTAATCCCTCTCGATTAACGTGGGAGGACCTACTCCCGTCTAACTTGTCATGCAAAATCACCAAAGTACCCTTGAAATTTATGTATGTATACTTACCACGTGTCAGACAAGGGATAGGATTTCCAGAGTAAGCAAATCTACGTGATGCCTAAACCCTCACACAGCTCTCGTCCACGATCAACATGTAGGGTGTCAAAAACGATAAAAAGTAAGAGTTGGCAAAAACTAAGGTTTGGAAAACTCTTTTCCTAAATCAGTCATTAAACCCTTCGTTTAATAAAGCTATGCATGCACCGAATTCATGAATCTAAAAATATGTACAGTAACAAGAAAGCTACGAACTTCAAAATATTTAGACTTACTAAAAGCGTGTCCATTTAAAACTTATGTCATGTACCCACACAATGTAATGTACCAACAAGTAGCCATATAGGTCATACTGCACGTACCAACATATCAAATCAACCTTGATGTCTGCTACTGATCATCATAACAAAGTACACTACTGGTAGGCTGATATCATTCAGGAAAGACGGAGTCCCAGACTCGATGTCCGAGTCACGGTCTTAGCCTTAGAAATTATGGAGCCCGAGGCTCAAAGTCTGGGACGAGTCTCGGGAATGAAAGAGCGCATCTCAACGTCCGAGACTATCTATCACAATTGGCATCTCAAGTGGGTCATCAATCACATCTCACATCATCACAATCATTACCATCATCATAACACAGTGACATCATCATATATTCACAGTCATATCATATCACAGTCACATCAAGCATCGTAAACGAGCCATTAAAATAGTCATATCATATCACATGAATCATATGTAACCAATCACAGAGAAATTCTCATTATTAAGCAATAAAAACCATGTAAAAATGCACACATAGAGTTAGGGAAAAAAAGTCCACTCACACGTACCGCCACTCGCTCGAAACAAGAGCCGTAAGCCAATATGACTGTGGGGTGAGCAGAGGAATTCAGGCCACACCAAACGCTACCCCTGGTAGCCGAGTATCAGTCCATAATGACTAAAATGGCCACAATAAGGCATATGATTTTAGGACAATAAGTGCCTCTTAGATGCTGTTTGTTTTCATGTGATTTGGCTCGAGAACCATATTTTCATGTGTTTTACTCAATGCATGTATGTTATATAAATTAGGTGGAGGGGGCGGGGGGCGGGGCGCGGTAGGGGGTAAAAGAGTTCGTTTTGAAATGCATTTTCAAATGATGTTATTTTTATCCACTCACATTTTGATGTTTTTTATAACCTTCTAGGCCATGGCACCAAGATCAGGGCTGATCGAGAGGCAGAGGTATGCGTAGGAATTAGTACAGCTATCCCTTTTCTAACAAGAGTTGAGGGTGTTTTGGGAACTCTGTTTGACTTTTCAAACTGGAGTAGGACCAGACACGTTTATTAAAGTACTTTTGGGATGGTCCTGTTAATTTGGTATTAGGCTGGTGTGTTACTGATTATGTTGTCCATGTCATGCCTCCAAATGGCTCCAAAACACGAGCCTTGTGCACATCCTGGTAATGAGATACGAGGGTAAATAAGATCCAGGAATAGACTTCGGGATGGAATTGACCCTGGATTGGGGGTCATACTTCGAATACTGCACTCCATAAAGAAGGATATGTGTGGGTCCTGATATTTTTTGAGCCTAGAGGCTACAAATGCAGCATGGATGGGCGAGTTGGACCCAGATGAGATGGTTGAGTGAATACCTCAGTTAGAGCTATGGGAGATCCTTGATAGGATGTGGTACACCCATCGGTGTTTTGCTAGGTGACCAAGCATGCCGATAGTGGCATGGATTGTGAATGTTGGATTAGGACTCGAGAAAAGTCAAGATATTAAAGTTGGACTCGGAAGGAGTCAGTATTTGATTTAAGACTCGATATGAGTCACTGTTGATACCATATCGACCGACCACCCTCTGAGAACAGGGCCCACCAGGACAAAATGGATACCGACCGATTCCCGGATCGACATCCCACAATCATGGACCGCCGATTGGCATAGCCTACAGGCCTACCATTCGGCACCTGATAAAGCACATGCATCAGCTAGCTACAACAGTCACCTGACACCACCTCTACCAAAACCAACTCCTGACTAAGGCAGGTTGAACACTAGCTGGCATCTCCCCCGGATGTCCAGGGCTCACCAGGCGATCCTCAGCCACAAAGTTGAACCTGCTCCCAAATAATAGCTCAACTACTGCAGTTATGGCTACTATAAATACCTTGAAACCCTTCACAAAGGTAAGACTCTGAGATCCTATTTAGCTTACTATTATTTCCTTGCCCTTCGGCGTGCAGATACTAACTTAGGCATCGGAGTCCCTTTGGCGGACACCACACCTGTGTCAAGTCTTTGCAGAATCTCTATAGAGCGGCAACGCCACCAGCGGGCCCAAAGCACCACGTACCTAGTCCCAGATCCCCCAGCAGGTTTCATCAAATTGGTCTATTTAGAGATCAAACAATTGGCGCCGTCTGTTGGAACATCGATTCCGTCCCACTAACTCATATACCTTTTGTAACGACCCGTCTCGAATATCGGGATTTAATAATATTTAATTGTGATTCACTAATCTGGGATGTACGAATTGTGCAAAATGACCGTTTTGCCCCTGGGCGTGGGCAAAACGTTGACTTTTAATTCGGATGGTCAAATGAACTTTGACCGATGACCGTGACGTAGTTCGGGACGTCACGAGTTCATAGACAGGTGGCACGTTCGATTCCGACATTCGCAGAGAAAGTTATGAGGTTCGGAAGTTGAGGGGTATTTTGGTAATTTGGCTTATTAGAGGTCAAATGTTGACTTTTTGACCGGGATGTCCGATGGCCGAGAGCCAAGGACCGTTACGTAGGTTTCGTCGATACGAATCCAACGACAGGCGGCATGCCGAAATCGGAGATTCGACGACGAAGTTATGGTCAAGGAAACGAATTTACGAACCGAGGCTCCGATTTAAATAATAATATAATAATGAACAGTACCCGGTGACTGAACACACTTGGATGAGTGACAAGTGTCACTCATCCCTTAATTTGGGGCTTAAGACCAGGATCCATGTTTTGGGGGAAGGGGAAGGGGACGTATAGCAATGATCATAAGGGGAGAGACAAGTACCATAACAAGGGGCGGGGACGGAACCACCACCAGTCGAGCAAACCCCACACGGGGCCCACATCGAAGTTCGAAACTTACTCCATCCTGAACACCTCCCTAGAGAATGTCTTAATGAACATCGAAGGCACAATACCCAAGCCACGAGTGTGACCACCAGGCCCCCGTCTGGGCATCCAATCCAACCTATACTGCCAATACCACAAGTTCAACGGCCATACCATCAACTAGTGTGTGGCCTTCCGTGACATCGTGGAGGCGCTCGAACCGGAGGGGAAGATCAACCAGTTCCTCCAGCACGCGCGTCCAGCGTAAGGTATGCTACAAATCAACACAATCAGTGGTGGCCCGACCATTTCTTCCTCTTACACCTCCAATCTCACAGAGAAGAGCTTTCTGCGAGCTACGACATCCAACAACCAAATCTTCAACATCGAGAATGGAAGCGCCGCGAAGGTCGCACTGGCAGGGTGGACACCCATTACCTTCACCGAAGAGGAGGAACGGGAGGTCATCTTTCTCCATGATGATCCATTGATCATTCGAGCACAAATAGCCAATTTCGACGTCGGGCGAATCTTGGTGGACACTGGCAGCTCCGTGAACGTACTCTTTATGGAAACTTTCAACCAGTTGGGCATCAACCCCACGAGCCTCACCTACAATGATTCCCCACTATTGAGCTTCTCGGGGGATTATGTTATGCCCCTTGGCACCATCTTCTTACCCATCTCTCTGGGAAGTGCGCCCAGGATCGCGATGGCTATCACCACTTTCCTTATGGTCGATTGCCTCACGGCCTATAACGTTATTTTGGGTAGGGGACTCCTCAATCAGCTTAGCGTCATTATCTCTACTCGGTCCCTTCTCATGAAGTTCCCTACCATCATGGGCACTGCCAGGTCCGTGGTAATCAGCAATCTACCCGCACTTGCTATCAAAACGCCCTGACCAAGATCAACCCGTGTGAAAAACTAGAAACCATGGCCGTCGCTGAGGTTGCTTACGAGGCTGACCCCATCGACTCTGATCTCCTCAACCAAATCCGTGCATGCCCCCCCGAGGACCCGAGAGACCTCTCCGCCGTCTCGCAGCCATAGCCCGTGGAGGACACGGAATTGATCACCCTCTACCCACAGCACCCCGAGCGACAAGTAAAAATCGGAAGCGCAATCACCCCAGAAATCAGGACACAACTCATCCAGTTTCTCCAGGACAACAGCAAAGTCTTTGCTTGGTCCTACGCCAACATGCCTCGTATCTCCACCGATGTCATCTGCCATAGGCTTAACATCAACACGTCTTTCAAACCCGTCAAGAAAAAGCAGCGGACTTACGACACAGAGAGTCAACTCGCCATGCAGGAGGAAATCGTTAGGCTTAGCACCATCCATTTTATGCGCAAAGCCATTTACGCCACTTGGGTCGCAAACATCGTCCCCGTCAAAAAACCTTCCGGATCCTGGCGGATATGCATCGACTTCACAGATCTCAACAAGGCATGTCCAAAGGATAGCTTCCCTCTACCAAAGATAGATCTCTTAGTCGATGCCACAGCTGGCCACGAACTCCTCAGCTTCATGGATGCGTACTCCGGCTACAACCAAATCCGAATGCCCCCCAACGACCAAGTCCACACTAGTTTTCACACCAATTTGGGGGTCTACTGCTACAATGTCATGCCTTTCGGATTAAAGAACGCCGGTGCCACCTACCAAAAGTTGGTCAATTTTATGTTCGCAGACCAAATAGGAAAAACCATGGAGGTGTATGTGGATGATATGCTCGTAAAAAGTAAGACCGCCAAAGACCATGTACCAAATCTCGACAAAATGTTCCAAGTACTGAAACATTACCAAATGACGCTCAACTTGGCCAAGTGCGTTTTCGGCGTCCGCTCCAACAAAATTCCTCGGATACATGATCAGCCAACGAGGGATCGAGGCTAACCCCGAAAAAATTAGGGTCATCCTTTACATGAAGCCCCCACGCACACTCAAGGAAGTACAAACCCTTACTGGCAGGATCGCCGCCCTCACCCTGTTCATCTCCCGGGCAACCGACAAGTGCTTACCATTTTTTAAAGGTATTTTGGTAATTATGACACTAAGGGCATTTTGGTCATTTTCCCCAATGACCAATGGGAAATTTCAATGTGTCATCCTTTAGAGATGTCTGATATTCTAGATTCCCTCATCAACTTCCACCCTATATAATGTTGTGGGTATGGCCGGTTGGTGGTGGTGTGTGTGGTGAGTATCGGTTTGCTGGCCATAGGTCGAACCCATGAAAAAGGGAGAGCCGTGAGGGGAAAACTGGGAGTTGAGAGTGGGAAGGTCAGAAAGTGGAAGGGGAAGAGAGAAACAGAAAGCTGGTGATGAGAGGAACGTCGTGGTAGTATTTTGAAGGTGAGATACCTTTAAGAACCCTAGACCCAAAACCGGACCGTGGGGTGTGAGATTTACATTTTTCGAGTTTGTAGCATGGATACGTGAAGCTAGGCTTCCTTCTAGCTTTCTAGAAGCCATACGATCATCATGCCTCCACCTCTTGAATAGCCTTGATCATTGCGCCCCGACCTCGAGGGTCAATAAAACAGAAAAGGTGTGAGTGGACAAAACAAAGTTTTAGAAATACATTTATCAAAATACATTCTTACCCTCCAGTTTCACAAACATGCATGCATATCATAAAACATGAGTCATAGCGTGAAATCAATCAAGTATGAATCGTGGACCGATGCAGAGCTTAGAAACACGGCCTTTGAAGCATAGGAAGGATGAAGAACAGTGAGGAGAAAACAGGGCCGAAGACCATAGATTCAAAGTTGGTATTCAAGGTAAGTTTTCACTCGTTTTAGATTATAGATTCCTTCCTTTCTGAATTTAGATGAAATTGGGCATTCAAATGAAGGTAAACGATGAAGAAAAATGTCAGTTTGAGCCTGGCAACCTGGATTACTGTGAAACAGGTCTGGTTGTAAGCTAAAGATGAACAGTACCCCCGCACGTGAAGCCCGCACGAAGGAGCTTTGTAAGGAGTGTGAGGGCACGTGGGTTACTATTTGGATATGGGGTCAACACAAAAGTTATAGTATTTGATCATACGAGTCTAATGGTACAAATTTTAAGGAGATTTGATATAGTTTTCTGGCCGTTTTCACTATCCGAAGGTTTATGAGTCGTTTTAATACCTTTAAAAATCCCAAAAAATTATGGGATTAATACGTGAGTCAATTGGGATGATTAGTGACCCTTCTAGGTGATTTTTGATAGGAATTGGGGTTCTCATATTTTATGCGAAAATGTGCAGCTCGGTTTGATCGTTTGCAAGGTATGTATGAGTCGACCTTTGTTTTCCTTAAATCCAATGCATGCAATTTTTATGTGAATTTCCATGATTTAAGATGTGTTTTACATGATAGTGATTTACATATAATCATACATGATTTTTATGGATTTGTGGTGATTTTACGATAGTTGCAACCTTGCACGTTTTACGAGAAAATTGGGTATATTGTATTCTAATTTATTGTGGAATTTGGAAAATAGTTTCATACATGTTTTGTAATATTTATATTATTCTGATGGTGATTGATGGATAGGGATTTTATATGATTTTCTAGAACATTATAATGGCTTGTTTTACGAGGTTCAGTTGAGTTCTGGCTTTGGGCTCAGGCCCGGGACATTAGATTGTGGTTTTGAATTGTTCATGGTAAGGATATTATGTTCCTCAGTAATTGTGATGATTGGGACGTTTGTGATGATATGTGATGACTGTGATATGATGTATGTGGTTGATGATCCTCCTTGAGATGTCATATTGTGATAGATAGTCTCAAACGTCGAGCTTGGAGCTCCGTTGGTTCCCGAGACTTGTCTCAGACGTCGAGCGTGGGGCTCCGTTGGTTCTTGAGGCTAGGACCGTGACTCAAACATCAAGTCTGGGACTCCATTAGTTCCTGAGCCAGACACACTCGAACGTCGAGTCTGGGACTCCGTTAGTTCCCAAATGATATTAGCCTACTAGTAGTGCACATTAACATGATGATACAGCTTGCAAACATCGAGGTTGGGTTAGTTGATATGTTTGGTTGTTTTGATATGTTGTTAGGTTTAGTATGACGGGTTTTGTGTAACTGATATGATTGTGTTTGCATGTTTACTTTTATGTGGTACTTGGTATGCTTTTATGTTGAGCAAGTTTTTCGAATTTCTAATTTTCTAGTTAGTGCACTTTTTTTATTGATGTTTTATCCGTAAAGTTGGTGCAAGCATAGTTTTCTAAAATGGACGGTAAATGGTATGTTTTTTAGTATATATTTTTTATAACCTTTATTTTTGTCCACTCACACATTTTGATTGGTTTTGAAACCCTCGAGGACCGCTGCATGAGAGTCGAGGCTACTTACAAAGCGAAGGCATCGGCTCACGTTTTTTTTAAGTATCCCTTGTCTGACAGGGTTTCGAGGGTACATTTGACTTTTTGGAGTTTCCTATCAGACAAGAGCAACACCCGGATATGGTTTATGACATGTTTCCAGGATCGGGTCATGTTAACTTGGTATCAGAGCTAGGTTTTGATATATGCTTGGAACTGTTATGCCTTTGAGATGTGAGCCTCATGCACGGCCCGGTAGTGAGATGAGAATAGGATCCCTAGTGTAGTTTTGAGACTGGATATGAATCGAATGTATGTGATACGTGGTTTTAAGGGAACTTACCTGGACTAGTCAAGGTGTATTTGTGTTGTATGATTGTCTGTTTCTTGATATTCGTGATGTTGGATTGGATTAGTAGATGTTACACACCAATAAGAGGAAACAATCGTATGATTTTAGACAATAAGTAAGCTCACTAATGGAAGTTAGTGAAATTGTCGATATGTTAGACCCGTAGGAAAAGCGTGAATACGTTTTTCCTTATTGGAATAAATGTTTTGAGAACTAATGTGACTACGGTTCTTTGTCGGATCCAACATGTGTGGTGGTGTTTTGGTTAATAATTAACGGCAATAGACTTGTTGGATTGGGAATAACAAGGGGGGCTCTAATAGGAGTTTGGATATCCGATTGTGGTTTGGATGTAAGTTAAGTTGCCAAAATAAGATATTTTGAGTGCGTTAAGAGTAAGGGTTTTTTGTCGAGGGATAAAAATGATTGTATGGCAAAAATACATCTCCCCTGACTTAAATAAGTGATATGTCTTCATAAGCTAGGTAATTCGTAACAATTGATTGGTGAATCGTAAGTCGAATAAATAAGGGAAAGTTTTCTATATGGATGTTTATGTGAGTAAGGCTAGAATATGTTGATAATGTTGTTGTTGGGATGCCTTACAACGATGATACACTTGAACTAAGTATTAAAGTAACACAAAGTCACATTCAACATTTAATGAAAACATATGCAAATTAAAACCCTTTTTTGTAGATTGTAGCATTGATAAGTAGAGATCATTCTTAATCGGGGATTGAGGGTACCTAAACATGATTATCATAGCATTAAAGTAAACAAAAAGTCACAATCAACACTTAATGAAAACATATGCAAATTAAAACCCTTTTTGTAGATTGTAACATTGATAAGTAGGGATCATTCTTAACCGGGGATTGAGGGTACCTAAGCATGATTGTCGTTCGATTAATTAATTAGGAGGTAGTTGATTGTTTCTATTATCCTACGTGATTAACTAATCTAAACTAACCTAATCTATTATTTATATGGTCAACTCATCTTTATCCTAACTCATTCATGCATTCTATTAACTTCAACCTATGAAATCCTTTAATTCTCGCCTTACGAGTTATTTGCAAATTATCTTAAGTACGTGCTCGAGGACAGCTCGACATACACTTTCAATTAATTAGACTCGGGGAAAGCCCAACTATCTAATCAAGCATTAAGCACAAACATACAATCATAAAAAAAACTAGAATCATAGAACGCATAGAATATTGAAATCAATACAAATCATAAAACCAAGAATCTTATTAGAAATCAATTTATAAACCAAGATATTCAAGCACAAAAGATAACTATAAAGTAAAGAAGCCATGTTACACTTTTTCTCTTCGGGACACCATATGGATAGGAAGTGATTGGGTACTCTTTGGTGAGATACCCAGGAACAGCCTGTCTATGCCACGTAGGAATGTGTAGAGAATGAAGTATGATATAATTAACCTTGCACGAGAAATCTTGAATTTATCGAAAAGGAAAATTTTTTTAGCAGAGTTTTAGTACAAAAAATGAGTGACCGCTTTGAAAAATAATCAAAGCTAATTATTTATAGGCGTAGGACAACTCACTAGCTCAATTCCTAATTAAAAGAGAAACATAAATCTGAAACTAGAAGGAATCCTTGTTAGCCGCAATTTGCATCCTTACCCCGCAAAAAATTGTCTTTGGGAATTACACACAAAACCCTTACTATTTCCATGCAACTTCCCTTTAATTAATACAGTAAACATCTCCTAGAAGCATGAGAATTTGATCATGAATAGCTGGAAAACATGCAAGGCTTCAATTCCTAGTATAAGAAGTAATCCTACCCGGGCAGCCTGACTATGCCTCACCAAAACAGGAATTCCCGTGGCTGTAAGACTCCGATTTTAGTAATTCTTGAACCATTGGAAACTAGATTTCTAGAGCTTTCTAACCATACCTTACTCACAATCGGATTCTATCTGAGCCATTCACAATGGTCCGTGGAAGTGGGCTGATTTGCACAAGCAGATTTCTGCTTTGCACCTTTTAATCCACTTCTTCTTTTGAACTTCTCTAAGAACGAATCTTGGCATAATCTTGAATCTACTTACACATATGGACATAGTTTTGACCCATCATGATGAATATTGATCCAATATTTATAAATCTTGGCCCATTCCTTGTAGCTTATGCAGTTTTGCTCAAATTTAACCTTTTTACTCCACATTCTTGGGTTGGTACATAAAAACATTAAAAAAAAACTTAGATATTGTAAGATTAGGGATATAATAAAGTAAAATGAAAAAAAAAATTGAGATAAAAGGGTGATGAAATATGTGCTTATCAAATTCGCCCATACTTAAACCTTGCTAGCCTCTAGCAAATATCACAACAAACTAAGGATTTGAAACTCATTTTTCTTTTACTTTTGAAAACAATAAGCAAAACAATTAAGCCCTTAATCATTTGTCTAAAATTATATTAACATAAGTATGGCATCAGAGATTTACACTAAAAAGCTATATAGCATATGGAATTCAAAAGTTAATACATCATAACAAAATGCCTTGGCAAGTAAGACAATGAGTAAACTTGGTGAAATTTATCTCAACATGAATAAACCAAGTATGAATCAACTCACATGGATATGCACTCATACTTTCACTCAATGTGCATAGGGTTTGTTTTTGCACTCAAGGTATGTGAGAAAGATGCTCACATAATAGAAAGTAAGTACTTCATAAAAATTTTAAACATAAACCATAAAAAGGTAACATCCTTGCACAAATGAACCAAAACTATAAGCTTACCCAAATGATTGACTCAACTAATCAAAGTTTACTCATCTCAAGGATCATAAGGTCTTTATTGAGGTTCTAATGGGGTTAGGTGTAGAGGCAAGTAATATTTAGGATAACTGATGTTCAAATTAGTTCCACGACTCAACCAAAGGCTCCATCACATAGGCATAAGTGCTTCTAATACCTCCAGACATAGACTTTGCTAGTTCCTAGTAAATACTTTACACGTCCTTGAGCATTGAAAATAAGGAAAAGGAAGAAAACTTCAATGTTTCCGAATTCACAAGTGCAGGGGACTTAACTCAAACTCAAAACTTATTTACCTTTCGAGAGATTCAAAACATTGTTCACTTCATTATTTGTTTTTCTTTTTCTTTGTTTTTCTCTTTTTTTAATCACATTTTTTTTCTTTCATTTCTTTTTCAATGGTAATTCTATGTATTACAACGTAGTTGGAGGACGCCCGTCTCTATACGCACATACAAGTCCTCAAACATCAAATCTTCTTTTTCACGTCATCTTGAAGTCTTCAACCAAGTCTTTGGAACAAGTGTAAAGGATGTCTATACTAGGCTCACGTGAATAGATGTTTTTGAGGGTGATGAAAGAAAGGTTTAATGTAAGCTCAAAGGGGGTTAAACTAAGGGAGCTCAAAACTTGTACAAATAATTAGGGACATGGATATTTTGATATGTGGTGGTAACCCTAATGCCTTACTCATATCCAAGATCAGAGAGTTTATTGACTTAAAAGCTTTGAAAATCACAAAGAATACATTCTAGTACTCTAGAGTTCATTAAAACCTATGGCAAGCAGTTATGAGGCATATGTATATCAATTTAAACAAATAAATCTTATGAATCATTCAACAAAGAAGTATATATAAGGCTCTATGGCTCACATAGGGTTCGTATGATTGATACAAATCTTAATATGCTCGTTCTGTACCAGTTTATCATACATCATGTACTACAAGTCATAAACACTTAATCATAAAGCATTAACAAATGAATTCAAGTTGTAGTGATCATCTTTTAGCCATGTTGTCATCATTTTTCCGTCATTCTTATTATCGACAGGTAAAAGGGCATCCTAATACTCATTAAAACACTAAGTTAAACAAAAGACTCAAGACTAAAGACTAAGACATAAAATATTTTTTGGGTTTTTGTTGTTTTTTGAAATTGTTTCTTCTATTTTTGAAATAAGACTCAATAAAGTTGTAAACCCCTCCTCGACACATAAATCTAACATTATCCTCAATGTATAAAAGTGAAATCATAGAATCTAAGTAAGGAGGAATGATTCACGAACATAAAGCAATAAGGCATATAGTAACTAAAGTAAAGAGTGAAGGGTGTAAGAAAGCAAATCTCTGTTTGATGGCAAATATACTTCTCTGTCACTGGGTTGCCTCCCAAGAAGCACGTGAATTTAACGTTTGTAGCCTAGACGAAGTGCTTCAATCATCTTATACGATGCGAGGTCTATGTACTATTTTGAACTCCGCATCGTGCTCTCCCATTGGCTCTAGGTAAGGTTTCAATCCATCTTGAATCCGAGGGTCAAGTTCATTTGCCAACTCTTTGACAAAGGCATCCCCTAAGTCTAGTTTAACCTTAAATTAAGTGAATTGCATTTAGAGCGTTCCTTCAAGAGAGTTAGGTGAGAATATATACATGAAAAGAAGACGAGATATAGAAAGGAATATACACAAAATCGAATTGTATGTACAAAGAACGAGTTATATACAAGTGAGGATCAAATAAGTATAAACTGTTTAAGAGTATGCAAGGTAGAGTCACAAAAATGGCATGCAGAGTCACAAGTTCCACAAACGTCCAAATAAATGCAACACAAAAAAGTATACATGAAGAATGATGCAAATGCGTAAGAGGGAAAACATTAGAATCTGCATAAGCCATAAGAGTTACGTGACAATGCATGAACAGAATTCTCTGCACCTTTGATCTCACTTCCTGAGATTCACTTAGTCATAGGGGCCCAATGATGAAATCTGAGCATCATGAAACCGTAGGGAGGGTATGAACTCTACAAATGCAATAGATAGAGTCTTAGAGTGACATGAATAATTTTCCCACTTCGCTTCTCATAGTACTTTCTTGGGCTTATGCCCTGCGCGTACATATAAACATATTTCAATTCCTTCCACCATTCAACGTTAATCATGGATAGTTTGGATAGATGTAACGCGAGAAGCAATGACTAATTTTGAGAACACCCCAAGGCTAACATGGCCAGTGTATGTACTCCATTGGAGTCCTCTTTCTTAGTGCCTCACATGTCACCAATCATAACCCTTTAGATACCATAATTAATCGATGGAAGTTTTCGAAATAGAGGTTTACCAAACCCAAGTGTTTACGACCTTCGCCCCACCTCATGTCCATAGATTCGAGTCTACAGTGTGTGGTGATGAAATCCACACATCACGAAGGGTTAAGGAGAAAGTAAAAAAAATAGGTGCTACTAGTTCCCGAAAGTAAGATTTTAAAGAGAAAGGTTTTGAGATTCATGCAACTCTAAAAACTTTAATAGGAAACAATTTATACGTTGGGTAGTCAAAGTTATATATGGGTCACATAGCTTCAAAGTTTAGATGGAGACTTCTACGTCCATGCGGCCCAAGTCATTGGCTTGGATTTCAAACCATTGTCCCCATTTAGGCAGGTCCAAAGTGACCAAGTAGAAAGAATACATGCAAGGGGTGGATGATTTGGAACTCTGAAGTCCTAATTCTCAGTGCGAACACGATTTTGGAACTCCGAAATCCTACTTCTAAGAGTTAACCTATAGCATGCATTATCCCATGTCCTAGACATCACCTTGAAAATTTCTTACTAAGGGCAGACATGTATTCATTCCAAGATAACTCAAGTGTTAACAAACTCGACCCCAACCTCAAGAATTTTAAGGGCCATGAAGGGTCTAGGAATAAGTTAACAAATGAAACTTCACCTATTCCATTAAAGATCATGATCTAAACTCTAAGCACAAGAGATCCACATATAGCCGAGACTAGTGTGAAAAACAAATTATTCCTTATATTATTTGTGAATTTTTAAATTTTTTTTTTGAAAAATAATATTTTTTTTTGAAAAATAATATTTTTTTTACTTCTTTTAATTTTAATTTTGGATTTTTTTTTTGTTTTTTTAGAATTTTTTTTTAAAAAAATATTTACAAAAAAAAGAACGTTTCTAACAAAAAGTATTACAATTTTTATACAAGTATGACTATATGTACGCATATAATATTTACATCATGAACATATATACATAAACAAAATCATACAAGAGATTATTTCAATCCCTAGCAACGGTAGTAAAAATTGATACGCTTGAACTAAGCATTAAAGCAAAAACACAAAATCACACTCAACACTTAATGAAAACATATGCAAATTAAAACCCTTTTTTGTAGTTTGTAGCATTGATAAGTAGGGATCATTCTTAACCGGGGATTGTGGGTACCTAAGCATGATTATTGTTTGATTAGTTCATTAAGGGGTAGTTGATTGTTTCTATTATCCTACACGATTAACTAATCTAAACTAACCTAATCTAATATTTACATGGTCAACTCATCTTTAACCTAATTCATTCATGAATTCTATTAACTTCAACCTATGAAATCCTCTAATTCTAGCCTTACGAGTTATTTACATATTATCTTATGTACGTGCTCAGGGACATCCCAACATACACTTTCAATGAATTAGACTCGGGGATAGCCCGACGACTATCTAATCAAGCATTAAGTATAAACATACAATCATAACAAAAACTAGAATCATAGAACGCTTAGAATATTGAAATCAATACAAATCATAAAACCAAGAATCATATTAGAAATCAGTTCATAAACCAAGATATTCAAGCACAAAAACTATAAGGTAAAGTGGCCGTGTTACACTTTTTCTCTTTGGGACACCCTATGGATAGGAAATGATTGGGAACTCTTTGGTGAGACACCCAGGGACAGCCTTACTATGCCACATATGAAGGTGTAGAGGATGAAGTATGATATAATTAACTTTGCACGAGAAATCTTGAATTTATCGAAAAGGAAAATTTGGTTGAGCAAAGTTTTTGTACAATGAATGAGCGACCTCTTTGAAAAATAATCAAAGCTAATTATTTATAGGCATAGGCCAAGCCCCTAGCTAAATTCCTAATTAAAAGAGAAATATAAATCCTAAACTAGAAGGAATCCTTGTTAGCCTCAATTTGCATCCTTATGCCTCAAAGAATTGTCTTTGGGAATTACACGTAAGGTCCTTGCCATTTCCATGCAACTTCCCTTTAATTAATACAGTAAACATCTCCTAGAAGCATGAGAATTTGATCTTGAACAGCTGGAAAATGCGCAAGGCTTCAATTCTAAGTAGAACAAGTAATCCTACCGGGTAACCTGACTAAGCCTCACCAAAACTGAAATTCCTGTGGCTGTAGGACTCCAATTTTAGGCATTATTGAGCCATTGTAAACTAGACGTCCATGGATGGCTTTCCAACCATACCTTACTCATATTCTGATTCTATCAGCGCCGTTCACAATGGTCCGTGGAAGTGGGCTAATTTGCACAAGCAAATTTCTGCTTTGTTACTTTTAATCCACTTCTTCTTTTGAACTTCTCCAAGAACGAATCTTATCATAATCTTGAACCTTATTGTATATATGGACATAGTGTTGACCCATCTTGATGAATCTTTATCCAATCTTTATCCAATCTTTATAAATCTTAGTCCATTCTTTATAGCTTATGCGGTTTTGCTACAATTTAACCACTTTACTCCCCATTTTTGGGTTGGTACCTAAAAACATTAAAACAAGTTAGAAATTGTAATATTATAGATATAACCAAGTAAAATGAAAAGGAAATTGAGATAAAAAGGTGATGAAATATGTGCTTATCAAACACTTAGGGAATTAGTGAAGATAAGTTGAATGTCCTTGATTATGATAAGGAACCTTACCCTAATAGATTATGTGGTATACATCTAATTTGTGTTCTTTGAATTGGTAATGTAATTCCTTGGGATTGAGAAAACATTGTGGAAAGATTATGTGAATACAATGAAAGACCTAATGAAAGAACCATGAAAATAAGGAGAAAGAAACGTCTTGGATCTAGATAACCAGGAAGGAAGTGAATTCGAAAGCCAATAGGGTTTTAAGTTGCATAACGGGCCATATGATGGATTACCTTGAGTTTGGGACGCATAGTTACAAGTGGGTGATGGTTGATATGGCCTTATGATCCTTGACGATGCAACATGGAGATTGGTTGTTATGGTTTCAAGATATGACTACGACTGTGCTTTGTAAACCAGAATATCTTATCACTGAGCCGAAATGGAATATTGGATTGGTGATATGTGTACCTTCAGATATGGTAGAAATATGGTATGTTTTTGTGTATTACTATTTGTGTGTGGATATTTATCTCATGATTTGTTGGAAATGAATTGAGTAATGAGTTGATATAATATGATGGATTTTGATTTAGTAAATTTTTTTTGGACGCTATATCACGATGATTTGTGGATATTGTCTTTGGAAAAGCTTTGTTTGAACTCATACCTATTCAAATGTTTGACTTGATTTGAGGCATAAATGCTTATGAAAATGAGTTCATTGGATTTGATGATTGTATTTCCACATGAGCGATCCTTTAATGTATTGTTGTTCTCCTCCGGATGTCTAGTGATTCCGGAGGGAGCATGATTATGCTACTTGGAGATGAGTAGTTCCGTAAGAGATTCAATATCGAGAATGTCAGATTATGACATCGCTTGGATGTCGTTGATTCCAGGATGTACTTGGATGTGAGGTTTCCGAGTTTCTACACATGGCATCTATACTATAATGAATATTTGATTGTGAGGATTGAAGATCAATTGATAAGTCAAGTCAAATGCATGAAATTGTAATAGTGAATGCGTTTAATTAGAATTTAAGGAAATCTACGATTAGTCTAAAAAGATTACCCAACCTTTGGGAAAGCGTACAGAGAGTATTTTGTGGAATCTCTATTCATATAGGACCTTATGGAATTGAAGAAAAGGATAAAGTGAATGGATACCATTGGAATTACTCTAAGAGCCCTCGTGGTAAGGTTTGGTGTTATGGGAACTTTGAGTGTAGTAAACATCGGTGTTGAAGTGATAGTTGGAGGATTATCATAAGAATTGGAAAGTTGAGGAACTATGCGTATAAGATTTGGGACACATAAGATAATGGAATAGGAAACAAAATATTCTTTTCCATGATAGAACCCTAGTGTGTAATTCGGGAACAAAAATGGTAACAATCTGGTATGTTTGAAAAAGAATGTTAGTGTCATCGTTTGGATACCGATCCAAAACTCATAGACAAAAAAAAATCAAGGAATGAAGAGTTTAGATGGAAGTCGGACAAAGAACTTGTTAGTTATGGTCTTATAAAATGAATGGGAGTTTAGTATGAACTTAAGTTCCCTAATGTTTAGATTCAGGGAGTACGTTAGAAGCTGAATAGAAACTGAGATCCCCCTTAGTTATGAAATTGTATGTGATTATGATACTTACGGTATAAACTTTAGGATGATGGTGTTAACTTAGTATTACTTTTTGCTTGGTATGACATAACACGTGGGTTTTTATTATCATTGTGGTCTATGCTTGAATGTGAATAGGACAATATGTGGAATCATTTTTGAAGCGCTTTATGCAATTTGGTTGATAATAGCTTCACCTAAGTACTACAGACTAGATGGTTAAATTATTAAGTTTAATTCTGAGTATTCTCATGATCTCATGATTGTAACTAAGTTAGTTGATTTGGCCTGGTGCCTATGTATTTGCAGTTTGAGGTTCAGTTTAGTTAAGGCTTTGACTTATGGATTCAAATTATGGTGTCGACATACGAGGTGAGTATGTGAGTTCTCGGCATTCGTGATATGGAATAATGAGAGGATATTTATGGTCGAGATGGTTCCATGTACTGTGATTTGCATTTACGAAGTTGGAACATAAAAGGTTGTTGACTTTTACCTCGAAGAGTGATAGAATTGTCGAGAATATGATGGATATGATTGAAGTACAAGATTATGTCTTGTATTGTTGTTTATTTTATCGTGAGTTTGAGTTAGTGGTTTGTTTGTTTGACTGATGGGGGCCCAACTTAGTGGAGTAATTAGATGACCAACATTCGTAAGGTATTGAATAGTGTTGTTGGCTAGGTTAAGCGATGTTGAGTTAGGTTTCTAGACAATTTTGATATAAATACTTGTGATACATTGATATACCTAAAATGAGGTTGATGTACATTAGTGGATATTATATGTGGAGGAATGGTGATTCAGACTTGTGATTATAGATACAGTTATGCGTCCAGATGTTACATAAATACAATTCCTAAGCTGGCCTACGAATAGTAGGGATATTGGGATATTGTGATTGATGTTTCAGCGCGCAGATAAATAGTGTTGTTAAATCATCGTAATTGATGATTGATTACCATTGGCGCTGATGGTTATGACTTAGGTACTGACCCGCGTAAATTTTGGGCTCAGTTGGTTCTTGATAGTTGATTTTTGAACCCTGATGAAAGAACGTAGAGGGGTGAATCCTTTTTTTATTTTAGAGTTTGATTTCTATTATTAATTAGTGCCTCCGAAGCTTAGGGTTTTCCAAAGTTATTTCTTGTTGGAAAATTGATGGGATTTTTCCACCGGTTAGTGAACTAAAATTTCGAGAACGAAATTTCTTTAAAGGGGTCAGTATAATGACCCGGATCTTCAAGGGAGGCAAAATATGTAAAATAATGATTTTGCGCTTGGATAAAGTAAAAATATTGACTTTTTGATTGGGACATCATTTGGGAATTCCAGGAAGACCACTATGAAGGTCTCGAAAACACGAGTTCCTAAACAGGCAGCACGCCAAAATCAGAGGTCGTTTAAGGTTCATTCGGGTCAAGAACCCTTAAGGGTATTTTGGTAATTATAACACCGAGGGCATTTTGGTCATTTTGCCCCTAATGGCCAATGTGAAATTGACACGTGTTATCCTCTAGAAATGTCTGATATTTTAGCTTCCCTCACCTACTTGCAACCATATATATATATTGATGTGGGTATGTCTAGTTGGTGGTGTTTGTGTATGCAGAGTGTTGGTTCGTTGGCCACAGGCCAAACCCATGAAAAATTGTGAGCCGTGAGGGGAAAATTAGGAGTTGAGAGTGGGTAGGTCAGGAAATGGAAGGGGAAGAGAGAAACGATAAGCTGGTGATGAGAGGAATGAAGGGAAACAGTAAAGAAAAATGGCAGTTATAGATCCTTTCCTTTTCAATTATAGATCCTCTCCTTACTGAATTTAGTTGGGAATTGGAACGAAGGGAAACACTAAAGAAAAAAGGCAATTTGAGCCAGCTCAGAGGGCGAGCCGGATTACTATGAAACGGGTCTGGACGTAGGTTAAAGATAAACAGTAACCCCCGCGCGTAAAGCCCACATGCAGGGGCTTTGTGAGGCGCGTCGGTTACTGTTTGGGTATGGGGTCAACACAAAAGTTCTAGTATTTCATCATACGAGTCTAATGGTACAAATTTCGACCGCTGCAAGAGAGTCGAGGTTGCTTATAAAGTGGAGGCATGGACTCTCGATTTTTTTAAGCATCCCTTATCTAACAGGGTTTCGAGGGTACATTTGAGTTTTTGGAGTTACCTGTCAGACGAGAGTAGGGCCCAGATATGGTTTATGACATGTTTCTAGGATCGGGTCTTGTGAGTTAGGATGGCTTGACAATAGCCAAATTGACGGGCATAGAAATTCGACTAATACACTTCAAAACCTAGGGACATTCTTGAAGTCCTCCCACTGCCCCTTAAAGGATCTTGAGCGAGAATATTGCTCATAAAATTCCCACCAAACGCCTTTCGACATACAGGATGAGCTAGAAGCCCCAAAAAACCTCCCTCTAAAACCGAGGATATTTCTTGGCCACAATAGCCTCCTAATGAGCGCTAGATCGAGAAGATAAATTGTAGAAGAGATACATGCAATCCTTGGTAGAAATTGGCACTAGAGACAAGGGAATTAATGTCTGAGCTAGGACAGCCTCTTCATAGTACACGAGTTCAGATTCTCGAAATTGATAGAATGACCAGTTGAGCCTTACTTGAAGCATGCAAACTGGACCATCTAAAGGGAAGTATCACAAGGACTTACAAAATGGTACGGTTTAGGCCATACATTTGGGCCAAAACCAATGGGCCCATGGCCACAATCGGGCAAGAGGCTATAATTTCTGCCAATGGGATCCATTCTTCGGTTCGCTTGGCATTCCAGAATACAAACCAATCAAACCAAATGCGGTAGAATTGGATTTTTTCAAAGGCAGTGATAAGTTATGAATTGAGCATGATCTCAATGATATTTCTAATCCCTTTTACTTATATTTTGATTATAATCATTCAAACAATAGGACAATATCTTTTGTAAATTTTGTGCAGATTGCTTAGTTGAGGTTTAAATCGTGCTTTGCAATGAAATACGATCATTCCAAGGCTATATCTTCAAGAACTCATCAAGTTCTCACAAAGAATCACATCATCTCCCATTTTCGTGTCCAAGATCCCCTAAGATCCTCACAAATGCGGTTAAGTCCCGAATTCCTTCCAAAATTGCGATTAAGGTGTTTTATGTGATTACATGTGCATCAAGTAACCTTTGGACGAATTTGCCTTCCCTTTTCAATAAGGAATGACATGGATTGACTTGCATAAGAAGACTTAAAGATGTCCTAATCAGATCTTGAAGTTAAATTTTCAAAAAAAAAAAGGAAAAGGAAGTTTCCTGGAAATCATGAAACAATCATAACTCAAGGCTAGGGTTAATTTACCCTTAGCTGCAATTTGTAGCCTCACTCCTTTATTTTCAGGCTTGGGTTCTGATTTGGAAAGATACTAATTCAATTCCTAGTCAAAGATGAAGTCAAGAAGTGGATTAAAGAAGGAAAATAAGATTATTTACTCATGAAGGATCAAGAATTGGGGCAAACACTAGTCTTTGCGGCTAATGAGTTTTCCTTCCTAGTTTAGGTATTTGTTTTCCCTTTCTTTTAGGGGGATGATAGGACAGGTGTTAGGGGATATAAATAGTTAATTTTCTCATTGTTTAGGACGTCCAATTTGCCTCTTAAGGTCCCAAAACTCTGTCGAAATTCATACTCAAATTTATCATAAAGTTAGCCGCAATTTACTCTATTGTTCATGCTTTTGGATTCGATTCTTGCATTTGTTTGTGACGTGAAGTTTGGGAGAAGAAGAAGTGTCGGTGCCACTTCTCTCACGAATCATTCATCTTAGTATTTGTGTTTCTCAATCCCTAATCTCTTTAAGTTTATATGTATTCAATTATGATGTTTGTTAACTTAGATATGTGTGAGTAGTTTTTTTAAGGACTGGTGCTATTTGAAGCCCTAGCCATGTTAGTTCATAATTGAATTTCTCGTTGTTGATTATGGTTGTTATGTATGTCTGAAATTGTTGGATTACTGCGCTTTATGAACTCAATTTACGCTTCTATGTTTGATCACATTGTTTGTGTAGAATTGACGATGTAATTGCTTGACAGTTCGCCTTGATGTTTGTGTACCACCCTGCAATTTGTCGCATCACATTTAAGAGGGGGAATCTTATTCGTAATCTAAACCTATGACTGCTTAGGATTGCACATCACTTTTCTAGGGATAGTGTAGTGTCATTAAATCTTCTTCATGTATCATGCATTATCACGCACAATCGGTATTAGTTATTTAAGGGCGAGCACATCACGCTTAAACATGCTATCTAAGAGAAGATAATATGCGTGGTGACAGGACCCGTCCCCGAAGGACATAATTAACCGTGCCCGGTCCTGCTCCCGTCTGACAAGTCAACTGAAAATCCGAAACTACCCTTCAGCACCTGCCAGACAAGGGATATTTGCGCTTGTGCCCACTCATACCTCCACCTCTTGAATAGCCTCAATCATCGTGCCCCGACCTGAAGGGTCAATAAAACAGAAAAGCTGTGAGTGGACAAAAATGACCTCTTATAAATACGTTTACCAAAACACATACCTACCCTCAAGTTTTCACAAACGTGCATGCATAACATAAAACGTGAGTAATAGTATGAAATCATTCAAGTATGAACAGTGGACCGATAAAATCAAAACATATTTTCCCATGGTCCGTAAAACTCATGTTCACCAACTTAGTTCATATTATAAAATAGTAAATCCCAGCTCTCAGGCCAAAACATGTGAACACCATCACCTGGCCACAAAGACCAAAAACCCATACTCAATACCAGTACGTCATCACAAACAACATCAATCAGCACTAATCACAAGTGCACAATAAATATACCAATCCAATCAATCCGCACTACTCACAAGTGCACAAACTATCACAATCACATCTGCACTACTCACAAGTGCACAATCAAACCATCCATTGCACTGCTCACAAGTGGGGCACTACGCGTAGGCCAATATCCAGTCACTCTCTCGGGAACAGACACCTCTGGGCTCAACCCCTCGGGCTCAGTCACATCTGGGCGAACACATCCCCAGGTTCAGACACCTCCGAGTGGTACATCCAGGCTCAGTCACCTCCGAGAAGCTGACTACCATAGGATCAATTCCCGATCCTACAATCACATCCTCTAAGCTCTGGTCGTCTGGGTAATCCCTCCAAGCTCCGACCGTCTGGGCATTTCACAATCACAATGGAAACCATCTTAGGAATTATATCCCAAAACATTTCAATCATAGCTTGACTTCATACAAAGTCAAGATCATTCCCGACTGGGTCTCAAGACCCAAAATACCATTTACACATAAACCGTTAAAATCACATTTTAAAACAATAAAATAATCCAGAAATCATCGTTGACTCACCAACTAAGTCAATATATCATTTTAGAAATCATTTAAACTCCGGGCCTAGCCCAAAACATCATTTCTACGTTCCTCGTAAAACGTGCCCAAAAGACTGATTAAAATAGTCATAAAATCACAAGAAATCATTAATTTCATCAAATTCACAAGTGACTCCAAATCCGAGTCAAAATCACTATTCACTTGGATTCTCACGCCCAAAATATCATTATCATGCAAATCCATGCGTTGCAACCTCCGTTGCCATTTTCACGTAAATCCACGAAATTGACCCTTGACTCATTCCCGAGTCACAACATCGTTTTTCAATCCATGACTCATAGTCCGAGTCCAAACATTATTTTCAATCAAATTCAATACCGGACTCATAACCCGAGTCCAGACATCACTTGTAACCAAATTCATAATTTCTCGAAATTCGTGCCAAATATAATAATATAATAATCATAAAATCGAGAAATCACTGGATTGAAATATCAACCATGCCAAAGCATATAAAATCATATAATGAGGTATTTTAAATCATATATGCATGCATCACGGTTAGAAAACAAAGTCCACTCACACACACCGTCCAAAACGGTCCTTTTCCGAGCTGCACGTTTTTCCGTAAATTCTGGAAATCACAAATCATGTCCAAAATCATTGTAGAGGGTTACTAACATCTCAAAATACTTAATGTAATTTTCCCCAATTTTTCCGGAATTTAAATACGTATTTTTAACGTAAAACAAAACTTCTGATACGCGGAACATCAACGAAACGATACTCGATTTCCTCGAAACTAGTGTCAAAATGTTCGTTACTCTAAAGGGGACAAAAGTCATGTTGAACGTACCTCGGGATTCCCACTCACGCGTGAAAGCCTCTCGCGTAGCAAAGTAACGCTATAGTTCTCCTTCTTCACCCGTATGTCTGATAAACGGTTTGAAAAACCCGCGATAGAACCCGGTTCAAACTCACCCAATTCGACATCAATTCAATCCAATCTTTCAACTGATCCCTTATACTCCAACTTAATTCCAGTTCTGTAAATTGAATTACTCAAATTAGGGTCTAAATCTTCACGACTCACGATCGATCCACGACGGGTTTTCAATTCGGGTTCATGGATTCTGTCCCTGATTTTCAAACTAATTCATAGAGTACGCATCGTGAGAGTGTAAGGAACATTTCTACAAGATCAATTTCATACAATCTTACCTCTAACCAGTTGAACTCAAGCTCGAATTTAAGCTGCCATGGAAGCTTCTGTTCTTCCTCAATTCGACACCATTTCTCGTCGTTTTTGTTGCAGAGACGTTCGTTTTGATCCCAGAAGTCGAATTAAATCCTCAATTGTGATCCTCACCGCTCATATTTTTGAATTCGCATTTCCCCCAATTTTCACGATCTTTTGATTATCAATTGTCCCAGATACTCAGTCCCTCGAGTTCCTCTCTCTCAATTCGGCTCTCCTAATCGTTCAATTACACAATTGCAGTAGAGACAGTGTTTATTACTTGTTAATTGGCAATGATGAGGACAATCCCTAATTTAGGGGTTAATGTCCAAAGTCCTATGATTGTGTATCCCCCTAATACCCGATTCCATGTTATCTGGGGCAAGAAAGATGACAAAGTGACAGATGTCACTGTCTGGCAGCAAGATTCAATGGTAAAAGACCATTTTACCCTTCGTTCGACAAATTACCATTTTGCCCCTAGACATCTGTGACCCGTACCTTGGTCACTCGTACTCCGTTTTCGACGTGCCGCCTGTCGTTGGATTCGTATCAACGAGACCTAGGTAACGGTCTTTGGCCCTCGTCCATTGGACCTCCCGGTCAAAAAGTTAACATTTGGCCCCTAGTATGCCAAATTACCAAAATACCCCACAACTTCCGAACGTCATAACTTTTTCCTCGAACGTCGGAATCGAACGTGCCACCTGTCTATGAACTCGTGACGTCCCGAACTACGTCACGCTCATCGGTCAAAATCCATTTAACCGCCCAAACTAAAAGTCAACATTTTGCCCACGCTAGGGGCAAAACATTCATTTTGCACAATTCGTCCGATTTCACTCCACTAATCCCATATTAGTCATTCTATACTATAATTAATCAATATTCAATCCCGACACTCGGGACGGGTCATTACAACTTACCCCCTTAAAGAATTTCGTCCCCGAAATTCCAACTATCGTTATTCTGCATCCACCTCGTGGAAAACAAATGGTTTCACAATATGTGTACACCTGTACACCCACTAACCAACGCAGAACTCATCTGCACCCAGAGGTCTCATCACAGACTCACGTCGTACTGACTACACTCGACCACCTCGAGTGAAATTGATCACTTGAAATTGACAATGTCATCAATAAGCTGACTCCTTCAGCTTGACGTTTCCTCACAATCACTAATGTGCCCTGACCTCCGCTCTCATCGAGAGTCACCAAATCTCACCTGTCAGTACAAGCTGACCCTACAAGCCAAACTGTCACCACTAAGCTTTACCACCCTAGTAAAGCTCCAATCAGCAACAAAACAGGGACACCACCTCGGACTACAACTTCGTCAATGTAGCGTAAGATCGACCACATGATCTTACCTCGCAGGGCAAGCTCAACCCTGCGACAAAACCTCAGTCCACAACTGTCACCCCCTCAGCGATCCCAGATGCTGGTAAGGTCACGGCACGGTAACATCTCGCCGCAAAGCAACTTGCGGTCACACTAATCACCAACTCACTCATCCTGAGTATACGCATACCGTCATCCTTCTCAATCAGACGGTGTAACTGGAACACATTGGACACCAGCCTAGCAGTGATCACACAACTCAACACTAGAGTTACACTTGCCAACCATGGCTAAGAGCACCTGCTCAAACAATCACTGAATGCGTCAGAATTACTCTGCCCAGTGCATCGTGTTCAATGTCCAGTTCACGTTTCACAATCAAACCAATGGTATCGGAACTAAACCAATTACCAACACGTTCACTAACGTACTACTGGTATAACCCGTATACCGTCACCCGGTACCACAAGTCTACAAAGTATCGTACCTCAACCCAAGAAGGTACACACATCTAACCATTGACCAGACTACAACCACCTAGGTCATAGCCAAACACGTTCAAATAATGGAGTCTATTTGCCCAACCCAGCAGTAGAGAAATCGAAACTCCACCCATCATCTAGTTCCAATTCCAAATCCGAATCCACAATTTCGTAAGAAATCCCGAATCCAAACCCAGACATCACATTTTTAATCCATGTCCAAATCCAAATCCGAAATCATTATTCCGCAAGCTAGCATTTGGAATAATCATTCCGCACCCAAATCCAGTATTCCACTTTCAAGTTCCAAAATCGAATCCTGAATCGTCACCCAGAAATTCGATTCCAAAACCCGAAATCTCGTTCACGTCCACTCGGACACACCAAAACCGAACCTATCGGTTACCAGTTCACTGTACTCGGTTGACTTCATAGGGAAGCCAATCCAACAACCACTCGTCTAAGGTTGACAAAATCCGATCACGTCGGAAACCTACTCACTCGAGTAATATACCAGAAGGGGCTCCACTTCGAAAAGAAGTCCAGTCCCGTCATTTACGACTCACATACCAGAGTAAGAGTGATAAACTCTCTCCCTATCTGGATCATCGAAATCGCGACCCAGATTCGACATCGCGTCCCTGACTAAAAATGTCATGATCCTGCTCCACCTAGGATCCACATAGTTAACTACTAGAAACCATAGGGTCTTACACCCTCATCTTATTTGCGTACTGTCACAACGTTTGACAACCAACTCCCACAATTAAATAGTTTAGTCAACGATGAGACATGTCGCGACTGTGGGTTCTCACTGATTACCTCGTATCTATCCTTGCCATCCCACCTAGGAAAAACCAAGGATGATAAAAAACAATGACCCCAAAACTCATCCTACGTGGATGCAAACAAAACTCGATGCACTCCCCACGCCATGTAACCCAACATCATCTGCCACCAAGCAGAAAGTGGGAAACACACATGGGCCCACCAACCAATACACGCTCAACGTAATGGTAACTACGATCAACGTCTGCCAGGGCAGAAAACAAGAAGTCAATCCCAATGACTCCAGAATACCTAATTTCAGTGCGGAAAACTCGCAATCCTTTTATCTCCTCAAATACAACCTCTCACGATTCCGTAGGTCCAACCATGTTGGAACCATCGTACTTGGACACCAACCACGTGTCCCCTTTGGACTGGTTACTGACACATACCCAACTCGACTAAGTCACAACTCGACTCGTGACTCATCGTCAGCACAGACACCGGCACCAACACCAGCACACAAACAACAGCATCAGTATGAGCACACGGTGTGCAAAACTGATGACCCTGGATCTCTGCTCATAACAAGCGACGACCCCGTACCTCTGCTCGAATAGGAGAAACTCTGCCTCCCTCGTACCCAACAACTCTAGGTACAGTCACCCTGACAACTCATATGAGAAAAGGAAACGTCCCATGAACGTCCCTCGATTCTCCACAACTACTCTTGGTAGTAGTGACTGCCACAGACTTGTGCAGACCTAACCACCAGACACCGCTATCGAGACTCCACATCCAATGGAATCAAGTATCCGTACACTACTCTGTATCCCCACTCTGGGATTCCATCGACAAGTACCGACCTCAGGGAACCTGTCCAACACATCTCCAACCAATCTTAACGCTACTCAACCAATGTCGTCTACTAGGTTGCCCATGACCATAGTTGCACCAACAATCTGTCACAACTAAGTAGCACGACAACCAACTAGGCATAATCGATAAGTACAACCCCGACTATGGATTGCAGTTCAACCACTAAAGTTGACATTACTAGACCTGACACAATCGCCAGTCGGTCTCAACTTCGAAAGGTCATTAAAAGTCAAACCACTCGCCAACACACATTTCTGAACCATACACCCAACCTTAGGGCTCCACGATCACTACCTAGGGTTCCTCAAAACCCGACTGCTCCTGAGTCCTAAAATATTACCATTACTCATAACTCGAGTCCTAACTGAAATCTTGGCTCAATCATCCATGCCTTACCTGGCATACTCGATCACCTAGCAAATTACCGTCGGTGAACCACATCTTATACCACTTACAAAGCATAGGAAAACCCCAACACACTCTAGACGTTGGAACTCACATTCCGCTCAAGGAATTTACTGAGAATAATCTTATCATGGGTCCAACCTACCCAATTGTGCTACCCTTCTAGCCTATGGGTTCGTTCAATCCTGGGACCCATAAAAATACTGATTCGACAATTAGTAAGTCGTAATTACACTAATTAACATCTGACCCTCAAACCAAGGCCAATTACATGCCGAGATCTAACACAAGGCCTCAAATACCCTAATATATCCATCTCACTAATAGGTCGCGCACGAGGCTCACGTTTCGGAGGTATGGCGTGGCAACAGCATCAGCAACCTAGAGCTCTGATACAAATTTGACAGGACCCGTCCCCGAAGGACATAGATAACCGTGCCCGGTCCTGCTCCCGTCTGACAAGTCAACTGAAAATCCGAAACTACCCTTCAGCGCCTACCAGACAAGGGATATTTGCGCCTGTGCCCACTCATACCTCCACCTCTCGAATAGCCTCGATCATCGCGCCACGACCTGAAGGGTCAATAAAATAGAAAAGGTGTGAGTGGAAAAAAATGACCTCTTATAAATACGTTTAACAAAACACATTCTTACCCTCAAGTTTTCACAAACGTGCATGCATATCATAAAACATGAGTAATAGTATGAAATCATTCAAGTATGAACAGTGGACCGATAAAATCAAAAAATATTTTCCCATGATCCGTAAAACTCATGTTCACCAACTTAGTTCACATTATAAAACAGAAAATCCCGGCTCTCAGGGCAAAACATGTGAACACCATCACCTGGCCACAAAGATAAAAAACCCGTACTCAATACTAGTACGTCATCACAAACAACATCAATCAGCACTAATCACAAGTGCACAATAAATATACCAATCCAATCAATCCGCACTACTCACAAGTGCACAAACTATCACAATCACATCTGCACTACTCACAAGTGCACAATCAAACCATCCATTCCACTACTCACAAATGCGGCACTACTCGTAGGCCAATATCCAGTCACTCTCTCGGGAACAGACACCTCTGGGCTCAACCCCTCGGGCTCAGTCACATCTGGGCGAACACATCCCCAGGTTCAGACACCTCTGAGTGGTACATCCAGGCTCAGTCACCTCCGAGAAGCTGACTACCATAGGATCAATTCCCGATCCTACAATCACATCCCCCAAGCTCCGGTCGTCTGGGTAATCCCCCCAAGCTCCGACCGTCTGGGCATTTCACAATCACAATGGAAACCATCTCGGAAATTACATCCCAAAACATTTCAATCAAATCTTGACATCATACAAAGTCAAGATCATTCTCGACTGGGTCTCAAGACCCAAAATACCATTTACACATAAATCGTTAAAATCACATTTTAAAACAATAAAATAATCCAGAAATCATCGTTGACTCACCAACTAAGTCAATATATCATTTTAGAAATAATTTAAACTCCGGGCCTAGCCCAAAACATCATTTGTACGTTCCTCGTAAAACGTGCCCAAAAGACTGATTAAAATAGTCATAAAATCACAAGAAATCATTAATTTCATCAAATTCACAAGTGACTCCAAATCCGAGTCAAAATCACTATTCACTTGGGTTCTCACACCCAAAATATCATTATCACGCAAATCCATGCGTTGCAACCTCCGTTGCCATTTTCACGTAAATCCACGAAATTGACCCTTGACTCATTCCCGAGTCACAACATCATTTTTCAATCCATGACTCATAGTCCAAGTCCAAACATTATTTTCAATCAAATTCAATATCGGACTCATAACCCGAGTCCAAACATCACTTGTAACCAAATTCATAATTTCTCGAAATTCGTGCCAAATATAATAATATAATAATCATAAAACCGAGAAATCACCGGATTGAAATATCAACCATGCCAAAGCATATAAAATCATATAATGAGGTATTTTAAATCATATATGCATGCATCACGGTTAGAAAACAAAGTCCACTCACACACACCGTCCAAAACGGTCCGTTTCCGAGCTTCACGTTTTTCCGTAAATTCTGGAAATCACAACTCCTGTCCAAAATCATTGTAGAGGGTTACTAACATCTCAAAATACTTCATATAATTTTCCCCAATTTTTTCGGAATTTAAATACGTATTTTTAACGTAAAACAAAACTTCGGATACTCGGAACATCAACGAAACGATACCCGATTTCCTCGAAACCAGTGTCAAAATGTTCGTTACTCTAAAGGGGACAAAAGTCATGTTGACGTACCTCGGGATTCCCACTCACGCGCCCCCATGAGCCGCCGCAAGCGGCTGCGCGTGAATGCCACTCGCGTAGCACAGTAACGCTACAGTGCTCCTTCTTCACCCGTATGTCTGATAAACTGGTTGAAAAACCCGCGATAGAACCCGGTTCAAACTCACCTAATTCGACATCAATTCAATCCAATCTTTCAACTGATCCCTTATACTCCAACTTAATTCCAGTTCTGTAAATTGAATTACTCAAATTAGGATCTAAATCTTCACGACTCACGATCGATCCACGCCGGGTTTTCAATTCGGGTTCACGGATTCTGTCCCTGATTTTCAAATTAATTCATAGAGTACGCATCGTGAGAGTGTAAGGAACATTTCTACAAGATCAATTTCATACAATCTTACCTCTAACTAGTTGAACTCAAGCTCAAATTTAAGCTACCATGGAAGCTTCTGTTCTTCCTCAATTTGACACCATTTCTCGTCGTTTTTGTTGCAGAGACGTTCGCTTTGATCCTAAAAGTCGAATTAAATCCTCAATTGTGATCCTCACCGCTCATATTTTCGAATTCGCATTTCCCCCAATTTTCACGATCTTTCGATTCTCAATTATCCCAGATACTCAGTCCCTCGAGTTCCTCTCTCTCAATTCGGCTCTCCTAATCGTTCAATTACACAATTGCAGCAGAGACAGTGGTTATTACTTGTTAATTGGCAATGATGAGGACAATCCCTAATTTAGGGGTTAATGTCCAAAGTCCTATGATTGTGTTCCCCCCTAATACCCGATTCCATGTTATCTGGGACAAGAAAGATAACAAAGTGATAGATGTCACTGTCTGGCAGCAAGATTCAATGGTAAAAGACCATTTTGCCCTTCGTTCGACAAATTACCATTTTGCCCCTAGACATCCGTGACCCATAACTTGGTCACCCGAACTCCGTTTTCGACGTGCCGCCTGTAGTTGAATTCGTATCAACGAGACCTACGTAACGGTCTTTGGCCCTCGTCCATTGGACCTCCCAGTCAAAAAGTCAACATTTGGCCCCTAATATGCCAAATTACCAAAATACCCCACAACTTCCGAACGTCATAACTTTTTCCTCGAACGTCGGAATCGAACGTGCCACCTGTCTATGAACTCGTGACGTCTCGAACTACGTCACGGTCATCGGTCAAAGTCCGTTTGACCGCCCGAATTAAAAGTCAACATTTTGCCCCCTCTGGGGGCAGAACAGTCATTTTGCACAATTCGTCCGATTTCACTCCACTAATCCCAGATTAGTTATTCTATACTATAATTAATCAATATTCAATCCCGACACTCGGGACGGGTCATTACACGTGGGGTGAGCCTTAGCTGGACCCCTGCACGGGCACTTAATTCAGATACATGCATATTAATCTAATCAAAAAAATATAAGGAGAACTATAATTGGTAAAGATGGATAACAAGTCCTAATTCGTTCTAATCATCCAATCAACTTTCTAATCAAGCTTTCGTCATTTTGCACTTTGTTTTCATCATTGAATTTCGTTTTCATCATCATTAAAAACCCCCAAAGTTTTTGTGCATTGAATCAAGTTACTTAATTCTAAACTAAGTGGATTTATGTTGAACAAGTCCTCGAGAGATCGACCTTTGCAAACCTACTATATTCGTGATACGATTTTGTGCACTTGCAAAGTATTACATTAGGAGTTTATCATTCATAATTTCTTGGTTGATAAATCTTCTATCAAGTTTTTGGCGTCGTTGTCGAGGACTTGTCCCTCAACCATGTCCATATAGTTTTGAATTATCTAAATTCGTTTATTTATTTGTTTTCAAGGTGCTAGTTCATCTTAAGCAGCTCCTCAATGGAGGAGGGTAGGTCTCACGGCTCCAATCCATCCTCACGGAATTCTTCAATTCACGGCATCCCCCCACCAAGCCCTCGTGCCATGGCCAACCCACAAGATCGTGCTCTTGCCCGGGAGTTCGCAACCCCTCATGTACCCAAAGATCTCTTTCCCATTGTCTTTCCCGCAAGCACAGTTGAGAACTTTGAACTCAATTCCGGGACCATTCACATATTGCCTACATTTGATGGACTCTTTGGGGCAGACCCTCACCTTCATATCAAGGACTTTCTCGAGGTTTGTTCTACTCTTCGTATCAATGGGATGACCGAGAATGAAATTAGGTTGTGTTTGTTTAACTTTTCACTTAAGGATAGGGCTAAAGCTTGGTTTCATTCACTTGCACCCGCCTCTATTGATACATGGACTTAATTATCTAGTTTATTCCTCACCCAATACTATCCAATTGAGAAGACTAATGAGTTTAAGGCTAAGATTATGAACCCTAGACAGCTCCAAGATGAAGCCTTTTATGAGTATTGGGAAAGGTTTAATGAGATGCTTCGTACTTGTCCCCATCACAACATTGAGGATCATCATCTCATGATGTGGTTTTATGGAGGTCTTAGTTATGAGGATCGTACTATGGTGAATTCCCTATCTCAAGGTATGTTAGATGGCACAGTAACCGAGGCCAGAGTTGCATTTGAGAAGATAGCTCAAAGAGAAACAGTTTAGTTATCGAGGCCACTCATCTAGGTCCATGGCCAAAACTAGGGACAAGGATGGGTCTATAGCAGAACTCGCGGCTTTGGTAAAGAAATTGTACAGGGATAAGGTTAAGAATACCATGGTTTGTGAGGTGTTTTCAGTCCAAGGAAACTCTTCGGATGAGTGCACACAAATGGGTGAAGCCAACTATGTTGGCGGGTACAATGCTCAAATTCCCCAGAATGATCCTTTTTTGAACTCTTACAACTCGGGATGGAAGAACCATCCGAATTATAGTTGGAACAGCCATCAAAATGTTTTTAATCCCTTGCCACCCCTTGGATTCCAGTAACCTCATGTTGCTGCTCCTTCTTTGCTACCCCAAGGTACTTCCTCAACTCAAGGTTCAACCGGAAAGTCATGGGAGGATGCACTTGCAACTATGGCCCATCACACTAATACTTTCATGAATGAATCTTGGACTCACCAAGCCACAACCAATGCCTTCATGAATGAGACTAGACATGCCATTACCAATTTGGAGAGACAACTTGGGCATATTTTCAATAACCTCAACCAAAGAGAGCCCGGTAAGTTCCCTAGTAAAGTTATGGTGAATTCGAAGGGTCCCCATGGACCATCAGCTAATTCCATCACCCTCTAGTAATCATACTTCAAGTCCCCAGGTCCATGCTGTCTAAAAATCTCAGCCATATGCGGAAAATCCAAAAAGGTACCCGAGCACTCAGTGCTAGAACCATCAAGAAATTCCAGCACCCTATGGCATATAATCTGCCTCTCTTTTGCTCTCAGATGAGCCCACCCCCGTGGCACCACCTCATGCTCACATTCAATATGAAGAACTCCAGGTTAAGTTCCCTGGAACCCAAAGGCCAAGCACCCAACAGCAACCCTTGAACTCGAAGGACAAGGCATTGGAATAGGATGCATCCATTTCGGCTACCCCTGCAGTACCCCAGCAACATGTTGTACTTTCTAACCCTAAAACACCTTCTAATTCTAATAAAATGTCTAATAAGGTGTCTTTTAATTATCTAATAATTTCTCATATCCATTCCCTCACAGGTTCCAAAATCAAAAAAAAAAACAAGGAAGCATTCGAGGACGAGATTATCAAGATGCTGTAGAAACTTCAAATCACACTTCCTTTTTCCAAAATCCCGGAGCACATGCCCATCTTTACCAAGCTTATCAAGGACTTAGTTTCTGGAAAAATAGGATTTGAAGCCCCAAATGTTGGGGACCTGCCTCAAGCTTGCAAGGCAGCCCTTGTTTCCATGCCCCCGAAAGTCAATGATCTCAAGGCACCTTTACTTCCTTGTATCATTCAATTTAAACATTTTGAACATTGTTTATGTGATACGGGAGCTTCAATTAACATTATGCCTTTCCATATTTATAAGTCTTTGAACTTAGAAGATCTTAAACCTTTTCATCTTTGTGTTAGATTGGCTAATGCTTCGGTTTCTAACCTTGTAGGTGCATGTTCTGGACGATGTTGTGGTTCATATTGGTGATACATGCATTCCCCGATGATTTCTATGTCTTGAAGAGGGATAGAATTGACAAGAATGGGGGCCCCCATTGATCTTTGGACGTCCTTTGTTGGCCACAGCTAAATTCCTCATCGATGTGAAGAATGGACAGGTATCTATTAGGGTTTTAGGCAAGCTTCGTACTTTCTCTATACATGATACTATGCAATATTCAGCAGAACCTATTGTTGACTACCCTTTGAATACTATGGATATGCTTCTTCATGAGAATCTTAAGTTATCATGTGTGGATGATGACCTAGAAAAAGTCCTCACCTTTTCCCCTAAACCTGAGACCACAATGGACCCAAACACCATGGCCGAATTGCACTACCTCAATGCCATGCCTCACATGCACTCGTCTAACGTCCCCTATGAAGCCTTGCCCCTCACCTCCACAGAGACCTTTCCCTCTCATATCTCTCCCCCTGTCCTTGAGCTTAAACCCTTCCTAAAACATCTCAAGTATGCTTACTTAGGCAGCAACCAAACTCTCCCAGTCATCATAGCCGTAAATGTAACGACCCGAACATTATCTTATTATAATTTCTATCAATTAATGAAAAATAACCATTTTGCCCATGGTGGAGAAAAAGTAAACTTTTGAACCGGGATTCTTTTTGGACTTTGACTTATGACAGTGACGTATATCGGGACGTCACGAGTTCGTAGACAGGCGGCACGTCGAAATCGGACGTCAGACGGGGAAGTTATGGTCACGGGATCGAAATCGGTTTACGCCTCGGAATTTTAATTAATTAAAGCTTAAACCTGATTGATGGGAGGTTAATTGTGGGCCCTTGGATGAGTGACAAGTATCACAACTATCTCCCTCCCATTATATCATTTTCATCATCTTTCATCCTCTTTATCCCGTCAACAACCAAAACCACTCCTGTAATAGCTCGTCCCGGGAATTAGGATTAGATTAGTTGTTAATGACGGATTAGTGAAGTTAAATCGGTGATTAGTTGGATGCGTTCGGACGGACAGTGCAAAATGACGATTTTACCCATAGAATGGGAAAACAGTTGACTTTTCGTTTGGGTGGTCAAATGGACTTTGACCGATGACCGTGACGTAGTTCGGGACGTCACGAGTTCCTAGACAAGTGGCACGTCCGATTCCGACATCCGAGGAAAAAGTTATGACGTTCAAAAGTTCAAGGGTACTTTGGTAATTTTGTGGAATAGGGGCCAATTGTTGACTTTTAAAATGACATGGACTTTTCACGCATTTCGAAGACCGGTAGGAAAGTCTAGAGTCCCCGAGTACAACGACCAGCGGCACGCCGTCATCGGAAGTCGGAAGGTAAAGTTACGGATCTCGAAGTACAAAGGGCAAAATGGTAATTTTTCCTTTTGGTCAATCTGTGCTTAGGGATCTGTTTCCACTGAGAAGTGGACACTTGGCTGTTATTTGGAGATGATGCCACAGAGATGTGACTCGTGGCTTGACAGGACCCATCACTATTATCCCTCGATAATCGTGAAAGATCCTGCTCCCGTCTGACAATAACTCGAAAGCATTAAAAGTAGTGTAACATATATACATAGAACATAATAAACGACAAACATCGTCAAACAAGGGATAGTTTAGTGGTTCAGGACCGTTGACCTAGTCAACAGCTTTACAGAGCATAGGTAATATTTAAAAGTAGGGATCAAAATCCTACGCTGCAAAGTGTCTGAGTACGCAACGGTCTGTTTATTCCTCTGCCTCGATACTAGACTCAGTACATGTGCACTGGACTGGAGGGTACATAAAACATCAAAGGTGTGAGTGGACAAAAATAAAATTTTAGAAATACATTTATCAAAATATAGTCTTACCCTCCAGTTTCGCAAACACGCATGCATATCATAAGGTATAAGTTGAATAATCAAGACACAATATATAAATCTCAAATAGAAATAAAACCACAGAATCCAGGTCCAATATATAGTCACGTTATCCCTACAACGCGTGCAAATCAATAGGCTTAAGGACCGCTCAAAATCCGAGCATCCGCCGCTGTGAACACATCACTAGCCGGCAATCCAGATCGTCGTGAACACATCACTGACCGATCTCCATATAATCCAGCACATCTGATCTGAGTCGAGCCTCCCTTGGCTGCACGACAACAGACCGTGCTACGTGACCTCTCCAGGGTAAACACTTCCATCCCGGAGGCGAGCGTTATCTCCAGGGTGCACTTCGGGGGAAAAATATTCCACACTGAAAGCCCTAATATCCACAATATATCATCATCAAGAAAATCAGTGAAAAAAAATTGCATTTAATATCAAAACCATTTTTCAAAACCCGTAAACCAGTTTCACTCAAATCTGTGTAATCACAATCTCAATCATAATACAAATCCATCAAATCTAGTTCCAGACTCATAATCCGAGTCAAAATCAAGCTTAAATCTCGGGCCTTCGCCCCAAAACAACAATATCAAAGGTTTCTCGAAAATCGTGCCCACAAGCATATAAAATAATATAATATTCCCAAAATCCGAAAATCATCACATCGAAACACCAATCATACTAAATCATGACAAATCATATGATAAAGCATTTAAAAATATATATGCATGCATTCAGGGTAGAAAACAAAAGTCCACTCACACACCGTCCAGATTGTTCAGTTTCGAGCTGTTCGTTCTCTTCCGACGTCCTGGAAATATTCGGGCCGGTCAAACAAGTAATATAATATCACTAGCTTATCACATAATCCCATGTACGAATTTCCTAATCGTCGGAATAAAATAATATTATTTAAACATAACCTATACGCTTCGGGTATTCAAAACTACTCTAAATTCATATATGATTGACCTGAAACCAACGCTAATAGGTCCGTATCATCGAGAGCATCAAAATTGATGTTGGACCCAAAGTGAGATTCTCGGCCACGCGCCCTCACGCGCCGCCGCAAGCGGCTGCGCGTGAAAGCCACGCGCCATGAACAGTGCAGCTACAGTTCATCTCTCTCTCCCGTTTCCCTGGTAAACGGGTCGAAAACCCGCGATCAAACCCGGTGCAATCTCCCTCGATTCGACCTCAATTTCATTCATTCCTTCACTCATGTTCATCTATTCTCTATAGGTTAGGGATCTGTAACCTTAATTTTGTGAAACAAACTCTAAAATCCCTCGACTCAACATGGATATCCGACGGGTCCTAAATCGGGTTCTACCCAAAATCAACCTGTTTTCTTCAATTAATCACACAGTAAGCATTCTATGTTCAAGTAATCGAACTCAAGCTCCAAGTTTCAAAGAAATCGCAGAGTCTGTTCTTTGTCAATTCACCATCAATTTTCGTTCCAGTTGATGTGGTTTGCTTCGTTTAGCTCCCAGAAAGCTCAATATCACAACAATTGCAATCGAAACAGTCTAAGAAATCAAATTCAACAATTATAGTTTTGGGTGATTTTTCGGGTGTTCCCAGTACAATTCAATTTGAGTTTCCTTTAGTTCCCTTTCGGTGTTTCTCTCCAAACTGACACTAATTGATCACTCAATTGCACTTGTTTCCTTGTTCTACTGAGAATTGATCAAAGGGAAGGGAATGGTGTTCTCTGTGTTCTCTGTGCTTAGTCGAGCACTAACCAGGTGCTAATTAACACTATATGAATGCAACAGATTGATTAATTAAATTAATTGTACAACACAGCAACCAAGTGCCACTAATGATCTTCTTAAAATGGCAGGTGTCACCTACTGAGTTAAAGTGGATTGACTCACCAAATTAACCCATTTAAGATTCAATCACTTGCACCGTTTAAGCCCCTTGCCTAAAATTACCATTTTACCCGTTTCGTCGCAATTTACCATTTTACCCCTGAACTTCCCAGACCTATAACTTTTTCATCCGAGCTCCGTTTTCGACGTGCCACCTGTCTACGGATTCAGCGTCTCGAGACCTACACAATGATCTTTGAAAAATGTACAAAAAGTATTCCAAACAAAAAGTCAACTTTTAGCCACATCCCTCCAAGAGTAAAAACGTCAATTTTCACATTATTTTTATATTTTACATTCTTTGAATTTTCGGGGCGTTACAACCTTCCCCCCTTAGGAAATTTCGTCCCCGAAATTTCAAGGAAACAAATATGGATACTGTTCTCGCATCTGAGCTTCGGGTTCCCAGGTAGCCTCTTCTACATTCTGATTTCTCCAAAGAACCTTCACTAGGGGGATTGTTTTTCGGCGGAGTACCTTATCCTTTCGATCCAAGATCTGCACAGGTTGTTCCTCAAAGCTTAGATCTTCCCTGAGCTCAATGGACTGCTCTTCTAATGGGCCAAAACTCAAGTTTATAAAATCGTTTAGTAAGTAAAACATATAATTTACCCCTCCGTTTTCCAAACATGCATGCATCAGAATTTAAAACCATAATTCATATAATATGTATCATAAGGCATATAATAAAACCATAAACATAATTTTAGCCACTGCACTATACACTCCGATCTTGACATCCCAGATGTCTGACGTCCCTGACGTCCAATATGGTCACAGTCTCAAGGCTACGCGTGCCACTCGGGTCTCAATTCTGAGTCCAATCCCCGAACCCCGTCCGGGTACGGCATCTCAAATGCCTAGCGTCCTAGACGCTCGATGTCCCTGACGTCAAATAAGCAATCCTGCTCCTGAGTCATTCTACGGTCCGGTTCCTCCGTAGAATGACCCCTCGCAGGCAATGCGCCATGACCACTCCGGGGTACCACATCCAGAGGAGACAGTATCATAAGAATGGATCTATACAGTGCAGTACCAAACACATTTTATTGATATCCACATGCAAAACATATATGTATACATAGATAAAATCCGAACCGATCGTTACGTTTCATTAGACGGGGTTCAAACGCAAATACCGTGAAACGTGCCATAACCATAATTTCAATATCATCAAAACCATTTCTTGATTCCAGCATGTGAACATATAAGTAAATCGGAAAACATTTAAGCATGCAAGTGTTTAATGAAATCGGGCCCACTCACAGTACAATCCTGCTAGGAACCGAATGTATACCCTCGTCCTGGTTCAATTGTACAATCCCTGTCATGTCCAAAGTATACGTAAAGGTCAATATAAACCCCTAACATTCAACCATGAAATCCAAGGCTGAAACCGGCCCAGAAAAGCCGCCCGAACGCGCTTCCTAAGGCAATAGACCTCATTTTGACCAACTTAATGATCTCCGATAGACCCGAAACCACCGCCATTGGATCCGGATCGTCGAAACCTAAAGGATGGTGGTGGTCCCACCAAAACACTGTTCACACGCGCCCCCAAGGCGCCGGTCAACGCGTCGGTCAACGCAGGAACAATTCCTACTGACTCCACCGCTGACGTCATTGCTGACATGTCAGACTCTGACAGGTGCCATGTGTCACCACCCGATTGGTCCACCTCACTGATCTGTCAGGCCACATGTCAGATCTGACATGTGCCACGTGTCAGCACGGCACTGGTCCACGTCACTGACATGTCAGTGACACGTGGCAGTCCCTGATTGGGCCACATCACTGACATGTCCGTGCTGACTGTGCACTGACATGTGACACGTGTCGACACAAGAGTGGTCCACGTCACTGACAGGTCTGACAGGGTGCCATGTCATCACCTCTGTCGTCTGACGGCTGGACCCGTTACTCTGCAACTGGGTCGATCAGACCCGCGATCATGACCCGGTCACCAACCCTCCATTTCTCAACCATTTTCGTCCTAGTTTTTTCCTACATGCTCGTCTCAATCCTAGAAACAGTTCTATCTAATTAAAATCATTAAACAAGGACTGAATCGAAGACTTACCTCGATGAACAGAACCCGGTTTTCCCGTCGTCGTTTAACCTCCGTTCAGGTCACCTCCAGTCACGAAATCCAGTTCTAGAGGTTCCTAATAGTCCATAGAAGTGAATAGAATAAAAAGGAAATGAAAGTAAACGCTGAACAACAATCTTCCATTTCTGATTTTTTTAGAAGGTTTTCGGGTTAGCACCACCTACCCCTGCCACCGTCTGCTGCCGTTCACCGCCGTCCTTCAGCCTCACCAGCACCGTCTAGCAACACACAAAGCAGGAACCAGGGTGGTACGCAGGTGTGATGGTTGTATGGGCAGTGTGTGGGCGTCGGGTGGAAAATATATATATAGGATGGAGGGAAAGGAATGGACGGTCCAGATTCAATCTCAGAGATGAGATCAAAGGTTCAGATTAAATCTGGGGACTTTTAATGAGTGGCTAGGATTAAAAGTTGATTTTAATGCTATTTAATCCCATAGTGGATCTGATCCAATCTATCCAATGGATGAGTGACACTTGTCACTCATCCAGGTATCCTCCAATCATAATTTCAGAATAAAATATTCGACATAATTACCGAGACGCGAAATTCCCGAATTCACGTTTCTGACCATAACTTCCACGTACGATGTCCGATTTCGGCGTGCCGTCTGTTTACGGACTCAGGACATTGAGACCTAGCTAATGGTCCTTGAGTCGTGTGAAAATTAGTCGCCAAACGAAAAGTCAACATTTTCGCCCCTGAAGTCCAAATTACAGTAATGCCCTTGAACTTCTGATAGTCATAACTTTTTCCCTGATCGTCCGAATTGGACGTGCCACCTGTCTACGAACTCGTGACGTCCCGAACTACGTCACGGTCACTGGTCAAAGTCCATTTGACCCACCAATCAAAAAGTCAACAATTTGGCCATACCATTAATAAGGGTAAAACGTCAATTCATACATTAAATTACAATATTAAAATCCTCGAATTTCCAGGGTGTTACAAAATGTGACTCACAAGTACCCTGGAATTGTAGAACACATGCTCTCATCATATCTTCCAAGGTCTGGATGGTCCGTTCCGACTGTCCATCTGTCTGAGGGTGGAACACCGTACTAAAATGTAATCTCGTCCCAAAAGCTTCCTGTAAACTTTTCCAGAATCTAGATGTAAGTCGTGGATCTCGATCTGAGACAATGGAGGCAGGTGTACCATGTAATCGGATGATCTCATGAATGAATAATTTGGCGTACTGTGTCTTCTGAAAGTCTTCCTTCACCGGTAAGAAATGCACTGACTTGGTAAGTCTGTCCACAATCACCCAAACTCCATCGTGGCCTCTGGGCGTCCTTGGAAGTTTAAACACAAAGTCCATGGTTATGTGATCCCATTTCCATTCTGGGATAGGAAGTGGTTGCAGTGCTCCATAAGGTCTTTGTCTCTCAGCTTTTACCTGCTGACATATCAAACACTTGCTCACATACTCAGCAATTTCTCTTTTCATACCCGGCCACCAATAGTGTTCTCGCAGTGTAGGGTACATTTTGGTTCCTCTTGGATGCATAGCGTACGCAGAACTATGGGCTTCGTCCAGAATCTCCTTTTTCAATACTACATTTGCAGGTACACATAATCTCCCTTCCTTTGTTAAAGCTCCATCCTCGCTAACTGCATAATCTTACTGTTCCTCTGCTTCGACTTCAATTCGGAGAATACATAAAATAGGGTCTTGAAATTGAGCATCAATAATCTGATCAATCATGATTGGTCAAACCTGGAAACTAGCTACTAAACCACCTTGGCCATCAAGTTCCAACATCACTCCAGTCTTACGAAGTTCAACCAATAAGGGTAAATGGATCATCCGCAGATGGGCTATAGAATGTGCGAATTTCCGACTCAATGTATCAGCTACCACATTTGCTTTTCCCGGATGGTATTCAATTGTACAATCATAATCCTTAAGCAATTCCAACCATCTTCTCTGCCTCACATTCAGCTCCTTCTGGGTGAAAAAGTACTTCAAACTCTAATGATCCGTAAATAGTCTGCATGTTTCACCATATAAATAGTGTCGCCAGATCTTCAGCGCATGTACCACTGCTGCTAGTTCTAAATCATGGGTAGGATAGTTGTGTTCATGCGGTTTTAACTGTCAAGAGGCATAAGCAATCACCTTTCCATGTTGCATTAACACACACCCCAATCCGTGTAAGGATGCATCAGTATATAATTCGAATTCTCCACTATCATCTGGAAGGGCCAATACTGGAGCGGATGTCAATCGTTTCTTCAATTCCCGAAAACTCCGCTCACAAGTCTCATCCCAAATGAACTTAACTCCCTTCTTGGTCAAGCGAGTCAAAGGAGCAACAATCATAGAAAATCCTTCCACAAAAAGTCTGTAGTAACCGGCCAAACCCAGAAAGCTCCTTACTTCGGTTACTGTTGTCTGCTTCTTCCAGTTGGCCACTGCCTCAATCTTCTAGGGATCAACACAAATTCTTTCCGCAGAAATCACATGTCCCAGAAATCCCACACTGGTTAACCAAAATTGACATTTACTCAATTTGGCAAAAAGCTGATTCTCCCTTAGAGTTTCAAGCACAAGTCTCAGGTGCTTCTCATGCGCTTTCTTACTCTTTGAATATACCAAAATATCATCAATAAACATAATGACAAACTGGTCAAGATATTTCCGGAACAATCGGTTCATCAAATCCATAAATGTCGCTGGTGCATTGGTTAATCCAAACGGCATTACTAGAAACTCATAATGACCATACCGAGTCCGGAAGGCTGTTTTCGGAATATCTTCTTCTCAAATCCTCAACTAAAGGTAACCAGAATGAAGATCAATCTTCGAGAAATACTGAGCTCCCCTTAATTGGTCAAACAAATCATCAATTCGGGCTAAAGGATACTTATTCTTTATTGTCACTTTGTTCAGTTGTCTATAATCCATGCACAATCGCAAGCTGCCTTCTTTCTTTTTCACAAATAGTACGGGGTCCCCACGGTGACACACTCGGTCGAATAAATCCCATGTCAACTAGATCTTGTAACTACACCTTCAATTCCCTCAACTCAGCTGGTGCCATACGATAAGGAGGTAAGGAAATAGGTCGTGTACCAGGGATCAAATTGATGGTAAACTCAATCTCTCTATGTGGTGGTAACCCTGGTAAATCCTCAGGAAACACATATGGGAATTCACATACAATAGGGATGTCCTCGACCCTAACTGGGGTATCCCGTACATCGATCACATGTGCCAAATAACCCTGGCAACCTTTCCGCAGCAATCTCGCTACCGTGAGGGCGGATATGACTTTGGCGGGTAACATTTTCCGATCTCCCTGAAATATCACCTCTGGTAATCCTGGGCTCTGGAGTATCACCTTCTTATCGAAACACTCGATAGAGGCATGATGGGTTGTCAACCAATCCATCCCAAGGATAACATCAAAATCATACAAATCTAACAATATTAAGTCAGCCACTAAGGTCACACCCCCTATCAACACAGGATAATCACTTATCACCTGGTTGACCACATATATATTACCAGTCGGCGTACCGAATCCCATATCACAACCAATCGCGGAGATTTCTCTATCTGCTAACGATGCATAATCTCGAGATACAAAAGAATTGGTATCTCCCGGGTCTATTAAAGTACGTGCATGATGACCAAAAATAGGAAGCATACCTGTCACCACTCCCGGAGTTGCTCGGGCCTCCTGTTGAGTAACTGCAAATACCCGGGCCTATGGTCCCGAAGTGTGACCACGTCCTCATGCTCCACCACGTCCTCTGCCAACTCCTCTACCACCTGTCGCATCTGAGGTCCAGACTGTACCCAAACTCTGCTCTGCAACGCCCCAACCAGTACCACTACCAACCAAACGTGGACAGTCCCTCTTGAAATGCCCCGGCTCCCGACAATAAAAGCAAACAAGCACATTACCCCAATTGGGCCCACTGTTCTGTCGGTTTGCTGATCCCACTAACGCTTCACTATACTGCACACTCGCTGAAGGTTGAGACCCAAATCTCGGTGTACTGCCTCTACTATAACTCGGACGAGTGGCACCAGACGATCCAAAACTAGAACCACCCCTCTTCGGCCATCTCTGACTCGGCGCTCCCTGATATTGTCGCTCTCTGCGCCGACCGAAGCCTTAAAACTATTGTCGTACCGGCAAGGTCACCTCAACTCTGGCGGCAGCATCAGACAACTCCCTCAGGGAAGCATACGATCCGACTGTCACAGCACCACGAATCTCATTTCTCAACCCTTGCTCAAATCTCCTGCACTTGTCCTCTTCATTCACCACATACAGAGGAGCAAAATTAGCTAAGTTCAAAAATTTCTACTCGCAGTCAGCCACTGATAAGTTTCCTTGTTGTAGCTGAAGGAACTCCACTTCCTTGTCATTACAAAAAGAACGAGGATAACACTGATCTAGGAAACGGTTCCTGAAATCCTCCCAACTCAGGGTGCGAGTATCCAATCCCGTCAGCTGTAATCCGCGCCACCATCTATACGCCTGACTGCTCAACATGAACGTGGCTAATGGAACCATGTCTCCTGATGGGCATCCCTCTCCAACTGCGTAATCCACTCATAGGCCTCGTCTGGGTTGGTCTGGCCAGCAAAACTCGTGGCCCCCAAACGTTGAGCTCTTTCTACGTATGGACCCTCCATCTCATCGCCAGGTGCACAAGGCTCACGTCGCGAAGGCATATTGAGGTATTCTGTAAGTAAAATAGATCAATAACAACACAGACACCCAAAGTACAAAACTCAGACCGCAACCTAATGCTCTGATACCAATTTGACAGGACCCATCTCGATTATCCCTCGATAATCGTTAAAGATCATGCTCCCATCTGACAATAACTCGAAAGTATTAAAAGTAGTGTAACATATATACATAGAACATAATAAACGACAAACATCGTCAGATAATGGATAGTTTAATGGTTTAGGACCGTTGACCTAGTCAACAGGTATACATAGCATAGGTAATATTTACAAGTAGGGATCAAAATCGTACGCTGCAAAGTGTCTGAGTACGCAACGGTCTGTTTATTCCTCTGCCTCGATACTAGCCTCAGTACCTGTGCACTGGCCTGGAGGGTACATAAAACATCAAAGGAGTGAGTGGACAAAAATAAAAGTTTAGAAATACATTTATCAAAATATAGTCTTACCCTCCAGTTTCACAAACATGCATGCATATCATAAGGTATAAGTTAAATAATCAAGACACAATATATAAATCTCAAATAGAAATAAAACCACAGAATCCAGGTCCAATATATAGTCACGTTATCCCTGCAACGCGTGCAAATCAATAGGCTCAAGGACAGCTCAAAATCCGAGCATCCGCCGCTGTGAACACATCACTAGCCGGAAATCCAGATCATCGTGAACACATCACTGACCGATCTCCATATAATCCAGCACATCTGATCTAAGTCGAGCCTCCCTTGGCTGCACGACAATAGACCGTGCTACGTGACCTCTCCGGGGTAAACACTTCCATCCCGGAGGCGAGCGTTATCTCCAGGGTGCACTTCGGGGGAAACATATTCCACACCGAAAGCCCTAATATCCACAATATATCATCATCAAGAAAATCAGTGAAAACAGTTGCATTTAATATCAAAACCATTTTTCAAAACCCGTAAACCAGTTTCACTCAAATCTGTGTAATCACAATCTCAATCATAATACAAATCCATCAAATCTAGTTCCAGACTCATAATCCGAGTCAAAATCAAGATTAAATCTTGGGCCTTCGCCCCAAAACAACAATATCAAGGGTTTCTCGAAAATCGTGCCCACAAGCATATAAAATAATATAATATTCCCAAAATCCGGAAATCATCACATCGAAACACCAATCATACTAAATCATGACAAATCATATGATAAAGCATTTAAAAACATATATGCATGCATTCAGGGTAGAAAAAAAAAATTCCACTCACACACCGTCCAGATTGTTCAGTTTCGAGCTGTTCGTTCTCTTCCGACGTCCTGGAAATATTCGGGGCCTGTCAAACAAGTAATATAATATCACTAGCTTATCACATAATCCCATGTACGAATTTCCTAATCATCGGAATAAAATAATATTATTTAAACATAACCTATACGCTTCGGGTATTCAAAACTACTCTAAATTCATATCTGATTGACCCGAAACCAACGCTAATAGGTCCGTATCATCGAGAGCATCAAAATTGATGTTGGACCCAAAGTGAGATTCCCGGCCACGCACCCTCACGCGCCGCCGCAAGCGGCCGCGCGTGAAAGCCACGCGCCGTGAACAGTGCAGCTACAGTTCATCTCTCTCTCCCGTTTTCCTAGTAAACGGGTCGAAAACTCGCGATCAAACCCGGTGCAATCTCCCCCGATTCAGCCTCAATTTCATTCATTCCTTCACTCATGTTCATTTATTCTCTATAGGTTAAGGATCTGTAACCTTAATTTTGTGAAACAAACTCTAAAATCCCTCGACTCAACATGGATATCCGACGGGTCCTAAATGGGGTTCTACCCAAAATCAACCTGTTTTCTTCAATTAATCACACAGGAAGCATTCTATGTCCATGATAAACACAAATTCGAAATCAATTTCACGACTCCTTACCTCCAAGTAATCGAACTCAAGCTCCAAGTTTCAAAGAAATCGCAGACTCTGTTCTTCGTCAATTCACCATCAATTTTCGTTCCTGTTGATGTGGTTTGCTTTGTTTTCGCAACAATTGCAATCGAAACCGTCTAAGAAATCAAATTCGACAATTATAGTTTTGGGTGATTTTTCGGGTGTTCCCAGTACAATTCAATTGGAGTTTCCTTTAGTTCCCTTTCAATTTTTCTCTCCAAACTGACACTAATTGATCACTCAATTGCACTTGTTTCTTTGTTCTTCTGAGAATTGATCAAAGGTAAGGGAATGGTGTTCTCTGTGTTCTATGTGCTTAGTTGAGTACTAACCAGGTGCTAATTAACACTATATGAATGCAACAGATTGATTAATTAAATTAATTGTACAACACAGCAATCAAGTGCCACTAATGATCTTCTTAAAATGGTAGGTGTCACCTGCTGAGTTAAAGTGGATTGACAGAGCAAATTAACCCATTTATGATTCAATCACTTGCACCGTTTAAGTCCCTTGCCTAAAATTACCATTTTACCCTTTTCGTCGCAATTTACCATTTTACCCCTGAACTTCCCAAACCTATAACTTTTTCATCCGAGCTCCGTTTTCGACGTGACACCTGTCTACGGATTCAGCGTCTCGAGACCTACACAATGGTCATTGAAAAATTTACAAAAAGTATTCCAAACAAAAAGTCAACTTTTAGCCACATCCCTCCAAGGGTAAAAACGTCATTTTCACATTATTTTTATATTTTACATTCTTTGAATTTTCGGGGCGTTACATGGCTGGGTCTGGATGGTGGTAGAACCCTCAGCCACCGTCTTAACTTGGTTTAAATGGTCGTGGGTCATGTGTGTGTGTCGAAGAAGAACAGAAAACAAAGACCCAACTTGTGAGGATTCAAACTTCCCCCTCAGCTAACCTTAATAGGTCGTGTTGTGAGTACAAAAACGAGGAGATATATGATGTGGGTTGTGGAGGTGATGCCGTGGCTAGTCGTCGTGCACAGTGGAGACGAACAGAGGAAGAAACTGTAAGTTCTTCGTTTGAATTCGAAATTGGATTTTCAGCCTAGGCCAATACTGACGGTTCTAATTGATTAGAAAGTGATCAGGAAGGTGAGACGATGTCGTTGGTACCCACGGCGGGGCTCGACGGCGGAGGTATGGCTACAAACCCGTAATTGCCCTGTTTTCATAAAAAAAAAATGGTGAGACGATATTCGGTGGTTGTTGTGAGGTCCTGATCAGCTTGCTATGTTTCTAGGAATGCCAGAAGGCGTTTAAGATAAAAAGACGAGGAATTTGAAGGCCGGAATCATGGCAACTCGAGGAAGACATGGACTGGTTTACTCATCAGTTTGGGAGGTAATCTCTAGCTCCAGTTTTCAAGAATTAACTATATGGAATTATTGGAAATGAAGGGATGGACGTATTAGATTAATTAGAAATGAAAAATGGATTGAAATTGCTAAAAACCGCTCACGCCGGTTGAACAGTTGGACTGGATTTGCCAACCGGTTCAGACCGGTCGACTGAGGAAGACGATGAACAGTCACTTAGGGGTGTGAGGCCCACGCGCAGCCACTTCAGGCGGCCCGTGTGGGCGCGTGGCACGCCTTCTGAGGATGGTTCCAACACGTCTTTTAAAGTATTTAATGTAACGAAAATTGTGGGATTGGTTTCGAGACGATCGGATATCATCTCGATATGTTTCCGGATGTCTGAAAGTTTTAGGGCTTGTTTAAAAAAAGTTAAAAATTTGGGAAAATTAAGGTGCTTAAGTATGAAGCTTCGTAAAGTAGTTAGTGACCTTATTAAGGGATTTTGATAGGTTCAGGAAAGCCGATGATAGTAGATTGGCCGGAAAAGCGTAATTGCACGCGTATCGAGGCGGCGACAAAATGGTCTGTGAGTGGACTTTGCTTTCTAACTTATGATGCATGCATATATGTTTTTATATGTTTTTCATACGTGATTCTATGATTTGATTTATGATCTTGATGGTTTACGGTTTTGCACGGTTTTTGAGATATTTACGGAATTACACATTTTACGGGAATATGATGGATGTTGTGATTTGAACCTAGTTTTAATGATTTGATGTCGAGATTTGAAATATGATTTAATATTAATGATTTAACAATGGATTTTTGGAAAAGAAATTTTGGGCTTAAAGGGCCAGTTTATAAAAGTGGTTTAAAGAACGTGATTTCGGGTTTTTGAATCGGATTTCAAAATGACGATTTTGGATTCGATTTTGGAAACTTGAAGATGGATTTCCGGGTTTGGGTTCGGAATGGTTATTCCAGATGCCAGCTTACGGTATGTTGGTTTCGGACTCGGATTTAGAAATGGATATGGATATGAGTTTTGGGTTTGGATTCGGGATCCTAATGAGATTGCGAATTCGGATTCGGAAATGGAAAATGGTTTTGGATTGGATTTGCTGGATCTGGTTATTGGGTTTAAAGACTCGGATATGATAGATGACGGGGGTGGGCCCGGATTGGGTTTAAAGACCCGGATTGAGTTTAAAGACTCGGATATTGATATTTCCCCCGTGGGCCTATTGAGTTTAAAGACTCGGGAGTTTAAAGAGTCGGATTATATTAAGGCTTGGATTGAGTTTAAAGACCTGGGAGTTTAAAGACTCGGATAGATCCAGCAGGTTCGATGGATGGAAATGTGGTTTCAATATGTTTTGGATTTCACTGAGGTTTGATGATGATGGTTTTTAATAGTAGTTTTCCGATGTTTTGGGCTATGCCCGGTTAATAGGAATTTTGATGGTTTTGGGCTGAGGCTCGAGATTTGAGAAAAAGAAAATGAGTTTGGTTTTCTTAAATGGTTTGAATCACCTGAATATAAAATGGTTTTATGGAATGGTTTGATATCCATGCATTGGTTTTTCTAAATGGAGGGTATAAATGTAATTGTGTTTTCTGATAACTGTTTTTGAGCTTATACTTTATTTTTGTCCACTCATAGTCTTTTCAAGTTTTCAATACCCTCCAGGTTGTTGCCGCGCGGGCTGTTGATCGAGAGAGACGGAGACATCACATACGCGATCCACAGTAGAGTCTGCGCGCTCTGGGAAGTCCAAAAGTTTTCAGCGGATCAGTCATGAATCCCTTGTCCGACTTACCTGTCACATGGAGGTTGGACATCAGTTTAGCCTTCGTGTCACTCGTAAGTTAGACGAGAGCATGACTTAGCCCTTAATCCCGGGGGATTGGGGGTGGGTCGTGTCAAATTGGTATCAGATCCAGGTTTCGTGTGATCTGCGCTAGGTTTAGTTCCCAGAGTCGTTAGTTCATAGACTTGGGTGTTGTGATTCTACTGTGGATGTGATGTCTCGACGCGAAATAGCCCGTCAGCAACCTGAACGCGATAGTGATAGTACGTTCGTTTGGGGTAGTTAGCGGTGGTTATTAGTGCCAAGTTGATAGTCGCTCGATACACGGTGCAAGGTATGATGTTGGTCAGCCTAGGGCCGGAATAGTTAACATGTTTGGCGCTAGAGATGCTCGGTGGATGGACCATAGGGTTGGAATTAGGCCAGCAGGATTAACCTGGATGGTAGTCTATTGAGCTAGTAGTATACGTGGGCCGAGGAGGCTGGTTGACGGTGGTCTGTTAGGCTAGATTGGCGCCTGGATGGCGGTAGTAATGATTGGTGACCTTTTGGTCCCTTGGGTGGAGATTGGATTTGTACCTCGATTGGCGGGGTATAGGAAACTACTTTGTAGGTTTTATGGAATTCCTCTAGTATTCGATATTGGTTGCTATTGGCGATACAGGATGGATTTAGTCGGGCTTGATGACCCAAGTGGTAAGATGGTTGTACACTAATGACTGTTGTGGGTTCGGATAACCCATGGGATGAGGATGATTTGAGAAACCCCATTGGGCTGACTGTTTTGGGAGGACTAGTCGGGATTGTAAGTACCTTTGTAAGAAACCCTAGAGTAAGTGTTTAATTTGGCACTTGTGAGTTGAGAGTTGTGGATTATGAGGGGTATTAGTTCCTCCAACCCGAGCATAGATTGAGGGTCTTGGCTCGGTTTGTGCAGAGATTTAAGACTGGTATGTTGTGAGCCGAGGTAGGAGAGGATGTGCCACGGGTCGGGAGGCTTGACTTGGTACGATGGGAACAGCGTGAATTGAGGTTGTAGCTGGTGGTGAGGTACCATTGGTAGGTCATGTTTCGGGACGAACGGTCAGGATGTCGTTAGTTGATCAAAGTAGCGCAGCGGAAGCGCAGTGGACCTATGCATCGTGTTGGATCAGGCTAGGTCGATATGGTCGGGTTGACCATGAGTGGGGTTGGTTTTAGTGGACTCATCCTATTGTGTTGGAAGTGTCGAGTATATTGGACTGTGTCGGCACATGCTGTCGGTGGCATTTGGGGTGATGTCAAGGTCGGCACTTAGTGATTTTCCGAGCATAGTAAAGGAAGACTTCGAGGATTGTGACTAAGGAGCCTGAGGTGAGTGATTGTTGAATGAGATCCCAAATGTTGGTGACCTGTAATGGAACCTCAGAAAGATTGAGACGTGATGACTGACATCCTTTTGGGAGTGCTTACATAGTGAGAACCGACAGGCGAGTTGGTCGGTGAGTTGATGTGGTTACAGACACGTGGTTGTGACCCGTAGAAGTTGTGGATCACCTAAGTATTGTGGAGTTGATGTTTGGACAGGTGTTCCAATAATGGTATTCGTGTTACGGATGAAGTTTCATGATGTCGGAATCAGGAGATGTTAAGTGTGAGACGATGAGGTACTATGTTTGGTTCCGAGGTGGTGAGTAGGTTGTGTGGTAGATACTCTGGAGGGAGTTGGGAGACTCACTGCTTGAATGTCAGGATTTGTGACCCCCTTAAACGTGGACACTTGTGGCTATGTTCAGGAGTGGGAAGAGTACTGGGTAACGCCAAGTGTGGCGAGTGTTAAGAATGGCATTAGATGGATTTTGGTCATTGTGATGACATGGTTGAGGACCATTGTGAGTTCCATTGTAGGATGACGGAAGGAAGCTGACAAGAGTGATCGATATGAGGTTATTGAAGAGAACTCACAAGTAAGATGTGTGGTACAGTTGGATTGATGCGAGGGTTTGATGCTAAGAGTCGTATAGGTGAGAAGTAGGATTCACTTAGGAGTAAGTGGATCGGGAATGAAGAGCTTCTGACTCAGGATTGAAGTGGATTAGGCGGATAGGATGACAAGAAAGAGGTTGGATATGTTGGACATAAAGATGAAAAAATTGCCCTGTCTTGTAGTCTCTTGACCATCTTGTAGTCTCGTGTGGTCCGGCTCGCATACATGGGTTTTGGTTTTGGATCTAGTGCTGGGTCTGCCCTGTATATAATGGAATGTGTTTGGCTTTCATATTGGTCGGGAGAGCCAGGAGACCGGAAGTACGTGGGGATATACTTTAGGAGCTGTGGTTGAGGTATTTTACAATATCTTTGTTTCTTTAAAGATCATAGGGTTGTCCTTACGCGTATGTAGTGATATGCACTGTGGTTCCGGTTAGTGGTAAGTGGTGCATGTCTTTGGAAGGTGTGCGTACTGGTTATTCAGTGATTGGAACCATTCCAATGCCTTGAACGTGCATCGTGATGTTCTGGTAGAGGTGTTGGTGATCAACTTTGTGCCAAGGGATGTTGTGGATGGTTGGATGATCGGATAAGTTCGAGATAATGGATTTTGATAGAGCAAGTGGACTGGATCTGGTGATCTAGAGTAATCTGTTGATGATTACTGATTTGAGCTGGGGGCTCAAGCCATGAGTGGCTGGCGAAACCCTGATATTGAGGTGTGTGATCACGGTTTGACAGGTATTTGATAGGGTCTGGTGGTAAAGAGATAGTGTAGTACGTGAATGGTATTTTCCCCAAGTCGATTGTGTTGATGGTTAATAGAACCACTGGTGAAAAAGATTGGTTAAATTAAAGGAGTAGACGAGTATGTTGTCACTTCGGTGGGGTCGGCGCGGATCGCCGACGAAAGCAGTATGGATCGTGGTACGACTCTGGCTTCATAGAAGTACCGAGACCGGAATATTTCATTTTGAATTGGTTTGCAAGGTGAGATTTGTGCCTGTTGACAGCAAATTCACCTGATGGACTGAGACGTTGGTACGAGGTACGCTCGACTCGAGGAAGAGTCAGAACTGTTGGAATTGATAGTAGTGGTGATATGGCATACCTAGAGTTAGTTGCGCCGTGAGCCGGCGAGACATTAGTGGTACCTTGGGTACGGATTGGAAATGTGTTGCCCCGGTAAGGAAGGGTGGATTTGCTAGATAGACTGAACCTTGAAGGATGGTTCACTTGGCCGAGTTGGGATGACAGTTTGGGAACTTCCCGGCTATTTTGGAGTGGCAGATGATGGACACTGGGTAAGAGACCCAGGTGTGAGATCAGTTGGATTTCCCCATATGATTACGGAAGTAGGAGATTCAGAATTTCGAGGACGAATTTCTTTAAGGGGGTAGATTGTAACAGCTCGTCCCGGGAATCGGTATTAGATTAGCTGTTAATGACAGATTAGTGAAGTTAAATCGGTGATTAGTTGGATGCCTTCTGACGGATTGCCTCTAGAATGGGCAAACAGTTGGCTTTTTGTTCGGGCGGTCAAATGGACTTTGACTGATGACCGTGACGTAGTTCAATACGTCACGAGTTCCTAGATGGGTGGCACGTCCGATTCCGACATCCGAGGAAAAAGTTATGACGTTCAAAAGTTCAAGGGTACTTTGATAATTTTGTGGAATAGGGGCTAATTGTTGACTTTTCAAATGACGTGGACTTTTCATGCATTTTGAGGATCGGTAGGAAGGTCTTGACACCCCAAGTACAACGACAAGCGGCACGCCGTCATCGGACATCAGACGGTAAAGTTACGGATCTCGAAGTACGAAGGGCAAAATGGTAATTTATTCTTTTGGTCAATCTGTGCCTAGGGATCTGTTTCCACTGAGAAGTGGACACTTGGCTGTTATTTGGAGATGAAGCCACAGAGATGTGACTCGTGGCTGGGTCTGGCTGGTGGTAGAACCCTCAGCCACCATCTTAACTTGGTTTAAATGGTCGTGGGTCATGTGTGTGTGTCGATGAAGAACAGAAAACAGAGACCCAGCTTGTGAGGATTCAAACTTCCCCCTCAGCTAACCTTAATTGGTCGTGTTTTGAGAACAAAAACGAGAAGATATATGATGTGGGGTGTGGAGGTGATGCCGTGGCTAGCCGTCGTGCACGGTGGCGACGAACAGAGGAAGAAACCGTAAGTTCTGCACTTGAATTCGAAATTGGATTTTCAGCCTTGTCCACTACTGATGGTTCTAATTGATCAGAAAGTGATCAGGAAGGTGAGACGATGTTGTTGGTACCCACGGCAGGGCTCGACGGCGGAGGTATGACTACAAACCCGTAATTGCCATGTTTTGATAAAAAAAAATGGTAAGACGATATTCGGGGGTTGTTGTGAAGTCCTGATCAGCTTGCTATGTTTCTAGGAATGCCAGAAGGTGTTTAAGATAAAAAAAAACGAGGAAGTTGGAGGCTGGAATCGTGGCAACTCAAGGAAGACAGTGACTGGTTTACTCATCAGTTTGGGAGGTAATCTCTAGCTCCAGTTTTCTCGAATTAACTATATGGAATTATTGGAAATGAAGGGACGAACGTATTAGATTAATTAGAAATGAAAAACGGATTGAAATTGTTAAAAACCGCTCACGCCGGTTCAACAGTTGGACTGGATTTGCAGACCGGTTCAGACCGGTCGATTAAGGAAGACTATGAACAGTCACTTAGGCGCGTGAGGCCCACGCGCAGCCACTTCAGGCGGCGCGTGTGGGCGCGTGACACACCTTTTGAGGATGGTTCCAACACGACTTTTAATGTATTAAATGTAACGAACATTTTGGGATTGGTTTCGAGACGATCAGACATCGTGTCGATATGTTTCGGGATGTCCGAAGGTTTTAGGGCTCATTTAAAAATAGTTAAAAATTCGGAAAAATTACGGGGCTTAAGTATGAAGCTTCGTAAAGTAGTTAGTAACCTTATTATGGAATTTGGACAGGTTCGGGAAAGCCGATGATAGTAGATTGGCCGGAAAAGCGTAATTGCAAGCGTATCGAGGCGGCGGCGAAATGGTCTGTGAGTGGACTTTACTTTGTAACTTATGTTGCATGCATATATGTTTTTATATGTTTTTTCATACGTGATTCTATGATTTGATTTATGATCTTGATGGTTTATGAGATATTTACGGAATTACACGTTTTACGGGATTATGATGGATGTTGTGATTTGAACCTGGTTTTAATGATTTGATGTCGGGATTTGAAATATGATTTAATATCAATGATTCAAAAATGGATTTTGGAAAAGTGCTTTCGGGCTTAAAGGCCCAGTTTATAAAAGTGGTTTATAGAACGTGATTTCGGGTTTTTGAATCGGATTTCAAAATGATGATTTTGGATTCGATTTTGGAAACTTGAAGGTGGATTTCCTGGTTTGGGTTCGGAATGGTTATTCCGGATGCCGTCTTACGGAATGATGGTTTCGGACTCGGATTTAGAAATGGATATGGATATGAGTTCTGCGTTTGGATTCGGGATCCTGATGAGATTGCGGATTCGGATTCGGAAATGGAAAATCGTTTTGGATTGGATTTGCTGGATTTGGTTATTGGGTTTAAAGACCCGGATATGATACCTGACGGGGTTGGGCCCGGATTGGGTTTAAAGATCCGGATTGAGTTTAAAGACTCGGATATTGATATTTTCCCCGTAGGCCTATTGAGTGTAAAGACTTGGGAGTTTAAAGAGTCAGATTATATTATGGCCTGGATTGAGTTTAAAGACTCGGGAATATAAAGACTCAGATAGATCCAGCAGGTTTGATGGATGGAAATGTGGTTTCAATGTGTTTTGGATTTCACTGAGGTTTGATGATGATGGTTTTTAATAGTGGTTTTCCGATGTTTTGGGCTATGCCCGGTTAATACGAATTTTGATGGTTTTGGGCTGAGGTCCGGGATTTGAGAAAAAGAAAATGAGTTCGGTTTTCTTAAATGGTTTGAATCACCTGAATATAAAATGGTTTTATGGAATGGTTTGATATACATGCATTGGTTTTTTTAAATGGAGGGTATAAATGTAATTGAGTTTTCTGATAACTGTTTTTGAGCTTATACTTTATTTTTATCCACTCACAGTCTTTTCATGCTTTCGATAGCCTCCAGGTTGTTGTGGCGCGGGCTGTTGGTCGAGAGAGACGGAGACATCACATACACGATCCACAGTAGAGTCTGCACGCTCTGGGAAGTTCAGAAGTTTTCAGCGTATCAGTCAAGAATCCCTTGTCCGACTTACGTGTCACACGGAGGTTGGACGTCAGTTTAGCCTTCGTGTCACTCGTAAGTTAGACGGGAGCATGACCTAGCCCTTAATCTTCGGGCATTTTGGGTGGGTCGTGTCAACGCCCCTCATAACCATATCATCATATCAAAATCACCACTTCTTAATCCTTGCTGAGACTGAGAGTGAGAACTAAGGGAGCAGACGTGGACGATGGTGAGGCTAAGCATGGCGGAGACACAACAGAGAAGTAAGTGAACCCGTAACTCGTGTTGACCCCAAAAATGGAAAATGAGATTTGGACTTATGTTGATCAATGGGTTATCCTAAAATGTTCTAGGGACTTAGACGAGCTTGTGGGACTCGATTTTGAGGGAAGGAGAAGACTGAGACGGTTGGAAACAGAGGAGGAAGTTCCTCATCGCTGTTCATCATGAACCAAGTAACTTTTAGGATGTTTTTCTTGATTTTGATTAGTTAGGATTATTGTTGGGGATTAGACGAACATGTAGGAATAAATGGGGATGAATTTGGTGCAAAAAAGGAGAAATAGGAGCCGAGTCAGGGTCGCGAGTCTGAGCGACCCGATTGCAGACAGACGGGCTAACCCATCTAGAGGTAGAGGTGATGACAGCAGCATGCTGATGTCATCATGTCAGACCTATCAGACTAGCAGCCACTCAGGACGTTACACGTGTCACATGTCAGTGCTGACTATGCACTGATATGTAAATGACGTGGCCTAATCAGTGTCTATCACGTGTCACTGACATGTACCAACCAGCAGCTGACATGTGGCATTGTCAGAGACTAACATGTGGAAGTGACGTGGCCAATCAACTATTGACATGTGGCACCTGTCAGATGACAAAAGCAATGATGTCATGATGACGTCAGCAGTAACGTCAAATGACGTCAGCAGCGTTGACCGTTTACTTCCAGCGTTGACTTTCAGTTGACCCGGACGTGGGGGCATGTGAGGGTGAGTTTTGAGGTGGGACTGGCACCATTTTCAAGATTTCGACGATACAAATTCAATGGTGGTGGTTTCGTGTCGATCGGAGATCGTTAGGTTGGTAAAAATTGGGTTTAATACCTCAGGAAGCGTGTTTGGGTGGCTTTCCTGGGCCGGTACTGTTCTAGGGTCTTATGTTTGAACTTGTAGAGCCCATTAGTGAACTTTGGATGTTTTTGGATAGGTTTAGGTGGTTAGTTTGAGCAGCGAGGATCGTGTGTGAATGGGCTTTTGATTTCGAAATGATTGCATGCATAACTGTTTTTACTGTTTTACTTTACGATTGAGATTGGACGATTCTTGATATTACATGATGTGACTTTATATATATTATAATGTTTTGGGCATGAGACTCGTCTGGATTATGTATGAATTTGTTTTCGGAGTCAATCAGGGATTTCTGTGGAATTAAATAGTATTGCACTGTGCATACCTACCTTATGATTACTGTCTCCTCCAGACGTCTCGTAGTATCCTGGAGTAGTCACGGCGCACTACCTGAGAGGGGTTGAACCGAGGGGTAGCACATGATCATGAGTGCAGTTATGGATGATACCCATAGAGAGGGTTATTGACATGCAGGTCATTGACCTAGGTGGACCCTGGGGAGACTCGGGATTGAGACCCTGAGTGGCAAGCGTAGCTTTAGGACCGTGACATTATTAGGCATCGGAGGGTGCCATACATCAAGGATTTCATGGTTGGGTTTTCCAGTGCACTATTATTATTATGATTGACTTTCCCTATTCGGTTATACATGATTATATGATTTTATGATGCTAATACGATTACCTGTGTTTTGACTCAATGCATGTAAGTTTGAAAAAGGAGGGGTAAAACCTTATGATTATTATATTATTAAACTGGTTTTGCAAACATTGTTTATTTTTGGCCCACTCACTCTTTATTATTTTATTGACCCCTCCAGGCCATGTAACCGAGGTAGAGGAGGAGGAGGCGGAGTCCGAGGAACAGGTTTCGTTGTTACGCACCTGTACACCCTGTTAGGTAGGTTGAGCACCGTTTTGTAACCTAACATTTGTGCTCGTATTTTATTTGTACTATCCCTGGTATGACACTGTTAAACTCTAAACTCCTATGTTTTACTTTATTTATTTAATTCGAAAAAAACTTTAAGCCCGTTAAGGGTAAACTTGGTATTTTAGAGTTATTGTCAGACAGGAGTAAGGCACATCACCGGTTGGTCCTAGGGGGATCGGGATGGGTTATGTCAGCAAATCTCAATACACAGGAGGAAGACATGTTTGTCCAAGTTCTTTGTACCCATCAAATGGCCATTGGTCGGACTATTGCTGAAATTGAGGGCATTAGTCCAACAATGTGCATGCATAGGATTCTCCTTGAAGAAGACTTGAAGCCCTCCCGAGACGCATAAAGAAGGTTGAACCCGCGAATGAAGGAAGTTGACAAGAAAGAGGTGCTAAAACTTTTGGATGTGGGAATCATCTATCCAATAAGTGATTCTAAGTGGGTAAGTCCAGTGCAAGTAGTGCCTAAAAAGAGTGGCATTACAGTGGTTAAGAATGAGAAGGATGAGCCTTTACCCCAAAGGATACACACAGGTTGGAGAGTATGCATTGATTACCGAAGGCTCGGCATTACCACTCGTAAGGATCACTTCCCCTCGCCTTTTATTGATCAAATGTTGGAACGATTGGCAGGTTACTCTCATTATTATTTCCTCGATGGATATTATGGGTATAATTAGATTCCAATTGCCCCAGAAGATCAAGAGAAAACGACATTCACCTGGCCCTATGGAACATTCGCTTACCAGCGAATGCCCTTTGGTCTATGCAACGTACCAACCACTTTTCAAAGGTGTATGATGAGTATCTTCTCGGATATGGTTGGGGATATCATTGAGGTATTTATGGATGATTTCTCTATGTTTGTGCATTCATTTGAGTTGGGTTTGATTAATCTTTCCTAGGTACTTTCACACTGCAAAGAAAGTAACCTAATGCTGAATTGGGAAAAGTGTCACTTCATGGTTCAACATGTAACGACCTGTCCTGAATTCCGAGATTTCATTAGTAACTAATCTTGATTAGCGGGGTTAATCGGTGATTAGTTTGGGGAAATCCCACGGTAATCCCGGGGGGGATTGGGATGGGTCGTGTCACAACAAGGCATTGTCTTGGGCCATGTGATTTCTAGCAAGGGTTTTGAGGTGCACAAAGCTAAGTTGGATGTTTTTGGGAGATTACCATACCCAACCATGGTTAAGAGGTTAGATCATTCTTGGGACACGCTGGATTTTACAGAAGGTTCATCAAGGATTTCAGCTAGGTATCTCGGCCTATGTGTGCTTTGCTTGCTAAGGATGTTGTGTTTAACTTTGATAGGGAACATGGGAAGGCTTTTGAAACTTTAAAGGAAAAGCTCACGAGCTCTCCTATCATTATGATCACCAACTGGGATTTTCCATTTGAGCTTATGTGCGATGCTTCAGATTTCGCGATAGGTGCTGTTTTGGGACAGCAGTGCAACAAACTTCCTCATGTGATCTACTATACAAGCCGCACCCTTAATGATGCCCAATTGAAATATTATACTACTAAAAATGAGCTTCTTGTTGTCATCTTTGCTCTGGAAAAATTTTGGAGTTACTTGATTAAAAAAAAGGTCATAATCTACACAAATCATGCAATGTTGAAGTACTTGTTGAGCAAAAAGGATGCGAAGCCGAGATTGTTGCGTTGGATGCTTTTACTTCAGGAGTTTGACTTGGAAATTCGGGATAAGAAGGGGAGTGAGAATGTAGTTGCTGATCATATGAGTCGTCTCATCCATGGTTCGAATGAAGAAGAGGATCACCTGCCCTTACACGAGACATTCCCTGAAGAACAGCTTTTCAGCATTGAAGCAATTGATCCATGGTACGCTAATTTGATTAACTTTATTGTAACTAAGCAATTCCTTTTTTTAGCAGGTACCATAAGAATAAGCTTGCTAAGCAAGAAAGCTATTTTATTTAGGACGAGCCATACCTATGGAAATATTTCCGAGATCAAATTATTCGTCGATGCATTCCTGATTGCAAGGTACGTTCTATCCTTGAATTTTATCATTCCTTTGCATTTGGAGGTCACTTTGGGGCAAAGAAACTAGCGTATAAAGTCCTTAAAAGTGGATTATTTTGGCCCACACTCTTGAAGGATGCATATGAATTCGTGCTCACATATGATAGATGCCAAAGACAAGGTAACATAGGCCCTAGGAATCAAATGCCTTTGAACACGATTTTAGTAGTTGAGATCTTTGATATTTGGGGCATTGATTTCATGGGTCCTTTCCCTAATTCTTTTGGTAATGTTTACATATTGCTTGTTGTGGATTATGTATCCAAATGGGCTAAGGCACTTCCACTAAAACTAATAATGCTAAGATTGTTGTGAGTTTCATTCAAAACCATATTCTAGCTAGGTTTGGTGCACCAAAGGCCATCATAAGTGATGGAGGCTCCGACTTTTGCAATCGTTATTTTGAGGACTTGATGAGGAAGTATGGTGTAAATCATAGAGTATCCACCCCCTTACCATCCTCAAACAAGTGGGCAAGCCGAAGTGCCCAATAGGGAGATCAAAGCGATACTCGAGAAGACAGCTCATCCTAGCCGTAAGGATTGGTCCATAAGGTTGAATGAAGCCCTTTGGGCTTATAAAACGGATTTCAAGACACCTATACGAATGTCCCCTTTTTGATTAGTCTTTGGTAAAGGTTTTCGTTTTCCTGTAGATCTTGAGCACAAGGCCTTTTGGGTGGTTACGCGTATGAACATGGACCTAGACACTGCTGGAATTCATCGAAAGCTGCAACTAAATGAGCTTGATGAACTTCTCAATGAGGCATATTAAAGCTCTCGAATTTACAAGGAAAAAACCAAGGCCTTTCATGAAAAGAACATTCAAAAGAATCTCCTTCAAGTTGGCCAACAATTCCTGCTCTTCAACTCCCGACTCAATTTGTTTCCCAGTAAGTTACGTTCTCGTTGGTCTGGTCCATTCATTATCACTAATGGTTTTTGTCAAGACCGGTCCCGAATCCCCTGGGATTAACGTGGGACCCGCCTGATCCTGTCTGACACGAAGTGTCAGACCAGGGAAAATTCCATCTCTAGCCCTCTTCGGGGCTGTCAGAGTGCGTCAGGATCGTAGGAGGAGGGGAGTGATGTCTCGTCTCTGCTACAGCCCGCATCCGCGATCAACCTGAAGGGCATTAAAACATTAAAAGTCGTGAGTGGACAAAATAATAATTTATAAAAAAACATTTTCATACAAAGACATTTATGCCCTTCAATAAAAGCATATGCATACATTCAAAAACATTTATCAAACATTCATAAAATCATTTATCAAACATTTAGAAAAAACCTTTCAAGGGTTCATGCCCGGTTCCCATAAACCGTCATGAACCATAAATCCATTTGGGTCCCTGACCCGAAATCACAATTCAACACCCGTAGGTCAAATCAATAGGGACTCAGCCCAAATCACATCAAGTACGGGGTCTCCGCCCCCAAATCATTTCTAAAACATCGAATACGGGGGTCTCCGCCCCAAATAACTTTCTAAGTCATAAAACACAGGGTCTCCGCCCTCAAATCACTTTTCCATGAAATCTCATACGTACCGTCATACGTATAACCCATCCGCGGTTCTTCCGAGAAGATGCCAACTCGGGGCACACAGCCCCTAGGGAACACATCCCCGAAATAGTCACGATATCATCATATCTATCTAGTGTGCACACTACTCGGGTTCTCACTCCGAGTCTTCTCCCAGGAATCTCCATCTGGGAGGCTCAATCTATGGATCTAGTCCAAGCTCTCTCTCTGGATCTAGTCCACATATCTCTCCGGAATCTGGTCCGGTACCACAACATAATATAGTAACCACCACTCCTAGAACGGGATCCCTATGGGGATACCCACTATGGTCTGTGGATCGTGACTCTCCAGGTCGACGCTCGAGGAGACCATATAAACATATGGAGGGTTCATTCATTTCAAATACTTTCTTTCTTTTCTCAAAATCATATTTCAACTGGGTCTCAAACCCGATTCATCTCAACGGGATTCCTCGAATCCGATTCAAATCCATTTCACAGGCCTCGGCCTAAATCCTTCAGTTCAACTGGGTCTCATGCCCGAATTCTCATTTCATAAACCGAACTGGGACTCAAGCCCGATTTCACAATCAACAGGGCCCTAAGCCCGAAACCATAACCAAATAGGACCTCATGTCCGATTTCACAACCAACGGGGCCTTAATCCCGATATCTCAACTAAATGGGTCTCAGGCCCGATATCATAAATCAACGGGGCATCAAGCCCGATAGTACCACTAACTAGGCCTCAAACCCGAATCGTAAACCAACTGGACCCTCGGTCCGATTCCTCGTCAATTCAAATGGATTCCAAATACGAGAGTTGTAAATAAAATGGGTCTCATGCCCGATTTCATATTTCTAAATCCGAAATCCATTTATTAAACCCTCGTTGAAAACATGGTACATGAAGGTACGACATAAAATCGAAAACCTCGAAAAACGTGCAAATATGTCGATCCTAAGCTACCACAATCAAATGCACTCATGGCATCACAAAACATATATTAAATCAAATATAAAACATTTATGCATGCATCGAATTCGAAAGAAAGGTCCACTCACAGACCGTCCGAAGCCGCGCCTCGATACGTGTGCCATAATCGTCTCCCGTGTCAATCATCGCCTCCGGGATTCCCGAACCTATCCAAATTAATTTATAGGGTTACTAACTACTTAATTAACCTCCCATTAAAGCCCCGTAATTTTCCCAAACTTTTAACTATTTTTTAAACCGATCCTAAACCTTCCGACAGCCCGAAACCTATCGAAACGATGTCCGATTGACACGAGACCAGTCCCAAAATGTTCGTTACATTGAATAGATGATTTCGTATGTTGGAACCATCCCCCAATTCCTTGCCACGCACCGTCACGCACCTCGAGATGGCCCTGCGCGTGGGCCTCACTCGCCACTGCACAGGGTCATCCATGTCCTCCAGCCGACCGGTCCGACCGGGCCGGTCCGGTTTTCTCTGTAATTCCGGTCTAACTGGACCGGCGTGACCGGCCCAGGCCCCTACACTCTTCATTTTTCGTCCGTTTTGTCCCATTTCAATCCTAAAATTCCTCTTTTAATGTTTTCTATCAATCCCAATTAACCAAACTATCTAAAACCAACTAAATCCATGAACCCATTTTGAACCATACGGTTCAAACTTCCCCGATCAACCTCCACGGCGTCCCAGCCGTCAACCACCACCAAAACCCTCTTAGAACCTTCCTAACATCCTAATAATCATTCCCTAATCATTCAAAACTAACCATATTGCACAAATCGAAAAATAGAAGAAAAATGGCCTTACCGAGCTCTCGGTTTTCTCTTGGCCTCCACCGCCGTTCACGGCGGCCCAGCCGGTCCTTCCACCACCATCTTCATCTCCTCACGATCCTCTCTCAATTCCCTTCACACTCCAGCCACAGATGATGAGGTTTGGGGAAGATGGAAGATCGGTTTGCACGGTTTAGGGGGGGGGGGGGGGGGGGGGGTTTCGGTTTGTTTTTAAAAGAAAAGGCAAGGGTGAATGTATGAATGTGGGCTGGTGGCCAGTGGATGAGTGACACTTGTCACTCATCTATTGGTCCACTAAAAGTAACTGGGCCCACAAAAGACAAAACTGCACTTTTTGCCTCGTAAAATGTGTCGCCGTCGAACGTCCGAATTCGACGTGGCGCCTGTCTACGGATTCATATCGTCTCGATCTATGTAACGGTCCTCGGCCATCGGACATTCTGGGTCAAAAGTCTACTTTTGGCCCAAATTACCAAAATGCCCTTGAACTTCCGAAGGTCATAACTTTTTCCTCGGACGTCGGAATCTAGCGTGCCACTTGTCTATGAACTCGTGACGTCACAGTCATCGGCCAAAGTCCATTTGACAGCCTGAACGAAAAGCCAACGGTTCGCCCTTTCCAAGGGCAAAATCGTCATTTCGCCCGAACGTCCGCTAATCCTCGTCTAATCTCCGATTAGTCTCGCTATTCCATAATTAATCCTTAATTAATCTCGTTAATTCGGGACGGGTCGTCACAGTTTTCCTCATGGTACAATTGAAATTCAGCATCCGGTTAAGCAAGAACCATTCAAGCTGAATGGCCATAGACTCAAGCCCTACTTTGTGACATCTCCCATCCCCCTTGAAGCCTTCGTGGCCCATGAGCCTACCCTTCCATGAGCTGCTATCCTCGTCTCGCGTAGACATTATATCAAGCACTCCTAGGAGGCAACCTAGCCCTAGTTTTTTCCCTCTTTCTTATGGACGTTTTTCACCTTCTAACTCATGACTTTGTCTTCCTTTTATGCCTACAACATTGAGAACCATGTCCCATTTAGGTTTAGGGGTATTGGACTTATGTTTCGGGGTATACAAACTCGTTTTCTGTTTAGAATGGCTTGCTGTTTTTAGTTTTCTGTTTTGATTAGCTTGCTGTTTTTTGTTTTCTGTTTTGATTTCCGTACTTATTTTTGTTTTGTGATGCTAGTTTTTATGCTTAAACATGTTAATATGAATGTATAGAATGTGAGAATTGCTTGTACTTACTAAGAATCATTTCCATGACCATTGAACTCACACTTGCACTTCACGATACCATAATCAAGGGATTAAGCAACCAAAGCAATTGAATTCGAGCATGCTTAGAAAATTAGTGGAGACTATCATTGTGAGATCTTTGAGCTTGATTGCCTTTCTTTCTAAGTGATCTACTTGTTTCTACTCTTAAACACTCATCACTTTGTTCTTAATTACATGATCTCTTTCCATTTTCATTGTTGTTTAAAGAGCCATATCTATTGGATGCTCTTGATTTGATGTATGATTTTTTTATGAGATGTGATAGAGGCTATGTATGTTTTAGCTCCTAAAGGCCGTTCTTTTCCCCGTCCAAATTGCATGCTCCCTAAGCCCCTTTGAAGCCGAACACTTAGCCGTTTTGTTCTTCACCTACAATATGACCTAACCAAGTTTTGAACCAACTATAATGGCCATACCATATAATCTAAACTTGTGTCAAGGTTGCATCAAATGAGATTCACTGGTGAGGAGGAAATATGTGATGGTTTGTGCTACTTATACTCATGTGATTGAAGTATACTTGAATGGATAAGATTGGTCGTTTAGTTGTAAATTGAGGAAGTTATTGCATGATCTTAGCTCAACTCATACAAACAAAATTGTATCAAGTTCATTAGTGGAAAGAAAAAGAATAGAATGCAAAAGAGAAAAAAAATTGTGATTAGAAGAAAAAGAAAAAGAAAAAAAGAAATGAACTTTGAGTTGAGTCAAGTGAGCCAAGTACCTCAATTAGAGCATTGTCGTGAGCTTAAGTACGGTTTTATCATCTATCGCTCGAGGTCCGAGTCATGACTTCTCATGCCTTGATGCGGTGTAGGTTCTTTGAATTCCAACTTTCCTTTCTAAACCCAAGAACCTAGCCCCATTACAACCCTTGAATGAAGACCTATTGATCTTGTGAATGGTTATGCAAAGGATTAAGGTATGTATCTCTGTTCTTAAACTTCAATTCCTTCGTGAGATCATTACTTACATATAAAGTGTTGTTCTTCATTGAAATTCATATGTGATTAACTCGATTGTCATTACATAAACTAATCACATATGCTTGTTGAGTGAATGCCTTAGGATTCTTGAGCGTATTGAGTGATGCCTAGTGAGGATTAGAGTCGAGGTGAAATTTTTAGCTTGATCATTTGAGATGTTGGTATAAACAATTGACACTTGAGTTCGAAGTTCTAGCATGTTCCTTGGTTTGTATGAGTTTGTTTTCTATTCCTGTTTTTTATTAACCTGTTATTGCATGATTTCTAGCATTTTTTGTGTTAAGTAAAACGTTTGTGGGTATCGTGCTGCTATAACCCTCAGAAGACAAAACTCCTCCTACTAGGTGAACCTAGAGGTTTAAATGCTTAACTTAACTAGATCGAGTCTTTTGCTTTCTGTTTTGCTAAGGGACTAGCAAAAGATAGGTTTGGGGGTATTTGATAAGTCACGAATTGAGCATGATTTCAATGATATTTCTAATCCCTTTTACTTATCTTTTGATAATAATCATTCAAAGAACAGGAAAAAATGATCTTTTTCGTGAAGTTTGTGCAGATTACTTAGTTGAGGTTTAAATCGTGTTTTGCAATGAAATATGATCATTTCAAGGTTATATCTTCAAGAACTCATCAAGGGCTCACAAAGGATCAAATCATCTCCCATTTGCACGTCCAAGATCCCCCAAGATTCTCAAAAATGCTGCTAAGTCCCCAATTCCTTCCAAAATTGCAATTAACTAAGGTGTTTTATGTGATTACTTGTGCATCAAGTAACTTTTGGACGAATTTTCCTTCCCTTCTCAATAAGGAATACCATGGACTGACTTGGATAAGAAGACTTAAACATGTCCTAATCAGATCTTGAAGTTAAAGCTGCGAAAAAGAAGGACAATGAAGTTTCTTGGAAATCAAGAAACAATCATAACTCACGGCTAGGGTTAATTTACCCTTAGCCTCAATTTGTAGCCTCTCTCCTTTATTTTAGGGCTTGTGATCTGATTTGGCAAGATACTAATTCAATTCCTAGTCAAAGATGAAGTCAAGAAGTGAATTAAAGAAGGAAAAGAAGATTCATTACTCATGAAGGATCAAGAATTGCGGCAAACACTAGTCTTTTCGGCTAAGGAGTTTTCCTTCCTAGTTTAGGTCTTTATTTTTCCTTTATTTTAGGGGGATGTTAGGGTAGGTGTTAGGGGATATAAATAGTTAATTTTCTCATTGTGTAGGACGTCCAATTTACCTCCTAAGGTCCCAAATCTCTGTCGAAATTCATACTCAAATTTATCATAAAGTTAGCCGCAATTTACCCAATTGTTCATGCTTTTGGATTCGATTCTTACATCTTCTTTGTGACGTGAAGCTTGGGATAAGAAGAAGTGTTTGTGCCACTTCTCTCACAGATCATTCATCTTAGTATTTGTGTTTCTTAATCCCTAATCTCTTAAAGTTTATATGTATTCAATTATGATATTTGTTAACTTAGATATGTGTGAGTAGTTTCTTTAAGGATTAGGGTTTTTTGAAGCCCTAGCCATGTTAGTTCATAATTGGATTTTTGGCTGTTGATTGTGGTTGTTATGCATACCTGAAGTTGTTGGATTATTTCACTTCATGAACTCAATTTACGCTTATAAGTTTGATAACCTTGTTTGTGTATAATTGTCGATGTAATTTCTTGACGGATCACCTCGATGTTTGTGTATCACCCTACAATTTGTAGCATCACGTTTAAGAGGGGCAATCTTATTCATAATCTAAACTCATGACTCTCTAGAATTGTACATCACATTTCTAGAGATAGTGTAGTATCATTAAATCTTCTTCATGTTTCATGCATTATCACGCACCATTGGTAATATTTGTTTAAGGACGGGCACACCACGCTTAAACATGCAATCTAAGAGAATATAATATGTGTGGGGTGAGCCTTAGCCGAACCCCTGCACAGGCACTTAATTCAAATACATGCATATTAATCTAATTAACGAAATCTAAGGAGAGCTATAATTGGTAAAGGTGGATAACATGTCCTAATTCGTCCTAATAAATCATCCAATCAACTTTCTAATCAAGTTTTCATCATTGAATTTCGTTTTCATCATAATTAAAAACCCCCAACGTTTTTATGCTTTGAATCAAGTTACTTAATTCTAGACTAAGTGGATTCACGTTGAACAAGTTCTCGAGGGATCGACCTTTGCAAACCTACTATACTCGTGATACGATTTTGTGCACTCGCAAAGTATTACATTAGGAGTTTATCATTCATAATTTCTTGATTGATAAATATTCTATCTGGCAGGTCCTGATTATGCGCCTTCAAAGCCTAATTTCTTCGAACCCTTCTCTAAATGAGGCCTATAATCACTATGGAAAAGGGAGAAGGTGTCCAAGAACAGGTGAATGGAGTGTGCATCAAATGCCTATGGGGGTAACCTCATGATTAAGGGATCGAAATCCATTTCGGATTTAGGTTGGAAGGATAGGGTAAAATCAGCAATATGTCCTGATACAGTTAGTCCAAATAAAGCTGCCATGTCTAACAGGGTTAGGGTCATTGGTCCAACATGAAAATTAAAACTGTTGGTACTACTATCCCAAAAGCACATGGCAACAACAAGAAGATTAAAATCAGGAAAAGTAGGAATGATAGAAAGACTAACTGTTTCGCAAAGCCCATTGCTCTTGAGGTTATCGGAGTCCCATTGTTGCATCTGTGATGCCCATAATACCTAATCTTCTAGATAACCAAAATCGTCCGTGGAAGCAAAAAAGTGTTTCCAATCCTCACAAAGCTCTATCCACGGGAATGGCTCCTATTGGTAGATTGGAAGAGCTCGAAAGTTTTTGAGTGGATAATTAATAATGTTGGCCTCAGTCAAAATAGGGCCATGCGAGCAGGGGTCCAAGGAAAAATGATGCCCTGGATTGATCTTGAAACACAGGTCTTGGATGATGTTACTATTTATCTCAAAAGAAGAAATATTATCTCGATAGATGTCGACATGGCCTTGAAAACCCAGGCAGCATGACATGACCCACCCTCAATCCCCAGGATTAAGGGATAAGTCATGCTCCCATCTAACCCACGTGCGACACGAAGGCTAAACACATGTCTAATATCCATGGAACACGTAAGCCAGACAAGGGATATCTAGGTCAACGTCATCCAAACACCTTCTGATGTCCAGAGAGCGTAGAATCATTGTGGCTTGCATGTGTGATGTCTCCATCTCATTAACAACAGCCCGCACAGCATCAACAACCTGGAGGGTATCGAAAAACATAAAAGACTATGGGTGGACAAAAATAAATATAAGTGCAGAAAATATTTTATAAGAAAAGACATTTATCAGGCCTTCCCGAGATATCAATGAGTATTTAAACTCAAAACACAAACAATAGGCCTCGAGGGATATCACAATAACCGAGTCTTTAAACTCACGAGTCTTTAAACTCAAAATATATCAATCAAGGGCCCTCCCCCGTCATCAATCAACCAGGTCATTAAACCAAAAACCAGATCCAACAATAGCAATGGGTCTTTAAACCCAAAACCAAGTGAGAATCATAGAAAATCCAGAAATGCATCGAAATCCAAATCCCAAAACCAAATCTGAAATCATCATTTGAAATCCCAGTTTCAAATCCAGAAATCACATGAAAACCGAAATCCGTAATCCGAAATCATTAGAAACTCGGCCTCAAATTGGAAGGCACTTTCCAAAATCCATTTATAAATCCTTGACTTTAAATCATAATTCCAAATCCCAAAAGAAAATCATCGAAATCATATCAAATCACAACATAAGACAGAATCTCGTAAAACATGCAAATACGTAAAATATCTCGAAATACGTGCAAAATAGAAATCATAAAGATCATAAGCATAAACATAGAAATCACGTATAGAAAACATATAAAAACATTTATGCATGCATCATAAGTTAGAAAGAAAAGTGCTCACAGACAATTCGCGCTACCGCCTCGATATGCGTCCAATGCATCGTTCCCGGCTAATCCACTATCACTGAACTTCCCGAACCTGTCCAAATCACATTCTAACGTCACTAACTACTTCATAATGCTTCTACTAAATCTCCGTAATTTTTCCGAATTTTTAACTATATTTCAATGGGATTTTAAACCCTCGGACATCCTGAATCGTATCGAAACGATGTCCGATTGACTAGAAACCAGTCCCAAAATGTCCGTTACATCGATTATATTAAAAGTTGTGTTGAAAACTTCCCCAAAAGAGGTGTCACGCGCCCCCACGCGACTCCAAAAGGGGCTGCACGTGGGCGTCACGCTCCTCCAAAAGGGGCTGCGTTTGGGCCTCACACGCCAGCACCCAGTTGTCTTCAACCTCTGGATAACCCGGTCCAGACAGGTCTGGTTCAGCCCGATCCAGCCGAACTGGCGTTCACGATTTTGTGCCCATTTCTAGTCTGTTTTTCGATCCTATTTCATCCTACACCTTCGTCCTAAGATTTCCTATTAATCTAGCTACTTAAAACATAAAATTAGAACCCGTAGCTTACCATCCCGACCATCGATCAAGCCCATGCTCTACACCCATGTCCATCCAAGATTATGACCACCTCCAGCCTCAAATTCAATCCCAGTCGACTTGTATTCCCTCCAGAATCGTGTTCCAATAGTTAGAATCGATCAATAAACACTAAAAACTAATATTCAATTTTAAACCATAACCTTACCGTTGAAAGCTTGTTAGCCACTGTCCACGGCAGGCCTCAAGGCCAAGTTCATCTGATTCATCTTCACGTCCAAAACCTTTCCCCATTAACCATATTCATTGTTAAACACAAAATCATACCTCGCCATTTTTGAATACGAACAAGGCAGTTACGGGTCTCTCAACTCATCCCGCCGTCGTGCACCACCGTGGCCATCATCATTGTCGTCTCACCTTCCCCTCTCATTCCCGTTCGTAAAGTACAAGCAAATGAGGATGTATGAAGGTGGTTGTACGGATTGGTCCTAACGGTGTTGCTTAATCCTCTGTTTTTTTTTTCTCAAACCCGTGTGAAACCAAGTAAAACAATTGTTTAAAAGCAATCAAGGCGGTGAGGGAGAGACTTCCATAACCTTTCAGTGAGGGACATGTGTCCCAATTCTGATGGGCACCAATCCCTAGGCATCCAAGCGTCACCAATCTGTTTGGCACAAATCCCAATGCAAACAATGACCAAAATACCCTTCTTACCAAATGACCAAAATGCCTCTCGACTTCCGAACGTCATAACTTTTACGTCGTATGTCGAAATCGGACGTGCCTCCTGTCTACGAACTCGTGACGTCTTGAACTACGTCACAGTCATAGGCCAAAGTCCGTTTGACCCCCTGAATCAAAAGTCAACATTTCGCCCATTCTAGGGGCAAAACTGTCATTTTTCACCGTCCGTGCGAAATCCCTCAACTAATCACCGCTTAATCTTTATTAATCCATCATTAATCACTAATCTAATCCCAAATTTCGGGACGGGTCGTTACAATCTCTCCCCTTAAAAGAATTTTGTCCCTGAAATTCCGAATAATGTACGTTCACAACTTCCTGGGGGAATCCAACTTATCTCACACCTGGGTCTCCTACCCGGTGTCCATCACCTGCCAATCCTACTCTTATATTGACATTCCCCAAACCGTTACCAATATTGCTACCATATCACTACCAAACGAACCAGCTCATACCCGAGGCACCCCTAACATCATACCAGCCAACACTTACGGCTCAATTAATAATAGGTATTCCACGACACTATTGCTACCAGTTTCATCATCCTCGATCCATTTCGAGTCATGCGTACCTCGTACCAACTCCTTTGTATAACGTAAGATTTGCCGTCGTCTGGCACGAATCTCACCTTACAAGCATTTATCGACCTCGGTCCCCTTATCCATCAATATCTTCTTAACGGTTCATACTGACTCCGTCAGCGATCCGCACCGACCTCCCCGGAGTCACAACGTACTCACTCACACCAACAACTCAACTAATCAACTCACCAGTGGTTCCACTCACCACCAACACGGTTAACCTGTGGGAACACTATCCACGTCCCACACTACCTGTCTGCAACTGGACCCTATCACATATCTGTTACACTGTGATCACACATCTCAGCGTCAGGGTCCCACTAGCCACTCATGGCTCTGAGCATCCAGCTCACATCAATACTGAATCCTTCCATAACTAATCAAATCACCCAGGATCACCCTGATCTAGTCCACGTGCTCAGTCAATCCAGCATATCGCAACTACTCCGATCATCGATACAACCAACAACATACCTCGGCACCAAGCCGATCACCAACACCTCTATCAAAACATCACGATGCATGTCCAATCGCATCAGAATGGTTCTGATCACTAATACAACCATGAACACCACGATTTATCCCAATTCCATCCAACAACATCATAGTGCATCCTCCAACCATCACAGTGTATCTCCAGTACATACACAACATCCCCATACCCACAATGAGTACAATATGGCTACGTGTCAATCACGCTTCAATTTTGAAGTCCACCATTAAACAGATCAATACTCTAAGCCCAACCACATCTTCCGAAGTATGTCAACTTTGAATCTATCCAAATCTCCAGGGTCTCCCAACCAATATCCAAAACATCTAATCCAATCATCACTTACTTACATGTACGAGCAGACCCATCACTATCGCTAAGACCATATACTCTTACATATGCAAAAACAGACCACACTCCTCATCCACAATAACTCAGTCCTGAACGAGAAGCGAACCAATCCCGGTCCACTCACTCCTAAGTGGATTTCACTTATTGTCTCACTACATCGCCTTTAATTCCCACAAAGGATCAGACCACCTCATCGGATCAAATCGATCAAGAATACAACACGTCTCAAGACATGTCTAGATTGTGGGTTCTCTTCAATTACCTCATATCGATCAGTAATAGTCACTCCTTATCATTCTTCCTTATTATCTTTATTTCGTCATCATACCACAGAACTCAGAACTCGCAATAGTCCACAACCATGACATCCAAATTCATCCTACCTTAATCCAACTTAACACAATCTCATTACACTCGCCACACATGCCAAACATGGCGTCACCAAGTACTCTCTCTACTTCTTAGCACCTCCACTTGTGTCCACGATTAAGGGGGGTTCACAACTCCTGAAGTCCCATCATATACCACCATGAGTCTCCATCACTCACTACTTAACATCTAGCACCGATTCGGAACCAAACATAACTTCTTGTCATCTCAATCACAACGTCTCCTGCTTTCAAGATTCCAACCAGGTTGGAAGTGTATCCTCCTTTTTCCAACCATGGTACTCAAGCCTCAACAAGTATGCCACCACCGGACTAACCGTCCAACGTCAACTCCTCTGCAGGACTTAGGAAAATCTACAACTCACCCTGACAACCTTCTTGTCTGTAAACAATCCAACTCACCGACCAACTCGACTGTCGGTTATCACCGTTTATGTACATCCTAAAGGATATCAATCATCACTTACTCGGATTATCGCGTCTCAACCTTTCTGAGGTTCAAATCCAGAGCACTACTAATATATCACTCTCGGGATCCTCAATCAGTAATCCCTAACCCCAGAATCATCTGTTACTATCCTCAACATCACCAATCGCAGTACCAAATGCCAACCTCGGCATATGCTGTAACGACCCGTCCCGAATTCCATAATTAGATTAGTAATTAATCATGATTAGTTGGGGTTAATCGGTGATTAGTTGGGCGAGATCGGACGAACGATGCAAAATGACCGTTTTTCCCTTAGTCGTGGGTAAAACGTTGACTTTTAATGCAGGCTGTCAAATGGACTTTGACCGATGACCGTGACCTAGTTTGGGACGTCACAAGTTCATAGACAGGTGGCACCATCGATTCTGACATTCGAGGTGAAAGTTATGACGTTCGGAAGTCCAAGGTCATTTTCATAATTTGGACGAAAAGGGGGGAAAATGTTGACTTTTGATCAGGAGGTCTGATGGCTGAGGGCCGAGGACCGTTAGGAAGGTCTTGATGCCCTGAGTCCGTAGACAGGCGGCACGCGTCAATCGGAGTTCGGATGACCAAGTTACGGGTCTTGATGCGTGAGGGGCATTTTGGTAATTCGTCAGGTGAGGGCAAAATGGTAATTTGGCTGCTGCACTTTGGGACTGCCGTGTATGGGATTCTGAGAATTCTTCAAAACAGGGCACGAGTATGGTTTGTTTGTGTAGCAAATTGGTTGGGCTTAGTGTATTGAATTGTTTATGCTACTGAGTGGATTGATCAGAGTGGGAAGCAGGCATGCTCTGGGAATGTGATGAATAGGGACAGAGAGGGAGAGTCGATCTTGTTCAGTGTGAGATCAAGTGGTACTTCTGCCTGAACTCAGAGGATGTGTGGGTACTGGTATTTGGGTCTGAGGGTGCACAAATGCGGGCTGGTGAATTCAAAACAGTGTTGGTGCCTCTGAGGGAAAAACAGAGAGTGAGAACAGATTAGTCATTCCTCCATTAGAGCAAGTCGGGTGTGAGTTTAGAGGCAGGGTGAGTGAGTGTTTAGAGTCGAGTTGTGTTGTGTATGAGGGAGTGTAGTGGAATGACTGAGTGAAATTACACCCAGAAACCCGAAACCGTCCTTGGGTAATTTCGAATTCGAAAATCCAGTATAGGCCAACCTAAGTCCAATTAAGGTCGGAGTATGCTTTATGGGACCTTCATTAGTCGATCGAAGTCAAGAAATTAGAAATTCGAAGCTCGTGGAGCCATGATCAGACTTGACGAAATTTTAGAAATCACGAGCTTGTGTTCGTGCAATTGGAGGTAAGCTCTTGCAAAATTGATTTCAAAATAATCTTCTAAGTAAGTCTACGGTCCTTCCTAACTAATCAATTGGGGAAATGGGTGACTGTGTGGTGAACGGGGATGATGAATCTTGATTACAACATGAGGTCAACTGATTTAGTTTTAGGTCGTGATGATTGAAACGGATGTCACAGACCTTTCATTAAGTTCATTGTGATGCTATTTGAGGGTTCAATTGAGGAAAACAAGTTGATTGTCGCAGGAATTTAATCGGGTCGTCACGCGGGTTGAACGACCCGTATAACAGTTGGCCGGGTGTGGACGACGATTGTAGATGGCACTGTAGCAGGCGCGTGAGGTCGCGTGGGTCCGATTTTCGAGGTAAGTTCAACACAACTTTTGTCCTATGCAATGTAACGAACATTTTAGCGTTGGTTTCGAACTAATCGGACACCGTTTCGATGTTGTTTCGAGGGTCCGAAGGTTTATGTTACGTTGTTAATTAACGTTTAATTCCCGGAAAATTATGGGAAATTAGTATGATGTTATTTGAGACCTTAGTGACCCTGAAAACTGATTTTGGACAGGGTTCGAGTATTCTGGAAAATGCCGGAAATTTCGGAAACGCGTGTGGCGAGAAAACGAACTTTATGGACGGTGTGTGAGTGGACTTGCTTTCTAAAATTTAATGCATGCATAAATGTTTCTATGATTGCTATGAATGTGAATGTGATTTGTGGTGATTTCGATTGTTGTAGTTATACGTATTTTAATAATGTAAAAATGAAACTGCACGTATTTCGAGACTATGGTTTCTCTTACGTTTTGATGATGGTGTGATGAACGATTTTACATGAAGTGTGCGTATGATGTTTTAAGAATGTTTTGACACGTATTTTGCGAATGACACGGTTTTGCACGTTTTATGAGATTTTGGTTATGATGAGATTGATCATGATTTTGATAAATTGAATTTGGAAGTTGAAATGAGATTTGTGATTTCAAGGATTTAAAACGGATTTTGAAAAAGGTGATTTCGGGCTTGGTGCCCAGGGCATAAAAGTAATTTTGATTAACGAGATTTCGGTTTCGGAAGTTGAAAATGGATTTCTGGTTTGGGTTCGGGATGATGTTTCCGGATGCCGGCTTACGGAATCATTATTGCGAATTCGAATTCAAAAATGGATGACGGTTTGATAAAGTGATTTGACATGATTATTCCCGTTTTTAATGATGGTTTGATTATATTTTGTGTAGTAAGATTTGGGGGATTGAATGTGAAATTCGGACACGAGTCCTGTTATAACAAAATGTGATTTCGTTTAGGTCTTGGAATTTGGATCACGATGGATCCCGAGTTGTTGTGATTGACAAATGGTTTGGGTTTAAAGACCCGTTGAAAATTGTTTTGGGTTTAAAGACCCGGTGCTATTGCTGGAGCACGTTTTGAGTTTAAAGACTCGTTTAATTGATGACGGGGGAGGGCCCTTAATGAGTTTAAAGACTCGGTTACTGTTTTGAGTTTAAAGACTCTGTATGATACCCCCCCAAGGCCTATTGATTATGTTCTGAGTTTAAAGACTCGTTGATATCCCAGGAAGGCCTGATTATGCGCATGGTTTTGAGTTTAAAGACTCGGGCGCACTTGATATCCAGCAAACTGATTGACTTGTGATTTATTGTTAATTTCTGATGTTTCGGATGTGTTAGGCAGTGGCCCAGTTTATAAGATTCGATGGATTTGGATTATGTTGTGTACTTGGATTTGATTCATGGTTTTGGGCTGAGGCCTTGTGTTGCGATTGCGGGCTAAGACCCGAGGGTTAAGAAAAAAGATTTTGATTTTTCGTACACGATTTTTCTTATGATGAAATTGTAACGGATTGCGAAATGATTTACGAATGCATGCATTGGTTTTACATGGAGGGTAGAAATGTATTTCTGTAACTGTTTTATAACTGATTTATTTTTGTCCACTTACACCTTTTGGTTTTTATTGACCCTCCAGGTCGTGGCGCGTTGATCGAGGCTGATCGTGAGGCGGAGGCATGAGTAAGTACACGTGTGGCTATCCCTGGTTTGGCAAGCACTGAGGGTAAGTTGGGAATTTCAGTCGACTTGCCAGACGGGAGTAGGACCGGGCACGGTTATCAATGTCCCTCCGGGGGCAGTCCTGTCATATGCCGCCTATTCTAACACATGCTCCAACAGATCTAACCATTGCTAGCTCATTCGTCACATACATACCTATTAGGATGAGTCCACGAACACCAACCTCACTAATGGTCAAACTTGACCATACCAACCTAGCCTGACTCAACATGAATCATAGGTCCACCGTGCTTCCGCTGTGCTACTCTGATCAACCTAACGGTATCCTGATTGTTCGTACCGAAACATGACCTACCAATGGTCATCGCATATCCCAGCTTGGTTAGTGGTTCCTAATAGACACCAGCACCTCACGACTGGTCACAACCTCAACCCACGATGTGCCTATCCTACCATTAACAAGAATCCCAGCTCGTGGCACATCATCTCCGATCTAGGGCTCACAGCACACTAATCCTGAATTTCCGCTCATACCGAGCCAAAATTCTAAATCTACGCTCTGGTCGGGGAAACTGACCTCCTCGGATTCCACAACTCTGAGCAACCCATGCTCAACCAATCTTCATAACCACACTGACACACAATCGTCACATACCTCCCCGGATTCTCACTAAGGTACTCACAATCGTCAAGCATACAATCATTGCTATGGGGCATTCCTTCAACTCCTATGATATCAGGTTTCGTTACCTCCGCAACACGAGGCATCCGAGTAACAATCTCGAACAATCTGACCAAGTGGTCACAATTCAATACTATCTCCATCCGGTCCAATAGGCCAACTAGCCAACCATCGATCGTATCTCTCACATCTAACTCACTGGTTACCATCCGGGTTAACCACTCTGGCACACATCCGACCCTAAGGGCCAACCAACGATCGTTCATATCCAATGTCGAACACGTTATCCTCTCCAGCTCTAAGATGACATACATAATACCTACACCGCGTATCGGGCGACTAGCGCCAAGTCGCTCGTGATCTCGCCACTAACTAAGCCACTAACTAATGTACTATTTCCCTAGTATCTAGGTTGATGACGAGCTGTTCCGCGTTGAGACATCACATCCACAGTAACATCACAACACACAAGTCAACTAACCAACTGCTCTGAAAGCCATAACCTCACCTAGAGCGCACAAACCTCGCTCTGATACCAATTGACACGATCCACCCTCAATCCCCCAAGATTAAGGGATAAGTCATGCTCCCGTCTAACCCACGTGCAACACGAAGGCTAAAAAATGTCTAACCTCCATGGAACACGTAAGCTAGACAAGGGATACGCAGGTCAACGTCATCAGTGTCTAGGTTGATGACGAGCTGTTCCGCGTCGAGACATCACATCCACAGTAACATCACAACACACAAGTCAACTAACCAACTGCTCTGAAATCCATAACCTCACGTAGAGCGCACAAACCTCGCTCTGATACCAATTGACACGACCCACCCTCAATCCCCCAGGATTAAGGGATAAGTCATGCTCCCGTCTAACCCACGTGCGACACGAAGGCTAAAAAAATGTCTAACCTCCATGGAACACGTAAGCTAGACAAGGGATACCCAGGTCAACGTCATCCAAAACACCCTCTGATGTCTCAGAGAGTGCAGAATCACTGTGGATCACATGTGTGATGTCTCCATCTCACTAACAACGGCCCGCACCGCATCAACAACCTGGAGGGTATCGAAAAACATAAAATACTATGAGTGGAAAAAAAATATAAGTGCAGAAAATATTTTATAAGAAAAGACATTTATACCCTCCATGTAAAACCAATGCATGCATTAGAAAATCATTTCAATTCCCAAGTAAGAAAACCGTTTATGAAAACCAGAAATCCTTTCCTTTTCTCAAATCACTGGGCCTTAGCCCAAAACCATAAATCAAATCCAAGTACGAGAACTCAGCCTAAAAATCCACAAATCCAAATCATCCGGGCCACAACCCAAAACGTCTGATAACCATGTGAAAATCAATAGTAAAGCACAAGTCAATCAATCTGTTGGATCTCATATAACCTAGTCTTTAAACTCAAAACACATATATATCAAGCCTTCCCGGGATATCAACGAGTCTTTAAACTCAAAACACAAAAAATAGGCCTCGGGGGATATCACAATAACTGAGCCTTTAAACTCAAAACATATCAATCAAGGACCCTCCCCCGTCATCAATCAACTGGGTCTTTAAACCCAAAACCAGATCCAGCAACAGCAACGGGTCTTTAAACCCAAAACCAAGTGAGAATCATAGAAAATCCCGAAATCCATCGAAATCGAAATCTGAAACCAAATCCGAAATCATCATTTGAAATCCAGATTTCAAATTCAGAAATCGAAAGCAAACTGAAATCCGAAATCATTAGAAACTGGCCCTCAAACCCGAAGGCACTTTTCGAAATCCATTTATGAATCCTTGAATTTAAATCATAATTTTGAATCCCAAAAGAAAATCATCGAAATCATATCAAATCACAACATAAGACAGAATCTCGTAGAATGTGCAAATACGTAAAATATCTCGAAATACATGCAAAATGGAAATCATATGCATAAACATAGAAATCACATATAGAAAACATATAAAAATATTTATGCATGCATCATAAGTTAAAAAGTAAAGTCCACTCACAGAACATTCATGCTACCGCCTAGATACACGTACAATACGTCGTTCCCGACTAATCCACTATCACCGGACTTCCTGAACCTGTCCAAATCACATTCTAAGGTCACTAACTACTTCATAATGCTTCTACTAAATCCTCGTAATTTTCCCGAATTTTTAATTATTTTTCAACGATGTCCGATCAACTCGTATCGAAACGATGTCTGATCGACTCGAAACCAGTCCCAAAATGTTCGTTACATCGATTACAATAAAAGTTGTGTTGAAAACTTCCCCAAAAGAGGTACCATGCGCCCCCACGCGCCTCCAAAAGGGACTGCGTGTGGGCCTCACGCGCCAGTACCAGTCGTCTTCAACCTCTGGACAACCCGGTCCAGACCGGTCTAGTTCAGCCAGGTCCAGCCGAACCGGTGTTCACAGTTTTGTGCCCATTTCCAGTCCTTTTTCGATCCTATTTCATCCTACACCTTCGTCCCAAGATTTCCTATTGATCTAGCTACTTAAAGCATAAAATTAGAACCCATAGCTTACCTTCCCGACCATCAATCAAGCCCATGCTCTACACCCATGTCCATCCACGATTCTGACCTCCTCTAGCCTCAAATTCAATCCCAGTCGACTTGTATTCCCTCCAGAATCGTGTTCCAATAGGTAGAATTGACCAATAAACACTAAAAACCGATATTCAATTTTAAACCATAAATTTACCATTCACGGCTTGCTGGCCACCATCCACAGCAGGCCTCAAGGCCAATCTCATATGACTCGTCTTCACGTCCAGAACCTTTCCCCATTAACCATATTCATTTTTAAACACAAAATACAAACAGGGCAGTTACCGGTTTCTCACCTCATCCAGCCGCCGTGCACCACCGTGGCCATCATCGTTGTCGTCTCACTTTCCCCTCTCATTCCCATTCATAAAGTACAAGCAAATGAGGACGTTTGAAGGTGGTTGTATGGATTGTTCCTCACGATGTCGCTCAATCCTCTGTTTTTTTTCTCTCAAACCCGTGCTAAACCATGTAAACCAATTGTTTAAAAGCAATCAAGGGGGTGAGGGAGAGACTTCCACAACCTTCCAGTGAGGGACATGTGTCCCAATTCTGGTGGGAACGAATCCCTAAGCAGCCAAGTGTCACCAATCGGCTAGGCACAAATCCCAATGCAAATAATGACCAAAATACCCTACTTACCAAAGCACCAAAATGCCCCTCGACTTTCAAACGTCATAACTTTTATGTCGTATGTCGAAATCGGACGTGTCACTTATCTACAGACTCGTGACGTTTGGAACTACGTCACAGTCATCGGCCAAAGTCTGTTTGACTGCCCGAATCAGAAGTCAACGTTTCGCCCATTCTAGGGGAAAAACTGTCATTTCATACTGTGTAACGACCCGTCCCGGAAATTAAGGTTAAGATAGTGATTAAGATGGGCTTAGTGAGTATAATCGGTGACTAGTGGGTAAATGACGATTTTGCCCCTAGTTTGGGTAAAAGTTGACTTTTAGTTCGGGTGGTCAAATGGACTTTAACTGGTGACCAAGACGTAGTTCGGGACGTCACAAACCCGCAGGCAGGTGGCACGCCCGATTCCGACATCCGAGGAGGAAGTTATGATGTTCGGAAGGTTGAGGGCATAACCGTAATTTGGTTAAACTAGGGGAAGAGTTGACTTTCGTTACGAATGGGCTTTGGTACGATGACCTAGGATACTTAGGTAGATCTCGTCGTCCTGAGTTCGATGACAAGCGGCACGTATTCATCGAACTTACGAGGTGTGAGTTACGGGTCTAAAACGGTAAGGGTAAAATAGTAATTTTGACTTAACATGAGGGGTATTTTGGTCTTTTGGGTTGTCTGGGGATTTGTGCACATAGAGGGAAATTGGATGGCTGAGATTGGGCCATTTGTGAGAGGAAGGGTAGGATGGTGACACGTGGGGCTTGACTAGAGGCTTCCAGGATTGTGTGGACGGGTCCAATTTTTTGGGGTTAAATCGTGCACGTGTGTGTGTTCTTTGAACCAGGGAGAAACAGAGAGGGAGATCGAGAGAAAATTGAGGGATGATGGTGAGTGTTGGTGTGTTCTGGTGAGTGAGGAGTGACTTAGAGTTTGAGAGGAAGACAGTGAGGAGGTTTGGAGGTGCGGTGATGATCTGTGCGTGAGTTGAGAGCCACGGGAAATCAGAGAAAAAAACAGGGAGGACGTGAGTGTTTGTGGGTGGTGTTGTGGCCGTGATCAGCCAATCGAGGCCAGTGGAAGTGTCCAGAGGCTGGAGGTGAACGGGAGGAGCTACTACCTCGCGGCTGAGCTCACGACTGCGATCGGAGGACAGGTAATTTCTCATCCTCTTCTATTTGCTCTGTTTAGCCGTGGAAGTTCAAAGTGGAAGTCCTGGCTTTAGGGATAGAATCGAGAAGTCCTGTGAGGTCTAGGGAGTTCAGTGGAGTCCTAGGAGTCTTCTGGTTGTGCTGCCGTGACGGAGGAGTGCACGGTGGAGGCTGGACGATGGAGAGTACCTTGTGTGCTCTGTTTCGCCGTCGATGTTCAAATCGAAAGTCTTGAAGTTTGGGGTAGAGTCGACGGTTTTGGTGAGTTGGGTGAGGTTTAGGATGGCCCTATGAAGGGTTTAAGCTAGCCACCGTGATGGGGGGTGACCTGGGTGGCCGGAGAAGGAAACAGGGCAGTGTTCGGGTTTTGTTTCGAGTTCGAGTCGATGAGTATTAGGCCGTGTCGAGGTGATTGGATTAAGGGAATGGGTAGCCTAGGTCTGGACGATGTTGTTGGTGAAGAAAGGAGTTGATTTGGTGGATGGAAGGCGGTGAACCGCTGACGCCGGTTCAAGTTGCAGACACTGTGCTGAACCAGGTCTGCTTGAGGTAGACGGTGACACTGTAGCAGCGCGTGAGGGCCACGCGCAGCCACTTTGGGCGGCGCGTGGGGGCGCGTGCGGCGGTCTTTGGGGAAGGTGTCAATATGGTTTTTGGTCTAGGTGTTGTGACGAGTCCGTTAGAGTTGGTTTCGGGTTAATCGGACATCGATTCAATGTAGTTCCGCGAGGGTGAAGGCTTAGGGTTCCGATTCGTTACGTTTAGGACCCGGGGATTTTTGAGGGAAATTAGGTGGACGTTCGTAGACGTGTTAGTAACGTGCTTTTGTGGTTGTTGAAAGGATCGGGAGTTCCCGAGGAAGCTGAGGAACGTACGAGACGTTCGGGACACAATTGAGGGCTCGGTACAGTGAGTAGACCCCTTCTCTAAACTCGAGCATGCATAACTGTTTTCTATAATTGTTTTATGGTTTTAATCATGATTCTATGTTTATCGAATATGCTTTGTTGGTTTTACATTGTTGCACGTTTTTCGAGGAAGTACGGTTTTCAGCACGTTTTACGATGAAGGTTTGATTTCTTATAATGATGCCATGATTTTGGGATTTCAAACGATAAGGGTTTTCAATGATTATAAAAGGATTTTGGAACATGATTTCGATGATCAAGGTTTTCGGTTTTAGAATCGGATTTCGAAAAGCGAGAGTTGGTTTTAAAGTTGAACAGTGGATTTCCGAATTTGGGTTCGGAATGACGGCTCTGGATACCGGAAGGGCATCAGACCGGTGATTTCGAATTCAGGTTTGGATATGGATTGAGAAATGGTTTTCAAATGGTTTTGGATTGGATTTGCTGGATCTGGTTATTGGGTTTAAAGACCCGGATATTGATTGACGGGGGACGGACCCGGATTGAGTTTAAAGACTCGGGAGTTTAAAGACTCGGATATATTTTTCCCCCGTAGGCCTGTTGAGTTTAAAGACTCGGGAGTTTAAAGACTCGGATATTATTGAGGCCTGGATTGAGTTTAAAGACTCGGGAGTTTAAAGACTCGGATAGGTCCAGCAGGTTTGATCGGAAAATGATGGTTTGATATTCACGTTTTATGATACGGTTTATGGTGCTTATGATATGATTTCTATAACTGTTTTATAGTGTTTCTGTTTCTTATGATGTTTTATGGTGATTGATTTATAACTGTTTTAATAACTAAGTTATGCATGTGGTTTCAAAACGGAGGGCTAAACCCGGTTTTCTTATCAAATGGTTTTGGAAACTTTTCTTTTATTCATGGTTCGCTCACACCTTTCTGTTTTAAATTGCCCTCCAGGTCGTGGAGCTAGAGCGGGGTTCCGGCGTCGAGGCAGCGTCTGAGGCATAGAAGTCACGAGAGCGATCCCGGCGTGTTTTAAATTTTCCGTTGTGCGTGTACTTAGCTTTTCGGTTTTCTTTCTTCTGTATTAGTACTATGGTCTGTAAACTGTTAACTTCGGGATGTATTGCATAGTTTCTCCTGCGTCTGACTGAGTTGTTGGTGGTAACGTGTGAGTTTTACTTTGGTGTTGTGTCGTGGAGTCAGACCGAAGCAGGATTTACCTCGGGTTTCGGGGTGAAACCGGGGTGGGTCCTGACATACCGTCTGTCCGAAATCCCTCAACTAATCACCGCTTAATCTTTATTAATCCATCATTAATCACTAATTTAATCCCGATATCCGAGACGGGTCGTTACACAGCAGACCCATGGAGAAGTGGCAGTTGGTCCTGGGACTAGCTAGGGATCTTCTTCTGTATTTCTAATTATAGAAGCTGAATTAGAGGCCATGTGTTTTTTGGGGGGCAAAAAAGAAGAAAGAGGATTTCAGGGATTGCAACAAAGACGTCAAGAAAAAAAGGAAGCTTGTTTAACTGCCAAAACACGGACAGTGGGACCATTGAAGTCGCGAGTAGTGGGACAACTTGAATCCGAAAGTCTTTCTAACCCAAGAGCTTTTGAATCCATAGGGCAATTTTTACACCCGAAATAAACCAATATGGGCTTGGGGAGGGTTTTTAAGAAATGAAAGACCCAATCTGAATTTTGGCCCAAACCCAACTAGTATCCACAGTTTGATCGTGAGGAAGCACAAGCGTAGTTTATACAATTACAGTGAAACTGCTCCGAAACCGTCAGAATGGGCAACGGGGATATGCGACTAACTCGTTGAGATGGAGATCCACGCAAGAATTCACGTGTCGATACTCTCATGCCACCTATAAAAGGAGAAGAAGCCGTCTTCTCAAAGAACAACCAATCAAACAAACAAACAAACAATTGATCAAACTCAATCAGTTACAATAACTGCAAACCCTCCAAAGTTTATTTGTTACCCAAAAGCTCGCATTCTTAGCAAAATCTGTCTCTTCGATCCAAGATCAAGATTCAGTTCTCCTCTCGACTCTTCTCAGTTCTTACTAAGAATATCAAAATTTCCTCCCAATCTAGCTTGCATCCCAAGTTCATTTATGGAGACTTCCCGACCACCATACATCATTCCGACTTGTTTCCGCAGCTTGTTTTGAATGCCACTTTCCTCATTTCGACATCATCCAACCAGCCTTTGAGATCCTCACAACCTCACTCTCTGACATCATCACATCTTTTTTACTACTTTACCAACACATTTGATATGATTTCCAACGGATGTTCATCCAGTTTATGGTCTCTCAACCACGAATGTCAACTCATGGCTTATTCTAGAGATAGTTTACTTCATGAACTTATAATTCACTTCACAATGCGAATACTTAATTTATGTTCCAAGTGTTTTTCTCTCCCATCTCCTTCTCTATACCGAGTTTCTTTAAGTCTCGCTTCGATAATTGAAATATACCAACCAATGAATCCTATGATACATAAGCCCTAGAACCATCTTCGTATTTTTGGTCTAGTATTTAAGCAGTCTAACTTGAAGAGGTTGATTCTGTCCAACTCTCCCCCTCTAACTTTGAATTACACATTGCTAATATGAACACGTTGACATTGAATTTGGATTAGGCGCAAAAGAAAATATTTAATGTCGTCCTAAGAGGCATAGAAAAGAACAGTGTAAACAAGATGTCCGCTTACTCCACTTTCACTTGATTCGAACGATGGTCCATAAGTCGTAATTCAGAACCAACTTATAATCATGTTTAGTAGCATACTAGTGGCATGCCTAAACATAAAGGCATCTAGAAGGCCAAGTCCGCTAGACAAGCCCACTTAGGGGAGGACCGCGACACCATGGTCCAAGGCTTTTAGCCTTCACCCCATTCGCCCTAGTCACTTATATTGCACCCCGCTGCGTCGGGCTATAGTGAAGAGATCCCCCTCACCCAAACACTTGCGTATACGTTATTTTAGAAGTGAGTCATCGAATAACAACCCCGAATTCTGATACAATAACATTTTGAGTACGAACACATAAGATGAAATAAATTGTTTTAGCCCATGACAAATATAAAAACTTCGCAATGCTATTTTTCAAATTCTAAAAACGAAAAATTAAGTTTGAGTGCAAAAAATAATACGATTGACCTTTCACATAGTTTCATGATAGAAATAATAATTTTTTATACTATAATTTCTTGTACAACACATCACAACAATCGAAAAGTAAATAAGATAGGTGTCAATCTGTCATCAACAAACCTATATGTTTCTAATTTCTTCTAGGAAAGACGACCAAGCAAGTACCCGAACGATCAAAGTAATCGAAGTAGGCGAACAAGAAAGCCATCCAACGGCTGGCAGCTTGCCTCTATTCCATTGTTCACTTCTTTACGCTCGAACATTATTGTAGAGAATACAGCCCATTGAACCGACCGCGTCTATTTCAACCTTTATTCTCGTCTCCTTCCCTTCTTTCCTTTCCTTCCTTCAACCTCGAAATTAGTGCTTCCTCAATTTCTCCCTATTTTTGTCCAAACGTATTCTTCGATGGCAAATTAAAGCAATTTCATATTCGATTCCAATCGTGTGAACTCAAATTTGAGAAAAACCCCAAAAGATCACCCAACTTCGATTTGGTGAAAAAGCTCCAGGTTCCAGGGTCCAGGCTTTATTGAATTTGGGCGAAGGTGTTCAGAGCTGAAGGAGAGGCTTGTTGGCTACTTGGGCTACTTTTCACCTCTCAAAGATCTCACCTTTGATTCGGATCATGGGTACCCAATTCCCCAAATCCCCAATTTCCTTCGTTTCCTTAATCGTCTTCGCCTTCTTCATCACCCTCTGCTCTTTCCCCACCGTCCGATCTGAATCCGAAGCCGAATTCGAATCCGATTCCAACATCATCCGATTTCCCTCCGAGTCCGATCCCGCCGACTCATGTGGCAGGGCCTTGCGGCCTCAATCTTTATGCCCCGTCAGTTGCTTCCGACCCGACCCCGTATGCGGCGTAGACGGCGTAACTTACTGGTGCGGCTGCCCGGACGCCCAATGCGCTGGTGTTAAAGTGGCGAAATTAGGGTTTTGTGAGGTGGGTAGTGGGGGCTCGGCCCCGCACTCCGCTCAAGCTCTGCTTTTAGTTCACATTGTGTGGCTTATCGTCCTCGGCTTTTCCGTCTTGTTCGGCCTTTTCTGAGAGTTTTCAAATTCTGGCTTAGCATTAGTCTAAGTGAGCTCTTTGATTTGAGGAGGCTGATTTTTTTAGGCTAGAAGATGCATTTGGGTTATTGGGTTTTGTTACACATTGGTATATGATTGATTGATTGTAGATTTTGAGTCAGTTGTTGATTTGTTTTTGAAATATTTTTAGATCCAAACAATGTAGAGATTGTTGTATTCGTCTTATTTTTTTTTTCCCATGAGAAATATTCTGTAAACTTTGGATCATAATGACATAAACAACATTCTAATTTCAGGCATTATTTCCCAATTTCCTTACGTTTTTCCCCATTGGATTTGATTTCAATCATGAATTCGAAGACAGTATTTTAGCTTCAAGCACTTCCCTAAATTTGATAAAATTGATGAATCATTGAATCCAACATATATGCTGGCAATGTTGAACTACTCCACCAAGAAACAAGGTATGGTTGTTGGATTGTAGCCTTGCAATGATTGATTGGTGATCCTGTACTTTTTCGTCATTACCTCATGATCTTCACATGGAAGTGAAAAGAAATGCATAGATTTTAAGCTGGTTATGGCCTATGGGGAATTGTCATTTGTTTGTTAAAAGGGCATTATCATTTGTTTGTTACAGTCATTTTATGCAATAGAAATACATATAAGGATTTTTCTTGTTTTCCCATTTGGAGTATAGAATTGTATTGATTCTTTCAAGCCTATCATTCAAGCTAGCAAGGAATTGGGAATCAAGTGAACCCAAAAAAAAAAAGGCTTAATCAAAACTCCCCTTCTTTGATACATGCTAGTGGTATTCCAGTAGGCGATTTCGAATTTGAAACTCAGAGAATAAAATTGATACCTAACGTATATGGATCTTCCCCTTCCCCTTCCCCTTCCCCATAAATCATTGTAAAAAAATATGAATTTTTTTTTTCATACTCTTTAACAATGCGGAACAACCATAAATGCCTGTTCTGACCCCTGCGTTGTTAGTGATAATTGGGCTTCTGATCTGGAAAATCATATAAAATAGTGCTTTGTGTTTAGGATTATTTGCTTTATGAGATAATTTTTGAGCAATTAACTTATAGGTCCCTACTAACATGTAAATTTATTCAAAAACTTGCATATAGAAAAATTAAACTCATAGGTCCTTTGACTAATCAAATGACTATACAATTTAAAATAGACCATAGTTTTTATATAAATTACAACTAATGTCATCTAATTGTAAACTAATCCAACAACAATCTAAAAATCACTTACCAACATTTATCATGATTTCAACATTACTTTTTATTTTTTTATTATAAGATTATATTGAGGATTATTAAAATATTACTCCTATTTATATATTTTTTTTCACTTGAGCATTTTAAAAGTAATATGAATATCTAATCTAACTTAAAGTAAGATAATTAAAAGCAGTAATTCTTCAAAAATACTTTTAAATTTAAAAATTCTTTATCTTCCGATATTAAATAATTTGATTAATTTCGTATAGTTTAGGGTTTAATTCTTGAATTTTGTACCAAAATTCAAGAATTAAACCCTATGTCGTACGAGTTTTCACCACCATCTCCACACCACCAACACCACCCACCCCCACCCCCAAAAAAAAAAAATTCTATACCCTACCGTTGAACCCTAGACAATACGGATTTTATTTTATTTTTTCTAGAAAAAATTCAATCGTAACTATATACAATATATATATATATATATAATATTTATTATATGTATGATATAATAAAGGCTCCAAGAGGTCAAAGAAATCAAACACTAAGGGGCACATGGGGTAAAAAGGACAAAAAAGACAAAAAAGGGCACATGTGGAATTTCTTACTTATAATTTCTGTTTTGTGGCTTTTGAATAAAAAAAGTTTGAAGTAAGGTCTTATTTTGTTTAATATACAAGTATTAAAGGTTTTAAATAAAACTAAAAGTTATTAAGGATGTAACAATGATTTACTCATAATTTTTTCGGCCTTTTAGGGTTGGCCCTTGTGCTTCTTTGTGGGATCAGTTCTTTCTTCTTGGGTCAAGTTTCGCACGTGGAGAAAACAATACCGTGGCCTGGTTGCTATGCACAAGTCTGACCCTGGTTTGGTTCATTCCAAATTTTCAGAATAACCTAACTCGATTAGGATATTCAGGCTTAATATTCTTTCCTAATAATAAGCCTAAAAAATAAATAAGCCCAAACATAGAAAAGTCCAAAACATCCATCGCCTACTGGTAAGTAGCAACATGACACCACTATAAAACCTTTCAATTGATAATCAATGATGAAAATATCGATATCGACGGATATATCGTTAGTCGAATTTACGGATATCTCGCCCCAAATATCGTTATCGATATCGATATCGTTTACAGTCAACAAAAATAACGGAAATTCGGTCCAAAAGTTAGAAATTTGGAATGAAACTTTGGGACAAAACTTAAGTACCCAATAATGATTATATATGACTAATAAAAACTATAAAATGACTTTGATATAATAACTATTTGATGAATCATATGATAGAATATAGGTCTGCCGATAACTAACAGTATAAAATCTTAAAGATAAACTTAAATTTAAACCTAATTCTATTGATAATATTGCACTAAGAATACTTTACACATTGAACTTCATTAAAAACAAGTAGAGTGTCTACCAGATTGAAAATTAGATTGGTCTTCATCTACCAAGGCACAAAAGTTTTGCCAAGTGATGCTACTTGACCAAAAACATAGTATTCATATATCTCCTTTGAATGACCTACTTTTTCTCCATAGACAGGGTAGTTCAAATTTACACAATTAACTTCTCCATAATCTTCATTGAGATGAGGATCTTCATAGCCTTCATAACCATGTCGCATTTGAGGGAGATGGCTGTCTAACTGGTGGTAACCATATTGACCATAAGCATATGGATCATTTGAGTTGTTACTAGGATCGGTGCCTAAATTCATTGACTCAAAACTAATTGCCATAGAATCCTCAGAAGATGGTTGTCAGGTCCAGTCCCAATCCCCCGTGCGATTAACGCGGGACGCACCTAATCCCGTCTGACACGAAATGTCAAACAAGGGAAAATTCCGACTTTAGCCCACTCGGGGCTTCAGAGTACACCAGGATCCAGAAGAGGAGTGTGATGTCTCGGTCTCTGCTACAGACCGCATCCGTGATCAACCTGAAGGGCATTCAAAACATTAAAAGCTATGAGTGGACAAAACAAAGAATTTATAAAAACATTTTCACAAAAAGACATTTATACCTTTCACTAAAAAGCATGCATGCATTCGAAAACCAGTTATCAACCATTAGGGCCTTGGCCCAAAATCGTAAATGAAACCACCCATACGGGCCACTGCCCAAATCCATGTAGGACTCAGCCAAAAACCAGTATATATAATATAATATATATCACATATAAATAATACATATAACCAATCCTGTGACGGTTTCCAAAGCAACGCGTGTGCTACCTAGGGTCTCAAATCCCAAGTTTCCCCAAGATCCACCTAGGTCAATGTTCACAGGTCAATGACTAGTAAGGTACCCAACCCAACAGGGGCGACGCCACTCAGTTAGTGTTTCGTGACTACTCCGGGGTCCACCCAGGCCAACGACCCTCCCCGGAGGAGAAAATCCATAAATAAGGAAGGTATATGATAATCCGTTATGAAAACATTCTTAAAACCTTTCAAAGGATTCATGACCGGTCCCCATAAACCGTCATGAACCCAGAAATCCATTTAAGGTCTTCGACCCGAAATCATAAACGTAAACTAACTCGGCTTCAAGCCCGAACTCATGACTCAACTGGGCATTGAGCCCGATTTCTCACGGTTAGTCACGATTCCAATCGTAGTGATGCGTGCAACCATTCGTCCAGGACCACTCTCAATCCTGTTATGTCACCGTGAACATATCAACCGACACGACCACCTCTAGATCATGGTGCACACATCACCAATCGATCTCCTGAACCGTCAGCACTCTGAAGTCGAGCCTCCAGTGGCTGCTTGACAACATGACGTGCATTGTCAGGACCCATCCCCAATCCCCCCAGGATTAACGAGGAACACTCCTGATCCCGTCTGACACGGAGTGTCAGATTAGGGAAAATTAAAACCTTTAGCCCGAAGGCTTCTAGAGTACGTCAGGATCCGGAGGAGGTATGTGATGTCTCGATCTCTGCTACAGTCCGCACCGTATTTAACCTGAAGGACATTGAAAACCGAAAGATTGTGAGTGGACAAAAAGCAATAAGTTTAGTAAAACACATTTCATAAAAGACCTTTATACCCTTCACTAAAAAGCATGCATGCATAGTAAAACCATTTATCCAATCACATATGTTTAAACAACCACATCCATACGGGCTCCTGCCCAAAACCATTTACAGAAAACCATAACATAGTAAACATATGTGGGATTTCAGCCCAAATCCATTTATTATCATAAAACACAATTTCGCAAACAAATTGAAATCATTTTTATCCATATATTTCATATAACCAATCCTGTCATGGTATCTAGAGCTACGCGCGTGCTACCCGGGGTCTCAAGCTCAAGTCTCTACAGGGTCCACCCAGGTCAATGTCCGTAGATCAATGACCTTCCCTGGAGGTTATAATCCATAGCCTTTCTGAGAATAAGGAACCCAACGGGGGCGACTCCACTCAGTTAGTGCTCCGTGACTACTCCGAGGTCCACCCAAGCCAACGACCCTCCCCGGATGAGACAATCCATATATAAAGGATGGTATACGAAAAATCCTTTTAAAATCATTCTCAAAACCTTTCAAGGGTTCATGCCCGGCCCCCATAAGATGTCATGAACCATAAAACCTTTCAAAGGTTCATGCTGGTCCCCATAAACCGTCATGAACCATAAAACCTTTCAAGGGTTCATGCCGGTCCCCATAAACCGTCACGAACCAGAAATCCATTTATGGGTCCCTAACCCGAAATCACAATCTTAAAACATAACTAGGCCCTAAGCCCGAATCCACATACAAACTGGGCCTCGTCCCCGATTTCGTAAAGTAAATGGGCCTCATGCCCAATTTCGTAGACCAAATGGGTCTTGTGCCCGATACGTAAGTCAACTGGGCCTCGAGCCCGATTTGCAAGCTAACTGGGCCTCCGGTCCGATACGTAAACCAACTGAGCCTTCGACCCGATACCTCGTTAAATCAAATGGACCTCAAGTCCAGGAGTTCTTAAATCAAATGAGACTCGTGCCCGATTCCATATTATCAAATCCGAAATCGATTCAAGAACCAATTGGGCCTCTAGCCCGAGAACATAGCTAAAAGAGACTTCGAGTCCAAGGGTTTCCAAAACAAATAGGTCTCGAACTCGAGTTTACCTAATCCAAAACCATTTCATGAAATCATTTCCAAAACTATAAGCACGGAAAATCAGTGCAAAACCATAAACCTTGATTTACGTGCTTGCAAGTAAATCGCCTCGAAAAGTGTGAAGCCATATAATTCACCAATATCCAAATCAACATCAAAGAATCATATTTATAAACCATATAAAAAATTTATGCATGCATCACAGTTTAGAAATCAAGGTCCTGTCATAGACCGTCCTAAGCTGCCACCTCGATTTGCGTGCCATAAGCCTCACTGGGCCAATCGTCGTCACCGGGACTCCTAAACCTATCCAAATCAACCTAGAGGGTTACTAACTACCTTATTAACCTCTCATTGAAGTCCCGTAATTTTTCCGAATTTTTAACTATTTTAAATCTTGAATCTAAACCTTCCAATGTCCCGAACATTATTGAGACGGTGTCCGATCGACACGAAACCAGTCCCAAAATGTTCGTTACATTGAATAGAGTTTTTCACATGTTGAACACTTCCCCATTGGACCGCTCATGCGCCCTTACGCGCGGCCGAAAGGGGTTGCGCGTGGGAGCCACGTGCGCAGTCACTGTTCACCTTCTTCAACATTAAGAAACCCGGTCCATTGGTTTTGAACCAGACCGGACCGGCGTGGCCGGTTCAATGTCCAATCTCCCTTATTTTCCATCAAATTCTGTCCATTTTCATTCTAATCTCTTCCTAATCTCATTTCCGATCTTCCTACCAATTAAATTATGGAAAATGACTCTCGGGTTTGGTTTGGCTCACCCCCCCCCCCCCCCCCCCTCCCCCCCGCCGTCGCCCGCCGTGGACCTCCGTGAGCCGCCGTCCTCATCATCTCAGTCTCTCAAGCTTCCTTACTTGAACGTATTAATGCAAGGTGATAGTGGTGGTATGCTTGTTCAAGGAAAATGGAGAAATGGTGGTTTCGGGTTGTGAGAAAACAGAGAAGGAGGATGGCTGATCAAGTGAGAGAGAAGGGGAAATGGACGGCCAGGATGAAGGGAATGAGTGAGATGAAGGGCTAGGATTCAAAGTGGTTAGGGAAATGATTAAATAAAGCAAGTGGATCAATCACATCTTAGATCCACTAATTGGGGGTTTGGGCTAATGGGATGAGTGACATTGTCACTCATCCATGGGTCCCACCTAAATATCTGCCCAATCAGATATGCCAAGTGTCTTCGCCTCGTAATGCATGCAATAGTAAAATCGAACTTCCGTGACCCATAACTTTCCCGTTCGTTGTCCGATTTCGGCGTGCCGCCTGTCTATGGATTCGTATCGACCCGATCTATGTAATGATCCTCGGCCCTAGGCCATCGGACCTCCCAGGTCAAAAGTCAACTATTTACCCCTTTTAACCAAATTACCAAAATACCCATGAACTTCCGAACGTCATAACTTCTTCCTCGAACATCGAAATCGGATGTGCCACTTGTCTATGAACTCATGATGTTCCAAACTACGTCACAGTCATTAGCCAAAGTCAATTTGACTGCCTAAACGAAAAGCCAATGTTTTGCCCACGACTAGGGGCAAAACAGTCATTTTTCATCGTTCGTCTAACTTCGCCCAACTAATCACTGATTAATCTCAATAATCCTTGATTAGTCACTAATCTAATCCCGAAATTTGGGACGGGTCGTTACATGCATCGTGACCTCTCCAGAACGAACACATCCCCAATCCGGAGGTGAGTGTCGTATCGTCTGTCGCCGTGCACACAACACTCGTTGCGACCACGACTCAGACCCGTAGGTCATCAATAGGGCCACATGACCAAGACAAAACCAAATGGGTCTCATGCCTGAGTTTACCTTTTCAAAATCAAATCCATTTCATTTAAACCGAAACGACAAACACGCATAGGCACCGTATAAGGCCGAAATCCCGAAATACATGCAGATACGTAAATACGAAGACACCACAAAAAAATCACTCCTGGAATCACAAAACACATATTAAAACACATAACAAACATTTATGCATGCATCAATTTAGAAAACAAGGCCACTCACATACCGTCCGAGTTGCCGACTCGATACAGGCGCCAAAACGCCTTCCAGGGCCAATTACCGTCTCTGGGGCTCCCGAACCTGTTCAAATCGTAATAGAGGGTTACTAACTACTTAAATAACCGCTCATTAAAGCCCCGTAATTTTCTGAAATTTTTAACTATTTTTATAGTCGATCCTGAACATTCGAACGTCCCGACCTATATCGAAACGATATCTGATCGACACGAAAACAGTCCCAAAATGTTCATTACATCGAATAGATGATTTCACATGTTGGAACCATCACCAAAAAGTGGGCCACGTGCTTACACGAGCAGGCAACAACCCCTGCACGTGGGAACCACGCGCTGCTACAGTTTCACCACTGAGCTTCAGCCGACCAGCCTGTCCGGTTCAGTGCTGCAATCCGGTCCGCCTGGATCGGCGTGACCGGTCCGAGGCCATTCCTCCCTCATTTTTGTTACATTTTTCCCCCTTTCAATCCTAATCTCTTAGTCTCAACATTTCCTATCATTTCACGTTTTAAAAACCTAAAAACCACGTTGAGAACTCACCTGTTTGATTCGGTGAATAGTGGCCCTGCCTTCCTCCGTCTATATCTCTCGACTCCGGCCATCCTCATCCCTGTAAACTGGCCCAGTGAGGTCGTCTCAATCCCTAGAAGCTGTTAGGTTCATTCAAACCAATCAATAAACGCCCAAAACTAATTTTCGAATTTCAAACTACAAACGGGTGTTCGGGTTACCTGGGCTCTGGGCTATCGCCGTCGTCCACGGCGGTCGGCCGTCCTATCCCTTGCCTCACAGTCCCTTTCTCAGTCTTTCTCACACTCAAGGAATAGACGAAGATATGTGGGGTGACATGGGGTGGTGTTTGTGCGAGATCGAGTTTGGTTTGGATGAACAAAGAAGGTGAGATGGATATGCATGAATGAAAGGAAGGGGGCAATGGATGGGTGACACTTATCACTCATCCATTGCGCCACCTCAAAATATATGGGCCCACCTGAGGACAAAAGTCCACGTATGCCTCGTAAAGCGTACTGCCATAAATAGTACCTCAAAACTTCCGTGAACCGTAACTTTTCCATCGAATGTCTGATTTCGACGTGCCACTTGTCTACGGACTCGTATCGACCCCGATCTATGTAACGGTCCTCAGCCCTCGGCCATCAGACCTTCCATGTCAAAAGTCAACTTTTTACCCTCGTTTAGGGGCAATTTCGTAATTTCACCATGAACGTCCTTTAATCCTCGGCTAATTGGGGATTAGTCACGTTAATCTGTAATTAAGTCTTAATGAATCCTTATGATTAGGGACGGGTCGTTACAATGGGTTTCCATATCCTTCATATATGTTACGTGTCCGAATGTAATCTTTCCCAACACCACTGATTTCTACTCCTTTTTCTCTACAGCCATGATCATAATCTTGGGTGACATGAGTGAAATCTGTCTCTCCAATAAATGGGCTCAAGAGTGCATATTTTTCGGTTACATGTTCATTTCCCCTGTCATCATCCCCTTCGTCATCCTTGTCTTCATCGTTTGTCTCAACACCATCTCCTCCATCATCATCATCATCATCATCATCATCATCATCACTTGTAGATTTATTTTTTATATAGTCCCTTACTAGTAGCATCAGCTCGCAAGTCACGTCTAGTGATAGAACCAAGCATTGATCTCTCCTATGAAGACATCTCCCGCTCACTTCTTACTTCCTCACTCCCCACTTCTTCATATATCACTCTATCGACATTAACACTGTGGTCACTAGTAAGATGGGCTACTCGAGGGTCAGGCCTTCCTCTATCATCATCCAAGTGAGCTGGCATAATTCATGCTTGAAGTGGATCAACCTTATTACCTTCCACGTGTTGACCAGTCGTTCGTGATTGTACAACCATAGGTGAACGAAATGTTTTCCAACCATCTCTAAAGTTGATCAACTACAATAAGAATGGTGTTAATATCAGGTCATAGATGTACAGATTCCAAAATATCAAGGTTCATATATGGTAGTGAACTTAAGTCTATTCCAAAATTTTGTAAACCCAATTGCCCATTTGGATTGAGTTTGAGGAATACTTGTTGAACTGATTGGACGAGGTAGGAGTCATGCCCAACACCTGCTTGATATTGATATCAGGGATTCAAGTAATAAGTTAAAATCATGAATGAAATTTTCTTAGTAAACAACAATAAAATAAAATATTAACAAATTCAATGAGATAAAAATATACCAGCGGCATGTAAGGGATGCACTAATGTTTTTTCCCATCGTTCCTGTATGATTTTGAGGACCCACTTCTTTCCTTTAAGACGGGTTATCTTTTCTTTCATTCGATTGAACATATCATACAGGATTGGCATGGTTGGGACTACCTCTGTATCAAAAATTCGAAAGATGTTGTATAAAAGTTCATATATTGACTGCATCACCTCCAATGACTCCCATAATCTTTGGTCGAGGTTATGAGCCTCAACCCTCTTGTCTTCTACTTTCCTACTCAGTGGGCTACCATGCCATTGATCACTGGTAAACAATCTTCTAAGGCCAACTTTATGCTTAACTATACTGTTTATACAAATATAGTTGGTTGCGAACCTTGTTGCACTAGGACGAACCAAGTCTCCTTGACAGAATTCATGCATCTGAGCTAGTAACCATAGATGATTATAAATGTAGTTAGTTGCCTGCCTAGCATTTTTTATGATGGTCGACATTGTCTTATTCTTCCCAATATCTTCAAATATTATACAATGGGCTGCACAAGGAGTCCAATACATTGGATACGTCTTCATCATTTCTTTTCTAGCCTTCTTAAAGTTCGACTCATTATCAGTAACGATCTATACAACATTTTGTACTCCAACCTCCTGAACAACTTCCTTCAACAAATTTTGTATGTATGAATAGTCTTTATGGCTTTTGGAAGAATCAACTGACCTGAAAAATATAGTTGAACCCTTACTATATACCATGAAGTTGATTATGGATAACTTTGTTGGACCGGTCCAACAATCACACATTATGATACATCCATAAGTTTCCCATTGTCACTTTTGTTGCTCCACATAGGCCGTCATATCTTCATACTCCATTGGAAGATATTTATTTTTCATTTCATATGGAGAAGGAGTGGACATGCCTTCACCAGCAAACCAAAACATAAGTTAGCATTTAATGCTATTTCATAAGTTAAATAAAAATATATCATAAATAAATTTATTAAATACCTGATCGTTAGGCTTCAATAATCATATTCATAAAATGATGAGAGTTGGCTTTATTTGGAGCCATACCTTCATATATAAAAATTTGCTTATGTATCGACCCAACTTCTCTTTTGTCCCTTTCCACATATATTTTGTAGTATTTTGTTGACTTCGTGCGGTTTTGTAGAGCTTTGGTTCTGGAGGAATTGGAAATGGATCACGCAAACTTTGTGACCGACGCATCTGTTGAGGTTGTTGACGACTGCTACTGCCTCCTTGAGCACCACATATGGTACCAACTCCATAAGTGTCAACACTTAACCGTGCCTCATCCCTCGTTGTATTTACAGCAAAGCGATATGCTGCCCTCTCAGATCTATGCAAATCCTGTGGATAAGCGAATCCATCATCATCATCGCTGTCATTAATCTGAATGCTCTGTTGAGTGTTTAGTGGATCTCCTCTCAAGCCAGCTCGTATGTTCTCACCAATCATATTCTTATTCTTTTTAGCAGTATCTTTACTTTTGATCCATGCTCTGACCTTATCCCTAATAGTTTTAGGTATATCTTTGTATTTTTGAACATTTTTTTTTCGGATCAAAACCTGCTAGGTGAAACTTTAATCGTGTTATGCCTCTACTCTGGAACTGATGTTGACAAAACGAACCTATGACACCGTTTTTATTTCCAGGAATTGCAATGACATATTTCCATGCTGCGTCAATTCGTCCAAGTCTTGGGCGGCATTCACTTGCACTTTCACTAGCCATTTTATGAAATCTAAGTTACATGAAAAATAATTAGAATTTGATAATGACAAATAATAATAATAATAATAATACAAATAATAATAAAATTATTTCAATTAGAATATATATTCTAAGTTATACTTTGATAATGATAAAAAATTAAGGAGCAAAAACACATATATTCATAATTTTAATATATATTCTAAAATAAAACATATATTATAAATTAAAACAAATATTACCAAATATATGAATTACCCCATATTTTATATTAAAACATACATTACTACAAAATATTTTACCTAATAATACATTTTGAATTTTGAAAAAAAAAACGTTTAAGGCTTCATTTTTTTTAATATTCATAATTAAGGAACAAAAGCACATATATTCATAATTTTAATACATATTCTAAATTAAAACAAATATTACCAAATATATGAATTAAGCCATATTTTATATTAAAACATACATTACTAAAACATATTTGACCTAATAATAAATGTTGAATTTTGAAAAAAAAAAAATTAAGGCTTACTCTATTTTTGCTATTTGGGGTTAAATGACAGGACCCATCCCAATCCCCCGGGGATTAACGCGGGATGACCCTACTCCCGTCTGACACGGAGTGTCAAACAAGGGATATTTCCGACCTTTGCCCTCCCGGGCTATCAGAGGATGCTAGGATCCGGAGAAGGCATGTGATATCTCGGTCTCTGCTTACAGTCCACATCCGATGTCAACCTGAAGGGCAGTCAAAACATTAAAAACTGTGAGTGGACAAAACAAAAGTTTATAAAAATATTTCATCGAAGACATTTGTACCCTTCACTAAAAAGCATGCATGCATTCAAAAACCATTTAACCTAATGGAAACCATATGCGGGAACTAAGCCCAAATTAGAAATAAACCAAGGTCGAAAGGACCACAATAAAATCGACCATATGGGTCACCGCTCAAATCCATAAGAAAACCAACAAGGGACTCAGCCCAAAACCATAACCATACTAAAACCAAGTACATGAGCCACTGCTCAATCCTGTGGACACCTGTGCACACCACATATCACATATCATATATCCATATATATATATATACATACATATAAGTCACACAACCAATCCTGTCACGGTATCCAAAGCTACGCGCGTGCTACCCGGGTCTCAATCCGAGTCTTCTCAAAGTCAAGGTCAATGTCTGCAGACCACTAATCCAACCCGAGGTTATATTAACCATAGCCTTCCTGAGAGTAAGGAACCCAACTGGGGGGTGACTCCACTCAGTCGGTGCTCCGTGACTACTCCGGGGTCCACTCAGGCCAACGACCCTCCCCGAAGGAGATAATAGAAGTAAAGGAAGGTATATGCACATATATATACATAATACAAATATCCATGCCCGGTTCCCCTGAACCGTCATGATCCATAATATCCAGTTCATATACATATAGACCATATCCTCCATGTCCAGTTCCCATAAACCGTCATGTACCATGATAACATAACTAAGGTTCATGCCGGTTCCCATAAACCGTCATGTACCATAATAACATAACCAGGGTTCATGCCGGTCCCCATAATCCGTCATGAACCACGATACCTTAACAAGGGTTCATGCCAGTTCCCGTAAACCGTCATGAACCGAGAAATCCATTTAAGGTTCCCTGACCTGAAATTAAAACCGTAAAATAAACTGGGTATCATGCTTGAACATAGGACATCAGCTGGGCACCGTGCCCGATATTTGAGGTCATATGCCCGAGACAAAACAAAATGGGTCTCATACCCGAGTTTATCCTTTTGAAATCCAAATCCAATTCATTAAAACCCATAAGGAAATACAGACCCGTATAGGCACCATATAGGGCCGAAACCTCGAAATACGTGCATATACGTAACCACATACAAATGCACCCATGGAATCATCAAACATGTAATAAAACATATAATAAACATTTATGCATGAACCAATTTAGAAAACAAGGTCCATTCACAGACCGTCCTAGCTGCCGCCTCGATTTGCATGCCATAGGCTCTCCCGAGCCAATCACCGTCAACAGGACTCCCAAACCTGTCCAAATCGTAATAGAAGGTTACTAACTACTTAATTAACCTCCTACTAAAATCCTGTAATTTTATGGTATTTTTAACTATTTTTAAACCGATCCTAAACCTTCTGATGCCCCGAAACATATCGAGACGGTGTCCGATCGACACGAAACCAGTCCCAAAATGTTCGTTACATCGAACAGAAGATTTCGTATGTTGAACACTCACCCAAAGAATTGGACATGCATCCTCACGCGCCCAAAACAGGCCCTGCTCGTGGGCCTCACGCGCCAGGGTACTGTAGCTGCATCTTCAACCTCCAAAACCGGTCCGAACCGGTTTCCTGTGCAGTCGGTTTGCCTGGACCGGCGTTACCGGTCCAAGCTCATACAATCATCATTTTTTGTCCGTTTGGTCCCTAATTAATCCCTAAACTCCTATTTTCATGTTTCCTATCTATTCTAATTAAAAAAACCTAAGAGAAAACTACTAAAATCCATGGTTTGATTTTGAACCAAACAGTTCAGTTTTTCTAAAATTCCCCCACGGCTTCACATTCGTCCAAAGCTTCCCAAAACCATCTTAATAGCTTCCTAATAACCCCCTAAGCTCATCCTAATCATCTAATAGCAACCATAATGTCCAAATCGAAAAATAGAAGAAAATGGGCCTAACCGTGAACTTTGGTTCTTTGTGGCCCTCACCGCCGTGCACGGCGGCCCAGTAGCTTCCAACCACCGTCCTCTGGTTCCTCAGCCTCTCTCTCACACTCAGGGTCTCACAATCATGTTCAAAAGGAAAGGGTTGGATTGGTTTGGTGAGAAGTGAGATCGGGTAGTTTGTACTTGCGTTTGAATGAAGAAAATGGAAAGGATGGTCGATGCATGAATCAATATAGGTGGCCTATGGATGGGTGACAAGTGTCACTCATCCATTGGGCCTCCATAAAATATCTGGGCCCCACTAAAGTCCAAAAGTGCAACCGTCTCGTAATTCGTGCAATAGTACCCTTGAACTTCCTTGAACCGTAACTTCGCCGTCGAACGTCCGAATTCGACGTGCCGCCTGTCTATGGATTCGTATCGTCCTTATCTACGTAATAGTCCTCGGCCATCAGACATCCCAGGTCAAAAGTCAACTATTTGCTCCTTTTAACCAAAATTACCAAAATGCCCCTAAACTTCTGAACGTCATAACTTCCTCCTCGAACGTCGTAATTGAACGTACCACCTGTGTATGAATTCGTGATGTCGCGAACTACGTCACAGTCATCGGTCAAAGTCCATTTGACCCCTCGAATGAAAAGTCAACGTTTTACCCACGCTAGGGGCAAAATGGTCATTTCGCATCGTTCGTCCGATTTCGCCTAACGAATCACCGATTAACCTCACTAATCTAATCCTGAAACATGGGACGGGTCGTTACATTAAAAACAAAATTAATAGTAAATGATATAATTTATTATGACAAATAATTAAAAAAAAAGTTAACAAATTAAATGAAACGAAACACAGTGTTTCGTTTCATTTTCTTCTTTACTCAACCTAGATTGATCGGTTCACAATATGATCAAATTAGCAATTGGGGAAAATCAGAGGGGCGACTGGGCCAGGCGGCAACTGGGTGAGGCGACCGTGACAGTGAGGGCGAGACGGCGCGAGCCACATCGACGATGGATGAGACGAGAAGGGTGGCGCTGCTGTCGAGGGTCAGTCAGTCGTCGAGAAGGAGTAGAGCGAAGCAGAGAACCGGGGATGCAGAGGTGGTTCGACTGGTTATGCGGTGCTTCGGCGTCGACGTCGACATATCTGGGGTGGGCTTCGGTTGCCACAACACCCCCTCCCCCCTCTCTCCCAAAAAAAAATTTATACTTTCTCAAGCGAAGGTGGTGACTGCACTGGTGAGCCCGTGATTAATTTTTGTTGTTTCTTCCATCATTATGTTCGTCCGTGTATGTATTGAATCATTGATTTTTCAATTCTTGATTCCTTGTGTGTATGATTGATTGAAATGGAATCAATTGAGTGCCCTTCCTCTATTCAATCCGTGATTTCGGTCATTTCCTGGGTATGATTTGCATTTTTTATATTTCGGTCATTTGCTACCGAACTTCACTTGTGGGTACAATAGGTTGGTCCAAAATCGGAGGTTGCATGACAATATCGGTAATTTCGGTCACTATCGCCCGAAATCGACGATATCCGTCAATAATGCCCGAAATCCCTGATATTGGGGGAAGAATTACCTTCACCTCCCTAGCTGCCGTCGACCGGAAAAACCGATATATCGGCGATTCCGTCGATATTTACATCGTTGTTCATAACACTTCAGACTTCACTTTCATGCATTCAGTTTATATAAAAAATAATTTGAATTTTGGCAAAGATTAAAATTCGATTAAGACTTTGTTTCAATTCTGCTAAATTTTGGCTGTTCAATTTCAATTTTGTTTTTCATTTATGAAATTTCAATTACTTGGGTCGATTTTTCAATTTGACCTAACCTTTTAAAATTATGATTTTTTTTTCCTATTTGGCCAACAAAGTTTTTATTTGCTACCATCTTTTTTTTTTAATCAAAGTAAGCCATGTATCAAATTGCCCCAAAGTCGGGTTTTCACTTTTGTTCTTTAGCGAGGGAGAGTTTGAATTTGTGGGCATGCTAATGCTTCTTTTTCAAACTTAGGCCTAAAGCAAAATCACCACCAAATCAACCCAAGTCCTGGCCAGATACATTGAAATTTCAAAACTGTGTGTTTAATTTAACTAAATGTACTTTCTTTTTCCTTTTTTTTTATTATTAATCCAATAAAACAAAATGAACAATCAATCATCTATAACTTCATAATTAAGTATCGAATTCAGCCTATTCGCAGTAATATAAGAAAATGCGCTTCATTTCTTCTTTATTCCACACCAATAGCCAAAGTAGTGGTAAAAAGGATCTAATTGGTGAATGGATCTAATTGGGTTTTTCCCTCCTTATACGATGACTTTCTTGTTCCTCAGTCAACATCAATAGGGCCATCAAGCCATAGATATTTGAATAATATTCATTCATTTTTCAGTTCCTTCACTAAATTATGACTCGGCATTTGCAATTGAAGGGTCTAGATTGGCAGAACCATCACCCTTCTTTCCACAGAACAACCCCAACTTTCCTCCAAATGCATTATTCAATTGTATACTATTTACTTGCAGTTTCCGTCTCTTCGAATACTTAACATTTTGATCCTTTTTTGTCCCCTCAAATTCACCTCAAAACGAAAAGGAAAACAAAATTTTCGATTTCCATTAATTCCTCTTAAGCCATGGACTCAAATTGTGAGGTGCAGAGCAAAAAGAGAAGGAGCAACCAGAAAAAAGATGAAGCAGCACTTTTAATGGAGAATTTGCCCCATGAAATCACCATTGACATCATGTCAAGGCTACCCTTTTCATCTCTGGTAAAATTCAGGTACGTTTGTCGAGGTTGGCGAAATCTAACCCAAGACCAACATCTTCAATCTCTTGATCATTTGCATCACTCAAACAACACAGTAAACACAAACAATCTATGCCTAATCTTCCACTGCGATTACCCCATAAGAAATCATCTTGGTTTTGTAGATTACCCTTTTCACCATGGTCAAATTGAGACATTGGTGGTGAAAAAAATTCACACACCTTTCTCTGCTTCAATGCCTGAATTTGATGTGGTTGCCTCATGTAATGGTTTGCTATGCTTATCTGATTCCTTGTACAACGAAGCATTATACATATATAATCCGTTCACAAAAGATCATATACAGCTGCCTAAGTCGATTCAATTTCCGCATCAAGAAATGATTTATGGATTTGGGTTTCATCCATTGACTAAGGAATATAAAGTAGTGAAGATAGTTTATTATAGGAATGCACACAGAGGTGCGTGGAATCTATTTAGAGTTTACCGTCCTCAGTCAGAAGTTCAAATTCTAACTCTTGGAAGTTCCAATTGGAGAAGTATAGGGAAAACAAGTCACTATCTTCATCACTGGCCAGCACAAGTTTTGGTCAATGGAAGGCTTCATTGGGTTACTAGGAGAAGAAGGTATCACCCCGGTCGAAAGCTGGTGTCTTTTGACTTGGGGGATGAGCAATTCAGGGAGGTTCCAAAACCGGACTTTGATGGCTTAAACAGGTGGGATTATCATCTCCTTGTTGTGAGGGGTTGTCTTGCTGCAGTTTTTTATTGTCGTTTCGGAAAATTGGAGATGTGGGTGATGAAAGAGTATGGCGCGAAGGAATCATGGGTGAAAGAGCTGGCGATAGGAAGCCATGTCCCAAAGGCATTGAAGCAAGAGGCTGATAGGTCATGGAAGATTTCAAAGATTGCTACGAAAGGAAAGTATGCTAGGGTTTTGTGGGTTTTGGCGAGTGGAGAGATCTTGTTGGAGTACAAAAGTAGAGCTCTAGTTGTTTACAATCCGAAGGGTGGACATTTTCAGGATCTTATGTTTCAAGGGATGCCAAAATGGTTTCAAACTGTTGTTCATGTGGGCAGATTAAACCAAATTCACACACTTGTAAATGCGTAATCAAATGTTTAAACTTCAAATCATCAACTTTTATGTTCTTTCTCTTGCAAGTCTGCTGATTCAACTCAATCCTTGTTATTGTTTGTGATCTTTGAACCAAATTATGCAGTCAAACGTAATTGTTTTGACTAGAGGAAAATCTTGATAACAATTAGTATTAAATGCTTATTTAATAACGAACTGAGTCTTAGTGTGGCAAAAAAAAAAATCTAAATAGTTCTTCAATTGCTAACAAACCCCAGAAGTTCCCAGAATTAGTTACCATTTCCTGGAGCTTGTGAACAAACGCGGAAAGAGAAATACCACTAAGAACTAATTGACTTCTTAATGTCAGTACTTGAGATTTACCGTAGTACCTTACCATTTTACAGCTTGTTTTCCCATTAAGTTTGGCAATGAGTTCTAGCCCCTTTAGTTTAATTATAGTCCTACCACTCTCACCAAGCATGGTCCCACCAGCCCCAAACTAATCTCACCTCTTTGAGGTTGGCGGCCCTATCCAAGAATCTCACCTTAAAAAATTGAAGCAAAAAACATAACCAACATCATAGCTACTAGGATGCGTGGATAACAGCAAGGATTTAAAGATGTCGTACCGAAAGAAATCCCAATTGGCCTTCTACCGATACTAGATATTCAACATTGCATAGATTTTATTCCGAGTACTTCTATTCCGAATAAGGCTGCTTACATGATGAGTTCTAAAGAATATGAGGAGCTACGAAGAGTTGAAGACTTGTTAGACAAATGATTGATCAAGGAGAGTATGAGTCCTTGTCCTGTTCATGTCCTTCTTCTGCCTATGAAATATAATTCTTGGTGGATGTGCGTTGATAGCCTAGCAGTTAACAAGATCACCATCAAGTATCGCTTCCCCACTCCTCGCCTTGATGACATGCTAGATCAACTTCATCGAGCCATAGTCTTTTCCAAGATTGATTTGAGTAACAGATACCACCAAATACGTATGAGGCTGGGAGATGCATTGAAGACTGCCTTCAAAACTAGGGATGGTCTCTATGAGTGGATGGTAATGCCTTTTGGGCTCTCTAATGCCCTTAGCACTTTTATCCGACTTATGAATCATATTTTCAAATTATTCATTAGTCGATTTGTGGTGGTGTACTTTGACGACATCTTGATTTACAGGAAAGATCAAGATTCGCATATGGAGCATCTTCGACAAGTATTCATTGTTCTAAGGGAACAAAAGGTATATGCCAACCTGAAGAAATGTGAGTTTATGACTAATAAGCTGGTATTTTTAGGCTATGTTGTTTTAGGTGCAGGTATCATGGTAGATTCTAGCAAAGTGGAAGCCATTACAAGTTGGTGTATTCTAGCTTCTATCCACAACATTCGAAGCTTTCATGGCCTTGCTTCTTTTTACCAGAGATTCATCAAGTGATTCATCACTATCATTGCTCCAATCACCGAATGGTTGAAAGAAGACAAATTTGTGTGGACGCCTGAAGCACAACAAAGTTTTGAGCTTGTTAAAAGGAAAATAACGAAGACTCTTATCCTGATGCTTCTCGATTTCAACAAGGTGTTTGAGATTGATTGTGATGCCTCAAATGTTGGGATTGGTGCTGTTCTAAGTTAAGAAGGTAAACCAATCGCCTTTTTCAGTGAGAAGCTCACCAATTCTCGCTTTAGGCATGCTCGTTCGGTGGAATTTCTCCAAGCCTACAATTTTCATATCAAGCACAAGTCGAGAAAGCAGAACCAAGTTGCTGATGCGCTTAGCCAAAGATATTCTTGCTTAAGCACAATGAAGATGAAGGTTGTGGGATTTGAAGTATTGAAGGAGATCTAGCAAGAAGATCCAGCTTTCAACGAAATTTGGAAGTGATTGTTCTAATGGATCTTATGGAACCTATCAAATGCAGGATGGCTTTATTTTCAAAGGAGCGAGCTTATGTATTCCCGATTGTTCATTGAGGGAAGCTATTGTTGCCGAAACTCATGATAGAGGTCTTGGGGAACACTTTGGTTGGGATAAAACCCTTTGTCTTGTTCAAGAGCATTTATACTGGCTTAAGATGGTAAGAGATGTGTCCCGACATATGGAAAGGTGTAGAGCTTATCATCTAGCCAAAAGCCATGGACAGAACACTGGATTATACACTCTACTTCCAGTTCCTAGTGCACCTTGGGACAATGTTAGCATTAACTTTGTGGTCGGATTACCTCGTACTCAAAGGAGCAAGGATTCCGTTATGGTTGTTGTTGATCGGTTCTCAAAAATGGCCCACTTTGCGCCTTGTGCTAAAACTCTAGATTCTTCTCATGTAGCCGAACTTTATTTTAAGGAGATTGTCAAACATCATGGTGTTCCAAAGACAATTACTTCAAACCGAGATACTAAGTTTGTCAATCAGTTTTAGCAGACTCTTTGGCCAAAGTTGGGGACTACTCTACAATTTAGTACGTCTCATCATTCACAAACGATGGTCAAACGGAAGTTGTTAATCGGAGTTTGGGTAACTTCTTTGTTGAAGTCGACTGCTGTCGTCAACGTTGACTTTGCTAACGTCAGCGTTGATTTTTTGGTCAATGTTGATTGGCCACTTTGACCTGCTGGTGGGGGCACGAGGACACGTATTTTGAGGTGAGACCAGGACCATTATAAAAGTTTTGACGACACGAATCCAATGGTGGTGGTTTCTAGTCGATAAGAGATCGTTACGTTGGTTAAATTGAGGTTTGAGGCCTAGGGAAACGTGTCCGGGACATGTTGACTTTTTCGGGAATTTTGGAGATTCTTGATTAGGACTTGTATAGGTTGGTAGTAACCTTTGAGTATGTTTTAGACAGGTCTGGATGACCGGAAGAGGTTGGATTAGCCTGGAGAGGCTTATCACACGCGTATCGAGGCGCAGCTTGGACGGTATGTGAGTGGACTTTGTTTTATGAATATGATGCATGCATAAATGTTTTATATGTGTTTATGAACATGATTTGAGATGCCATGAGTGCATGTGATTTACATATGAATTGTTTGGCATTTTTCAGAGTAAAATGCATTATTGCACGTAGTTCGAGATTTATGTTTTATATGATGTTTGGGCTTCGACGGAGTATACTCCGTGCTTGTGTTTTATGTCATTCTGAGGTTTCACGGAGAGGAGTAAAACTGAGGAACTGAGTTACGATTTAAAGGATTTCACGGAGATATGTGAAATCGAGATTCGGGCTAGAGTCCCAGTTGAACGACCTTTACTTGATTGAAGTCAAGGGTGTTTTTGAAAGTATTTTGGAAATGAGAAATGGTTTTCAGCTTTGGAAATATCTTTCAGGCGTATGACCCAATTGATTTTAGGTTTGACTTAGAGTATAGTCAAACGCGAGATAAGTTGGGCGGTGACCTAGTTATGAGTTTTACGAATGATATTTCGAGCATGAGACCCAATTGTGGATTCCTGGGATATGAAGTGTCGTGGGACACTGGATTTCGGACTGTGATCCATTTGGTGATGTTCGGTGCTTGAGGCCCTATTGATGATGGTATTCGGGTTTGAGTCCCGGATGATATGACGCTTGCCTTTGGACTGCAGATGTGTTCCTTCCAGAGAGGTCACGATGCACTACATGTTGTCGAGCTGCCGCGGGAAGTAATGACCGAGGGAGGCTCGACTTAGGAGTGTTGATGTTATCCTCTGAGATCGATCGGCAATGTGTTCACAATGATCTAGTAATGGTCGCGGCTAGTGATGTGTTCACGACGACATGCTAGGATTGTGAGCGATCCTGAGCTATATGTACATGTGCTAGAATTAGAATCGTGACTGACATTGAAGATGAGATGTGTTCCCACGTGTTCTATGATTTGGGCTGAGGTTCTGTACGTGTTGTCTGGTTTAGCCTAAAACCCTGTATGATTTGGTTTTGGGATGAGACCCTACTGAGGTAATGGCTTTGATTGAGAAGCATTTTCACTGTGTTTTGATTTGGGAAGCAATATGTCTTGCTTCAGAGAAAGTATTTGAAATAATTTTTTTATGATGCATGCATGCTTTTACGTGGAGGGTATAAATTTCTTTTCGATAAATTATTTTTATAAACAGTTACTTTTTCCACTCACATCTTTTATGGTTTTAATACCCTTCAGGTTGATAGTGGATGCGGCTGTAGTAGAGATCAAGACATCACATGCCACCGCCGATCCTAGCGTACTCTAATGGACCCTGAGCAGGGGACGAGTTTATCCTTAGTATGACACGCGGTGCCAAACGGGAGCAGGCACATCCCACGATAATCTAGGGGGATTGAGATAGATCCTGCCACATGTGGTTGTGTCTTAAGAGGAATTTGGATATTCCTCCTGAAATTGCTCCATCGACCTATGAGTATATAAATATGTGAAATGTGTGCATGTGCAGACATTAGTAGGTAAAGAGAAGCAAGCTAGGGAGAGAGAATGGAGAAGAAAAGAAGAGAAAAAGAAAGGGTTTTGAAAAGAAAACGAGGAGCAGGTGGCATGAAGGGAAGGAAAAACGTGAGTAAAATTAACAGACCCGAAGGTCCCTATATCGGGTTTTTAGTTTGGAGCCAAGAAACTAAACAACGGGCATGCTGGAGTGTTCCTGAAGTTCATACGGTCACTATGATGCAAGAAGGGAAGAATTTGGGTGCAGGAACGGTTTGGTCAAAGACTTGGAAACCATGGCCGAATAAGGAGAAGATCTGGCCAAGCTTTTAGGTATGTTTTCTTACATTTCGAACCCATAGAACTTCATATGGAGACAATTCGATGAAGTTGGACATTTAAAGCATGTAATACGTGTTATAAACAATTTTTCACTGAAATCTAATAAGGTGCACTCACCTTTTAGTTTTGCTCCCCTCAAGTTCTAGAAGAACGTTGGATTTGAGGGAAATTTTGTAGTGACAACTTTGACATCACATCGGTGACGATGTAACAAAGTAATAATTAGTACAAGCATTTGACGTTGTGTTTATGATCACCATTTGTAGTGAAATGTAATTTAATGTTTATTATTTAGTTTGGAATTTTTTCACCTGGACTAAGTGTTCAAGTGTCGTCCATCATCCTGGTATTTTGAAATCCATTGGGATTTTCGAGTCTGGGTGTAACAATAGTCATAGTACATGTAACTTTAATACTCCTTAAACATATCCTGATTGATCATAATCAAATTTCAAATTTATTTATTTTTGTATACGGATTGACACACCCTAATCCAGAATTCCACGAGAAAGCAGGCATCCCTCAAGTATGACTTTCTTGTGAAATTCTTGGTTGGGGTGTGTCGATTATGATAACCATGGAATGCCTTTTGTAGAACCATAAATTACCGGAAAATTGTGGAGCTGCCACGTGGCCCATAAATAATAAAATGTCTAAATTCCCCATGGTAATGACATTAACGGCTCACAAACACCCGCACGTTAAATAATGTATTTACAACTAAATATATTATTTAATTGGGTTAAAGCCTCCTTAATATTAATTGACATTATTCATAATAATGGATATTTAATATTAATATTAAATTTCTTCAATTTTCATCATAATGAGCAATTATTATAATTATTAAATAATATATTTAATAACAATATATAATTTATTTAATTAAAAAATCAATCGACTAATGAGAACACTCCATGGCTCCTAAAGTTTCCAAATAAATAGCGGAGCTCATTCCATTTTCAAGGGATGTCGATTCTTTGCTTCGAAGTATTTCTCTTTCCTCTTTAAAAGCTAACTTAGACATCGGAGTGTTCTTGGTCGAACAACCCCCTAGGTAAATGACCGAGGCAACAATAGCTGATTATTGTTTGCAAGAATTGTGAAGACTTTTTCGCTGCGAGTACAATTTATGTTTCAACAACTGGTGCTTTCATTGAGAATCGATTGAGAAATACTCAAGGGGAGCTCTCACGATCCTTCATCCTTCATCATTCTCCGTTCATCGTTTATCGACAATGTTCGAAGTTCTTGAACATTGTTCATCGTTCATCGTACTTCATTCTTCGTTTAGCGGCCATCTTTGGAAGTCCTTGAACGTTGTTCATCAGTCATGTTCAACATTCATTATACTTTGTTTGTCGTTCGTTATTCATCGACTATGTTCAAAGTTCTTGAACGTTGTTCATCGTTCAACGAAACTTTCCTTCAATCCTCGCGATTCAACGTGGTTAGGGCGCGACAATCTATTTAATCATTTGAAGGTGGCATTTCAGCCTTTACGGCTTGAAAAAAGAGCAGAGAGCGCATTGTGTCTCTAGAAGAGCATTCAAAGCCTTCGCCCCCGTGAAGCATCTGAAACCTTTGCTCCGGCGAAGCACCATATCCTTCGCCCGCGCGAAGCATCTGAAGCCTACGCCCCCTCTAAGCACCAAAGACTTCACCCCGTGAAGTATTCGAAGACTTCGCTCCCGCGAAGCACAAAAGCCTTCGCCCCCCGCGAAGCATCTGAAGCCTTTCCTCCCGCGAAGCATCAAAGTCTTCGCTCCCATGAAGTAGCAAAGCCTTCGCGCCCCGTGAGGCATCTGAAGCCTTCGCTCCCGTGAAGCACCAAAGCCTTCACTCCCGTGAAGCACCAAAGCCTTCGCTCCTACGAATCAACCAAAGCCTTCACCCCCGCGAAGCATCCAAGCCACCGTGCCCCGCGAAGCATCCAAGCCACCGCGCCTCGCGAAGTGTCCAAGCCTTCGCGCCCCGCGAAATAGCCAAAGCCTTCGCGCCCCACGAAGTAGCCAAAGCCTTCGTCCCTACAAAGTATCAAAGACTTCACCCCCACGAAGCGCTGAAGTCTTCACCCCCGTGAAACATCCGAAGCCTTCGCTTCCACCAAGCAACAAAACCTTCACCCCCCGCGAAGCATCTGAAGCCTTCGCTCCCGCGAATGCGAAGCATCAAAGTCTACGATCTCGCGAAGTACTAAAGCTTTCACCCCCGTGAAGTATCTAAAGCCTTCACTCCCGCGAAGCATCAAAGCCTTTGCTCTCACAAAGCACCAAAGATGTTGCCCTCACGAAACACCTGAAGTCTTTGCTCCCATGAAGTACCAAAGCCTTCGCTCCTGTGAATCACCCAAAGCCTTCACCCCCGCCAAGCATCTAAGCCACCGTGCCTCGCGAAGCATCCAAGGCTTCGCGCCCCGCGAAGTTGCCAAAGCCTTCGTCCCTACAAAGTATCAAAGACTTCACCCCCACGAAGCGCTGAAGTCTTCACCGTCGTGAAACATCCGAAGCCTTCGCTTCCACCAAGCAACAAAACCTTCACCCCCCGCGAAGCATCTAAAGCCTTCGCTCCCGCGAATGCGAAGCATCAAAGTCTACGCTCTCGCGAAGTACTAAAGCTTTCACCCCCGTGAAGTATTTGAAGCCTTCACTCCCGCGAAGCATCAAAGCCTTTGCTCTCACAAAGCACCAAAGACGTTGCCCTCACGAAACACCTGAAGTCTTTTCTCCCATGAAGTACCAAAGCCTTCGCTCCTGCGAATCACCGAAAGCCTTCACCCCCGCCAAACATCTAAGCCACCGCGCCTCGCGAAGCATCCAAGGCTTTGCCCCTCCCCTCCCGCAAAGCAGGCAAAGCATTTGCCCCTACAAAGCATCAAAGCCTTCGTTCCCCTAAAGCTTCCAAACCCTTTGCTCATGCGAAGCATCCAACCCTTCGTCCCTGTGAAGCATCAAAAGCCTTCGTCCATGCGAAGCATCCAAAGCCTTTGCCCCCCAGAAGCACCAAAGCCTTCGCTCCCGCGAAGCATCTAAGCCTTTTCCCTGTGAAGTGTCCAAGCCTTCGCCCTGTGAAGCATCCAAGCCATCCCTATGGGAAGCATCCAAGCCTTCATCCTACGAAGCATCTAAGACTTCACCCTGCGAAGCAACAAGGTCTTCTCGGGGAAACACCTCAAGCCTTTCTCCAGAATGTTCACAAAGACTTGGTCTTGGAAGCACTTCAATCCTTCAACCTCGAAGCACTTCAATCCTTCAACCTCGAAGCACTTCAAGCCTTCCTCAAGGAAGTAGTCCAAGTCTACATCCTGGAAGCAGTCTAGGACTTTATCCGAGAATCACTCTAGACGAATTGGAGTAAAAAAAGCTTTTAGTGGATAGTCATGGCTGCAATGGGGGCATTTGATAAACCTACAAGTTCTAAAGTTAATTCAAACAAATAAAAAGTTTGTAGAAGAAGCTTCACGCACGAATTTGAAATTCCGTATGAACACATTTTTCATTCTTTGTTCGAAAAATGGTTGACAAATCACATATCGATTGCTCATACCAAGTATTCAATTTTGAAATGAAAATACAATCACGGACAATAAGCAACTAATCTATGTGAATTCTGGGGGCAAGGCACCAATGCCTATCATCTTTTGAGACTCGGTCCATTCTTCAGCTGATAGTAAGGGGAAAGCTGTCCAACATTCCTGACCTCAACCCCTAGCTCTAACTCCAGCTCTTTGGAAGAGATTCCATTGCAACTCGTCATACCCAACTTTAGCTCCTTATTTTCTTTTCGGAGCAAAATTTTGGGGGCATATGATAGCAAAAACCGTTCAAGTCTCAATTTTTGGATTTCCACCCTCATTGAATTTCCACCTCCAAGAATTTGACCAAGTGCTCAGAAGGATTGGCGTAAAATTTGCACCTGCTAGATGACTTACTATGCTATAACACCAAGAAATGCCCCCCAAACAAACTTGGAAGGCATTTCAGGACTTGATTTATCCTTGAGAAGCGAGTCAAGTCTCTGTTTGCTATTCCTCTTCGGGATAGTAACAGTTTTCAAGCGCAATAAAGCATTCAACCCTTACTTGATCAAGCTTTCGAAAAGTCTTCCACTGTCCAAGTTTTTCGAGAATAAAGGTTTCAAGCTCAACTGATGACCAAAGGAGGAAGTCCTTCTATTTATCGGTAGCTGGATTTTTGCCCTTGCATAATCTGAGAGACAACATTGAAGAGCATCTTTCGTTAAGCTCCACAAAGATTCCATTGGAAAGGCAATCCGACTGCAAACTTTACATGCCATCAATTCTTCGGGTTCCTCAAACTCCAGGTCCTTCCCATAGATTGGACTCACACTACGCGAACCGCCATGCTTCCATAAAGCAAGATTTTCAAATTTCTTCGGAAATACACCTTGTGCATCTTAGGATGATCGTCTTGACAAAATAAACAAGTCATAATTTGGATTATTGCCAACAGATGTCCAGAGCTATCATGAATATACCAAAGCCATAGGACTAAAAATATATAAAATTTTGTATATACTTATGTTAAAGTTATATATGAAAAATATATATTGCCTCCATAATTAACACAGCCTGTTCAACTTCACAATCGAGCGGGGCCCACCCACTTCATCGAAGCGCTGCACTCTGCACACAAGAAAAATACCCCAAGGCGAGGGCCAAGCTCAATATGACACATGTCGAGTCCGAACTACCAACCTCAGCCTCCAATCCGAGAGCAACACGTGGCATGTCCCCACCTGTACTAACAGAGCCTCTGACATCAGTAGGCCCTGCCTGCCTAATGCACCACCTAGTGGCGAACACATGGAGATGCTTTTTCAGTGATTGGACAAAAGTTGACTAGTGTTGGCCCATTGCTGAGCCTCCAACCAAAGCCCAGCATGCAACACCTTCTGCAGTAGTCCACCGACAGCCCCTCAAGTTAATTCGTGCCTAACACGTGGTGGTCAACATCGGTACTAACAGACCCGTCAACAATGGCGAGCCCCGTCTACCTGACCAACCACTCAGGAGCAAACACATGGACTCACTCCTCGGCTATAGCGCACCAGCTAACCACCTCGCTTGGCAAGAAAACATACAAGCGCCAGTCTCCATATCTACCAATTGGAAACTCTTAAAAAATAAATTCTTCAAGGCTTTGGTGGAAGTATGCCCTCATGCATCTTGAAATGACCCTCTTTGAAAATGGAGCACATTGCCACTTGAATCATCGTAATCGAACTCCCATAACTCCTAGAAACTTCAAACAAATGAAACTCAAATAAAATACATAATTAATCAGTTTCTAATATGTATATATATGTATATATAACGGGAGGCTTTTGGAGTGCAAAGAAGAAAAGTTGTACACTGCTTTAAGCTAAGAGCAAGTCTAACGGGAGGCTTTTGGATAGGGTAAGGCAGCTCTTGGCCTCTGACCTCCCTGTTTCATGTTCTAGTGGGGGAAAATCTGGCCTTGGCAAGGCTTGCTCGGGGGCTAGTTTGGCCTCCACCATGCCTAGGCTAAGCAAGATTAGAAGGAGAGCCCAACGGCTAGAATTCAGGAAAATTAATAACCAAGAAAGAACAAATCAATTGGGCAGCCAGAAATGACTATAAAAAACCAAGAATTCATACAACCCATAATTCAAAATTTGAACAGAACTTAGGGCCAAAATCACGGATGAACAAAAATTGGGAAAAAATAAAAAAATTTCAATCACGGATGAACAAAAAAAATGCAATCAACACACAACATTCCAAATATGCTACAACTCATGGATGAATAGAAATTGGGGAAAACCAAAATTGGACAGCAAACACGGATGTTCAATTTGGGAAAAAAATAAAAAATTACTCAATTATTTTAACAACTTTTCCTACATACATGACCCACTCACCTCTTGAAACTCTTGAACCATTCGAGGGCCTCACCATCGTCGTTGGAACCTCGTGAATCCCTCGAATCTATCAACGTCTGATTGCTCGCTCAAAGCAATCAACGGCTCTCAACGGCCTCAGTGACGACTCTCACAGTCTCTCCCCTTATCGATCTCTCTTTTTCAACCGGTGTCTTCTCCCTCTCGACTACTCTCTCTCGATCCTTTCTGTTTATCACCCCTCTCTGTGTTTCAATTGTTCGAGAACGATTGAGAGAGTCGAACTCTCCCTTTGTATAAACGAAGGAGTGGCAAAACAGTGTGTTTTGTTCATTTTATTAACATTTTGTTTTGCTGTTGTTTATATTTATTAACATTTTTTTCTGATTTATTTGTTTATATTTATTAACATTTTTTTTTCTGATTTAGTTGTTTATATTTATTTTTTGGTTATTATATTTTCTCAATTAAAATTGATAGTTGTATGTTTTATTATTATTATTATTATTATTATTATTATTATTAAGTCTAACTTGATACTTATAATATGATTATATTATTATTTTTGTTAATATGAAAATTTAAATATCCACATGGAATTAATATTTACTCCTATAAATATGACTCCAAATCATAAATGGTCAAATGAGGAAGAAGTGATGTTATGCAAAACTTGGACAACCGTCACTACAGATGCAATTGAAGGAGTAAATCAAATAAACACTGCATTCTGGGTACGAGTTCGAAACCATTATATTCAAAATTGGGATGGTCTTGTAGAAGGTATCCGAACTATTTAGGGGTTTTCAAATAGGTGGAAAAAATTACGACCGATGCTCAAAGAGTGACAAAGGGCTTCAAAACAAGCTGCGGATTTTCATCGTAGCGGTGCCAATTAGATGGATAAGGTGAAAATTTTTAAATTTATAAATTTAGTATCATTGTGCACAATTTATTTTGTAAATTAATCAATTGTTCTTGACTATATGTTTAGCTGATACAAGCAGAGGTCTATTATAAAGCAAAAATGAATTTGCAATTTATGTTTAATCATTATTGGGAGATATGTAAAGATTGCGAATATTTCAAAGATCCACCTCAGAGAGAGTTTGAAGTAAGTCAAGTTCTCCATTTGGCTCATCACAACTTGAAAAGTCAATTAATTTGGATGAACATGGGGAAAAAGATAATCTTGAAGCCAATATAGGTTCTTTTCACGACCCATCCCAATCCCCTCGGGATTAACACAGGATGTGTCATGCTCCCGTATAACACGAAGTGTCAAAAAAGGGATAATCTGAACACTTAAACCCGACTGGGCCTCTAGAGCACACCAGGATCCGGTGGAGGGGTTTGATGTCTCGGTCTCTACTACAGCCCACATCCGTGATCAGCCTGAAGGGCATTATAAACAATAAAAGCTGTGAGTGGACGAAAAGAAATATGTTCATAAAAAACACATTTCATAAATACATTTATGCCCTTCACTAAAAAGTATGCATGCATACGAAAACCATTTATCAAACCATATATTCAAATAACCATTATTAGGGTCTCAGCCCCAAATTCCGTAAATCCAAATCATACGGGCCCCTACCCAAATCCATTTACACAAATAGATAATATATCAACCATATGTGGGAACTCAGCCCAAAACCGTAAATCCGAGTATATGGGTCATCGCCCAAATCTATAAAACACAGAAATACCATTTCTGAAATCCATTTCATAAATCCAACAAACCATGTTTACCAAATATCATATAACCAATCCTGTCATGATTTCCAAAGTTACGCGCGTGCTACCTGGGGTCTCAAATCCCAAGTCTCCCTAGGGTCCACCCAGGTCAATGTCCGGAGATCAATGAACCTCCCTGGGGTTATCATCCATATATGTCTTCTTGAGAGTAAGGTACCCCATGGGGGCGACTCCACTCAGTTAGTGCTTTGTGACTACCCCGGGGTCCACCTAGGACAACGACCCTCGCTAAAGGAAACAATCCATAAATAAAAGGATGGTATATGAAAAACCATTTCTTAATCATTCTCAAAACCTTTAAAACCTTTCAAAGGATCCATGCCCGGTCCCCATAAACCGTCATGAAACCAGAAATCCTTGTTTCCAAATCCAAATCCATTTAGGGTCTCCGAACCCGAAATCACCTTTATAAACCATAAACGGGACTCATGCCCGATATCTTAACCAACTGGGCCTCAAGCCCGATCATGCGAACCAACTGAGCCTCAAGCCCAATTTCATAAAACAATTGGGCCTCGAGCCCGATTTCGTAAACCAATTGGGCTTCAAGCCCGATTTCGTAAACTAACTGGGCCTCGAGCCCAATTTCGTAAACCAACTGGGCCTCGAGCCCAATTTCGTAAACCAACTGGGTCCTCAAGCCTGGTTTCATAAACCAACTGAGCTTCCGGTCCGATGCCTTATTAAAAAAAATGGACACCAAGTTCGAGAGTTCGTAAATCAAATGGGTCTCATGCCCAATTCCATATTTCCAAATCCGTAATCAATCCACGAACCAATTGGGCTCTTGGCCCGATAATCTAACTAAAATGGACTTCAAGTCCGAGGGTTTCCAAAACAAATGGGTCTCAAGCTCGAGTTTACCTTTTCCAATCCAAAACCATTTCATTAAACCATTACTGGAACCATAAGCATGTATAATCAGTGTAAAACCATAGACCTCGATATACGTGCAAATAAGTAAATCGCCTCGAAATATGTGTAAATATGTAAATCACCAATATCCAAATCATCATCATAGAAATCACATATATAAAACATATAAAGCATTTATGCATGCATCACAGTTTAGAAATCAAGGTCCACTCATAGACTGTCCTATCTACCGCCTTGATATGCGTGTCATACATCTTTCCAGGCTAATCACCGTCACCGGCACTTCCAAACCTATCCAAATCATACTAAAGGGTTACTAACTACCTCATTAAATTCTCATTGAAGCCTCATAATTTTCCCAAATTTTAAACTATTTTTAAACTCGATCCTAAACCTTCGGACACCTCGAACTATATTGAAACGATGTCCGATCGACACGAAACCAGTCTCAAAATGTTCGTTACATCGAATAGATTAAAAGTCATGTTGAACACTTCCTAGAAGAGGTCCCACGCACCCTCACGTGCACCCCAAAGGGGTTGCGCATGAAAGCCACGCACCTACAATAGTGTCACCCCTAACCTCTCGCAGACCCGGTCTAGACTAGTTCAGACCAACCTGGTCCAAACCGAACTGGCGTTGCTGGTTTTCCGCTAATTCCAGTCTATTTTTCATCCTGTTTGATCCTAAAACTTTACCTATCCATTTTCCATCGTTCCAAAATCTCAAAAAGTCAAGATGCACACGAGAAAGTACCTCCTCGATCGAAGAATGGCGATGGTCCCTGCAACCTCATTCTACTGTCGTCTCCGGCCATCCCGTGCCTCAAAATCACGTCCAATGAACTCTTCCTGATCCGTAGAATCACACACAATCAACCAAATTGATCCTAGAATGTTAAATATCGAAGTTCCAAAAATGGGTTCAAACGGGTCATCCGATTTGAGTTTTCTCACCTCCGTCGTGTCGCAGCCGTGCTCAGCCCATCTAGTCACAGCGTCCTAGTCCATCTGGTCACTCACTCTCTCTGTCTCTCTCACCCAGTCCTCACAGTTGATCACATAAGAAGACAGGTTTGTGGTGGTGTTTTTGTGACAATGGTGGGCACGGTTTTGAAAAAGAACGAGGACAATGAAGATGACCAGATGAATGATCAGCATAAAGAGATGAACGATGAGGATGAGTGGCTAAGAGAGAGATGGACGGCTGGGGATGAGAGATGAGAGATGAGAGATGAGTGTTTGAGTTTATTAAATTAATTAATTTAATGGCTAAAGGACATAGATCCCCTTTTTAAGGAAAGTGGCCAATGGGATGCGTGACACTTGTCACTCATCCAAGGGTCCCACATAAAATATCTGCTCTATCAGATTTTTGGATTATTTTATTCGAATCTCGAGATGCGAAATTCTAGATTTCGATCCCGTGACCATAACTTCTTTGTTTGACGTCCGATTTCGATGTGTCACCTGTCTACGGACTCGTGACGTCCTGATCTACGTCACGGTCATTGGTGCTCATACATTTGACTCCGCTATCCAAAAGTCAACATTTTGCCCAAGACCAGGCGTGAACTGGTCATTTTACACCTTCCGTCCGATTTCGCTCAACTAATTACCGATTAATCTCACTAATCCTCCATTAGTCACTAATCAAATCTCAGAATTCGGGATGAGTCGTTACAACTTTCCCCCCCCCCCCCCTTTAAATAATTTCGTCCTTGAAATTCCAGACGTTCCACCAACACTCACGTCGCATCGTCTACACTCGACCACGTCGAGTGACATTGATCACATGATTCGAGTTGATGCCACCCAACAATCCTACCATTACGCCGACACTTCCCACAGTGTCACCACTCGACAGTCGCCAGTCAAAACTGACATTATACTCATTTGTGGTTACACTAACCACCAACTCACTTAATTTGAGTATACATATACCAACACCTCACTCAACCCGTATATAACTGGACCCCATCGAATACCTACCCATTAATGATACACATCACAACTCCAGGGCTCCACTAACCATCCACGGCTCTGGGCATCTGCTCATACAATCACTGAACCCATCAAAATCAATCTGGCCCAACGCACAATATCTAATATCCAATTCACGTTCTCAACCAATCCAATGATATCAGAACTAAGTCGACTACCATCACGTTCATTTACATACCACTGGTATATATTATATACTGTCACCAGGCACCACTCAGCCCTGTCCAGTATCGGTCCTCGCACAACATACAAGGTACGTACATCCATCCACCAACCAGCCTACTACTTAGCTCGGAGCTAAACACGCTTCAATTCTGGAGTCCATCTGTCCAATCCAGTACTAGACAGATCGAATACTCCAACTCATCATTCATTCCGAGTCCCATGGTCACCCGACCAGCATCACAACGTCTACTTCCAATCACGTCATCCAATACATACCAATCCCTTTCACGCCCACCAAGGCATACCCATTCATGCCAAATGGGCATCTAATCTCACCCATGTCTACCGAGATGCACCAACTCCGAACCTATCGGTTACCTGCTCATATGATTACTATATCATATTTGATTGACTTCGAAAGGAAGCCAATCCCATCATTCACACATCTAAGGCTGACCAAATCTGACCCCGTCGAACACCTACTCATTCGATTAATACACCATACCGGATTTACATCGAAAGGAAGTCATTCCCATCATCCCCATATCCACATATCCAAGACAGGGCAATAAACTCTCCACCTAACCTAATCATCAAGATCACGATACAGATCCATCACCACGTCACAATCCCGATCGTCACAACGCCCTATATCCTCAACATCACAATCCCAATCCACATCGCAATCCAGATCAACCTAGGATCTGCACATGCTCCCTCAGCTTACAATCCACCTGAAATCTGATCATAAGGTCTTACATCCTCTTGAATCCTTCGTCAGTCACATCACCCCTCAACCATTTCCCATATCTCAACAGATTAGTCAATGAAAAGACACGTCTAGACTGTGGGTTCTCTCTAATTACTTCATATCGATCCCTGTCATCCCATCCAGGAAAAATCAAGGATGATCCAAGACGATGACATCAAAATTCATCCTACGTGAATGCAAACAAAAACTCACTACACTAACCACATCATGTAACCCAACATCGTCTCCCGACTAGCAGAAAATGAGAAATCTCATTCACCTAACTTTGAAATACCCAACTCCTCCTGATGACCCAAAACAAATCGGGGGTCTACCCACCAATACACAATCAACGTACTAGTGACAACAACCATCATCTGCCATGGCAGAACATGAGAAGTCACCTTAAATGACTTCGAAATACCCATTACCAATGCATAATCACGCACTCCCCTCGTCGTTTCAATCACAACCTCTCTCGATTCCGAAGTTGCACCCAAGTTGGAACCAATCAACTTAGACACCAACCACATGTCCGTAACTAGTCTAACTCACTACCAAGTTCGCCCATCGGCTTATACGGTTTATGTACACCCAAAATGATGTGGTCCATTACTACTCGATCCATACGTCTCAACTACTGCTAGATCCTATTCAGTCCAACACTATCTGAGATCCACTGTTAGATCCCAGGTACCGAACGTATGTCCATCATGACGGAGTTACATCCCGACTCGGGGCTCATCGTCAACATAATTCCAGCACCAGCTCCAGAACCCTGTGTGTGAATCAGACAACTCTGGATCTTTGCTCATACCGAGCAACAACCCCGTACCTCTGCTCCAATTGGAGAAACTCTACCTCCCTCGTACCCAAAAACTCTGGGTACAGTCACCTTGACAACTCATACAAGAAAAGGAAATGTTCCCTGAATGTCCCCTAATTCTCAACAACCACAAATGCATCCATCCTCGATAGTAGTGCCTGCCGCAGATTCGTGCAGACTCAACCACCAAACACCGCTGTCGACAAGTACCAAACCTTGGTGACTTTTCCAACGTATCTCTAACTACTCTCAACTTGAATCACATTTTCGAACCAACATCATACACTAGGGTTTCCTACCAAGGTCAACGACTAACTCCGTTGTACTCATATCCTCTAACCCAGCAATCACCATGAGGGTTCACCTTCCCATACCATCCATCATGATTTAGGGCTCCACAATCACACCCTAGGGTTCCACTAAACCCAACTGTAAAGGGAAGTATAATCCACAATCTAACCGACCTCGCGGTCCTGATATCGTATAGACGTCAATCCAATCCTACCATCAGCTCAACTAGGGTTCCCCGAACCCAACTACTCCTCGCAACACAATTCACAACTCAGAATAACCTGACCATCTAATGGTCACAACTCCATACTATCATCATATCCAACCCTACAACATCGTGATAGACGATCCCGACATAACCGTCCCACGGTCAAAACTCTAAAGTACTGTTACATTCATCCCTAAGTAGGGTCCCACACTACCAAACCAAGATAAGACTATGGCATACTCAGGCATCAAATTCCGAACCAACTATCCATGATTCCTTCCTATTAATCCTCGTACTATTACCCAACGATCAGGTTGATAACGAACTACAGCCCATAGAGACATCACATCCTCAACCTGCGCGTAGCTCAAGAGCATACCTGCTCTGATACCACTTGTCACGACCCATCCCAATCCCCTTGGGATTCACTCGGGATGTGTCATACTCCCGTCTGACACGAAGTATCAGACAAGGGATAATCCGAACCAAACAGCCCGACCGGGCCTCTAGAGCGCACTAGGATCCTGTGGAGGAGAGTGATGTCTCGGTCTCTGCTACAGTCCGCATCCGTGATCAACCTGAAGGGCATTAAAAACAACAAAATCTGTGAGTGGACAAAAATCAATAAGTTCATAAAAACACATTTAATAAAGACATTTATGCCCTTCACTAAAAAGCATGCATGCATACGAAAACCATTTATCAAACCATATATTCAAATAACAATTATTAGGGTCTCACCCCAACTTCCGTAAATCCAAATCATACGGGCCCCTGCCCAAATCCATTTACACAAATCCATAACATATCAACCATATGTGGGAACTCAGCCCAAAACCGTAAATCCGAGTATGTGGGTCATCGCCCAAATCCATAAAACATAGAAATACCATTTCAGAAATCCAATTACCATTACATAAATCCAACAACCCATGTTTACCAAATATCATATAACAAATACTGTCACGGTTTCCAAAGCTACGCGTGTGCCACCCTGGGTCTCAAATCCCAAGTCTCCCTAGGGTCCACCCAGGTCAATTTCCGTAGATCAATGACACTCCTTGGGGGTTATCATCCATATATGCCTTCTTGAGAGTAAGGTACCCCACGAGGGTGACTCCATTCAGTTAGTGCTCTGTGAATACTCCGGGGTCCACCCAAGCCAACGACCCTCGCTGGAGGAGACAATCCATAAATAAAAGGATGGTATATGAAAAACCATTTCTTAATTATTCTCAAAACCTTTCAAACCTTTCAAAGGATCTATGCCCGGTCCCCATAAACCTTCATAAAACTAGAAATCCAAGTTTCCAAATCCAAATCCATTTAGGGTATTCGAACCCGAAATCACCTTTATAAACCATAAGTGAGACTCATGCTCGATATCTTAACCAATTGGGTCTCAAGCCCGATCATGTGAACCAACTGGGTCTCAAGCCTGATTTCGTAAACAAATTGGGCCTCATGCCCGATTTCGTAAACCAACTGGCCTCGAGCCAGATTTCGTAAACAAACTGAGCCACAAGCTCAATTTCGTAAACCAACTGGGCCTCAAGCCTAATTTCGTAAACCAACTGGGCCTTCGGCCCGATGCCTTATTAGACCAAATGGACTCCAAGTCCGAGAGTTCGTAAATTAAATGGGTCTCATGACCGATTCCATATTTTCAAATCCGAAATCAATCCACGAACCAATTAGGCCCCTTGCTCGATAATGTAACTAAAATGGACTTCAAGTCCGAGGGTTTCCAAAACAAATGGGTCTCATGCCCGAGTTTACCTTTTCAAATCCAAAACCATTTCATTAAACCATTACTGGAACCATAAGCATGTATAATCAGTGTAAAACCATAAATCTCGATATACGTGCAAATACGTAAATCACCTCGAAATACATGTAAATATGTAAATCACCAATATCTCAATCATCATCATAGAAATCACATATTTAAAACATAAAAAACATTTATGCATGCATCACAGTTTAGAAATCAAGGTCCACTCATAGATCGTCCTAGCTGCTACCTCGATATGTGTGCCATACACCTTCCTAGGCTAATTACCATCAACAGAACTCTCAAACCTGTCCCAATCTTGCTAGAGGGTTACTAACTACCTCATTAACCTCTCATTGAAGCCCCATAATTTTTCCAAATTTTAACTATTTTTAAACTCGATTCTAAACCTTCGGACACCCCGAACTATATCGAAACGATGTCCGATCGACACGAAACCTGTCCCAAAATGTTTTTTACATCAAATAGATTAAAAGTCATGTTGAACACCTCCCAGAAGAGGTCCCACGCGCCCTCACGCACCGCCCAAAGGGGCTGCGCCTGAAAGCCATGTGTCTGCTACAGTGTCACCCCTAACCTCTCGCAGACTAGGTCCAGACCGATTCAGACCTGCCCGATCCAAACAGAACCGGCGTTCCCAATTTTCAGCTAATTCCAGTCCATTTTTCATCCCGTTTGATCCAAAATCTTTGCCTATCCATTTCCAATATAATCTCAAAAAGTCTGAAAGTACACGAGAAAGTACCTCTTCGATCGAAGAATGGCGACGGTCCATGCAACCTCATTCTGCCGTTGACTCCGGCCATCCTGTGCGTCGAAACCACGGCCAATGAACTCGTCCCGATCCAAAGAATCACACACAATCAACCAAATCGATCCTTGAAAGTTAAATATCGAAGTTCTAAAAATGAGTTCAAAAGGGTTATAGGGTTTGAGTTTTCTCACCTCCGTCGTGTCGTAGCTGTGCTCAGCCCATCCAGTCACGTCGTCCTAGTCCATCTAGTCACTCTCTCTCTCTCTCTACCTCTCTCAGTCCTCACAGTTGATCACATAAGATGACAGGTTTGTGGTGGTGTTTGTGTGACAATGGTGGGCACAGTTTTGAAAAAGAACGAGGACAAGGAAGATGACCAGATGAGTGGTCAGCTAAGTGAGATGAACGGTGAGGATGAGTGGCTGAGAGAGAGATTGACGGCTGGGGATGAGCGTTGAGAGATGAGTATTTGAGTTTAATAAATTAATTAATTTAATGGCTAAAGGACATAGATCCCCTTTTTAAGGAAAGTGACCAATGGGATGAGTGACACTTGTCACTCATCCAAGGGTCCCACATAAAATATCTGCCCAATCAGAATTTTGGATTATTTTATTCGAATCCCGAGATACGAAATTCCCGATTTCGATCTCGTGACCATAACTTCTTCGTTCGACGTTCGATTTCAACGTGCCACCTGTCTACGAACTCGTGACGTCCCGATCTACGTCGCTGTCATCGGTCCTTGTACGTTTGACTCTCCGGGCCAAAAGTCAATATTTTTCCCAAGATCAGGGGTGAAATAGTCATTTTACACCTTCAGTCCGATTTCGCTCAACTAATCACCAATTAATCTCACTAATCCTCCACTAGTCACTAATAAAATTCCGAAATTCGGGACGGGTCGTTAAAGTTCCTCTGTAAGACCTCCAGGAAGGAAGCAATCAAAAGAAGCTCGGAGTAAGGGAAAGTCACATATGATTGATAATAATCAATTGTATGCCACGATGGAGGCCATTGCATTGTAAAATTTGGAAGAGGTGGCACTGAGGAAGAAAAGAGATGAAGATCATGCGAAGGCATTACAATTTGAACAAGCATTGGAATTGCAAAAAGGGAAAGAAAGACGAATAGAACGGGAAGATAGAATTATGGAGAATGATACCGAAAAGATGAGTCTAAACAAACAATGATACTAGAGAAAAAGGCAATTGACAATCACAAATGAACAAGAAAGTAATCTTAGTGGTGGTGGTCATGAATATCATGAAGAAGGTGATTATCGGCCTCAAAATGATCAAGAAGGTGATTATCAGCCTCAGAATTATCAAGATTGATTCACCCATCCTCACTAGTTGATTTTAATTTTCAATTTAAGTTGATTATTATATATTTCATTAGACTTATTAATGATTTTGATGTAATTTAAATTTTGGTAGAATAAAGTTTCTTCATTATGATAATGTTTAATATTTTTTTTATATATTCATATAAGTTAAATAAAATAAAGTATAATTAAATTGTATTTCAGATATATTATTCTAAGATTTGAATTCAAATAAAAATTTGAATTCTTGTCTCTTACCCTCCCCATTAGAAACACTAAATCTTTCCTTGGGCAAGATATCATGCATAGTAGAATATTTTTTTTGGGGGGGGGGGGGTTAAATCTTACCTTTAGCCCCTTACCCTTAACCTTTAGCCTCTCCACCATTAGATGTGCTCTAAAAAGTAAGGCCCGATCGATTCTCATCTCTCTCTCCAACAAGCAGTTTCCTCATTTTCTCTTATAGCTCCATTTACAGAGATACAGAGAGAAGAGCATCTCCTCTCAAAATTCTACATACAAAGATCAGTAGAAACAAAGAGAAATGAACAATAAAAATAAGAGAATGAAATGGACTTGCAGATCCCCTACTGTCTCAAGCCGCACACCCTAACTTGGTGCAGAGACTCCAGCAATTTGCAAACCCATGATGCGATTTCTAGAGTATTTGACATAACTATCTGCTCTAACATCACCTTTGCAGCAATAGAGAAAAGAATAAAAAATTCTCTTTTTTTACCTTCCCCTAGAGCAAAACCGATGAAAGAAGAAAATTTTTCCTCTCTCAATTGCAGTAGCAAAGTAATGCAAAAAGACGAGATCATTTCTTCTTCGTCACAAGCTCAGCCATTGCTCCCTTTAAATAATTAATTTTTCCCCAAAAAATATTAATGGGAAAAATTAATTATTGTTAAATTCACTATTATAGTTTTTTCCCCTCATCAATGGCAGAGCAACAAGGGGGTTTTTGTTTCTTGGAAATGCAAGTTACAAATTTCCATTATTAGCGGTATAAAGTTCAAAATAAATATATCTTCACTCATCAATAAGGAAATTAAAACTCTTTGAGGGAATTAATTTCCAGCCAATCCAGTACATGAATGTGATGCAATATTCCGAACCCAAGTATCACACACAAGAACAATGTAAGACAAGCAGAGGCGTACTCCTATATAAAAATTTATTGAGGCCATAATACAAACTACATCCTTTAGAATTCTCTGAATTCCTATGCGATGTTGGGGCATTTGTGGAACCATAAATCACCGGAAAATTGTGGAGCTGTCACATGACCCATAAATCATAAAATGTCTAAATTCCCCTTGGTAATAATATTGACGGCTCACAAACACCACACGGTAAATAATGTATTTCAAACTAAATATATTATTTAATTGGGTTAAAGCCTCCTTAATATTAATTGACTTTATTCATAATAATGGATATTTAATATTAATATTAAATTGATTTAATTATCATCATAATGAGCAATTATTATAATTATTAAATAATATATTTAATAACAATATATTATTTATTTAATTACAAAATCAATCAACTAATCAGAATGCTCCGTGACTCCCAAAGTTTTTCTATAAATAGTGGAGCTCATTCAATTTTCAAGGGAAGTCGATTCTTCTCTTCGAAGTATTTCCCTTTCCTCTCTCGAAGCTTACTTAGGAATCGGTGTATTCTTGGTCGAACAACCCCTCGAGTAATCGATCGAGGCAACGATAGCTGATTGTTTGCGGTTTGCAGGAATTGTGAAGATTTTTCGCAGCGAGTACGATTCTTGTTTCAACATTTTTAATCATTGATAAATGTTGAGATTGTTTACTTACGGGGGTGTATTTGATTAGTATATTTAAATATTTTTAAGGATATTTTTTAAATGACAAATTTTAACGATATTTTAAAAATCTTATAAATTAGTATGAACATTTGGGCATTATCCAAGCACTTTTTATAAATCCTATTATGGACATTATCTTTATTTGGACAATTTTAGAGGGCTTATATAAACAAATTTTGGTGGATATTGTGATTTCTCCATTTTATTTCCTCTTCTTACAATGGTTTTTATCATCTAAACATTAATAGCTGAGCCTAACTTTCCATCATCATCATCATCTTGAGTCACATATTCAATAGAGACTAGTAACACACACTTATACTTTCACATTTTTTCTATTGGAATTGATCATACTTTATAATTCATATATTGAATGATTTTGAATATGTTAGATGCTTTGGAATCATTCTAAGATGGTTCCGGAATTTTCTGAAATTTTTTGAAATTTTTCTTTATTTTTTGTAAAATTTGAGATTATTATGAAGTTTTCGTCACTCAAATTGGTGACAAAAAACCCGAAAAACATCTCGGAAAAAAAGAGAGAAAGTGACGGATTCTGAAAAAATTCTTCAAAATTATGCTAAAAGAATTGCACTAAAATAAAGACATTTTTACCACCTTTTGTCACATGTTTCTTCAAAGTAATTTTTACTATAAGATGAACTTTCTCGGAAGAAAAAGATACTCTTGAGAAAAATGTCTTGTGAGGGTTCACAAGTAAATCTCTCCACTTGATGCTAGACATTTTTTGTCTTATATATATATATATTTATATTTAATGTTCAATTGCACAAAGTTCACACCTTAAATAAGTCCTTAAAAAACAAGTTATAATCAAATATCTCAAGACTTGTTTTGATATTTTTAATAACATTAAAAGTCTTAATTGAATGCACAAGATTTTTTTTTAAGTCTCTTTTAAAACATTTAAATATCTTAATTGAATACACTTATATTTTTAAAGTCTTAAATTAAAAATACTTAAATGTTCTAATTAAATACACCCATACATTTTGAATTTTTTTATTGAAATTATGAGCTCAAACTGAATGGTTAACCTAAATCCACATGAACCCCATAAAAATTCGAATTAACTCATTTGTAAAAACTTGAATTAATGAACATTCATACACACCCGAATTAATTCGTTCAAAACCAAAATCCAAATTATAAAGATCGAATTAAGATTGAATTGACATTCCAACCGGCCAGAAATGCACCCTCATCAACCTAAAGTGACTAATATGATTCTATTAATAATCATCAACCATGGTGTTTGGTGAGGCTTACTTTTGAAATATCATGCAATAACGTCCTTCACTTATAAAGCAAATGGCATTTGTGTTATCCAATATGTGGACGGATTTGGGCCAATTGACACAGGCTTCTTCCCCGAAGGCTATAATGGTTGGTTCATATGAATGAATTGGTCAAATGGTCCATTTTTTTCTTTTGTTCCCACATTAAGCGATTGATGGCCTTCTCCTCTATAATGGTGATGAAAACAAGAGTAAGTAGCAAAGGGGGAGATGAGGTGTACGTTGCAGCCGTGCCTCTAAGAGCTTCAAAAGGACCTGCGCAGCTTCTTGCCTCTGCTGCTTACTCTCTCAATCTCCAGAATTTCCAGCACTTCATGGTCATTCTTAAACTCTCCTCCTCACCTCCACTTTCACCTCCTTCTCAGGTACCTTCTGCTACTCCTGCCCTCCTACTAATTATCTACTTCATTCATTGTACTTATTTTGGACTGTCTTGGCCAATTTACTTGGTTTATATAGCTCTTCTCTGTGCTTTTTTTTCCCTATCCTCTTATCCTAAAATGATTGTTTTCAAGAATAAAAATATTATTTTTTATGGATATCAAAATTGATATCATTCACGCTCAGCAAAAAAAAGTGGATATTTAGTCTAAAACATGCAATTAATATTGGAAAAATTCAAGCACCAATAATATTTATATAAGATTAATACAGATGTGTAAAATTAGGGGAAGATTTTTCTTCCCCCTTGTTTTTATGCCGAGACCAAGACGCTACATACATGACTATCCACGAAAATAGCAAAGGTATTTCGTCCCTTTTTAATTTTATATCGAGACCACGAAATACGGATATATCAGCGGAAATAATGTAGATATTTTCATCCACATGTGTTTCTCAATATTCTTAAATCTACTACTAGAGCACAATTGGTTTTTATTTTTATTCTATTAATGATGTACTATTAGAGGATGATGGTTTTACCTAATTTAGTTGCGCAATATTCTTTTTTAAATTTTGTACGTTGAATGTTCCCATAAAATTTTAACAATGTCACTGAAGTTGTATACATAATTTATAAGAACCATTAAAACGGAATGTTTCTATTCCTAAATTTTATTTCCTACGGCAGATGTGTGATGTGTGCCCTTATATTATCCAGATTGCCTAAAGTAGATTCATTTTTATATACTCGAGTTTAATTTATTTTTCATATATTTTAAATTGATTTAATATAGGATATCGTATGTCTTTACAAACCAAAATTATTCACATATGGAATTTTCTTAAATTCTTAGTCCTGTATAAAAATAAAATAAAATAAGAAGAAGCTAATTTTGACCATTGTATTGCTATCAAAGATAAATTTTTTACCATTTACAAAAAAAAAAAAAAAAAAAAAAAGGTTTTTCACTGAATTGAAGCACTCTAGCTAGGTTGATTCATTGAGTCTCTTTGTGTAGGCCTTGGTGTTTGATTTTCAACCTAGAGACCCTGAAAACATATATGCAGCCCTTGCAGTTCTATCAGGAAAACCAATACCAGGTGAGCCTGATCGAAAATTAATGCCATCAATTCTACACTTCCAATGGCTTTTTGACTCTCAAAAGTTGAGTTCTTTTTTATCCCTGGTACTCTAGAGTTTAGAGTGGTCTCTATGTTTTTTGTTATATAGGAGTGGTTCTTACGAGGAAGTTGTCAAAACTACCAAAAAGCAAATGCTGGTTTGTTGGGTCTCCCAAACCAAAAACAGCTGGTTCCGCCATAGATTTGGCACTCGACTTCAACAAAGCCTGGGAAACCAATTTGAAGGTTGGCCATCACGACTGTCGGGATTATACGAATGGTAACCATTTCTTCTCTCTCCTAAGCGAAACCGTTTATTTCTCGAGATCAACCATAGAGAAATTGTACATTTTGTTCATCAATACTCTGTCATTAAGACGTGCTTGCGATATTTTTGGGTTATTTATTTAGGCTTGGTGGAGCACCTAACAGGTGAAGAGTGCATCTTGGAGCGTTTGAGTAGAAGTAGTACATAATAATTGGAGCGTTTGAGTAGAAGTAGTACATAATAATTCGATTGATATTAAGTGATGGATGGGCAATTGATATGGGCTAAGATGCATCACAACTTGGGAAATCATTCAATGGTCAATGTTATTTTCTTAGTTTGAGATGAGTGTTATTGACTTCGTCAATTGCATCAATTAAATGGATTTTGGTCGAAATGAGCATCAATTCCATAAATCTTGGATGTGATGGATGAGACATGATTTGATCTTATTTCCGTGTAGATTTTTGCTGTTTCCGATATGATATTGACATGATTATCTTACATGACATTATTTGACTTTAATCATTTTTTTCTTTGGTTGTGTGGATTTCACTATGCAAAGAAAGTCTTTCCTCATCTTCCCTAATTCACTATGTGTTGAAGCACAAAATGTTCCAACATAGGATTACGTCTTGTTCAACCACAAGGTCTTACGTGTTATTCTCTCAAACCTGCAAACTAAGAAGAGCAGGGAGTCATCCGTTAGGGATAAGCACCGGTTTGGTGCCGACTTAAATTTTTCTAACGATTAAGTCAATGACTTTGTTGAGAAAATTACAGTAAATAGTAATTTTGACAGAGTAAAAGTGAATAGTTGTTACTTATATTGGAGAATCTGCACCCTTTTTGTATGAGTAGCATGAGGCAACATTTATGAAAAAATTTGATGTTGGATAAATACACTTCTATTTTGGTGTTGACACATGGCTCGTAAATGGGTGGTGAAGATGTCATGCCCCGCCTCCAACAAAATATTGTCCGCTTTGGGTCCGCTCCGTTATGCCCAGCCCACACGGGTCCTTGAACTCAAGGCTTTGCTTCTAGAGGGTCCTACCACCAAAACGCATTCCAATGGATAGAGGCGAGCCCACACATATAAGGCGCATCCCCTATTTTCCCCCAAGCGATATGGGACTACTCGACATGCTTCCAAAGCACGGGTCCTCACAATCCACCCCCTTGGGGCCCAGCATCCTCGCTGGTACAATCAATTGTGGTCGGGGTTTGGCTCTGATACCAAAATGTCACACCCCGCCTGACAGGACCCACCCCCAATCCCCAGGGATTAAGGGCTAAGTCCTGCTCCCGTCTAACTTACGCATGACACAAAGGCTAACCCAACGTCCAACCTCCATGTGACACGTAAGTCGGACAAGGGATTCTCGATCCGACCGTCCAAAAGCCTCCGGACTTCCCAGAGTGTACGGAAAACTACTGTGGATTTCGTGTGTGATGTCTCCGTCTCTCTCGACCAACAGCCCGCACCACTACAACCTGGAAGGTATCAAAAACACAAAAGACTGTGAGTGGACAAAAATAAAGTATAAGTTCAAAAACAGTTATCATAAACCACAATTTCATTTATACCCTCCGTTTAAAAACCAATGCATGCATATCAAATTCATGTCATAAAACCATTCAATATTCAGGATAAGCAACCATGTAAAAAAAACCAAACACAGTTTCCTTTTCTCAAACCCCGAGCCTCAGCCCAAAACCATCAAAGCCATATCATCCGGGCAGAGCCCAAAACATCGGAAAACCTTATTGAAAACCAATCAACATCAAAACTCTGTGAAATCCAAACACATTTGAAACCACATATCCATCCATCGAACCTGCTAGATCTATCCGAGTCTTTAAACTCAATCTAGGCCTCCGGGGGAAATATCAATATCCGAGTCTTTAAACTCCCGAGTCTTTAAACTCAATCTGGATCTTTAAACCCAATTCGGGCCTGCCCCCGTCATATCATATCCGGGTCTTTAAACCCAATAACCAGATCCAACAAATCCATTTTCCATTTCCAAATCCGAATCCGCAATCTCATCAGGATCCCGGATCCAAACCCAGAACTCATGTCCATCGTCCATTTCCAAATCCGAGTCCGAAACCATCATTCCGTAAGCTAGCATCCGGAATAACCATTCCGAACCCAAACTCGGAAATTCACTTTCAAGTTTCCAAAATCGAATCCAAAATCGTCATTTTGAAATCCACTTCAAAAACCCGAAATCATGTTCTTTAAAATCACTTTTCTGAACTGGGCTTAAAGCCCAAAATCACTTTTCCAAAATCTGTTTTAAATCTTTGAAATCAAATCATATTTCAATTCCCGAAATTAAATCATTTAAACCATGGTCAAATCACAACATTATTCGGAATCTCGTAAAACGTACAAAACCGTAAATACCTCAAAAACCGTGCAAAATCGTAAACTATCAAGATCATAAATCAAATCATAGAATCACGTATAGAAAACATATAAAAACATATATGCATGCATCAAGAGTTAGAAAACAAAGTCCACTCACAGACCATAGCGTCGTCACCTCGATACGAGCGCACTTATGCCGTTTTTGGCAAATCCACTATCCTCGGCTTTTCCGAACCTGTCCAAATCCCATAAATAGGTCACTAACTACTTCATTAAGCTTCTACTAAGCCCCCGTAATTTTTCCGAATTTTTAACTATTTTTAAACGAGCCCTAAAACCTTCGGACAGCCCGAAACATATCGAGACGATGTCCGATCGACTCGAAACCAGTGTCAAAATGTTCGTTACATCAAATACTTTAAAAGTCATGTTGGAACTTCCCAAAAATGGGCCCCATGCACCCTCACGCGCCGCCCAAAGGGGCTGCGTGTGGGAGCCACACGCCTACTGTTCATTGTCTTCTTCCTTGAGAAAAATCCGGTCTGAACCGGTTTGGACCGACTCGGTTAGATAGGACTGGCTCAGTTAGATCGAACCGACGTAGGCGGTTCATGACTTTTTTTTCAACATTCCTCAATCCGATTCCAACTCCTCTTCTTCCTACAGCTCTGTCTAGGTGATTACACTCGATTTGCAACTAAAAATAGAAATAAAACGTCCCAAGTTTACCTTTTTAAGTCGAATGATGAACCGACCAAAAACCTCCATTTAGTTCTTCGTATCCCGGTCACCCTCAGTCATGCTTTCAGTCCTAGTAGGTCCCTTGCATCCTCCAAAACCTATACAAAAGCATAGCATTGATTACTAACCCTCCAAAATCTGTTTTCCATTTTTGAAATCCAACAGAGGCCTCACGGCTTCAATCTCACTTTTTCTCATTCCGGCCACCACAAACCGTCAAAACGATCTCACCCGACACGTATAACATCCAGAAACGGTTTCCCGTCAACCAATTTGATCATTACATCCTTAAAATTCAAGTAACATGACAGGACCGCCCCCGAAGGGACATTGATAACCGTGTCCGGTTCTGCTCCCGTCTGGAAAGTCGACTGAAGTTCCCAAATTACCCTCAGCACTTGCCAAACCAAGGATAGCCACACACGAACTCACTCATGCCTCCGCCTCTCGATCAGCCTCGATCAACGCGCCACGACCTGGAGGGTCAATAAAAACACAAAAGGTGTGAGTGGACAAAAATGAATCAGTTTATAAAATAGTTACAGAAGACATTTCTACCCTCCACGTAAAACCAATGCATGCATTCGAAATCATTTCACAATATAAGAAAACCGTGTATGAAAATCAAAATCATTTTCTTTTTCTTAACCTTCGGGTCTTAGCCCGCAGTCATAAACACAGGGCCTCCAGGAAAAATCATGAATCAAATCCAAGTACGTAACATAATCCTAAAATCCATCAAAACCACATAAACCGGGCCACTGCCCAACACAACCGAACATCGGAAGTAAATCACAAGTCAAATAGTTTTGCTGGATATCAATTACCGAGTCTGTAAACTCACATATATCAGGCCTTCCCGGGATATCAACGAGCCTTTAAACTCATAACATAATCAATAGGCCTCGGGGGGTATCACAATAACCGAGTCTTTAAACTCAATTCGGGTCTTTAAACCCAATCCGGGCCCGCCCCCGTCATCAATTAACCGGGTCTTTAAACTCAAAACATGATCCAGCACTAGTACCGGGTCTTTAAACCCAAAACCATTTGTAAATCACAACAATCCAGGATCCATCGTGATCCAAATTCCAAAACCAATCCGAAATCACATTTTGTCGTAATAGGACTTATGTCTGAATTTCACATTCAAATCACCAATCATATCCATCATCCATTTCCAAATCCGAATTAGCAATAATGATTCTGTAAGCCAGCATCCGGAACCACCATTCCGAACCCAATCCGAAAATCAACTTTCAGGTTTCCGAAATCCGAATCTCATTCATCAAAATTACTTTTATACCTTGGGCATCAAGCCCGAAATCACCTTTTCCAAAATTCGTTTTAAATCTTTGAAATCAAATCGTATTTCAAATCCCAAAGTCAAGGCATCAAAACCATGATCAAATCGCAATATACTCGAAATCTAGTAAAACACGCAAATCCGTAATAATCTCGAAATACGTGTCAAAACCGTAAGTCATACTCACAAGCATAATCCAAACATCCTTAAAACATGATACGCACAAATCACATAAAATCTTTCATCAAACCATCATCAAAGCATATGTGAAATCATAGTCTCGAAATACGTGCAATCACGTATTGCATAATGAAACACGTATAAATACGGAAAACATAATTATCACAAGTCATAATCATAATCATAGAAATCATAGAAACATATATGCATGCATTAAATTTTAGAAAACAAAGTCCACTCACACACCGTCCATATTGCTCGTTTTCGAGCTACACGCGTTTCCGTAATTTTCGACATTTTCCAGGAATCTCGAATCCTGTACGAAATCATTCTTCAGGGTCACTAAGGTCTCAAATAACATCATATTAATTTCCCATAATTTTTCGGAAATTAAATATTCATTAAAAACGAAATATAAACCTTCGTACCCGCGAAACAATGTCGAAACGGTGTCCGATTAACTCGAAATCAATGCCAAAATGTTCTTTACATTGCATAGGATAAAATTCATGTTGAACTCACCTCGAGAATCGGGCTCACGCGCCCTCACGCGCCGTCGTGAGTGGCTGCCCGTGAAAGCCATGCGCCTGCTACAGTGTCATCTTCCTCACCCGACTCCCTACTAAACGGGTCCCAAACCCGCGACACAACCCAGTCCAATCCCCTACCAATCCAACTTAATTGCTTCAATTTTTCCATCGAAAACCTTCCATTAGAACTTAATTTAAGTTCTCCGTTATTAAATTCACACATCAAGCCCTAAATCGATCATTTCCCTCATGATCAATCATACGGTTTGAACTTTCGAAACTCATTCAAATCAACTCAGTTTTCAAATTAATTGATACAGAAGCTTCATAAGACTTAACTAAACATTAAACCACAACCAATTTCACGAAGTCTTACCTGTAGGTGGTCGTTCTCAACCTTGAAATTTTCCAGAATCTGGAACTTGGGTTCTTGGCCAAACCGTGATCGATTTCCTTCAATGTTTGTACGGTTGAAGTCTAAATGAGCCCAGAAGACTGTGTCTAACCTCTGTTTAGCTCCTCTCGACTCACAAATTGAATTCTAATTTTCCCTCCAATTTTCCCAAATTTTTCCCGACTCAGTTTTCTCTCAAATTCTGAGTGCCTTCCTCTCCAAATGATCCTGAAGCACTTCTACCCTCTCTGTTAATCAAACTGGCCTACACAATTAACTAAGGAATCCCTCAGACCCACAGTGGTTTTGGTTTCCCGCAACAGACCCAAAACCATTTCCAATGGCACCCGTGCTCTGTGTTTTTCACAGTCCACAACAACCTATTTCCACTCATCATTTCTCAGTGTTAAACAATTCCTCCTAATGCCACTAACAAGGATAAACAATTCGTTGAACAGACCACCCAAAGCATGGTGGTTTCAGCCATGCTACACTGTTCCAAATAGTGCCCTTGGAAAATTACCATTTTGCCCTCCTTCACAAAATTACCAATATGCCCCTCCTCTTCTAGATCCGTAACTCACCCGTCCAATGTTCGTTTTTAGCGTGCCGCCTGTCTACGAACTCAGGGCATCGAGACCTACCCAACAGTCCTCGAATTGCGTGGAAAATAGTGGTCGATCAAAAAGTCAACAAACTCCCCTTTTTTGACCTAATTACGAAAATGCCCTTGAACTTCCGAACGTCATAACTTCTTCCCTAATCGTCGAAATCGGACGTGCCACCTATCTATGGACTCGTGACATCCCGAACTACGTAACATTCATTGGTCAAAGTCCGTTTGACTGCTTGAACAAAAAGTCAACCGTTCGCCTCTTATCTAAGGGCAAAATCGTCATTTACTTCAAATTTTCCCAATTTTCCTTTTCCGAAAGTCCGGGTGGTTACAACCTACCCTCTTTAAAGAATTTCGTCCTCGAAATTCCAATTAGTGGGAGCCATAAAATTTTTCCCGCGGGTACATGTCTACGATAGTCCCGAAACATAATCACTCCCAACCGGGTACAAGTCATCCCCAACTTATAAAAATCATACCACCTGTCTCAATCCTCCTGTAAACCCCTGCCCCATGGGCAGTCATACCATATACTTACTCGGAATACGTAGCCTAGCTCACGTTCGAGTCCCCACCAACCAGGAAACACAAAATCCTTCATAACTTCTCGTTTACATGTCATCCACTCGTGACATGATCCAATGACTAAATCCTCACACATATGTCATATGGCCACCAGGCCAATAAGCTCATAAGGTCCAATAACTCGGGAACTCATTCCCCTCACTAGGTCAATCACACCATATCCCTTTCCCAGGGTCACTATGTATAATGATTTTAACCTTTCCTCCTGATTCCTTCCTAATGCCAATAAGCACTCAATATAATCGCTCGTACTATATCGCAAGGCACATTCCTTTCTTAACCTCGACTCCACCATACACCAAGTATGGTCCTGCAGTTGGACGCCAACCGTCCAAGTTATCAGAAATCATGTATTACCGCGGGTACATGTCTACGATAGTCCCGAAACATAATCACTCCCAACCGGGTACAAGTCATCCCCAACTTATAGAAATCATACCACCTGTCTCAATCCTCCTGTAAACCCCTGCCCCATGGGCAGTCATACCATATACTTACTCGGAATACGTAGCCTAGCTCACGTTCGAGTCCCCACCAACCAGGAAACACAAAATCCTTCATAACTTCTCGTTTACATGTCATCCACTCGTGACATGATCCAATGACTAAATCCTCACACATATGTCATATGGCCACCAGGCCAATAAGCTCATAAGGTCTAATAACTCGGGAACTCATTCCCCTCACTAGGTCAATCACACCATATCCCTTTCCCAGGGTCACTATGTATAATGATTTTAACCTTTCCTCCTGATTCCTTCCTAATGCCAATAAGCACTCAATATAATCGCTCGTACTATATCGCAAGGCACATTCCTTTCTTAACCTCGACTCCACCATACACCAAGTATGGTCCTGCAGTTGGACGCCAACCGTCCAAGTTATCAGAAATCATGTATTAATCCAATCCTATGGAGTTCCATAACTAACAAGATTTCACCTATCCTTAAATTATCAAAGATGACAATCCTCTCCCCAGATAGTACCTGGTCCGCCAATGTGGTTGTAATCTCAACATATTCCGACCATCAGCTTATCACACAATATACCTTTCTTTTTATCCATTATTACTAATCCTGATGGTCGATGCAGTACTCGTACAATCCTTCCCCAGGTATGTGACCTCTGCATACTCAACCTGTGGGTCGATCTCAACTCATACAAGGAAGGTCAAACTTCTGAGGGTTCAGCTAGCATCAACACACGACTCACCGAGTCCCAAATCTCTTAGTAACATCTCATTATACACGGAAGGGATCACCATAGAGCATAAGTCACTATTTCCCCACTTGTAACCATTATACCCCGGTTCTTGCTTCCAGTGACGAATACGTATGTTTTTCCTAGGATTCACGCTAATCCCGACCGTTATTCGTTCCGCCAGACCTACCACTTATTTAACCATCTGTTTTGCTCTGAGGCATTTGCTACATCTGTCCAGTATCTCACACACTCATGTACATAGGAGGACACCAACTGATCAACTCTCAGTTCTCAGTTCCAATAACTCTGACCTCCTTCCGGGTCAATCACAATAGCTGGAAAAACATGGTAGAGAACCCCCCTACAATCCTCTGTGGTCTCCAACAAGTCTCAGACCAACTCACGTTTCCAAAACCTACTATGGTCTATCAAACTTAACACTTATTCAACTATCTCTCTCTCTGAAGGCATTCAATACACCTATTCAGTACATTACACGCCCATCGGTACATATAAGTACTCCAACCAATCATCAATCATGGTACCATACATCGTCTAAATGGGGTCAGACTACCCGACTCCTCATCTCTCAACTATAACTAGTCCATTTGGCCATCCAAGGGTATCACTATCAACTAATCTTAGCCATATCAAATCCGAACATTATCTTTTTTGTCTCTTTTACTCAAATCGAAAATCACCACCATGTTGGCCTCTCTTAATAAGGTCACTACTCACAACCTTCCCACGAAACCATAATTCCTTAACTCGTGATACGGAATCCTTATTCCATACCGTTACCTTATTAAGTTGTCCAAAATCATCATGTAAACTCAGATCATCGTAAACTCAATTTCTCATCCTGGCAAAATCTCAGGAATAGGTTGAGAAATCTGGGCATCCGCAGCCCTCACTAGGCATCTCATACACGAAGCACAAACACCACACATATGACCAACAAACTTGAATGCCTCATACCAACCATCTATTGGTTGTGAGGATCACAATCATCCTAAAGGGTAACACCCTCGAGTCCCCTTGAAATATAACCTCCGGAATCCTAGGTTCCACGTGTCACTCTCTAATCAACATACTCGATAGAGGTCTCATGGGTCATCAACCAATCCATTCCAAGGATTACATCCAATTCATCCAATTCTAAGTCAGCCACTAGGCGAACAACGCCAGTCACCCTGGGTAAGCTCACATCAGGAGGTCTACCCCCCTTATGTCTCACCAATTTTACCGTATATAATTACCAAGGTTACCACATAACTATTATCAAGTATCACACCGGTAAATCTAGTCAGTTCAACGACTTCCATACCAAAACCAATCACAAACAACACCATATCCGGCCAATAGCCAATCTCAAGACATGGAAGAGTGGATAGCCTGGGACCTACCCAATACATACGTTCGGGTTAATCTTACATCATGACCACTAGTAATAGGTATCCAGGTCCTCACTCCGGGGCTACTCAGACATCCTACGAAGGAATTGCAAATCCCCGGGCATGTGGTCCCAACTGACCACGCCCTTATGGTCTATCACGGGCCCCACCAACTCTTCCCTCGTCTGTCATATCAACAGTCAATATAAGAGCCAATCCTCACTCTACCACACCCCAACAGCGCCATCTCACTATATCAATCAATCTGTATAGCTATTTCTTTATGGTGTGACAAGGCGACTCACAATCATACTATTACTATATACTTACCCTTGTTACCTTACCTCCCAGCGGACCCGACTTGGGTCCCACTGAACTGGACTATCATTTAAGTCCAACTCCTTGTATACCTCGGGTCTCCGCCCGAACCTTAGTCACTAAGGACACTGACGCGTCCTACTAGTCCCAAACAAGACAAAGCCATGATTTCCTAACTCATCAGTATCTGACCATATATCAGTCCTTGGCATCCTAAGTGCCAAACATTCCTCAAGCAGCCTTTCTGGCTCCTCTCGAGCCTGGATACCTTACCATAGCTCATCTCAAGTCTCTAACCAATATCCTGACTCATTTTGAGTCCCACATCCACATCTCCACTCCTCATGAGTCCAATCTCATACCAATCAATCATGCCATCACTGACATACACAGTCACCGAGCACATACCAATGGTAAACCATATCTTATACGACCGACAAGGCCTAAGAGATATCCCATCGCATTTTAGACTCTTTAAATACACATTCCATGTAAGGAATCCACTGTGAATAATCTCAACAAATATTAGTTCACGGTGTACACTAAATAACACCTGACCCTCAACCCCGGGTCAATCTCATCCGAGATCTATCACGAGGTCTCCTACACCCTAGTATACCCTTCTCACTACTAGGTTGCGCACGAGGCTTACGCTTCGGAGGCATGATGTGGCAACAGAATCAGCAACCTAGTGCTCTGATACCAAATTGACAGGACCGCCCCCCGAAGGGACATTGATAACTGTGCCCGGTCCTGCTCCCGTCTAGCAAGTCGACTGAAGTTGCCAAATTACCCTCAGCACTTGCCAAACCAGGGATAGCCACACACGTACTCACTTATGCCTCCGCCTTTTGATCAGCCTCGATCAACGTGCCACGACCTGGAGGGTCAATAAAAACACAAAAGGTGTGAGTGAAAAAAAATGAATCAGTTTATAAAACAGTCACAGAAGACATTTCTACCCTCCACGTAAAACCAATGCATGCATTCGAAATCATTTCACAATATAAAAAAACCGTGTATGAAAATCAAAATCATTTTCCTTTTCTTAACCTTCGGGTCTTAGCCTGCAATCATAAACACAGGGCCTCCGCCCAAAATCATTCAAATCCAACTACGTAACATAATCCAAAAATCCATCAAAACCACATAAACCGGGCCACTGACCAACACATCCGAACATCGGAAGTAAATCACAAGTCAAATAGTTTTGCTGGATATCAATTACCGAATCTTTAAACTCACATATATCAGGCCTTCCCGGGATATCAACGAGTCTTTAAGCTCAGAACATAATAACTAGGCCTCGAGGGGTATCGCAATAACCGAGTCTTTAAACTCAATCCGGGTCTTTAAACCCAATCCGAGCTCGCCCCCGCCCTCAATTAACCGTGTCTTTAAACCCCAAAACATGATCCAGCACTAGTATCGGGTCTTTAAACCCAAAACCATTTGTAAATCACAACAATCCAGGATCCATCGTGATCCAAATTCCAAAACCAATCCCAAATCACATTTTGTCATAATGGGACTTATGTCCGAATTTCACATTCAAATCCCCAATCTTATCAGTCATCCATTTCCAAATCTGAATTCGCAATAATGATTTCGTAAGCTAGCATCCGGAACCACCATTCCGAACCCAATACGGAAATCCACTTTCACCTTTCTGAAATCCGAATCTCATTCCTCAAAATTACTTTTATGCCCTGGGCATCAAGCCCAAAATCACCTTTTCCAAAATCCGTTTTAAATCTTTGAAATCAAATTGTATTTCAAATCCCAAAGTCAAGGCATCAAAACCATGATCAAATCGCAATATACTCGAAATCTCGTAAAACACGCAAATCCGTAATAATCTCCAAATACGTGTCAAAACTGTAAGTCCTACTCATAATCATAATCCAAACATCCTTAAAACATGATACGCACAAATCACATAAAATCTTTCATCAAACCATCATTAAAGCATATGTGAAACCATAGTCTCGAAATACGTGCAATCACGTATTGCATAATGAAATACATATAAATACGGAAATCGTAATTATCACAAGTCATAATCATAGTCATAGAAATCATAGAAACATTTATGCATGCATTAAATTTTAGAAAGCAAAGTCCACTCACACACTGTCCATATTGCTCATTTTCGCGCTGCATGCATTTCCGTAATTTTCGACATTTTCCAGGAATCTCGAATCCTATTCGAAATCATTCTTCAGGGTCACTAAGGTTTCAAATAACATCATACTAATTTCCCATAATTTTTTGGAAATTAAATATTCATTAAAAACGAAATATAAACCTTCGGACCCTCGAAACAATGTCGAAACGGTGTCCGATTAACTCGAAATCCATGCCAAAATGTTCTTTACATTGCATAGGTTAAAAGTCGTGTTGAACTCACCTCGAGAATCTGACCCACGTGTCGTCGTGAGTGGTTGCGCGTGAAAGCCACGCGCCTGCTACAATGATGCTACAGTGTCATCTTCCTCACCCGACTCCCTGCTAAAGACGTCCCAATCCTGCAACACAACCCTGTCCAATCTCCTGCAAATCCATCTTAATTGCTTCAATTTGTCCATCAAAAACCTTCCACTAGAACTGAATTTATGTTCTCCGTTATTAAATTCACACATCAAGCCCTAAATCGATCATTTCCCTCATGATCAATCATACGGTTTAAACTTTCGAAACTCATTTAAATCAACTCAGTTTTCAAATTAATTGATACAGAAGCTTCATAAGACTTAACTAAACATTAAACCACAACCAATTTCATGAAGTCTTACCTATAGGTGGCCGTCCTCAACCTCGAAATTTTCCAGAATCTGGAACTTGGGTTCTTGGCCAAACCGTGATCGATTTCCTTCAATGTTTGTACGGTTGAAGTCTAAATGAGCCCAGAAGACTGTGTCTAACCTCTGTTTAGCTCCTCTCGACTCACAAATTGAATTCCAATTTTCCCTCCAATTTTCCCAAATTTTTCCCGACTCAGTTTTCTCTCAAATTCTGAGTCTCTTCCTCTCCAAATGATCCTGAAACACTTCTACCCTCTCTGTTAATCAAACCAACCTACACAATTAACTAAGGAATCCCTCAGACCCACTGTGGTTTTGGTTTCCCACAACAGACCCAAAACCATTTCCAATAGCACCCGTGCTCTGTGTTCTTCACAGTCCACAGCAGCCTATTTCCACTCAGCCTTTCTCAATGTTAAACAATTCCTCCCAATGCCACTAACAAGGATAAACAATTCGTTGAACAGACCACCCTAAGCACGGTGGTTTCAGCCATGCTACACTGTTCCAAACAGTGCCCTTGGAAAATTAACATTTTACCCTCCTTCACAAAATTACCAATATGCCCCTCCTCTTCTAGAACCGTAATTCATTCGTCTGATGTCCGTTTTCAGCGTGCCATTTTTCTACGAACTCAAGGCATCGAGACCTACCCAACGGTCCTCGAATTGCGTGGAAAATAGTGGTCGATCAAAAAGTCAACAAATTCCCCCTTCTTTACGTAATTACGAATATGCCCTTGAACTTCCAAACGTCCTAACTTCTTCCCTGATCGTCGGAATCGGATGTGCCACCTATCTATGGACTCGTGATGTCCCGAACAACATCACAGTCATTGGTCAAAGTCCTTTTGACCGTTCGAGCAAAAAATCAACCGTTCGCCCCTTATTTAGAGGCAAAATCGTCATTTACTTCAAATTTTCCCAATTTTCCTTTTCCGAAAGTCCGGGTCGTTACATAATAGGTCACAAGAAAAATAGGGTTCCTACGGGTTCTTACCTCCCTGCGCCACCGTGGGCTCCGCCGCGACCACCACTGTCTTTCTCATACTCTCACCTCCCACTTATGTTCAGTCACCACGGGCACATGATCATGTTTGAGGAGGGTTTAGGTCAAGGGCACTCATTCTCCTATATTTTTCTGATTTTTCCTCACCTCTCACAGCCCCTCCTCACTCAGTCTTTCACTAGACACACACATAGTAAGTCACACACACGACTTTGCTCTCTCACACTCTACCACACAGAACTCACACGACTCACACACTGAGAAATGGTCGATCAGCTCTCTGTCTATGTTTGCTCTCCTCTGATCGATTAAACTAATTTTAAAACTTAAACGCGTGAGATTGAATTGGCTAGAAGCCTCTAGGAAATGGCCATGTATCCTTAATTTGGTGGTTCAGCTCACAAATATCCAATCCATCAGCCCCAGGTGTCCTCACCTGATTGTTCATAGAAACCAAGATGCCAAAAGACCATTTTGCCCCTCAAAGTCCAAATTATCATTTTACCCCTCACATACTTAGACCCATAACTAAGCCGTCCAATGTCCGATGATGATGTGCCACCTGTCATTGTACTCAGGGCATCGAGACCTTCCTAACGGTCCTCGAGTTGCGTGAAAAGTAGTTTTCGTGTAAAAAATCAACAAATTCCCTCTTTTACCTTAATTAAGAAAATGCCCTCGAACTTCCGAACGTCATAACTTTTTCCTCGGATGTCGGAATTAGAAGTGCCACCTATCTATGAACTCATGACGTACCGAACTACGTCACTGTCATCGGTCAAAGTCCATTTAACCGACCGAACGAAAAGTCGACATGTTTGCCCATTCTAGGGGCAAAATTGTCATTTCGCACCGTCCGTCTGAAATTATCCACCTAATCACCGATTATCTTCACTATCTATCATTAACCACTAATCTAATCCTGGTTTACGGGACAGGTCGTTACACCGCCTCCTCCAACGAAATATTGTTCGCTTTGGGTCCGCCCCATTGGGCCCAGCACACGCGGGTCCCCATCCTCACAGATTTGCTTCTGGGGATCCCACTCCCAAAAGGCGTTCCAATGGATAGAGGTGTGCCCACACATATAAGGCACATCCCCTATTTCCCCTAGGAGATGTGCTACTACTCGCTATGCTTCCAAAGAACGGGTCCTCACAGAAGATGTGTTCACATGTCATCCCATATTTAACCTATTGCTAGGGTTGTTATGTTGTGTAGGCTTGGCCTATGAAGCCTTTCTAGTTGTGTGGTTGTTCTGGGCCTTCGGCTTTTCCTTGGTCTTTGGATTTTTAGGTATATGGTCAAGTGAGTCTAGTTTAAAATGGTGTCAATAGAAGTCCCCCGTGTTCTTGACCGAGCTGAAATTTCTCTGTTGGGGACTTGTGATATACCTATAGTCACCCAAGTCCCTTGGTCGAGAGATTTCATTGAGTTGTGTACGTGTGGTTGTACGGAGGTCCATATTGGTCGGTGTATGCTACATTGGCCGAGCGACCTTTTGAGTTGTCGGTCTGCAATGTTTAAATGCTGTCGTTGGATTTGTAACGATGGTGTGAACTTGCATGTCGAGTGGTTTGATCGTCTGTAGATATGTCGATCTATGCGGCAAATGTGGCATGATAATTGATTTTGGGAAAGTTCACCGAGCGGTCTATGTGGTAGGCTGCTCGGTAGGTTTCCCTTGGCCATTTGTAACACCCATAGTTTGGTACTTCGTGATAGCGGTTGATCTTGGTTGAGTCTGTCTCTGTACCAGAAATGGCATTGCACTCAATTTAGGTGATAATGATCGAGCCACCTATGTGGCAGGCTGCTCAATTGGTTTCCTTTGGTCGTTTTGTAATGGCCCTTTGTTGGTACTTCTGGACAGAGGCCGGTCTAAAATAAGTAGGAATGTTGGAGATGTGTTAGCTTGAGAGGCGATTGTTCTTCCTGGCTAGATCGTGGCTTTCTACGAGATACGTGTCAATCTCTAAGAGAATTGATTTTTGGGCTGTGCCATGGCTTTCTACATGATAGCCATGTGCTTCGAAGTTAGTACTGGCCTCTATAAATAGAGGGGATTCATCTTGGATTTTTTTTCACTTTTGTATTTTCAATTTTTTTTCCTTGAAGTTCTGTCGAAATTCCTATACGATTTCCCACAAAGTTTTTTTTGCGATCTTATCGGTGATGCAATTTCCGATGAGGATTTCAGCTGTGATAAACAAAAGGTAAGTTTTTTCGTTTTGCTTTTTTGATGAAGTATAGGTTTAAGGATGAGCTGGGCCTGAACTGTGGTGGATGAATGCCCAGATCTTCCAGGTTTAGGTTTGAGCTTTTTAGTTTAGTTTTTTTTTTTGTGTTATTGCTCGAGTCTAGTAACTCGGATGAAAGGAAATGTTACGATTCTTGCACTAAAGATTTGTCCTCGTTTGAGAGCTTGGTCATGATAAGTTCGGCCTCTTGGTTAGAGGCGGAAGCTAAGTCGAGTTATAAGGAGCGGAGTGAGGATCCGACTAGACAATTTATGGAAGAGGTCGAGCAACCTGATAAGGAAAATAAGTCATTGCTTGATGTTCAGGCACTGGATGGTCTGGAGGTGGTAATGTCAGGGTGGATGCCGAGAGGATGCTAGAAGAAGGGTTGTTAAGGCACTGTAGTTGAACCTTGGCCGAAAAAGGGGTGAAGTAAGGATCCCCGTTGTAGGGTCGTCTAGTGGGAGTTGAGTGCCAAAGCACTTCCACTCGTTAAGGCCCCGTTTATGGTGAACAAGCAGGTGAAACGAGAGATCCAGGCTCAGTTGATTAAACTCCAAGCTGAGTTCTAAATTCCTGACTTGGTGACCTAGCATTCGCTAGAGAAAGGTAAGGTACCGAGCAACCCGCTCCCCAGGATGGCTTTATTTTACCTTGAGTTGATTTCGCAGTGACTATCACTTCACCTGTGGCTGAGGAAAATAGTGAAGTGAATGGGTTTTGTGCTCAGCAAGCTTAATCCCAACATTTGAATAGTCCTATGTTCTCTCTACACGAATTTTGACTGGGTTGGGGTGCCCGAGCCGATGTATGCTTAGTTGATATATTTGTACAAGTTCGGCTTCCAGCAGCAGAGCATATGCTGGATCTATGTTAGAAGCACCAAGAAGACGGAGAAAGGAAAGTTCATCCATAATGTGTCGACCTCTCAAAAGTCATACAAATGTCATTTTGTCTTTTTCAATAGGAACTAGGAAGAATGCACCGAGAGGGATCCCATAGTAGGGAAGTACCAGACCGAAGGTGCCTAGTGTTCACGGTCTATATGTTAGTTTGTCTTCGCTGTTATTTAATTTTTTTTTTGAAGTGATGTTTGTATTATGACCGTTGTCTCAGTGTGCAGGCCTGTTTCCAACAGAGGAGATATCAGAGGCTGAGAAGAAAATCATCTAGTGTGTAAGGAGGAAGCTAACCGACATGCAACACAGTCGACTAGTTATTCAGTTGCCTGGCCTTCAGAAGGATGCTAGTTTGATTTACCCGGACAACCGTAAGGTTTCCTTTTTCTTTCTTTTTATGGTCATTCGCTGACTTGGTGCGCAATTTTGTAGTTCCTCGAGATCTAACAAGAAGATTTTGACGGAAGTAAACAAGCTCACGAAGACAGAGAAACCAGTCGGTGGATTTTGAGGTGCCGATCAGAGTAAAGGCTCAGACTTTGGAAGAAAATGCAAAGAGTCGGTCCTGGACAAGGAGGTAGTTGCTCGGTTGTCCCAGATGATGGCCATCAGGAAGAAGAAAAGTAAGAGGACATCGAAGAGGTCCAACATAGCGGTGATCGGCTCACCGCTTCCTAGAGACTACTCGGTTGAGTGACCCTCAGTTAGAGACTGCTGGGCCATAGATTATTCGACTAGAAAGCACCTAGTCGATCGACCCTCAACACACCTTATTTGAACAAGAGGGTGAGAACACCCTAGAAGCTCAAACAATGCTATCTGGTCGACTCTCATCAGATGCCTCCGTTGAGGTATAGACTGCCCCCATATTCTCCTCTGCTCGATCAAAGAATTACTAACATGGTGGCTTAGTGTGGCAAAGAGATCGATCTTGGTGTCTTCACCAAGGAGGATGTAGGCCCTTCCTCGGTCTCCCTCTATTGTGTTAACAAGATGTTTCCCATGGTGAATAGTGCATGCTATGGGGCACCGATGAGGTTGGACGATTTGTCCACCCTCCCTACAGTGAAGCCTAAGCAGAAGATAGAGAAGGCTCTCTTGCTACTCTCAAATGCACGTCCTTTTTTTATTTGTTGATTTAGTTTTTTCCTCGGCTCTAACCATTTTTTGGTGTATCGGCTCTTAGTGAGGTGTTCCTTCAGTTCCGCCATCCTCAGAGACAAGTAGCTGGAATTTCCGGAGAGAAGCAGAAGCTAAAAGAGCAGTGGGAGCTGTTGGATCCCAAGATTAGGCAGGCCGAGCTAGCCCTTAAGGACAAAGACAATATAACTCGGTAGCTTGAGGGAAAGAGGAGGAAAGGGGCTACAGTATTAGCAAGGAAAAGTAAAAATTGAGCTGCTAACCAGTTAGGATGAGTTGAAGGCGAAGTTGGTGACACACGAGAAGAATGTTCGCCGACACTAGACTGAGCTCAAAAGACTGAAGGTAGATAGGGAGGCCAACCTGGCCGTCGTTCGAGAGTAGGCAGTGGTCCAGTTCAAAAAACTGACCAAGCAGAAGAAAACCCTAAAGGATTATGCCATAGAGTGCGAAAGGAGTTTTTACAATAACTTCTTTATGCACAACTCGATCTGCTGATTGTCACTCATTGGCTCAGCCAAAATCTGACGACCGAGGTCGTTGAGTTCGATGCTGAGGATGAAGAAGAGACCAAGGGCCCAGAGACGAATAGAGCTAGCAAGAGGAAGAGCCGAAGTAAACAGAGAAACAAGGGCAGGAAGAGCAAGCTGAAAAACGAGAGCAACAAGGTCAAGTTGAGCAGACAGTGCTACTAGAGTAGTAATAGTCGACCAAGTGCCTTGTATGTAATTTTGATTTTCATGTAGTCGAACAAGTGCCATATTTTTCAATGCTTTTGGTTAAGCCATTGGGTTAATCGATGAATGTTATTTTTGGATAACTTATCTTCCTTTCTGTATGTGTATTGACTGGGTATGGTAATCGTAGCCAACTCGTAAGGGTATGCCGATGAAGTGTTTGGCTGAGTGTAATAATTTTCTTTGCATGTTGACAAAATAAACCAAGTATCGAGTAAAAGCCGAGTTGCTGTGTACTCTAACCTGGTAACTTGAGTCATCAGTTTGGGTGTCGAGTTTAAAGGGTATTTGATAGGACTCGTCCCGAAAAGGACTTTGATAAATGTGCCTGGTACTTCTCCTATCTGACAAGTCAACTGAATTTGTGACAATACCATCGGCACTTGCTAGACAAGTGATAACTGCACTGATTCTCACTCATGCATTCGCTTCTCGATCAACCCCGATCTTCTTGCCACGGCCTGAAGGGTCATCAAAACATAAAAAGTGTGAGGGCACAAAAATAACATCGTTTGAAAATGCATTTCAAAACGAACTCTTTTACCCTTCAATTATAAAACATGCATGCATAGAGTAAAACACATGAACAACCGGCTCTCAAGCCAAATCACATGAAAACCATCTGAACATAACCATCAACATCAAACAAGTCACGATGACTATCAATAATAGTACTAGTCACCAGTACTCAATTATCAACCACAATAATTAAACACTGCTCACAAATGTATAGACATCAGTCACAACATTTACAACATCACAATCGATACTCAAATCTCAGGCATTACGCATCTGATTACACTTCGAGAATTACACATCCGAGGTCTTTCTAGGAATTACAATTCCAGGTTTTCCCGAGTATTACACATCCAGGATTTCCTAGAATTACACATTTGACTCATTTTTGGAATTACACATCCGAGCGCTCTTGGGAATTACACATCCAAGTTTTCCCAGGAATTACAAATCTGGATTTTCTCAGGCATTACACATCCGGGGCACTGAACATAAACTCAAAACATTATTTTCAAAACCATCATTGACTTAAAACCAAGTCAAAACCATTTCCAACAGGGTCTCAAACCTGAAATATCATTTTCACGTAAATCCATAAAATCATTAAATAATCCATTAAATCATTCTTGACTCACATTCCAAGTCAAAATACTATTTTCAAACTCGGGCCTAGCCTAAAACATCGTTTTTACCATTCTCGTAAATCGTGTCCATAGAACGATTTTTAAATCCATAAAATCACAAAATAATTTTATCTATTCATCATCCAAATCATTGCAACTCAAGAGAGATTCTATGACCTCAAAACACCATAATCTTACCTTAATTTCAAGGCCCAGTTCCAAGAATTTCGGCCTATTCCCAATTCGTCAATCTAAGCCTCCCCGTGTCCAATTCTGTAAGTTATTAACTCAATCATGCTGGCCAGGGACCAAAGATCACAATTCCAACCTCAATTCCATGAATTAAACGTCCAAAATCCAAATTCAATTACAAGGGTTCAATGGGGTTTCAGGTATTCAGGGTATTTTCTGGGTTTCAAGGTTAGGTTATTTTTCCTCTCTTTTGTTTTCCTTCTCTTGTTTCATCTCTCCTTGTGTTCTCTCTACTTTCTTTCTATTTTCATTGTAATATCTTTGTGTTTCTCTAGGCTCCTAGATGGAGATCAATGTCCAAAAGAATGGCTTGGTTGGGTTCTCGGGTACCAAGTCCATCACTACAAACACAATCACCAAAAACCCACATGACAATGCCCAAACTACGCATCAAATTAAATACGTAATTTGCATCAAATTAAACACATAATTTGAGTGTTATGCAATTTAAACCCTTTTTGTGTAGATGAAGTATTAGTAAATAGGGATCGTTCTTAACCGGGGAAATTAGGGAACATTAATAATGTGTTAGTGGGAAAGATAATGAATAAAAGAATAATTAATAAATTAATGAGTTAGAGAATAAAATAATCAAAGAATTAAATAATCAAGGAATAAAATAATAACAAAATTAAATAATCAAAGAATCAATAAATTAAAGAATAGAGGAATAAGAGAATAAAGACTTAATAAATTAAAGAATTAATGAATTAAAGAATAAAAGAATAAAAGAATAAAAGAATAAAAGAATAAAAGAATTAAGAATTAAATTAGGGGGGGGGGGGGGGGGGGGGGGGGGTTTTGAGTGAATGTAATCATACAAAAACAAGTAAAAACATAGATGAACTAATTCTATTTCTACTCTAACTTATGTACAAAGTAGACTTCCCTTAAACACAAACTTCACCAACACACTAACAATTCCATAAATTCGAATCAATCATGAAATCATACCTTCACAAACTCATATTTCTTCATACATTTTCCATATTATAAATGCACCGAACATCGGATTTTTACTTATAATAAGATTACCTTAAGTTTGTGATTTAATGCGCCGAACTGCGGTCATACATTAAATCTCTTCAACTCTACTCTAAATGCCCCGAACAGCAGATCAACATTTAGTTTCGAAATGAAGGTTACTCTTTAGAATGTAAGAAGTAAATGATTTTTAGAAAGTAAAACACATGCAGATTGTATTCAATTTTTACAAAAGATAGGAAGGAAAAACCAATACATATATTGCATTATAATTAGAACCAATAACAAATAAAAGAGTTTAAGAGGATGGAGAGCAAATGTTACACTTTTCAGAATGGATGAGAATAATGGATTGTTTTTCACAAGGAACACCGAGCAGCGGCTGGAACCTTATGAAGATGGAAGAAGATTAAACGAGGAAATTCGGACTTGAACTCTCAAAATTGGTATTGGAAATATTTTGCCAAAGTTTTTCCTAAGAAAGGCTCAATTGTGTGCCTCTTGGAAGTGTCCATAACAAGTGAAATGAACCCCTATTTATAGAGGGAAAAAATCAAATTAAGCTCAAGAAAATAAACAAAAATTACAATAAAAATATTCAAAAGTGAAATGATGAGATTGGGTGGTTTTTGGGGAAAAGAAGTTTTTTTAAAAAAAACAAAAGAAATGTTTGAAAAACAGCAAAGAAATCATATTAAATAGTGATGTTGGTAGCCGGCAGAGAACAGCTGGAAAAAGGGGGAAGATTCGGCCAGCCTAGGCTGGAAAGTGGATGAGTGGCTGGCATGTGTGCGCTGAGCTGGAGCAGTGACTGTCGGCGGGCGTGCGCTGGACAGGTGAGTGGGCGATCGACACACGCGCGCCGAAGCAAAGACTGGGCGAGTGACACACGTGCGCCGAAGCAAAGGTTGGGAAATCAGCTAGTGCGCACCGACGCTACTGATAGGGCTAGTGAACAGCGGCTGCAATGTGTGGCCTTGCGGGCTGGAATTTGGGCCGCGTGTAGGCTACAGGAGACGGACTGGGCTTTATTTTCTGGGCTTCTGGGCTGACGCCGAACTTGGACTGGGTTTGTAATGGGTTTGGGCTGCAGAAATAAAATGAAATTTAATTAATTTTATAACTCAATTAATATTTCCACCGAATTTCGTCCATAATTTCTTCGTTATAATTTCGATCGAGACGATTCTTTCACCAAAATGCTCCAAATTACAAACATTATTTTCTTAAACAAAAATAATACAAAATAAATTATTTTATCTAATTATTTATTATTTTAATAATAAAAGTCAAGTATAAAGGGTATAAAATAATATAAAATAATGCTTAATTAATGACCTATCAAATACCCCCACACTTAAACCTTATTAGTCCCTAGCAAATACTAAAACTAAACTACGAATTCAAAAAGTAAACCCTTAACCATTTTTCTCAAAATTTCATTATTATCATGGAATAAAAGTTTTTCACTTAAATCATTTAAGCATATAGAATTCAAGAGTTAATACATGGTAAAAAAAATGTTTTAACAAGTAAGATAATGAATAAATATGGTGAAATGGCTCTTAACATGAATAAAACAAGTATGAATCAACTCACAAGGATATGCACTCATAAATTCACTCAATTTTGTAAGGGTTTGTGTTTGCACTCAAAATATGTGAGAGAAATGCTCACATAATAGACATGAAGTACTTTTGCAAAATTTCAACCAAACACCTCATGATAAAAACAAAACATACTTGCACAAATGAACCAAAACCATAAGCTTACTCAAGTGATTGACTCCACTAATCAAAATTTACCATCTTAAGGATCATAAGGTCTTTACGAAGGTTGTAATGGGGCTAAGTTTAGAGGCAAGGAAAATATAGGATAAGTGGTGCTCAATTCGTTCCAAGACTCAATAGACTCCCAAAACATATCATAACTTCCCAACCTTAGTGCAATGATATCAATAATCCATCCCTTCGAACATAGGCCTAATTCCATCATGTTGGGCCTTACAATCATTCTTTGTGTCGGATTTACAAATGTAAGGGACTTAACTCAAACATTACATAATCAAACCTTATTACCTTGATAGAAACTCAATACATTTTTTAAATTTTTTTTTTTATATCGTTATGTCTTCAACCGAGTCTTTGGAACAAGGGTAAAGGATATCTATACTAAGCTCAAGTGTTTAGATAATCATGGTGATGAAAGAAAAGCTTAATGTGGGCTCAAAAGGGTTAACACTAAGGGGGTCGCAACTTGTGCTCACAAAATAGGGAATATGGATGTTTGAATTTGTGGTGTTAACCCTAATGCCTTAATCATTTCCAAAATCAGAGAGTTTATTGACTTAAAAGCTTTGAAAATCACATAGAATAAGTTCTAGTACTCTAGAATAAGTTCTAGTACTCTAGAGTTCATTAAAAGCTATGGCAAGCAGTTATGAGGCATATGTATATCAATTTAAACAAAGAACTTATGAATCACTCATCAAAGACGTATATAAAGTTCTAAAGCTCACATAAGGTTCATATGATTCATACTTATCTTTTCATGCTCGTTTATGTGTCAATTTACATGCATTATCTTCAAGTTATAACACTTAATCACAAAATATTAACAAACAAATTCAAATTGTAGTGATCATCTTTATATCCATAACATTTTTTTTCGCAATACTTAATAAAACAATTTAATTGCACAAATAAAAATTGTAAACCATTCCCCCACACATAAATTCTACATTGTCCTCAATGTAAGCAATTAGAAAATAATTGAACATAGATTTAAGATAAGGAAGTTGATTTACGAAAATGAAGTAAGAAAAACATAAACAAAGTAAAAGAGAGTGAAGGGTTGAAAAAAAGCAAATCTGTGTTGATGACTCCTTCACAACTCGAGAACACATTGGGTTGCCTCCCAACAAGCGCTTGAAGTTTAACGTCCATCCAGCCTAGACCAAATTCTTTATTCTGTTCATCCGATGGGACGTCGTAGCACTCTTTCTGACTCCACATCGTGTTCTCCAATTGCCTCGATATAAGGCTTCAATCTATGGCCATTGACCTTGAACTCTTTTCCAGTTCCAACGTGTTTGATCTGTATGGCTCCATGGGCAAATATATTAGTAATAACAAAAGGTTCTACCCATCTAGAACATAACTTACCAGGAAAGAGTCTAAGCCGAGAATTGAACAGCAAAACTTTCTGACCAATGTCAAACGTTTTACTCTTGATCTGTTTGTCATGAAATGCCTTAGTCTTTTCCTTGTAGATCAGAGCGTTTTTGAATGCATCATTTCTGATCTCCTCAAGCTCACTCAGCTGGAGCTTTCGATGCAACCCGGCGTCATTCAGCTTGATGTTGAAAGTCTTGACATCCCACCATGCTTTATACTCTAGTTCCACCGGAAGGTGACAGGCTTTACCGTACACCAACCTATAGGGTGACCTTCCTATAGGTGTTTTGTATGCCGTCCTATATGCCCAAAGTGCATCATCCAGCCGTTGGCTCCAATCCTTACGATTAGGACCACGGTTCGCTCTAATATCTTCTAGATCTCTCTATTACTAACTTCAGCCATTCCACTAGTTTGAGGATGGTAAGGTGTAGAGACTCTGTGAGTGACACCATACCGTTTCATTAAAGCTTCAATGGTCTTGTTGCAGAAATGACTTCCTCCATCACTTATTAGGACCCGCGGGATCCCAAACCTGGAAAGAATGTTAGTTCTGAGGAAATCTGCAACGGTTTTAGAGTCATTAGTCCTGGTGGCGTTAGCTTCCACCCATTTCGATACATAATCAACAGCAAGTAAGATATAGAGATAACCATTAGATTGAGGAAATGGACCCATAAAATCGATACCCCAAACATCAAATATTTCAACAGTTAGAACATAATGTTGTGGCATTTCATCCCTTCGTCCTAAGTTTCCTGATCTCTGACATTTGTCACAGGCTAAGCAGAATGAATGTGCATCTTTAAAAAGTGTGGGCCAATATAGTCCAGATTCTAAAATTTTGAGTGCAGTTTTTCTATATCCAAAGTGGCCTCCACAAGCATCGTTATGGCAGAACTCTAGGACTGACCTATGTTCAATATCAGGGACACATCTCCTAATCAATAAATCTGCACAGTGTTTCCATAAATAAGGTTCATCCCAAACATAGTGCCTAGCATGCTTCTTAAGTTTATCTTTTTGTGCACGTGTGAGAGTGGTGGGCAACTGCTTGGTGACTAAGTAATTGACAATATCAGCATACCAAGGAGTACTTCCCTCGATTCTAAAGAGTTTTTCATCCGGAAACATCTCTTGAATCGCCACAGGATCTCTTTCATGTGCTATGCGACTCAAATGGTCTGCCACCACGTTTTCTACACCTTTCTTATCTTTAATCTCGATGTCAAACTCTTGAAGAAGAAGAATTCATCGGATTAGCCTTGGTTTCGCTTCCTTCTTGGCTAGGAGATACTTCAGTGCTGCATGATCAGTGTAAATAACGACTTTAGTTCGAAGTAAATAAGAGCAAAATTTATCTAAAGCAAACACAACAGCAAGCAACTCCTTCTCGGTAGTGGTGTAGTTCATTTGGGCATCATTCAAAGTTCTGGATGCATAGTAGATGGCGTAGGGCTTCTTGTCCCGCCTTTGTCCGACTACAACACCAGCTGCATAATCAAAGGCATCACACATTAGTTCAAAGGGTAAGGACCAATCCGGGGCACAAAGAATGGGTGCAGTGGTTAAAAGATTTTTAATCTTCTCAAAAGCTTCCTGACAGTCTGCATCAAAGTCGAAGGGTGTCTCCTTCTGAAGCAGTCGGCACAAGGGCCTTATAATGTGGGAGAAGTCTTGGATAAATCTTTTGTAGAAACCTGGGTGACCAAGAAATGAACGGATCTCTCTCACCGAAGTGGGAGAGAGTAAATGGCGTACAATATCAACTTTAGATTTGTCAACTTCAATTCCTCTTTCAGAGACAATATGACCTAAGACTGTCCCTTGTCTAACCATGAAATGACATTTTTCCCAGTTAAGTACTAGATTAGTTTCGACAAACCTTTGTAAGATAAGTTCTAAGTGTTCTAAGCATGCATCAAAACTATCCCCAAAGACACTGAAATCGTCCATAAATACTTCAATTATTTTTTCGACATATTCAGAGAAAATAGAAAGAATGCATCTTTGGAAAGTACCTGGGGCATTACATAAACCAAAGGGCATTCTTCGGTAGGAAAAAGTGCCAAAAAGACAAGTGAAAGTCATTTTTTCTTGGTCATTTTGAGCGATACAGATTTGATTGTACCCGGAATAACCATCAAGAAAACAGTAATAGGAGTGACCCGCTAACCTTTCAATCATTTGATCAATGAAGGGCAAAGGAAAGTGATCCTTCCTAGTTGCTTTGTTTAGGCGTCGATAGTCGATGCAGACTCTTTATCCTGTCACTATTCGCTTGGGCACTAGCTAACCTTCGCTGTTCGCAACAACTGTGACTCCACTTTTCTTCAGGACTACTTGGACTGGTGAGACCCATTTGCTATCTGAAATTGGGTAGTTGACACCACAGTCCAAGAGTTTGATGACCTCTTGTTTCACGACTTCCATCATCGGAGGATGGAGGTGACGTTGGGCTTCACGAGAGGATTTTGCATCATCTTCTAGCAAGATTTGATGCACACAGGTTGTAGGGCTGATTCCCTTGATGTCTGACAGAGTCCATCCAATGGATGTCTTGTACTTCGTCAAGACCCGTACCAATCTATCTTCCTGTGATTCGGTTAGTGCAGAAGACACTATGACGGGCAGAGTGTCGTCCGGGCCAAGATAGGCATACTTCAAGTGGTCAGGCAAAACTTTGAGCTTCGAGAACGGGGCCCTGAACCACTAAAGAAGGAGTGGCATTAGTACTAACTGGAAGTGACAAGGGTACCTGATGATTTACCATTATGGGGGCCTAATTTAGGGTCATGACTTCATCCCGAATTCGAGGCTCTAGTTCGTAATCAGTATCTTCAACCAAGGATTCCCCCGATTGCGTTAAGCCAACTCCTTCCTGGATTATCATATTGAGCGTGTCTTCTCGAATTGACTCAAGGTGTTTCTCTACGAAATAAGTGCACACGTCAATAGAAAAAGTAGTTTGAGTTGTGAAACTAGGGTACCTCATGGCATCGAAAATGTTGAAGCCAATTTCCTCTCCATCGACTTCCATAGTTAATGTACCATTGAATACATCAATATTCATCTTGGCAGTTCGCATGAATGGTCTGCCCAACAAAATTAGTGGAGCTTGATTCGTAGAGGTATCCTTCATGTCTAGGACATAAACATCCACGAGGAAAATGAGTTGGTTAACCTGCACAAGAACATCTTCGATGTATCCCTTAGGATACACATTAGAACGATCGGCTAATTGAATGATAACATCGTCATGTTGTAGTTTACCTAAACCTAGGGCAACATATAGTGAATATGGCATAACATTAATGGATGCACGTAAGTCTAGCATGACTTTATCAAAAGACTTGTTACCAATCATGTAGGGAACATAAAAACTGTAACGACCCGTCCCAAATTCCTAGATTAGATTAGTGACTAACCACGATTAGTGAGGTTAATCGGTGATTAGTTAGGCGAAATTGGACGAACGATGCAAAATGACCGTTTTGCCCCTGACCGTGGTAAAACGTTGACTTTTCGATCGGACTGCCAAATGGACTTTGACCGATGACCGTGATGTAGTTTAGGACGTCACGAGTTCATAGACAGGTGGCACGTTCAATTCCGACGTTCGAGGAAGAAGTAATGACGTTTGGAAGTTTAGGGCCATTTTGGTAATTTTGGTAAAAGGGGTGAAATGTTGACTTTTGGACTGGGGTGTTCGATGGCGGCCAAGGGCTGAAGACCATTATGTAGATCGGGACGATACGAATCCATAGACAGGCGGCACGTCGAATTCGGACGTTCGACGACGAAGTTACGGTTCACGAAAGTTCAAGGGTACTATTGCACGAATTACGAAATGAGTTGACTTTTGGACTCTAATGGGCCCCAGATATTTTATGGAGGCCCAATGGATGAGTGACACTTGTCACCCATCCATAGGCCACCGTCCTACATACATGCATCGACCATTTCATTTCTTCATTTCAAACCAAACCCGATCTCACCATTTTTCTCTCATTTGTGCAACCCGAACCATCCCCCTTCCATTTGATCCAAACTGAGGCTGAGACAGTGGATGACTGAGGACTGAGGGGAGGTTGCAGGATGGCCAGAACCGCCGTCCACGGCGGCGTGGAGGAGGCAAACCCGAGAGGTACTCGGTTTGCTCATTTTCTTTTAAATTTTGATTTGGGACATTATGGGCGGTTTTAGATAATTGGGTAAGGTTATTTAGGTTGCTAGGGATGTGATATAACGGTTTTTGATGGGGTTTGATGGCTGTGAAGGCTGGGAACGAAAATGGAATTTTGGACCGAAAAGAGGATAATCGGTTCAATGGTTTTATAGGCTTTTGGATGTTCTAATTAATATATTTAGATTCATATGGATGTTAGGAAAATTATAGGATAAATTAGCGGTTGAATCGAACCAAAACAGAGGGGGAAAACCGTCGAACCGGTCACGCCGGTTCAAACCGGTCCAAGAACCAGAAACCGGTACAGCTGATGTAGGTGATGATGAACAGTGCACATGGCCTTCTTGGGGCGCGTGAGGGCGCGTGGCCCATAATTTGGGGAAGTGTGCAACATAAGAAATCTTATATTCGATGTAACGAACATTTTGGGACTGGTTTCGTGTCGATCGAACACCGTCTTGATAATGTTCGGGGCATCAGAAGATTTAGGTTCGGGATTAAAAATAGTTGGAAAATCGGGAAAATTATGGGACTTCACTGAGAGGTTAATGAGGCTATTAGTAACCCTCTAAATGAATTTGGACAGGTTTGGGAGTCTCGGTGATGACGATTGACCCGGGAGACGATTATGGCAAGCGTATCGAGGTGCGGCTTCAGACGGTCTGTGAGTGGACCTTGATTTCTAAACTGTGATGCATGCATAAATGTTTTATATGGATTATGAATGTGATTCTATGATGTTGAATTTGAAGGTTTTGAATTATATGCTTTCACGCATTTCGAGGCGGTTTACTTGCTTGCACTTAAATCGAGGTTTTCCGGTTTTACTCTGATTTTCCATTCTTATGGTTTTGGAAATAGTTTAATGAAATGATTTTGGATTTGAAAAGGTAAACTCGGGTTCGAGACCCCTTTGTTCGGAAACCCTCAGACTCGATGTCCCTTTTTCTTACTTTCTCGGGCTGGAGGCCCAATTGGTTCTTAAACTGATTTCGAATTTGGAAATATGGAATTGGATATGAGACCCATTTGATTTACGAAATCGGGCATGAGCCCAGTTGGTTTACGATTCAGACTAGAGGTCTAGTTTGGATATGGATTCGGGCCTAGGGCCCAGTTATGTGTTACAAATGGTTTTTACGGGTCATGACGGTTTATGGGAACTGGCATGAACCCTTGAAATGGATTTACGGGTCATGACGGTTTATGGGAACCGGCATGAACCCTTGGAAAGGATTTTATGGTTCATGACGGCTTATGGGGGCCGAGGATGAATCCTTGAAAGGTTTCAAGAATGATTTCATAAGGTTTTTCATATTCCAACCTTTATATATGATTGTCTCCTACAGGGAGGGTCGTTGGCCTGGGTGGATCCCGGAGTAGTCACGGAGCACTGACTGAGTGGAGTCGCCCCCCAGTTGGGTTCCTTACTCTCATGATGGGCATTGTTCGTTACCTCCAGGGAGGGTCATTGATCTACGGACATTGACCTGGGTGGACCCTAGAGAGACTTGGGTTTGAGACCCCGGTTAGCACACGCGTAGCTCTATTTTACCGTGACAGGTTCTTGGATATGAAATATAATGGATAAACATGATTTCAAGTGGTTTGGGAAATTGTGTTTTATGATGATAAATGGATTTGGGCTGAGGTCCCACATATGTTTATGATGTTATGGTTTTCTGTAAATGGTTTTGGGCAGGAGCCCGTGTGACTTGTATTTACGGACATTGGGGCTGAGACCCTAAATATGGTTGTTTAAACATATGTGATTGGATAAATGGTTTTACAATGCATGCATGCTTTTTAGTGAAGGGTATAAAAGTCTTTTATGAAATATGTTCTATAAACTCTTTATTTTTGTCCACTCACACTCTTTCTGTTTTTAATACCCTTCAGGTAGGATACGATGCAGACTGTAGCAGAGACCGAGATATCACATGTCTCCACCGGATCCTGGCGTACTCTAATAGCCCGGGAGGGCAAAGGTTGGAAATTTCCCTTGTCTGACACTCCATATCAGATGGGATCAAGGGCGTTCCTCGTTAATCCCTGAGGTATTGAGGACGGGTCCTGACAAAAACTCCCTGGGTCCTTCAACTTTGGGGGTAGCCGACGTTGGATTACAGCAGAAACTGTTTCACTCACCATCACAACCTCCTTCTCCCTCGTCTGGCGCCTTGGAGTGCATAAATCTTTCAGAAATTTTGAGTATTTCGGCACTTGTTTGATGCACTCGATCAAGGGCATGTTGATTTGCACCCTTTTGAAGATCTCCAAGATTTCCTCATCGGATTCATCCTTCTTAGATTTGGCAAGCCTACTTGGAAATGGTGCATGCACAAATGGGGAATTAGTAACAACCGAACTTGAAGAGATTGGGTTATTAACTTGTGTGTGGGTAGGTTGAACTGGAGGTTGTGTTGTGGTGGTCTTAGTTGCCACCTTGTGCTTTTCAGCCTCAGAAACGGCTGGATCTGGCTCTATTTCTCTGAGTACTTTACCACTTCGAGTGATAATTCCATTGGCTTCAGGTCTTGCATTCGGGTTGGGTGTAGGTTGAGGTGGAAGCACCCCGCTAGCTTGGATCTTACCCATGAAGTCCACGACCTTGCCCATTTGGTCCTTGAGATCAACAATGTCTTTTTGTTGATTTTGCTGACCTGTGGCAAGAGCCTGAATTGATGCCATTAGTGTTTGCTGCCCTTGGGAAAGAGCAGCCAGCATTTTATCATAATCAGGATTAGAAGTTGAAGAAATATGATTATTTGCATGATCATGAGAAAAGTTAGAAAATGGGACCGGGGCCCTTGGTTGCCATGTGGGCCTTGGGAAATGGTTTGGGACACGGTTTGGGCCGGTCAACATGTGCTGAGGGTTTAGGACATTGTTCGGATCTCTCCAACTGTAACCTTAGGTCCGTGGCCCTCCTTGAAAGCCTCCAATGGCGTGTGCCATTTTAGTCCCGGGGTCTTCCTCCCTCGCAGTGCAGGGGCATTGCTCCTCAAGATGGCCTTGAAAGCATATGGAACAAACTGGGGCTACCTGTGTCTTTAGTTCTAACATATTCGAAAGCATAGAGGTGATATTATCTAACTTAGAATCATTTATAGCATTGGAACCTACCTGATGTACCTTTCTAGAAATAGGATCGGCACCTTCGTATTGGGCATCATTGAGTGCACGGCTTTCAAGTAGTGCACGACCATCTACTAGGCTCCGAGCTAAGAAACTTCCATTAGCTGCAGCATCGAGCAGTCCTCTATCCCAACCCTTGAGTCCTTCGTAAAAGTAGGTTAAAAGATAGCCTTATGTGATCCCGTGAGTAGGGCATGAAGCACAAAGTTCCTTAAACCTCTCGTAGTACTGGCTGAAATTCTCATCATGTTCTTTCTGCTTGATTCCAGTGATCTATTTTCTTAAGACCGTAATCTTTGAGGCAGGGAAGTACTTGGTAAGAAACTCCTGAACCAACTTCTCCCAAGAGTCAATATGATTGGGTGGGAGACCCAAAAGCCATACCCGTGCTCTTTCTTCCAAGGACAATAGGAAAGCTTTCAGCTTCATGATTTCCAAGTCCGCATCATCCGGACACATACTTCCAATGATGAATTGGAACTCCGTTAAGTGTTTGTGTGGATCTTCATTTCTGATTCCACGGAACTTGGGTAGCTGATGAAGGACTCCATTCTTAAGCTTAATATCTTTCTTGTTGGTTCTAGGCTCGGGATACTGGATGCAAAAGTTTGTAGTGTCATTTGTGTTTGCACATGTCTGCTCCCGGTTACTCAGGTTTCGTTCCATGGTTATTGGTGTTCCGCAAGTATGTTCTTCTTCTGAATTACTCTTCTCACTTATAGACTCACCGATTATTGTGGATGGAGGTCCGGATGAGCCGGTTTGCTTAAGTGCGTCTCTGAATGTTGCGTTGCTTGGCGAGATGTCAAGTTGTCTTCTCAGCCGATCAAGCTTAGATTGATGAGTGCGCATTCATAAGTTCGTACCTATATTAAAACAGAACACTAAGTTAGAAGGAAAGTATACACAAGTAACTAGTGAAAGTTAATTAAGACAAGATAGTTGTTACAAAAGTTAGGGTTAGTTTTAAAAATATAAGTTAAGGAAATCATAATTAACAAGAAAATGTGAGGTGTAGCAAGTATGACTGCAAAAATTTAAACTGGATTTACATACACAAGAAGAGATAATAAGAGTATAAGAGTAGATATTAGCATAAAGTATCACATAAATGGAAACCAGAATCAACAATAAGTCACGTTAATGGAAAGAAAGTGCACAAGTTCCAAATGCAATAAGTAGAGTTTTAGAGTGTCATGAATAACTTTCCCCTTCCGCTTCTCATAGTACTTTCCCGGGCGTACGGCATGTGCGTACTGATAACCACCATTCCACCATTCAACATTAATCATGGCCAGTTGAGGTAGATGTAACGCGAGAAGTAAGGATAGTTTTGAGAGCATCCCGAGGCTAGCTTAGCATATACTCCATTGGTGTTCCCTTTCTTAATCCAAAACTTGTCACCAATCATAACTCTCCTAGCCACCATGATCAATCCGAATGATGATTTAATGAATTATCAATCCAAAACTTGTTACCTTACCGCCCTAACCTCATGTCCATAGATTCGAGTCTATGGTGATGAAATCCACACATCACGAAGGGTTAAGGAGAAAGTAAATAAGAGGGGCACTACTTGTTCCCGAAAGTAAGATTTTGAAGAAAAATGTGTTTTGAAATTCATGCAACTCTAAAACACTTAATAGGAAACAATATTTACACTTTAGGAAATTCAAAGATAAATAAAGTTTCTTAGTCCTATTTTTTTTTCTCATTTTTTTTAATTTTTTTTTAATTTTAATTTTAATTTTTTAATTTTTAATTTTATTTTTTTTTTCGAATTTTTATAATTTTTTTTTCATTTAAAATTAGAAGTTTAACAAGATATAAACAAACAAATAATTACATAAGAATAAAATAAGTGTAAACATAAAGTTAGTGGAACATAAAGTTGATGGAATAGAATTAATGGAAAAGAAAGTTAATGGAATAAGTTTAAAGTTAATGAATTAAAGAAAAAGTGTGAATATAAAGTTGATGGACTAAAATTAATGGAATAAAGTGTAATGCAGTAAGGTATAATGGAAAAAATAAAAGTAAAAGTAAGGAACAATGAACATGTACAATATGCATTTATGACAAGTACAAATGAAATTAAATTATGAACATTTATGATCAAGTATATATTAGAGATTATGAATAAATAAAGTACGATCATTATAAACAAAAATAATAAGAACAAAAATAAGATGGATAAATAAAATATAAACAAGTAAATAAAGGTTATAAACAAATATAATATTAATAAAAGTAAAATTTATAAACAAGTATAATATGCAAAATTTATATACATACACTAACAAATTAAAAATAATTTTTAATTTCCCCGGCAACGGCGCCAAAAATTGACAATGCTCAAACTACGCATCAAATTAAATACGTAATTTGCATCAAATTAAACACATAATTTGAGTGTTATGCAATTTAAACCCTTTTTGTGTAGATGTAGTATTGGTAAATAGGGATCGTTCTTAACCAGGGAAATTAGGGAATATTAATAATGTGTTAGTGGGAAAGATAATGAATAAAAGAATAATTAATAAATTAATGAGTTAGAGAATAAAATAATCAAAGAATTAAATAATCAAGGAATAAAATAATCAAAGAATTAAATAATCAAAGAATCAATAAATTAAAGAATAGAGGAATAAGAGAATAAAGACTTAATAAATTAAAGAATTAAAGAATTAAAGAATAAAAAAATAAAAGAATAAAAGAATAAAAGAATTAAGAATTAAATGGGGGGGTTTTGAGTGAATGTAATCATACAAAAACAAGTAAAAATATAGATGAACTAATTCTATTTCTACTCTAACTTATGTACAAAGTAGACTTCCCTTAAACACAAACTTCACCAACACACTAACAATTGCATAAATTCGAATCAATCACGAAATCATACATTCACAAACTCATATTTCTTCATACATTTTTATTATTATAAATGCACCGAACAACGGATTTTTACTTATAATACGATTACCTTAAATTTGGGATTTAATGCGCCGAACAACAATCATACATTAAATCTCTTCAACTCTACTCTAAATGCCCTGAACAGCGGATCAACATTTAGTTTCGAAATGAAGGTTACGCTTTAGAATGTAAGAAGTAAATGATTTTTAGAAAGTAAAACACATGCAGATTGTATTCAATTTTTACAAAAGATAGGAACGAAAAACCAATACATATATTGCATTATAATTAGAACCAATAACAAATAAAAGAGTTTAAGAGGATGGAGAGCAAATGTTACACTTTTCAGACTCGATGAGAACAATGGATTGTTTTTTACAAGGAACACCGAACAGTGGCTGGAACCTTATGAAGATGGAAGAAGATTAAACGGGAAATTCGGACTTGAACTCTCAAAATTTGTATTGGAAATATTTTGCCAAAGTTTTTCCTAAGAAAGGCTCAATTGTGTGCCTCTTGGAAGTGTCCATAACAAGTGAAATAAACCCCTATTTATAGGGGGAAAATCAAATTAAGCTCTAGAAAATAAATAAAAATAAACAAAAATTATAATAAAAATATTCAAAAGTGAAATGATGAGATTGGGTGGTTTTTGGGGAAAAGAAGTTTTTTTTTTTTAAAAAAAAAAATGTTTGAAAAACAGCAAAGAAAGCATATTAAATAGTGTTGTTGGTGGCTGGCATAGAACAGCTGGAAAAGGGGGAAGATTCAGCCAGTCCAAGCTGGAAAGTGGATGAGTGGCGGGCATGTGTGCGCTGACCTGGAGCAGTGACTGTCGGCGGGCGTGCACTGGACAGGTGAGTGGGCGATCGACACACGCGCGTCGAAGCAAAGACTGGGCGATCGACACACGCACGCCGAAGCAAAGACTGGGCGATCGACACACGTGCATCGAAGCAAAGGCTGGGCGATCGGCTAGTGCGCACCGACGCTACTGATTGGGCTAGTGAACAGCGACTGCGATGCGTGGCCTTGCGGGCTGGAATTTGGGCCGCGTGTAGGCTACAGGAGACTGACTGGGCTTTATTTTCTGGGCTTCTGGGCTGACGCCGAACTTGGACTGGGTTTGTAATGGGTTTGGGCTACATAAATAAAATGAAATTTAATTAATTTTATAACTCAATTAATATTTCCACCGAATTTCGTCCATAATTTCTTCGTTATAATTCCGATCGAGACGATTTTTTTGCCAAAATGCTCCAAATTATAAACTTTATTTATTTAAACAAAAATAACACAAAATAAATTATTTTATCTAATTATTTATTATTTTAATAATAAAAGTCAAGTATAAAAGGTATAAAATAATATAAAATAATGCTTAATTAATGACCTATCACCACACGTGGCTTAATGCCACTAATATGAGGATAAAGGTGACATATGTCACACTACAACAAACCACAACTGACCCATCAAGGTAGGCAAAAGACCAAATTGCCCCCAAAGGCCAAAATTACAAAAAAAAAAACCCCCTCACCATTTTAGACCGATAATAAATCCGTCCAAACTCCAATTTTTACGTGCTGACTTGTCTACGGACTCAGGTCTCCGGACTCCGAGACCTACACAACAGTCTTGACGGAAAGTCCAAAAGGTATCCCAAACAAAAAGTCAGTTTTGACCACATAAACGAAAGGTAAAATCATCATTTCCTTTCTATAATTTCCAAAATTATCTCTTTCGAATATTCGGGTCATCACAGTATTTGAATAATTTTCATAAGAGATAAGGTGTGATGGTGACATATGTCTAGAATCCTCTTCCCTCTTATTTTTGTGCATTGAACTACCCTTGTGGGAATTATATTTATATATATATATATATACATACATATATGAATTTAGTGTGTGTGTGTGTGTGTGTGTGTGTGTGTGTGTGTGTGTGTGTGTGTGTAAAATAAGCTTGGAGAGAAACCTACCTTCAACTGTGAAAGAGAGAGAGAGAGAGAGAGAGAGAGAGAGAGAGAGAGAGAGAGAGAGAGAGAGAGAGAGAGAGAGAGAGAGAGAGAGAGAGAGAGAGAAAGAGAGAGAGAGAGAGATAGATAGATAAATAGATAGATAGATCGAGATAGATAGAGAGAGAGAGAGAGAGAGAGAGAGAGAGAGAGAGATAGATAGATCGAGATAGATAGAGAGAGAGAGCCAGAATTAGCAAGGGAGAGAGGGAAGAAAAAGAAGAGAAGAAAAATATAGAGGAATGAGAAAGAGAGAAGGCAAAAAAGGAAGAAAGAATCGAGCCGAAAACAAAAAAACACCCACCCGTGAGCCCATGCTATTTCGAGGTTCTTAAACTTCGAAGGAAGGAAATCACTAGCTTCTTTAAGCTTCCACGTATCCAAAACATAGAGAAAAATAGAGTATGTCATGTAGAAGGTTGGGATCACCGAAAAAGAGACTTTGCCGAAATTTTGGATTCAGGTTGAAGATTGAGACTATAGAACTAATTCTAGGACCAATAAGATGAAGATTGAGTATTAGAACGTGATAAATGGTTTTCAAACAAGAGTTTTGGAGTCGAGTCAAGTCGCCAGGCCGAGTAACCCAAATTGCAGACCCGTTGGACATATACATCGAGTGGGCTTGCGAGTGCACTTACACCGTGTGTGAAGCCCATGCACAGAGAGGTCAGGTGGTGCGTGGGGGCCTATGCCATGTCCTCTTGAGGTGCGGTAAACAAAAAATACGATGTTTTCGATGTTACTAATCCAATGGTACAGTTTTCGAGACGAACGAACACCATCTCAGGGAAGTTTTGGGTGTCCGAAGTGTATATTTAACATTAAAAATTCATATTTAACCTTAGTAATCTGAAATTATAATTTTGACCGGAAACATAGGCCCTGGAGTGGATAAGGAACGTTCGAATTGAGAATAAACTATGAATTAACGCTTGTGAGTGGACTTTTATTTTTATTAAATTATTATGCATGCATATGTGAATATTTTAAAATTTTTATTACTTGATTTACTTGATGATGGTTAGATTATGATTTTAAATGATTTTTGATGATTTTACGGGAATTTATTGATAAATTATATGTGCACATTTTACGAGGTTTTTAGGAAATGTTTTGAGCTTAGGCCCAGATTCTAAAATGTAAATTTTGTTTAATAAATTTATATACATTATTTAAATTTTTTTGTCGATATATGTGAATTGTTGTGTTTATGGACAACCCTTCTCTGATTACTGGTTAACGCTCAGATGTTGTATCCCTGAGCGGTTGGTTAGTCTCAGACGTCAAGTTGAACTGCTTTGTTGAGACCGGTATTGTGGTGGGACTCAGACGTCGAGATAGGCTCTTTTCCAGGATTTATTTTCACTATACGTTGAGTTGGGCTCTGTATCCCGAGTGCTTTGCCTACTGGTAGTACGGTTGATATGATGATTAATATTGAGCATCAAGGATGGGTTGGTTGTGTGTGATTGTTGTGGTGATTTGATATCTTTTCATATATAGTTTGATTTACTAATGTTGTTTGATTTATGGTCCTTTTTCATGTTTTTCAAGGTTCATGAGCTGCATTTTGTTTTAACCAAGATTTAATAGATTTCCATATGCATGCATAATGTTTATAAAACGGAGGATAAATTACTTCTTCTTTTTTCAAATCATGTCTTTTTAAATTTTATTTTTCGTTCAATCACTTTTTTATGGATTTTACTTGCCCTCCGGGCCATGACACGAGGACAGGGACCTACCTAGGAGCTAGAGGCATAAACTAGACACTGCACACTTGTTGATGTTTTAGAGAAATGTTTTTTTGTTTTGAGTTATGCTATAACACTTATGCTCTGTGTATTGTGACATAATTGGATGTATAAATAATCCCTAGTCTGGTAGTTGGTTGGTTTTTATCGACATTGTATAATCCTTTTAAGGTTGTTTTCGACGTTTTAGTACTGACTATCAGACGAGAGCATGGCCCTTCACAGCTGTCGAGGTGTTTGCGAGGAGGGGACCTGTCACCTATAGCTCGTTTTTCCCAGTCATACGTAGTTGAGTACTTTATCTCAGGCTCCAAGGTTCTCACTCGTTCTAGTAGGTGTTGGATGAGTTGATTAGCTTGAGAAGATATTAAAGCCTCTAGGTCAATGTGCCTAGATTGCTTGGTTTGTTTTCTGAGGGATGACTCATATGGTACCTCCCAAAGGGCACCGTGAGGTTAATTTTTCTTCTGGTTTTCTCATCCTCTAATCCTAGGTCGCTAAGTGCTTTTGCGGGAGGACGACTCCTGTGGTACCCCATGATGGGTACTATGATGGTAAGTCGGCCTTAGGATTTCTCAGCCCCTAGACCTAGGGAACTCGGTGCTCTTGTTAGAGGGAAACCAAGGTAGTACCTCTGGGAAGTTTCCATATGGATAAGCTTGGCCTCCAGCCTTTGGTCGCTCAGTGCTTTGGTGAGATGAAGACCCGAGTAGTACTTTCTGACAATTGTCGTGTGAATGAGTTTGACCTCCATCCCTAGACTGCTCGGTGTGTCTCTTGGAGAAAAATACATGTGGTGCCTCTTGGTTTCTGCTTCCCCTAGGACGCTATCACTCGGCCTCTCGAGTACTATGCCGATTAGTCTGCGTAGTTCTCCAGGCCTCTTGGGACAAGCCGATGCCTTCGAACTCAATGATGTGAATCTGAAGGGAGCTTGGTGAGGCGTACCTTACATGGTCAGTTTTCTAGAAAATCCACCAAGATGTCTGTGTTGCTGGTGGCCTATCGACCATTGTCCCTCGTCAACCGGGATATAGGGTCATTGTCCCGAGCATATTTTAATTGCATTAGACTAAGCAGCGACTAGTCTCGCCAAGATCCCGCGCTCAGGGCTTTGCGAGCATCTACGTAGACTTTGGCCTCGGTCTGTCCCTTGCCCAGTATGATGAGTAACCGAGAAGCTTTGTCGTTTGGCTCAGTGGGTGCCCTAAGCTTTTCCTTCCCTACAACTTGATGGATATGTTCAACACGTTCAGCGTACTCGGCCACAACTCGGTTAGCCTCCTCGGCTGTGGGCCTTGCCCAGTGAGTAGTGAGCTCGGCTTGGGCCACCTTTAGTTGAGTGGCCACCTCGGTGTATTGTTCGTCGAGTTCCTAGCACCTAAACTCGACTTGTGCGCCCTTAGATTTTATCTCAGCCATGTCCCTTTGGAGTTTTTCGATTACTTGTAGAAAATTGGGAATGTTGTCTCTTGGTGTTCTGGGTCCTTGCCCAGCGTTACTTCGTTGAGTACCAATTCATATAGCATGTTTGCTTTGTCGATCGGGAGCATTCTCAGCTCAGTAGAAAGATGGACAAGCGTAGTCAGTTTCCCACAGACGATGTCAAATTTTTGAAACACAAAATGTTCCAACTTAGGATTACGTCTTAACCAATAAACAGGTCATACACGTCCTTCTCTTGAACCTTTAGATTAGAAATAGCAAGGAGTTGTCCGTTAGGGGCAGACACAGGTGTGGTGTTAGCCTAAGACTCTCCGACGGTCAAGTCAATAGGTTCGTTGAGAGAAATACAGTAAATAGTAATTTTGACAGAGTCTTTTCTCCCCTTGAGTTATTCATGACTTGTCGTTGTCCTCTTCATCTCCACTCAAGTGGTTGTAGATGGTGAGCTTACTCAATTTGCTTCACATTCCCCAATAGTGTTGAAAAATCATTTTTGCGGAATAGTGAATTCAGATTGATACAGATAATTATATATTATTTGCAGGTGATTAAGTTTTATAGACATGAGTTGATTTTGACATTTCACAAATTACTTGATTCACTCCACTTTCTTATTTTAATTTTTTTTAATGTTTTTATTAATCAAACATCCAAACTTACCCCTCCTTATTTTGAATTTAATATGTTTTGATTTAGTTTGTTTGTTTATATAAAACGTTTGAACTTTTGTTTTTCTTCCCTATAAACCCTACTCTCCCATTTCATATCTATCACACTTTCTATGTAGAACAGCATATAGAGTGCTTCAGTAATTTTCTAACAATTTTTTTTTATTATTTCCTTCATTAGTGCCAATTCTCTATTTAATATAATCACCGATAAATGGTTATTGATTCATAAAATATTACTGAACATTTTCGGCCCATTTTCTAGTCTAAGTGGGGGATTTTGACCAAGTCCCACAATTTATCGGCCACATTAGCTGGATGTCGAACTCCTCACGTGAATCAACCAGAAATCACCAGAGTTAGTTTTTGTAACAATTTTTAATTTGCGATTTGATTTATGTATGGAGTAAAAGATAGAATGAAAGCTTTTTCGAGAGAAATATTAGTACAAATGCCATACACTTATGTGCAAATTTCATGAGTAGTTTTACGTAATATTTGTCTATATGCTAAAGAATACTAAAATCTCACACTATAATAATGAAAGAATGAATTGCAATGCATAATGGAAAGGAAACTTGTCCAAAAAAAAATGGAAAGGAAATTTTTCTAGTAATATCAAATGAATTTTGCTCTTTGTGACACTTGACCACCCTTTTACTATTTGGGCTAGGTTCTTTAATGCCCCTCTTCAACATTGGAATAAGGAGGGTTTCAAACATATTGCTAATTTAGTTCACTATTTAAAACGGCGGCCGTTTAAACTGTTTAGACGGCACTAATAAGATGAAGAATCGCCCCGCATATTGGTTAGGCGCCTAAGTGGATTTTCCTGTAAACTTGTTAATTTGCAAACTCAATTTAGAGCCCTTATATAAATATTTAGTTATATAAGTAATTTTATTTATTAAATACTTAGTTAATAATATAATTATTAATTAAAATAAAGATAATAAAATAAAGAACATAGAATGTTGTATAATAAAATTAATAAAAAATTTACATTTTCAATATTTATGATTCCCAGTTAAATTTATTTATCTAGTTAATTAATTTTTATGCTAAAATTATTTAAGTATATTATTAATTTATTAAATTTTATTTTTTTAAAAAATCGCATGAGTCCCACCTAACCAACTAAGTACTCGCCCCTTTATCGACCATTATGTAACCGTCTAATGCGGTTTTTTGGTTAAGCCTATTGCTAGTGTAGCCGGGCATCTTTCACATGTGGATTCTTTTACCGAAACTATGAAACGGAAAAGCTAACGAGGAGGAGCTTATCCACTGTTTGATATCCTAGTGGAGCTTACTGAGGAGGGTACCTACCGACGCTGGAAGAGATTAAAGTGGAGTATGAATATCGTCCGAGCATTTATTCTATGTAAATCATTTGGGCACTTGGAATTGTCAAGCCCACTTGCACCTACGCGATGCCTCTCCTCTTCTTGCCGCCTAGCTGGCCTTTTATTAGTTAGCCCAATTCATCTGGGGGCTCTCGGGTCCTTATTGAATTTCTCAAGCCCGTTTGTGTGGCCCAGAAGCCCAATTTTGCGCTTCTTATTAATAATTTGGGTTTCTTAGCTGCTGCTTCTCGGGGGAAAAAAATTCCAGAGTCGCCGTGAAGGGGCTCGACGCGACACGAGCGCTCTAGAAATCGGGCTTTTTGTTCATCTTCTTTACCAGTCATCCCCAAGAGCCTTTCGGTGGATTCAAAGTTACCCATTGTGACTGCGAAAGACTCTGCTTTAGAAGGATTTTGGATTTTTTTTTTTTTGAAGTTAACTATTGAGTAATGGTTGATGATATCAATTCTTGTTTTTCTTCTCCTTTCCTACAAAATTTCAGCTTCTTTGGAAGAGCTACAGAGCTACAGAGTCAAGATTCAACACTCTTTAACTAATTTTTTTAGCTCAAATTTTCAACGGAAGACCAATGGATCAAAGGGGAAGAGACGCTACTGTAAGTTAAATTTCTTTTTCTCTAATTATCAAATTTCGATTGAATAATTTGTACTGTGTCAAAAATAATACATACACATATATTTGACAGCACAAAATTTTGATTAAGTATAGTTGAATTTAGGTCATTTGAGTGTTGTATAATGCAAGGATGTAAAATCCCTCATTTTAAGCCTTCCAAACAATACCTTTTTTTTTTTTTTTTTTTTTTTTTTTTGATCGAAGCTCAAAGAGCAGGAATGACAAACGAACAACCGAAAAAACAAGAAGAGAAAACCAGAAAAACCAAAAAAACAACCACTACCAGCTCAATGGCTAAATCACACCGGGGGGCAGGGCAATCCATCTCGGGATAACACGTGCACTAGGGATGATGGGGGACGGTCAATCCAGACTTCCTGAAGCATCATTCGTCGCGCCCGTGAAGCAAAGGCATCCGCAGCCATATTAGAGGATCTTTGCGTCCATTTAAAGCTCACAGAGACAAATTCCCTTGAAGCCATTTTGATTCGAGCTAAAATTGGATAAAGTTCCCATCTTCCTCGGCAAATTGAACCCTTGACTGCACTAACCAGTTCCAAAGAGTCAGATTCGAACACCACTCTGTGGTAACCACTTCTCCCAGCCAGCAAGACTCCCTCAAGAAGAGCCCATGCCTCAGCCTCAATAGCCGAAGATGCGGAACGCTCAGAACAACACCCTGCCAAGAATTGTCCATCAGCATTTCAAGCCACAACGCCAAGCCCAGCCCGTTGTGTACTAGCGAGCCAGGAAGCATCAGTATTGAGCTTAACTTGGTTTGGTCCCGGGGGTTGCCAAGAGTTCTCAGTCATTTGATCCCCCACACTTGCATGAGCAACCACTGGGTGCCGGACCATCGCATCCCAAAATTCCTTGTAAAGAAGCTTGGCCCGAATAATAACATTAATAGGAACAAAATTCCTTCCCTCAAAAGCCACTCTGCACCGCTCCTTCCAAATGGACCAGCAAATAGCCCCAACCATTGAGAGTACCCGTTCCCTGTCATCACGTGTACCACAATCCATGGATGCCACACCCAAAATCCAATTCTCGAGAGTGGAGACAGCCAAGCAGTTGACAGCAAAACCCAGACTACTCCCAAACCAGACACACCGAGCTCCTTCACATTGAAGAATCATATGCTCTACCGATTCGGGTTCTAGCTCACAAATAGGACACAGAGGGGTGGAGCCCAGGTGACGCCGAAACAGATTACCACGGGTGGGAAGACACCCCTTGACAGACTTCCACATAAAAATTCTAACCTTTGGCAATGTGTTGATACCCAAATCAATTTCCAGGTTTCCTTCGAGATGGTGTGTGAGGTGGAAGGGCGGTCTAGCAAACTAGAAAGGCCCCGAGATCTCAACCAATGTTATCCACTCTTGACTAAATAAACTCCATCTTTTGTAGCCGGCCAGATCAGGCGGTCACATGCAGACACAGGACCCACCGGAATAGCATTGATGGCCCGAACCTCAGCTTCAGACAAAAGACTTTCTAGCACCTCACGTTTCCAGGATCTAGACTGATGATCAATGAAATTTGCTACTACCTCCTCCAAATTTGCGCCTAAGGGAGCTGAGGACCTGAGATTAGAAGCCGGCAGTCCAATCATCCAATTATCAGTCCAGAACTTCACACGATTACCACTAACCACCTGCCAATGAGCCCCCGTGGAGATTACTTCCCGAGCATCAAGGAGACTCGACCATACCCATGATGCCCGGTGCCCTCGCTTTGCCGTCAAGAAGTTCCCATTTGGATAGTATCTGCTCCTCATAATCTGAGCCCAAAAGGAGTCAGGCTCACAAATCAGCCTCCAGCATTGTTTTGCCAACAGAGCAGTGTTAAAGTCCTCCAGGTTTCGAAAGTTCATTCCCCCTAGGGCTTTGGGTAACCCCACTTCCTTCCAACTAATCCAGTGAAGCTTATTCCGATCCTGTTCTTGGCCCCACCAAAAATTTGCAAGTATTGCATCAATCTCGTTGCACATAGCCTTGGGAAATCTGAAAACTGACATCGGATAAGTAGGAATTGCCTGGGCCACTGCCTTGATTAAAACCTCTTTACCTGCTTGAGATAGAAGGCACTGTTTCCAACCTTGAACTTTCTTGAGGATTCTTTCCTTGACAAAAATAAGAGCCTCCCTTTTCGATCTCCCCTAGAGTGAAGGCAGTCCAAGATAAACACCAGGATCATGAGTACTTTGTACCCCCAAGATTCCCCCAATCTGATCTCGAAGGTCACCTGGTGTATTCGGGCTGCAATATAGATTAGACTTCCCAAAGTTTACCAGTTGTCCGGAGGCCAAGCAATAGGTATCAAGAATCTTCTTAACGGCATGACAATTTTTTACTGAAGCCTTTATGAATAGTAACGAGTCATCTGCAAAAATAGGTGAGAAAGCACTGGACCCCTCTCACTAAACTTAATCCCTTCAATAAGACCTCGCTGCACCGCAAGGTTGATCATCGTGGACAGAACATCACAAACCAGGATGAATAGGTAAGGTGAAAGAGGGTCCCCCTGCCTCAACCCCCTAGATGGAGTAAAGTAGTCACCCGGCTGCCCATTAACCATCACCGAAAATTTTACCGTTCGAACACAAACCATGACCATGTGAACCCATGAAGAAGCAAAACCCAATTTCAACATAACAGCCTCCAGGAAATCCCACTCAATTCTATCATAGGCCTTGTTCATGTCCAGCTTCAGACCCATCTCATACTTGTTTGTTTTCTTTCTGAGTTTCAGTGCATGGAAAGCCTCATGAGCAATGGAGATATTGTCTTGAATTTGTCTACCAGAAATGAAGGCGCTCTATTGTGGGCTGATGATATCGGGGAGAAGGGGTTTCAACCGATTTGCCAAAATATTTGATAATATCTTGTAGGAATAGTTGCATAAGGCAATTGGGCGGAAATGTGAGACAACCTCCGGATTTGGGACCTTCGGGATTAATGCAATATTGGTGGAGTTGAGCTTTTCAAGGTGGAGTTTCCCAGTGAAGAAATCCCCAACCATGGACAGGACTTCGTCTTTGATCGTTTTCCAATATTTCTGATAAAAAATACCAGAGAAGCCATCAGGCCCAGGGGCCTTGAGTTGGCCCATTTGAAAAGCCGCTAGCTTCACTTCCTCCTCATTGGGCATAGCAGTAAGGGCAGCGTTCATATGGGGAGAAACAATGGGCACAACAAAGTTTAGAGTTCCCCCCCAATGTCTCGGCCCGTTCGTAGTGAAAATACTTTTGAAGTCGGAGTCCACAATGTGCCTAACCTCGCGATCATTCTCAGCCCAACTGTCATCATCCCTTTTTATTTTGGTGATCAAATTCTGCCTCCTTCGTTGGATTGTGGTTTGATGGAAAAAAGCTGTATTGGCATCACCAGCAGAAAGCCATTTAACACGTGATCGCTGATGCCAGTATTTCTCTTCCATACTCCATAACCGCCCAAGCTCAGCCTTAATTGGCTCCATTAGGTCCCAATTGCCCTCCCAATCATGTTGAATTGCTTCTAGTTCAGAGGAAAGAGCACCAATCCTAGCCCGATTGTTAGGAAATTTTTCTTTACTCCACCTAGTCAGTGTGTCCTTGCAGGTGGACAGCTTAACACCCCATCTCCAACGGTTGGCATTCACATGACATCCCCAACTCCTGGTGATCACATCTTCACACTCGGCCTCATTTGCCCAATATGCCTCAAACTTAAACAGTTTCTTATTCTTTCTGACCGACGACATCAGGTTCGGCAGCAGGGGACAATGATAAGAACCAATAGCCGAAAGGTGAGATAATGTGCTTCCCGGCCAGCGGGATTGCCAGTATTGATTAATAAGCGCACGGTCAATCCTCTCTTGCACTAGTGCATTTCCAGCTCTAATACCCCGCCAAGTGAATTGTTGCCCCTGATAGCCCATATCGATCAGCTTTGAGCTGTCCATAAACTCTTGTAAAAACCTCCTACGATTCGCCCGGTCCGGTCTGCCGCCAAGCTTCTCATGAGCACACAAATGTTCATTAAAATCCCCTGTACAGACCCAAGGCTGACAAACAGAGGTGAGAGATCGGCTCAACCATTCCCACATTTCAGACTTGTCATCACTATACGGAGTACCATAGACCCAAGAGGCACGGAAGGCAATATCTGAATTTGGGATGGATACAATGGAATCAATCAGGTATTTTGATGCAAGATTAACATAAATATTCAAATCATCATTCCATAACAATCCAAGGCCACCCGCAGAACCCACAGGGTCTACACAATAACATTTAAGAAAGCCAGCCTTCCTACTAAATTGAACTAATTTATTACGTTTCATCTTTGTCTCCATTAAGAAAATCACTGCAGGCCTGTGCTTCCGAACCACTTGCCGGAAATATTGCCCTGTCAGGTCAGCCCCAAGACCCTGACAGTTCCAGCTCAAAAGACTCATTTTTTCTCGGCAGCTGACACTGGCCAGCCACCTCTAAGGTCACCGTTGCAATTGTCATCAACTTCATCACACATTTTTGGGGCAGAACCTCTCAACCTGTCCATTCCAGCAGCCATCCCCACCACAACCTCAACCAGATTAGACTCAGTGTACCCTTCATTCAAGTCTTTGCTTCTTGTTTTCATCCCAGGATTGTAGTCACGATTTTTGAATTTTTTCCTTGTTCCTTTTTGCTTCACTTGCTGTTTCCCCTCCACCTTAATCTTCTTGCAACTAGTCGTAGCTACTTCATCATTATATGGAGGGCATCTTTTTAATCCCATGGACTCAACTGACTTATCCACACAAGAATCCAGGAAGGAAGAAGGAGCAAGCCCCCTGCAGCCCACCGAAATTCCCGCATCAGAGTGCTCGCATTCTAGGCCCAAATTTGTTTGGCCCACCACAGACCAATTGATTGACTGCCCACTTGGAAAAGAGGTAATTGAGTTGGCCCATAATTGATTCTCTTTGGGGCATGATGGGTTGTGACCCCCCTTGGCCCATTTTGTAAATCTCCCATCATTCAGAAATATGCTGCTTGCAGGCGGTCCCACTACCCTCCTCAGCGTCTCCATATGATGACCATAAATCTGAACAGAAGGGTGTGGGTGTTCAGTAGAGCCAGGCCAAAGAAAGGAGTTAAAAGTGCTCCTACGTGACAGATCGTGGCTGGAAGAGGAAGAAAAGTGAGGGCTTGTCTCAATCAGTCCTGCTTTCTCCAAACTCCCTAGGTCAGACGTAGCTAACGACTCTTCAATCATCACTGGTTTCAAGGCTCCCTCGGGAATCGCACCCCTCACGCGCCCCTCATTTGCGTGTTTTCCATTGGACGTGCCTGGCAGTCGTCGAGCTCCTCGCGGCGGCGTTGGGGTCAGTTGCAACCGCTCATCACGGACAGCACGAGTCCTCAGCCACTCCCATAAGCAGCTGCTCCAGAATTTCCAGTTGAGGCTGGAGCATAGGAACACCCACGGTCTGAATGGCCCAATCTTCCACAGTAATAACAGAAGTCCGAAAGGCGTTCAATTCGGAATTCCACCCACGTATCTTCTCCATCCAATCTGGGAAGCCAGAAACCAAGAGGCAGCGGTTTTGAAGAGTCAATCTGGACTCTGAATCGCAGAAATCCCCTGGGGCCGTGAGTCCAGGGATCCTCAGCCTCTATGATTTTCCCAATTCTCCCACCTACAATCCTGGCATTCACTTGAGACAACAGGTTCATTGGAACCCCATGGGCTTGAATCCAGTATGTAACCAAATGGAGAGGGAGTTCTTCAATAGCTTTGTTCTCTGGCCATCTTTGCACCGAAAAACAGAAACCCATAACTGACCAGGGTCCCCCTTCGATGATTTTTTCTGCCATAGCTTCATCCTGAACCAAAATGGTGAAATTGTTGTCCACCGTGTGGGTGATTCGGGTCTCCCCAAAGCTAGCCCAGGCGGTAGTGATGATTTTCTTGACGGCACTCCTATTTGGAGCTTTCTTGGCTATCACCGTCCCAACAAGTTTTGGTCCGCACTCGAGGTCAGAGAGACCCATTGTTGTCTCCATCTTTATGACCAAGTCATCAGTGTTCGTTTGGTCCATGTTGTTCTTGAAGGTGGAGCGAGTCAATAGTTGGAACACTCCTAGGCGGATGAAGAGGCAGAAGATGGAGCTCCTTAAGAACGGAGGTTTTGGTTGGGGCCTGGGTTTCTTGTTGTGTTTCCCTTGTTGGTGCGTTGAATGACCACGTTTTAGCTTGAATAAATAGCCTTGGTAGCCAGACGAAGCAATTACTCTTCCGTCACTCGGCTTTAATCTCGTCTGCTGCAGTTGGTAGCTGCAATTAATTCCGTCGCATGCCTCCTTCCCGTCCATCCATTTTGTTAAGGTATGCTCTTGGCTGTCAAATAACTTTTGCTCAAATAGGGTGGTATTCAATGGTGTTCTGCTAACTCCCTGGTTCCCAGGACCTTTCTGTCCTAAATGCTGCAATTTATTGTGCTCAGATCGAGTCTGGTGAGACCCTATAGCTAATAGTTTGGATGTAACAGGCAGCTGGGAGTTGTACACCATCAATGCTGATTTGCTTTGCCAATGCTGGGCCATCTTCACACATTCGTATGTGTCCTCCTTCCAATCTAGCACTCTTGTAAGGGGATGAACTGTATTTCCCACATTACTGTCACAATGAGATTGCACTAGTAGAGGCCTAATCAATGCTGGTTTGCAAACCCACTGGCCATCCACTAAATCTTCATTGTGTCCAGTATCCAAACTTTTAATATAAAGTGAATCTGAACTTGTTTGGTGAGCCGAAGTAAATAGAGGATTGAACTCATCAGGTGGTGTAGAGGCTTTCACAATCAATGTTGAGTTACTCTTACCCTGCTGGGACTTCATCCTAATTGACTTGTAACTACTTCTCAGCAGGTCTTATTGATCTGAGGGACAAATTGTTGGATGAGTTTGGATAGCTCTGATCTGTATTGTATCAAGAGAGACAGTGTAGTTTGCCTCAGGATGCAGGAACTCCTGGTGTGGTGGGGAGGGAAACTCTCATCACAGAGAGAGGGAAACTCTCATCACAGAGAGAGACTTTGGTTGTCCCCGCCTTCCAAACAATACCTAATTATACAATTTATAAGTTTCTCGATAAATTTTATGTTTATCTGCTTAAAAGATTGTAATGTTTGTTGGTCATGCCTCTCTCAACTCTCAAGAGTTTGTTACTGAACGGTTCTTCTTCTTAATAATGCTTTCAGGTTGAGGGTCAATGTCAGGAAAAGGATTGGATTAATCAGTTGCCTAATTGCCTTCTTGAATGTATAATTTCATTGTTAACCATCAAAGCTGCAGTGCATACTGGCATGGTATCACGTCGTTGGAGACACATTTGGTTGGAACCGATCCTACTGAAAAAGGCGCAATCTCAAATTTGGTTGGATTGTGAGGAAGTTGTCCCACATGGCAAAAATGTTATGCTCAATTTGTGCTTATATAGGCTTCAGCTACTCCCCCTTAGCCAATTAATTTTGGAGTGGAACTTCAATTCCGATTTGTTATCAGAGCTTGGATTAGCAATAAACCTTATTTTTTGTAAACACCAACTGTCGAGTTCTTGTGTGGTCTCTCGCTCTGTGTAATATGAGTGCCGATCGTTGTTCTCACTTTCGGTATGATTATTGTGGAGAAGCAGGACACACAAAATCTCGATGTTTTGACCTTAATGGTTATCCACATTGGTGGACCAAACTAGTCCCAAAGGCATGCAACTCCACTACATGGATTATTGATTCAGGTGCCACTAATCACATGACGTGTGACCCTGGTCAACTTAGTTCTTTAAAACCCTCTAAACAACTCATCGTGTCTACATCCAACGAAGCACCATCACCTGTTATAGGAGAAGGCACAGTTACTTTAAATAAGACCTTTGACCTACACTCCGTTATAGTTGTTCCTTCTGTTAGACATAACATGTTATCTGTTGCCCAGATTACCTATGCTTTTACGTTGTGTTGTAATTTTTTGGCCGCATATTTGTGTTTTTAAGGACATACGGACGAGGAAGACAATTGGATGTGGTACGAGGCATGGGAAACTCTACTACTTGGATCTGTCACTAGTGAGTTCAAAAAAGTTAACACAAGAGTTTTGGGTTGCTGTGTCAGTTACTGGGTCCAAGAGTTCAGCTTGTTGGTTGTGGCATCGACGTTTAGGTCATGCCTCCTTTCGGTATCTTCGGAAGTTGTTTCCTAAGTTGTTTTCTACTAGTGATATGTCTGAGTTTACATGTGACATTTGTGAAATGTCTAAAAGCCATCATATTCCTTTCCCTATCAACTTCAATAAAAGTTTTGTTCCGTTTATGATTATTCATTCCGATGTGTGGGGACCCTCTATAGTTTCTTCATTAGGTGGTGCTCGATGGTTTGTGACCTTTATTGATGATTGTACTCGAATGACATGGTTGTGTCTTATGAAATGTGACGACCCGGAAATTCGAAAAAGGATAAATTGGAAAAATTGGAAGGAAATGACGATTTTGCCCTTGGTTTTAAGGGGCGAAAGTTGAATTTTTGATTGGGACCTTGTTTGGACTTTCCGGAAGTACCGTTGGATAGGTCTCGAGACGCTGAATCCGTAGACATGCGGCATGCGTCAATCAGAGTTCGGACGTGAAAGTTATGAGTCTAGAGTTATGAGGGGTATTTTGGTAATTTGTTATGGCAGGGGCAAAATGGTAATTTGGCTATGATGGCTGAGTCACCTGTGGTGATATTGTTTTAACCAAATAATGGACATCTGTTCTTGTCGAATTGGGCGTGGGAGTGCCATAAGGTGACATTTGTCACTTTGTTAAGACAATTAGTGGCAGGATTAGTTTGGGTATTTGTACGTGTATGTGTGTACTGTGAAGAAAACAAAAACAGAGCATCAGTAGTCTCCCTGTCTGATCGATCTTCTCAGCAACCAAAACTAATTGAGAATTTGATGCAAGGGACAGTGAAATCGTGAGGAAATATAGAAAGGAAAAGGGGAAGAAAAACCCAACTGAAACCAAACTTAGAAACCTGAAAACCCTTGGTAAGCATTAAGGTCGAATTTGAATTTGTGAACATTCATGAGTGAAATTGAGCTTGAATTAAGCTTCATGAGCTCAAACCGAGTCGAACCCAATGAAACTTGAAGGGAATTGGGGTCGTTTTGCTTTAGAACAGAAAAGGCGAGAACTTTGGATTTTCGAGCTTGAGTCGAATGGATTAGAGGGATTGAAGGATGAAATTGGGGTTGTAATTATAGTTAGAGGACTCCTACGAAGCTGTTGGCTGGATCAATTAAAAGAAAAAGGGTTGAATTGATGAAGTTAGATGAATGAACAATGTTCAGTGTTCTTCGAATAGTCGAGTTTGATTTGATTGGATTAAGGTAAGGTTTCACGTAATTGGATTTACAGAACCTTAATTTGATGAATAACAATCTTAATGGACCATTTAATTGTAAAAATGGATGCAGAATTGATGGCGATTGAATCGGGTTAGCATGCGGGTCGCAGGATCCGTTTATCAGTTAAACGGGTGAGGAAGGAGACTGTGCAGGTTACTGTTGCAGGCGCGTGAGTTTCACGCGCAGCCACTCACGGCGACACGTTTGGGCACGTGGGCCTGATTCCCGAGGTGAGTTCAACACGACTTTTGTTCTATGCAATGTAACGAACATTTTGGCGTTGGTTTCGAGTTAATCGGACACCGTTTCGATATTGTTTCGGTGTGTGAGTGGATGTTTGTTTTATAAATTGATATGCATGCATAGTTAAATTTTTTACATGATTTATTACATGATTTGAATGGCAATGATTTGGCATGATTATTACTGGATTTAATGATTATTTTAATCAGTGTTTCAGGCACGAATTTCGAGAAAACTGTGAAGTTACTGTTTTGGGCGAAAGCTCGGAATTTGAGATTGGTTTGACTCGGATTATGAGTTGGGAAATTGATTTGATGGAATTGAATGATTTTCGGTTATGATTTTACGAATTTACGTGCATTGAAATATTTTATTGATTTTACGGATTTACGAGAAATGAGACGACTCTAGATGACGACTCTGGATGTGTAATTCCTAGAGGACCCTCGGATGTGTAATTCCCGAGTTATATGTTTTATTGTATGATAAAATGGTTTTATGAAATGTTTTCACATGTTTGGCTTGAGAGCCGGGATTTGATACTGTCATGTGATTTGTCTTGGAAGCCGGTGATTCATATGTTTTACCCTATGCATGCATGGTTTGATAAACTGGAGGGTAAATGATGTATTTTGATAAATGTATTTTTAAATGATATTATTTTTGTCCACTCACACCTTTCCTGTTTTGATGACCCTCCAGGCCGTGGCACGATGTTCGGGGCTGATCGAGAGGCGGAGGCATGAGCGGAAATCAGTGCAGTCATCCTTTGTCTGACAGGTGCTGAAAGGTAGTTTCGGGATTTCAGTTGACTTGTCAGACGGGACCAGGACCGGGCACAGTTATCAAAGTCCAGTTGGGACGGATCCTGTCATAAAAACTAAAAGTGAAGTGACTACCTTATTTTTAGAAATTTCATAAAATGGTGCTTACACAATTTCAATCCCCCATTCGTGTCTTTCGTACAGACAATGGTGTTGAGTTTGTTAATTCTGAGCTTAGAGGGTACTTGTCACAACCTGGTATAACTCATCAGACAACGTGCCCTTATACACTAGAACAAAAGGGAGTTGCTGAACTTAAGAATCGTCACCTTCTAGAGGTGGTTCGTGCCTCTCTTCTTGAGGCTCAACTCCCTTTGGCTTATTGGGGAGAATTTGTTTCCACTGTCGTTTATCTGATCAATAAGATCCCTTCTCGGGTCCTCTAGTTTCATATGACTTTTTAGACGTTATCTAGTGCTCTTACTGCACCATCAGTTCCTAACCTTGAACCACGAGTGTTTGGCTGTGTGGCGTTTTTTCATTTACCCAACACAGATGCACAAAAAATTAGAGCCAAGTGCAGAGGAGTTTATCTTTGTTGGGTATGCTCAGAACTAGAAAGGATATCGGTGTTATCATCCGTCCATTCAGAAGCTCTATGTTACACTGAATGTGACCTTTCACGAGGATGTTATATTCTTCCCTACTTCGGAGTCTCCACTTCAGGGGGGTTTATATGAAGTACAGACTCTTACGTATGCACCATTAGTTGTGAATCCATTGGATCTAAGTGGTAGATTATTGGAGTCTAGTGGCGATGATTCACAAGCCGGCTCACCAAGTCAAGTACATGAACCTCTCCAATACATGGACTAGAACCTGTTGTGTTACCTCTTCTAGTGGATGAATAAGAACCTGTTGTGTTATCTCCACCAACCATTGCGCCTTCCATTCCAGTACCTATGCCACCCACATCACAAGAGCAATTGTCTTCATAGGTTACGTCTGAACCTCATGTACCTTTTACAGCTACATGTAGGCAACTCCCAAATCGAGTTGATAGAGGTGCCCCAAAAACTCAATATGAGCCTGATCCCAATTCTCGAGTAAAGTACCCCATAAGTAACTATGTGTCAACCCACAGGTTTTCAAAGTCATGGGTATCTTTTGCAAATAAATTATCTATTGTATTTGTTCCTAGTAGTGTGCAGGATGCTTTGCAGGATCCCAGGTGGAAGGAGGCTATCAATGAAGAGATGAAGGAACTACAAAAGAATAAAACATGAGAGGTTGTAGATCTACCCGAGGGAAAGAAACATGATGGATGTCGTTGGATATACACGGTTAAGTACAAGGCTGATGACTCGATTGAGCGATTTAAAGTAAGACTGGTTACTAAGGGGTACACGAAAACATATGGAGTTGATTACCATGAGACTTTTGCTCATGTCGCCAAGATTAACATGGTACATGTTTTGTTAACCCTAGCAGCTAATTTCAATTGGCCAATACAAGAGTTTGACGTGATTCCTACATGGTGAGTTGGATGAAGAGGTGTATATGGATCATCCTCCTGGTTGTAAGGAAGATATTGCCAATACAACAAAGGCGTGTAAACTAAGAAAGTCCTTATACGAGTTGAAGCAATTTATTAGGACATGGTTTGGTAGATTCACCATGTCCATGAAGAGTTTTGGGTATAGGAAAACTAACGCTGATCACACATTGTTCTTGAAACATAATCACGGGCTCGTTACAGCTCTAATTGTGTATGTTGATGATATGGTTGTAACCGGAAATGATGCGTCTGAAAGAGAAGCACTTCAGAAGTATTTGGCTCAAGATTTTGAAATGAAAGATCTCGGTTCTCTGAAGTATTTTCTGGGTATTTAAGTTGCATGGTCTAAGAAGGGTATAGTCTTAACTCAACGGAAGTATGCATTAGATTTGTTGTGTGAGACTGACATGCTAGCCTGTCGGCTGATTGATACTCCTATGGATGAAAATGAGAAATTAGGAGTGCATCCTGATCAAGTACCAACCAATAAGGAACGCTATCAGAGGTTAGTAGGGAGATTAATGTACTTGGCTCATACAAGACCAGACTTGGCTTATCCCTTCAGTGTTATTAGTCAGTTTATGCATGCTCCAAGTGAAGATCATACGAATGCAGTTATTCAAATTTTGCAGTACTTAAAGTCCTCACTAGGTAAAGGAAAAATATTTACTAAGAATAGTGACATGAACATTGTAGGATATACTGATGCTAATTGGGTTGGAAATAATGGTGACAGGCGTTTGGCATATGGCTATGTCACTTTTGTGGGTGGTAATTTGGTAACCTGGAGAAGTAAGAAACAAAGGTTGTATTTAATGACCCGGAACTTCAAAAAAGGAAAAAATGTAAATTCGGAAAAGATTTGTATAAAAATGACGATTTTACCCTTGTGAATAGTATGGTCAAATGTTGACTTTTTGTTTGACAAGTCGAATGGATGTTGGCTGATGACTGTGACGTAGTTCGGGACGTCACGAGTCTATAGACAGGTGGCATGTCCGTTTCCGACAATGGAGGAAGAAGTTAAGATGTTCGGAAGGTTGAGGGTATTTTGGTAATTTGGATAAAAGGGGAAATTTGTTGAATTTTTACACGACAAGTATTCTTCACATAATTCGAGGACCATTAGATAGGTCTCGATGTCCTGAGTACAACGACAGGAGGCACGTCGTCATCAGACGTCGGACGGTTAAGTTAAGGGTCTAAATATGTGAGGGGTAAAACGGTAATTTGGACATTAGAGCCAAATGGTCTTTTGGCGTCTTGTTTTATGTGGACCATCAGGTGAGGACACCTAGGGCTGATGGATTGGATATTTATGGCTGGGAACCACAGAGAGGAGGACACCTGTCCACTATCCAGTGGCTTCTAGCCTACCCTCACGATTAAACCAATTTTTAAATTGGTTGTTATCGATCAAATGAGAGAACAGAAAGCAGGTATGAACTCTCGACTCCCCTGTTTTTCCAGAAATCCTTCAAATGAAAATCGATAGTTTCAGAGAATGATTGAGTGATTCTGATGACTCATGCAGTCGTACAAGGTTACTACTGAACCCAAGGAGTCGAAACCATGACCGGAGAGGCGACTGGTGGCCGGAACAGAGAGTTGGAAAATTTAGAGTTTTGGGTTCGATTTTGGAAGGTATGAAATAGAACTCACTTATGTGTTTTAATTAGTTAGATCGAACCTAAATTAAAGGACGAAGATTAGGGTATAGAAAGGATTGAAAATGGTTTGAAAACAGGTGAAAACCGGCCTCGCCAGCTCAGTTGAACGGGGCCGGTTCAGATCGGTCTGAACCGGGTTGGCGAGAGGCAGACGACGATGACCGGTTCAGCCCCTTTGCTTGGCGCGTGAGGGCGCATGGGGCCTCTTTTGGGGAAGTGTTCAACATGGTTTTCACTCTAATCGACATAACGAACATTTTGCGACAAGTTTCTAGTCGATCGAACACCATCTCAGGGTAGTTTTGAGTGTCCGAAGGTTTATGGGTTAATTTAATTACGTTTAAAAATCCCAAAAAAATTGGGGAAATTAGTTTGAGCTTAATCGAAGAGTTTGTGACTCGAAATTATGACATTTGACAGGTCGGGATATTCCTGAGGCAGCCGAGGAGTGTACGAGATGCCATTGACGGGTTCGAACTTTGTGAGTGGACTTTTATTTCCTAACCTAGCATGCATAACTGTTTTTATCTACTTATTCCATGCTTTTAAATAAGGTTTTACGTTTTCGATTAATATATATCTGCTTTACATAATTGCACGGTTTTCGAGCTGTTTCTTAAATATATACGTATTCTGACACGTTTTACGAGATATAGATTTATGCTATGATTTGATCATGATTCCGATGCTATTGTTTTGGGATTTAAATCTATGCCTTGTTTTCAATGATTACAAATGGGTTTTGAAAAGTGATTTAGATAATCAGGGTTTTTGGGTTTTAGAATCGGATTTCAGAATCGAGATTTGGTTTTAAAGCTTAAAAAGGGATTTCTAGATTTTGATTCGGAATGATGATTCTGGACGCCAGCATGGCTTCAGAATGGTGATTTCGGATTCGAATTTGGACATGAATTAAGAAATGGTTTACAAACGGTTTTGGATTGGATTTGCTGGATTTGGTTATTGGGTTTAAAGACCTGGATATAATACATAACGGGGGCGGGCCCAGATTGGGTTTAATGACCCAGATTGAGTTTAAAGACTCGGATATTATGATTTTCCCCCGTAGTCCTGTTGAGTTTAAAGACTCAGGAGTTTAAAGACTCAGATTATATTGAGGCCTGGATTGAGTTTAAAGACTCGGGAGTTTAAAGACTTGGATAAATCCAGCAGGTTCGATTGGTAAATGATATATTTCGTATTTCATGGTTTTGTGATGATGTTTCCATAACTATTGTTATACGGTTGTTTTTCAGATACGTAGTTATGTATGCATGTTTTTAAAATGGAGAGTAAAATCCTGGTTTGCTTTTAAAACTGTTTTTGAAACTTTTTTTTTGTCCACTCACACTTTTATGGTTTTAAATACCCTCCAGGTCATGGTGTGATCATTGGGGCTAACGTTGAGGCAGAGGCAGAGGCATAAAGTTTTCCATTGCGCGTTTAGTCAGCTCACAGTAGGATTTTATATTATTATCTTGTACTGTTACTATGCTCTGTGCTACTGTTTACTGGTTGTATTGCTTCTCCCTGATCTAACAATGTATGTTTTCTGTGTATTGTGGTTGTTTTGGTCTTTTAAGTTTGGTTGTCAGACGGGAACAGGGTTCGTCCCGGTTATCAAGGTGATAATCGGGGTGGGTCCTATCAATTAGTATCAGGGCATAGGTTGACGGTTTGTGTCCGGCACGTGGATGTGGCTAGGTTGTTATACTAATTTTATGCCCTTTTCAGAGAACGATCAACCATGCCTCCAAGACGTGAGCCCTCTCCACGATTTGTAGAAGACGTTGCGAGAGATGTTGAGAGTGCTACAATTGAGCGAGCCCATCGTCTTGGGGCTACTACGTTTAGCGGTTGGGCAAACCCTAAGGAAGCCCACAGATGGATTACTCGACTTAAGTGGATTTTTGCGTTGATGCGATGCCCGCCCAGAGGATTGAGTGTTATTGGCCACCTTTTTACTGGACGGTGCCGCGTATGAGTGGTGGCACACTCTTGAGTTGTTAGGTTGGGATGCCCACACAGTGACTTAGGAGACTTTTCGTGAGCGGTTCCTTGATCAGTACTATCCCCGCTCATTCCGCGATGCCAAGGAGGTAGAGTTCCTACAGCTCAAACAGGGGAGCATGTCGGTGGCCGAGTACGAGTAAAGATTTCAGATGTTATCCCGTTTTGCTCCTGCCTTTGTTGCTACGGAAGCTGAGAAGTGCCGCAAGTTTGAGCTTGGCCTACGAGGACAGATTCGAGCTATTGTGACGGCTGGATCTTTTGCTACCCTTAGAGAGTTATCTGATGCCGCGGTGAGGGTAGAGGCTAGTTTGCCAGCACGACCACAGTTCTCGAGTGGTGTACGACGCCGAGAGCGTCCTTTTTCTAAAGCATCGAGCCAGAGGACCTCGAAGAGGGGCAGTTATAGTGGAGCTTCATCTGCGGGTGGTGATCGATTTGGTAGACCGGGCCGTTTCCAGGGTTCCGGATTCCGAGGAGCTAGAGCATTGCAGACCCCGCAGGTGAGTGCGATATCAGTTGCTTCCACCGAGAGACAGAGTGGTGGACCCAGTCAGGATTTTTGCTATTACTGTGGAGAGCGAGGTCACTTCCGGTGTGAGTGTCCGTCGTTACCCCAAGAGGGTGGCTTAGGCCGAGGTGGTGGTGCTACTAGTGGTTTGAGGGGACGAGGCCGATCTTCGGGACCCCAGGCCAGAGTTTTTGCGATGATGCAGTAGGAGGCTCGGTTGGCACCCAGAGTGGTGAGGTACGCTTACCATACTTGGTCAAGATGTACATGCTTTGATTGATCCCGGGGTTACCCATTCTTTTATATCACGGAGTTGTGGATTGGTAGTGGATAGAGAGCTGTTCGCACTGGGTTTTGATATGGGTGTGAGTACACCTACAAGGGAGGTGTATGTGGTAAATCAAGTCTTGAGATAGTGTCCAGTAGTGGTAGGCGATGTTGAGTTAGTGGCGGATTTGATACTTTTGGATTTACAAGATTTTGATGTTATTCTGGGGATGGACTGGTTGACCATGCATCATGCTTCTATTGAATGTTTCGATAGAAGGGTGACATTTCGGAGTCTGGGGTTACCAGAGACCACTTTTCAGGGAGATCAGCGAGCGCTACCTAGAGCAAGTTGTTAAGGAAGGGATACCAAGGCTACTTGGCTCACGTGGTGGACACACATGTTGCACCATTGAGGGCGGAGGACATTCCGGTAGTGTGGGAGTTCCCAGAAGTCTTTCCAAAGGATTTTTCGGGATTGCCACCCCACCGAGACATTGGGTTTACCATCGACCTTATTCCAGATACCCAACCTATTTCTCAGACTCCTTATCGTATGGCGCCAGCTGAGTTGAGGGAATTGAAGGCGCAGTTGCAAGATTTGGTCGATATGGGGTTTATATGGTCGAGTGTGTCTCCTTGGGGAGCTCCAGTTTTGTTTGTCAAGAAGAAAGATGGAAGCTTGAGACTCTGTATTGTTTATAGGCAACTGAACAAGGTGACCATCAGGAATAAATACCCATTACCCCTAATCGATGACTTGTTTGATCAGTTGAAGGGAGCACGATACTTTTCTAAGATTGATCTTCGCTCTGGATATCACCAGTTGCGAGTTAGAGAAAAGGGCATACCCAAGACGGCTTTTCGGACCAGGTATGGCCATTATGAGTTTGTTGTAATGACATTTGGTTGAACTAACACACCAGCGGCATTTATGGACCTGATGAATCGAGTGTTTCGGTCATACCTGGATAGTTTCGTTATTGTGTTCATTGATGATATATTGGTATACTCGAAGAGTGCAAAGGCGCACGAGAAGCACTTGAGGATGGTTATTACCGGCGTTTCATAGAGGGATTTTCTATTCTTGCTGCTCCGTTGACATGTCTGACTAGGAAGGGAGTCCGATTTGTCTAGGATGAGAGTTGTGAACAAAGTTTTATGGAGCTGAAAAGGCGGTTGACATCTGCTCCTGTGTTGGCCCTTCCGAACGATAGTGGGGAATTCGAGGTATACAGTGATGCCTCTTTGCAAGGTTTGGGGTGTGTTCTGATGCAACATGGGAAGGTGATTGCTTATGCTTCCCGACAGTTGAAACCTCATGAGCTTAATTACCCCACTCATGATTTGGAGCTTGCAACGGTGGTTCATGCGTTAAAAATTTGGCGACATTACTTGTCAGGACCCACCCCGGTTTCACCCCGAAACCCGAGGTAAATCCCGCTCCCGTCTGACTCCCCGACACAAACTCAAGTAAAACTCACTCAAACCCAGTCAGACGCAGGAGTAATTAACAAAATGTCCCAAAGTTAAAGTTTACAGAGCATAGTAGGAAACACAAGGAAAATAAAACCGACGGAAGATTTTAACTACTCCGGGATCCCACCCGTCACTTCTATGCCTCGGACACTGCCTCGACGTCAAGACCCCGCGCTCGCTCCACAACCTGGAGGGCAATTTAAAACAGAAAATGTGAGTGGACCAGAAAGTACAAAAAGTTCAAAATCACTTTATATGAAAACCAAGTTTAACCCTCCGTTTTGAAACCACATGCATAACCAACAGTTATGAACACAGTTATAAATCACTTTACCATAAACCGCATCATAAGAAACAGAAACACTAGAAAGCAGTTAGAAAAACCACAGCATGTGAATCATAAAACCGTATCAAAAATCATAAACAGCAAATCATCATTTTCCGATCAAACCTGCTGGACCTATCCGAGTCTTTAAACTCCCGAGTCTTTAAACTCAATCCAGGCCTTAATCATATCCGAGTCTTTAAACTCCCGAGTCTTTAAACTCAAGGCCTACGGGGGAAATCAATATATATATCCGAGTCTTTAAACTCCCGAGTCTTTAAACTCAATCCGGGTCTTTAAACCCAATCCGGCCGGTCCCCCGTCACATATATCCGGGTCTTTAAACCCAATATCCAGATCCAGCAAATCCAATCTCAAAATCATTTGAAAACCATTCACCAATCCACATCCAAACCCGAATCCAAAATCACTGGTCCGATGCCCTTCCGGCAGCCAGAACCGTCATTTCGAACCCAAATCCGGAAGCCACTTTTCAACTTTAAAACCAAATCTCGTTTTCCGAAATCCGATTCTAAAATCGAAAACCTTGATTATCACAATCATAGTCCAAAATCCATTTATAATCATGAGAAATCACTTATCAATTGAAATCCCGAAACTAGGGCATCAATTTCAGAAGTCAACCACTTCCTCGTAAAACGTGCTAAAATCCAGACTTCCTCGAAAAACGTGTAATAATGTAAAACCAACCAAACATATTCGATAAACATAAAATCATAATCAAAACCATAAAACAGTTATAGAAAACAGTTATGCATGCTCGAGTTTAAAGAAAGGGGTCCACTCACAGTACTGAGCCCTACTCGCGTCCCGAACGTCCAGCCCGTTCCTCGGCTTCCTCGGGTAACCCCGATCCTGTCAAACACCGTCAAATTACGTCACTAATACGTCTACAAACATTCTCCTAAATTTCCTCAAAAATCCCCGAACCGAAGACCTAGGACCCCGGGACCCTAAACCTTCACCCTCGCGGAACTACACTCAAACGACATCCGATTGACTCGAAACCAACTCCATTGAACTCACCACAACTCCTAGACCAAAAGTCATGTTGATCGTTTTCCCAACCACCGCCGCACGCGCCCCCACGCGCCGCCCAAAGTGGCTGCGCGTGGCCCTCACGCGCCAGCTACAGTAGTATCATCAACCTCGACTCACTGTGTTGAACCGGCCGCCGTGGCTTGGACCGGCGAGAACTGATCTCCGCCGTCCGGCCATCAATTTAACCTCTCTTTTCTCTCACGGCTGCGTCCAGACCTGCCCTATCTCTTCCCGTACTCCGTTCACCTCAACACGGCCTCTACACCGTCGACTGAAGCTCGAAATCAGACGGCCTACTTCCCCTGTTTTCCTTCCCGGCCACCCAGTTCACCTCCCTTCACGGTGGCTACACCAAACTCATCCTAGGACTTCACTGAACCTAGACCACACCTCCGTTACCTTCGACTCACCCTCAAACTCGTCGACTCACCGTTTGAAGTTTACGGCTAAACAGAGGAACAGAGACTCCACTTCAACCGAGCTCCGCCGTGAACACCCCCCGACACGGCGACCATCCCAGTCGACACCTAGGACCTCCCTGGACATAACCCTGACCTTCAATCCCATCGACACTAAGCCTAGACTCACGACTTTCCAACTGAAGTTTCACGGCAAAACAGAGCAAAGAAGCCTTACCCTTCGATTGCAGCTCCGCCGTGCGCACTGCCGCCTACCACTGTGGTCGTTGGACTCCTTGCAGTCTCCTCAGCCTCCCCTTGCCTTGGTTTGCCTCGCCTCACGGTGTAGCCACCACCTCAACCTCACAAGTTCCCTGTTTCCCCCAAAATTTCTCCACACCTCCGCCGTGCCGCCGTGCACGATTGCACCACCAATTCACGGCCACTAGCTCCGCCTTGCCTCACTATCACACTCACAACTCCCTATTTACTCACCCTTGCACCTAGTTCGATCAATTGATCTCAAACTCTCACCCTCTGTTCTCTGTGTTTGTCCAAGAACCACACACACACACGGGTTCACCCAAATAGTTAGGACCGTGAACACACAGGATCGCACCAGAAGCCTCTACACACAGGCCACATGTCACCATCCACTCAATCCTGATCCCACTTGGTTAAACCCCAGCCGTCCATCTTGCTTCTCTCTGCACAGATCCCCAGAAACCAAAAAGACCAAAATACCCTCATGTTTTACACATTTTTACGGTTTTACCGAAACTTCCTAGACCCGTAACCTTCGCCTCGTAAGTCCGATGAATAAGTGCCGCCTGTCATCGAACTCAGGACGGCGAGATCTATCTAACCATCCTAGGTCAACCTACCAAAACTCGATTCTTCAAAAAGTCAACTTTTCCCCCTATTTTACCAAAATTACGGTTATGCCCTCGACCTTCCGAACATCACAACTTCCTCCTCGGATGTCGGAATCGGGCGTGCCACCTGCCTAAGGATTCGTGACGTCCTAAACTACGTCCTGGTCACTGGTCAATCCCCAATTGACCACCCGAAATAAAAGTCAACATTTCTGCCCGACCCAGGGGTAAAATCGTCATTCTAAGTTCCCGGACCCCTCGGGACCACCTAACCCTTGATTACCCTCACTAATCACACCTTAATCACTCTAGTAATCCCGATTCTCGGGACGGGTTGTTACATTACTTGTATGGTGAGAAGTACAGAATCTTTACGGACCACCAGAGTTTGAAGTATCTCTTTACCCAGAAGGAGCTAAATTTGAGACAACGCCAATGGTTAGAGTTGATTAAGGATTATGATTGCACCATCGAGTATCACCCGGGGAATGCTAATGTGGTAGCCGATGCTCTGAGTCGGAAGTCAGCTAGCTCCTTGTCACATTTGAGGATGATTCGGTTGCCCTTGTTGATTGAACTCCGCAGAACTGGAGTGGATTTGACAGTTGATAGTCAGGGAGCGTTGCTAGCGAGTTTCTATGTACGACCTATCTTGGCCGATCAGAATATCGATGCTCAGTTTCAGGACCACGTTTTGGGCATCATTCGGCTTGAGGTCGAAGCAGGGGAGAGACATGATTTTGGAGTTCGTGAGGATGAAGCCTTGGTAAAAGAAGGACGGTTGTGTGAACCTGAGGATGAAGCATTGAAGAAGGAGATCCTTGATGAGGCTCACAGTTCAGCCTATACGATGCATCCTAGAGGGACCAAGATGTATCGTACGCTTCGGGAACATTATTGGTGGTCTGGTATGAAATGTGAAATTACTGAGTATGTCAGTAGATGTTTGATTTGTCAACAGGTGAAGGCCGAACGACAGAGTCCTTATGGAGCGATGCAACCACTGCCGATCCCAGAGTGGAAATGGGATGATCTGACAATAGACTTCATGTTTAAACTCCCCAGGAAGCCTAAGGGTCATGATGGTGTCTGGGTGATTGTGGATAGGCTCACGAAGTCAGCCTATTTCTTGCTAGTATGAGAGAATTTCAGGATGACGCAGTTTGCTCAATTTTTTATTTATGAGATCATCCGGTTCCACGGTACTCCAGAATCGATAGTTTCCGACAGGTATCCAAGGTTTACCTCATGGTTTTAGCAGAGTCTGCATGAGGCTTATAGGATGAAGTTACATTTCAGCACTGCATTCCATCCTCAGACCGACGGGCAGTCAGAGCGGACCATCCAGATTTTGGAGGAGATGATGCGAGCCCGTGCTTTGCAATTTCAAGGTACTTGGGAGTTGCACCTAGCACTGATGGAGTTTGCTTATAACAACAGTTATCAGGCGAGTATTGGGATGGCCCCTTATGAAGCTTTGTATGGACGGCAATGTAGAAACCCGTTGTGTTGGACTGAGGTGGGTGAAAGGAGATTGACGAGTTCAGAGTTGGTAGACCTTACCTTGGAAAAGGTTGCACTTATCAGAGATAGAATCAAATCCACTCAGGACCAACAGAAGAGCTATGCCGACCGTAGAATCAGGGATTTGGAGTTTGAAGTAGGAGATTGGGTCTTCTTGAAGTTATCCCCTTGGAAGGGTATTGTGCGGTTTGGCAGGGGAGGGAAGTTACGTCCCCGCTACATTGGACCCTACGAGATTCTGGAGAGGATTGGTCTTGTTGCTTACCGGTTGGCATTACCATCAGATTTGGCTAAGGTACATAATGTCTTTCATATGTATATGCTTCGGAAATACATACGTGATGACTCTCACATTCTGGAAGCACAACCCGTCGAACTTAGAGAGGATTTGAGTTTTGAGAAGCAGCCTGTAGAAGTTCTGGACCCTAAGGACAAGGTGCTACGGAGGAAGACGGTTCCCTTGGTAAAAGTACTTTGGAGGAATCATAATGTAGAAGAAGCAACTTGGGAACCTGAGGCCGTAATGCGTGAACAATATTTCATTAAATTTCGGGGACGAAATTCTTTTAAGGGGGGTAGATTGTAACTACGCGAAACTTCAAAAAGGGAAAAAAAGTAAATTCGAAAAGATTTGTATAAAATTGACAATTTTACCTTTGTGAATACTGTGATCAAATGTTGACTTTTTGTTTGACAGGTCGAACGGACGTTGGCCGATGACTGTAACCTAGTTTGGGACGTCACGAGTTCGTAAATAGGTGGCACGTCCGATTCCGACAATCGAGGAAGAAGTTATGATATTCGGAAGGTTGATGGTATTTTGGTAATTTGGATAAAAGGAGAATTTGTTTGACTTTTTACATGATAAGTATTCTTCACGCAATTCGAGCATCGTTAGATAGGTATCGATGTCCTGAGTACAATGACAAGCGGCACGCCGTCATCGGACGTCGGACGGTTAAGTTACGGGTCTAAGTATGTGAGGGGTAAAACGGTAATTTGGACATTAGAGGGGCAAAATAGTCTTTTGGCGTCTTGTTTTATGTGGACCACCAGGTGAGGACACCCGGGGCTGATGAATTGGATATTTATGGCTGGGAACCACATAGAGGAGGACACATGTCCACTCTCCAGTGGCTTATAGCCTACTCTCACTGTTAAACTAATTTTTAAATTGGTTGTTATCGATCAAATGAGAGAACAGAGAGCAGGTATGAACTCACGACTCCCCTGTTTTTCCAGAAATCGTTCAAATGGAAATCGATAGTTTCAGAGAATGGTTGAGTGATTCTGATGACTCTTGGAGTCGTAGAAGGTTACTACTGAACCCAAGGAGTCGAAACCGTGACCGGAGAGGCGACTGGTGGCCGTAACAGAGAGCTAGAAAATTCAGAGTTTTGGGCTCGTTTTTGGAAGGTATGAAATAGAACTCACTTATACGTTTTAATTAGTTAGATCAAACATAAATTAAAGTACGAAGCTTAGGGTATAGAAAGGATTGAAAATCGTTTGAAAACGGGTGAAAACCGGCCTCACCGGCTTAGTTGGACCGGGCCAGTCCGAATCGGGCTGGAGAGAAGTAGACGACGATGAACAGTGCTGAGCGTGGTGAGGGTGCGTGGGGTCTCTTTTGGGGAAATGTTCAACATGGTTTTCACTCTAATCGATGTAACGAACAATTTGGGACAAGTTTCGAGTCGATCGGACACCGTCTCGGGGTAGTTTTGAGTGTCCGAAGGTTTAGGGGTTAATTTAATTATGTTTAAAAATCCCGAAAAAATTGGGGAAATTTGTGTGAGCTTAATCGAAGAGTTTGTGACTCGAAATTATGCCATTTGACAGGTCGGGATATTCCTGAGGCAGCCGAGGAGCGTACGGGACGCGATTGACGCGTTCGAACTTTGTGAATGGACTTTTATTTCCTAACCGAGCATGCATAACTGTTTATATCTACTTATTCCATGCTTTTAAATAAGGTTTTATGTTTTGGATTAATATATATCTGCTTTACATAATTGCACGGTTTTCGAAATGTTTCTTAAATATATACATATTCCGACACGTTTTACGAGATATAGATTTATGCTATTATTTGATCATGATTCCGATGCTATGGTTTTGGGATTTAAATCTATACCTTATTTTCAATGATTACAAATGGGTTTTGAAAAGTGATTTAGATAATCAGGGTTTTTGGGTTTTAGAATCGGATTTCGGAATCGAGATTTGGTTTTAAAGCTTAAAAAGGGTTTTCTGGATTTGGATTCAGAATAATGATTTTAGACACCAGCATGGCTTCAGAATGGTGATTTCGGATTCAGATTTGGACATGAATTCGAAAATGGGTTTCAAACGGTTTTGGATTGGACTTGCTGGATCTGGTTATTGGTTTTAAAGACCCGGGAATAATACATAACAAGGGCGGGCCGGGATTGGGTTTAAAGACTCGGATTGAGTTTTAAGACTCGGAAGTTTAAAGACTCGGATATTGTGATTTTCCCCCCGTAGCCCTATTGAGTTTAAAGACTCAGGAGTTTAAAGACTCGGATTATATTGAGGCCTGGATTGAGTTTAAAGACTCGGGAGTTTAAAGACTCGGATAGATCCAGCAGGTTCGATTGGTAAATGATATATTTCGTATTTCATGATTTTATGATGATGTTTCCATAGCTATTGTTATACGGTTGTTTTTCAGATACTTAGTTATGTATGCATGTTTTTAAAACGGAGAGTAAAATCCTGGTTTGCTTTTAAAACTGTTTTTGAAACTTTTATTTTTAATCCACTCACACTTTTATGGTTTTAAATACCCTCTAGGTCGTGGTGTGAACATCGAGCCTAAAGTTGAGGCAGAGGCAGAGGCAGAGGCATATAGTTTTCCGTTGCGCGTTTAGTCAGCTCACAGTAGGATTTTATATTATTATCTTGTACTGTTACTATGCTATGTGCTACTGTTGACTGGTTGTATTGTAACTTCTCCCTGGTATGACAATGTATGTTTTGTGGTTATTGTGGTTGTTTTGGTCTTTTTAGTTTGGTTGTCAGACGGGAGCAGGGTTCATCCCGGTTATCAAGGTGATAATCAGGGTGGGTCCTGTCATTGTAACTCCATCAAGTGCGGAATCTGAGTATCAAGGAATGTCGGAAGGAATATGAGATTCATTGTGGTTGAAGAACTTGATGAGTGAATTAGGATTCCCTATCGAAGCACCAATGAGATTGTATCCCAAAAATAAGGCTACGAGTGATATTGCTCATAATCCTGTGCAATATGATAGGACTAAACACGTGTTGTGTTTTGGCTTAGATTTTAGAACAATTAGTTAACTGACTCACTATTGTTAGTTGTTTTTTTCCATGTTTTATAAGGATTAGAGTTCCTAATCCTTGTAGAAATATGGTTTCATGTCGTATAAGGTTTATGGGTTTGTACTCCTTATATTATTAGGTTAAATTAAAGAAGTATATAATTGGCATAGGTTTCTTTTTGTTTGGTGTGCGTGCAGCCACATATTTGTGAAAGGCCTAAAATACTTTTCTTTTTGTTTTGATTGTGGTGGTGCCACATTGTTTGGTTAGAGAGTGTTTTGGGTGTATTTGGGATTTGGGTTTTAGAAAGTTAATCTCTTTTGTAATCTCCTTTGTTATCAGTGGAATTTCCTCGCCGACTTTACCCGTGGATGTAGGCTTTATAGCCGAACCACGTAAATCTTTCATGTTCTTTTATGGACTATTAGTTTTCCATATATTTTCCTTCATAATTGTTATATTGTTTTGAGACCCTTTCACACAAAAATTGGTATCATAGCTCGAGTTTTGACTTGGGGTTATGTTTGTATGATGGCATAATATGGAATTGGAAAATTTGGCGCGAGGAATGACTTGGAGATTTTGGATAATCCCTCACCAATTTGGCTACAGTTGAAGTAGCATTCGTACTATCTATTTGATTCGAAGTTATGCAAAACAAATTTGATGATTTGGTAGTTTAGAATTTTAGAAACTTTGATGTAGGTTTCTACATCATTTTGTTCTTTGATAGATTCAGACGTTGGTGGAGGTTTGGATAGGTGTATAATTTGTGAGGGCTAATTTGTTAGATTCTGCATAAATGTAGAATATATATGTGGATCCTCTTAGGGAAAGCCTCATGCTTTCTAATTTGGTTGGTCTATGGACTTTTGCCTGAATTTGTTTGCCCGTGCTATTTGGTTTATTTGTCTTCATCTATTGAAAATTGTTTGGAAGACTGTTTGGTTTCGAACCATGGCTTTTGTGAGCAGGTGGAGTTTGAAGTTTAAGTATTTGGTGCTTCAATCAGCTTTGTTATGGTGTGTTTGGTTTTGTTTGGTGAAATTTGGAGAATTGAGGTTCTCGCTTGATTCACTTCTGTTTTGATCAAGGCACTTTGGTTTGCATGCTTTTGCATGTTTTGTGTTGGAGAAGACATTGGAGGAAAGTTTCGTTTGAAGACTTGAGTAAAATTTAAGTCAAGGTGAAGATTGTTGTATTTTGGCTTAGATTTTCGGTCAATTAGTTAACCCTTTATTTGGACCAATTATGGCGTACTATTGTTAGCTGTTTGTTTCCATGTTTTATAAGGATTAGAGTTTCTAATCCTTGTAGGAATATGGTTTCCTGTCCAGTAAGGTTTATGGTTTTGTACTCCTTATAGGATTAAGTTAAATTAGACAAGTATATAATTGGCATAGGTTTCTCTTTGTTTGGTATGTGTGCAGCCACATATTTGTGAAAGACCTAAAAAAACCTTTCTTTTTGCTTTGATTGTGGTGGTGCCACATCGTTTGGTGAGAGAGTGTTTTGGGTGTATTCTGGATTTGGGTTTTGGGTTTGAGAGAGTTAATCTCTTTTGTAATCTCCTTTGTTATTAGTGGAATTTCCTCGCCGGCTTCGCCCGTGAATGTAGGCTTTATAGCCGAACCATGTAAATCCTTCGTGTTCTTTTGTGGGCTATTAGTTTCCATATATTTTCCTTCATAATTGTTATATTGTTTTAAGACACTTCCGCAAAACAACATGTGGAGGTAGACAGACACTTCATAAAAGAGAAGTTAGAGGAGAAAATCATTGAAGTCCTTGAGATTAAATCAGAAGAAAAATTAGCAGAGGTGTTGACAAAAGTAGTATGCATTCCAATATTTCATAGTCGTATTGATAAGTTGGGCATTAATGATATCTATGCACCAACTTGAGGGGGAGTGTTGGATTATGAGGAAGTTTTCCCACATCGGAAAAGTGTCATACCCAATTTATGCTTATATAGGCTTGGACTACTCCCCCCATAGCCAATTGATTTTTAGGTGGAACCTCAATTTCTATAAATTTAGGATTCAAAATATTTCTGGAAGCAAACTTGTTGGGCCCATATTCAAGTTGCAATGTTCGCCTTTGCGTTTGCAATGGATAGGTGACTTTAAAATAGAAATCTTTATATACCGTGTGAATACATTTTTGCAGCTCTAAAATGGTGAGAAGGTAGACTCTTTCAACGTGAATTTCACTCTTGGTGGGGAATCTTCCCGCGTTCTTATGAATGGATTCGCTTTGCAATTACAAAGGGTGTTGAAGAGCTTCATCTTCATTTATTTTCCCGTTCGTATGACCAATGCTCTAATTATGTCTTTCCTTCCTTGCTACTTTCAGAGTTGAACATCTCAACTCTCAAGTGTTTTTCATTGAGACGATGTATTCTAGAACCTCCACTTGATTTTCAAAAGTTCACTCAGCTAACAATTCTTCATCTATATTCAGTTAATATTCATGAGAGTTTTATGGAACCAGTTTTTTTCGTTTGCTTGTCTCTGGAATCCTTAACCCTAAAGGATTGTCACTTGAGAACTGGGAGGCTGATTATTGTGGGTCCAAACCTTTGTCTGAAGGATTTAAAAGTACTATGTTGTATACACTTGTACAAAGTTGATATTTGCGCAGAAAATCTTGCCTCCTTGGAATACATCAGATGTATTATAGATATCATTTCCATAAACGCTCCACAGTTAACAATTTTTTGTTCAGCCAAAGTTTACTGATTTTTCTTCTTATGTAATAAGCCAGTTTGCATTATGTTCTTCTGTTGAGATTCTTAATCTGCGAGTTTCATGGGTGAGTAAAGATATCTTACAGAAGTATTGATAATTTTTTTTTGTTCGAGTAATTTTATCTCTAATTTAATGTCGATGTGCTTGCAGGAATGGCCTCAATTTGAAGTAACATTCAGAAATCTTAAGCAATTGATCTTGGAGGTCTTTGTAATAGTTAGAGATGATAGGAACCTCGATTGCATTATGAATCTCCTCAAGATTGCGCTTGTTTGGGAAGAACTCAAGATAATGCCACTACAAGGAAATAGAGTTTGCCCAACGAAAAGGCTCTACCTAGCAAACATTTGAATGCGCTGGGCTACAACATTGCATGGCGTGTCTCCGCCGGGCAATTGGCGTCGAGTAAGCCTCCTCGGGCTAGGATTTGGCTCGGCAGAGAATGCGATCTACCGAGCTAGACCCCAGTCAACGCTTTGCCAGATGCAACCTTCGTCGAGCAACGTAATCAGAAAACACTAGGACGAACAGTCGTGTAATATTTGCCCGGTAGGGGTTCACCGACCAAGAAGGACCTTGCTCGGCGCACGTCCGCCTGGAAAAGTTAAAATATGAAGACTTTGAACGGCGGACGTTTCCGCCGGGCTACGTTTAAAATAGTTTTTAAAATTATTATTTTATTGTTTGAATAATTTATTTTATGTAATATTATATATTTATATAAATTCAATTACTATTAAAATAGAAAAAAATCTATAATTAATAATAATTAAATGAAAATTAATTATGATATATGTATATATATATATATATAAATATAATAGTTTTACATAATTTAAAAAAAAAATCTAATAAAACTAAATGTCCCTTTGCATCTTCTCTAGAGGTTTTTCCTTAGCCTGATCATATGAGTCCCAACGTTTGTACTAGGCATGGAGCGCTAACTTCTAGTCAGAATACCGCGTTTGCTAATTGAAGTTTATATGGTCCATGAGAGCGGCGTTGGTCACATCCCATTCAAAATTAACCTTAAATCAAATGTTAAAGTATGTTAAACTATTAAAAGTTATAAAAAAAATCAAAATATTAAAAAAATAATATTCATACCCGTAAAGCATACCAATATATCTTGAGCTTCGTTTGTGATCGGGTTCTGAAGGTGTCAACCATTATCTTTGATTTGTTGCAAAGAATCAGCCTTATTTCCCGCACTAGCAAATTATGCACGTTGGGGTACGGTGAGACAAGTCGTTCTACCCACACGACCTCGATCCTGTTACTTGTCGACCTGCAGATCTACTGGGACTTTAACCCCTTACTGATGCCACACACTTTTATGGTACTCCCTGCTAATTCGATTAACATTAGTACATATTTTGAATAAAAAATAAACACAAATTTTAAATTCAATAAGATATTGAACTTACCTAATGCCTCTTGAACATCAGCTCCAGTGGCCTCGGAGGCAGTATGAGGTTGCCCTCGTTTCAAGCTGGTGCACTGCCTCACTAATCGAGGCATAATGTAACGACCCGTCCCGAATATCGGGATTAAATATTAATTAATTATGGTTTAGAATGACTAATCAGGGATTAGTTGAGTGAAATCGGACGGATGGTGTAAAATGATCGTTTTACCCCTAGGCGTGGGAAAAATATTGACTTTTAGTTCGAGCGGTCAAATGGACGTTGACCGATGACTGTGACGTAGTTCGCGAAGACACGATTTCATGGATAGGTGACACGTCCGATTCCGAAATTCGATGAAGAAGTTCTGAAGTTCGGAAGTCGAGGCGTAATTTGGTCATTTGGTTGAAAAAAGGCAAACTGTTGACTTTTTATACGACCTGGACTTGTCATGCATTTCGAGGACCGTTAGGTAGGTCTTGATTCCCTGAGTACAATGACAGGCGGCACACCAAAATCGGACGTCGGACGGAAAAGTTATGGTCATGGGAGCGAAATCGGGGATTTAACGCCGCGGGAACCGAATAAAATATTATTTAAAACTATTTGGGAAACTATTTGTGTGGGCCTTTAGATGAGTGACACGTGTCACTCATCCCTTTTGGGGCTTTCCTAAAAAGGAGATCTTGGTCTCATTGGTCCTTTTTAATTCATTAATTAATCCACTTATCTCTCATCTCACAATCCCCACCATCCATTCTCTTGATCTCATTTGAATTGTCATCCCCACGGTCCATTTAATCAGCATCACTGATACAAACCCAATTTTTTTTTTTGCCCGTGCACGATACTGGTTCCTCTCCATTCTATACTCTTCAAACTGTGACCCAACTTACATCCTCAAACCAGCAACCTCACATCAACACCAATATATGCCACTGGCCAGCTGAGGGAACCGTGAATGTAGGACAGTGAGGCTGGGCGACGGCCTAAGCCACAGCGGTGGCCACATCGGAGGAGAACATAGTGTTTACATTCAAAAAATTGGGAAATCAAGTTGGCTGGTTGTTGATCGTGTTGGAGGGGTGGTTGAAGTTTCTGAGGTCAAAATAAACGAGGTAGTGGCCACGATGGTGGCCCACGACTGCGAGGTGAGTGAGAAACCCGACAGTGTTTTATTACTATTCAAATATGGCAAATCACATTATGTTAATTGTTGTTCATTTTGGTGGATTGGGTGAACATCTGAGGGTTCCTAAGAGTCGTTTGGGACCGAAATTGTGACCGGTGGCGGTCTGTGGTGACCAGAGACAGAGAAGGAAACTAGAAGCTTTCATCGTTGGTTTGTGATAGAAGATTTTACCAAGCACAAAAGATATACTAGGTAAAATCTCTATGTGTAATAAACTTTCAAAGCGCACAAAGACGTGTAGATAGTATAGATGCAAGCAAAGGTCAATCCCACGAAGACTCGCTCAATGATATCCAAATCCGTTTAACTCAATTGACTTAAGTGGAGTAATTAAAATGCAATGGGGGGTTTGTCGCGTTGAATAAATGTAAGTAAATTAACTAAAATTAACTAACTAAGTCGAGCTAGGGTTTCTATCCACCTTTACCAATTATAGTTCCGTTAGATTTCCTTGATTAGATTACTATGCATGTATCTGAATTAAGTGCCCGTGCAGGGGTCCGGCTAAGGTTCACTTCACACATATTATCTTCTCTTAGATTACATGTTTAAGTGTGATGTGCCCACCCTTAAACAATTGTTACCGATGGTGCGAGATAATGCATGAAACGTGAAGAACATTTAATGACACTACACTATCCCTAGAAAAGTGATGTGCAGACCTAGAAAGTCATGAGTTTAGATTACAAATAAGATTCCCCCTCTTAAACGTGATGCTATAAATTGCAGGGTGAACACAAACATCGAGGTGATCCGTCAAGCAATTACATCGACAATTATACAAAAATAAGGTAGCTAAGCTTATCAACATAAATTGAGTTCATGAAGCGCAGTAATCCAACAAATCCAGGCATATATAACAATCATAATCAAGAGCTAGAAATCAAACACGAACTAACATAGCTAGGGCTTCAAGTACCCTTAGCCCTAATTACACTACTCAAACATTATTGAATTAACGAATAACATAATTAAATGCATAAGAAACATAAAATGGTAAAAGAATAAATAAACATAAATACTAAAGAATAGCAAGGAGTAGGAAAAGGGGCTCAAACACTTTTCTTCTCTCAAGCCTTACGTCCTCCTTAGCACAAGCTTGAATCCAAAAGCATAAAAAATAATAAAATAAGGCTAGACTATGTATATAAATTGAGTATGAATTTTGACAGAGTTTTGGGACCAAGGAAGGTAAATTCGGCCCCCCACTACAATAAACCCTAATGCCCCTATTTATAAGAGAATAAGTAATCCTCTTAAAAATAGGAGTTATAAATTCAATTCTATAAGGAAAAGACTTCTTAAATAATTAAGAAATCTAATTAAAATATTTCCTACAAGTAAAGAAATTAAAAATAAGAATATAAAAGGAAATAAGACTAAAATCCCTATATAATATGGAGAATAAATGTGGAAGAAACTTGAAATTAACCTAAAAAAAAGGAAAATCCGGAATTAAAGCTGCAGACCCTTCCTATGCAATCTTCTTTCCTTCATAACTTCTTCGTTTCAACTCCGATTTAGGTGATTCTTTCACTCAAATTCTCATAATTCCAAGCTCTATTTGATCTACACATTTCTCACAAAATATATTATTTTCTCCAATTGCATAGAACAAAATATTAACAAAACATACGTAAAAGGGTATTAAATCATGGATAAAAGATGCACAAATTATGACCTTTCAAATACCCCCAAACCTATATTTTGCTAGTCCTCGAGCAAAACACAAAACAAAAGACTCGATCTTGTTAAGATAAGCATTTAAACCTCTAGGTTCACCTAGTAGGAAGAGTTTTGTCTCCTGAGGGTTATAGCAGCACAATACCCACAAACATTTTACTTAACACAAAAGACGCTAGAAATCATGCATCAACAAGTCAATAAGAATCAATAATAGAAAACAAACTAAGAAACATGCCATAACCGTGAACTCAAGGTGTCGAGTGTTTATACCAATATCTCAAATGATCAAAATAGAAAACAATGTCATCTAAACACCCTAGAAAGATATCGCCTAGACTCTAATCCTTACTAGGCATCACTCAATACGCTCAAGAATCCTAAGGCATTCACTCAACAAGTATATGTGATGAGTTTATGTAAAGACAATCAAGTTAATCACATATGAATTTCAATGAAGAACAACACTTTATCTGAAAATTTGATCTCATGAAGGAATTGAAGTTTAAGAACAGAGATACATACCTTAATCCTTTGCAAAACCATTAACAAGATCAATAGGTTTCATTCGAGGGTTGTAATGGGGCTAGGTTCTTGGTTTAAGAAAGAGAAGTTGGAATTCAAAGAACCTAAACCGCATCAAGACATGAGAAGTCATGACTCGGACCTTGAGTAATAGATGATAAAACCGTGTTTAAGCTCACAACAATGCTCCAATTGAGGTACTTGGTTCACTTGACTCAACTCTAAGTTCATTGTTTTTTTTTTCCGATCACAAATTTTATTTATTTTTCACTAATGAACTCGATACATTTTTGTTTATATGAGCCGAGCCAAGATCATGCAATAACTTCCTCAATTTACAAATAAACGAGCGATCTTTTCCATTCAAACATACTTCTATCACATGAGTATATGTAGCACAAAACATCAACATATTTCCTCCTTACCATAAATCTCATTTGATGCAACCTTGACACAAGTTTAGATTATAGGGTGTAGCCGTTATGAAAGGTTCAAAACTTGGTTAAGTCATATTGTAGGTGAAGAATAAAACGGCTAAGTAATTGGCTTCAAAGGTGCTTAGGGAGCATGCAAATTGGACGGGGAAAAGAAGGGCCTTTAGGAGCTAAAACACACATAGCCTATATCACATCTCATAAACAATTACACATTAAATCAAGAGCATCCAATAGATATGGTTCTTTAAACATCAATGCAGATAGAAAGAGATCATGCAATTATGAACATGAGTGTTTGAGAGTAGAAACAAGTAGATCACTCAGAAAGAAAGGAAATGAAGCTCAAAAATCTCACAATGGTAGTCTCCACTAATTTTCTAAGTATGCTCAAATTCAATTGTTTTGGTTGTTTAATCACTTGATTATGGTATCGTGAAGTGCATGAGTGAATTCAATGGCAATGGCAATGATTCATAGTAAGTACAAACAATTATCATGTTCTATACATTCATATTAACATGTTTAGGCATAAAAACTAGCATCACAAAACAAAAAACACCAAAGAAAACAGAGCAAAGAATAAAAAACAGCAAGCTAATAAAAGCAGAAACCTTAAAAAACAGGAAGCATTTCAAAACAGAAACTGAGTTGTGTACCCCTAAACTTAAGTTTAATACCCCCAAACCTAAATGAAACATTGTCCTCAATGTTTTGAGCATAAAAGGAAGACAAAATCATGAGTTAGAAGGTAAAAAACGTCCATATGAAAGAGGGAACAAACTAGGGCAGAGTTGAGCACCTAGGATGCTTGCGGTCCAAGAGACACTTAAGGGGCTCCAAACCTGGCCCTCCTTTAGTGGTATCTTTCCTGCAACATAAATGAATTAATTAGTTCGACAAGTATAAATCCACTTCCTAGACTTTAACATTTCAGGGAATAAGTACAATAAAGATTTGAATGTAAGTAAAAACTGCTTGATCCCAATAGACAAGTAAGCATAATGATCGAATTTCCTTCTACAAGGACCATTAAACCTGCACAAACCATTAGGCACAACATCAAATTTCACACCAAAACACCTAAGTTGACTAAGGAACTTAAATGGTGAAGATAAGGATAAGAAAGGCCCTGGAAAAGTAAGGATAAGAGGTGTTTGAGGAGTTGAGGCAGCAAGGATAGGTGCTGGAATTTCAGGGACCTCAGCCAAAACTTGGTGCAATGCTTTCGAGTTTGGGACCCTATGTTTCATAAATGTGATTTCGGGTCGGGGACCCTAAATGGATTTGTGATGTTTTATGGAGATTTCGGGAAGGGACCTTTGAGATGTTTTGAAATGACTTTGTAAAACTTTTTTCCATATACCATCTTGATACGAGGATATGTGATGGTCTCTTCCAGGTGTCTGGGACACTGGGGAAGTCACGGTGCATTGCTTGCGAGGGGTCATTATACGGAGCTGCTGGACCGTATGGTGACTCAGGAGCAGGAATGCTATGATTTGACGTCTGGGACGTCAGAAATCTGGGATGTCAGAGATATTTCTGGGACGTCAAGCGTCTTGGACGCTAGGCATCTGGGATGCAAGAGATGGTTATGTGGTAAATATGAACTATTGGATCTATGAAATGGTTTTTCGGTTGGATTCGTGTTTATGGATTTAGGCAGTGGCCTACTTGTTTTTGGATTTACGTATTTTGTTATTCTACTGTTTTAGGTTGAGTTCCCACACTTGGTTTCGAGTTACGGTTTTTGGGCTAAGGCCCTAATGGCTTATTTGAGAAAATATTTTGATTATTGATTTTCGATGCATGCATACTTTTTGGTGAAGGGCATAAATATCTTTATGAATTGTGTTTTTATGAACTTGTTGATTTTCGTCCACTCATAGTTCTGAATGGTTTTATTACCCTTCAGGTTGATCACGGTTGCGGGCTATAGCAGAGACCGAGACATCGCACTCCTCCACTGATCCTGGCGCACTCTGGGAGCCCCGCATGGGCTGAGGTATGTATTATTCCCTGTCTAACACCTCGTGTCAGACGGGAGCATGACGCATCCCACGTTAATTCCGGGGGGATTGGGATGGGTCGTGTCACATAATATCACCCGATCGTTAGGAATGACTATCGAAAGTGCTGAGGAAGGTCCTAAATGATCTGTTGATGCTAGCCTACTAGAAGGTGATGGCTGCTCCGTCGGAGAAAGTACTAGTCCCGGAGATGGCTACTCCATCGGGGAAGGCATGGGTCCCAGAGATAGCTGCTCTGCTAGCACGGTAGGACGAACTCGCGAAGTGACAAATTTGTGCAATGACATCTGCAATACAAAAGTAATTAATAATTAATATGATTTCAATAATTAAATAACTAAAAGAATAATTAAATAATTTCTTAAAATTTCTAATAATTTCCAAAAATTACAATAATCCTATAATTTCAAAAAAAAAATTCCAATAATTCACTAATTATATACAATTCAATAATTACCAAAAATGAAAAAAAAATCGATAATTTTCAAAAATATATAATAATTTCCAATAATGAAACAATTAAGTAATTTTCAACAATTTCCGAAAATTTAAAAAAAAAATGATAATTTCCAAAAATATCAAAAATTCAATAATTAGCTATAATTCCCAAAAATTTCAATAATTCACTAACTTTTAATAATTTCCAAATATTTCCAAAATTTCAATAATTTCCAATATTTTCCAACAATTCAATAATTCAAGAATTTCCAATATTAAAAAAATCAATTCAATAATATCCAATAATCAATCTAATAATTAATCCAAAAACCAATCCAATAATTAATCCAAAAACCAATTTAATAACCAATCCAATATATATAACATTCAATATTAAAAAATGCCAATAGATAACAAAAAAAAAAGATTGAGTGTGAGGACCCGTCCCAAATCCCCCTGGATTAACATGGGACGTGTCTGCTCCCGTCTGACACAAAGTGTCACACTAAGGATAAGTCCAACCTTAGCCCCACCGGGGCTTCTAGAGCGCGCTAGAATCCAGAGGAGGAGTGTGATGTTTTGGTCTCTACTACAGCCCGCATCCGCGATCAACCTGAAGGACATTAAAAACATCAAAGCTGTGAGTGGACAAAAAAAAATAATTTAATAAAACGTTTCATCAAAAGACGTTTATGCCCTTCACTAAAAAGCATGCATGCATTCGAAAACCATTTAGTAAAACGTTCATTAGGGCCTTGGCCCAAAATCCAAAATAAGGAAACCCAGAATGAGTCTGCTTTCAAATCATGAAACACAGGGTCTCAGCCCATCCTCGGCATCTCATGTGCCCAATCAATAGCCCGTCACGATATATCTAAGTGTGCACACTACTCGGGGTCTCACTCCGAGTCTACCCCCAGGATGTACGACGTCTGGGAGGATCAGTCCAAAATCCAGGCTCTACAATGTCTGGAGGACTATCTATGAACCCAATCAGAGATTATACCATATCTCTCACTCCTGAGATGTGCTCCCTCTTGGAGTCACTCATTCCAGGCAGTGGATCGTGACTCTCTAGGATCATCGACGTCTGAAGGAGACCAATACGCTCATAAAGGAAGGTATATACATACAATTATGAAAAACCACAATTGGGACTCACGCCCAATACCACAAGTCAATTGGGCCTCAAGCCCGAACTTATGACTCAACTGGGCCTCTAGCCCAATTTCACAATTCAACTGGGCCTCAAGCTCGAACTCAAAATCAACTGGGCATCGAGCCCAATACCTCAGGTTCAGTCACGATTCCAATTATAGTAATGCGTGCAACAATCAGTCCAGGACCGCTCTCAATTCTGGTATGTAGCCGTGAACATATCAACCGCCGCGCCCACCTCTAGATTATGGTGCACACATCACCGATCGATCTCCTATACCATCAACACTCTGAAGTTGAGCCTTCAGTGGCTGCTCGACAATGGGACGTGCATCGTGACCTCTCCAGAAGGAACACATCCCAGTTCGAAGGTAAGAGTCGTGTCGTTCATTGTCGTGCACACATTACTCGTCGCGATCACAACTCAGACACGTAGGTCATCAATAAGGCCATATGTCCGGGACAAAATCAAATGGGTCTCATGCCTGGTTTCACATTTCTAAATCCAAAACGTTTTCATCAAATCTCCACAAAGAACCCAGCACGTATATGGACGACATAAAACCTTAAATCTCGAAATGCGTGTAATACGTAAATACTAACACACCACACACAAATTCACTCATGGCATCACAAAACATGTATTAAAACACTTATAAAACATTTATGCATGCATTAATTTAGAAAGAAAGGTTCACTCACAAACCGTCCAAAGCCGCACCTCGATACGAGCGCCTTAAGCCTCTCCCGGGCTAATCACAGTCATCGGGGCTCCCGAACCTCTCCAAATTATTTTAGAGGGTTACTAACTACTTAAATAACCCCTCATTAAAGCCCCGTAATTTTTCCAAACTTTTAACTATTTTTAAACCCAATCCTAAACCTTCGGGCATCCCGAACTATATCGAGATGTTGTCCGATCGACTCGAACCCAGTACAGAGATGATGTCACGCGCCTGCACAGTATTCGTCTTCAACCTCCAGCCGAACTGGTCAAACCGGTTCACCGGTTCAGCCGGTCCAACTGGACCGGTGAGACCGGTTCAGAGCGCAGGTCCAGGGCCCTATCTTCCTTAATCTATCCTAGGAATCCTTTTATGCAATCAAAACTAGGAAACCAATCCTAAAACCTATGGGTTCAGGAATCCAATTAAACCCAAAATTTCCTATCCATATTCTGGGCATAACCAAGGGCCAAAACTCAATCCTAAGGGTTCCATTAAGCTCCTAGGATCATTATAGGAAGGTTTATGGGTTTAGATTGGGCCTACTTGGCCAGAATTGAAATTAGGTGGATGGCCACCGAAAATTCTTCACGGCTGTAGTACGGCCGGCTTAGCCGTCCTCTGCTACCATTTGTGATTCTACATGACTCAAACAACCCCCCACAATATCCCTCAATCACCAGCTAACATCCTAAACGTCCAAAACCCAAAATCCAAAATTTGAAATGTAAAGGGGTCACGGGTTGCCTTGGCCGTGAGCTCCCACTGCCGCCTAGGGCGGTCCTGCAGCCAGCCACCACCTCTCTCAGTCCAACACTCCCCTCAATTCCTCTCATGGCCTCACATAGAATCAAGGGGGAATGGGTAATGGGTTTTGGGGGTTCATCGGGTGGTTGGATGAACACAGATAGGGAAAGATATGCATGTATCTGTGTTAGGTGAGCAATGGATGGGTGACACTTGTCACTCATCCATTGGGCCTAATTCAAATATCTGGGTCCCACTTGAGGAAAAAAGTCCACTTTTGCCTCGTAAAACGAGCTGTTCCAAATAGTTCCGAAAATCTTCCGTGAACCGTAACTTTTTAGTCGAACGTCCGAATTCGACGTGTCGCCTGTCTACGGACTCGTGACGTCTCGATCTAGGTCATGGTCATCGGTCCTCATGTGTCAGACTTCCTGGGTCAAAAGGTAACTTTTTGCCCTCGTTTAGGGACAAAATCGTAATTTCACCCTGAATGTCTATTAATCCTTGGCTAATCCTCGATTAGCCTCGCTAATCCGTCATTTAATCTTTATTAATCCCGATAATTTGGGACGGGTCGTCACATTGAGGGGTTACAATGTGGAGGCGAGAAAGAGGAACTAGAGAGAGAAAGAGAGAGAGTGAGAAGAGCGCAGGGGATGGTCATAATTTGGGGTTGGGGTCATGGGTTTGGTTCGTGGGTCTCTAGGTTAAATGTTAGGGGGGTTTGGTTTTGGATTTTGGGGTGAGTGAGAGAGGGAGTTTAGTAAAGGCGTGAGCGTGAGTGAGATAGGGAGTTGAGTGAGGGAGTGAGAGAGGGAGGCTGATGAGTTGTAGAGAGGGCGATTGATGAGAGTGGGCGGTGTGCTGTGTTTGGGAAAATGAAGAGGAAGAAAGAATAGGAAGGGTCACAGTTGTTCTAAGTGAGTGGGGGGATTTTTCTCAGCAAATCTATCCACCAGGAAAACTTTCATGATTAACCAGGAGACCTTGGACTGCAGTTTCAATTTTTCTCGAAATTTTTGGCGGAATTTTTTAATATAACTCATCTGCTGGGCAAAGTGTTCAAAACCACTCTCTATTTTTTGGGGTTGATCGATATGCTAATGAGTGAATTTGAAAAATTTGATCGTTATGTTTTTTAATGACATCTCTAGACTGCGCCTGTCGAAAATCATAACGTTTTGGGCAATTAAAAGTCGTGGTCAACAAACAACGGTTTGCTACCGGCAATTTGTTTCGCAACGTAACCAAGTCTCAGGATGTCAAAATTCCGTAATTTTTTTCGGAGATGATCTATGAGTGTTACTTATTAACGTGGATGGTTGGATTACTTGAAACGTGAAGAAGAATTATAGAAAATTGTAAAACCATCAAAGTCATTAACACTTGGAAACTTTTGAAGGAAACTTCAATAGTAATCTTTGTTTTTGGGTTTGATCGATATGCTAACGAGTGAAATTGAAAAATTCGACCGTTCATTTTGAGATACGATATGTCTAGACTTCACTTGTCAAAAATCACCACATTTTGAGCACTTAAAGGTGGTGGATCAACAAACAACATTTTGTTACCATCGATTTGTTTTACACTATAACCAAGTATCGGGACGTCGAAATTCTGTAAATTTTTTCAGAGATGATCTATGAATGTTCCTCATTAACATGGATGGTTGGATTACTTGAAACATGAAGAGAAATTATATAAAATCGTAAAACCATCAAAGTCATTAGCACTTAGAAACTTTTGAAGGAAACTTCAATAGTAATCTTTATTTTTGGGTTCGATCGATATACTAACGAGTGAATTTGAAAAATTCGATCGTTCAATTTGTGATACGACGAACCAGATTAATTAAATATTTTATATTAACAACAATTTTACATATAATTAAAATAGAAAATAGATTAAAAATAGCAAATAAAAATAAAAAATACGAACATACATATAATTAATATATATATTGAATGTTTATCTAGACAACGCTTAATCAATGTCGGTTTCACTATCCCCCTTCTAATCACCCTCATCATCTGAGCTATACGGAATACGTGTTTCCTCAGTGTCACTTTCAATTCCTCAGTGTCACTTTCAATTCCTCAGTGTCATCTCGCTCTGTGCACACGAACTTAAATCCATTAACGCAACAACCAGCATATGTTTCTCCTCGAAATGAGCCAATTGCAAGCTCCATCAATTCTTTGCAGAACTTGGGTGAGTTGTTAGCCATCAACTATGCCATCTGATACGAAAACACATAATGTTATCCTGGTTCATTCAAAAATAATTTGATACAATATTTGACTTACATGTGCGGAAAACCAATGTAGAAAAAATTGTTTGTCCATGTCCGCCCAATGTAGAAGGATATTGGGCCTTCATCAATGCCTCGTGCTCGTCGTGGAAAAGCCAGACTTCATCACAATTGTTCAATAAGAATCAATGAGCCACTGCCATGTCGCTATCAGTAAAGGGCTCTAAGATTAGACCATTGCCAAAAGGTTTTGCAGGTTGGGAAAATGCAGATAAGGACTCTAGATGTTGATCACCATCGTTGTTTCGCGGGGTCCTATTTAAAGAAATTTCAACATTCGAAGGTACATTGCGCAAAATGTAAGTGACTCTTTTGCAATGTATGCATCCGCTATAGAGCCTTCGGGATGTGTGTTGTTGCAGACGTACCGTTTGTATGTACCTAATATTATGCAACGAAATAAACAAAATGATTTAAATATGTACAGTATATTAAAATCATTGTACCAGTATTAAAACTAGTTTATACCTTTAGATTGGGTACATCCAGCGATATTGAACCGGGCCAGCTAGCATTGCCTCGTCTGGAAGATGTATTAGTAGGTGAACCATTACATCAAAGAATGTTGCTGGAAATATTTGCTCAAGCTGACACATGATATAGACAATGTCCTCTTTAATTGCTTCGAGGTCTACCTTTGCTACCGACTTAGCACATAGTATCTGGAAAAATTGAGACAAATAAACTATCGTCTCAACAATTTTAGGCTCCAAATAAGGAAGAATGTCAATCGGAATGAGTCGTTGTAACAAAATGTGATAGTCGTGAGTTTTCATGCCAAATAGGGTGTTGCCATCAGTGCTAATATTTCGGGAGATGTTTCCTGCATAACCATCGGGGAATTTCACACTTTGCAACCACTTAAGAAATTTTTTCTTATTATTTGGCGTAAATGTAGAATTTGGATGAGCCATGATGTATTTTCTATTCACAACTTTTGGTCGCAAATGTTGTCGAATGCCCATCTCTTGCATACCCAGATGAGTTTTTTTGGTGTCTTTTGACTTGCCCTCAATAGGTAAAATTGTTCTGACAAGACTCTCGACAATATTCTTCTCAATATACATGGGATCCGCGACGTGCATGATTTTCAATTTCGACCAATATGACAACCGAAAGGAAATAGTTTTTTCAACCAATTTTCCTTTTCCGCAGGTGTTTGGCCTTTTGTGATGAATGTGGGAATACTATTTAAGATGTTCAAAATCTCTTCACCGGACTCTCCCTTGTTCGTACTCGTAACACTGTTTTACTATCGAATGAGTTAGACTGCATACGCCATCGATGATCCCAGGGTATAAATCTTCTTGCATCCTGATAACATTCCTTGTATGCGTGCCAAAATGATGTTGTGTTCGGTCCACATGTTGGAAAAGCAATATAGCCATTGGTGCTCCATCCTGCTAGCAGGAAAATCACTAATTGTCCACATTACGGCCGCTCGTAGAGTGAACATTTCTCCACTGCACTTGTCATAGGTTCGGACACAATTTTCCCATAAATCCATAAGCTCATCAATCAACGGTTGTAAATAAACATCGATGGACTTACTCGGCTCGATTTGGGCCCCAGTATCAAAGTACTAATAATTGTGAATTCCTTTTTATGCATCTCCAAGGAGACAAGTTATATGGAACTACAACTACCATCCAAGTGCTATAGGGCCTTACAAAAGTTCCAAAATGATTAAAAACATCAGTAGCAAGTCCTAATCTGATTTTTTTTTTTGTGATGCAAAAACTGGATACATCTTATCAAATTTCTTCCAAGCATCTCCATCGGCCAGATTGATACCCTAAAACTAAGTATTAAGGTAAACACAAAGTCACACTCAACACTTAATAAAAACATATGAAAATTAAAACCTTGATTGTAGTATTGATAAGTAGGGATCGTTCTTAATCGGGGATTGAGGGTACCTAAGTATGACTATCGTTTAATTAATTAATTAATTAATTAGGAGGATAGTTGATAGTTTCAATTATCCTACATGATTAACTAATCTAAACTAACCTAATCTATTATTTACATGGTCTACAAATCTTTAAAGCTAACTCATTCATAAATTATGTTAATTCAAAATCTACGAAATTCCATAACCTTAGTTCTACGAAATACAAGCATATGATCTCAAGTACATGTCGGGCATTGCCCTAGACACTCTCAATGATCTAGACTCGGGAATTGCCCTAGAGATCCAATCAAGCATTAAGAACAACATACAAGTATAATAAGGACCAAGATATTGATACAAATGGAAGATTATTGAAATTCATATAAGATATAAAACCAGAATTATATTAAAGATCAATCCAACAAATCGATATTCAATAGAAAAAGAAAATTACAGGATAATGGGACCGTGTTACACTTTTTATCTCGGGAATTTCCCTAGGGATGCAAAGTGGCTCGACACTCCTTGGTGAGATAACCGGGAATTGCTGACAGGACCCACCCCTAATCCCCCGGGATTAAGGGCTAAATCCCGATCCCGTCTAACTTACGCATGACACGAAGGCTAAACTGACGTCCAACCTCCATGTGACACGTAGGTCGGAAAAGGGATTCTCGATTCGACCGCCTAACAGCAACTGAAGTTCCCAGAGCGTGCTGAATCTACTGTGGATCACGGGTGTGATGTCTCCATCTCTCTTGATCAATAGCCCGTGCAGCAACGACCTGGAGGGTATCGAAAACACGAAAACACGAAAACATTGTGAGTGGACAAAAATAAAGTATCATTTAGAAAACAGTTCATAAAACAGATACATTTTTACCCTCCACACAAAAACCAATGCATGCATATCCAATTCATGTCATAAAACCATGTAAGAAAACCGAACACAGTTTCCTTTTCCAATTCCCGGGCCTAAGCCCAAAACCATTCAAAAACCTTATTTGAAAACCATCATCATCAATTCTCAGTGAAATCCAAAACACATTTAAAGCCACATTCCCATCCATCAAACCTACTGGATCTATCCGAGTCTTTAAACTCCCGAGTCTTTAAACTCAATCCAGGCCTCAATAAAATCTGAGTCTTTAAACTCCCGAGTCTTTAAACTCAATAGGCCTACGGGGGAAATATCAATATATCCGAGTTTTTAAACTCCCGAGTCTTTAAACTCAATCCGGGTCTTTAAAACCAATCCGGGCCCGTCCCCCGTCAAACATAATCTGGGTCTATAAACGCAATAATCAGATCCAGAAAATTCAATCCAAAACCATTTGAAAACCATTTTTCCATTTCCGAATCCGAATCTGCAATCTCATCATGATCCCGAATCCAAACCCAGAACTCATATCCATCTCCTTTTCCAGATCCGAGTCTGCAACCATCATTCCGTAAGCTAGCATCCGGAATAACCATTCCGAACCATAATCCGAAAATCCATTTCAAGTTCCAAACCGAATTCCGAATCGTCATCCGGAAATCCGATTCCAAAACCCGAAATCACCTTTCTCAAAACCACTTTTCTGAACCGGGCCTCTAAGCCCGAAGTCAATTTCCAAAATCCTTTTTCTTTCATTGAAATCAAACCGTATTTCAAATCTCGGAACTAAATCATTAAAACCAAGTTCAAATCACAATATTCCCTGAAATCTTGTAAAATGTGAAATTCCATAGTTTCCTCGAAAAACGTGTAAATCCGTAAACCATCAAGATCATAAATCAAATCATAGAATCACATATAGAAAACATATAAAAACATATATTCATGCATTAAGAGTTAGAAAACAAAGTCCACTCACAGACCATTCTGACGTCGCCTCGATACGCGCGTATTTCCACCGTTTCTGACCATTCCACTATCCTTGGCTTTCCCGAACCTGTCCAAATCCCATAACGAAGTCAGTAACTACTTCAAAAAGGTCATACCCAAGCCCCATAATTTTCCCGTATTTTTAACTATTTTTAACCGAGGCCTAAAACCTTCGGACATCCCGAAACGTATCGAGACGATGTCCGATCGATTCGAAACCAGTGCCAAAATGTTCGTTACATCGAATACTTTAAAAGTCATGTTGGAACCTTCCTTAGAATGTGTGCCACGTGCCCAAACGTGCCGCCTGAAGTGGCTGTGCGTGGGCTTCACGAGTCTGCACACAGAGCACTGTTCATCGTCTTCCTCAAGCCGTCCACTGTGTTGGACCGGCGTGGCTGGTTCTCCGCCATCCGTCAGCCGTTTTCATTCCTTTTTCCACCAAACTCTTCATCCTCATCCTACCAACTAATTCCAAACCTAAAAACTAGACAGCACAGTCTCAATCCCATCTTCCCAAGCTCGAACTAAAACCCTTCCAAAACCCTGTTTCAGCTCCCGGCCAACCGTCCACTCCCCCGTCACAATTTCGAATCCTAGAGGTTCCTAGGGACCTACTGAACTCACTAGAACTCACCAGATACCTCGACTCGACCTCAAACTCCACGACTTTCAGTTTGAAGTTTACGGCAAAATAGAGCATAATAAAAGGATTGGAGAAATTACCTGAGCTCTGGCCGCCACCGCGAGCTCCGCCGTGCCTACTGAGTCCCCAAGGCTTCCCTACGGTCACTAAACCCCACCACAACCACGCTTGATCGAAACACGGCAGCACCACCACCAAACTCCCTCTCTGTTTTCCTGAGAAACTCACACCTCACACTCACAAGTTTTCCTCACGAAATTCTCACTCAAAGTCACTCATCAGTTCTCACTTAATCTCTACTCACTCTCACCAGGTCACAAAGCCTCACACTTCCCTACAATTCGATCGATTCTCCTCTCTGTCCAGTTTCTGTTTTCTCTCGATTGAACGATAGACACACACAGCCCGTTTAAAAACACACCGTGCAAAATACTAGAAACCACTAGAGCACCCCCACGTGTCCAAATCCTATGGCCCAACTCAAAATATCCAATTACTCCTGTACATTTACACAAATCCCAAGGCACCAAAACGACCAAAATGCCCCTTTTGAGTCCAAATTACGATTATACCCTTCGCCGTTCTAGACCCGTATCTCACTCGTCCTACGTCCGATGAAAGCATGTCGCTTGTTGTTAAACTCAGGACGATGAGATCTACCTATCTGTCCTCGGTCTACATGTAAAACTCTTGTCGTACGAAAAGTCAACTTTTTCCCCTTCTTTTAACCAAATTACGAAAGTGCCCTCAACCTTCCAAACATCATAACTTCCTCCTCGGATGTCGGAATCAGGCGTGCCACCTGTCTACGGACTCATGACGTCCCGAACTACGTCACAGTCTCCCGAACTAAAAGTCAACTTTTTTGTCCATTCCAGGGGCAAAATTGTCATTCGGCCATAAAAGTCCAAAATAACCCAAGAAACACCGATTAACTTAGCTAATACATCACTAATCACTTCGCTAATCCCGACTCCCGGGATGGGTCGTTACAATTGCCCTAAATTGTTGCGAATGAAGGTGTTTATAGTGGAGTATGGTGTAATTGGCTATTGAAAAAGAAATATCGAATTGATGAAAAATGGAATTTGGTTAAGCAAAGTTTTGGTGTAAATAATGAGCGTCCCTTTTTTCAATTAGCCTAATCTTCACTATTTATAGGAGAAAATTAATCCCCAAATAAATAGGAGTTTACAATTTAAATTCTAAAAGGAAAAGAATTAAACTAATTAAATTGATGTCCTAAAGGAAAAAGATTTCCTTTGGGAAAAAGAAAACAAATCCTAACTTGATTTGGATAATTTGTCCACTTAGAAGAAGGAAATAGGTGTTGGAAGTTTACAGGAAACGAGTCGGCGGGACGCTACTAAAAATTACAATGATAATCGGCAGGCGCGAGCTGAAAAAGAGTGGGGAATACGACAGTTAATGGCTGGTCAACGATGCAAGGAATGGCTGGAAGGGCGTTCGGTGAACGCGCGCTGAAGGCTTGAAAGAGCATTCGGTAAGTGCAGGCTGAATCAAGGTAAAGCTCTTCGTTACACGCTTGCTGCAACTGTCTGCAACTATTCAGGAAGTGCGCGCCAAACGTCTCTGCTGGGAATCGGTAAGCGCTGGCTTAATATTTTTTTGGGCTGCCATTTTGGATTCGGTAGGACCTTACCGAAATCTTGAGTGGTTTTTGGTGGCTTCCTTTCATTCGATCATAACTTCTTCAATATAACTCCGTTTGAGGTGATTCTTTGGTCTAAATTCTCGTAATTCAATGCTTAATCCAATTCTGCATATTTCTCACAAAATATAGTATTTTCGCCAATTGTTTGGTATTTAAACACTAAAAGATAAGTATAAAAGGAATAAAATGATGCTTAATTCAAGGCTTATCAAATACCCCCACACTTAGACTTTGATAGTGCCTAGCAAATACCAAAAGAAAATGAGGCTTTGAAAACTCTTTTTTTTTTTTCCTTAAAATAAAAAACTACTAAGCCCTTAACCATTTGTCTCAAAATGTATCAACATTAGTACGACATCAAAGATTTAAACTAAGAAGCTATATAGCATATGGAATTCAAAAGTTAATCCATCATAACAAAATGCCTTGAAAAGTAAGACAATGAGTAAACTTGGTGAAATATATCTCAAGATTTCCACTCAATGTGTATAGGGTTTGTGTTTGCACTCAAGGTATGTGAGAAAGATGCACACATAAAAGAAAGTAAGTTACTTCATAAAAATTTCAAACATAAACCATAAGATAGTGAACATACTTGCACAAATGAACCAAAACCATAAGCTTACTCAAGTGATGGACTCAACTAATCATAGTTTACTTATCTCAAGGATCATAATGACAAGACCCATCCCTAATCCCTCAGGATTAGCAAGGGATGACCTGCTCCTATCTAACACCACGTGTCAGACCAAGGATACTACCGTGACCCACTCAGGGTCTTCAAAATACGCAGCTCCATGTGATGTCTTGGTCTCTACTACAGCCTGCATTCGCGATCAACCTAGAGGTTGCCAAAAACAATAAAACATGTGAGTGGACAAAAATAAATAGTTTGAAAAACCAATTTCCAAAATCAAAATTTAAGCATCCGTTTTATAAAGCATGCATGCATAATCAGTTAAATCATTTCTTTCAAGTAAAACAAAAATATATGAAAACTAACACTTTCATCGCAAAGCTAACACATGTGAAACTATCTGGACACAAAACAATAAATCAAAAAATTCGTGACCCATCCTCATATCCCACATCTGTCTCATATCGTCATATCATCATCAGTCACGATATCCAAGCAAAGCGTGAAAATAAGCTCCATGACAGCTCACGTCCGAACACGTCACTGTGAACACATCTATGGACGACATTCAACATACATCATAAGCACTCCTGAGTCGAGCCACCTATAGTTGCTCTAGGGGGGGAGGGACACAATGCATCCCGAAGACGAGCAACATATCATAAGGTCCTCTCCGGGGAAACACATTCACAATCGGATGCCCTCCCTGGGGAAACGCATTCCTACCAGTCATATTAATCATCAAGGAGAATGGTCATAGTAAAAACAGTAGAAACACATTTTCATAAACTGTTGTATCTCAAATCAAATAAGTTGTTTTGGACACAGTCTCAGCCCAAATCATGGTTTCCACAAACATCATAAAAACAGTGTCTAGTCTTCATTTCACAATACTCAACATCATTATCCAACTAGATCTCTAGCCCAAAATGCCATTTTCACGCAAATAGGTAAAATTGTTCATAAACCGACATTGAAATCCATAAAATCATCAAGCAACGAGATCAAATCATCATTCAAATCATACGATAAAGAATTTAAAATATTTATCCATGCATCACAGTTATAACACAAATTTGCACTAAAAAGAAATCCACGTTGTGTGCTCAAAACTCGCACCATGAGACAATTAGAAGCCTTCAAAACGTCCGGGTCTGTCCAAATAAACACCCCCTAAACTGCGGTATAGTAAACGTGTCCCGAACAAGCTTCTCTTCGAGAAAAACCTCCAAAATACCACATAAACGATCTCCGATCGACCTAAAACCACCAAAATTGGATTCAGACCGTCGAAACCTTTTGAACAAGATAGGTTTGACGTAGAAATTTGTGCCCACACGCGGCTGTGAAAGTTCAGTCAACGATGACGTCAGTTGTTGACGTCACCTGACAGGTCTGACAACATTGCAACGTGGCACCTCCTGTTATGAGCCACGTGTCACCACCTGACACCTGCCACATGGACTACGACACACTTCTAACAACTTGACTCGTGGCACATCCTGACTGGTGCCACATGTCACCTTCTAACACATGCCACGTCACATGATGATGTCACTTGCTGACATCATCACTGCCACATGTGACAGGACCTGCCCCGATCCCCCTGGGACCACCCGGGACGTGCCCTGCTCCCGTCTGACACTTGACATTGAAATATCATAATTACCCTTATTGAAAGTAAAATGCATAAAGAAAATCCATAGTTAAGTCATACATAGCACGCCACGCAAATACTCGAATACAAATAGTGTCAGACAAGGGATAGTTTCCGAATACAGTTTATTGAGCACGACTCTAGACACACTACATGCCAACCTACCCAGCAGTAGGGTTCAGGTGCGCAACGTAAACCTATGCCTCTTCCTCGGGATCCTCCTCCTCTTCCTCGGGATCCTCCTCCTCAATAGCACTACCTGGAGGGGTAGTAAAACAACAAGGGTGAGTGGGCCGAAACTCAAGGTTTACAAAATAGTTTACCAATCCGAAAACATATAGATTTTCCCCTCCTTTTTCCGAAAAGACATGCATTAGTATCATAAACCACAAAATCATATAATCATAAGCAGAATAATATCAACATAATATAATCTTAGTCATTGCACTATACATCCCAACCCTGACATCCCAGATGCCCGACGTCCCAGACGCCCAATAAGGTCACAGTCTCAAGGCTACGCGTGCCACCCGGGGTCTCAATCTCGAGTCCAAATCCCGAACCTAGTCCGAGCATGGCATTCTAGATGCCTGACGTCCCAGACGTCCCAGCCGTCCAATAGTAGCAATCCTGCTCTTGAGTCACTCTACGGTACGGTCCCTCCGTAGAATGACTCCTCACAGGCAATGCGCCGTGACCACCCCGGAGTACCTACATCCGGAGGAGATAGAATCCTAGGGTAGATCTATACAGTGCAGTACCACAGATAATATCAAGATCCATTATACATATACATGACTCCAAACCATTCATAAACAACCAGACGGGTCTCAGGCCGAAACATCGTAATACGTGCCATAAATCATACTCAAGATAAACAGATATTTTTACTTGAATCACATATAGATATAATAGAAAGTAAAATAGTTATGCATGCCGAGGTTTAGTGAAATCAAAGGCCCACTCACAGTACAATCCCGCTGCAATTCCGAGCGTAAAGCCCCGTCCAAGGGTTAAAGTACAATTTCTGTCATGCCCAAAACATACGTAAACGTCACTTTAAGTCCCTACTAAACAACTAAGAAACCCTAGACTGAAACCGGCCCGGGAAAGCCGTCCAAACACGCTTCCCAAGGCGTCAAACCCTAATTTGACCAAACTAACGATCTCCGATCGACACGAAACCACCGCCATTGGATCCGTATCGTCGAAACCTTGATAATGGCACTGGTCCCACACAAAATACTGTTCACACGCGCCCCCCACATGCTGGTCAAGCCTCTGGTCAACGGCGCTACAGTGATGATGACGTCAGCATGACGTCACTGCTGACGTCAGCATGACGTCATCACTGACAATGTCAGAGGACACGTGTCAACAACCTATTGGTCCCTGGTCTGACAATATTATGGCATGATGACATCATCATGATGTCACTACTGACGTCAGCATGATGACGTCATCAGCTACAGTAACCGGGTCTGAGAACCGGGTCACCGCAGACCCACGGTTCGACCCGACCAGTTCTCATCAAACCGACCACCAAAATCGATGGGATTTGTTCCTATGAACTCGTCTAATCATGTTCTATGGTTCTGGGGACTCAAAACTAGTTTTTAGGTTCGAAAATCTACCTGAAAATCGACAGAAAACCTGCTGCCGGCTCTGGTTCGTCTTCTCCGACGAGTCGTCAAGCTTACAGCCGCGTACTTAGGTCTGAAATGGTCATCTAGTCCCCTAGGTTATGTCTCAAAAACAACCAAACAAGTTTAACGTTAAAAACGGACATTTTGAGACAGGGAAGAAAAATCGGTCTTCTCGGGTTTGCAGGCTTACCGCCGCCGTGTCGCCGCCATGGGCTGCCCAGTCCAGTCCTGAGTCGTCCAGCCGTCACAATGGTCCTAGCCCTAGGTTGGTTCGAGCCCAGAAGTCATGGTTTGGACGGTTTGGACAGTTTGGGTTGATCGGGTTCCTTCTCGGGTTTGTGGGTTTTCCGGCCGTGCAGGGTGGCCGTGGTGGTGGTGATGGCCGTCTGGAGGTTGCTGGTGGTTGCCTGGTTCTGCCTGGTGAGGGAGGTTGGGTGGTGAGCTGCTGAAGTGTTTGTTCGAAGAGTGAGAGGGTGCACGGTTTTGAGAGAATGAAAATGTGAGAGTGAGTCTCTGATGAGTTTAAAAACAGAAGGAGAAAATGGAATGAAGGGCTGAGATTCAATCTGACTTAAGGATGAAGGGTGAGGATTTAAGGAAGTTAAATTAATTAATTAATCACATGGCAGACCAAGATCCTGGTTTTAGGGAGTGTGGGGATGAGTGACACGTGTCACTCATCCAAGGGTCTAGAATGATTTTGAATAAAGTAACCAGATTTCATTATTTTAATATTATTTTAATTCCGAGTCTCGGTTAGTTCGGTTACGTTCTTGACCATAACTTTTTCGTCGTAAGTCCGATTTCGGCGTGCCGCCTGTCTACGGATTCGTATCGACGGGACCTACGTAACGGTTATTGGCCCACGTCCGGTGGACTTCCCGGGTCAAAAGTCAACATTTGGCCCCCAAATGGCCAAATTACCAAAATACCCCTCGACTTCCGAACGTCACAACTTCTTCCTCGAACGTCGGAAACGAACGTGCCACCTGCCTATGAACTCGTGACATCCTCAACTACGTCACGGTCACGGGTCAAAGTCCTAACTACTTCCCGAGGTAAAAGTCAACTTTTCCCCCCCCTCAGGGGTAAAACGGTCATTTTACAATAAAATAAGAATTACGAAAGTTCGGGTCGTTACAATCTACCCACCTTACAAAAATTTCGTCCTCGAAATGTACTTTAATAAAAACGGGTACTGCTCCCTCATCAAGTCTTCGGGTTCCCACGTCACTTCCTCGACGTCATGGTTCCTCCATAGCACTTTCACCAACCGAATCGTCTTGTTTCTCAGAACCTTGTTCTTCTGATCCAGAATCTGCACTGGTTTCTCCTCAAAGCTCTGATCAGTCATCAGTTCTACTGGTTGTTCCGGCAAGGCATGTGAATCGTCCCGTAGGTACTTCCGTAACATGGACACATGGAAAACGTCGTGCACTCTGGCAAGTTCTGGAGGTAATGCCAACCGGTATGCCACTAGTCCAATCCTCTCTATGATTTCGAAAGGCCCAAAATAACGTGGACTCAACTTCCTGCGTCGGCCAAAACGGATAATTCCTTTCCATGGAGATAACTTAAGGAACACAAAATCTCCAACCTCGAATTCCAAGTCTCGAATTCGTCGATCAACATAGCTCTTTTGGCGATCCTGAGCTGCCTTCAATCTTTCCTTGATGATTCGAACTGTTTCCTGAGTCATGTCCATCAAATCCGGTCCTAATGATGCTCGCTCTCCTACCTCCATCCAGCAGATAGGTGTCCTGCATTGTCGGCCATACAGTGCCTCGTAGGGCGCCATCCCGATACTTGCCTGATAACTGTTGTTGTATGCGAACTCCATCAAAGGCAAATGAGTATCCCACGAATCCTGAAACTGCAGTACACAAGACCTCATCATGTCCTCCAGAGTCTGGATCGTCCTCTCTGACTGCCCATCGGTCTGTGGGTGGAACGCTGTACTGAAATGTAAGTTTGTACCCAAGGCGTTCTGCAAACTTCGCCAGAACATGGAAGTGAAACGCGAATCTCGATCAGACACTATTGACTCCGGCGTACCATGAAGTCGAATGATCTCCTTCACAAACAGCTGAGCCAGTCGGTTTGGCTTAAATGTCTCCTGTACTGGTAAGAAATGAGCTGACTTGGTCAATCGGTCGACAATCACCCAAACTCCATCGAATCCTCTCTGAGTTCTAGGCAATTTGAAGACAAAATCCATGGTAATGTGATCCCACTTCCACTCGGGAATCGGAAGTGGTTGCATAGCTCCATACGGTCTCTGCCGCTCAGCCTTGATCTGCTGACAGGTCAAACATCTGCTTACAAACTCTGCAATATCCTTCTTCAATCCTGCCCACCAATAGTGGTCCCGGAGGGTACGGTACATCTTTGTACCTCCCGGATGCATGGCATAAGCCGAATTGTGGGCTTCCTCGAGAATTTCTGCCCGTAACTCTGCCACTGCAGGAACACACAAACGGCCCAGTTTCACCTGAGCTTCATTTCGTCGGATAGTAAAGTCCTGCCTCTCATCCGCGTCGACCTCGATCCTGTAGATACAAAGTGTCGGATCCTCCAATTGAGCCTCGATAATCCGATCGACTAGCACAGGTCGTACATGAAAACTAGCCAACAAAGCTCCCTGCTCATCCATCCCCAGCATAACTCCAGCTCTTCGGAGTTCCACTAACAAAGGAAGGTACACCAGCCTCAAGTGTGCAATCGATCCTGCTGACTTCCTGCTGAGTGCGTCTGCCACAACGTTCGCCTTCCCTGGATGATATTCAATCGTACAATCATAGTCCTTGATTAGTTCCAACCACCGTCGCTACCTTACGTTCAGCTCCTTCTGAGTGAACAAATGCTTTAAACTCTGATGATCGGTGAAGATCCTGCAAGTCACCCCGTACAGATAATGTCGCCAGATTTTTAAAGCATAAACCACCGCTGCCAACTCCAGATCATGCGTAGGGTAGTTCAGTTCATGTGTCTTTAGTTGTCTTGATGCATAAGCGATAACTCTGCCATTCTGCATCAGCACGCAACCCAACCCTTGCAACGATGCGTCACTGTAGACTTCGAACTCTCCACTGTTGTCCGGCAAGGCAAGAACAGGTGCGGTAGTTAACCGACGTTTTAATTCCTGATAACTCTGCTCACACCGTTCATCCCAAACAAACTTTACTCCCTTCCTGGTTAAACGAGTCAACGGTGCAGCAATACTAGAGAAGCCCTCAACAAATCTCCGGTAGTATCCTGCCAAACCAACGAAACTCCGTACCTCCGTCACGGTTGTCGGTCTAGCCCAATTTGTCACCGCTTCGGTCTTCTGGGGATCCACACTAATCCCGTCTGCCGACACCACATGTCCCAGAAAACCAATGCTGGTTAGCCAAAACTGACACTTACTCAGCTTGGCGTATAACTAGTTCTGCCTCAGCTTCCCTAACACCGATCATAAGTGTTTCTCATGAGCCTGAGCACTCCTTGAGTACACAAAGATGTCATCAATGAACACGATCACGAACTTATCCAAATAATATCGGAAGACCCTATTCATCAGATCCATGAATGCTGCTGGAGCATTCGTCAAGCCGAAAGGCATCACAAGGAATTCATAATGCCCGTATCTGGTCCGAAACGCTGTGTTCGGAACATACCCCTCAGCAATCTTCAACTGGTGATAACCAGATCGTAAATCAATCTTTGAGAAATACTGTGCTCCTCGCAGTTGATCAAAGAGATCATCAATCCTGGGTAAGGGGTACTGGTTCCTTACCGTGACCTTGTTGAGCTGTCGATAATCCACGCACAAACGGAGGCTCCCCTCCTTCTTCTTCACAAATAATACCGGTGCTCCCCACGGTGATGTACTCGGTCGGATGAATCCCAAGTCCACCAACTCCTGCAATTGGATCTTCAGTTCCCGTAACTCTGCTGGTGCCATCCGATATGGTGCCTGCGATATAGGTCGTGTGCCGGGAAGTAGTTCAATCGTGAACTCAATCTCCCGATGTGGTGGTAAACCAGGAAAATCTTCCGGGAACACATCCGGAAATTCTCGCACCACAGGTATATCATCGGCACTCGGAGTATCACTCTGCGTCGTCACAACATGCGCCAGATAACCCTGGCATCCTTTCTGTAGAAGCTTCGTAGCGGCAAGTGAAGAAATTACTTCAGGTAGCGAACCGTCGCGCTCTCCCTGAAAAGTAACCTCCGGTAAACCCGGACTTCGCAGAATCACCCGCCTACTACAACAGTCGATGAGCGAACCGTGCTCCGTCAACCAATCCATTCCCAAGATAACATCAAAGTCATGGATATCCATAAGGATTAGATCAGATAGCAGATCTACATCCTCCACCCTTACTGGGCATCTCCGGATCACCTGATTCACTATGTACACTACGCCCATCGGTGTACCAACACCCATTTCACTATCCAAGGCTGACACCTCGCGATCTAACATACCCGCACAACGTTTTGAAATGAAAGAATGAGTAGCCCCAGCATCCATTAACACCCGTACAACATGATTTGAGATATGAAGAGTACCTGTAACCACACCAGGGGCTGACCTCGCCTGCTGCTGAGTCACTGCAAAAACACGAGCCCTGGGTCCCGCAGTCTGTCCTCGCCCACGCGCGCCACGCTCAGTACGCTATCCTCGGCCTCCGGCAGGGTTGGAAGCCGAACTCTGTGTCACACTAACACCTTTAGTCTCGTTGTTCCTTGACAGTAAAGGGCAATCTCGGGCATAGTGGCCTGCTATTCCACAAGCAAAGCAATTAACTGTCCTCGGTCCATCCCAAGACCCTCCTGATGCACCACTCCAAGCCTGATGCTGTCCAGAACTAAATCTCGATCCGCCCCTCTGAGAGTTCCCATGTCGACCTGACCAGCCACGACCACGTAAAGATGGGGGTGCTCCTCGGTAATTTCACCCCTTAGAGATCTTTGGGCCGGTTGGTCCAGGATGTGGACGATCACGGCGCTGCCCCTCGCCTGATGTGCCGCCAGACTGGCCTCGACACGAACTGCAGCGTCGACCATGTCCCTCAGAGTCGCGTAACTAGTAGCCGTCACACTTGCCCGTAACTCTCCTCGGAGTCCCAGCTCAAATCTTTGACATTTTTCATCCTCAGTACTCAAAAAAGCTGTGGCAAAACGGGAAAGCTTCCCGAAAGTCTGCTCGTAATCTGCCACTGACATATCTCCCTGTTCCAGCCGCAGGAACTCTGCCTCTCGTGCCATGCGAAACGAACGCGGGTAATACTGATCTAAGAATCGGGCACGAAAGACCTCCCATGTGGTGGTGTGAACAGTCCACCCTGACATCTCAAGACCATGCAACCATTGATAAGCCCCGCCTTCCAGTAAGAAGGCCGCTAGTGCCACCCGCTCGCCAGGTGGGCAGTGCATCACGGTGAAGATTCTTTCCCATTTCGCAATCCACTCATGGGCATCCTCGGGGTTTGATCCCCCGCTGAAAGGTGTGGCTCCCAACCTTTGAGCCCGCTCAATGCTAGCACATTCCATCTCTCTCGCGATTTCCTCGTCAGTTCGTGTTTGAGGAATTCTCCATGGAGGCATAACCCACTGTTAAGAGGCATAGATTAGATACTGACATCTTTGAAACTAAGTACTGACCACTAGTCTAGCATGTTGACCACAACCTAGTGCTCTGATACCAAGTTGACAGGACCCGCCCCGATCCCCCTGGGACCACCCGGGACGTGCCCTGCTCCCGTCTGACACCCGACATTGAAATATCATAATTACCCTTATTGAAAGTAAAATGCATAAAGAAAATCCATAGTTAAGTCATACATAGCACGCCACACAAATACTCGAATACAAATAGTGTCAGACAAGGGATAGTTTCCGAATACAGTTTATTGAGCACGACTCTAGACACACTACGTGCCAACCTACCCAGCAGTAGGGTTCAGGTGCGCAACGTAAACCTATGCCTCTTCCTCGGGATCCTCCTCCTCTTCCTCGGGATCCTCCTCCTCAATAGCACTACTTGGAGGGGTAGTAAAACAACAAGGGTGAGTGGGCCGAAACTCAAGGTTTACAAAATAGTTTACCAATCCGAAAACATATAGATTTTCCCCTCCTTTTTCCGAAAAGACATGCATTAGTATCATAAACCACAAAATCATATAATCATAAGCAGAATAATATCAACATAATATAATCTTAGTCATTGCACTATACATCCCAACCCTGACATCCCAGATGCCCGACGTCCCAGACGTCCAATAAGGTCACAGTCTCAAGGCTACGCGTGCCACCCGGGGTCTCAATCTCGAGTCCAAATCCCGAACCTAGTCCGAGCATGGCATTCTAGATGCCTGACGTCCCAGACGTCCAATAGTAGCAATCCTGCTCTTGAGTCACTCTACGGTCCGGTCCCTCCGTAGAATGACTCCTCACAGGCAATGCGCCGTGACCACCCCGGAGTACCTACATCCGGAGGAGATAGAATCCTAGGGTAGATCTATACAGTGCAGTACCACAGATAATATCAAGATCCATTATACATATACATGACTCCAAACCATTCATAAACAACCAGACGGGTCTCAGGCCGAAACATCGTAATACGTGCCATAAATCATACTCAAGATAAACAGATATTTTTACTTGAATCACATATAGATATAATAGAAAGTAAAACAGTTATGCATGCCGAGGTTTAGTGAAATCAAAGGCCCACTCACAGTACAATCCCGCTGCAATCCCGAGCGTAAAGCCCCGTCCAAGGGTTAAAGTACAATTCCTGTCATGCCCAAAACATACGTAAAGGTCACTTTAAGTCCCTACTAAACAACTAAGAAACCCTAGACTGAAACCGGCCCTGGAAAGCCGTCCGAACAAGCTTCCCAAGGCGTCAAACCCTAATTTGACCAACCTAACCATCTCCGATCGACACGAAACCACCGCCATTGGATCCGTATCGTCGAAACCTTGAAAATGGCACTGGTCCCACACAAAATACTGTTCACACGCGCCCCCCACATGCCGGTCAACTCTCTGGTCAACGGCGCTACAGTGATGATGACGTCAGCATGACGTCACTACTGACGTCAGCATGACGTCATCACTGACAATGTCAGAGGACACGTGTCAACAGCCTATTGGTCCCTGGTCTGACAATATTATGGCATGATGATGTCATCATGACGTCACTACTGACGTCAGCATGATGACGTCATCAGCTACAGTAACCGGGTCTGAGAACCGGGTCACCGCAGACCCATGGTTCGACCCGACCAGTTCTCATCAAACCGACCACCAAAATCGATGGGATTTGTTCCTATGAACTCGTCTAATCATGTTCTATGGTTCTGTGGACTCAAAACTAGTTTTTAGGTTCGAAAATCTACCTGAAAATCGACAGAAAACCTGCTGCCGGCTCTGGTTCGTCTTCTCCAGCGAGTCGTCAAGCTTACAGCCGCGTACTTAGGTCTGAAATGGTCGTCTAGTCCCCTAGGTTATGTCTCAAAAACAACCAAACAAGTTTAACGTTAAAAACGGACGTTTTGAGACAGGGAAGGAAAATCGGTCTTCTCGGGTTTGCAGGCTTACCGCCGCCGTGGGCTGTCCAGTCCAGTCCTGAGTCGTCCAGCCGTCACAATGGTCCTAGCCCTAGGTTGGTTCGAGCCCAGAAGTCATGGTTTGGACGGTTTGGACAGTTTGGGTTGATCGGGTTCCTTCTCGTGTTTGTGGGTTTTCCGGCCATGCAGGGTGGCCGTGGTGGTGGTGATGGCCGTCTGGAGGTTGCTGGTGGTTGCCTGGTTCTGCCTGGTGAGGGAGGTTAGGTGGCGAGCTGCTGAAGTGTTTGTTCGAAGAGTGAGAGGGTGCACAGTTTTGAGAGAATGAAAATGTGAGAGTGAGTCTCTAATGAGTTTAAAAACAGAAGGAGAAAATGGAATGAAGGGCTGAGATTCAATCTGACTTAAGGATGAAGGGTGAGGATTTAAGGAAGTTAAATTAATTAATTAATCACATGGCAGACCAAGATCCTGGTTCTAGGGAGTGTGGGGATGAGTGACACGTGTCACTCATCCAAGGGTCCAGAATGATTTTGAATAAAGTAACCAGATTTCATTATTTTAATATTATTTTAATTCCGAGTCTCGGTTAGTTCGGTTACGTTCTTGACCATAACTTTTTCGTCGTAAGTCCGATTTCGGCGTGCCGCCTGTCTACGGATTCGTATCGACGGGACCTACGTAACGGTCATTGGCCCACGTCCGTTGGACTTCCCGGGTGAAAAGTCAACATTTGACCCCCAAATGGCCAAATTACCAAAATACCCCTCGACTTCCGAACGTCACAACTTCTTCCTCGAACGTCGGAAACGAACGTGCCACCTGCCTATGAACTTGTGACATCCTAAACTACGTCACGGTCATGGGTCAAAGTCCTAATTACTTCCCGAGGTAAAAGTCAACTTTTTCCCCCCCTCAGGGGTAAAACGGTCATTTTACAATAAAATAAGACTTACGAAAGTTCGGGTCGTTACAACATGTACTGTAAGACCCGTGTCCTGGAGGGAACGGTGAACAATTCCACATTCCTGCAAGGAGGATTGGTCTGGGAGAGGATGGTGGTGTGCCTTAAAGGTGTAGGCACACACCTATCTAGAACTAGGCCTTTTGGGAGCTCAAGTGGCTTTGGGGGGGATTGGAACCCCAAAGTTAAGCGAGTTGAGGCTGGTGCAATTCCATGATGGGTGACCCCCAGGGAAGTTGCACCATGAGCTCCCGAAAACAAAACCGAGAGGGCGAGGCCCAAAGCGGACAATATGGTGCTAGATGAGCCGGGTCCTAACCGATGAGGGTCGGGTCCTGACATGTACTGCCATGTCACCTGACACGACAGCTTAACAATCTAACAACTCCCTCACACGTTGCCATGTGGCATTAACTTACTAGTACACGTGGTTTGACATGTCTGACGTGGACTGCCACGTCAGCTGCCACACCACCTAATAACTTCTGACACAATGCCACATGGCACCACCTCTCTAGTCCACGTGGTCTGACAGCGCTAACGAAGACTTACCATGTCGATGTTGACTCAATTTGACACCTCACCACGTGTCACCATCTAGTTGGCCACGTGGCCTGACATGATGACATGGCTTGCCACGTCATGATCGTCAACCTCTGGCTGGGTTGACCCGGGCCTTTGTTACGAGTCGTTTTACCCATTACCTTGACCCAGTCGTATCTAAGACATTCCTCTACCAAATCAAGCCATTTTTCCCCTTTAGACTTGTAATCAAACCAGGAATCGACCTATGATCTTAGAATTAAGAAAAAGTACCTAAAAACTCCCAACCAAGACCAACTCCCATGACCATCCTTCAAACCTGTCCCAGAGCTCGTCCAGGCATCCATTTAATTCGTTGTTTGTTCCTACAACCTCGTATGACCTCATAGGGAAATGGTAGGGCCTCATAACAGTGCAACAACATCCAAAAATCAATAACCCAAATTCCAACCAAAAGGGGTTCAGGTTTACTTGGGTTTCACAATCTTTCAACCACTACGATGGCTCCTCGAATCCTCCACCATCTCCGTTTGTCTCTCAGCCTCACTCTCACTCTCTCACAGGAAGCCCAGCTACTGAAACAAGGAGGAAAATGGTTGGGGTGGGTTTCGGGTGTTCGAGTCAAAAGAAAGGGAAATAGGTGCATAAATGTGGGATAAGAATCAATGGATGAATCACAATTGTCACTCATCCATTGGACCTAGAAACAAATATCTAGGCCCACAAGAAACGAAGGTCAACTTGCCTCGTAAATTATGTCATCGTAAAACAATTCGTACAATCGTTCTAGACCCGTAACTTCTTCGTATGAGGTCCCAATTCGACGTGTAGCCTGTCTACATGACCGTAATCCCTCGATCAACGTAATGGACCTCCGTCCATATGCAATTGACCTCTGAGGTCAAAAGTTAACATTTTTCCCTTTTAGAGGTAAAATCGTCATTTCCCCTCGACTAATGCCAATTAGTCCTGATAATCCTCAATTAATCCTTTATTAAGCTCAATAATCACAAAAATTCAAGATAGATCGTTACAATCTACTCTCCATAAAAAATTTCGTCCTCGAAATTCACACTAACTCCTATCCAAAACTGTGGGAATCCAATCTTTCCTCAAACCCGAGGCTCCCACGTGTCCACATGTCCACGTGTCCACGTGTCCACATGTCCACGTGTCCACGTGTCCACGTATAGGTCCAACATCTATCCACAGTACGCATACCAAAATCAAAGGTCATTCAATGTTTACTAAGATCCAACGGTCAATTCCAAATCTCGGTACATTCTCTGTGATAGTATCTAACACATGAGTGATCCAACAGTCACCGGAATCGACACAATATCAAGTTTCGCTCTAGACATCGATGCTTGTCGATCTCACCTATCATCCACGCAGGTGCACTTAGAACCACGTCTGACATCTTTTCTTAGTGGTAGCAATCTCAAATCCCCTATCACTAAGCGATCTCCAACCATCAACCACACTCATGACACATCATTGTCTCAAGCCGGTAACCTACAGTTCCACTATTTTCGTTAAAGTTCCCTACCATATACCTGACTCGCACTAGAGTCCTCTCACGGTACCTCATATCACTTAGTGACCAACGCTGTGATCCTGACTCCTCTCGAGTCTCTAACTGGCATCTCCCTCATCCCGAGTGTATCTGGATATCATCGAATACTTGCTATGGCAAGATAATCACAACTCAGTTTCACTAGGGTTCCTCTAGCCCACAACCATGGCCCAGAGCTCTAAGCTCGTACAATAACTGAACCCTCTAAAAGTCCCCCGCCTCTCAAGCACAGTACTCGGCATTTGGTCCAAGTGTCTCAAAGAAATTTCAACATCGAATATAATCCAATTACCATACCGTGTGTATCTCGGATCTAACCTTCCTATCGTACCACGTCAATCTCATATCCAATCCAACTTTCATATGGCTACCATGACAATCGTGGCGCAACATTAGTCCATGTCCATCCGATCCCAAACCTGGAAAAATCGTATACTAACTCAAACTCTTCTCGGAGTTCTCCCGGTCACTCGACAAACACTTGAGATGTGTTTAACACATACTCATCGAGAACTTCCAAAGACCAACCGACTTACGTCTACCATGACGTACCAATCCAAACCTCGACCCCCATCTTGATGATGCGAAGGTTCTGAAGCTGTACTGTAACATCGAATCTAGCCATATAAGTCTCACAGGAACATTGTCCAAAAACGTTTCAAGATCATCTACCTCCAACAATCATCACAATCCAAATCAATCTGACTCCTTTCCTAGTCAATCGCGTCAGTGGACTGCAATCATGGGGAATCCCTCTACTAAATACCCTTACTACTTAACCAATCCGAGATACTCCAATCTTAATTTTCTTGGTTAGTTGACGCTAATCCCAAAACCATCTCGATCTTCCGAGGATCCACACTAGCCTTCTCAGCAGACGTAAAATGACGCATAATACCAACACGAGTCCACCAAATCCAAACTACGCTCATCAACGTTAGGTGGCACCAAGCACTTTCCGCTACTCAACTCATTCCAATTGGCCCACAGCCAGTTCAACTTAGTAAATCACCGATTCCCCTAACGGTATTAATGACTAAGCTTCGGTATTCACACTGACCCATAATACTAGCACAGGTCTGACACCTGTCAGGTTGACAACCTGCCACATGGCACACCCTCGTTGGTGCCACATGTCACCCTATAACACTGCCACATTATGTAATGGCGTCATCTACTGACGTCATCACTAACACGTGTCACTAACACGTCAGCTCTGACAACCTGACAACCTGACACGTGGCACCACCTCTTTTATAAGACCTGTGAGCTTTGTGGAGCAAGTTCGATGAACGATCCCATATTTCTACGAGGGTATGGGTGACATGGCACCACCTCATTTGTAAGACCCGTGAGCTTTGAGTTCAGTTGGAACTTCAAAATTAAAGCGAGTTAAGGCTGGTGCAATCCCATGATGGGTGGCCCACTGGGAAGTTGCACCGTGAGCCACCGAGATAATACTGTGAGGGCGAGGCCCAAATCGGACAATATGGTGTTAGATGGGATGGGTCCTGACATCATTGGTTCACATGGTCCATATTCCTGACACGTCAGCTGCCACGTCATCTAACACCCTCTGATATGTTGCCATATGGCACTACCCCACTAGTCCACATGGTCTGATATGTCTACCATGTCACTATTGACTGGACTTGACACTGGCCAAATGTCACCCTCTGGTTGGCCACGTGGCCTGACAGGTCTGACAGGTGATGATATGGACTCCCACGTCATCATCGTCTTCCTTTAGATGACCTCTCACGGCTCATTTTCAACCTTGTCTCCCAATCTGTTCCAGCAACTAAAATCCTTCATTCTTGTCCCTACAGGCTCGTATGAGCTCGACGAACACACCTAGGGCTTTAGAACAATCACCAAATGTCCAGAAAATCGAAATCAAGAAAATAACTTAGATGACCATTCGGGTTTACCTGGGTTGTTGGGTTTCCAGCCACTGACATGGCTCTGCCACGTCCCTCGCCGTCTCCCAGTCTCTCAGTCTCACCCCCAATCTCTCTCAGTCTCTCTACGGTCCTCAAACCAGATCGAAATAAAAGGGTAAAAGGAGTGGTTTCCCGATTATTCTCGCTAATCCTTTATTAATTCTCGATAATCCAGTAAATTCAGGACGAGTCATGACAATCCACCCTCTTTAAAGAAATTTTGTTCTCAAAATTCAGATTACTCCAAATCCACACCAAACTACGGAAATCAAATCATACCGCCAACCTGAGGTACACGTCTCCACGTGCACGTCCAACATTTATCCGCGGTACTCATAACAAAAGTAAATTCCACTCGACGTCACTACCATCCAACGATCACTACTGTACCTAGCTCATCCTCGGTAACCGTATCTGACAAGCGTGTGACCCAACTATCCCTAGAATATTCCCTGCTCAATTCTAGACCCTTGCATCTCCAAGTCTCGACTTTCACGTCATGAAATCCAACGTCAACCTTCAAGTTTCGAGCAAGACATTACTACTGGTCGATCCCACCTGTCATCCACACAGGTGCACTCAACATCCAAGTTGACAAGCCAATCGTATAGTCCTGCTCAGCCAAGTTGACATCTCGTTCCGTAGAAGCATCGCCAATCGTCTCCCACTCGACAGTCTCCAACCATAAATCATATAACCATTCACCAAGCTGACATCTTTGCTCACACTGAGTGATCTAAAATCATCTGTCGCTAAACAGTCTCCAACCGTAAACCATATCCACGACAACTATTGTGACTAGCTGGTCAGTCATCGACTTCACTCTTTCTATTCAAGTTCCTTATCCATATGCTCGACTCACACTAGAGTCCTTTCACGATACCTCATATCACTCAGCGGCCAACGCTATGATCCTGACTCTTCTCAAGTCCCAATCTGGCATCTCACTCACTAGAGTACATGCGGACCCCATCGAATACCTTGGTCTAGCTGGGATAATCACAACTCAGTTTAAATACGATTCCTCTGGCCTATCATGGTCTTGAGCTCCATGCTCGCACAACACTGAACCCTCTAAAAGTCCCTTGCCTCTAGAGCACAATACTCGGCATCTGGTCCATCTTCTGCATGGCTACCATGCCACTCATAATCTGATACTAGAACATGTCTATTTCAATCTCTCCTATGGATAGACTGTACACTATATTCAACGACCTACTCAACGTTTTTTCTGAGTTATCCTGGTCACTCAACCAACACCAGAAACAATCCAACCATTCACTAACCAATCCCATTTCTTGGGTAACTCCAAATGTCAACAGACTTAGGTCTTGTAAAACCATCACGTGTAGCATCAGCGCACAATCTGTACCCGCGTATTGATACATCACTATCCTGTCCAAAACCTTCACGATTGTCCAAAATAGTTAAACTAGGGTAGTAACTAATCTTCTGCTCACTCAATGATCATCTCACACTAGATTGACTCCCTTCAGAGTCAATCCCATCAACAAGCTAGAATCCCATAGTACTGAACCAATATGAGAGATTCCGATCTCAGTCACTGTGGTTAATCGATATTACTTGAAAGCTACATCGGTCATCCAAGCATTCACCATCCGCTCTGAACGATGATATAATAATCAGGAATTGAACACTGGTCCATATCTCTCGAAATCCACTTCACCTCAACACGTACAAATCCTTGGTATACCATAACAGTACCACTGTTGATACTCTGTTGCAAACTCACAATGGCCAACTATCACCACAGTACTATTTGTAAGCCTTCTCATTTCACTTCCGAAGTCAATTCGGGAATCACACATCCGTGCATACAATACATGCGTCCAAATCATGTTTTTCGACCAAGTTCTACACTTCTACCCAGGTTAAAAAAATTTCAAAAGGGTATCTGTGCTACACCCTCATGTCTACCGTAGCTCTACCTCTCTCTGAGGTGGCAACCTTGGTAAATCCTACAAGGGATACCACTAAGAGTGTTGACACGCCCGACATCTTCCTCAAGCTTACTGAGCTAACTGGGGACATCTCAACACGTGTCCCATGCCTATAACGACCAACCTGTCGTATGGTCCCGGCTTCCAAGTCGTAACTCACGAAATGAGTATCCTCTCACTATTCCTTGGTAAATTTCTTGTAAAAAGCTGAATACTCTTCCTTAGTGATCTCCTCTGGTCTTACCAACAGACCAATCATGACTACTCAGGACTACCTAATATCACCAGTTCCTTGAATAATCAATGGATGAGTAATAGTAGTCCGTCAATCCATCAGGAACATCACTTGTCCTTGGTCACACCGACTACGTAAATCCACTACTTGATTCCATCACCACATCACTCAGAGTAATGATTTCAAATGTCCCAATTTTTTGGAATCAACTCCTATTGTACACAATACTTGTGTTATCCATCCAATGCAGGCATACCCCGAGCCTCTAGTAAATCCAATGCAGGCATACCTGGTGACTCTAGTAACCTAAGCATTTCCCCTGTTTGGTTGTATTATTGGCATTTTACTGAGCCACTTAGGATCCTCTCTGTTCCGCTCAACAATCATTAACATTGTAACTCACACATCTGCCACTCAAAGCTCGGATTGCCCCTAGCTCCTTGGCATCTGCAACCTCTAGACGTTCTCGGCGTCATCCGGAACCATTTGATTACTGCTGGAACTCCATCCAGCTCATCTCCTTAAGATGTCACCTCATCACTCAAGTCTTACTTCTAAGCCCTTGACACAACCCGACGAAGCCTTATTACTTCAACCATCATCGCAGCACTGGCCAACGCCAATGCCATCGCACCTAGTGCGAGCTAAGCCAAACCATAACTCTCTACTCATACTGAGCAACAATCACATACCTCTGCACCAAATACAGGAACCTCACCTCTCGACACTCGATACGATGGACGAATCCTCATCATCTTAGTCGTCACTAGAACATGATCGATAAGACTCACTCATGTCCATCGATACCAATGTCTGCCATAGACCTCGTGCGGATTGGTCTTCACCATCTCACGTTATCATTGCTATTTGTACCCAGCGCTTAGGACTCACAAAACGATGTCCTCAAGAGCGCAACTTAAAGTCTACACCATCTACTCAACGCATATAATCCACTGATCGGGAATGGACCGATCCATAAGTACCAATCTCCTAGTAACTTGTCCAACTAATCTCAACTCGATCTCAACAAGATGACTAGAATTTCAGACCAATCATCGGTCACAACTCTCAAAGGTAGTCATACAGGGATAACTGGTATCCAACCAACCTGTAACTACCATCTGAGCATCTCAATCACTCATAACTCTACAACTCTTAGTTGCTGGGCCCACACAAACCTCGGCCCTCCTCGAGGTCTACTCCACTGAAACATGGCATACTATGCACAACAGAATCTATTTAGGGTCATTTCTACTTAATTTTCATATCCTTACTCTCACTATCAGGTTGATGTCGGGTTATTCTTATGGTAGAGACATTACATCCAGCACACGCTCAATCACAGCAAGAGCAACCTAGTGCTTTGATACCACCCTGACAGGACCCATCCCAATCCCCATGAATTATCATGGGATGTGTCTGCTCCTGTTTGACACTATGTGTCGGACAAGGGATAAAACCGTAACCCGCTGGGGGTTATCCAGAATGGTCCAAGTTCTGTGATCTGCATTGCGGCATGTTATGTCTCCGTCTCTGCTACAGTCGCATTCACGAACAACTTGGAGGGTGCCAAAAACAACAAACCGTGTGAGTGAACAAAAATACGCATTTATTAAAACCATTTTTCAAAATATACTTTTCACCCTCCGTTTTATAAAGCATGCATGCATATCACTTTAAAACCATTTTTTCAAATAAAACGGTAGCATATGAAAACCTATAAAATCAAAGGCTTTCTTTTCAAACCAATATATGTGAAAACATCTGGACACAATCAATCAATCAAAAAACATAGGACCGATTCTCATATGCAACTTGTGGAATCTCAGACCATCACCATCAGTCATGTTATCCAATCCCACGAAAGCATGCCCATAAGCTCAAGGACCTCTTTAATCTGAGTATGTCGCCGTGAACGCATCACCGGCCGAAAATCCCCATATTGTCTTGAACATATCAACGATCGATCTCATATAACATCTGCACTCCTGAGTCGAGCGTTCCTTGGTTGCTCGACAACAGACGCATCGTGACCTCTCCATACCTCGGAGGGGAGCGTTATCTGCAGGGTGCTCTCCGGAGAAACATATTCGCAACCGAAGTCTCATAATCACGGAGAATGGTCATAATAAAATGGTGGAAACTTATTTTCAAAACTCTTTATTTCTCAAATCAAAATAGCTATTTCGCATAGGGTCTCTCAGCCCAAAATCAGTTTCCACAAATCTCATAAAATCAGTGTCCGGTTCCCATTTCACAATCTCAAATCATTTCACAATAGGGCCTTTGGCCTGAAAATGGTTTTTAATACACATGGACTCACTCCCTGAGTCCAATATCTTTCCAATAGGGTCACAAGCCCGATATCCCATTTTTAAATTCGAAAACCATTTATTAATCAAATCACTGTTCAATTTCTTTTTTGACTATACTCGGAGTCAAACTTTAAACCAACTAGGTCTCAAACCAGAAATACCGATTTCACGCATCTCTGTGAAATCATTAAAAACCTCTAACCAAATCCTCGATTTCAAACATCTCCATGAAATCATTCAAAACCTATAATTTCCAACTGGGTCTTAAGCCCAAAGGAGCGATTCACACATCTTTGTGAAATCCATCCTGACCCGACATTTCAAATCCACAAAGAAATTCATTTTTAAATCATGATCAAATCGACATAATATGCACACCAGGCATTTCAAATCATAATCATATAACACATCTCTGAGATGTCTGGACCTATCCAAAACACATCTAAAGGTTACTATCCATCAATACAAGTCGTAATAATAAACCCTCAAAACTCCCAAAACTGTCAACATGTCTCGAACATGCTTCCCTAGGCTAAAAACCTCCAATTGACCCATCAAACGACCTCAGATCGACCTAAAACCACCCCCATTGGATTCAAATCATCGAGACCTTTCAAACATGACCAGTTTCTCCTCCGAATTCATGCTCACGTGCCCTCACACGCTAGTCAAAGTCTACATGCGCTAGTCAATGATGATGTCATCTGCTAACGTCATCTTGACAGGTCTAACAACCTGCCACGTGGTACACCCTGATTGGTGTCACGTGTCACCCTCTGAAACTGTCACGTCACGTGATGATGTCATCTACTGATGTCATCACTAACACATGTCACTCACACGTGTCACTGACATGTCAGCTCTAACAACCTGACACCCTACCATATGACACCACCTCATTGGTCCACGTGGCCTGACAATATTGACGTGGACGTGGACCTAACACGTTAGCTACCACGTAATCTGACACCCTCTAACATATTGCCAAGTGGCACTACCCTACTGGTCCACGTGGTCTGAAATGTCTGACGTGGATTTGACACGTCAGCTGCCACGTCATCTAACATGTTGCCACGTGACACTACCCCACTGGTCCACGTGGTCTGACATATCTACCGCGTAACTGTTGACTGGACCTGACACTTGGCCACATGCTCCCTTAGTTAGCCATGTGGCTTGACAGGTTTGACAAGTGATGACGTGGACTACCACGTCATCATCGTTTTCCTTCAAACGGGTCGACCTGTTTGACTATAACGAGTCAATTTGTCTCGCGACCCGACCTGATTCTATCTTCTACATTTCTCAACCATTTTCCACCATTTTTATTCCATTCTAACCATCTCTAACCCATGAACTAATCTACGATACAAAAACTCAAAAAACTTACCTGGAAATCTCCAACCAAGGTTGACCTCTAACGGCTCACCTTCGACCGTGTCCTCAGGCTGTTCCAGCAACCAAAATCCTCCATTCATGTCCCTACAGGCTCGTATGAGCTCGGCAAACACACCCATGGCTTTAGAACATTCACCAAACGTCCAAAAAATTGAAACCAAGAAAATAGCTTAGATGGGCTTTCAGGTTTACCCAAGTTTTTGGGTGTCCAGCCACTGCCATGGTACCCCCGCGTCCCTCGCCGTCTCCCAATCTTTCAGTCTCACCCCCAATCTCTCTCAGTCTTACTGCGTTCCTCAAACCAGATCGAAAAAAAGGGCAAGAGGAGGGGTTTCGGGTTGGTTCGAAAAGAAGAGGGAATGGGAGAGATGCACATATGAAAGATGAGGAGCAATGGATGAGTGACACCTATCACCCAACCATTGGATCTGAACACAAATATCTAGCCCACTAGAAACAAAAGTCCATTTGCCTCGTAATTCGTGTAATCGTACCATGAGGCTTTCTAGTCCCGTAACTTTTCCATACGATGTTCGATTTCAACGTGCCACCTGTCTACGGACTCGTATCGTCTAGATCTATTTAATGGATCTCAGTCAGCGTGCATTTGACCTCCTAGGTCAAAAGTAAACATTTTCACTCGTTTAGGGACAAAGTCGTAATTTCACCTCAAATGTTCGACAATACTCGACTAATTCCCGATTAACCTCGCTAATCCTGAATTAATTCTTGATAATCCCATAAATTCTCGACGGGTAGTTACAATCCACCCTCCTTAAAGAAATTTCTTTTTTCAGAATTCACATTACTCCAAATCCACACCAAACTACGGAAATCCAATCATACCTCCAACCTGAGGTACACGTCTCTACTTGCACATCCAACACTTATACGCGGTACTCATACCGAAAGTAAACGCCACTCGACGTCACGATCATCCAATGGTCACTACTCTACCTAGCTCATTCTCTGTGATAGTATCTAACAAGCGCATGACCCTACTACTGGAATCATCCCTGCTCAATTTTTGAACCTCACATCTCCAAGTCCCATTACATGTTATTTTTATCAACTCACACCTTTTATATTTTTGATGACCTTCCGGGTTGTGGCACGAAGATCAGGGTTGATTGAGAGGTGGAGGCATGAGTGGGAATCAGTGCGACTATCCCTTGTCTAACAAGTCCTGGGGGTGTTTTTCAGAACTTCAGTTGACTTGTTAGACGGGAGCAGAATCAGGCATGGTTATCAAAGTCCGCTTGGGACGGGTCCTGTAAAGTTGGTATCAGAGCGAGGTTGGTACTAATTATGTTTGCCACGTCATGCCTCCAAGACGCGAGCCCCGTGAACGGCTTGAGGATGAGATGGATAGGGCTAGAGAGGGCCCAAATATTGAGCGAGCCCAGCGTTTGGGAGCCATAGTGTTTAGTGGCGGGGTAGACCCTGTGAAAGCACACCAGTGGATTGCTCATATAGAGCGAATGTTCGGGGTCATGTGGTGTCCCCTAGAGGAAAAGGTCTTACTAGCTACATTTTTGTTGGACGGCAATACATACCAATGGTGGTATGGTTTAGAGATGATTGGTTGGAATGCCGGTACATTGACTTGGGAGCATTATCCTCCTATGTTGCGAAGGAGGTTGAGTTCCTGCAACTACAGTAGGGGAGCATGTCAGAGGCAGATTATGAGAAAAGGTTTCAGACATTATCTCATTTCGCCCAGATGTTTGTGGCAACTGAGGCAGACAGGTGTTCATGGTTCAAACTTGGTCTGTGTGATAAGATCCAGGCTATTGTGACGGTAGGATCTTATACTACTTTGAGGGAGTTGTCAGATGTTGTTGCCCGAGTTGAGGCAAGTTTGCTTGTATGAAGGCATTCTATGAGCTCTGAACAACGCCGAGAGCATCAAGATACATAATTTATGAGTCAGGGAACACCAAAGAGGAGCAGTGTTAGCTTTGGATTTCCTGTTAGATCTCAATTCAATATGGATAATGGTAAAGATGAAAAAAATGGCATTTGGGGTTCTGCTCAAACTAGTAGAGTTTCTAATCAGCTCTGTAAGGAGCAAGATGGTAGACCTGGATGACTCAGCATGGCTGGTTGTATATTTGTGGAGAGCATAGGCAAATCAAGAGGAATTGTCTGTATCGATCGAGTGGTAGTATGATGAACCTCGATGCTGCAAATCAGGACCAAAGAGGAATATAGACTCCTGGTAGAGCTCAACAGAGTCACATTTCTACTAGTGGGACCAGTAGGAATAGAGGTTGATAACGAGGGTGTGGCCGGCCTTCGAGACCATGAACCTAGGTACTAGTGAGTGGTCCAGAATGATTGTATTATACGTGGAGATGTTTGTAAAAAATATTGTGTATATTGTACATTAATGTTGGTACACGTTTTCCCTACTTAGTTGTTGGAGGAATACCTTCGAATTTTGAGGACGAAATTCCTTAAGAGGGGTAGATTGTGATGACCCAGAAATTCGAAAAACAAAATTTTAGGAATTTGAAACGTAAAATGACTTTTTTGCCCCTAAAATTATTGTGGTCAAAAGTCGACTTTGTGCTTGGAATACGTTTTGGAATTTTTTTGAGGACCGTTGGGTAGGTCTCGAAACACGGAGTTTGTAGATAGGTGGCACGTTGAAATCAGAGTTCAGACGTGATTGTTACGGGTCCAAAACAGCCAAGGGTATTTTGGTAATTTTGTGAGAAAGGGAAAAATGGTAATTTGGTTGAATTTGCTGAGTCATTGTGTGTTTATAGGAATGTGACGTTTGTCACCTTTAGAACTGGATTGCTGGAATATACGTGGCTTAGCTTAATGTGTGCTGAGTGTTAAGTTCAAGTCCAAGTATGTTAAACAAACATAAATCAATTTCTCCATTTTGATCAAACATCATCGAATCTTTGAATTACATAGAAACTGAGATTGGAAAACGAGAAAGAAAAAGGGAGGAAAGAGGGAAGAAAACAGAAGGAAAAACCTTAAACCCAAACCCATGAAAATTCGAACTTTTGAAATTTCAAATTCAAATTTGTAGACCTTGATTACTAAAATTGAGTTTTATTTATGCCTACTAAGATCATTACAAGCTAAACCACTTCAAAAACTAGGAGAATTGATGAAGAACAAGCACATAACAACCTCGCGTTTGTTCCAGAATTTTGAATCAGAATTCGACTGATTGGAGGTATGAAATCATCAAATTGGACTTGGAATCATGTTTATAAGAGTCTTAGGATGATTTTTGAAGGATTAGAATAAAAAAATTGGACAGAATTGAAACCGGGTCGGGTGACCCATTTGCAAGTTTCCGGGTTGGGCGTGGGGGCTCGTGGAAAGTTTCCACGGGAAGTGTTCAATACACTTTTTAATGTTTTCTACATTACAGACATTTTGGCACAGGTTTCGAGTTTGATATAGTTTCAAGGGTCCGAAGTGTTATGTTTACATTTTTAATACGTAATTTAAATTTCGGAAAATTAGAGGATTGTATTGTAAGATTACTTGGGATGATAGTGACCCTTGATAATGGTTTTTGATAGGATTGGCAATTTCTAGTATTTACGGAGGAGCGTACCGCTCGGACTCGGACCGCTTGGACAGTGTGTGAGTATACTTTTGTTTTATAAACTGTGATGCCTGTATAGTAAATGTTTTCCATGATTTATTGTATGATTTGAGTTTCAATAATTGGATTCATGATTTGATATGATTATTTGGTGATTTATGGATTTAATTATCGTTTTGTGGACATGATTTACGAGAATGATGAAAACTATGTTTTGGGCTAGGCCTAGGTTTGAAAATGGTGTTTTGACTTGGATTATGAATCAAGAGTGATATGTGGATTTACTTAATGATTTCCCGATGTGATTTTAGGGATTTACTTGAATGTAAGTTTGGTTGAAACAAATGTTTTGGGCATAGGCCCGGTTTGATCATGGTATTTGACATGGAATGTAAGTCAACGATGGTATTGAAAGGTTTTGGGATGTAATCCCTGTACGATTTTCATTGTGTTTGTGATGAGTTCCCATACGGTCAAAGCTAGGGGTATTTCCCAGACGACCGAAGCTCGGGGTGATTGTATATGTGTTTCCCATGAAGCCAAAGCTCGGGGTGTTCCCAAAAGGCTGATGCTCGGGGTATCTGTGTTCCCAGACAGTCGAAGCTAGGGGAATTTCCCAGATGATCGAAGCTCGGGGTGATTGTATATGTTTCCCAAGTAGCTGAAGCTCGAGGTGTTCCCAGACGAATGATGCTTGAGGTGTTTCCCAGACGAATGATGCTTGAGGTGTTTCCCAGACGACCGAAGCTCGGGTGATTATGTGTATGTGCTCAGGCAACCGAAGCTCGAAGTGTTCCCAGACGACTGATGCTAGGGGTATTTCCCAGACGACCGAAGCTCGGGGTGATTGTATGTCTGTTCCCAGGCAGCCCAAGCTCGAGGTGTTTCCCAGACGGCTAATGCTCGGGGTATGTGTGTTCCCAGCCAGCCCAAGCTCAGGGTGTTTCCCAGAAGGTTAATGCTCGGGGTATGTGTGTTCCCAGGCAGCCCAAGCTCGGGGTGTTTCATAGACGGCTAATGCTTGGGGTATGTGTGTTCACAGGAAGCCAAAGCTCGGGGTGTTTCCCAGATGGCTGATGCTCGGGGGTTATTGTTTGTGGTCTATGCATAGTGCTGATGTGATTGTGTGATTGATTGTGCACTTGTGAGTAGTGCAGATATTGTGATCTTTTGACTGATGTCTATGCACTTGTGAGTAGTGTTGTTTGGTGATTGTGATTGATATTTGAGTACTGGTGACTAGTACTGTTATTAATGGTCATTATGCTGGACTCTTGTTGATGGTTGTGTTCAGACAGTTTTCTTGTGATTTGCCTTGAGAGCCGGTTGTTTATATGTTTTACTTTATGCATCAAGATTTATAATTGGAGGGTAAAGAGTTTTTTTTTTAATAGACTTTCAAATGATGTTATTTTTTTCCACTCACACCTTTTATGTTTTTGATGAGCCCCCAGGTCGTGGCATGAAGATCGGGGCTAATTGAGAGGCAGAGGCATGAGTGGAAATTAGTGTGACTATCCCTTGTCTGGAAAATGTGAGGGTATTTTCGGAATTTCAGTTGACTTGTTAGACGGGAGCAGGACCGAGCATGGTTATCAAAGTCCATTTGGGACTGGTCCTGTCATGTAATGCGAGAAGTAAGGACTAGTTTCGAGAACACCCCGAGGCTAACCTAGCCAAGGTATGTACTCCATTGGAGTCCTCTTTCTTAGTGCCCCACTTGTCACCAATCATAAGCCTCCTAGACACCATAACCAACCAATGGAAGTTTTCAAAATAGAGATTTACCAAACCCGAGTGTTTACAATCTCCGCCCTAACCTCATGTCCATAAATTCGAGTCTACAGTGTGTTGTGATAAAATCCACACATTATGAAGGGCTGAGGAGAAAGTAACCAAAAGGGGCCCTACTTGTGTCCGAAAGTAAGATTTTGAAGAAAAAGGTTTTGGGATTCATGCAACTCTAGAACATTTAATAGGAAACAATTTATACGTTGAGAAGCCAAAGTTATATATGAGGCACATAGCTTCAAAGTTTGGATACAGACTTTTACGTCCATGCGGATCAAGTCATTGGCTTGGATTTCAAACCATTGTCCTCGTTTGGGCAAGTCCAAAGTGACCAGGTAGAAAGAATACATGGAAGGGGAGGATGATTTTGGAACTCCGAAGTCCTACTTCTCAGTGCAAACAAGATTTTGGAACTCTGAAATCCTACTTCTCAGAGCTGGCCTATAGCATGCATTATCTCATGTCCCAGACATCACCTTGAAAATTTCTTACTAAGAGTAGATACGTATTCGTTCCAAGATAACTCAAGTACTAACAAACTTCGTCCCAACTGTGACGACTCGGAAATTCGAAAAAGGAAAATTTGGAAAATTTGAAGGAAATGACGATTTTGCCCTTGGTTATAAGGGCCAAAAGTTTAATTTTTGATCGGGACACTTTTTGGATCATCCGTAAAGACCGTTGGGTAGGTCTCGAGATGTTGAGTCCGTAGACAGGCGGCATACATCAATCGGAGTTCGGACGACAAAGTTACGGACCTAGGAACATGAAGGGCATTTTGGTCAATTGTAAGGAAAAGGGCAAAATGGTAATTGGTCAATTGAATAGGAAATTGGTTGGTAATGTGGCTGATTTAACCATGATTATGCCACTAAGTGACATCTGTCACTCTATAAGTAAGATTGGTGGCAAGTGCACGGGTGTGTATGTGTGTTGTGGCGGTGGGGTGAGTTCAAAGATTTGTACTGTGTATTTGGGAGGAAAATAGAGCATTAGTTGTGCTCAAAACCCAGACCTCATTCAACCTCTTCGTTCTGGTTCAATTTGAGAAAGTTTGAGAGAGGAATGACATTGGGTTTGCATGTGAATTCGAGCACGAGACCAATTTCGATAAAATATGATTTCAGAGTTGGTTTTGGAATTTGGATTTCGATGGATTCTAGATATTCTATGATTTACATATGGTTTTGGGTTTAAAGACCCGGTACTATTGCTGGATCTGGTTTTGGGTTTAAAGACCCGTTTGATTGATGTGAAGGGGGATGGCCCTTGATTGAGATGTTTTGAGTTTAAAGACTCGGTTATCGTGATATCGCCCGAGGCCTATTAATTGTGTTTTGAGTTTAAAGACTCGTTGATATCCCGGTAAGTCCTGATATATGTGAGTTTAAAAACTCGGAAATTGAGATCCAACAGATTGATTGACTTGTGATTTACTGTTGATCTCCGATGTTTTTGGATGTGTTGGGCAGTGGCCCGGTTTATATGGCTTTATGGATTTTTGGGCTATGTTCTCGTACTTGGATTTTGATTCGTGGTTTTGGGATGAGGTCTTGTATTTATGGTTTCAGGCTAAGGCTCGAGGTTTGAGAAAAGGAAATGAATTTGGTTTTCATACACAGTTTTCTTATATTGGAAATGAAATGGATTATGAAATGATTTTCGGATGCATGCATTGGTTTTACGTGGAAGGTAGAAATGTCTTTTTTTGTAACATGTTTTATAAACTGATTTATTTTTGTTCACTCACATCTTTTATGTTTTATTGACCCTCCAGGTCGTGGCGTGACAATCGAGGTTGATTGGGAGGGGGAGGCATGAGTGGGCACAGGTGCGATTATTCCTTGTTTGGCAAGTGCTGAGGGTAATTTCGGAACTTCAGTTGACTTGTCAGACGGGTGCAGGACCGAGAATGGTTATTTACGTCCTTCGGGGACGGGTCATGTCACCAACCTCATGACTTTTAAGGGCCATGAAGGGTTTAGGAGTAAGTTAACAAATGAAACTTCACATGTTCCATTAAAGATCAAGATCTAAACTCCGAGCACAAGTGATCCACATAGAACCGAGGCTAGTTTGAAAAACGAATTAGTCCTTATATTATTAGTTTTTTTTTAAAGTTTTAATTTTTGTTTTACGAAATTCTTTTTTTTTGGGGGGGAAATTTTTTTAAGATAATTACAAGAAAAATGTTTTTAACAATAAGTATTACAATTTATATACAAGTATGAAAATTATGTACGAATATAATATTTACATTATGAACATATTTATATAAACGAAATCATACAAGGGATCATTTCAATCCTGGGCAACGGCGACATAAATTGATACGCTTACACTAAGTATTAAAGTAAACACAAAGTCACACTCAACACTTAATAAAAACATATGCAAATTAAAACCTTTTCTTTTATAGATTGTAGCATTGATAAGTAGGGATCATTCTTAACCGGGGATTGAATGTACCTAAGCATGATTATCGTTTGATTAATTAATTAGGGGGTAGTTGATTGTTTCTATTATCCTAAGTTATTAACTAATCTAAACTAACCTAACCTAATATTTACATGGTCAACTCATCTTTAAACCTAACTCATTCGTAAATTATGTTAATTTCAAACTCTACGAAATTCCATAACCTTAGTTCTACAAAATACAAGAATATTATCTCAAGTATATGCCGGGAATTGCCCTAGATTGTCGCGGAGGAAGGTGTTTGTGGTGGAGTATGGTGTAATTGGCTATTGAAAAACAAATATCGAATTGATGAAAAGGGGAATTTGGTTAAGTAGAGTTTTGGTGTAAATAATGAGCGACCCTTTTTCAATTAGCCTAACCTTCTCTATTTATAGGAGAAAATTAATCCTAAAATAAATAGGAGTTTACAATTTAAATTCTAAAAGGAAAATGATTAAACTAATTAAATTGAAGTCCTAAAGGAAAAAGATTCCCTTTGGGAAAAAGAAAAAAATCCTAACTTGATTTGGATAATTTTTCCACTTAGAAAAAGGAAATAGGTGCTGGAATTTAACAAGAAACGAGTCGGTGGGACGCTGCTAAAAATTGCAATGATAATCTGCACGCGTTGAAAAGAGGAAGGGGAATTCAGTAGTTAACGACTGGTCAATGGCGCAAGGAAAAGCTGGAAGGGCGTTCGGTGGACGCGCATTGAAGACTTGAAAAGGCATTCGGTAAGCACACGCTAAAGCAAGGAAAAACTCTTCGGCACACATGCGCTACATTTGTCTACAACTATTCAGGAGGTGCGCGCCGAACGACTCTGTTGGGAATCGATAAACGCTAGCTGAATATTTTTCTAGGCTGCCATTTCAGATTCAGTAGGTCCCTACCAAAATCTTGAGTGGTTTTTGGTGGCTTCCTTTCATTCGATCATAACTTCTTCAATATAACTCCGATTGAGGTGATTCTTTCATCTAAATTCCCGTAATTCCGTGCTTAATCTAATTCTGCACATTACTCACAAAATATATTATTTTCCCTATTTTTTTCCATTTAAACATTAAAAGATAAGCATAACAGGTATAAAATGATGTTTAGTTCAAGGCTTATCACAAATGCCTTAGTGAATTGTCATCAGTGCGTTCATTTTAGTGTCACCTCATATCATGAGCTCTGTGAGATGACATGAAGAATCTTTGTAATCTTGGCTTTAGTGTAAAATAGCGCAACACCTTATTCGGAATCTTATTCTTTCAAAACCTAGGGTCAGTATGCACTGGACATTTGTTGTGTTGCTCGAATTTATCGTAAAACAATGCACAGTTGTTCGTACATGCATGAATCTTCACATACCCTAAACCAAGATCTTTCAAAAGCCTCTACGAGTTAGAATAATCTTTAGGGAGACTGTTATCTTCAGGGAGCATTCGGATGATGATGTCCATCATGTGATCAAAATGTTTATTTGTTTGATTATACTCAACTTTCATGTACATCAATTCCACAACTGCCCCTAGAACTGAAATGGATTTACAACCAGGTACAATTCGCGTTGAGCTTCTTTCAACAAACTCTTGTAATAGAGATCTGACTTTTCGGGTTGAGACCTAGGGGCATCCTGATCCACATCATTAGATGTAAGAGGAAAAATATCGGTTAATTTCTAAAAAAATTGATCATTATCACACTGATTATCTGAATCACTATTGTCTCGACGGGTCCCGTGAACTGAAGATGTCGATGCAGTAAAATTCTGTTCACCATCATAAATCCAATTAGTGTAGTTATGTACGATCCTGTTTTGTGCCATATGGAAATGAACATCACTCAGCGACATCCAACAATAGTTGTTACATTTACGGAATGCACGGGACATAATATGCACCTTGCACCACTGCAATGACTACGTGCAAAAGCGATGAAGCTGTCAATCCCGTCCAAATACTAATTAGAAGATCTATCCAACATTTGCATCTAGTCTCTATCCATTGTGTCTGGTTCCACAAAATAGAATCAATGTATGTAGAAAATTATATATTTTGTGACTCTATCCCATCAAAAACCCACTTGTCTCCTTATGCCTCCAATGATTTGGCCATATCCCATTCAAGACTGCACGTTATGTGTTGTATAGTTTGTGACCTACAACGCAAAGTTTCGATCGAGGGAAATTTCGGCAACACCACCCTACAGTTTTCCAAATGCACAACTTAGATATTTTAAACGAATATCTAGTATGCATTCGAAGAACAGTGAGGGGATATAAACTGAATTTCCAACGATCCAAACCTAACCACATAGACAGTAAACTACACAACACATAGTTGTGCACTCCCAAATTGTCCCGATAAATTGATAATTCAAGAGTCAGTCAATCAATCTGATTCACAGAATCTCAAACCGGTCAAAGGTTTTCCATCGAATTTCATTATACGAAGTTAATCAACCCGATTAACTTCACATTAACGGATAAATCACAATTCCCTAACAGAATTATATCTAGAATTCTAAAAAAATTCCATAATAAATCACAATTTTCTAACATAATTAAATACAAACTTTTAACAAAATTAAATTGAGAGGAAAACACACATACATTTTATAAGTAATCCTTCAAATCAACCACAAATTACCTAAAACAAAAAATAATTTTAGCTAATAATAAAAAATAAAAATGAAAAACGAAAACAAAATAAAATAAAATCATTACACCTTATATGAAGTAATGATGAAGTGATAATGAATTGATGATGAAATGATGATGATATTATGTAAGCAAGGTGAGAGTAATTGAGAGAGAGTAAATGAGGAAGAAGATGAAGAAATGAATCTGTTGTCTGAATAAATGCAGATTAGACTATTACTTGGCAAATCCTTCGTCGTGCCAACGCTAATGACTCTCCGAGCAAAGCTTAGGCGCTACAACACCTTCAACCCAATCTTTTTCCCGCCGTGGGTCAATGGAAACTCTTTTCCCGGGGCACCTAATTTGCCGTTAAGATGACCTTGCCTGGCTGAGGTTGACCACGAGCCGTGCAAACTGGCCCCTTCTAGATTAATCTTAAAGAGTATGAACCCAAAATATATGTAGAAGGTTCATGAAGAAAGTAGGTGGAAGATTTATAAATGAAGTAGGCAGGTGAATGAAGTATTAATGAAGATATCTAGGTAGTTACTCTTTGGCCTATATAGGTAGTTACTCTTCAGATATGATATTTCGGATTTACGTGCATTGAGTTATTTAATGATTTTACGGATTTGCGTGAAAATGAGATTTGGGCATGAGACCTCGTGATACATGGTTTTGACAGGGTTTTAATGATGATTTTGAAATAAAGATTTTGATTTTGTATTGATGTTCAGTGCCCCCAGATGTGTAATTCCTGGGTAGACTTCGGATGTGTAATTCCCAAAGTGAATCTTGATGTGTAATTCCCGGAGGGACTCCGGATGTGTAATTCCCGGAGGGACTCCGGATGTGTAATTCCCGGAGGAACTGGATGTGTAATTCCGGTGAGGCTGGATGTGTAATTCCCAGCAGGATGATAACTCTGGATGTGTAATTCCCAGAGGACCCTCAGATGTGTAATTCCCGAGTTATATTCTTTATTGTATGATAAAAGGGTTTTATAAAATGATTCATGTGTTTGGCTTGAGAGCCGGGATTTAATGCTTTTCATGTGATTTGGCTTGGAAGCCGGTGATTCATATGTTTGATTCTATGCATGCATGGTTTGATAAACTGGAGGGTAACTGATGTATTTTGAAATGTATTTTTAAATCATATTATTTTTGTCCACTCACACCTTTCCTGTTTTTGATGACCTTCCACGCCGTGGCACGACGTTTGGGGCTGATCGAGAGGCGGAGGCATGAGCGGAAATCAGTGCAGTTATCCCTTGTCTCACAGGTGATGAAGGGTAGTTTCGAGACTTCAGTTGACTTGTTAGATGGGAGCAGGACCGGGCACGGTTATCAAAGTCCAGTTGGGACGGGTCCTATCAATTATATAAATATGCATGCGTCAGATTTAACAAATAAACTCTCCACTTATGCCACGACCCTACCTTCTCTAATAGGATATTGTCCGCTTTGGGTCCATCCCTCACGGTTTTGTTCTCGGGAGCTCACGTGCAACTTACTAGTGGGTCACCCATCCTAGGATTGCACCAGCCCCTACTCGCTTAACTTTGGAGTTCCTCATGAATCTAAAACCAGTGAGCTCCCAAAAGGACTTCTGTTAGATAGATGTGCGTCCACGCATATAAAATGCATCCCCCAGATCCCCCGGGCGATGTGGGATTGCTAACAATGCCCCCACACAGCAATACCTTTTAACCTGCTTTTAAAATACACCCAAAAGCCCCAAAACATTTGCAGCCTGAGCATGAGCCCAAAATCCGATTTTTCCCAAAACCCACCATAACTTGTGTATTGAAAACCACATCCCGAATATATATTCTGAAGCTAGGCATTTATCCAGAAAACATTTATAATCATATATTCAAATCATAGCAATCAAAACCATGCCATAAAACCATATAAGTATATAAATATGCATGCATCACATTTAACAAATAAACTTTCCATTTATGTCACGACCCGACCTTCTCCTACAAGATATTGTCCGCTTTGAGCCCAGCCCTCACGGTTTTGTTCTGGAGAGCTCATGTGCAAATTCCCAGTGGGTTACCCATCCTAGGATTGTACCAGCCCCTACTAGCTTAACTTGGGAGTTCCCCATGAATCCAAAGCTAGGGAGCTCCCAAAAAGCCTTTTGTTAGATAGATATGCGCCCATACATATAAGGTGCATCCCCCAAATCCACTGGGTGATGTGAGATTTTTAACCATGCCCCCAAGATATGAGTCCTCACAATCCACTACCTTGTGGCCCAACGCCCTCACTGGCACACTCAATTCCGGCCAGGGTTGGGCTCTGATATCAAATTGTCACAACCCGACCTTCTCCAATAGAATATTGTTCGCTTTGGGCACAACCCCCATGGTTTTGTTCTCAGGAGCTCACGTACAACTTCCCAGTGGGCCACCCATCCTAGGATTGCACCTGCCCCTACTCGTTTATCTTTGGAGTTCCCCATGAATCCAAAACTAATGAGATCCCAAAAGGCCTCATATTAGATAAATGTACGCCCATACATATAAGCCACATCCCGCAGATCCTCCTGGCGATCTGGGATTGCTAACCATGCCCCCAAGGCACAGGTCCTCACAACGTACATTCCAACTAGTCACTTAATCTTGGGTTGTACACTCCTCAAAAGCCTCTGGAGCATCATTTCCTATAAAAATAACAACTGGGGCTCACCAATAATCCATTTAACCTTATATGTAAACCCTCCCTAAACCTTGGGATAGTACATGCGTCCTCAACATGCAACCCAAAGATAAACTACCTAAAACTACCCCTAAACAAACTTTGATCGGCCTAAAACCACCACCATTGGATTCAGCTTGTCGAAACCTTTGGAACAAGCTTGGCTTTCCCTCGAAACTCGTGCCAATGCTTCACCATGTGTCGATGAAAGGCTGGTAACCATCTTTATTCGATGCTAACTTCAAATTAACAACCACCCTAGAAAGTAAATCAAAATTCGTGCCTTTCTCTACTCCCATCTGACACCCTAAGAAAAGTTCCAAAACTATCCTAAAAATTAGCTCCAAAACCAAAAACCATTCGATAAGGGATAAAACCAACAACAGTCGCTCTCCAGGGGTTACCACCCATAACACGCACTGACCCTGGAAGCGAGGTAAGCCCGGTTTGATACCCATCCTGACCCTAGTCACACCCCATGGAAATAAATTAACTCAACCGCCGAGAACACCCTCGGCTAATAGTCATGCCTTTCTGGTAACCCATCGGCTCCATTGCTTCCGTCCGAGTCCCTTATCGAAGACCCAACTCACATCAGAGTCTCCTTTCGGTACGTCAACTTGCTTGGAGACCCAATATGCAGTCTCGACTCATCTAGAGTTCTAATACAATATCACAACTCGTCTAGAAAGTACCTCAAAAAATGCCCCATATAGTCTGAACCCGGTGGTAGTTTATACTTATTTCGGAGTATGGTGAGTCAAACTACACCAACTACTATCCAAGAAACCACTAAGTCCACGAAGCCCTTGAAATACATTGCTACTTAGACTTCCTTGACCCTCGCTCTAAAACCCACCTCGAATATGTAACAGATCTTTAATTTCTACAAAACGGCTATACACAGCCACAAAAGGTTCCAAAACCACCAAAAATAGATTTAGAATGTAACGACCCGTCCCGGGAGTCGGGATTAGCGAAGTGATTAGTGACGGATTAGTTGAGTTAATCGGTGGTTAGTTGGTTACTGTTGGACGTTGGGCGTAGAATGACGAATTTGCCCCTAGTTTGGGAAAATTGTTGACTTTTAGTTCGGGCGGTCAATTGGGTATTGACCGATGACTGTGACGTAGTTTGGGATGTCACGAGTCCGTAGACAGGTGGCACGCCCAATTCCGATATCCAAGGAGGAAGTTATGATGTTCGGAAGGTTAAGGGCACTTTCGTAATTTGGTTAAAAGTTGGAAAATGTTGACTTTTTGCTGGACCTTTAGTTTTCACATAGACCAAGGACCGTTAGATAGATCTCGACGTCCTGAGTACAATGACAGCCGGCACGCTGTCATCGGACGTCGGACGGTTAAGTTGTGACTCTAGGAAGTTGAAAGGTAAAATGGTAAATTGGACTTGTAGGGGCATTTTAGTATTTTTACACTTGGGCCAATCAGATAAGGCCATATGGGGAAGTGTGATCAAATAAGTGTTTGAAGGGTTTGTTGAACGTGATTGGGAGAACTTGGAGGGTCGAGCAAGGGTGTATTACGAGATAAAACCAGGAAACAGAGTAGGGACACCATGCACGGCTGTGCACCCCAGTCGAGCAAACCATCAAATTGGAAGAGTGGTGGTGTTCAGTGACCTGAGAGGAGCCTTGTGAACCTAGAGGATCACGGCGGCAGGCCAGAAAACGGGTAAGTCTTCATTGTCCTCTATTTTTACCGTTTGCTTCAATTTGAAAGTCGTGGTGTTTAGAGGGATGCCGAAGTATTCTCGTGATCCTAGAAGCTTTAGGAAGATGTGAGGAACTTTAGGTATTGACCTAGAGCCCAATGGTGGCCATGGGTGGTCGGAGACAGAAACTCGAATGTTCTGGGTTTAAGTTTCAATTTGGAAAGTATGGAACAAACTCGAATTTCATGTTTTAGTTATCCTTAATGATCACATATGAGAGAACGAAACTAATGGACTAAGTAGGAGTAAAAATGGTTGAAAATCGACTGAAAACCGTGAACGTCGGTTTAGCCTAGACCGGACCGGTTCGAACCAGGTGAATCGGGTTCACCTGAGGTTGACGATGATACTGTTCACGCGCGTGGGTCTCACCCGCGGAAACTTCCAGACGCACGTGGGGGCGCGTGAAGGGTAATTTGGGGTATCATCCAACACGATTTTTAAAGTATTCGTTGTAACGAACATTTTGGCACTGGTTTCGAGTCAATCGGACATCGTCTCGATATATTTCGGGTTGTCCGAAGGTTTTAGGGCTCGGTTAAAAATAGTTAAAAATACGGGAAAATTATGGGACTTGAATATGACTTTTGTGAAGTAGTTAGTGACCTTGTTATGGGATTTGGACAGGTTCGGGAAAGTCGAGGATAGCAAACTAGCCAGGAACGGCGTAAGTGCGCGCGTATCGAGGCGACGTCGAAATGGTCTGTGAGTGGACTTTGCTTTCTAACTCTTGATGCATGCATATATGTTTTTATATGTTTTCTATACTTGATTCTATGTTTTGATTTATGATTGTGATGGTTTACGGTTTTGCACGTTTTCGAGGAAATGACGGTATTTCACGTTTTACGAGATTTAACGGATATTGTGATTTGAACCTGGTTTCAATGAATTGATTTCGGGAATTGAAATACGATTTCATTTCAAAGAAAGTAAAAGTAATTTGGAAAAGGTTTTTTCGGAAATGGGTTTTAGGGCTTGAGGCCCAGTTCGAAAAGTGGTTTTGAGAAACGTGATTTCGGGTTTTGGAATCGGAATTCCGAATGACGATCCGGGATTCGATTCGGGACTTGAAGTGGATTTCCGGGTTTGGGTTCAGAATGGTTATTCCGGATGCCGGCTTACGGAATGATGGTTGCGGACTCGGATCTGAAAAAGAGATGGATATGAGATCTGGGTTTGGATTCGGGATCTTGATGAGATTGCGGATTCGGATTCGGAAATGGAAAAAGGTTTTCAAACGGTTTTGGATTCGATTTGCTCGATCTGGTTATTGGGTTTAAAGACCCGGATTATGTTTGACGGGGGACGGGCCCGGATTGGGTTTAAAGACCCAGATTGAGTTTAAAGACTCGGGAGTTTAAAGACTCGGATATTGATATTTCCCCCGTAGGCCTGTTGAGTTTAAAGACTCGAGAGTTTAAAGAATCGGATTATATTGAGGCCTGGATTGAGTTTAAAGACTTGGGAGTTTAATGACTCAGATAGATCCAGCGGGTTCGATGGATGAGAATGTGGCTTTAAATGTGTTTTGGATTTCACTGAGACTTGATGATGATGTTTTGGGTTATGCCCGGATGAAATGGTTTTCGGTGGTTTTGGGCTGAGGCCCGGGTTTTGGAAAAAAAAAAACTTGTGTTCGGTTTTTCTTATATGGTTTGTTTAACCGGAAGATTGAATGGTTTTATGACATGAAATTAGTATGCATGCATTGGTTTTGAAACGGAGGGTATAAATGTCATTGTTTTATGAAATGTTTTTAAACTTAAACTTTATTTTTGTCCACTCACAGTCTTTTCTTGTTTTCGATACCCTCCAGGTTGTTGCGGCACGGGCTGTTGATCGAGAGAGACGGAGACATCACACGTACGTTCCACAGTAGACTCTGCGCACTCTGGGAAGTTCGGAAGTTTTTGGATGGTCGGATCGAGAATCCCTTGTCCAACTTACGTGTCACATGTAGGTTGGACGTTAGTTTAGCCTACGGGTCATGCGTAAGTTAGACGGGATCGGGATTTAGCCCTTAATCCCGGGGGATTAGGGGTGGGTCCTGACACAGAAGGTCGAAACCCTCTGTTACATGGGCTCTGATACCAAATTAACAGAACCTACCCTAGAAAGTATCTCAAAATTCGTACCTATCCTGCTCCTATCTGACACCCTAAGCGAAGTTCCAACAGTACCCTAAAACTTAGCTCCAAAACAAAAAATTGTCAAACAAGGCATAAAACCAACAATAGTCGCTTTTCAGGGGTCACCACCCACACTACCCACAAACCCTAAAAGTGAGCTAAACCTAGTTTGATACCTGTCCTGACCTTCGTTGTAAGACTCGTGTCTTTGAAATAACGGTGAACAATCTCACGTCGCTCGGGGAGGGAAAACTGAAGTGCCTTATATGTGTGGGCACGTATCTATCTAGTGTGAGGTCTTTTGGGAGCTCATTGGCTTTGAGTTTGGCTAGAACTCCAAAGTTATGCAAGTTTAGGCTGGTGCAATTCCAAGATGGGTGACCTACTGAGAAGTTGTACATGAGTTCCCAGAAACAAAACTGTGAGGGCTGGGCCCAAATCTAACAATATCGTGCTAGATAGGTTATAGGTCGTTAATTAAGCATTATTTTATATTATTTTATACCCTTTATACTTGAATTTTAATATTTAAATAATAAATAATTAGATAAAATAATTTATTTTGTGATATTTTTGTTTAAATAAATAAAGTTTGTAATTTGCAGCATTTTGGTGAAAGAATCATCTCGATCGGAATTATAACGAAGAAATTATGGACGAAATTCGGTGAAAATATTAATTAAGTTATAAATTAATTAATTTTATTTTCTGCAGCCCAAATCCAATTTTTTTACAAACCCAGCCCAGCCATTCATGCAAGCCCAGCCTGCTTCCATCCCCTGTCCAGTCCGGCGTCAGCCTAGAAGCCCAGGAGACCAAGCCCAGCGGCCCAGTCCGCATCAGCCCTCGGCGCTTCAGCAGCTCTCCACCGAGCGACATTTCCTTGCTTCGGCGCACGTGTGTCGATCGCCCAACATCCTGTCCAGCGCACGCCCGCCGACAGTCCCTGCTCCAGCTCAGCTCACCCATGCCGGCCAATTCTCTACTTTCCAGCCTGGGCCAGCCGAATCTTGCAGCCTTTTTCAGCTGATCTCTGCCAAAAGCCACCAGCAGTAATTTAATTTGTTTTTCTTGCTGTTTTTCAAACTTTTCTTTTGTTTTTCTTAAACTTCTTTTCCCCAAAAACCACCCAATCTCATCATTTCACTTTTGAATATTTTTATTGTAATTTTTATTTGTTTTTATTTATTTTTTAGAGTGTAATTTGATTTTTCTCCCTATAAATAGGGGTTCATTTCACTTGTTATGGACACTTCCAAGAGGCACACAATTGAGCCTTTCTTAGGAAAAACTTTGGCAAAATATTTCCAATACAAATTTTGAGAGTTCAAGTCCGAATTTTCTCGTTTAATCTTCTTCCATCTTCATAAGGTTCCAGCCGCTGTTCGGTGTTCCTTGTGAAAAACAATCCATTGTTCTCATCCATTCTGAAAAGTGTAACATTTGCTCTCCATCCTCTTAAACTCTTTTATTTGTTATTGGTTCTAATTATAATGCAATATATGTATTGGTTTTTCCTTCCTATCTTTTGTAAAAATTGAATACAATCTCCATGTGTTTTACTTTCTAAAAACTGTTTACTTCTTACATTCTAAAGTGTAACCTTCATTTCGAAACTAAATGTTGATCCGTTGTTCGGGGCATTTAGAGTAGAGTTGAAGAGATTTAATGTATGACCGTTGTTCAGCGCATTAAATCACAAACTTAAGGTAATCGTATTATAAGTAAAAATCCGCTGTTCGGTGCATTTATAATATGAAAAATGTATGAAGAAATATGAGTTTGTGAATGTATGATTTCATGATTGATTCGAATTTATGCAATTGTTAGTGTGTTGGTGAAGTTTGTGTTTAAGGGAAGTCTACTTTGTACATAAGTTAGAGTAGAAATAGAATTAGTTCATCTATGTTTTTACTTGTTTTTGTATGATTACATTCACTCAAAACCCCCCATTTAATTCTTTATTCTTTTATTCTTTTATTCTTTTATTCTTTTATTCTTTTATTTTTTTTTCCTTTATTCTTTATTCTTTAATTCATTAATTCATTAATTTATTAAGTCTTTATTCTCTTATTCCTCTATTCTTTAATTTATTGATTCTTTGATTATTTAATTCTTTGATTATTTTATTCTTTGATTATTTTATTCTTTGATTATTTTATTCTCTAATTCATTAATTTTTTCATTATTCTTTTATTCATTATCTTTCCCACTAACACATTATTAATGTTCCCTAATTTCCCCAGTTAAGAACGATACCTATTTACTAATACTACATCTACACAAAAAGGGTTTAAATTGCATAACACTCAAATTACGTATTTAATTTAATGCGCAGTTTGGGCGTAGTCAATGGGTCAGGTTGTGACAGAATGGTATCAGAGCTGGACCCCGACTAGAAGTGTGCCAACTAGGACGCTGGGCCCCAAGAGGGGTGGATTGTAAGATCCATGTCTTGGGAAGAATGGTGAACAATCCCACATTGCAAGGGGAGGGAAAGGTGAAGTGCCTTATGTGTGGGCACGTATCTATCTAGCGTAAGGCCTTTTGGGAGCTCATTGGATTTGAATTTGGTTGGAACTCTAAAGTTAAGCGAGTTTGGGTCGGTGCAGTCCCAAGATGGGTGACCTATAGGGAAGTTGCATGTGAGTTCCCAAAAACAAAGCCATGAGGGCTGGGCCCAAAGCGGACAATATCGCTCTAGATGGGTCGATCGTGACACCGATCGCAACCCATGGCAATAAATTAACTCAACCACCGAGAAGACCCTCGATCAACAACCATGCCTAGCTGGTAACCCATCGACTCCACGACCTCCACTTGAGTCCCATACTGAAAATCCGATTCACACGAAAGTCTTCTTTTGGAACCTCGACTCGCCTAGAGAACCAATCTGCAATCCCGACTCATTTAGAGTCCTAATATGATATCCCAACTCTTCTAAAAAGTACCTCAAAAAATACCTTGTGCAGTTCGAACCTTGTGGTAGTTTATACTCATTCTAGAGAATCGTGAATCAAACTACACCAACTAATGCCCAAACACCCTAACTAAGGAACTACTAAGTCCACGAAGCCCTAGAAATAGACCGCTACATAGACTTCGTAGACCCTCGTTCTGAAACCCACCCGAACAAGGTAACCGATCTTGAGATTACCACAAAATGGCTCCAAACAGCCTTGAAAGTCCCCAAAACCACCAAAAATGGATTTGAAAGGGAAAAAACGTTGGGGTACACGCTGACATGGGGCGTGGAATGGCCCCACATGACACCATGCGCTAGTAGAAGGCAAACATCCTTTCGACGCACCCCCACGCTCCACTACAGTGTCTGCACATTTCCACGTGCGGCTACAGTGCCACACATGCACTAACTCAATGCTGACATGGCATTGACAACTTGGAACCCTCTACCATATGGCACTGATGTGGCAACCACGTTTTAGTGACACGTCTACCACGTGGCACTAACACTCCTGACACGTGTCCCTGTCACTCCCTGCCATATGGAACGGATGTGGCACCGAAAGCTATGTTGATGTCATCTGGTGATGTCATCATGATGTCATGCTGATGTCGCTATCCCACTGAAGAAGACGACAGACGCTACGCTGGTGCCGTCGTCTAGTTTACCGAACACTGGCGAAAAATCGCCATTTCTGGTTTACTATTAAACTTTATCCAGTTTTCTCAAAAGTCAACCCAAAATTATGATGCACTCATGGATCTTGGCTTACTCGACGAGAGGAATCAAAAATTGAGCTCATAGACAAGAAACCATACCTAGTTTCGCTAGAAAATGACCATGAACATCCTGACCACCTTCTCATCCATAACCCACTACGTCGAGTCACTATCTTACTTTCAAACCGCCGCCATTCGACTTGCCTAGCCATGAGGAAGCCAACCTTGGCATCGGATTCATCCAATTCGACCCCAAAATGGGTCACCCATGAAGAGGGTGTGCGGTGATCTCATGGTAATACAGAAAAAAGGAGAGATCCAAAGTGAGCAATCTAGTGAGGAGAGAGAAACCCACCCTTTTATACCCTGGACTTTTCCCAAAATTACTATTATGCCCCTACTATTTTAGACACGTAACTTCCATTCACAAATTCCAATTTTCACGTGTTGCTGATCCACAAACTTATGAGCTCGAGACCTACATATCAGTCAAAGGAAAACATCCAAAAGTGTTTTCGAGAAAAAATTGACCAACATACCCCTCCGAGGCCATGGGTAAAATTTTCATTTTCTCTATAAATTCTAAAAAATTGCCCTAATTTTTATCCGGGTCGTTACAACACGTTTGTGTGGGAGACTGCTGTAAGGACATCCTTGGGCACATGGCAGCAAGTGGTGACAATCCTCCAATTTTCTTCAACGTATAGGTGATACGCTTAAACTACGCAATTAAATAAACACATAGTTCAAACATTGCTAACCTTAAAACCTTTTTTGTGTACATGTAGTATTCGTGAATAAGGATCAATCTGGGCCTAGGAAATTAGGGACATTAAATAATGGCTGGTGAAAAACAATAAAAATTAAAGATAAAAATGATAAAAGAATAAAACGAGGGGTTTTGAAAAGAGTTGTAGCCGAAGCTACATTTTAAAAACTAAGAATTGAAATTTGAATGCTCATGCTAATTAAAACTTACAAACCATAGATTAGTTTCATAGACAAAACCGATACTTTTACGTAAGTAAATCCGAATTATAAATCAAATTATTTAAACTACTCATACTTTAACCTTTCTACAATGGACTTTCTTCAAACACATATCTTACCAACACTCTAGCATTTGCACATATCGAACTAATCACGGAATCTTACCTCAATCATTTCAATTACCTACCTATGTTTTTCAATATTATAAATGCACGGACAGTGGATAAACACTTACAATATTATTCACCTTACATTTTTTACTGAATGCACGGACAACGGTCAACATTAAATATCTTCAATCATATTCTAAGTGCATCGACAGTGGATAAAACACATAACGCCAAATTGAAGTATTAAGCACTAAAACGTATGAAATAACTAAAATTCATGAAGTAAAACACATGAAGATTGTATTTAAAACTTACAAATGTTACAAAAAAATACCACATATATATTGAATTATAAGTAAAACCAATAAATAATAACAAGAGTTTAACCAAAAGGAACAAAGTTAACACTTTCTGAATCCAAGAAAAGCTTAAGATGCCTAGGTGAATGGAAAAAATAGAATGTTATTCACAAGGTTCTCTGACAGCAGAAGGAACCTTGTGAAGATGGTGGAAGAAACACGGGAATTTCAGACTTCAACTCTATAATCTTTCAGAAATACTCGGCCTATTTTTTCTTTAAGGAAAGCTTAAAATGTGTCTAAAACAAAAGTCCCTCAACAATGAGAATCACCTCAATATTTATAGAGGTGGTTCATCCATGAGAGCTAAAAAAAATACAAATTGAATACTAAAAACAATAAAGATTAAATAGTGAAATAGTGAATTTAGGCTAAATATTCGATAGGAATGGGCTGAAAAATCTTCCCAAATGGAGCAAGTTGGATGCAGAATGAAGGAGTCGAATTTTTGGCATGTGCATGCTGTGTAGGTGCTATTCGGCAGGTCAAACGTTGACCAAAGCAGGTTGACTTCAGCAGGCGTGCGTTGACGCAGAGTGGTTGGGTCAGCGGGTCAAGCGTTGAGCATGAGACATGAGTTGTAGGGGCTACATTTTCGGCATGCGCGCACTGAACGAGATGGGAGCAGTTCAACGGGCAAGCGCTAAAAGGTTGCACTGGGCTGGGCTGAAAGGTCGCGGGTCGTGGGGATGGATTTGGACTAAATGCTACACTAGGCTGGGCTAGTGACCTGGGCTATGCATATGATAGGCTTGCTAAGCCCGTATGAAGGATTCGGTAGCTCCTTACCAAATTCATTTATACTTTTGGTTGTCTCCCCTGATTCGATCATAACTTTTTCAATACAACTCTGATTGAGACAATTCTTTCACTCAAATTCTCATAATTCCGAGCTCTATCAAATTCTGCACATTTCTCACAAAATATATTATTTTCTCCTATTTATTGTATTAAATACAAGCATGAAGCGTATAAAATGGTATAAAATGATGCTTAATTAAAGGCTTATCAATAGGTTTCGAGAGTTGTATAAGCACTTCAGGGTTTCGAGAGTTGAGATAAGGATTACTAAATCACATACTTATAGCACTTCAGGGGTTTCGAGACTTGAGATACGGATTCCGTATATAACTAGGATCTCATATAGGTCTTCAGAAGAGTCTAGATATTAGGATGGGACTTGAGAGAAGTTAGGTTGTTAGTTTATGGCTTAGAAGGGGTCGAGGTATTAGGTACCACTATTCGTCCAGAATAGTGGGTTGGATATGAGTTGTGACTCTATGATGATGAATTATATTTGGTTCTTCTATCAAGATATTAAATTTGACATGGGAGGCACTGTCCCAGGAATTTCAGAAACGTATTTGGTGTAGGGCTGCGATTGTTCAAAAACACGATGAGTGGACATTTATTTTATATACTATGATGCATGCATAATTAAATTCGTGAAATTTTATTGCATGATTTGGGTTGCAATGCTCTGAAAAAATGATACAAAGTGTTTATTAGGTGATTTTAAAATTTAGAATATTCATTCAGGATTTGATTGATTTTTTTATATAGTCTACGGTTTTGTGGAAAGAGTGATTTAGGCTTAGTCCAACTTTGGAAAAAAATTGACTTGGATTTTGGGTCAAATATTTGTTTGAAAGCAAAGTTTTAGGCATTATTTGTAACTGTTTTCCATGGTTGATATGTTTGCTTGAGGTCTGAGATGTCCTTCAGATGTGACTAAGCTCGGGAATACTACCCCGATGTGTTTGAGTCTGGAGATGTCCTCTAGATGTAACTGTGCCTGGAATACTACCCGAATGTGTCTGAGCCTGGGGATTTCCTATAGATGTGACTGATTTTGAGAATGTACCTAGATATGTCTGATCCCGGAGATGTGATGAGATCATCTCAGAAATGTACCCGGATGTGTCTGATCTCGGAGGTATGATGAGATCTTGCTTCAGATGTGAAGGATCCTCGGCATATATCCAGATGTGTCTGACCTGGAAGAGATGATAATAGGAAATCTTAGAGGCATAATAGATTGGAGGAGTGCTTAAAGACTTGTGTACTGGGAGGCCTAACATGATATTCAAGAGGTGAGTTTCGAGATTTGTGGCCAGAGAGGTTTGATATGATTCTGGAGGTGAATTTAGAGACTTAAGCACAAGAAGACCATGATATGATATGTTTGAACATAAGAACTTACAAGAATAAGCCTTGACCTACATACGTGAATTCTAAGGATGTCATTTCTGTAAAGGGAGAGGATTGTAACGACTCATCCCCGAAATTTAAGGTATGCTCAGAAAAAAATTAAGGATGGGTGAATTTGCCCATATTTTTGTTCATGGCCCAAAAGTCAATTTTAATTTGGGAAATTTCTTGGAGGTGTCGATTAAACCATTATGTGAGTCTCGAACTTCCAAGTACGTAGACACGTGGCATGAAAAAATTGGAGATTGTATGTCTAAGATACAGGTCTAATTACCCAATGGTATTTTGGTAATTTGACGAGTAAGGGTAATTTGGTAATTTTGTTGGAGCTAGTATGATGAGTCAACTTGTGGGATGTTGATTAAGTGACACTTGTTACTAAGAAAAAAAAGGGACACAGACCTGCACCCCTTGAGCCATGTGTGTTGTATAAAAAAGAAAAATGTGAAGAAGGGATGAGGATGCTTTTGGAGCAAAGAGGAAGGAAAGGAGACCCTCCTGGAGTCTTTTTGGGAAATCTTGGGAAGGAAGACAATACGTGTAATGGCCTTGTATCCTCTGGAGAGGTTGAAAGCTATGCGGGAGGGATTGCTCGAAGGGATTAGATGTTTGGTGGCGAAGCACTGAAAAGCTCCCTTTAAATTCTAAGCCATGTTTTGGCCATTTTTTTGACTCAATATGTCCCCCTTGGGTAATTGTTCATTAAAACAGAAGTAGGAAGGCTTACATAGACGGTGGAGTGATACCCATAAATGGAAGCTTATTTGCTAGTCGATTCAGGTACAATTCCCTAGTTTTAATGAAATAATTGTGTTATTGGGTTTGATTAGAAGAAGTTTGATTATTGAAACATCGAAATTCGTTAATAATTGATGAAATAGGAAGTCTGATGCTATTTCGTGGTCAAAACCTAGTTGTAGAGAATCGAGTTGACTCGTGAGAGGTTTAAGACGACTTCAGCGTATACGCGCAATGGAAGCTATTATCTGGCTGTCCACCGGCATGTGGCGGTGATCCTTCAATTTTCGTCAACACAACTTTTTTTATCTATTCGATGTTATGAGTCTATTGGTATATGTTTCGAATGCATCAGGCATCGTTTTAAGGTAATTATGTGCATCCAAAGTGACGGGGGTTACCAATTCGCATACTTATAGCACTCCCCGGGTTTTGAGAGTTGAGATATGGATTCCTTATGCAACTAGGATGTCGAATAGAATTTCAGAAGAGTTGGAATATTGGGATAGGACTTGAGGGAAGTCGGGATATTAGTTTAGGGCTTGGAAAAGGGAAGAGGTAATGGGTGCCACTATTCGTCAGAGTAAGTGGGTTGGATATGAGTAGTGACCCCATGCGGACGAACTTTGTTTGGTTCGTATACTGGGATATTAATTCTGACATAGTCAGTGTATATCCCTTGTCTAACAGATTCTCTGATTTTGTGTATAAAATTGCTAAGGGTATCTCGGGTACATTGTTTGAGATGTTAGATGGAAGCAAGATTCGGCACGGATATCAAAGTGATTTCAGGAATGATCCTGTCAATAAATGCTATTAATATTAAATATGATAATAAAAATATATAATAGATGTAAAAATTAAGAAATCTATAGGAGTTATTTCTCTTTCTATAGATTTAGAAGCTTCTAATGGTTTGTCTATTTTATGAGTGGCTAGTGATTTCTCTAGTTTAGGAGGCTCCTACAAAATTTAACTTAGAACTCATTTAACTAGCCAAGTGGAGTTGGGCATCCCAACGAACTAGCTAATCGATCTCCTAAATCAATGGTACGTGGAGAGAATGCTAAGAAATTCAACTTCAACCTTACTAGTTATCTACTTCCTAAAATGAATTATCCTCTAGCTCCTAAATTGAAGAGAGAATGAGTTATGAGTTACTCCTTAAAATTTAATGTCATGAATTTTACTATTTAATGTTTACTATTTTATTATTGTTTTAAACATATATTTTATTTTTTTGTTATTATTAATATTTATGACTTGCTATGTAACGACTATCGGGATTAAATATTAATTAATTAAGGATTTAGTATGACTAATCGGGGATTAGTTAAGAGAATTCGGACGGACAGTGTAAAATGACCGTTTTGCCCTTAGAATTGGGCAAAATGTTGACTTTTGACACAGGGAGTCAAACATACGAGGACCGATGACCGTGACGTAGATTGAGACGTCACGAGTTCATAAACAGGCAGCACATCGAAATCGGAAGTCAAACAGGGAAGTTATGGTTACGAGAGCGAAATTTGTTAAACTTGCGTCCCGAGAATTAAATTAAAATAATAATTAAATAATAGGATCTGATAAATAATTAAAATAACCGAGAACCCTTGGATGAGTGACAAGTGTCAATCATCCCATGGCCATTTTTCCCCATTTTATGGATCTTGCTACCATTGGTTGATTATATATATATTTTATTTCAACCATCTGTCATCTCACAGTCCTCACCGTCCATCATCTTTTCCTCTCATCAATTATCTCTCATCCTCACCCTTCATCACCCTCAGTCCCATCTTCATCTTTTGTTGCCTCGAACCCATGCACCACCATTTCCATACAAACCCCACAACCCTCACACCATGATCTTCATCTGTCATTGTGACTAGTTGAGGGAGGCTGAGTGTGTGACCTGTGAGACGAGGACGAGACGACGACGAGGAGGACACGGTAATCCACGACGAAGGTAGGCCGGAAACTCGAAAAACCCGTACCCCGTGTTTGACCCAATAATTGGAAACTTCGTTTTGATGTTTATAATGAGTTTCTACTGATCCTAACATGACCTAGGGACCAAGGCGACTCTGTGGGGATCGTTTTGAAGGGAGAGGATGGCTAGGAGGGCTTGGAACAGAGCTCAAAAGTCGAGCTTGCTGTTCAACCATCGAAGGTGAGGTTCAAGACTATTTTTCTTGTTTTTGTTTAGATAGAGATGTTGTTGGGGATTAGAAGATGCTTTAGGAATTGACAAGATCGAAAAAGCATCGAAAATGGCTGAGAACCGGTCTCGCTGGTCTAGTCAAACCGGATAACCAGTGCACCGGTTTGGACTTGGTTCAGCTGAAGGTTGAAGATGACCGTCCCTGGCGCGTAGGCTTCACCCGCAGTCGCTTACGACAGTACATGGGGGCGAGTGGGGCAGAATTGGAAGTCAAGGTCAACAAGTAATTTTATCCTTTCGATATAATGAATATTTCGGGATAAGTTTCAAGTCGATCGGACACCGTTTCAAGGTAGTTTTGGGTGTCCGAAGGTTTAGGGTTTACTATAAATACGTTTAAAAATTCCAGAAAAATTAGGGGATTCAATGTTAGCCTATTTGAAGTTGTTAGTGACCTTCAGGTGTGATTCGAACAAGTCCGAATGTTCCGGTGATGGTGAGTTAGCCCAGGGAGGTTTATGGCACCCGTATCAAGGCGGCAGCTAGGACGGTCTGTGAGTAGACTTTACTTTCTAAACTGTGATGCATGCATAACTGTTTTATATGTTTTACATATGTGATTTCTATGATGATCATTGTGGTATTGGTGATTTACATATTTGCACCTATTTTGAGGTGTTTTCCATATTTGCACGTATTTCGAGGTTTACAGTTTTATACAGTGTTTATACATGTTTGGGTTTTGAATGATGACTTAATGGAATGGTTTAGGGTTTGGAAATATGGAATCGGGCTTAAGACCTATTTGATTTATGAACTATAGTACTTGGAGTCCATTTGATTTAATGAGGCATCGGGTCGGGGGCCCAGTTGGTTTGCAAGATCGGGCTAGAGGCCGAGTTGAGTATGATATCAGGCATGAGTCCCATTTGTGGTTTATAAATGTGATTCGGGTTCGGAAACCCTAAAATGGATTTGGATTTGAGAAATCGGATTTATGGATTACGATGGTTTTATGGAAATCCCGAGCATAGGCCCATTTGAACTGTTTCAGATGATTTATGAAATGTTTTCCATATACCATCCTTACGTGTGGATTGTCTCCTCCAGACGTCTCGTAGTATCCTGGAGTAATCATGACGCACTACTTGAGAGGGGCTGCTCGGGGCGCAGCTCAGGATCAAGAGTGCCATTATGGATAAGGCCCCTCAGGGAGGGTCATTGACTTGCGGGTCATTGACCTGGGTGGACTTTGGACAGACTCGAGATTAAGACCCCGAGGAGCATGCGTGGCTTGGAAATCGTGAAAAAAAATGGTATTGATTAGGCATCTTAGATGCCGATAATTGGTATATAATGGTATTGGATTGAATTGTGATTCATGGCTTTACTGGATTATGTAATTGGATTTCAGATTTATTGGATTTATGAAATGGTATTTCGGTGTTGGTGGTTTTGGGCAGTGGCCCACACTATTGGATTTACGATTTTGGGTTGAGTTCCCACATACTTGGATTTATGGTTTTGGGCTAAGGCTCTAATGATTTAATTAAAGTAAATGGTTTGATTATTGGTTTTCGAAAGCATGCATACTTTTTAGTGAAGGGCATAAATGTTTTCATATGAAATGTGTTTTTATTAAACTATTGAATTTTCGTCCACTCACAGCTTTTAATGGTTTTAATGCCCTTCAGGTTGATCACGGATGCAGACTATAGCTGAGATTGAGACATCACACTTCTCCACCGATCCTGGCACGCTCTGGAGGCCCGAGTGGGCTGAGGTTTCGAATTATCCCTTGTCTAACACTTCAGGTTAGACGGGAGCATGGCACATCCTGTGTTAATCACAGGGGGATTTGGGATGAGTCGTGTCATGCTAAATTAAGTAGTATGGTTAGAGTAAAAAAATTTAGAGAGCTCTTTTTTTTCTTTTTTTCTTTTGTTCTTTTTTTTTATTATAGGGGAGGGGGAATTTTTGGAAATTATCCATACAATATGTCATTGGGGATCAAACTTGAGACCAATTTTCTACAAGTCAACACTAGAACCAACTGAACTATACGAACATGACTATAGAGCTCTTAAAATAACACTTTAGTATTTTTAGTTAAAATATAAGTTTAAAATATAGAGTTAATTAAAAGAGATATTTTATTCAAAACATCTTACGAAAGTACAAGGATAGACACTAGATCCATCAAGAATTCAATTGTGAATGTTAGAAACAATATTATATTTTATAAACGATTTGCAGCCTGATTAGGTTCACTGGGAATTAAGGTAAAAAATAATAAAAATAAAATAAGGTGAAACTTGAAGTCAACTTGTAAAGTGAATACAAATGAATCCTTAACAAAAGTTGTTTGGACCCGTCCTAATCCCCCCGGGATTAAAGTGGGAAGCGCCTGATCCCGTCTTACACGGAGTGTCAGACAAGGGAAATTCCAACTATAGCCCGCTCGGGGCTTCAGAGTACGCTAGGATCCGGAGGATGTATGTGATGTCTCGATCTCTGCTACAGCCCGCATCCACGATCAACTTGAAGGGCAGTCAAAATATTAAAAGCTGTGAATGGACAAAACAAATAATTTAATAAAAACATTTTCATAAAGGAATTTGTACCCTTCACTAAAAAGCATGCATGCATTCGAAAACCCATTTATAAAACCAATAGGGCCTTGGCCCAAAATCGTAATGAAATCAATCATACGGGCCACTGCCCAAATCCATGTGGGACTCATCCCAAAACCTGTACACATCACATATCATATAACATATATATATATATATCACATAACCAATCCTGTCACGGTTTCTAAATCTATGCGCGTGCTACCCGACGTCTCAAAGCCCAAGTCTCGTCAGGGTCCACCCAGGTCAATGTTTGCATATAAATGACCCTCCCTGAGGGTTACAATCCAAGCCTTCCTGAGAGTAAGGTACCCAACGGGGGCGACTCCACTCAGTTAGTGCTTCGTGACTACTCCAGGGTCCACTCAGACCAACGACCTTCCCCGGAGGAGACAATCCAAATAAAGGAAGGTATATGAATATATATATATATATATCAAAACAATTCTTAAAACCTTTCAATGGACTCATGCCCGGTCCCCATAAACCGTCATGAATCTGGAAATCCATTTAGGGTCCCCGACCCGAAATCACAAATGTAAACCAAAGAGGCCTCATGCCCGAACTCATGACTCAACTGGGCATCGTGCTCGATATCTCAGGGTCAGTCATGATTCCAATTGTAGTGATGTGTGCAACTATCCGTCCAGGACCGCCCTCGATCTTGGTATGTCGCCGTGAACGTATCAACCGACGTGACCACCTCTAGATCATGGTGCACCTATCACCGATTGATATCCTGAACCGTCAGCACATCGAAGTCGAGCCTTCAGTGGCTACTCGATGACAGTACGTGCATCGTGACCTCTCCGGAAGGAACGCATCCCATTCTGGAAGTGAGGGTCGTATCGTCCGTCGTTATGCACATAGCACTCGCCACGACCATGACTCAGACCCGTAGGTCACCAATAGGGCTACATGCCCGAGACAAAACTAAATGGGTCTCATGCCTGAGTTTATCCTTTTTAAATCCAAAACCATTTCATTTAAACCACCGTAGAAATACAAACCCGTATAGGCACCGTATAAGGCTGAAACCTCGAAATACGTGCCAATACGTAACCACACACAAAAGCACTCATGGCATCACAAAACAAGTATTAAAACACATAATAAACATTTATGCATGCATCAATTTAGAAAAAAGTCCACTCACAGACCGTCCAAGCTGTCGCCTCGATACGCGTGCCATACGGCTCTCCTGGGCCAATCACTGTCACCGGGACTCCCAAACCTGTCCAAATCACTTTAGAGGGTTAGTAACTACCTTATTGACCTCTCACTAAAGCCCCGTAATTTTCCCGAATTTTTAACTATTTTTAAACTAGATCCTAAACCTTTGAACGTCCCGAACAATATTGAAACGATGTCCGATTGACACGAAACGAGTCCCAAAATGTTCGTTACATCGAAATGATGATTTCGTGTGTTGGAAGCATCCCCAATAAGTGGCTCACGTGCCTACACGCACAGCCTGAAGTCCCTGCGCGTGTAGCCCACGCGCTGGGCACTGTTCTTCTTCTTCCTCGACCAAACCGTTCTGAACCGGTTGGTCCAGTTTTTCCTGCAAATCCGGCCCAATTGAACCGGCGTGCCCGGTCCAGGCCCTTAGACCACTCATTGATCATCCCTTTTCATCCTAATCGATTCCATTCTATGTATTTTCATCCTAGGAACCTAAATATGAAATCAAAACAACCTAAAACCTACAAAAACCCATCGGTTCGAAAGCTTGCTCACGGTCCACCTTTTCCCGTTTGTTCCCAGGGTTGCACCACCCCTTACCGTCGTCAAAAATATTCCTTAGATGCTCTTATTAGCTTACTAAACCCTTCCAAATCGACCAATACAATCCCCAACGTCTAAAACAACAGAAAGGAAATTTGAAACCAAAACTGTACCTGGTCGGGTCTCTGGCCACCGTCCACAGCGATCGACACCGTCAGCCCCATCAGCACCGCCTCACATCATCCTCTCTATTTCCATCATGTGTCACCAGCCTTAGGTTAGATTTAGGGGGGTGTGGGGGTGTGGGTTGTACAGAAATGGGAAATGGGTTTCGGATTTTGTGGGTAGATCGAACAGGGAAGGGAAATGCATGTATGGGAGGCAGTGAGTAATGGATGAGTGACACTTTTCACTCATCCATTGGGCCTTCCTAAAATATCTGGGCCCACTTAAGTACAAAAGCTCCCCGTTTTGTAAAACGGGCATTAGTTCCCTCGAATTTTAGTGAATCATAACTTCTCCGTTCGACGTCCGATTTTGGCGTGGCACCTGTCTACGGATTCGTATCGACCCGATCTATGTAACGGTCCTCGACCCTTGGCCATCAGACCTCCCAGGTTAAAAGTCAACATTTTGCCCATGGTTAGGGGCAAAACGGTCATTTTGCATCGTCCGTGCGATTTCGCTCAACTAATCACCGATTAACCTTACTAATCCTTGATTACTCACTAATCAAATCCCGAAATTCAAGATGGGTCGTTACCACCTTCCCTCCTTATTTAATTTCGTCCTCGAAATTCCAACCGACCTAATTGAACAACCAACTGTGGAATACCATATTTCCCTCGACTATCTCATGATACTATTTCCTCTGTTCCTTGCTTAGCATAAACAGCAAGGCGAGTCACCCTACTGATTACCAGACCTCAATCACTCACCTCAAGGTCGCCACAATCAGCTTGGTTCGTACTTACCTCGGACACTCACTCGTCACATCCAGTGACGCCAAATGTTTTCTGCTCTTTGAATCACTCAAATTTAACCCACAGCCTAGGTGTTCGGTTCTTACACCCTCTTGAACCCTTGGCTGTCGTCTCCTTCCTCATCGACCCACATGAGGAAAGTTGAAGATGTTAACATCAAAGTTCATCCTACGTCATCCTCTAGTACCCAACACTATCTACTAAAGAGCAGAAAATGAGAAGTCTCCTTCACCTACTTCAGAATCGAAAGTAATTGCAACCATGTTGGAAGCATGCTCAACTAGTTTTATTCCTGAGCTAGAAGTCCTTCTTCCGACTTTTCGACCAACGACGACTGTCGATAACTACTGTAATGACCCATTCTATTTTTCTTTGCCAGATTCCTCTTCAAACAAGCATACACGAAACTGAGGAGGTATGGTCAATCCCAGTCAACCAACCCAACCTGAAATGGACTCTCAAGTCCTTAGCTCATCCGGACACCATCCACGTGTTCGTGACTACCGTTTATGTTGGTACACTCATTTCGAGTGGAATTCACACGACTTAAGGTTAAACCTTGTATACTATTTACGGATGTGCATAAACGGCCTCCAACACTCGCATCTCGTACCTCGAGTCTCGACTACTGCTGGATCTAATCCAGCCCATCATTATCCATGATCCACTCTCGGACCACAAATACCGAACATATGCCCATCTCGACGGAGTCACATCCCGACTCGTGACTCATCGTCATCACAATCACCGGCACCAACACCAGTACCAGCACACACTATGAGAAAGAGGCAACCTTGGATCTCCGCTCATACCGAGCGACTACCCCGTACCTCTGCTCAAATTGGAGTAACCCTGCCTCTCTCGTACCCAACAATTCTGGGTACAGTCGCCGACAACTCATACGAGAAAAGGAAACGTCCCCTGAACGTCCCTGATTCCCAACAACCATAACTACAACCACTCTCGGTAGTAGTGCCTGCCACAGACTCATGCAGACCTAACCACCAGAAATCGCTATCGAGACTCCGCATCCAACGAAATCAATTGCCTGTACTAACTACTCTGTAGGGCCCCCTACTGCCAACCACGACAGAACTATGGCAACCACGGCATCGAATGCCGAACCAAGATGATCTATGATTCAATCCTACTAACTATCATACCTATATCCTAACTAGTAGGTTAATGACGAACTGCAGCCCATAGAAACATCACATCCTCGACCTGCGCTCAGAGTGAAGCACAAAACCCTGCTCTGGAATTCCGAGTAACATGAGCAACCCCGCTCTGATACCACCTGTCAGTATCAGAGTGTCCTGAGTATCCTATGAGCCAACCTTACTCTGATACCACCTGTCAGTACCCATCCTGGGTTAATCATGGCGGGATTGGGACGGGTACTAAAAAAAGTGATCAGTGGCTGAATAGGGATTGTGAGATGCGCCTTATACTACCATATTTAAAAAACTTTGCTAAGAAAATCCTAGTGGGAAAAAACCCATGACAAGGAAAAAGAGTGCAGTTCGTATAAAACATCATAAGGAGATTGAGCATCCTCCAAGAGAGACCCGACTTAAGGAGTATGATTAGGGATGCTCTTAGACTCAATAACCAATATATGGCAGAAGTTTGCCCCGGGCGTGGTTTGGTATGGTTCGGTATGGAAGTAATACATGAACTGTACCAATTAATTTAAATAGGTTTGGTACGGTTCGTTATTTCACAATGTGAAATTGATACCAGATTGTATCGTACTAATTAATTATAGTAATTTTTTGGTTTCAATTTTGAGTCAAAATTACTCAGCAAAAAGTTCCAGTAGTATAATTAAGGAAAAACTACATAAAACCTCAAACTATAGGGCTCACCACAAACTCATATCTGAACTATCAAAATTTTCAAATAACTACCCAATCTATATAACTACTCACATTTAATTACCTCCGTCAGATTTTCCATCCATCTGGTCGTCAAAGTGTCACATGACAGGACCCATCCCAATCCCCCCGGGATTAGTGCTGGATGACCCTGCTCCCGTCTGACACGAAGTGTCAGACAAGGGATATTTCCGACCTTTACCCTCCCAGGCTATCAGAGTACGCCAGGATCCGGTGGAGGTATGTGATATCTCGATCTCTGCTACAGTCCACATCCGATGTCCAACCTGAAGGGTATTAAAAACAGAAAGACTGTGAGTGGACAAAATAAAGAATTTATAAAAACATTTCATCAAAGACCTTTATACCCTCCACTAAAAAGCATGCATGCATAGTAAAACCATTTATTCAAACACATATGTTTAAACAACCAAAAATAGGGTCACAGCCCCAAATTTTGTAAATACAAGTCACACGAGCTCCTGCCCAAAACCATTTACAGAAAACCATAACACATTGAACATATGTGGGATCTCAGACCAAATCCATTTATCATTATAAACACAATTTCCCAAAACCAATTGAAATCATGTTTATCCGTTATATTTCATATCCAGAACCTGTCACGGCAAGATAAAGCTACACGTGTGCTAACCGGGGTCTCAAACCCAAGTCTCTCCAGGGTCCACCCAGGTCAATGTCCGTAGATCAATGACCCTCCCTGAAGGTAACGAACCATGCCCATCCTGAGAGTAAAGAACCCAACTGGGGGGCGACTCCACTCAGTCAGTGCTCCGTGACTACTCTGGGGTCCACCCAGGCCAACGACCCTCCCCGGAGGAGACAATCATATATAAAGGATGGAATATGAAAAACCGTTTGAAATCATTCTTTAAATCTTTCAAGGATTCATGCCCGGCCCCCATAAGCCGCCATGAACCATAAAATCCTTTTCAAGGGTTCATGCCGGTTCTCATAAACCGTCATGACCCGTAAATCCATTTCAAGGGTTCATGCCAGTCCCCATAAACCGTCATGAACCATAAAAACCATTTGTAACACATAGCTGGGCCCTAAGCCCGAAACCACATACAAACTGGACCTCAAGTCCGATTCGTAAACCAACAGGGCCTCGTGCCCGATTTCATAAATCAAATGGGTTTCGAACCCGAGTTTACCTTTTCAATTCCAAAACCATTTCATTAAATCATATCCAAAACCACAAGTACGGAAAATCAGAGTAAAACCGGAAAACCTCGATTTACGTGCAAGCACGTAAATCTCCTCGTAATGCGTGAAACCATATAATTCACAATCATCCAAATCAACATCATAAAATCATGTTCATAATCCATTTGGAAATCCAAAACCATTTCATTTAGACCAATAAAGACATACAGCCCCGTATAGGCACCGTATAGGGTCGAAACCTCGAAATACGTGCCTATACGTAACCGCACATCCAAATGCACTCGTGGCATCACAAACAAGTATTTAAAACATATAATAAACATTTATGCATGCACCAATTTAGAAAACAAGGTCCACTCACAGACCGTCCGAGCTGCCGCCTCGATTTGCGTGCCCTTCGGCTCCCCGAGCCGATCACCATTACTGGGACTCCCAAACCTGTTCAAATTTTAATAGAAGGTTAATAACTACTTAATTAACCTCCCATCAAAGCCCCGTAATTTTCCCGAACTTTTAACTATTTTTAAACCGACCCTAAACCTTCTGACACCCCAAAAACTATCGAAACGATGTCTGATTGACGCGAGACCAGTCCCAAAATCTTCATTACATCAAATAGAAGATTTCCCGTGTTGAACAATTTCCCAAATTATGGACTACGCGCCCTCACGCGCCCCAAGAAGGGCCAGATTACTGTTCATCATCAGCAAGCTCCAGCAGACCGGTTTTACTGTTCATGGCCGGTTCACCTGGTTTGGCCGGTCCAACTGGACCGGCATGACCGGTTCACAGCCCTAGACACCCCATTTGTCATCCTAGTTCTTCCTTTTCGATTCCTTTCTTCCTATTTTGATGTTTTCCATCCATTTCAATCCCTAAAACTATCTAAAAACACCTAAATCCTTTGGTTCGATTTTGAACCAAACGGTTCAAAGTTTCAAAACTGCACCCATGGCTTCACAGCCATCCCAAGCTTCCTAAAACCTTCCTAACACAATCCTAATAACCCATTTAATTCATTGGAAGCAACCAAAATGACCCATAGCAACAAAAATGGAAATTGGATTGAAAATGGGCTTACCGTGAACCTCACGGGTTCCTCCTCCTCTCGCCGCCGTGGGCGGCGGTTCAGGCCTCCAGGCCGGTCACCTAAGCTCCCCTAGTCTCCCTGGTCCTCATGGCTGGTCATGGGTTAAGGTGGGATGGGTTTTGGGTGAACGGTTTGGGTGGAAAATGGATGAGATCAGGTTGGTGTGTTTGAATGAAGAAAAGGAAATGGTTTGCACGGTGCATGAAGGAATATGGTGTCCATTGGATGGGTGACACTTGTCACTCATCCATTGGGCATCAAGACAAATAGCTGGGCCCACTGGAGTCCAAAAGTGAACCCGTTTCGTAATTCGTGCAATAGTGCACTTGAACTTCCGTGAACCGTAACTTCGCTGTCGAACGTCCGAATTCGACGTGCCGCCTGTCTACGGATTCGTATCGTCCTTATCTACGTAAAGGTCTTCGGCCCTCGGCCATCGGACCTACTGGTCAAAAAGTCAACATTTTGACCCTTTTAACCAAAATTACCAAAATGCCCATAAACTTCCGAAAGTCATAACTTCCTCCTCGAACGTCGGAATTGAACGTGCCACATGTCTATGAATTCGTGACATCATGAACTACATCATAGTCATTGGTCAAAGTCCATTTGACCGCCCGATTGAAAAGTCAACGTTTTGCCACGCATAGGGGCAAAACGGTCATTTCGCATCGTTCGTCTGATTTCGCTCTACTAATCACGGATTTGCCTCACTAATTGTGATTAGTCAATAATCTAATCATGGAATTTGGGACGGGTCGTTACAACCTTCCCTCCTTAATTAATTTCGTCCTCGAAATTCCAACCGACCTAATTCCAACCGTTCTTCCCTCCTTAATTTAGTTTCATTCTCGAAACTCCAACTATTTTGATTCCACATCCACCTCGTGGAAAGTAAAATTGACCTCGAAACACGTGTTCACTCGTACACCCACTAACCAGAACAGTACTCGTCTGCAACCAGACGCACCATTAACACTCACGTCACATCGACTACACTCGACCACGTCGAATGACCGTAATCATACGTTCCGAATTGACACTACTTGTCAAATCTACCAAGTCACTGACACAAACACTCGAAGGTTCCTTCCTCAATCACCAAACAATCCTGATGTCTACTCCCACCGGGAGTCATCAGACCTCACTCAACGATCCTCGTTGACACCTCCGACAAACCGTCACCACTTAATAGTCGCTAGTCGAAAACTAACACTATACCCATTTGTGGTTACACTAACCAGCAACTCACTCAACCTGAGTATACGTTTACCAACAAAATACTCGACCTGTGTGTAACTGGACCCATCAGAAACACCATGACCCAATGCACAGTATCCAATGTCCAGTCCACAACCTCAACTAATCCAATGGTATCGGAACTAATCTGACTACCAACACGCTCACCAACACCCCATTGGTATAACCTATATACCGTCACCAGGAAAGACAAGTCTACCTAGTATTGTACCTCGAACTACGTACAAGGTACGTACATCTACCCATCAATCAGCCTACAACCACCTAGGTTGTAGCCAATCACGTTTCAATAATGGAGGCCATCTGTCCAATCCCGTACCAGACAGATCAAAACTCCGACCCATTATCAGTTTCCAAATCTGAATCCGAATCCGCAATTTCGTAAGAAATCCCGAATCCAAACCCAGAAATCACATCCATAGCCATATCCAAATCTGGATCCAAAATCATTATTCCGTAAGCTAGCATGAGGAATAACCATTCCGAACCCAAATCCAGAAATCTTCTTTCAAGTTACAAAATCAAATCCTGAATCGTCATCCAGCAATCTGATTCCAAAACCTGAAATCTCGTTCTCGTTTACCGAGACGTGTCAAAACCGAACCTTTCAGTTACCTGCTTAAACAATTACCTCGACACACATTAGATTGACTTCATAGGGAAACCAATCCCAGCATCAACACTAGTACTATGTCTGACAAAATCTGACCTCGTCAGACACTTACTCACCTGAGTAACATACCATATGGGATTTACCTCGAAAAGAAGTTCAGTCCCAACATCCTCAACTCAAACATCCAAGTAAGAGCGATATACTCTCCACCTATCTGGATCATCAAAATCACGATCCAGATCCTATCATTACATCACCCGACCATGAACGTCACGATCGAGAATCGTCACAATGTCCAAGGTCCACAACATCACAATCCCGATCCCCATCGGGATCCACATAAGCTCACTCAGCTAACCATCCACTTGATGACCCATGACAATTCACAGGTCCACCAACCAATACACGATTAGTGTACTAGTGTCAACCAACAACATCTACATCATAAACATTATCTACCATCATCAATCATGGTAGAACCTGAGAAGTCACCCAAAATGACTTCGAAATACCCAATACCAATGCGGAAAACCCGCATTCCTCTCGTCACCACAATTACAACCTCTCGATTCCGAAATTCCAATCATATCGGAACCGACACACTAGGACATCAACCATGCGACCATAACGAGTCAAACTCACTACCAAGTTCGACTGTCGGTTTACACCATTTATTTAGATACACTCATTCCGAGTGGAATTCACGCAACTCAAGGTTAAACCTTGTATATTATTTACAAATGTGCCTAAACGGCATCCAACACACGCATCTCATACCACGAGTCCCAACTACTGTTGGATCCAATCCAGTCCGTCACTATCTGTGATCCACTCCCGAACCACAGATACTGAACATATACGTATCTCGATGGAGTCACATCCCGATTCGTAACTCACGTCATCACAATCACCGGCACCAGCACTAGTACCAGCACCAACGCACTATCATCTGCACTAGCATCAGCACACAGGCATCCACACTAGTAGCAGCACATTAACACCAGCACACCGTGTGCAAAACTGGCAACCCTGGATCTCCGCTCATACCGAACGACGATCCCGTACCTCTACTCGAATAGGAGAAACTCTGCCTCCCTCGTACCCAACAATTATGGGTATAGTCACCCCGACAACTCATACGAGAAAAGGAAACGCTCCATGAACGTCACCGATTCCCAACAACCGTAACTACAACCATCCTCGGTAGTAGTGCCTGCCACAGATTCGTACAGACCTAAACACCAAACATCACGATCTAGACTCCGCATCCAACGGAATCAACCACTCGTACCAACTACTCTCTATCCCCACTCTGGGATTCCATCAACAAGTACCAACCCTGATAACTTGTCCAACCAAACACTAACCAGTCGTAACTCGACTCAACCGATGTCATCTACCAGGTCATCCATGACCTTAGTTGCACCAACTATCCATCGCAACTACGGTAGTACGACGACCAACTAGGTCTAATCGACTAGTACAACCCGACTGCGAAGTGCAGTCCCATCACTAAGCTGGCATGACTCGACCGACTAACGGCCCCAAATCTGAATAGTCGTCAAAGTCAAACCACTCGTCAACTCACATTTCCGAACCATACCCACCAAGGTAGGGTTCCACGATCACACCTAGAGTTCCCCTAAACCCAACTGCGAAAAGCAGTGAAATTAACAATCAGACCGACCTCGTGGTCTGACATCGTAAAGACGTTAATCCAATCCTACCGTCAATCCAATTAGGATTCCCCGAATCCGGCTACTAACTGCCAACTGCAGTAAATCCATCTAACTCCACCAAATCCGATCATCCAACTCAAGAATATTCGACCATCCGAGGATCACAATTCCCAACCAGTCGTCAGAACTGATCCTACGACATCGTGAAAGACGATCACAACCTAACGTACAAATACTTTCATCCTTCCATAGAGTCCCACACTGTCAACCCCGACAGAATTATGGCAACCTCGGCATCAAGTGTCGAACCAGGACATTCCACGATACAGTCCTACTAACTATCGTATCGGAACCCCAACAATCAGGTTGACCACGAACTGTAGCCCCTTGAGATATCACATCCTCGACCTGCGTACATTCCAAGAGCTCCGCGGTTGCTCGAATAGAGACAACCCCGCTCTGTTAAGCATCCTACGAGCAATCCAACGCTCTGATACCACGTTGACAGGACCCATCCCAATCCCCCCGGGATAAGTGCGGGATGACCCTGCTCCCGTCTGACACGAAGTGTCAGACAAGGGATATTTCCGACCTTTGCCCTCCCGGGCTATCAGAGTACGCTAGGATCCGGAGGAGGTATGTGATATCTCGATCTCTGCTACAGTCCACACTCGATGTCCAACCTGAAGGGTATTAAAAACGGAAAGACTGTGAGTGGACAAAAATAAAGAATTTATAAAAACATTTCATCAAAGACCTTTATACCCTTCACTAAAAAGCATGCATGCATAGTAAAACCATTTATTCAAACACATATGTTTAAACAACCAGAAATAGGGTCACAGCCCCAAATTTTGTAAATACAAGTCACACGAGCTCCTGCCCAAAACCATTTACAGAAAACCATAACACATTGAACATATGTGGGATCTCAGCCCAAATCCATTTATCATTATAAACACAATTTCCCAAAACCAATTGAAATCATGTTTATCCATTATATTTCATATCCAGAACCTGTCACGGCAAGATAAAGCTACACGTGTGCTAACCGGGGTCTCAAACCCAAGTCTCTCCAGGGTCCACCCAGGTCAATGTCCGTAGATCAATGACCCTCCCTGAAGGTAACGAACCATGCCCATCCTGAGAGTAAGGAACCCAACTGGGGGGCGACTCCACTCAGTCAGTGCTCCGTGACTACTCCGGGGTCCACCCAGGCCAACGACCCTCCCCGGAGGAGACAATCATATATAAAGGATGGAATATGAAAAACCGTTTGAAATCATTCTTTAAATCTTTCAAGGATTCATGCCCGGCCCCCATAAGCCGCCATGAACCATAAAATCCTTATCAAGGGTTCATGCCGGTTCTCATAAACCGTCATGACCCGTAAATCCATTTCAAGGGTTCATGCCAGTCCCCATAAACCGTCATGAACCATAAAAACCATTTGTAACACATAGCTGGGCCCTAAGCCCGAAACCACATACAAACTGGACCTCAAGTTCGATTCGTAAACCAACAGGGCCTCGTGCCCGATTTCATAAATCAAATGGGTTTCGAACCCGAGTTTACCTTTTCAATTCCAAAACCATTTCATTAAATCATATCCAAAACCACAAGTACGGAAAATCAGAGTAAAACCGGAAAACCTCGATTTACGTGCAAGCACGTAAATCTCCTCGTAATGCGTGAAACCATATAATTCACAATCATCCAAATCAACATCATAAAATCATGTTCATAATCCATTTGGAAATCCAAAACCATTTCATTTAGACCAATAAAGACATACAGCCCCGTATAGGCACCGTATAGGGTCGAAACCTCGAAATACGTGCCTATACGTAACCGCACATCCAAATGCACTCATGGCATCACAAACAAGTATTTAAAACATAAAATAAACATTTATGCATGCACCAATTTAGAAAACAAGGTCCACTCACAGACCGTCCGAGCTGCCGCCTCGATTTGCGTGCCATTCGGCTCCCCGAGCCGATCACCATTACCGGGACTCCCAAACCTGTTCAAATTTTAATAGAAGGTTAATAACTACTTTATTAACCTCCCATCAAAGCCCCGTAATTTTCCCGAACTTTTAACTATTTTTAAACCGACCCTAAACCTTCTGACACCCCAAAAACTATCGAAACGATGTCCGATTGACGCGAGACCAGTCCCAAAATCTTCGTTACATGAAATAGAAGATTTCCCGTGTTGAACAATTTCCCAAATTATGGACCACACGCCCTCACGCGCCCCAAGAAGAGCCAGATTACTGTTCATCATCAGCGAGCTCCAGCGGACAGGTTTTACTGTTCATGGCCGGTTCACCTGGTTTGGCTGGTCCACCTGGACCGGCGTGACCGGTTCACAGCCCTAGACACCCCATTTGTCATCCTAGTTCTTCCTTTTCGATTCCTTTCTTCCTATTTTGATGTTTTCCATCCATTTCAATCCCTAAAACTATCTAAAAACACCTAAATCCTTTGGTTCGATTTTGAACCAAACGGTTCAAAGTTTGAAAACTGCACCCATGGCTTCACAGCCATCCCAAGCTTCCTAAAACCTTCCTAACACAATCCTAATAACCCATTTAATTCATTGGAAGCAACCAAAATGACCCATAGCAACAAAAATAGAAATTGGATTGAAAATGGGCTTACCGTGAACCTCACGGGTTCCTCCTCCTCTCGCCGCCGTGGGCGGCGGTTCAGGCCTCCAGGCCGGTCACCTAAGCTCCCCTAGTCTCCCTGGTCCTCATGGCTGGTCATGGGTTAAGGTGGGATGGGTTTTGGGTGAACGGTTTGGGTGGAAAATGGATGAGATCGGGTTGGTGTGTTTGAATGAAGAAAAGGAAATGGTTTGCACAGTGCATGAAGGAATATGGTGTCCATTGGATGGGTGACACTTGTCACTCATCCATTGGGCATCAAGACAAATATCTGGGCCCACTGGAGTCCAAAAGTGAACCCGTTTCGTAATTCGTGCAATAGTGCACTTGAACTTCCGTGAACCGTAACTTCGCCGTCGAACGTCCGAATTCGACGTGCCGCCTGTCTACGGATTCGTATCGTCCTTATCTACGTAAAGGTCTTCGGCCCTCGGCCATCGGACCTCCTGGTCAAAAAGTCAACATTTTGACCCTTTTAACCAAAATTACCAAAATGCCCATAAACTTCCGAAAGTCATAACTTCCTCCTCGAACGTCGGAATTGAACGTGCCACATGTCTATGAATTCGTGACATCACGAACTACATCACAGTCATCGGTCAATGTCCATTTGACCGCCCGATTGAAAAGTCAACGTTTTGCCACGCATAGGGGCAAAACGGTCATTTCGCATCGTTCGTCCGATTTCGCTCTACTAATCACGGATTTGCCTCACTAATTGTGATTAGTCAATAATCTAATCATGGAATTTGGGACGGGTCGTTACACACATGTCAAAAAAATTTCCGAGTCAAAAATTGATGAGATTAAACATAAAGAGGTATTTTGGGTTTTCAAAAATAAAAATTAAGACCGATCCAGAAACCCTAAATGTGAACAGGAACGCCCCTCCCCTAATTCCAATTCCCAGCCCCCTCCACCCAAATCGAACGCCCTTTCTTCGAAGTCCCACCTCTTCCACCTCGACCTCCCCGATCTTTGCCAGATTATTCTTCTCCAGTCACTCGATCTCTAGCAACTAATTTTCCTTTGTTACTATCAACTTGGACCCACCCACAATGACAGGCTTCATAGCCTTGTTCAGAAAAGCAGTAATGGCTTCAATAGCTGCCTCTAATCCTCCTGGCTTTGCGAATATGAATGTTATTGGTGGTGGAGGCCTTGGTAGGCTCTGGGTTGGAATTCTCAATCGAGAAAACTGAAACAACAAAGAAAAAAGAGATTTGATTCGAAATCCCTAGTTCTCTAATTCTGTGGAATTCTCCATCCATTCGAAATCTCAGTTCTCTAATTTTGTCGAATTCTTCATCTATTCAAAATCCCAGGCCTCTAATTCTGTGGAATTCTCCATCTATTTGAAATCCTAGTCATCTAGCTTTCTTTTTCAGATAAAGAACAACTAGCCTGAGTTCACTAAGTTCCTGAAGACCTTCGACCCAGATGTAATTGGGATACATGCAATCCATTCTCTCTCTCTGTTTCTTTCTCTTTGTCCACTTCAAGGTTTGGCTTGTTTTCATTTAGGGGCTTGAGAGACAATGATGAATGCGTGCGATGGCAACTGGGGATGGCTTTTCTCTTATTATTATTATTTTGGTGTAATTGGGTATGGCAACTTGATTTTTAACCCTGTCGTGTAACCACCCGAACCGGGTTTATTAATATTTAAATGTAAAATGACTATTTTGCCCCTGAGGGGGGAAAACATTGACTTTTGACCCGGAAAATAATTTTGAATTTGACCCATGACTATGACATAGATCGGGACTTCACGAATCCATAGACAGGCGGCATTTTCTCCTAGCCCTTGATCTCCCTGCCTAAACTGATCCTAACCCTCCATTTTCTCCTGCTTTTCTCTATCCTTGCACGATCATTTCTCTCTGGGAAACACAAAACACACACATCCATTCCTTAACCGTGCAAACACTTTCCTCCCATTTTCTCTAAACCAAATCGATCGAACCAGCAACCCTCACACCACCAGACGACCACCCTCAGCACCACCATCATCCCCAGAACCCCTCAGTGCACCACCAGTAGCCACAACCCGTTCCCCTAGCCTGAACAGACCCGAACAGCCCCAAACCCGAAACACAAAGGAATCAGATCCAGGAATCAAAACCCCACCTCATCACCATCTCAACTTGAACGGAGCTCCAGTTGACACCTTGAGGACCCCAGGAACACGACTGAATGGACGATGAAGGCCACGACGGCGACACAACTGAGGTAACGCCCAAAACCCGAGAGACCCGTTTGTTTTCCCTGTTTTGAACCAACCCATTTTAACGTTTAGGGTTCGATTCTTTGGTTAAGGACATGCTCTAGGGTCAGAGACGAACTCATAAGGATTGATTTGGACGGCTGAGACGGAGTGGATAGCCGGAGAAGACGACCGCACTTTGGCCGTGAACTTCATCGAAGCCCAGGTAAGTTTCTACCGGTTTTCTTCTAGTTTTACGGCTATAGAACCATAGAACAGACCTAGACAACTCTATAGGATTGAACCCCGTCGAAAATGGTGGCCTGAAACGGACGGTGGAAATGGGTCAAGCCGTGGGTCAACGGCGACCCGGTTCCCGTAAACGGGTTGACCCGATACTGTAGCATTGATGACGTCATCATGCTGAAGTCACCTCTAACGTCATGATGACGTTATCCTGTCAGAGATTGTCAGATCGGGGGCCAACCAGAGCGTGCCACGTGTCACCTGACAAGTGTTAGTGATGACGTCATCATGATGTCACTACTGACGTCAGCAGCACTATAGCAGTGTTGACCCACGCGTTGACCAGGCGCGTGTGAACAGTATTTTTGGTGGGACCAGTACCATTTTCAAGGTTTCGACGATACGGATCCAATGGTGGTGGTTTCGTGTCGATCGAAGATCGTTAAGATAGTCAAAATGGGGTTTGAAGCCTCGGGAATAGTGCCCAGGTTACGTATTCGGGACGGATCTGTTCTAGGGTCTTGGTATTGGAGTTATAGGGTCCTTTAGTGACTCTAAGATATGCTAATACAGGTTTTAGCGGTCGTTGAGCAGCGAGGACCGAGCGTGAGTGGGCTGTTTGATTAATAAAAGGCTTGCATGCATAAATTATTTTACTATTTCCACTTTTGATTTCGATGAGTCTTATATGAACTGTTTATATCTTTTATTACAATGTTTTGGGCATGATACCCGTCTGGATTATATGTGGATTTTGTTCTGGGATGTCCGGGGGGACATAGGGTAAACTATACTGTTATTGTACTATACTTTCCTACCTGTCTATCTTGTCTCCTCCAGGGAGGGTCGTTGGCCTGGGTGGACCCTGAAGTAGTCACGGGGCCCTGACTGTAACGACCCGTCTCGGAATTTGGGATTAGATTACGTACTAATCATGATTAGCAGGGTTAATCGGTGATTGGTTGGGCGAACTCGGACGAACGGTGCAAAATGACCGTTTTGCCCTTGGTCGTGGGCAAAACGTTGACTTTTATTCGGACGGTCAGATGGACTTTGACCAATGCCAGTGACGTAGGTTGGGACGTTACGAGTTCATAAACAGGTGGCACGTTCGATTCCGACGTTCGTGGTGGAAGTTATGATGTACGGAAGTTCAAGGGCACTTCCGTAATTTGGACGAGATAAGGGGAAATGTTGACTTTTTGATCCGGTGGTCCGATGGCCGAGCCGATGACAGGACCCATCCCAATCCCCCCGGGATTACCATGGAATGTGCCCTGCTCCCGTCCAACAAGGGGTGTCAGACAAGGGATAACCAAGAGCTACTGCCCAAACGGGCCATCCAGAGTGCGCAAGGACCGATGGAGGAGGTGTGCAATGTCCCAGTCTCTGCTGCAATCGCATCCGTAAATCAACCTGAAGGGCATTAAAACCAAAAGCTGTGAGTGGACAAAAACCAGTAAGTTCATCAAATACATTTATAAGACATTTATGCCCTCCAATAAAAACGTATGCATGCCACAAAAACCAGTAACCAAAACGTTTGCTCAACCGAGCCCTTAGGGCCTTAGCCCAAAAACCGTTAACCAAAATGGGAACTCAGCCCAAAACCGTGGAATACTACCACCATACATATTAAAACCATGTGGGTCACCACCCACGACCATAATTGAACATCAATTTAAAATCCAAAACCATTTAGGGTCCCTGACCCGACATACCATTTCATAACCAATAATCCATTTTTACCACATAACACATATCCAACCAATAAGCCATTTTATTCATTAATCCATATTTTACCATTACCATCACCAGCATCCCAGATGCTTAGCGTCCCAGACGCTAGACGTCCCTGACGTCATATCTCACGGTTTCATAAGCTACGCGTGCTGCCCGGGGTCTCTCCGGGTCCATATATCTGACATCCCTGATGTCTGACGTCCCTGACGTCAATCATAGCAATCCTGCTCCTGAGTCATCATACGGTCCGGCTGCTCCGTATAATGACCCCTCGCAGGCAATGCACCGTGACTTCCCCAGTGTCCCAGACATCTGGAGGAGACCATCATATATCCTTGTGTCCAGATGGTATATGGAAAACAGTTTTATTAAATCCTTTTATCACATCATTACCATTGGGCCCTGCCCGAAATTTCCATAAAACCACATAATTCCATTTAGGGTCCTTGACCCAAAATCACCATTATAAAATATAGGGTCCCTGACCCAAAATCACCATTATAATCCAATTGGGCCTCATGCCCGATTTTTATGAACCACTGGGCCCACGGCCCGATTTGTAAACCAACTGAGCCCGCAGCCCGACTTATAAACCCACTGGGCCCACGGCCCAAATTCGTAAATCAACTGGGCCCCTGGCCCGATAACATAACTCAAATGGGTCTCAACCCGATTTCATACCAACTGGGCCCCTGGCCCGATTTCATTAACCAACTGGGCCCCCGGCCCGATTCTCAAATGGACTCCAAGTCCGAAATTTCCAAAACAAGTGGGCCTCAAGCCCGAGTTCATATTTCCAATTTCAAAACCATTTCATCATATTATTTATTTAACCACAAACACACAAAACCACAAATAAACCGTTAATCCCAATATACGTGAAATACGGAATACACCTCGAAATACGTGCAACATATCCAAAATCAATGCTCACAAATACCATCATAGAAATCATGTATATAAACCATATAACACATTTAAGCATGCATAGGATTTATAAAACCAAAGTCCTCTCACAGACCGTTTTAACCGTGTGCCTCGATACGCGTGCCACCGGCCCTCCCGGGCCACACCACTATCACCGGGACTCCCAATCCTGTCCAAATCACATTAGAGGGTCACTAACCTCATTATTAACATCCTATCAAAGTCCCGTAATTTTCCCGAATTTTTACTTATTTTTAAACTTGATTTAAAACCTTCGGACATCCCGAACACTATCGAGACGGTGTCCGATCGACACGAAACCAATTCCAAAATGTCCGTTACATCGAATGGATTAAAAGTCATGTTGACCTCACCTCGAGATTCGTGCCCACGCGCCGCCACGCGCCGCCGTGAGTGGCTGCGCGTGAAACTCACGCGCCGTGAACAGTGTCACCGTTCTGACCCGTTTCTCTGATAAACGGGTCACCGTGACCCGCGGCCCAACCCGACTAGTTCTCCGCCAATCCTCGACCATTTTCAGTTCTGTTTGTTCCTACAAGATCGTCTAAGTTAAACTAAGGGTTTTGTGGAATTAAAAACTAGAAAACACGTCTAGATTGTACCTCCTCGATCGAGAAGCTCACGGCCAAAACTCCACCGTCGACTGCTCCCAGTTCCGACCACCACTCTCCTCGAAAACGGTCCCTACCAACTCGTTTCATCCCCAAGATCAACATCCTGGCCACTAAATTGATTAACACACCGTAAAACTCAGGCTGCCATTTTTATACCCGAAACGAACTCACGGGTTCGAGGCTTACCTCGCCGCCGTGGCTCCCGCCGTGGCCACCAGTACGCCCAGATCGACTCCAGGAACATCATTCACCTCTCCAAAACGATCAAACACCATCCCACAACGATTTCCAATTTCTGAGTTTTCGGACCTCCCCTGTTTTCCTCTCCGCCGCCAACCTCGCCGTCTCCCGTCGTCTCCCGTCATCCCTCAAGCCTCACCGTGCAGCTAAACTCTCTCACACACCAACACAGAGGAGATTGGTGAGGTGGTTTGGATGTTTGGGTGTTTTGGGCCGATTTGGTTCCTCTCGGGTCGGGGGAGATTTTTGGCCGTGCAGGGTGGCTGTGGGGCGGTGGTGGCCGTCTGGAGGTGGCTGGTGGTGGTGGTCATCTGGAGGTGGAGCTAGGCAAAGGAGGTGGCCGTCTGGATGTGTGTTTGTTCAAGGGAGCAAGTCGTGCTCACGGGTTGAGAGAAAATGCAAGTGAGATTGAGTGTAGTCTGATCAAATAATGGGAGAGGGAATAAATCAACGGCCCAGATTCAATCTGAGGTTTAAAATGAATGGTGAGGATTTAAGGAGAGGAAATGGATTAAATAATCCAATGGCCAACAAGGATCCAGATTTTAGGGATTGAAGGGGATGATGACATGTGTCACTCATCAAGGGTCTAGATTCGTCAATTACTATTCATTAATATAATATTATTTTATTCCGAGTCTCGGTTAATCGCAATTACGTCCGTGACCATAACTTCGTCGTCGAATCTCCGATTTCGGCATGCCGCCTGTCGTTGGATTCGTATCGACGATACCTACGTAACGGTCCTTGGCCCTCGTCCATCGGATCTCCCGGTCAAAAAGTCAACATTTGGCCCCTAATGAGCCAAATTACCAAAATACCCCTCAACTTCCGAACACCATAACTTCCTCTACGAATGTCGGAATCGAACGTGCCACCTGTCTATGAACTCGTGACGTCCCGAACTACGTCACGGTCATCGGTCAAAGTCCATTTGACCGCCCGAACAAAAAGTCAACATTTTGCCCACGACTAGGGGCAAAACGGTCATTTTGCACATTTTGTCCGATTCCGCCCTACTAACCACCGTTCAACCTCACTAATCAAGATTAATGACTAATCTAATCCCGGAATTCGGGACGGGTCGTTACAACCTTCCCTCCTTAATAAATTTCGTCCTCGAAATTCCAACCGCTCTAAACTCAACGTACTTCCCTCCTTAATAAGTTTCGCTCTCGAAACTCGATTACCCTGATTCCACAAACACCCCGTGGAAAGTGGAATCGACCACGCAACACGTGTACCCCGTACACCAACTACTTAGACAAAACTTGTCTACACCCAAACGTATCACTGGTACTCAAAACGCAACGACTACATTCGACCCCGTCGAATGACTGAAGCTACTTGTTTCGAATTTGACACCACTTGTCAAATCAACCCTCTTGTTGACGCAACAACTCGACGGTTCCTTTCCCACTCCCACTAGGAGTCAGCTGACCCCACTCAACAATCTATGTTGACACATCCTAACGAACTGTCACCACACAGTTGTTGTCAGTCGAAAACTGACACTAAACTCACTCGTGGCTACACATGCCACCAACGTACTCGACTCACCAATACCCTTACCGACATTTCATACGACCTGTGTGTAATTAAACACATCGGAATTACCATGACCCATTGCATAATAATGTCCGATCCACAACCAATCCCATGGTATCGGAACCAATCCGACTACCAACACGTTCACCAACACACCTCGGGTATATCCCGTATACCGTAACTAGACATCACAAGTCTACAAGGTATCGTACCTCGAACCAAGTACGAAGTACACACATCTACCTAATAACCAGTCTACAACCACCTAGGTCATAGCCGAACGCGTTCCAACAATGGAGTACGTTTGCCCAATCCAGCATGAGACAAAACGAAACTCCACCCAACATCTAGTTCCAATTCCGAATCCAAATCCGCAATTTCGTAAGAAATCCCGGATCCAAACCCAGACATCACAGTTGAACTCATTTCCAAATCCGAATCCGAAATCATTATTCCGTAAGCTAGCATTTGGAATAACCATTCCGTACCCAAATCCGGAAATATACTTTCAAGTTCCAAAATCGAATCCTGAATCGTCACCCAGATATTCGATTCCAAATCCCGAAATCTAGTTCACATTTACCAAGACACACCAAAACCAAACCTATCGGTTACCCATTCAATACACTTGATTGACTTCATAGGGAAGCCAATCCAACCTCCACACGTCTAAGGTTGACAAAATTCAACTACCTTGAAAACCTACTTACTCGAGTAGAATACCATACGGGCCCCACTTCGAAAAGAAGTTCAATCCCGTCATTTACGACTCACGTACCAAGGTAAGAGTGATATACTCTCCCCCTATATGAATCATCAAGATCACGACCCAGATAGACACTGTGTCCCTGACAATAACGTCAATTCCTAGATCGCCACAACGATCGACAACCGTCTCCCACAACTAGACAGATCAGTCAACGACGAGACACGTCGAGACTGCGGATTCTCACGGATTACCTTGTATCAATCCTTGTCATTCCACCTAGGAAAACCAAGGATGATCCAAAACAATGACACCAATACTCATCCTACGTGGATGCAACAAAACTCACTGCACTCACCACGCCATGTACCCCAACATCGTCTGCCACCAAGCAGAAAATGAAACATCTCGTTTACCTAATTTCGAACACGTAGTTCCTCCTAAGGACCTCACAACACACACGGGCTCACCAACCAATACACGCTCAACGTACTGGTAACTACAGTCAACGTCTGCCAGGGCAGAAAGCAAGAAGTCAACCCCAATGACTTCGGAATACCAATCACCAAAAACGAGCACCACTCTCGTTCCCCAATCACAACTCTCCTCGACACTAAGGTTCTAACCATGTTGGAAACAGACATGCTCCCAACAAGACGTCAAGTCTAACCACTAGACTTCCTACCTCCTCAACTCACTTGGACAACCCCGTGTCCACAATCAATCCGTTATTGTCCAGTTCGCACATCCCATCCAGTCCATCACTCAACCACTACCGAATCTCAAAGACCGAACATATGTTCATCATGACGGAGTCAACTCCAACTTGTGGTTCATCGTCAACACCATTACCGACACTAGCACCAACGCTAGTACCAGCACCAACACACTATCAACAACACTAGTATCAGCACACAGGCATCCATACTAGCATCGGTACAAAAGTACCACCACATAAGCATCCATACTTGCACACCGTGTGCAAATACGACAACCCTGGATCTCCGTTCATACCGAACGACGATCCCGTACCTCACGACTATGGGTACCACTATTCTGACAATCCACATCAGGAAAATGAACGTTCCCTGAACGTCCCCTGATCCCCAAGTATTATGACCACACTGATTACCCTTGATAGCCAGTCATCTCCATATGACTACCGACTAACTGTCATTGCTATCGAGATCCGCATCCACACATCACACCAAAACCCGATCCAACACGGGATTCCACAATTTATCTCAGAACCGTATCCGTACATCGAATCCCATAGTTCTGCCTAAACTCACCAGAGCCATCCACATGGTCATCCATGACCTCAGCCGCTCGTCGCAGCACAAGTTCTCATCCACTAGCCACAATTAAGGTTTACCTTGTTAATACTAGGGTTCCACAATCACACCCTATGGTTCCCCCGAACCCAACCACTTTCCGTAGTATAAAATTCACAACCTGACCGACCCCGCGGTCTAGACATCGAATAGACGTCAAATCCAATCCTACCATCCCATCAACGTGAGTTCCACCACTAGGTCATCGGCCAACTCCGATGAACCAACATCCCTCACACTAGAAACCACCACAAGGGTTCACATTTTTAAACCATTACTCACATAAGGTTCCCCGAACCTGGCTGCACCTAGCAGCACAACAATCCAATCTCACATGACCGAACCGACGGTCCCACTATACCAGTTCACCACAATCAACCCCACTTGGGTCGAATCACATTAATGCACGGCGTATCGGGCCAATCGCACTCCATCCACTATCCAAACCCAAAAACTATCTATCAGGTTGATAACGAATTGCAGCCCAATGAGACATCACACCCTCGACCTGCGCGCACAAATAGAGCAACCATGCTCTGATACCAAGTTGACAGGACCCATCCCAATCCCCCCGGGATTACCATGGAATGTGCCCTGCTCCCGTCCAACAAGGGGTGTCAGACAAGGGATAACCAAGAGCTACTGCCCAAACGGGCCATCCAGAGTGCGCAAGGACCGATGGAGGAGGTGTGCAATGTCCCAGTCTCTGCTGCAATCGCATCCGTAAATCAACCTGAAGGGCATTAAAACCAAAAGCTGTGAGTGGACAAAAACCAGTAAGTTCATCAAATACATTTATAAGACATTTATGCCCTCCAATAAAAACGTATGCATGCCACAAAAACCAGTAACCAAAACGTTTGCTCAACCGAGCCCTTAGGGCCTTAGCCCAAAAACCGTTAACCAAAATGGGAACTCAGCCCAAAACCGTGGAATACTACCACCATACATATTAAAACCATGTGGGTCACCACCCACGACCATAATTGAACATCAATTTAAAATCCAAAACCATTTAGGGTCCCTGACCCGACATACCATTTCATAACCAATAATCCATTTTTACCACATAACACATATCCAACCAATAAGCCATTTTATTCATTAATCCATATTTTACCATTACCATCACCAGCATCCCAGATGCTTAGCGTCCCAGACGCTAGACGTCCCTGACGTCATATCTCACGGTTTCATAAGCTACGCGTGCTGCCCGGGGTCTCTCCGGGTCCATATATCTGACATCCCTGATGTCTGACGTCCCTGACGTCAATCATAGCAATCCTGCTCCTGAGTCATCATACGGTCCGGCTGCTCCGTATAATGACCCCTCGCAGGCAATGCACCGTGACTTCCCCAGTGTCCCAGACATCTGGAGGAGACCATCATATATCCTTGTGTCCAGATGGTATATGGAAAACAGTTTTATTAAATCCTTTTATCACATCATTACCATTGGGCCCTGCCCGAAATTTCCATAAAACCACATAATTCCATTTAGGGTCCTTGACCCAAAATCACCATTATAAAATATAGGGTCCCTGACCCAAAATCACCATTATAATCCAATTGGGCCTCATGCCCGATTTTTATGAACCACTGGGCCCACGGCCCGATTTGTAAACCAACTGGGCCCGCAGCCCGACTTATAAACCCACTGGGCCCACGGCCCAAATTCGTAAATCAACTGGGCCCCTGGCCCGATAACATAACTCAAATGGGTCTCAACCCGATTTCATACCAACTGGGCCCCTGGCCCGATTTCATTAACCAACTGGGCCCCCGGCCCGATTCTCAAATGGACTCCAAGTCCGAAATTTCCAAAACAAGTGGGCCTCAAGCCCGAGTTCATATTTCCAATTTCAAAACCATTTCATCATATTATTTATTTAACCACAAACACACAAAACCACAAATAAACCGTTAATCCCAATATACGTGAAATACGGAATACACCTCGAAATACGTGCAACATATCCAAAATCAATGCTCACAAATACCATCATAGAAATCATGTATATAAACCATATAACACATTTAAGCATGCATAGGATTTATAAAACCAAAGTCCACTCACAGACCGTTTTAACCGTGTGCCTCGATACGCGTGCCACCGGCCCTCCCGGGCCACACCACTATCACCGGGACTCCCAATCCTGTCCAAATCACATTAGAGGGTCACTAACCTCATTATTAACATCCTATCAAAGTCCCGTAATTTTCCCGAATTTTTACTTATTTTTAAACTTGATTTAAAACCTTCGGACATCCCGAACACTATCGAGACGGTGTCCGATCGACACGAAACCAATTCCAAAATGTCCGTTACATCGAATGGATTAAAAGTCATGTTGACCTCACCTCGAGATTCGTGCCCACGCGCCGCCACGCGCCGCCGTGAGTGGCTGCGCGTGAAACTCACGCGCCGTGAACAGTGTCACCGTTCTGACCCGTTTCTCTGATAAACGGGTCACCGTGACCCGCGGCCCAACCCGACTAGTTCTCCGCCAATCCTCGACCATTTTCAGTTCTGTTTGTTCCTACAAGATCGTCTAAGTTAAACTAAGGGTTTTGTGGAATTAAAAACTAGAAAACACGTCTAGATTGTACCTCCTCGATCGAGAAGCTCACGGCCAAAACTCCACCGTCGACTGCTCCCAGTTCCGACCACCACTCTCCTCGAAAACGGTCCCTACCAACTCGTTTCATCCCCAAGATCAACATCCTGGCCACTAAATTGATTAACACACCGTAAAACTCAGGCTGCCATTTTTATACCCGAAACGAACTCACGGGTTCGAGGCTTACCTCGCCGCCGTGGCTCCCGCCGTGGCCACCAGTACGCCCAGATCGACTCCAGGAACATCATTCACCTCTCCAAAACGATCAAACACCATCCCACAACGATTTCCAATTTCTGAGTTTTCGGACCTCCCCTGTTTTCCTCTCCGCCGCCAACCTCGCCGTCTCCCGTCGTCTCCCGTCATCCCTCAAGCCTCACCGTGCAGCTAAACTCTCTCACACACCAACACAGAGGAGATTGGTGAGGTGGTTTGGATGTTTGGGTGTTTTGGGCCGATTTGGTTCCTCTCGGGTCGGGGGAGATTTTTGGCCGTGCAGGGTGGCTGTGGGGCGGTGGTGGCCGTCTGGAGGTGGCTGGTGGTGGTGGTCATCTGGAGGTGGAGCTAGGCAAAGGAGGTGGCCGTCTGGATGTGTGTTTGTTCAAGGGAGCAAGTCGTGCTCACGGGTTGAGAGAAAATGCAAGTGAGATTGAGTGTAGTCTGATCAAATAATGGGAGAGGGAATAAATCAACGGCCCAGATTCAATCTGAGGTTTAAAATGAATGGTGAGGATTTAAGGAGAGGAAATGGATTAAATAATCCAATGGCCAACAAGGATCCAGATTTTAGGGATTGAAGGGGATGATGACATGTGTCACTCATCAAGGGTCCAGATTCGTCAATTACTATTCATTAATATAATATTATTTTATTCTGAGTCTCGGTTAATCGCAATTACGTCCGTGACCATAACTTCGTCGTCGAATCTCCGATTTCGGCATGCCGCCTGTCGTTGGATTCGTATCGACGATACCTACGTAACGGTCCTTGGCCCTCGTCCATCGGATCTCCCGGTCAAAAAGTCAACATTTGGCCCCTAATGAGCCAAATTACCAAAATACCCCTCAACTTCCGAACACCATAACTTCCTCTACGAATGTCGGAATCGAACGTGCCACCTGTCTATGAACTCGTGACGTCCCGAACTACGCCACGGTCATCGGTCAAAGTCCATTTGACCGCCCGAACAAAAAGTCAACATTTTGCCCACGACCAGGGGCAAAACGGTCATTTTGCACATTTTGTCCGATTCCGCCCTACTAACCACCGTTCAACCTCACTAATCAAGATTAATGACTAATCTAATCCCGGAATTCGGGACGGGTCGTTACAGCCGAGGACCGTTAGGAAGGTCTCGATGCCCTGAGTTCGTAGGCAGGCGGCACGCATCAATCGGAGTCCGAATGACCGAGTTACTGGCATGGATGCGTGAGGGGCATTTTGGTAATTTTCTGCACAAGGGCAGAATGGTAATTTCATGGGGGCTGCGGCACGGGCACTGTAGTACCGTGAATGGGGAAACACGATCAGTGCACGGGTGATTTGTTTATGCTTGAAATTGGAACTGATTATGGGTAAATGGCTATTTAATTGCTAATTGGACTGTGTGTGGGAGACATGGCCGTGTGGGACGGTGAGGAGGCGGTTAAAACCATGGCTGAAGGTCTGTTCACGGGAAACAATTCCCAGTGGGACTGAGGGTGTCTCCCACGGGTTGCTGTCGATTGAGAGCCGTTAGTTGGGTGCCAAGTGAGGGTTAGGACCATTCTGGGTCGAGTTCGAAGTGAGGGCAGAGGGTTGTTGAGAGGAAATCGAGTTCGGAGGAAAAATGGAAATTGGAGAGAAAATTCTTAGTTTAATTTCTGAGAGGAATTGGACCAAACCATGGACGGCTTGAGGCTTCTGGGAGGAATTGGAACTGAATCCCATCAACTTCGAAGGAAAACCGACGCGGGTTGGACTGGAACTGAGGTTCCAGATTCTGGAAAATCGCAGAGCTGTGGACGATCACTTCCAGGTAATGTCGTGTCCAATTGATCTTGCATTTTAGTTCCTTTTAGGCCTAGAATCCTTACTGTGAAGTTAATTTGAGTTTGATTGAGAAAACACAGAGTTTGGGTGATCGACCCGTTTGGGTGATCACGGGTCGTGGGTCTAATATTGGGACTTTCTTGGTGAATCAGGGACATGGAACTTCGATTAGATAGTTGAAGAATGTTTTAGAATCAAAAACGGAAGGAATCGAGGTCGAATTGATGGCTATCTAATCGGGTTGGAATCGCGGGTATCAGACCCGAATTACAGAGAAACGGGCGAGGACGGCGACTGCAGCAGTCACTGTAGCAGGCGCGTGGCTTTCACGCGCAGCCACTCAAGGCGGCACGTGACGGCACGTGGGCACGAATTCCGAGGTACGGTCAACACGAATTTTGTCCTATACGTTATAACGAACATTTTAGCGTTGGTTCCATGTCATTCGGATCCCGTTCGGATACTTTTGGGGATGTCCGAAGGTTTTAAGTCGGGTTTAAAAATACTTAAAAATTCGAAAAAATTACGGGACTTGATTAGGATGTTATTGTGGAGGTTAGTAACCCTCTAATGTGATATGAACAGGTTCGGGAGTCCCGATGTTAGCGACGAGGCCCGGGAAGGCGGGTGGCACGCGTATCGAGGCGCTCGGTTAAATGGTCTGTGAGTGGACATTGGTTTTGATAAATTCTATGCATGCATAACTGTTTCGTGATTGTGGTATTTGCTTTATATGCTTTGATTTGAATATCGGTGAATTTATGTGGTTTCACGCATTTCAAGGCGATTTACGATTTTGCGCGTAAATCGAGATTTTCCGGATTTGCACTGATTTCCATGTTTGTGGTTCGAATATGATTTTATGAAACAGTTACGGATTTGATAAAGTAAATTCGGGCCAGGGGCCCAGTTGATTTAAGAAATCGGGCCAGGGGCCCAGTTAATTTATATATGTGATTTCGGGTCAGGGACCCTAAAATGGAATTGAATAAATGATTTCGGATTTAATAATCAAATAAATGGACTTATGACGGTTTTATGGAATTTCGGGGCAGGGCCCTTGTGATATTTTGAAAACGAATAATAAAATGTGTTCCATAAAACCATCTCGATACGAGGATATATATTGGTCTCCTCCAAGTGTCTGGGACACTGGGGAAGTCACGGTGCATTGCCTGCGAGGGGTCATTGTACGGAGCGGCCGGACCGTATAGTGACTCAGGAGCAGGATTGCTATGATTAGACGTCTGGGACGTCAGACATCTGGGATGTCAGAGATATGGACCCGGTGAGACCCCGGGCAGCACGCGTCGCTTAATACCGTGAGATATGACGTCTGGGAAGTCAAGCGTCTAGGACGCTAGGCATCTGGGATGCCGGAGATGGTAAAGTAATAAACATGTGCCACTGGATTTATGAAATAACTTTTGGATTGATTTTTGGATTGAAACTATGTTTGCGGTTTTCGGGCTAAGGCCCTAAGGGTTATTTCAAATAAATATTTGACTACTGGTTTTTGACGCATGCATATGTTTTTACTGAGGGGCATAAATGTCTTATAAAATTGTATTTTACGAACTTGTTTATTTTCGTCCACTCACAGCTTTTGGTTTTTAACGCCCTTCAGGTTGAGCGCGGATGCGACTGTAGCAGGGGACCGGGACATTGCATGCCTCCTCCACCGATCCTTGCGCACTCTGGATGCCCGTAGGGGCAGCGGCGTTGGATTATCCCTTGTCTGACACTTCGTGTCAGACGGGAGCACGTCGCATCCTGTGGTAATCCCGGGGGGATTGGGATGGGTCGTGTCACTGACTTAGTGGAGTTGACCCTCGTTGGGCTGCTTACTCTCAAGAAGGCATGTTCGTATACCTCGGGCAATGACCAGGATACCGGGCACTGATGTACCTAGAGAGTCTTGGGTGTTAGACCCTGAGTGGCAACACGTAGCCTTAGAACCGTGACATCATTTGGGTTGGGTTTTACAGTGCACTAATATGTTAGTTTCTCCTTTCGATTATTATTATGATTTTGTGGTTACAATTTCATTATAATACTACGTTTTCACTGCATGCAAGATTTGGAAAACGGAGGGGTAAAACCTTATGATTTACTTTATTATGAAATTGATTTATAAACTGTTATTTTTGGCCCACTCACTCTTTGCTTGTTTTACTGACCCCTCCAAACTGTGACACGGAAATAGAGGAGGACCCAGAGGAGGAGGAGGAAGAGGCTTAGTTTGTTAGCTGTGCACCTGTACACCCCCTTGTGGGTAGGTTGAGCACCAAATAATGTACTCTGACTATTGTGCTCACGTTTTGTTATTTTACTATCCCTTGTCTGACAGCTATCGCTCTGAACAATGTTGTTGCATGTTATTTATCTATTTGAGTATTTAGTTTTAATTAAGGGTAATTTTGGTATGTTTGGAGTCGTTGTCAGACGGGAGAGGGGCACGTCCCCGGATGGTCCCAGTGGGATTGGGACGGGTACTGTCAGCTTGGTATCAGAGCACTAGGGTTAGCAGTCAGTGTACTAGGTTAGCGGTTTGTACTTTTTACATGGTCGCTTTCGATGTCTTTTAACCTGTTTGCCTCTTAACAGTTTGATATGCCTCCCCGACGTGATCCACGTGCACGTGCTGACGAGGGAAATGGAGGGAATGGGGACACTGCGAGCATTGAACGGGCTCAGCGCCTGGGTGCCACGATCTTTAGTGGGGGGGACCGAAGCCCAGGAAGCACACCAGTGAATCGACCATTGGGAGAGGATCTTCGAGGTCATGCACTGTCCACCAGAAGAGCGTGTAGTACTGGCGACATTCCTACTGGATGGGATCGCCTACCGATGGTGGCACAAACTTGTCTTGGCTAGCTGGACCGTTCACACCATTCCTTGGGAGACCTTCCGGGAGCGATTTCTCAATCAGTTCTATCCGAGATCGTTTCGCAACGCCCGGGAGGCAGAGTTCTTGCAGCTCCGACAGGGAGACCAGACTGTGGCAGAGTATGAGGAGACCTTCTTGATGCTGTCTCGCTTTGCTGAGAACTTCGTGATCACCGAGGATGACCGTTTTCACAGATTCGAGTGGGGACTGCGACCTGAGATACAGGCGATGGTGACGGCGACTCCCTTTTCCACCATGAGGGATTTGACTGATGTTGCGACCACGGTTGAGAACAGTCTTCTGGCACGACAGTGAGCTGAGGGAGAGCCACGGCGACTTGATCGCCCACACTTGGGATTTTCGGGCCGTCGGGGCTCAAATGGAGGACATTCTGGCGGATCATCATCTTCGGGCAACCAAGGACGTTCTGGTCATTTCAGGAGTCCTCAGACGTCTGGACAGCGTTCTGGTGCTTGGCAACAGCAGTACTCACCAATGAGCACCTCACCAGGAAGATACTCGGGTCGACCGAGGGAGGTCACATGCTTCGCTTGTGGTGAGCCAGGGCACTATGCTTCTGATTGTCCGCTGATTCGGGGCAGCGTTATGCCAGCACAGAGCTCAGCATCCTAGACTGCCAGCAGCTGGGCACGCGGTGTTGTGCGTGGCCGTGATCGAGGAGCGAAAGGACGGGGACGACCCGCAGAGTCTTTGGCCCGTGTCTATGCTGTCACACATCAGCAGGCCAGATCTATTCCGGGTGTTGTGACAAGTACAATACATATTTCTGATATTGCCGTTCTTGCATTGATGGATTCGGGAGCCACTCATTCCTTTATTTCACCGCGCTGTGCGAGTATGTTGGGCCATGAGGTGTCCGCACTTGAGGACGATATTGGTGTGGGTACACCAATGGGAGTGACCTATCGAGTGAACCAGGAGTTACGGGCTTGTCCAGTGGAAATTGAAGGAGTTGAGTTTCCAGCATATTTGATCCTTATGGATTTACGTGACTTCGATGTGATTCTTGGAGTTGACTGGTTGTCGGAATACAATTCGATCATCGATTGCTGCAACAAGCAGGGGGTCCGGGTTTGCCGGAGGTGATATTCCAAGGAGAGTATGGAGACTCGTCACCCAAGGTAATATCTGCACTTACAACTACAAAACTTTTACAGAAGGGGTGTCAGGGTTATCTTGCTTATGTGGTAGAGTCAACGGATGAATCTTTGAGGATTGAGGATATCCCGATTGTGCAGGAATTCCCTGATGTATTTCCAGAGGACTTACCTGGATTACCACCACCCTGGGAGATCGACTTCACGATCGAATTACTCCCCGGGACACGACCGATTTTGCAAGCACTGTATCGTATGGCACCGGTTGAGCTACGGGAATTGAAAATCCAACTTCAGGAACTGGTAGATCTAGGGTTTATCCGACCTTGTACATCACCATGGGGAGCGCCGGTTCTATTTGTGAAAAAAAAGGAGGGTAGCTTGCGGTTATGTGTGCATTATCGGCAGTTAAACAAGGCCATGGTAAGGAATCAGTATCCCTTACCCAGGATCGATGATTTATTCGATCAGTTACGAGGAGCACGGTACTTCTCGAAGGTAAATTTGCGGTCAGGGTATCATCAGTTAAGAATAGCTGAGGGGGACGTTCAGAAAATAGCTTTTCGGACGAGGTACGGGCATTACGAGTTCTTGGTGATGCCCTTCGGACTGACGAATGCACCAGCTGCATTCATGGACTTGATGAATCGAGTCTCTCGAGTGTACTTGGATAAATTCGTGATCGTGTTTATTGACGACATCTTGGTGTATTCCAAGAGTGTCAGGGCTCATGAGAAACATTTACGACTAGTTTTGGGTAAACTACGACAGGAATAGCTATATGCCAAATTGAGCAAATGTCAATTTTGGCTGAACAACATTGGATTCTTGGGTCACATCATATCACCCGATGGGATTAGCGTGGATCCCCAGAAAATGGAGGCAGTGACTAATTGGCCGAGACCGACAACAGTTACGGAGATACGGAGTTTTGTTGGACTAGCGGGCTACTATCGGAGATTCGTGGAGGGTTTCTCCCAGATTGCCGTACCATTGACTCGGTTAACCCGGAAAGGGGTGAAGTTCGTGTGGGAAGAGTAGTGTGAACAGAGTTTTTCAGGAATTAAAGTTTCGTTTAACCACTGCACCTGTCCTTGCGTTAACGGATAGCAGTGGGGAGTTCGTGGTTTATAGTGATGCATCGCTAGAAGGTTTGGTTTGCGTGTTGATGCAGAATGGGAGAGCTATTTCCTACGCATCTCGGCAGTTGAAGACTCATGAATTGAACTACCCTACTCATGATTTGGAGTTGGAAGCGGTGGTTCATGCTCTAAAAATCTGGAGACATTATCTGTTTGGTGTGACGTGCAGGATATACACCGACCACCAGAGTCTTAAACATCTGTTCACTCAGAAGGAACTCAACATGAGGCAGCGGAGATGGTTAGAGTTGTTAAAGGATTATGATTGTACAATTGAGTACCATCCCGGCAAGGCTAATGTAGTGGCAGATGCGCTTAGCAGGAAACCGGCGGGATCAGTTCGACACCTGAGGTTGGTGTACCTTCCCTTGTTAGTGGAGCTCCGGAAGAGCGGAGTTATGTTAGGGATGGACGATCAAGGAGCCTTGTTGGTTAGCTTTCATGTGCGACCGGTGTTGGTCGACAGGATCATCGAGGCTCAACTACAGGACCAGATATTCTGTGACTACAGAAACGAGGTTGAGACCGGATAGAGGCAGGATTTCTCCATCAGGGGCGATGGAGCATTAGTGAAACTTGGACGATTGTGTGTACATGTGGTACCAGAGTTGAGGAGAGAGATTTTAGACGAGGCACACAGTTCGGCCTATGCTATGCACCCAGGGGGGACGAAGATGTATCGTACTCTCTGGGACCACTATTGGTGGCCAGGGATGAAAAGAGAAATAGCTGAATTCGTCAGCAAGTGCTTGATCCGTCAGCAGGTCAAGGCGGAACGACAGTGTCCGTATGGGGCTATGCAGCCACTCCCGATCCCGGAATGGAAATGCGATCATATTACAATGGATTTTTTCTTCAAGCTACCGAGGACACGAAGTGGATTTGACGGGATTTGGGTTATCGTGGACCGGTTGACCAAATCATCACATTTTCTGCCTGTACGTGAGACATACAAGCCTAATCGTTTGGCCCAACTGTTCATTAATGAGATCATTTGACTACACGGTACCCCGGAGTCGATCGTGTCGGATCGAGACCCGCGTTTCACTTCCAGGTTCTGGAGGAGCCTGCAGACTGCTTTAGGTATGAACTTGCACTTCAGTATAGCATTCCACCCACAGACCGACGGACAGTCTGAACGGACGATACAGACTCTAGAGGACATGATGAGGGCCTGTGTGTTGCAATTCCAGGATTTGTGGGCTGATCGATTACCACTGATGGAGTTTGCCTACAATAATAGCTACCATGCAAGTATAGGGATGGCTCCCTATGAGGCACTGTATGGTCGACGGTGCAGAACACCGGTATGCTGGATGGAAATCGGAGAAAGAACCGCAACGGGGCTAGACTTGATGGATTTGACCCAGGAGACAGTTCAGGTTATCAGGGAAAGGTTGAAGGCGACCCAGGATCTCCAAAAGAGTTATGCTGATCGACGGATCTGAGATCTGGAGTTTGAGGTTGGTGACTTTGTGTTCTTGAAGTTATCACCATGGAAAGGGATTATCCAATTTGGACGACGTGGGAGGTTGAGTCCCCGTTATATCGGACCTTAGGAGATCGTGGAGAGGATTGGTCCAGTGGCTTATCATTTAGCATTACCTTCGAAGCTTTCCCGAGTACACGTTGTATTCCACGTGTCTATGCTACGGAAGTATCTTCGGGATGACTCTCATGCACTACCGGAACAACCGTTGGAACTGATGTCAGATTTGAGCTTCGAGGAGCGACCCGTACAGATTCTGGATCGGAAGGAAAAGGTCTTAATGAACAAGACAATTCCATTGGTTAAGGTGCTATGGCGGAACCACGATTTGGAGGAAGCGACATGGGAACCCGAGGATTTGATGAGAGGGCAGTACCCACATTTATTTGAGTAAATTTTGAGGATGAAATTTTTGTAAGGTGGGTAGGTTGTAACGACCCGAACCGGGTTTATTAATATTTTAATGTAAAATGACTATTTTGCCCCTAAGGGGGGAAAACTTTGACTTTTGACCCCGGAAAAAATTTAGACTTTGACCCATGACTATGACGTAGATCGGGACGTCACGAGTCCGTAGACAGGCGGCAGGCCGAAATCGGAGTTCGTATGAAAGAATTATGGTCACGGAAGCGTATTAGCGGAATTTACGAATCGATAACAAACAATTAAAATATTAATTAATTATGGGAATCCGTGCAAACCCTAGATTTAAATCAAACCAGTGGATGAGTGACAAGTGTCACTCATCCCAGTGACAACTATTCCCATAAAGTTGGGTCTATACCCATAGGTCCAATATTTAATACTTTATTTCCTCTCAACCAACCCTAGCCCTTGATCTCTCTGCCTAAACTGATCCTAACCCTCCATTTTCTCATGCTTTTCTCTATCCTTGCACGATCATTTCTCTCTGGGAAACACAAAACACACACATCCATTCCTTAACCGTGCAAACACTTTCCTCCCATTTTCTCTAAACCCCATCGATCGAACCAGCAACCCTCACACCACCAGACGACCACCCTCAGCACCACCATCATCCCCAGAACCCCACCATGCACCACCAGCAGCCACAACCCGTTCCCCTGGCCTGAACAGACCCGAACAGCCCCAGACCCGAGACACAAAGGAATCGGATCCAGGAAGCAAAACCCCACCTCCTCACCATCTCGACTTGAATGGAGCTCCAGTTGACACCTTGAGGACCCCAGGAACACGACTGAACGGACGACGAAGGCCATGGAGGCGACACGACGGAGGTAACGCCCAAAACCCGAGAGACCTGTTTGTTTTCCCTATTTCGAACCAACTCATTTTAACGTTTAGGGTTCAATTCTTTGGTTAAGGACATGCTCTAGGGTCAGAGACGAACTCATAAGGATCGATTTGGATGGCTGAGATGGAGTGGATAGCCGGAGAAGACGACCGGACTTTGGCCGTGAACTTCATAGAAGCCCAGGTAAGTTTCTACTGGTTTTCTTCTAGTTTTAAGGCTATAGAACCATAGAACAAACCTAGACGACTCTATAGGATTGAACCCCGTCGAAAATGGTGGCCGAAAACGGACGGTGGAAATGGGTCAAGCCGTGGGTCAACGGCGACCCGGTTCCAGTAAACGGGTTGACCCGATACTGTAGCAGTGATGACGTCATCATGCTGACGTCACCTCTGACGTCATCCTGTCAGAGATTGTCATATCAGGGGCCAACCAGAGCGTGCCATGTGTCACCTGTCAAGTGTCAGTGATGACGTCATGCTGATGTCAACATGTCGTCACTGCTGACGTCAGCAGCACTGTAGCAGCTTTGACCCATGCGTTGACCAGGCGCGTGGGGGCGCGTGTGAATAGTATTTTTGGTGGGACCGGTACCATTTTCAAGGTTTCGACGATACGAATCCAATGGTGGTGTTTTCGTGTAGATCGGAGATCGTTAAGATAGTGAAAATGGGGTTGAAGCCTCGGTTATAGTGCTCGGGTTACGTATTCGAGACGGATCTGTTCTAGGGTCTTGGTATTGGAGTTATAGGGTCCTTTAGTGACTCTCAGATATGTTAATACAGGTTTTAGCGGTCGTTGAGCAGCGAGGACCGAGCGTGAGTGGGCTGTTTGATTTATAAAAGGCTTGCATGCATAAATTGTTTTACTATTTCCACTTATGATTTCGATGAGTCTTATATGAACTGTTTATATCTGTTATTACAATGTTTTGGGCATGAGACCCGTCTGGATTATATGTGGATTTTGTTCTGGGATGTCCGGGGGGACATAGGGTAAACTATACTGTTATTGTACTGTACTTTCCTACCTGTCTATCTTGTCTCCTCCAGGGAGGGTCGTTGGCCCTGGTGGACCCTGGAGAAGTCACGGGGCCCTGACTGAGTGGAGTTGACCCTCGTTGGGCTGCTTACTCTCAGGAAGGCATGTTCGCATACCTCGGACAGTGACCGAGATACCGGGCACTTATGTACCTAGAGAGTCTTGGGTGTGAGACCCTGAGTGGGAACGCGTAGCCTTAGAACCGTGACATCATTTGGGTTGGGTTTTACAGTGCACTAATATGTTAGTTTCTCCTTTCGATTATTATTATGATTCTGTGGTTACGATTTCATTATAATACTATGTTTTCACTGCATGCATGATTTGGAAAACGGAGGGGTAAAACTTTATGATTTACTATATTATGAAATTGATTTATAAACTGTTATTTTTTGCCCACTCACTCTTTGCTTGTTTTACTGACCCCTCCAGACTGTGACACAGAAATAGAGGAGGACTCGGATGAGGAGGAGGAAGAGGCTTAGTTTGTTAGCTGTGCACCTGTACACCCCCTTGTTGGTAGGTTGAGCACCAAATAATGTACTCTGACTATTGTGCTCACGTTTTGTTATTTTACTATCCCTTGTCTGACAGCTATCGCTCTGAACAATGTTGTTGCATGTTATTTATCTATTTGAGTATTTAGTTTTAATTAAGGGTAATTTTGGTATGTTTGGAGTCGTTGTCAGACGGGAGCGGGGTACGTCCCCGGGTGGTACCAGTGGGATTGGAACAGGTCCTGTCATGTCGAATTTGCTACATGTGTGTATTGGGACTTGGGATTTTGATGTTTTGACTTTTGAGCTCTCAGGGAATTTGGATTTTGGGTTTTACATTTTAAATTTTTGATACATATGTAACAATAATGGCCACATTCGATAAATTTTATTTTTAACGTTTAAATTTTTTAAGCTCTGTTTATGTTATAGTTAGTCAGATTTTTCCAAGGTGATTTATGTACTTGATCATGTCAATTTGATTGACTCCGTTTGATGGGAAAATGTTGATAATAAAGCATTCGATGGTGAAGATGAAGATGAACCTCGAATCAGGGGTTAGGGAATGAGGGGGGCTGGGAATTAGATTTGGGTGTTAGGGTTTCAGGTGGGTCGATGGATCTTAATTTTTATTTTTGAAAATCCGAAAATACCCCTCTGTCTTTTGCCACATTAATTTCTAACTAGACAAATTTTTTGACACATGGTACTTTGACGGTCAGATGAATGAAAAATCTGACAAATATAGTTAAATATGGATGGTCATATAGATTTGGTAATTTTTTGTAAAGTTCTATAGTTTATATATAAATTTGTGGTGAGTATTATAGTTTAAGGTCTTTTATGTTGTTTTTGTTATAATTAATATAATGCTTAACAAATAACTTTTGGGCCAAAATTTATTAAAAAAAATGGTGGTTTCAGTTTGTTACTGTTTGAGTTTGCTTTTGTTTACATTTAATATAAAAAAGTTACATCAACACATATATATAGTTTGAGTTTGTTTTTATTTACAATGAATATGAAAAAGTTACATCAGCATATATATATATATATATATAATGTAAATTTAAACTTTATATAAAGGCTTATTGCACTACATGACCTACTATTATTTTTCTTAGTTAATATAGTAAATTACATATGTGACGACCCGTCCCGAATTAACGGGATTAATTAAGGATTAATTACGGATTAGTGAGACTAATCGGAGATTAGACGAGAATTAGCAGACGTTCGGGCGAAATGACGATTTTGCCCCTAGAATGAGCGAATCGTTGACTTTTTTTTCAGGTGGTCAAATGGACTTTGGCCGATGACCGTGACGTAGTTCGTGACGTCACGAGTTCATAGACAGGTGGCACGCTCGATTCCAACGTCCGAGGAGGAAGTTATGACGTTCGGAAGCCCAAGGGCATTTTGGTAATTTGGGTGAATAAGAGGTGAAAAGTTGACTTTTTGACCGAGAGGTCCAATGGCCGAGGGCCAAGGACTATTACGTAGATAAGGATGATACGAATCCATAGGCAGGCGGCACGTCGAATTCGTACGTTCGACGGCGAAGTTACGGATCACGAAAGTTCAAGGGTACTATTGCACGAATTACAAAACGACCTAACTTTTGGACTTTAGTGGGGCCCAGATATTTAATGGAGGCCCAATGGATGAGTGACAAGTGTCACCTATCCAATGGACACCATTTTCCCTTCATGCATCGACCATTCCATTTTCTCCATTCAAAACACAAAACCATTTCCCCGATCTCACATTTTCTCTCATCTCTATGCAACCCAAAACCCATTCAACCCTTACCCAATGATCATGACTGAGACCAGAGATGGAGGGCAGGATAGGAGGAAGTGGTGGCCGGCCAGAACCACCGTCCACAGCGGCGAGAGGAGGAGGAACCCGAGAGGTACTCGGTTCCACCATTTTTCCTTTTTATTTTCATTTCGCACGTTAATGTTGATTTTGGGTGATTAGAATGATCTTAGGGGGTTAATAGGAACCTAATAAGATGATTTTGAGGATGGTTTTCTGGCTGCAAAACCTGGGAACGAAAATGGAAGGTTGAACCGAAAAAGGGGAAATCGGTTTAATGGGATTTTGATGTTTTTAGGTCGTTTTGATGATTGGAAATGATAGGAAATGAAGAGATATGAATTATAGGATTAATTAGGGTTGAAATCGGACCAAAATAGAGGGAGAAAATCCTTGAACCGTTCACGCCGGTTCGGAACAGTGCATGAACAGTGAACCGGTTCAGCACAGTAACTGCTGGAGGTAGGAGATGATGAACAGTGTTTTCGACCTTCTTTGGGTCCGTGAGGGCGTGTGGGCCATAATTTGGGGAAGTGTTCAACATATGAAATCTTCTATTCGATGTAATGAAGATTTTGGGACTGGTCTCACGTCAATCGGACAACGTTTTGATATGTTTCGGGCTATCGGAAGGTTTAAAATCAGCTTAAAAATAGATAAAAGTTTGGGAAAATTACTGGCCTTTGGTAGGAGGTTAACTAAGTAGCTAGTAACCTTCTATTAAAATTTGGACAGGTTTGGGAGTCCCGGTGATAGCGATTGGCTCTGGAGAGCCTATGGCACGCAAATCGAGATGGCAGCTCAGACGGCCTGTGAGTGGACCTTTCTTTCGAATTCGATGCATGCATAAATGGTTTATAATTGTTTTAGAATATATTTCGTGATTCCTTGAGTGCATTTTATTGTGGTAGCTTAGGATCAACATATTTGCACGTTTTTCGAGGTTTTCGGCTTTATGTCGTACCTTAGCGTACTACGTTTTTAACGAGGGTTTTATAAATGGAATTTAGATTTGGAAATATGAACTCGGGCATGAGGCCTATTTGATTTACAAACTCTCAGATTTGGAGTCCATTTGATTTGACGAGGAATCGGAACTAGGGTCCATTTGAGCCATAAGATCGAACCGAGGGTCCCTTTGGTTTACGATTCGGGTTTAAAGCCCAGTTAGTGGTACTATCGGGCTTGATGCCCCGTTGATTTGTGATATTTGGCCCGACATCCATTTAGTTGAGATATCGGGCTTAAAGCCCCGTTAGTTGTGAAATCGGACATGAGGTCCTATTGGTTTATAGTTTCGGGCTTAGGGCCCAGTTAGTCGTGATATCGGGCTTGAGGCCTTGTTGATTGTGAAATCGGGCTTGAGTTCCCGTTCAGTTTATGAAATGAGTATTCGGGCATGAGACCCTGTTGAACTGAGGATTTAGGCCGAGGCCTGTGAAAGTGAGTTGAATAGGATTCGAGGAATCCTGTTGAAATGAATCGGGTATGAGACCCAGTTGAGAAATGAGTTTTGAGAAAGAAAGTATTTGAGAAAGAAAGAAAGAGATTTGAAATGAATGAACCCTCCATATGATTTATATGGTCTCCTTCAGCGTCGACCTGGAGAGTCACGATCCACAGATCAGAGTGGGTTTCCCCATAGGGATCCCGTTCCAGGAGTGGTGGTTACTTTTGTTGTGGTCCCGGACCAGATTCCGGAGAGATGAGTGGACTAGATCCAGAGAGAGAGCTTGGACTAGATCCAGTGATTGAGCCTCCCAGATGGAGATTCCTGGGAGAAGACTCGGAGTGAGACCCCGAGTAGTGTGCACACTAGATAGATATGATTAATTGTGACATTTATCGGGGATGTGTCCCCTAGGGGCTGTGTTCCCCGAGTTGGCATCTTCTCGGAAGTGCCGCGGATGGGTTATACGTATGACGGTACGTATGAGATTTTATGGAAAAGTGATTTGAGGGCGGAGACCCTGTGTTTTATGTTTCAGAACGTGATTTGGGGCGGAGACCCCTGTATTTGAATTTATGAAAGTGATTTGGGGCGGAGACCCCGTTTATGATATTTTGAGAATGGTTTTGGGCTGAGTCCCTAGTGATTTGACCTACGAGTTTGAGTTATGATTTCGGGTCGAGGACCCAAATGAATTTATGGGTCATGACGGTTTATGGGAACTGGGCATGAACCCTTGAAAGGTTTGACATGTTTGATAAATGGTTTTATGAATGTTTGATAAACGGTTTTGAATGCATGCATATGCTTTTATGAAGGGCATAAATGTCTTATGCGAAAGAGTTTTTAATAAATTATTATTTTTGTTCACTCACGACTTTTCGTGTTTTAATGCCCTTCAGGTTGATCGCGGATGCGGACTGTAGCAGAGACGAGACATCACTCCCTCCTCCTACGATCCTGACGCACTCTGACACCCCGGCGAGGGCTAGAGATGGAATTTTCCCTGGTCTGACACTTCGTGTCAGACGGGATCAGGCGGGTCCCACGTTTATTTCGGGGGATTTGGGACCGGTCCTGCATGTTTTTCTCTGGAGTACGCGCATGTCGAGGATGTGATGTCTGGGAAGTCATAACAGCCTGTCATCAACCTGATAGTTAGGGCATTAGTACGAGGTTTTGGTAGAATCGAACCTTAGTTAGATGGTGTTTAACAGGTGATACGGTAGTTTGAGATTTGATTGGCATCGGAGGCCACATGTTTCGATATTTGATTCCGAGGAGGATTAGTATTCATGTGAATCCGACGGCTTAGAACCGTAGCGTTACTGGTGAGTAGGATCCCGTGGATCAGTAGACACAGTATGACGACTTGAGAGTCATAACCGCTCGATGGTTTGGACGTGTCAGATAGAGGATGTACAGATTAAGACCAGAGGTGGTCAGAGGTCAGGGTCGCCCGGTTTACGATGACCCTGTACGACTACAGTCAAGACGGTTGGAAATAGAAATGTGTGATCCTGTTTGGCATGTATTGCCATGTTTCGGTGTGTCGAATCCCGGTGGGATGTCGACTGACAATGGATGCCCTAGTGTGGCTGTCGTGGGAATCAATAGGATATGATTGCGACGTTTAGTCGTTGTGCAGTATTGGGCCCGGAGTATGGCCAATTCCTTGTGAGGCCAACGGCCGAGAGCCGTAGAGTTACGAGAGGACGAGATCCTCAGTGTGTAGTTTTGGCTGGTTGGGTACCAGTATTGGAGTATGACGACTCTTCGGAGTCGAGATCGAAGGATCGGTCAGGATGGTAGGGCTGCAGTGGGCAGCCGGGTTTGTGGTAACCCTAGTAAGTGATTGATTGGACAAGTTACTAGGATTGTAATACTTGTGATCGGATCCTGAGGTGGACCGATCAGTGGATGTTGTGCGTTGAGAGGTTAGTACCAGCGGTGAGACTACCGCATAGTTTTGGGAGTCTCGGTAGCAGGGTATTTGTGGGATTAGTCTGCACGAGGTGGCAGACGTTGCTATCGACGGACATGATTGAGTCTTATCGAGTTGGATAGACTCAGGTTGGCGTGACGATTGTGACGGTAGGATTTGTCAGTCGTTACGAGGATACGAGGTGTGCGAGTGACGCATAGTACGAGCAGTGATTCTAGATTCGACACGGTGACGGCTGAGTCCGATCGCAGAATGAGATGTTGACCTTGGGTGTTGGCACACTTGCCACGCCCTTGTGAATGTGGTAGTTGTGAGTGGGACAGAGAGGATCCCAAGTGGCTCAGTGTGAAGTACGGGAGTACTTGGTATGGAGACCAGTTTCCCCAGTGTTGGAGATTAGTTTCCTCAGTGATGGATACCCGTTTCCCAGTGTTGGAGACCAGTTTCCTCAGTGATGGAGACCAGTTTCCCCAGTGACAGAGATCAGTTTCCCTAATGCTACGAGATTGAGTCGCGAGGGTGTACTCAGAAGTAGGGAAGTGAAAAGTGAGTTATGGACGCGTGGATGGTGTCCAGTTGAGTTGTGGACTTTTGGTTGACTACGGTTGACCATACCTCCTATGGTGAGGACATGGAAATCGTTGCCTGTAGGATACAGGAAATGTTCGGGTGATGAGTGAGTTTCGCCTTTGGATGAGAAACATGTTTCGAACGAGATTGGAACTTCGGAATCAAGAGAAGTTGTGACTGAGACGTTGAGAAGAGTGCTTGATTCCGTAATGTAGTTGGATAGTCCGAGATCACTGAGTGTGACTCTTTGGTAGATAGTGTTGAGTGTCGGAGGATGACATTGGATGACCTTTGATGTCATTATTCTGGATTTGTTCCTAGGTGGGGCGACGATGAGTGATATGACAACTAGGAGTTCAAGAGGGTGTAAGAACCGAACACCTAGGTTGTGGGTCAATTTTGATTGACTTGACGAGTAGATGGTATTTAGCGTCACAGGATGTGACGAGTGAGTGTTCGAGGTGATGGACTGATGTTCGCCTGATGACGGATGGTTGGGGTCTGGACCATAGTTGGAGTGCGGACAGTCGTGTGTGGTTGGACGTTGCCAGAATGCAATCCTTGTGTAGGTCGGGTGACGCCCCGATGTTGAGGTGTTACTCGTGCACCGGTGTGTTGTGCACGTTAGATGATGGGATTGACTAAGGTCAATAGATATGTCCGGTTGAGATGGCCCGAGAGTTTGAGTTGGTAGTAGGTTGAATAAAATCTTAGTTGGACATGAGGGGAGATCGGATTTAATCCGATAGTCAGTTTGGAGACTCGAGGTGAGTCTAGATGACTAGTATCGTTGAATGGTGTGAGATACGATACGAGGACTCGAGGGCGAGTCGAGATCAGAGTAGAGCAGCGAAGCGCAGTGGAGCCGGGAGTTGCCAGCTGGACACGATGGTTGTGACCTGTGATGGTCACAGATTTATAGATATCTGATACGTTCGGATCAAAGTAGTTGATGGGACTCTCAGAAGAGTCAGTTTGGGGAATAGGAAATCGAGAAAGTTAACTGGAGCGAGTGTTTAGAGTCAGTTTGGACATAGGTCTGAGGATGACCTATGAGATGGGATTTGTACCATTGAGATGGCAGAATTTATAGGGTGTTGTCAGATCGGATGCTGAGTAGGATGCCAGCTGGAGTGTGTTAGCCTTAGTGGGACTGCGTTTCCAGTTTGACGATTGTCAGATGGAAGTGTCAGAGAGTCAGAATGAAAACCATTGGGATGTCAATCTGGTATCTTTGACCTGTCTAAGTGAGTGACAGGCGAGATTGACGAGTGTCGATGTTTGGTCTCGAGTGAGACGTGCAAGCAGACGTATAGTTCTCGAGAGCGAGTTGGAGCTTTGGAGGCTCTAGTGACGGTACGTACTGAGGACGGTACCGATGAGTACGGTATGTGTGTTGGACGTGTACTGCTACACGAGTATTCTCGTGCGAGTGCAACGATCCGTTTCAAGGAATAAGATTGGATTCCACAGTTGGTCACAATCTTTCGGGCGGACGAGAATTAGACGAGAATTAGCGGACGTTCGGGCGAAATGACGATTTTGCCCCTAGAATGGGCGAATTGTTGACTTTTTCTTCAAGTGGTCAAATGGACTTTGGCTGATGACCGTGACGTAGTTCGTGACGTCACGAGTTCATAGACAGGTGGCACACTCGATTCCGACGTCCGAGGAGGAAGTTATGACGTTTGGAAGCCCAAGGGCATTTTGGTAATTTGGGTGAATAGGAGGTCAAGAGAGGTCCAATGGCCGGGGACCGAGGACTATTATGTAGATAAGGACGATACGAATCCATAGGCAGGCGGCACGTCGAATTCGGACGTTCGACGGTAAAGTTACAGTTCACGAAAGTTCAAGGGTACTATTGCATGAATTACGAAACGACCTAACTTTTGGACTTTAGTGGGGCCCAGATATTTAGTGAAGGCCCAATGGATGAGTGACAAGTGTCACCGATCCAATGGACACCATTTTCCCTTCATGCATCGACCATTCCATTTTCTCCATTCAAAACACAAAACCATTTCCCCGATCTCACATTTTCTCTCATCTCTGTGCAACCCAAAACCCATTCAACCCTTACCCAATGATCATGACTGAGACCAGGGATGGAGGGGAGGACAGGAGGAAGTGGTGGCCGGCCAGAACCACCGTCCACAGCGGCGAGAGGAGGAGGAACCCGAGAGGTACTCGGTTCCACCATTTTTCCTTTTTATTTTCATTTCGCACGTTAAGGTTGATTTTGGGTGATTAGAATGATCTTAGGGCGTTAATAGGAACCTAATAAGATGATTTTGAGGATGGTTTGCTGGCTGCAAAACCTGGGAACGAAAATGGAAGGTTGAACCGAAAAAGGGGGAAATCGGTTTAATGGGATTTTGATGTTTTTAGGTCGTTTTGATGACTGGAAATGATAGGTAATGAAGAGATATGAATTATAGGATTAATTAGGGTTGAAATCGGACCAAAATAGAGGGAGAAAATCCCTGAACCGTTCACGCTGGTTCGGAATAGTGCATGAACAGTGAACCGGTTCAGCACAGTAACTGCTAGAGGTAGGATACGATGAACAGTTTTTTCAACCTTCTTGGGGTCCGTGAGGGCGCGTGGCCCATAATTTGGGGAAGTGTTCAACATATGAAATCTTCTATTCGATGTAACGAAGATTTTGGGACTGGTCTCACGTCAATCGATCATCGTTTCAATATGTTTCGGGCTTTCGGAAGGTTTAGGAACGGTTTAAAAATAGTTAAAAGTTCGGGAACATTACGGGGCTTTGGTAAGAGGTTAATTAAGTAGTTAGTAACCTTCTATTAAAATTTGGACAGGTTTGGGAGTCCCGCTGATAGCGATTGGCTCGGGAGAGCCTATGGCACGCAAATCGAGGTGGCAGCTCGGACGGTCTGTGAGTGGACCTTTCTTTCGAATTCGATGCATGCATAAATGTTTTATAATTGTTTTAGAATATATTTTGTGATGCCTTGAGTGCATTTGATTGTGGTAGCTTAGGATCGACATATTTGCACGTTTTTCAAGGTTTTCGGCTTTATGTCGTACCTTAGCGTACTACGTTTTTAACGAGGGTTTTATAAATGGAATTTGGATTTGGAAATATGAACTCGGGCATGAGGCCCATTTGATTTACAAACTCTCGGACTTGGAGTCCATTTGATTTGACGAGGAATCGGACCTAGGGTCCATTTGAGCCATACGATCGGACCGAGGGTCTCTTTGGTTTACGATTCGGGTTTGAGGCCCAGTTAGTGGTACTACGGGGCTTGATGCCCCGTTGATTTATGATATCGGGCCCGAGACCCATTTAGTTGAGATATCGGGCTTAAAGCCCCGTTAGTTGTGAAATCGGACATGAGGTCCTGTTGGTTTATAGTTTCGGGCTTAGGGCCCAGTTAGTCGTGATATCGGGCTTGAGGCCCTGTTGATTGTGAAATCGGGCTTGAGTCCCCGTTCAGTTTATGAAATGAGTATTCGGGCATGAGACCCTGTTGAATTGAGGATTTAGACCTAGGCCTGTGAAAGTGAGTTGAATCGGATTCGAGGAATCCTATTGAAATGAATCGGGTATGAGACCCAGTTGAGAAATGAGTTTTGAGAAAGAAAGTATTTGAGAAAGAAAGAAAGAGATTTGAAATGAATGAACCCTCCATATGATTTATATGGTCTCCTCCAGCGTCGACCTGGAGAGTCACGATCCACAGACCAGAGTGGGTTTCCCCATAGAGATCCCGTTCCAGGAGTGGTGGTTACTTATGTTGTGGTCCCGGACCAGATTCCGTAGAGAAGAGTGGACTAGATCCAGAGAGAGAGCTCGGACTAGATCCAGTGATTGAGCCTCCCAGATGGAGATTCATGGGAGAAGACTCGGAGTGAGACCCCGAGTAGTGTGCACACTAGATAGATATGATTAATCGTGACATTTATCGGGGATGTGTTCCCTAGGGGCTGTGTGCCCCAAGTTGGCATCTTCTCGGAAGTGTCGCGGATGGGTTATACGTATGACGGTACGTATGAGATTTTATGGAAAAGTGATTTGAGGGCGGAGACCCTGTGTTTTATGTTTCAGAAAGTGATTTGGGGCGGAGATCCCCGTATTTGAATTTGTGAAAGTGATTTGGGGCGGAGACCCCGTTTATGATATTTTGAGAATGGTTTTGGGCTGAGTCCCTAGTGATTTGACCTACGGGTTTGAGTTATGATTTCGGGTCGAGGACCCAAATGAATTTATGGGTCATGACGGTTTATGGGAACCGGGCATGAACCCTTGAAAGGTTTTGACATGATTGATAAATGGTTTTATGAATGTTTGATAAACGGTTTTGAATGCATGCATATGCTTTTATGAAGGGCATAAATGTCTTATGCGAAAGTGTTTTTAATAAATTATTATTTTTGTCCACTCACGACTTTTCGTGTTTTAATGCTCTTCAGATTGATCGCGGATGCGGGCTGTAGCAGAGAAGAGACATCACTCCCCTCCTCCTACGATCTTGACGCACTCTGACAGCCCCGGCGAGGGCTAGAGATGGAATTTTCCCTGGTCTGACACTTCGTGTCAGACGGGATCAGGCGGGTCCCACGTTAATCCCGGGGGATTTGGGACCAGTCCTGACATTCCCACATTCCTAGAGGGGGGTGGATTGTAAGACCCGTGTCCTGGAGGAAACGGTGAACAATCCCACATTCCTGCGAGGGGGGAATGGTCTGGGAAGGAAATGGTGGTGTGCCTTAATGGTGTAGGCACACACCTATCTAGCACGAGGCCTTTTGGGAGCTCAAGTGGCTTTGGGGGGGATTGGAACCCCAAAGTTAAGCGAGTTGACGCTGGTGCAATTCCATGATGGGTGACCCCCTGGGAAGTTGCACCGTGAGCTCCCGAAAACAAAACCGTGAGGGCAAGGGCAAGGAGGCCCAAAGCGGACAATATCGTGCTAGATGAATCGGGACCTGACAGAAGAGGGTCGGGTCCTGAAAATTTGGTATCAGAGCCAGACCCCGACCGGGAAGTGTGCCAGCAAGGACGCTGGGCCCTAAGGTGGGTGGATTGTAAGACCTGTGTCCTGGAGGAAACGGTGAACAATCCAACGTTCCTGCGAGGGGGGAATGGTCTGGGAAGGAAATGGTGGTGTGCCTTAAAAGTGTAGGCACACACCTATCTAGCACAAGGCCTTTTGGGAGCTCAAGTGGCTTTGGGAGGGATTGGAACCCCAAAGTTAAGCGAGTTGAGGCTGGTGCAATTCTATGATGGGTGACCCCCTGGGAAGTTGCATCGTGAGCTCCCGAAAACAAAACCGTGAGGGCAAGGGCAAGGAGGCCCAAAGCGGACAATATCCACTTAATAATTTCTTCTTCTTTTTTTCAGCCAAAAAAAAAAACAAAGTGTTTTATGAGCGATGTACATGGACGAGCATCCTTTAATTAAAAGAGATACATTGACTATAATTTTCCCTTTTTGTTGTCGTGGCTTTTGGGACCCAGAATAAATCTAAATTATATAATCTCTCATGCAAGAGGAGGACGGCATAAACTACACTTAACATTCCTCTCCCCCCACCCCCCCAAAAAAAAAGCAAAAAAATCTCTGTAATCGCCAGAGTGACCTACACGTCCTCCTTGAAGCCCCTCGCCCTCTCATTTTTCAATGCCTGTCACACTTATAATTCGGATCACCACACGACCCATTCTCTCCCAATTTCACAAAGCATACCCAATCCCACATAATCTTTCTCACCCTTTTGAGAAGTTCAACATTCAACAACCCACCACAGAAAGCTAGGAGACAAAAAATCCAGTGTTTTGCCTTTTTCCTTATTCTCTGCTTCTTTTTTCGCTTCCAGGGGGGGGTCTTCTTTGTTTTTGCCTCTTATTATTTGGGTAATCTCCAACACAGACGATTGTTACCTTTATTGGGTTTCCTCCCACACATCAAATTCTCTCACTTTCTGCCAATTCTCTCACTGGGTTTCTTCATTTTCTCCAAATTTATAACCAAACCACTTTGATTATGCTTTTTCTGTAATGCGCGTGCTTGATTTTTGGGCAATTGGTCACTGCTAGCTTGGGTTTTCTTTGTGGCTGTTGATGAGTTGAGGGTCTTTGGGCTGTTGGAGCTCTTTCAAGTTCCAAGGAAATGGCGGGAGGAGATAAGAGTGATAAAGAATCAGAGAAAGAAAATCAAGATGACACTGACAATGCGTTAGTTGGGGGGGTTCCCAGGCAAATGAGTCAGACTTCTGTTTCTGCAGCTGAGGAGGAGGAAGACGAAGAAGGAAGCAACATGATTGTGTTGGGTCCTCAATGCACTCTTAAAGAACAGATTGAGAAGGATAAGGTAAAAAGATTGCATCTTGAATTTTATTTTTATTTTTTTTAATGTCTTCTTTGTTTATGTAAATTTTTGGGTGGTTGACATTCTTTTGTTGATGCTCCGGTGGTTGACTTTGTTGAATCAGGATGATGAGAGTTTGAGGAGGTGGAAGGAACAGCTTCTTGGGGCCGTGGATTTTGAGAATGTTGGAGGTATCAAGTTTCATTTCATTATCATCATCATCATTATCAACTCAGCCTTTATGATATTACTAGAATTGCATTCCAGAATATTTGAATTTAATTATGTCAGTTCCCTTTGACTTTAATCTAGCACTGTTGATGATAGCCAATGATCAAAGTTGTTAATAATTGAAAATTATTAAAGTGTAACTTTCCTTAACCTCCTTGCTCTTCAATTTGATGACCTGTCTTTTTCTTGCTTAATAATGATTTCTTAATCCTTATCTTAAAAATGTTTATATTTCTATTCATCGATAGTTCCTTGTTATGATTGTTTGCAATGAAAATTTCACGTGAGAATGTGACATGTTTCTTTGTTTTGATCTACAATTCCATCATCGATTGTCATGTCACATATATGTGCAGGAAAAAAGACAAAGGATCATCTTGGAGAAGTTGTTCTGTTTGGGTTATAAGCCTAGTTGTGAACCTAATATTTAGTTACATTTTGAATTTCTCTACTGTTGTGCTTGCCTATATAGTTCTATGAATCTCTTTCATGTAGGCTCCGTGATGCTTAGGTCCCCATGCTTAGGTTGCCTTAAAAATTCCAAAAAATTGCCGAACCTGGAATACTTCTACTTAATTTATAATATTCTCCGCTTTCATGAGAAATATTATCGTGATCATAACATGGATATGAGTTATAAATGAACATTCACTGAATTAAACGTTAAAAACCTGTTAATTCATGTCAATGTTACTCATTATGAGCACTTTAGAGCTGATTGCTTCCCTTTTTTTCTGCATAAGCTATATCTGGCAGCTTAAAACTTGTATTTGTGGCTTGATAGTAAAACAAGTATAATTGTTCATTTTGAAAACTATGAGTCCTTCACATCTGTCATTTTACCTGACGTTTGAGAACTTGCTGCCATTGATTGTGTACGATAGAGAAGCAAATTTCAATTGTCAGTGTGCTTTTTTATTTCCTTTCTTCTTTTTCTCGCTTTGCAACCAACCTCAGCATCTATAGTTGGTCATATAATGCGGTTATCTTAATTGGAGAGTCCTGCAAAGCTGCATTCTCTGCTAGTGCGATGGTAAGGGTGCTTATTTGGAAATAAGAATTGGGCTTTCTGCATTCCAACTCTCTGTTTCTAATGTTTTTCGATCCATGGAGACTAGATTTCTTAAGTATGTGCTATCCAATCTCTTTTCATTTCATTTCTTGCACATAGTAATTAATTCCCTTGTTTTACAACAGAAACTCTTGAACCAGAAGTGAAGTTGATTCACCTGTCAATCCTCTCTCCCGGAAGACCTGACATTGTTCTTGAAATCCCGGAAGATGGGAAACCCAAAGGCTCGTGGTTTACACTGAAAGAAGGTAGTCCTCACAACCTGAAGTTCTCCTTCCAGGTTACCAATAACATTGTATCCGGCCTCAAGTACACCAACACTGTTTGGAAAACTGGTGTCAAGGGTAAGCAAGCTATTTCCATGCACATTGCCTCGTCAAATGCAACACCAAGCACTCGAATTGTTATACTTACAAGGATTTTAATTTCAGTCGACAGCACAAAAGAGATGATTGGAACTTTCAGTCCTCAGCCAGAGCCTTACATCCATGTGATGCCCGAAGAGACTACGCCTTCAGGCATATTTGCAAGAGGATCGTATTCTGCAAGATCAAAGGTATGTCTATTGGCAAGAGGATTATATTCTCACTATAATTAACTGAGTGAATTGATCTTATCAAGCTGCAGAGAGTCTGATTCTGTTGTTTTTCTCTTTTGGTCTTTGCAGTTTCTCGACGATGATAATAAATGCTACTTGGAAATCAATTACACCTTCGATATTCGAAAGGATTGGGCTGCTAAATAAACAAATAATTTCCAATGAGCACCTGAGACTCTCTTTCATTCGGCTGATGTTCTTACACTGCAATTAGTCTAAGATTTATCTTTCCAATTAATGATATCCAGATATTACTTACTTCCATGGTTATGCTAAGTTTGTTACTTGATTTTCATAAGATTGGATTGCAAAAGAAAGACAGGGAGTGTTTGTGTGCGTGTTTATGTGGGGGGATTCTTTGGTTACTGCCTTCAATAAAAGGTGAGCTTAGAATTTGTTCTTGTCTTTGATTCTTTACCTGCTTTGCTTTATGGCCTATCCATCTTGATTTGAAAAGTTGGTTTTTTTATGCAACGACATTATATGAGGGGATTGTACATAATGATTATCGATTTTACTCTTTCTATGAGAATTGAACTCGAAATTTTAATTACAATGGACAGAAATATCAATAGATGGTAGTACTAGTTGTCATTTTAAAGTCTATTTAGTATTTACTAAGATATATGGAGGGCTATCGACTAGGTATTGATCTACTAGTACTTCTCTATCTATGTTGAAAAAGTTGTCAAAGTTCGAATCTCCCGACCTCACCTTTTGAGATTATAAACTCAAAAAGTTTCTAGTATTTTAAGCTAATCTTAATTATCAAATGCTTAAGATTCACACCCAAACAAGAGTTGTTCAGTTCAAATCCTTTTTAATGAGGATGTCCCATTTTCTAGTACAAAAACAGAAGGGTTCAAAGGAGTCACATTCTCAAGCCTCTTTTGAATGGAAGGTGCCTAAGATTCTCAGATTCAGAGATGAATACCCACTACTGAAAGTAACCACCTTTCTATATTTTTTAATCAGATTTGGAATTTGCCAAAATCAGCTTTGATTTGGCCATCCTGGCTGTTTCCTGCACTTGATAATAACCCACCATCCTCCCATCTCTTGATTTGTTGTCATTCAATTTTTTGGACTTGGCCATTGACATTTTAGGAACCTGTGCTTTCTTTTTTCACAAAGGCCAATGACAGGCCCTTCATCTTCTTCCTCCTTGGGTTCATCTTCTTCCTTCCATCTGGAAGCCATGGCAGCTCCTTGAAGCCATGTTTATGTTTAGATTTTCTTTTGGATGCATGACTTATTGAATCTACAAGTTTATAGCTTGCTTGAATTTAAATGTGAGTTGGTTTACTAGAGAAACGAAATGGTTGTGATGTTTTCGGAATTTTTTGAATTCGTTTCAAGAGAAGTGAGCATTTTTTGTAATGCTGAGTAATGTGATATGCCGCAACTTCCGGTTGCCAGAATATGGCATGGACGCCGTGGGTTGTTCCTGGTAGCTGTATGTCTTAATGTTGTTATAAACCAAAACTTGTTATCGCAATTTTCATTTCTCTTTGTTATGTACTTGGGTAAAAATCAGATTTTCTACATGGTGAAATTGATCCTTCCTAAATACCAGCATGTTCGTTTGGCGTTAATGGAAATGTGAAATGAATGAATCTGAGAAGTTTACATAAACTTGGTGCTACCATGGCTTCCAGATGGAAAGAAGAAGACCAGGAACCCAATGAGGAAGTAGATGAAGTGGCTATCATTCCTCTTTGTTAAATCTAATTTTTATTTTTTAAATTATTTTCTCTCTATTCATTAAATTATAAATATAGTATTAATGCCTAATATAAAAATTTCTATCTATATTTAATTTATAATAAAATTATTGTACATGTTCATACCATATCGGCCCAGACCGAGTATGAAGCCCATACAGACTGCAGGCCCAGCTCATTACCAAAACAGTACCAATCTGGACCAATCTTGGAGGCCCAGCCCTCGGCTTGGCTCGACATGTCGGCCCAGACCGACCTAGAGGTCCAGCCTCTTCTGACACCATGCCACTAGCCGACTCTGGAGGTCTAGCCCCTGTCGGTCGGTGAGTCGGCCCAGACCGACCTATCGGCCCAACACCGCCGCCTAGCACAAACCCAAGGGGTCCAGGCCCACTCATGCGAACAAACCCTAGCAGGGTCTAGATGGCACCTCCACGTGTCAGTCCCATAACAATTGACATTTGTCCCACATCCGAAGAATACAATTATTATATTCACCACATCCATATAGAGGGGGTTTATTTGTCGTACAAAGGTAACTAAGCAATTACTATTCACTACAACTTTTACAGTATACTTTCCACCACCCACTCTACACCTTAGACCGACTACTAACTTGGGCGTCGGAGTACCTTTGGGCTGGTACCACACCGGTGCCTATACTCTGGCCGACTGGCCAGTTTCCTTCTTTTTCAGGTCTACACAGGGCACGTGGCAGAGCAGTATTCCCTCCCTAAATTGGCACATTTTGTGCATCAATAGTTTGGCGCCGTCTGTGGGAAACTGACTAAGTTTGCCCTCCACTCTTCCAAGCCTAAAATGTCGTTACCCTCCCATCTTCCAGCATGCAAGACAATGTCGATGGCGAAGTCACACCCGTGACCGGCCGAGGGCCAAGGGACACCTCCCCCGATGTGCTCTAGGCGTTGGAAAAGCTAAAACGGGACATGGCCGAAATCAGGGCCAATGGCTCTCAGGCCGAGGCACGCTATACCGAGCTCAGCGGGCAGTACACCAAGGTCGTGGCCCAACTACAGACTGCTCAGGTCGAGCTAAATGCCTGCCGTGCTCAGGATGAAATCCGTCAGGCCGACCTCGTAGTGGCCGAATACGTAGAACACGCCGAAAGAATCCGACGGGCTGCAAACAAGGACAAGGCTGCAACCACGGCCGCGCCAATAGAGTAGGGCCAGAAACTCTTGGTCATTCCTGCAAAAAGCGCACAAGGCACGAGGATCTACAGCGACGCTCGCGAAGCCTTGAGTGACACCTCCCGACTGGAGCGCAGGCAACTGAGCCCGATCCGCCTCGAGTTCCCCGCTGACAAAGACCTACGGGCAATAGAACAAACCGGTCGGACGAGACCCGAGGTAGGCCCGCGCCAACATTCCCGTGGCGGGAATCCCCCCATCTCGGTGACCGACGGAGCGGATTCTTCCTAAGAAATCTTGAGTGCCGGAAGTCCGAACGCCCCCGGGCAGTACAAGGTCCCAGCGAGACCGAGGAAACTTGTCACGGCTGAACATGTCATTACCTCAGCAGGGGACCAACTACCCATGCCTGAGCAAGGCTCCCAGCGCCGACCCAATGGTCCAACAGCTCCTCGATCGCGTGCGGTGCCTCGAGGCCGAGAAGGGGACACCCTAGACACACACTTGGGGAGGACCTAGCTTGGGGCCGTCCACGGATCGGAGCAACTTCTTCCAACATGCCAACACAATTAAGCCACTGAAGATTCCCCTCTATACCTGTCAGACCAACCCAATCAACCACCTTAACAACTTCCGATCGGCCTTCTCCTTCTCAAGTCTAACCGACGAGGCCTGCTGTTTGGTTTTCAGTTCTACCCTCACCGATGCTGCCATCAACTGGTTCTACCGCTTAGAGCCTGGCTCTGCCGACTCTTTTGCACAGCTCACGAAGGTTTTTCTAAATCAGTTCATGATCCAAACTGACAGGCTCTTCTCCGCCGAGGATCTCTTCCTCCTGAGGCAAGGGGAAACAGAGACCCTACGTGCGTACGCTGCTCGATCCGCCTGGAATACTCCCGGTGCACCGAGTCCGACGATAGGATGGCTTTCACGGTGTTCAAGGGCGGCCTGTGCGAGTCCCAATTCAGGTATGCCGCACATACTCAAGGTTGGACTACTTATAATGAGTTAATGAAATAGGCAGCCATTCCCGCCAAGGCTGAGCTGTTTCCTAGCAAACACAGCAGCCGGCCCCCTAGCAGACCGCGTCAGGTCAGACCCAGCATCACAACTCCCCGAGCGGAAAGAGGAAAGACTACACTCCCTCCTACTGCTCGGGAAAGAAGGGAAGAAACCAAAACCACCATGGGCCCCGCCAGGGACAGGTCCAGCATGAGAATCGACCCAACGAACAACAAACCGAGCGCCCTCATCCTCGGTCCAAATTCGAAACCTACACGATCCTGAACACGTCGTATGAGAACGTGCTGATGAACGTGGAAGGTATAATCCCCAATCCGACCTGGACTCCCGGCACAGGCCGACTGGCCAAGAATACTGGCGTCTATTTCCAGTACCACAAGTATAATGGCCACAACATTGATCAATGTGTGGCCTTCCGAGACCTGGTCGAAGCCTTGGTATGAGACGGAAAAATCAATCAGTTCTTACAAAACGCCCCGCAGCAGCCCCGGCACCCCCTGATTAACACGATAAACGGCAGCACCTCCATCTCTTCATCTCTAGCATCTAACCGAGCCAAGAAAGACTTCCTCCGCAACATGAAGCACAACCAACAGGTCTTCCAGGTGGCGGATGGCCGAGCGCGGAAGGTGGCGCGTACCAGCTGGGAGGCCATCTCTTTCTCGGAAGAGGAGGAGCAAGGGGTGATCTACGCGCATGACGACCCACTCGTCATCCGCGCCATCATCAGCAAGTTCGATGTTGGTCGGATCATGGTTGACACCGGCAGCTCGGTCAATGTCATTTTTATGGAGGCTTATAAACAGCTTCAACTCAAAGAGGTCGAGCTAGACCGATCCCCTTCCCAACTGTTCGGTTTTACCGGGGACTCCATCGTTCCAACCAGCACTGTCAACTTGCCTATCACGGTCGGCGATAACCCGAAGCGCACAACCGTTATGGCGCCCTTTCTTGTGGTTGATTGCACGAACGCGTACAATGTCATCCTGGGCCGCGGACTTATCAACCAACTCCGATCCATTATCTCCACCCATCTCCACCTTATGAAGTTCTCGACCTCAATGGGCATTGGACAAGTCCCTGGAGACCAAAGGGCAGCTCGGACCTGAAATTCCACCACTATCGCTGGAAAGGTTATCACCCAGCCTATATAAACTTTAGCCGTTTCCAGGTCTGCTTTCGAGGCTGACCCAATTGATCCGCAGGTTGCCCAACATCAACGCGACGGGCCGATCGAGGACCCCCACGACCACTCTACCGCGCCACACCCTCAACCGATCAAGGAGGTAGAAGAGGTCATCCTCTCGCACGACATCACCGACAGGAAGGTCAAAATTGGCACTACACTGAGCCCAGCTGTAACGACCCGTCCCGGGAGTCGGGATTAGCGAAGTGATTAGTGACGGATTAGTAAGGTATAATCGGTGGTTAGTTGGCTACTGTTGGACATTAGGTGTAGAAGGACGATTTTGCCCCTAGTTTGGGCAAATTGTTTACTTTTAGTTTGGGCTGTCAATTGGGTTTTTACCGATGACTGTGACGTAGTTCGGGACGTCACGAGTCCGTAGACAGGTGGCACACCCGATTCCGACATCCGAGGAGGAAGTTATGATGTTCAGAAGATTGAGGGCACTGTCGTAATTTGGTTAAAATAGAGGGAAAAGTTGACTTTTTAAATGACAAGGTTTCTCCACGCAAACCGAGGACCGTTAGGTAGATCTCGTCGTCCTGAGTACAACGGCAGGCGGCATGCCTTCATCGGACGTAGGACGAGTGAGATACGGGTCTAGAACGGCGAAGGGTAAAATCGTAAATTGGACAAGGAGGGGTATTTTGGTCTCTCTGTGCTTTGGGATGCGTGCAAATTGGATGAGGACAAGTGTACAGAGCTGATTGGGTATTTTAAATGTTGTCCATGGAGTGATGAACACGTGGGGGACACCTAGAGGTTTCTAGGAGATTATTGTGTGCACGACTTAAAATTGCACCATTGTGAACCGTGCAATCGTTCAAAGAGCAGAAAACAGGGAGTTGAGACCGTGAGGATTGTTGATCGATTTTCTATGTGTGGAGGCTTGGGGCTTGAGTGGTTGAACAGGACGGGTTGGTGAGTGAGTGTTTGTGTTTCAGAGAGGGTTGGACGGTGGTTGTGTGTGTGTGTGTGTCGTGCCCGGAAACCAGGAGACAGAGCAGGGACACCGTGCACAGTTGTGCACCCCAGTTGATCAAACCATCAAATTGGAGGGGTGGAGGTGTTCAGTGACTTGAGAGAAGTCATGTGGACTCAGTGAATTTCGGCGGAGCTCACGGTGGAGGTCGGCAGGCAAGTTTACTCTGTTTTTCCAGTTTTATTCAAAGTGAAAGTCGTGAGGTTTGGAGGGTTGTCAAAGGTTTCTAAGGATCCTATTAGCTCTAGGGGGGTTTGAACTGGAGCTTCACGGTGGCCGTGGGTGGCCGGAGAAAGAAACTCAGATTTTCTCAGTTTTCTTCAAGTTTTGGACGATGGGATTTGGTTCTTTATTTCAGGAATTAAGTAGTGGAATCAATTACCCAGACTAGGACGAAGCTATTAGGATTGTTTGAACGGAAAATGGTTGGAAAATGACGAAGAACCGCCCTCGCCGGTTCAGGCCGGTCGAACGTCTGAGGAAGACGATGAACAGTGCCACTGTTGTAGGAGCGTGAAGCCCACGCGCAGCCCCTTTGGGCGGCGCATGAGGGCGCGTGAGGAAGATTCTGGGGATGTGTCCAACATGATTTTGAGTCTAATTTTTGTAACGAATCTTTTGGGATAGGTTTCGGGACGATCGGACGTTGTTTCGGGTTAGTTCTGCGTGATCGAAGGTTTAGGGTTCCGTTTATAGTACGCTTAGAAGTTCGGGAAATTTATGGGATTTGAGTAGGACTTTTGTGAAGTAGTTAGTAACCTCGTTATGGGCTTTGGACAGGTTCAAGAAAGCCGAGGATGGCGAACTGGCCGGGAACGGCGTAAGTGCTCGTGTATCGAGGCGACATCTGAATGGTCTGTGAGTGGACTTTGCTTTATAACTCTTGATGCATGCATATATGTTTTTATATGTTTTCTATACTTGATTCTATGATTTTATTTATGACTGTGATGGTTTACGGTTTGTGCACGTTGTTCGAGGAAATGACGGTATTTCACGTTTTACGAGATTTGATGGATATCCTGATTTGAACCTGGTTTTAATGGTTTGATTTCGGGATTTGAAATATGATTTGATTTCAAGGTTTTAAAACGGATTTTGGAAAAGTGATTTTGGGCTGGGAGCCCTGTTCTTGTGATTTCGGAAATGATGTTTCGGCTTTGGTTTTCGAGATTTGGAAAGGAAGTCTTGATTTGGGTTCGGGACAGTGGTTCCGGATGCCGGCTTACGGAATCATTGTTGCGAATCCGGAGAAGGATTTTCTGTGGTTTTCATGGTTGATTGAAAAATGGTTTTGGGTTTAAAGACCCGGAAAAAGAGAAAAACCCACTGGATCTGGTTTTAAGTTTAAAGACTCGGATTGATTGACAGGGGGAGGGCCCTGGACTGATGGTTTGAGTTTAAAGACTCGGTATGGTTTTGAGTTTAAAGACTCGGATATGATACCCCCCGAGGCCTGTGATTGTGTTTTGAGTTTAAAGACTCGGATATCCCGGGAAGGCCTGGCTATTTGCGCATTTTGTTTTGAGTTTAAAGACTCGGGCGCACTTGAAATCTAGTAAACTTGTATAATTGATGTTTTCACTGGTTTTCTGATGTTTTTGGCAGTAGCCCAGATGAATTGGATTTGATGATTTTTGGGACTGAGTTCCTGGTGTTAAGATTGAATTGTGATTTGAGGCTGAGGCCTGGATGATATGGGTTTTCAAATGGTTTTGCAATGATGGTTTGTGTTATGAGTGATTTCATGACTTAAAGTGATATGCATGCATTGGTTTTTGCGTGGAGGGTATAAATGTACTTGTTTTATTGAACTGTTTTCTAAATTGTACTTTATTTTTATCCACTCACAGTCTTTTCGTGTTTTCGATACCCTCCAGGTTGTTGCGGCACGGGCTGTTAGTCGAGAGAGATGGAGACATCACACGTACGATCCAGAGTAGACTTTGCGCACTCTGGGAAGTTCGGATGTTTTTGGGCGGTCAGATCGAGAATCCCTTATCCGACGTACGTGTCACATGAAGGTTAGACGTCAATTTAGCCTTCGTGTCATGCGTAAGTTAGACGGGATCTGGATTTAGCCCTTAATCCTGAGGGATTAGGTGTGGGTCCTGATAATTGGTATCAGAGCGAGGTTTCGGATGTTTTGCGCGAGGTTTGGTTCCCAGAGTCGTTGGTTAGTCGACTTGGGTGGTGTGATGCTACTCTGGATGTGATGTCTCGACGCGGAACAGCCCGACAGCAACCTGGATACGATAGTGATAGTACGTTTGAGGTGGTTAGATAGTAGGGTTTGAGGGTGCTAGTCGCTCGATACGCGGTGCGAGGTAAGACGTATGTTGGCTTAGGGCGGGAAGGTATTGGTGTTACTTGATGGATGGACCATAGGGTCGGAGATACGCTAGCAGAAGTAACCTGGAAGGTAGCTGGTGAGCTACGGATGAGTAGGTTGGTCGGCCTGAGGGGCCTGAGAGTAGCTCGTTGAGTTAGTGAGATACGTAGGCCGAGGAGGCCGATTGATGGTAGCCGGTTGGGCCGGATGGCATTTGGATGTTGATTGGATAGATTGGTGACCTTTGGTCAGTTGGGTTGAGCTTGGAATTGTACGGCTACGAGTAGCCGGATGCCTTGATGGCAGGGTCAAGGAAGTATTGTGAGACTCGAGGGAGTTTTCCCCCTAGTGATGGTCTTAGACGGGTGTGACGACCCGAGTGGTAAGGTTGTAGTGAACTAGTGGTAGTTGAGGGTGTGGATAACCCGGACGACGGGGATGATTTGAGAAACCCTGTGGGATTATTGGAGTGTAGTGAGAAGTACCTGAGGGAAACCGTGAGTTGGGGTTTGTGGTATCGCAGTCCTTGTAGTTTGGGCCGACTTACGGTCGGATTGGAGACGGTGCTGCTAGGTGTAGCTGAGGTAGTGGTTGCCTGGTGGATGACTCTGGATGAGGGTTTGTATGCCGAGCAAGGTAAGGATGGCCATGGGAAGGTCATGAACCAGGAGGAACGGTCAGGATGCCGTGGGTTGATCAGAGTAGCGCAGCGGAAGCGTGGTTGTGATCTGTAGAAGATGAGGAGCCCTATGGCTAGTAGAGTTGAATTGGGAAACTTGTGGTTAAAATACTTGGATTTGTAACCTCCCTTAACTTGTGTGTGTTCCGAGGTAGTGCAGTACTTGGTGACGCCAAGTGTAGCGAGTGTTATGGTGAGTTCCGTTGAAGGATGACAGAAGGAATTGAGAAATGAGTGACTATAACTGATCGATATGAGGTTATTTAAGAGAAACCACAATCTAGGAGTGCCTTTAGGACTTTGTTGATTTATTCCGACAGGGTGGTCGGAGCATTTGAGGAAGTGAAGGCGAAGTAGTTGAGTTACCTTAGGAGTTCCTACCGACCAAGAGACTGGGAGTCTGAGAAGAACTTGAGGTGAAGGTACGTTTGACATTAAGTAGTCTTGGTTCGATGATTAAGTGGAGAGGATAGGTTGGGAACTGTTAAGAGCAGTTGGTTTGGTGCGAGTTGACAACTGGATAGGAAACCTATGTGTCGGGTACGAGTTGAGGAATTTCGTGGACGAAATTCTTTTAAGCAGGGTAGATTGTAACGACCCGTCCAGGGAGTCGGGATTAGCGAAGTGATTAGTGACGGATTAGTGAGGTATAATCGGTGGTTAGTTGGCTACTGTTGGACATTAGGCGTAGAAGGACGATTTTGCCCCTAGTTTGGGCAAATTGATGACTTTTAGTTTGGGCTATAAATTGGGCTTTGACGGATGACTGTGACGTAGTTTGGGACGTCACGAGTCCGTAGACAGGTGGCACACCCGATTCCTACATCCGAGGAGGAAGTTATGATGTTCGGAAGATTGAGGGCACTATCGTAATTTGGTAAAAATAGAGGGAAAAATTGACTTTTTGAATGACAAGGTTTCTCCACGCAAACCGAGGACCGTTAGGTAGATCTCGTCGTCCTGAGTACAACGACAGGCGGCATGCCTTCATCGGACGTAGGACGAGTGAGATACGGGTCTAGAACGGCGAAGGGTAAAATCGTAAATTAAATAAGGGGTATTTTGGTCTCTATGTGCTTTGGGATGCGTGCAAATTGGATGAGGACAAGTGTACAGAGCTGATTGGGTATTTTAAATGTTGTCCATGGAGTGATGGACACGTGGGGGACACCTAGAGGTTCCTAGGAGATTATTGTGGGCACGGCTACAAATTCAACGATTGTGAACCGTGCAATCGTTCAAAGAGCAGAAAACAGGGAGTTGAGACCGTGAGGATTGTTGATCGATTTTCAATGTGTGGAGGCTTGGGGCTTGAGTGGTTGATCAGGACGGGTTGGTGAGTGAGTGTTTATGTTTCAGAGAGGGTTGGACGGTGGTTGTGTGTGTGTGTGTGTCGTGCCCGGAAACCAGGAGACAGAGCAGGGACACCGTGCACAGTTGTGCGCCCCAGTTGATCAAACCATCAAATTGGACGGGTGGAGGTGTTCAGTGACTTGAGAGAAGTCGTGTGGACTCAGTGAACTATGACGGAGCTCACGGTGGAGGTCGGCAGGCAGGTAATTTCTCGACGTCCCTCTGTGTACTCTGTTTTTCCAGTTTTATTCAAAGTGAAAGTCATGAGGTTTGGAGGGTTGTCGAAGGTTTCTAAGGATCCTATTAGCTCTAGGAGGGTGATAGTGATCTTAGGGTTTGAACTGGAGCTTCACGGTGGCCGTGGGTGGCCGGAGACAGAAACTTAGATTTTCTGAGTTTTCTTCGTGTTTTGGACGATGGGATTTGGTTCTTTATTTCAGAAATTAAGTAGTGGAATCAATTACCTGGACTAGGACGAAGCTATTAGGATTGTTTGAACGGAAAATGGTTGGAAAATGACAAAGAACCGCCCTCCCCGGTTCAGACCGGTCGAACGTCTGAGGAAGACGATGAACAGTGCCACTGTTGTAGGCGCGTGAGGGCACGTGGGGAAGATTCTGGGGAAGTGTTCAACATGGTTTTGAGTCTAATTGTTGTAACGAATCTTTTGGGATAGGTTTCGGGACGATCGGACGTTGTTTCGGGTTAGTTCTGCGGGATCGAAGGTTTAGGGTTCCGTTTATTGTACGCTTAGAAGTTCGGGAAATTTATGGTATTTGAGTAGGACTTTTGTGAAGTAGTTAGTAACCTCGTTATGGGCTTTGGACAGGTTCAGGAAAGCCGAGGATGGCAAACTTACCGGGAACGGCGTAAGTGCTCGCGTATCGAGGCGACATCTGAATGGTCTGTGAGTGGACTTTGCTTTATAACTCTTGATGCATGCATATATGTTTTTATATGTTTTTTATACTTGATTCTATGATTTTATTTATGACTGTGATGATTTACGTTTTGTGCACGTTTTTCAAGGAAATGACGATATTTCACGTTTTACGAGATTTGATGGATATCGTGATTTGAACCTGGTTTTAATGGTTTGATTTCGGGATTTGAAATATGATTTGATTTCAAGGTTTTAAAACGGATTTCGGAAAAGTGATTTCGGGCTCGGAGCCCTGTTCTTGTGATTTCAGAAATGATGTTTCGGCTTTGGTTTTCGAGGTTTCGAAAGGAAGTCTGGATTTGGGTTCGGGACAGTGGTTCCGGATGCTGGTTTACGAAATCATTGTTGTGAATCCGGAGATGTATTTTCTGTGGTTTTCATGGTTGATTGAAAAATGGTTTTGGGTTTAAAGACCCGGAAAAAGAGAAAAACCCACTAAATCTGGTTTTGAGTAGTTTTGAGTTTAAAGACTCGGATATGATACCCCCCGAGGCCTGTGATTGTGTTTTGAGTTTAAAGACTCGGATATCCCGGGAAGTGATAGGTCCTCAAATAAGCGTTATTTTATATTATTTTATACCCTTTATACTTGACTTTTAATATTAAAATAATAAATAATTAGACAAATTAATTTATTTTGTGATATTTTTGTAGAAATAAATAAAGCGTGGAATTTGGAGCATTTTGGTGAAAGAATCGTCCCGATCGGAATTATAACGAAGAAATTATGGACGAAATATGAGAAACCACCGAAAATCGCAAGGAAATTCGGTGGGAAGCTGCTGAAATCCAGCATCCCAAGCCAAAAATCCAGCAGCCCCCCAATAGTTCCCAAAATCAGCATATTTGCCCCAAAATCAGCAACTTTTCCCCAAAATCAGCCACTTTTCCCTAAAATCAGCATATTTGCCCCAAAATCAGCATCTTTTCCCACCCAATCTCATCATTTCCATCACTTCTTCATGTACTATCTTATTGCTATTTTTATATTTTAATTTTGTACTTTTAATTAAACAATTGTGGCACTCCCTCTATAAATAGGGAGGTCATTTCATGTATTTGGGGAGTCCCCAATTAGTTTCATTCTTCCATTTCTTTCATTTTTCTTAGTTCTAGTTCTTAGTTAGTTCTTTTGTTTCTCTCTTTTGAGAGACATTTTTGGAGACCATTTTTACTTCTTGTAGATTTTCTTATTAATTAGTTTTCTTTTAATTCTTGTTCTTAATTTATGTTATTTTTATTTTTCTTAATTTCATTTCATCTTTACTTTGTTCTTGTGATATTTCTTTGAGATCTCTTAAACACATTTTTATGTTTTCCTTAAGAAATACCTAGGCCAAGTAATTCTAAGGCAATTCAAGAGTTTTAAGACCGAATTCCTCGTATTTCTTCTTCCATCTTCACAAGTTTCCTGCCGCTGTTCGGTGATTCTTGTGAAAATCCATACTTCTCTACTTAAATTCTTGTTATTGTTATTGGTTTTACTTATAATTCAATATATGTGTTGGTATTTTCTTTCTAACATTTGTAAGTAAGAATGCAATCTCCATGTGTTTTACTTTTTGAGTTTCTTTTACTTCATATGTTTTAGTGCTTAAACTTCAATTCGAAGCTAAATGTTGATCCGCTGTTCGGGGCATTTAGAATAGAGTTGAAGAGATTTAATGTTTGATCGCTGTTCGGCGCATTAAATCACTTACTTAAGGTGAATCATATTGTAAGTAATAATCCGCTGTTCGGTGCATTTATAATATGAAAAATGTATGCATGTATTTGAGATGATTAAGGTATGATTTCGTGATTGGTTTAATATGAGCATGATGTTAGAGTGTTGGTAAAAATATGTGTTTGAAGAAAGTTCACTAGTACAAAGGTTAAAATAGAAGTAAAATTAAGTATTTAATTATTTTTACTTGTTTTCTTTATTTTTATATTTACAACTCTTTTCAAAAACCCCCCTTTTCAATTCTTTATTCTTTATTCTTTAATTCTTTAATTCTTTTATTCTTTTATTCTTTTTTATTCTTTATTCTTTTATTATTTTATTCTTCTTTATACTTTTAGTTTATTATTCTTTGATTCTTTCATCTCTTTATTCTTTTATTCTTTAATACTTTTAGTTTATTATTCTTTGATTAATTAATTCTTTAATTCTTTAATTCATTAATTCATTAATTCTTTAATTTGTTAATTCTTTAATTATTTAATTCATTAATTTATTCATTATTCATTTATTCATTACTCTTTCCCACTAACACATTATTAATGTTCCCTAATTTCCCCGGTTAAGAACGATCCCTATTTACCAATACTACATCTACACAAAAAGGGTTTAAATTGCACAATACTCAAATTACGTGTTTAATTTAATGCGTAGTTTGGGCGTAGTCAATTTTTGGCGCCGTTGCCGGGGAAATTGAAAATCATTTTTAATTTGTTAGTGTATGTATATAAATTGTGCATATTATACTTGTTTATAAATTTTACTTTTGTTAATATTATATTTATCCATCTTATTATTGTTCTTATTATTTTTGTTATAATGCTCATACTTTACTTATTCTTAGTTTCTAATTTATACTTGTTCATAAATGTTCATAATTTTTTTTTTTATATATTTGTTCATATTCAAATTGTTTATGTAAATTTAAAATTCTATCATACTTGTTCATAATTTAATTTAATTTGTACTTGTTATAAATGCATATTGTACATATTCATTTTTCCTTACTTTTAATTTATTTTATTTTTCTTCACACTTTCTAACTTTTTCTTTAATCCATTAACTTTAATTTTATTCCATTAACTTTTTCTTTATTCCTTTAACTTTAAATTTATTTCATTAACTTTTTATTCCACTAACTTTTTATTCCACTAACTTTTTATTCCATTAACTTTTATTCCATTAATTTTATTTATTAACTTTTTATTCCACTAACTTTTTATTCCATTAACTTTTATTCCATTAATTTTATTCATTAACTTTTTATTCCACTAACTTTTTATTCCACTAACTTTTTATTCCATTAACTTTTATTCTATTAATTTTATTCATTAACTTTTTATTCCACTAACTTTTTATTCCATTAACTTTTATTCCATTAATTTATTTCATTAACTTTTTATTCCACTAACTTTTTATTCCACTAACTTTTTATTCCATTAACTTTTATTCCATTAATTTTATTCCATTAACTTTTTATTCCACTAACTTTTTATTCCATTAACTTTATTTCATTAACTTTTTATTCCATTAACTTTTTGATTACACTTATTTTATTCTTATGTAATTATTTATTTGGTTATGTCTTGATAAAATTTAAATTTAAATTTAAAAAAAAAATTCGAAATAAATAAAAAAAATTTGAAAATAATAAAAAAAAATCTTATCTTAGCTTTATGTTAGTGTTAATTCATACTTGTAAATAAATGTTGTATATATGTTACTTGTTACCTTTTATACTTGTTTATAACTTTTATATTTCATAGTATACATGCATACTTGTTCATAATAGATTTTCATTTATATTTGTTTATAATTCTCTTACTTGTTATATTATTCTTGTTCATACTTGTACATAATGTTCATTCTTTTTAATTGTTCATAAATGCTTATGGTAAATATTCACTTTTCCTTATTTTTATTTTTATTTGTAATTAAAAAAAAACATAAAATTCGTAAAAAAAAATTAAAAATTAAAAAAAATTTCTTTTTCTTCATTTATTTAATTTTTAAATTCAGAAAAAAAAATTAATTAATAAAAAATAAAAAATTTCTTTTTCTTCATTTATTCGTAAAAATATTCATTTATCTTCACTTTGTGTTAGTGTAAATCTAAATTGTTAAATAAATCTTATACTTATGTTAGTTTGTTAATGAGAAATTGTTTTGTAAATATCATTACTTGTGAATAAAACCATACTTGTAAATAAATTGTTCATACTTGTATAAATTGTTCATACGTAAATTGTCATGTTATATTTGTAAATTGTGCATAAAAAAAACATACTTGTAAATAGTTATTGCATTCATGCATTAGTCTCAGCTATATGTAGATCACTTGTGCTTCGAAGTTTAGATTTTGATCTTTATCGGCGATGACTCTTTTGTTAACTCTCACCCACGGTAATTGTTAACACTTGAGTCATCTTAATTCCTCTGGAGTAAGAAATTTTCGAGGGTGATGTCTAGGACAAGAGACGGTACTCATAACGGGTTTTGGGTCTAAGAAAATAGCCCTGCCTCTTATGTGTATTCTTTCTAACCTGGTCACTTTTGAAGTTGCCCAAACAGTTGAATTAATCCAAGATATTTACTTGGGCCGCACGGACGTATAAGTCTCCATTTAAACTTTGAGGCTATGTGAACCATATATATCTTTGACTTCCCCCGACATGTAAATATTGTTTATATCTTAATTTACATTATTTGTCATGACAAAGTTAACTTGCATCTTTCGTTTAACTAACTTGCATCTTTCATTCTAACTTGCATTTCATCTTTCATTTAACTTGCATTTTTAACTTCACTTGCATATTTAGTTTAACTTGCATTGCACTCTTCCTCTAACTTACATCTTTAACTCACATTGCATCATTAACTTTAATTTGCATATCTAACTTGCATTCTTAATTAACGTACATCTCTGACTAACTAACTTGCATCTCTGTCTAGGCTGGATGGACGTTAAACTTCAAGCGCTTGTTGGGAGGCAACCCAATGTGTTCCCAGGATGTGAAGGAGTCATCAATACAGATTTGCTATCCTCTACCCTTCACTCTCTTTTATTTTGTTTATTTAATGTTTTCCTATTATTTTCGTAAATCATCTTCCTTACTTTGATTCTATGTTTAATCACTTCGTATTTTCCTACATTGAGGACAATGTAGAATTTAAGTGTGGGGGAATGGTTTACAATTTTAATTGTTCAAAAAACAAAAAAACAAAAAAAATTGAAAAAAATTATAAAAAAAAGGGTGAAAAAAAATGAAAAAAAAAATATTATTGTTTTTTTTGAATCTTTTTGTTTTAACTTAGTATTTTTATGAGTCTTAAGTTGCCATTTAACTTGTCAATGACATAAATGAACAGAAAGGAATATGTTATGGCAATAAAGATAATCACTACAACTTGAATTTGTTTGTTAATATTTTGTGATTAAGTGTTATAACTTGAAGATAATGCATGTAAATTGGCATATAAACAAGCATGATAAGATAAGTATGAATCATATGAACCTTATGTGAGCTTTAGAACTTTATATACATCTTTGATGAGTGATTCATAAGTTCTTTGTTTAAATTGATATACATATGCCTCATAACTACTTGCCATAGCTTTTAATGAACTCTAGAGTACTAGAACTTATTCAATGTGATTTTCAAAGCTTTTAAGTCAATAAACTCTCTGATTTTGGATATGATTAAGGCATTAGGGTTAACACCACAAATTCAAATATCCATGTTCCCTATTTTGTGCGCACAAGTTGCGACCCCCTTAGTTTTAACCCTTTTGAGCCCACATTAAGCCTTTCTTTCATCACCATGATTATCTAAACACTTGAGCTTAGTATAGACATCTTTTACCCTTGTTCCAAGAACTCGGTTAAAGACATAATGATTGTGTAAAGAGAAAATAATGATGTTGGAAAGACTTTTATGTGAATTATTTGGATTTACCGACTCATGCTTTGTTGTATCGTTGACACATGTTATTACCTTGATATAAAAAAAAATTCAAAAAAAAAATAAAAAAAAAATCAAAAAAAAAAAGAAAAAAAAAGAAAAAAGAAAAAAAAAAGTTGAGTCTCGATCAAGGTAATAAGGTTTGGTTATGTAATGTTTGAGTTAAGTCCCTTACATTTGTAAATCCGACACGAAGAATGATTGTGAGGCCCAACATGATGGAATTAGGCCTATGTTCGAAGGGATGGATTACCAACATCATTGCACTAAGGTTGGGAAGCTATGATACGTTTTGGGAGTCTATTGAGTCTTGGAACGAATTGAGCACCACTTGTCCTATATTTTCCTTGCCTCTAAACTTAGCCCCATTACAACCTTCGTAAAGACCTTATGATCCTTAAGATGGTAAATTTTGATTAGTGGAGTCAATCACTTGAGTAAGCTTATGGTTTTGGTTCATTTGTGCAAGTATATGTTCTTTTTATCTTGAGGTGTTTGTTTGATATTTTTGCAAAAGTACTTCATTTCGATTATGTGAGTATTTCTCACATACTTTGAGTGCAAACACAAACCCTTACAAAATTGAGTGAATTTATGAGTGCATATCCTTGTGAGTTGATTCATACTTGTTTTATTCATGTTGAGATCCATTTCACCATATTTACTCATTATCTTACTTGTTGAAGCATTTTTTTTACAAAGTATTAACTTTTGAATTCCATATGCTTAAATGTTTTAAGTGAAAATCTTTTATGCCATGATGATAATAATGAAATATTGAGACAAATGGTTAAAGGTTCACTTGTTTTGATTTTGTAGTTTAATTTTAGTATTTGCTAGGGACTAGCAAAGTTTAAGTGTGGGGGTATTTGATAGGTCCTCAAATAAGCGTTATTTTATATTATTTTATACCCTTTATACTTGACTTTTAATATTAAAATAATAAATAATTAGACAAATTAATTTATTTTGTGATATTTTTGTAGAAATAAATAAAGCGTGGAATTTGGAGCATTTTGGTGAAAGAATCGTCCCGATCGGAATTATAACGAAGAAATTATGGACGAAATATGAGAAACCACCGAAAATCGCAAGGAAATTCGGTGGGAAGCTGCTGAAATCCAGCATCCCAAGCCAAAAATCCAGCAGCCCCCCAATAGTTCCCAAAATCAGCATATTTGCCCCAAAATCAGCAACTTTTCCCCAAAATCAGCCACTTTTCCCTAAAATCAGCATATTTGCCCCAAAATCAGCATCTTTTCCCACCCAATCTCATCATTTCCATCACTTCTTCATGTACTATCTTATTGCTATTTTTATATTTTAATTTTGTACTTTTAATTAAACAATTGTGGCACTCCCTCTATAAATAGGGAGGTCATTTCATGTATTTGGGGAGTCCCCAATTAGTTTCATTCTTCCATTTCTTTCATTTTTCTTAGTTCTAGTTCTTAGTTAGTTCTTTTGTTTCTCTCTTTTGAGAGACATTTTTGGAGACCATTTTTACTTCTTGTAGATTTTCTTATTAATTAGTTTTCTTTTAATTCTTGTTCTTAATTTATGTTATTTTTATTTTTCTTAATTTCATTTCATCTTTACTTTGTTCTTGTGATATTTCTTTGAGATCTCTTAAACACATTTTTATGTTTTCCTTAAGAAATACCTAGGCCAAGTAATTCTAAGGCAATTCAAGAGTTTTAAGACCGAATTCCTCGTATTTCTTCTTCCATCTTCACAAGTTTCCTGCCGCTGTTCGGTGATTCTTGTGAAAATCCATACTTCTCTACTTAAATTCTTGTTATTGTTATTGGTTTTACTTATAATTCAATATATGTGTTGGTATTTTCTTTCTAACATTTGTAAGTAAGAATGCAATCTCCATGTGTTTTACTTTTTGAGTTTCTTTTACTTCATATGTTTTAGTGCTTAAACTTCAATTCGAAGCTAAATGTTGATCCGCTGTTCGGGGCATTTAGAATAGAGTTGAAGAGATTTAATGTTTGATCGCTGTTCGGCGCATTAAATCACTTACTTAAGGTGAATCATATTGTAAGTAATAATCCGCTGTTCGGTGCATTTATAATATGAAAAATGTATGCATGTATTTGAGATGATTAAGGTATGATTTCGTGATTGGTTTAATATGAGCATGATGTTAGAGTGTTGGTAAAAATATGTGTTTGAAGAAAGTTCACTAGTACAAAGGTTAAAATAGAAGTAAAATTAAGTATTTAATTATTTTTACTTGTTTTCTTTATTTTTATATTTACAACTCTTTTCAAAAACCCCCCTTTTCAATTCTTTATTCTTTATTCTTTAATTCTTTAATTCTTTTATTCTTTTATTCTTTTTTATTCTTTATTCTTTTATTATTTTATTCTTCTTTATACTTTTAGTTTATTATTCTTTGATTCTTTCATCTCTTTATTCTTTTATTCTTTAATACTTTTAGTTTATTATTCTTTGATTAATTAATTCTTTAATTCTTTAATTCATTAATTCATTAATTCTTTAATTTGTTAATTCTTTAATTATTTAATTCATTAATTTATTCATTATTCATTTATTCATTACTCTTTCCCACTAACACATTATTAATGTTCCCTAATTTCCCCGGTTAAGAACGATCCCTATTTACCAATACTACATCTACACAAAAAGGGTTTAAATTGCACAATACTCAAATTACGTGTTTAATTTAATGCGTAGTTTGGGCGTAGTCAATTTTTGGCGCCGTTGCCGGGGAAATTGAAAATCATTTTTAATTTGTTAGTGTATGTATATAAATTGTGCATATTATACTTGTTTATAAATTTTACTTTTGTTAATATTATATTTATCCATCTTATTATTGTTCTTATTATTTTTGTTATAATGCTCATACTTTACTTATTCTTAGTTTCTAATTTATACTTGTTCATAAATGTTCATAATTTTTTTTTTTTATATATTTGTTCATATTCAAATTGTTTATGTAAATTTAAAATTCTATCATACTTGTTCATAATTTAATTTAATTTGTACTTGTTATAAATGCATATTGTACATATTCATTTTTCCTTACTTTTAATTTATTTTATTTTTCTTCACACTTTCTAACTTTTTCTTTAATCCATTAACTTTAATTTTATTCCATTAACTTTTTCTTTATTCCTTTAACTTTAAATTTATTTCATTAACTTTTTATTCCACTAACTTTTTATTCCACTAACTTTTTATTCCATTAACTTTTATTCCATTAATTTTATTTATTAACTTTTTATTCCACTAACTTTTTATTCCATTAACTTTTATTCCATTAATTTTATTCATTAACTTTTTATTCCACTAACTTTTTATTCCACTAACTTTTTATTCCATTAACTTTTATTCTATTAATTTTATTCATTAACTTTTTATTCCACTAACTTTTTATTCCATTAACTTTTATTCCATTAATTTATTTCATTAACTTTTTATTCCACTAACTTTTTATTCCACTAACTTTTTATTCCATTAACTTTTATTCCATTAATTTTATTCCATTAACTTTTTATTCCACTAACTTTTTATTCCATTAACTTTATTTCATTAACTTTTTATTCCATTAACTTTTTGATTACACTTATTTTATTCTTATGTAATTATTTATTTGGTTATGTCTTGATAAAATTTAAATTTAAATTTTAAAAAAAAATTCGAAATAAATAAAAAAAATTTGAAAATAATAAAAAAAAAATCTTATCTTAGCTTTATGTTAGTGTTAATTCATACTTGTAAATAAATGTTGTATATATGTTACTTGTTACCTTTTATACTTGTTTATAACTTTTATATTTCATAGTATACATGCATACTTGTTCATAATAGATTTTCATTTATATTTGTTTATAATTCTCTTACTTGTTATATTATTCTTGTTCATACTTGTACATAATGTTCATTCTTTTTAATTGTTCATAAATGCTTATGGTAAATATTCACTTTTCCTTATTTTTATTTTTATTTGTAATTAAAAAAAAACATAAAATTCGTAAAAAAAAATTAAAAATTAAAAAAAATTTCTTTTTCTTCATTTATTTAATTTTTAAATTCAGAAAAAAAAATTAATTAATAAAAAATAAAAAATTTCTTTTTCTTCATTTATTCGTAAAAATATTCATTTATCTTCACTTTGTGTTAGTGTAAATCTAAATTGTTAAATAAATCTTATACTTATGTTAGTTTGTTAATGAGAAATTGTTTTGTAAATATCATTACTTGTGAATAAAACCATACTTGTAAATAAATTGTTCATACTTGTATAAATTGTTCATACGTAAATTGTCATGTTATATTTGTAAATTGTGCATAAAAAAAACATACTTGTAAATAGTTATTGCATTCATGCATTAGTCTCAGCTATATGTAGATCACTTGTGCTTCGAAGTTTAGATTTTGATCTTTATCGGCGATGACTCTTTTGTTAACTCTCACCCACGGTAATTGTTAACACTTGAGTCATCTTAATTCCTCTGGAGTAAGAAATTTTCGAGGGTGATGTCTAGGACAAGAGACGGTACTCATAACGGGTTTTGGGTCTAAGAAAATAGCCCTGCCTCTTATGTGTATTCTTTCTAACCTGGTCACTTTTGAAGTTGCCCAAACAGTTGAATTAATCCAAGATATTTACTTGGGCCGCACGGACGTATAAGTCTCCATTTAAACTTTGAGGCTATGTGAACCATATATATCTTTGACTTCCCCCGACATGTAAATATTGTTTATATCTTAATTTACATTATTTGTCATGACAAAGTTAACTTGCATCTTTCGTTTAACTAACTTGCATCTTTCATTCTAACTTGCATTTCATCTTTCATTTAACTTGCATTTTTAACTTCACTTGCATATTTAGTTTAACTTGCATTGCACTCTTCCTCTAACTTACATCTTTAACTCACATTGCATCATTAACTTTAATTTGCATATCTAACTTGCATTCTTAATTAACGTACATCTCTGACTAACTAACTTGCATCTCTGTCTAGGCTGGATGGACGTTAAACTTCAAGCGCTTGTTGGGAGGCAACCCAATGTGTTCCCAGGATGTGAAGGAGTCATCAATACAGATTTGCTATCCTCTACCCTTCACTCTCTTTTATTTTGTTTATTTAATGTTTTCCTATTATTTTCGTAAATCATCTTCCTTACTTTGATTCTATGTTTAATCACTTCGTATTTTCCTACATTGAGGACAATGTAGAATTTAAGTGTGGGGGAATGGTTTACAATTTTAATTGTTCAAAAAACAAAAAAACAAAAAAAATTGAAAAAAATTATAAAAAAAAGGGTGAAAAAAAATGAAAAAAAAAATATTATTGTTTTTTTTGAATCTTTTTGTTTTAACTTAGTATTTTTATGAGTCTTAAGTTGCCATTTAACTTGTCAATGACATAAATGAACAGAAAGGAATATGTTATGGCAATAAAGATAATCACTACAACTTGAATTTGTTTGTTAATATTTTGTGATTAAGTGTTATAACTTGAAGATAATGCATGTAAATTGGCATATAAACAAGCATGATAAGATAAGTATGAATCATATGAACCTTATGTGAGCTTTAGAACTTTATATACATCTTTGATGAGTGATTCATAAGTTCTTTGTTTAAATTGATATACATATGCCTCATAACTACTTGCCATAGCTTTTAATGAACTCTAGAGTACTAGAACTTATTCAATGTGATTTTCAAAGCTTTTAAGTCAATAAACTCTCTGATTTTGGATATGATTAAGGCATTAGGGTTAACACCACAAATTCAAATATCCATGTTCCCTATTTTGTGCGCACAAGTTGCGACCCCCTTAGTTTTAACCCTTTTGAGCCCACATTAAGCCTTTCTTTCATCACCATGATTATCTAAACACTTGAGCTTAGTATAGACATCTTTTACCCTTGTTCCAAGAACTCGGTTAAAGACATAATGATTGTGTAAAGAGAAAATAATGATGTTGGAAAGACTTTTATGTGAATTATTTGGATTTACCGACTCATGCTTTGTTGTATCGTTGACACATGTTATTACCTTGATATAAAAAAAAATTCAAAAAAAAAATCAAAAAAAAATCAAAAAAAAAAAGAAAAAAAAAGAAAAAAGAAAAAAAAAAGTTGAGTCTCGATCAAGGTAATAAGGTTTGGTTATGTAATGTTTGAGTTAAGTCCCTTACATTTGTAAATCCGACACGAAGAATGATTGTGAGGCCCAACATGATGGAATTAGGCCTATGTTCGAAGGGATGGATTACCAACATCATTGCACTAAGGTTGGGAAGCTATGATACGTTTTGGGAGTCTATTGAGTCTTGGAACGAATTGAGCACCACTTGTCCTATATTTTCCTTGCCTCTAAACTTAGCCCCATTACAACCTTCGTAAAGACCTTATGATCCTTAAGATGGTAAATTTTGATTAGTGGAGTCAATCACTTGAGTAAGCTTATGGTTTTGGTTCATTTGTGCAAGTATATGTTGTTTTTATCTTGAGGTGTTTGTTTGATATTTTTGCAAAAGTACTTCATTTCGATTATGTGAGTATTTCTCACATACTTTGAGTGCAAACACAAACCCTTACAAAATTGAGTGAATTTATGAGTGCATATCCTTGTGAGTTGATTCATACTTGTTTTATTCATGTTGAGATCCATTTCACCATATTTACTCATTATCTTACTTGTTGAAGCATTTTTTTTACAAAGTATTAACTTTTGAATTCCATATGCTTAAATGTTTTAAGTGAAAATCTTTTATGCCATGATGATAATAATGAAATATTGAGACAAATGGTTAAAGGTTCACTTGTTTTGATTTTGTAGTTTAATTTTAGTATTTGCTAGGGACTAGCAAAGTTTAAGTGTGGGGGTATTTGATAGGTCCTCAAATAAGCGTTATTTTATATTATTTTATACCCTTTATACTTGACTTTTAATATTAAAATAATAAATAATTAGACAAATTAATTTATTTTGTGATATTTTTGTAGAAATAAATAAAGCGTGGAATTTGGAGCATTTTGGTGAAAGAATCGTCCCGATCGGAATTATAACGAAGAAATTATGGACGAAATATGAGAAACCACCGAAAATCGCAAGGAAATTCGGTGGGAAGCTGCTGAAATCCAGCATCCCAAGCCAAAAATCCAGCAGCCCCCCAATAGTTCCCAAAATCAGCATATTTGCCCCAAAATCAGCAACTTTTCCCCAAAATCAGCCACTTTTCCCTAAAATCAGCATATTTGCCCCAAAATCAGCATCTTTTCCCACCCAATCTCATCATTTCCATCACTTCTTCATGTACTATCTTATTGCTATTTTTATATTTTAATTTTGTACTTTTAATTAAACAATTGTGGCACTCCCTCTATAAATAGGGAGGTCATTTCATGTATTTGGGGAGTCCCCAATTAGTTTCATTCTTCCATTTCTTTCATTTTTCTTAGTTCTAGTTCTTAGTTAGTTCTTTTGTTTCTCTCTTTTGAGAGACATTTTTGGAGACCATTTTTACTTCTTGTAGATTTTCTTATTAATTAGTTTTCTTTTAATTCTTGTTCTTAATTTATGTTATTTTTATTTTTCTTAATTTCATTTCATCTTTACTTTGTTCTTGTGATATTTCTTTGAGATCTCTTAAACACATTTTTATGTTTTCCTTAAGAAATACCTAGGCCAAGTAATTCTAAGGCAATTCAAGAGTTTTAAGACCGAATTCCTCGTATTTCTTCTTCCATCTTCACAAGTTTCCTGCCGCTGTTCGGTGATTCTTGTGAAAATCCATACTTCTCTACTTAAATTCTTGTTATTGTTATTGGTTTTACTTATAATTCAATATATGTGTTGGTATTTTCTTTCTAACATTTGTAAGTAAGAATGCAATCTCCATGTGTTTTACTTTTTGAGTTTCTTTTACTTCATATGTTTTAGTGCTTAAACTTCAATTCGAAGCTAAATGTTGATCCGCTGTTCGGGGCATTTAGAATAGAGTTGAAGAGATTTAATGTTTGATCGCTGTTCGGCGCATTAAATCACTTACTTAAGGTGAATCATATTGTAAGTAATAATCCGCTGTTCGGTGCATTTATAATATGAAAAATGTATGCATGTATTTGAGATGATTAAGGTATGATTTCGTGATTGGTTTAATATGAGCATGATGTTAGAGTGTTGGTAAAAATATGTGTTTGAAGAAAGTTCACTAGTACAAAGGTTAAAATAGAAGTAAAATTAAGTATTTAATTATTTTTACTTGTTTTCTTTATTTTTATATTTACAACTCTTTTCAAAAACCCCCCTTTTCAATTCTTTATTCTTTATTCTTTAATTCTTTAATTCTTTTATTCTTTTATTCTTTTTTATTCTTTATTCTTTTATTATTTTATTCTTCTTTATACTTTTAGTTTATTATTCTTTGATTCTTTCATCTCTTTATTCTTTTATTCTTTAATACTTTTAGTTTATTATTCTTTGATTAATTAATTCTTTAATTCTTTAATTCATTAATTCATTAATTCTTTAATTTGTTAATTCTTTAATTATTTAATTCATTAATTTATTCATTATTCATTTATTCATTACTCTTTCCCACTAACACATTATTAATGTTCCCTAATTTCCCCGGTTAAGAACGATCCCTATTTACCAATACTACATCTACACAAAAAGGGTTTAAATTGCACAATACTCAAATTACGTGTTTAATTTAATGCGTAGTTTGGGCGTAGTCAGGAAGGCCTGGCTATTTGCGCATTTTGTTTTGAGTTTAAAGACTCGGGCACACTTGAGATCCAGTAAACTTGTATAATTGATGTTTTCACTGGTTTTCTGATGTTTTAGGCAGTAGCCCGGATGAATTGGATTTGATGAGTTTTGGGACTGAGTTCCCGCTGTTGAGATTGAATTGTGATTTGAGGCTGAGGCCTGGATGATATGGGTTTTCAAATGGTTTTGCAATGATGGTTTTTGTTATGAGTTATTTCATGACTTAAAGTGATATGCATGCATTGGTTTTTGCGTGGAGGGTATAAATGTACTTGTTTTATTGAACTGTTTTCTAAATTATACTTTATTTTTGTCCACTCACAGTCTTTTCGTGTTTTCGATACCCTCCAGGTTGTTGCGGCACGGGCTGTAGGTCGAGAGAGACGGAGACATCACACTTACAATCCACAGTAGACTTTGGGCACTCTCGCAAGTTCGGATGTTTTTGGACGGTCGGATCGAGAATCTCTTGTCCGACGTACGTGTCACATGAAGGTTAGACGTCAATTTAGCCTTCGTGTCATGCGTAAGTTAGACGGGATCGGGATTTAGCCCTTAATCCCGAGGGATTACGGGTGGGTCCTGACACCAGCTCTGCGCGCCGACCTGATCCAGTTAATGCAGCATAACTCAGAGGTCTTCGCATGGTCTTACGTAGTCAAACTCGGCATCTCGACCGACATCATCTGTCACTGACTGAGCATCGACCCGAAATTCAAACCGGTGGAGCAAAAGCGCCGCATATACGATGCCGAGCGGATCGAGGCCATGAAGGCCGAAATTGTCAAGCTCAGCACTATCCATTTTATCCGCAAGGCCGTATATGTCGTTTGGGTAGCTAACGTAGTCCTGGTTAAGAAGCCCTCAGGGGCGTGGGGCATGTGCATCAACTTCACCAACTTAAACAAGGCATGCCGCAAAGACAACTTCCCATTGCCCAAAATCGATCAACTGGTCGATGCCACTACCACGCACGAACTCCTCAGCTTCATGGATGCCTACTCGGGGTACAATCAGATATTCAGGCACCCCGCAGACCAGATCCACACCACTTTCCGCACCAACCAGGGCTTCTATTGCTACAACATGATGCCCTTCGATCTAAAAAATGCTGGGGCTACCTACCAGCGATTGGTCAACTACATGTTCGCCGACCAGATCGGAAAAACCATGGAGGTTTACGTGGACGATATGCTGGTCAAAAGTAAGACAACCGACCAACACATCACCAATCTCACTCGCATTTTCTCGGTCCCAAAAAAATTCCAGATGCGCCTCAATCCGGCGAAGTGTGTTTTTGGGGTCGGTTCGGGAAAATTCCTCGGCGTCATGATTAGCCAGTGCGGAATCGAAGCCAATCCCGAGAAGATACAGGCACTCCTGAACATGTAGGCCCCTCAGACCTAGAAGGAGATCCAGAGCCTGACCGACCGAGTAGCCGCGCTGCTCGGTTCATTTCAAAAGAAACTGACCTATGCTTCCCTTTCTTCAAAGCCCTCAAGGCTCGGTCCAAATACATTACCTGGACAGAGGAGTGCAAAAAAGCCTTCATCGAGCTAAAAGGATACATGAGTCGTGCACCTTTACTCTCCCAACAAGAGACTGGAGAAACCCTCATCATGTATTTGTCGGTCTCCAACTCCGCTGTCAGCTCTGTCCTAATCAGACGGTCCGAGGGCGCCGAACACCCTGTCTACTATGTCAGCCTAGCATTACAGGACGTAGAAACCAGGTACACTGACCTTGAAAATCTTGGTTTTACTTTGATCACTTCTTCTAGGAAGCTCTAGCCATAATTCCAGGACCACGCCATCATCGTCCTTACCAATCGCCCACTCCGCCAAGTGTTGCAAAAACTGGATACTTCCGGTCGACTCCTCAAATGGCCTATCGAGCTCAGCGAGTTTGACATCACCTTCGCCCCGCGACCGGCAGGAAAAGGGCAGGCCATCACCGATTTTATCGCCTAGTTCACCTATCCATCAGCCGAGCTAAAGGTCCATGCCGACACAGAACCGGCTCCGACATCCCGACCAGCCATGGACGTTCACCGACCTACCTGGCTTCTCCATGTTGATGGCTTGGCATGCCACAGTGGCTCTGGTGCTGGGCTTATCCTGACTACCCCGGACAAACACCGACTGGAGTACGCACTTCGCTTCATGTTCAAGGCTTCCAACAACGAGGCTGAGTACGAGGCATTGCACGCCGGCCTCCGCCTGGCAAAACACTTGTAGGCCGAGCAAATACAGGTCTACAGCGACTCGGAGCTCGACGTCAATCAGGTTAACGACGAGTATGAGGCTAAAGACGCCTCCATGGAACAATACCGAACGTTGGCTCAGTCCGTCCTCGGCAGTTTTCATGCCCATACCATCACGCGGATCCTCTGGTCCGAAAACAGCCATGCCGATGCTCTAGCCCGACTCGCCTCATCTCTGGACGAACGGATCGGTCGACAGGTCCCGGTGGAGATCCTTCACCAACCGAGCACCTCCCCCTCCTCGGTACTCTACGTCAATACCAGCCCCACCTGGATGGTCCCTCTTATCCACTTCCTTACAGACAGAGGCCTTCCAACCGACCAGGTAGAAGCCAAACGGATCCGCCGACAGGCTGCCCGGTACACCCTCATCACGGGTCAACTTTACAAGCGCGGTTTCACTCTTCCGTTGCCTAAATGCATCGATTCACAGGCCGGGAAACTCCTCATGCGGGAAATCCACGCTGGCGTCTGCGGTAATCACTCAGGCCCCCGATCCCCCTGGGATTAACGAGAAACGTTCCTAATCTCGTCTGAGATAGAGTGTCAGACCAGAGAAAATTAAAACCTCAAGCCCGAAGGCTTCCAGAGTATGCCAGGATCCGGAGGAGGTATGTGATGTCCCGGTCTCTGCTACAGTCCGCATCGTATCCAACCTGAAGGGAATTGAAAATAGAAAGACTGTGAGTGGACGAAAAGCAATAGTTTGTAAATACATTTTATAAAAGACCTTTATACCCTTCACTAAAAATCATGCATGCATACTAAAACCGTTTATCCAATCACATATGTTTAAACAACCACATCTATACGGGCTCCTGCCCAAAACCATTTACAGAAAACCAAAACATAGTAAGCATATGTGGGATCTCAGCCCAAATCCATTTACCATCATAAACCACAATTTCCCAAACCAATTGAAATCATGTTTATCCAATATATTTCATATCACCAATCCTGTCACGGTAATCTAGAGCTACGCGCGTGCTACCCGGGATCTCAAACCCAAGTCTCTCCAGGGTCCAACCAGGTCAATGTCCGTAGATCAATGACCCTCCCTGGAGGTTAGTAACCATAGCCTTTTTGAGAGCAAGGAACCCAACTGGAGGGCGACTCCACTCAGTCAGTGCTCCGTGACTACTCCAGGGTCCACCCAGGCCAACGACCCTCCCCGGAGGAGACAGTACAAATGGGCCTCGTGCCCAATACGTAAGTCAACTGTGCTCCGAGCCCTACTCGTAAACCAATTGGGCCTCCGGCCCGCTACGTAAACAAACTGGGCCACCAGCCCGATGCCTTGTTAAATCAAATGGACCTCAAGTCCGAGAGTTCGTAAATCAAATGGGTCTCATGCCCGAGCCATATTTCCAAATCCGAAATCGATTCAAGAACCAATTGGGCCTCTGGCCCGAAAACTTAACTAAAAGGACTTCGAGTCCGAGGGTTTCCAAAATAGATGGGTCTTGAACCCGAGTTTACCTTTTCAATTCCAAAACCGTTTCATGAAATCATATCCAAAACTATAAGTACGGAAAATCAGTGCAAAACTGGAAAATCTCGATTTACATGCAAGCACGTAAATCGCCTCGTAATGTATGAAACCATATAATTCACCCATATGTAATTCAACATCATAGAATCATATTCATAAACCAAATAAAACATTTATGCATGCATCACAGTTTAGAAATCAAGGTCCACTCACAGACCGTCCTAAACTGCCGCCTCGATTTGCATGTTGTAAGCCTCACTCGGCAAATCGTCTTCACCGGGACTCCCAAACCTATCCAAATCGATATAGAGGGTTACTAACTACCTTATTAACCTCTCATTGAAGTCCCAAAATTTTCCCGAATTTTAAACTATTTTAAATCGCGAACCTAAACCTTCTGATGTCCCGAACATTATCGAGACAGTGTCTGATTGACACGAAACCAGTCCCAAAATGTTCGTTACATCGAATAGAAGATTTCACATGTTGAAGACATCCCTAGAAAGTGGGCCACGAGCCCACATGCGCCTGCCAAAGCCATTGCGCGTCAGAGCCAGGCGCCACTGTTCATCTTCTTCTCCAATCGAGTGAACTGGGTTCTCTGCAACTGAACCAGGCCGAACTGGTCTGGACCGATTTAGGGCCCAAACTTGTCCATTTTCGGTCCATTTTGTTCCCTTTTTAATCCTAAAGTTTCCTAACATCAAACCCAATCCTTCTAGACATTAAACTCACCAAAAATCGAAGGAAAACCATACCTTCATGTTTGACTGTGGTGACGGCGGCTGCAACCTCCACGCGTCGTGCTTCCCGGCCGTCCAAGCACTTGAAAACCATCCCAAGCTTCTCCTATCGTCCCCAGAAACCCATTTCCTTTATTAGAATCACCTAAGACTCCCTAAAACTCATACTTGAAATTCCAAAACACTTACCCAAGGTTTCGGGTTTTCCCTTCCGTGGCCACCGCCGTGGCTCTCTGTCACCTTCCTTCATTTCACTCTCTCACGGTCACACACACGAGCACGGAGGTTCATGGTTTGAGGTGGTTCGTGTGGTGCTTTCTTGTGGAAGGAAGAAAATGAAGAATGGAGGGGGGAAATGTTTTGGGTTTGTTTGAAGAACAGAGAAGAGATGTTATCTGATGAGAGGGAAGGGGAAATGGATGGTGTAGATTGATAGGCTAGATGAGATGGAGGGTTAGGATTTAGTGGTGGGTGGATTAAATTATAAACTAATAAAATAATAATAATTAATTAGTATAGATCCACAAATTCGGGGTTTGGGCCAACGGGATGAGTGACACTTGTCACTCATCCATGGGTCCCTACTTAAAATATCTGGCCAATCAGAATAAGCCACCTCATCATTGCCTCGATATACATGCATAGTGAAATTGAACTTCCGTAACCCATAACTTTCCTGTTCGAAGTCCGATTTCGACGTGCCGCTTGTCTACGGATTTGTATCGTCCCGATTCACGTAACGGTCCTTGGCCCTCGGCCATCGGACCTCCCAGGTCAAAAGTTCAACTATTTGCCCTTTTTTAACCAAATTACCAAAGTACCCTTGAACTTCCGAATGTCATAACTTTTTCCTCGAATGTCGGAATTGAACGTGCCACCTGTCTATAAACTTGTGACGTCCCGAACTAAGCAACGATCGTCGGTCAAAGTCCATTTGACCTCCTAAGCGAAAGGTCAAAATTTTACCCACGCCTAGGGGCAAAACGTTCATTTTGCATCGTTTGTCCGATTTCGCTCAACTAATCACCAATTAACCTCACTAATCATGATTAGTCACTAATCTAATCTTGGAATTCTGGGAGCTCACTGGCTTTGGATTCCTGGGGAACTGCAAATTTAAGCGAGTGGAGGCTGGTGCAATCCCATGATGGGTAACCCATTGGGAAGTTGCACCGTGAGCTCCCGGGAACAAAACCCTGCGGGTGTGATGGTGCGCCCTGCCCAGAAGGGACAATATTGTGTTAGATAGAGTGGGCCGCTGAGCAACCCTGATCTAAACTAGGCCTTTTGGGAGCTCAGTGGCTTTGGGGGGGATTGGAACCCCAAAGTTAAGCGAGTTGAGGCTGGTGCAATGCCATGATGGGTGACCCCCTGGGAAGTTGCACCGTGAGCTCCCAAAAACAAAACCGTGAGGGCAAGGGAAAGGAGGCCCAAAGCAGAAAATATTGTGCTAGATGAGTCAGGACCTGACAGAGGAGGGTCGGGTCTTGATACTGCCGAGCCGACTGACGCTCGGTCTCCACCCATTGCCTAACCAGCTCCACGTGAGCCTCGGCTATCCTACGCTCTGCCTCCAGCTTGAAGCGGTCCCTCTCCTCGATGACCCGCTCCAACTCAGACCTGAGTCGGTCTGCCTCCTCAGTCGCCTGCTGGCCAGCACTAACCTCCTCAGCATACATGCCGAGCCTAGCCTCCAGCTCTGCCAGCATCTGCTCCTTAAGTTGGGTGAGTTAAACCAGCATCTGCCAGCATCAGACCTGACACCATGCCACTGGCCGACTCTGGAGGCCTAGCCCCTGTCGGTCGGTGAGTTAAACCAGACTGACCTATCAGCCCAACACTGCCGCCTAGCACAAGCCCAAGGGGTCCAGGCCCACTCATGGGAACAAACCCTAGTCGGGTCTAGATGACACCTCCACGTGTCAGTCCCATAGCAATTGACATTTCTCCCACATCGGAAGAATACAATTATTATATTCACCACACCCATATAAAGAGGGTCCATTTTTCGTACAAAGGTAACTAAGCAATTACTGTTCACTACTACTTTTACATTATACTTTCCACCACCCACTCTACACCTTAGACCGACCACTGACTTGGGCGTCGGAGTACCTTTGGGCTGGTACCACACCGGCGCCTATACTCTGACTAACCGACCAGTTTCCTTCTTTTTCAGGCCTACACAGGGCACGTGGTAGAGCAGTATTCGCTCCCTAAGTTGACACATTTTGTGCATCACCCGTATAGTATTTTATTTTCAATTAAATATCTTGTATGATATTGTTGACCTAACAATCAAATTTTCATTTCTACGCTAGTATTAAGTATTAGTTAAATTTTGGCCTAGGAATGAATACAGTGGAATTGTTTTGACGTGTTAGTGATTTTCAAGCCAAAGTTTTAATCTGTATAATAACCTACTAACCTATTTAATAAACGTGTCGGTCATTAACCAATATATCTATCCATTGACTTACCAATATACCTTTTAAACCTTTTATAATTTTAAGGTTATTTGGGTTACTCATCAGTAGCCAAGCTGGATAGCCTAATTAAACAGGCACAAAGTTATCCCATACAATAAGCAAGATATTTAATTCTCACAACAAAACAATTTTTTAATTCTCCAATTCCTCAAAGTTATTTAAGGGTGTGTATTCAATTAGTGATTTTAACTGATTTTAATAGAGTTTGATTATGTGTATGCAATCAGGATTTTAATATATTTATTAAAAATCTTGGTGTATTCAATTTGTATTTTAATAGATTGATTTAAAATACGTTCAAATCTGAGTGTATTCAAAACGAATTATTTAAGAATCCTTTACAATAACCCTGTATTCAAAAACTAATATATTTTAGATGATTTTAATTAATCTTGGATTTGAAAGAGTTTTGTGATGGCTAGTATAAATACCAAAGCCTAAACACAAATCTAACCTCACCCCCAAAGATTCTGACTTTTTCTCTATTTTTTATCCTCCCTATTTTTTTTCTCTCTTCCTTCACAGCCGATACTCCTCTCACCCACAGAGCCCAAATCCATAAGGGGAGTGTATTCAATTGGTGATTTTAACTGATTTTAATAGAGTTTGAAATTTATGTGTATTCAATCAGGATTTTAATAGATTTATTAAAAATTTTGGTGTATTCAAATTGTGTTTTAATAGATTGATTTAAAATACGTTCAAATCAGAGTGTATTAAAAAACGAATTATTTAAGAATCCTTTACAATATCCCTGTATTCAAAAACTCATATATTTTAGATGATTTTAATTAATCTTGGATTTGAAAGAGTTTTGTGATGGCTAGTATAAATACCAAAGCCTAAACACAAATCTAACCTCACCCACAAAGATTCTGTTTTTTCTCTATTTTTTATCCTCCCTATTTTTTTCTCTCTTCCTTCACAACCGCTACTCCTCTCACCCACAGAGCCCAAATCCCTAAGGGGAGTGTATTCAATTGGTGATTTTAACTGATTTTAATAGAGTTTGAAATTTATGTGTATTCAATCAGGATTTTAATAGATTTATTAAAAATCTTGGTGTATTCAAATTGTGTTTTAATAGATTGATTTAAAATACGTTCAAATCAGAGTGTATTAAAAACGAATTATTTAAGAATCCTTTACAATATCCCTGTATTCAAAAACTCATATATTTTAGATGATTTTAATTAATCTTGGATTTGAAAGAGTTTTGTGATGGCTAGTATAAATACCAAAGCCTAAACACAAATCTAACCTCACCCACAAAGATTCTGTTTTTTCTCTATTTTTTATCCTCCCTATTTTTTTCTCTCTTCCTTCACAACCGCTACTCCTCTCACCCACAGAGCCCAAATCCCTAAGGGGAGTGTATTCAATTGGTGATTTTAACTGATTTTAATAGAGTTTGAAATTTATGTGTATTCAATCAGGATTTTAATAGATTTATTAAAAATCTTGGTGTATTCAAATTGTGTTTTAATAGATTGATTTAAAATACGTTCAAATCAGAGTGTATTCAAAACGAATTATTTAAAAATCCTTTACAATATCCCTGTATTCAAAAACTCATATATTTTAGACGATTTTAATTAATCTTGGATTTGAAAGAGTTTTGTGATGGCTATTATAAATACCAAAGCCTAAACACAAATCTAAACTCACCCCCAAAGATTCCGACTTTTTCTCTATTTTTTATCCTCCCTATTTTTTTTCTCTCTTCCTTCACAGCCGCTAGTCCTCTCACCTGCAGAGCCCAAATCCCTAAACTTCAAGCAGCGACAGCCGTTTTGGTCGATCGCGGAGGTACCTTTTTTTAATTTTGAATCATTAATTTCCCTTGAAGTGTAATTGAAGGTGATAGCCAACTCTACGGGTCTCTCGAGAAATAATTAATACTTTTTCATTATTTTATTGATAAACAAAATATGCATGCAGAAACCCAAAGCCTGAGAATATCTATCTGCTCCTTAATTAGGTTATCTTGGTAATTGTTGGTAAATAGTGTCCATATAGCTTTTTTCCTTTGATCAATCCTGGTTACTGAAAGAGTTAATCTCATGCAGATCATTTGAAATTTGGTAGAGAAAAGTTTTGATACCATGACTTTTTTGCGATAAATCGTAAAAGTTTAGAGGTTCCATTGAATGATGTCCATGTGATAAATCTGGTTCTGTTGTTTGCTTTTCATAGTCAGGCCATGGTGAAGGACTCCAGGGCTTGTTTTGGAATTTAGGCTCTGTATCTTGTTTTTTCTCAGATAAATTTGTTCACCATTGGGTCAGTCCTATATGGACAAGAAATAGGACCGCTAATGTCATCAGTACTGATATGTGTTTGTTGTAAGAGTTATTTTCCTTTTGCTCGAGGATTTCTTACAATTTTCTTTTCTTTTGTCTTGACCAGTTTGATTTGAATTTGTAAAATGTGTTTAGGGTTTCAGTCTAGTTCTTAATTTCTGACCCAATGAAATTAAATTAAGCGGGTGTATTTGGAGGAGCCATATTATTATCCGTTATGTGATTACTATGCAGAGAGCCATATTAAAATATGCTATTCCATTAAGAATTGCATTGTGTCTAGTGTATCTTATCTAGTTTTTTTATTAATGGTTAAAAAACATTCTGAAGTTTGTGATGACCTTGTAAAAGCATCATTCATATAGGAGATATTTTGTGTCAGCTTCAGTTTGGGTAATTTGGTTAGAGAGAGTAGAAGAATCTTTGAGAATGATAATGGGGATGTAGATAAGAATGCAGGGGGGAATTCGGGTTTTGGGCATCCTCCTAGGCTTTTTTTTCTCCACCATTTAGGAATCTTTCATTTTCTTTAAGAGCTATTTCACAATGTTAGGAGGAGTATCTTAGCAGTGACGGTTTTTACACTTAAAATCCGGATGGGCTAAACTTACATGCTAATCTTAAAAAAAAAATCTAACAAAATATACTATTAAATATAAACATAAGACACATAATACAAATAATATAATAAGTTTTACCTCGTAATTGTATATTCGTATATAAATAAAAACTCGAAAGGAATACAAAAAAATAAAGTTATTAAATATTCAAAGCACATATAGAATATCGTTATTTACATTTATATTGTACCCCTTGAGTCATTTTGATACAAGGATATTGGGAGAGAAAAATTACATTATATAAATATTGGGTATTGATCTCACTCAAGAAGAGTCGAATCCGAAATCTCTCATATAACAAGTAGAAAGGAATACTATTAAGTCAAGGGTCATTAAGAGTGTAAAATTCTCCACTAAACTTCATTATTGATACCATCAGCATATTTCCAAAAATAGAAGGCGGAATATTCATTTTTATACATTTTGCTGAGTGTAATATCTTAATTTTTATGCATTATAATTCTGAATTTTACTATAACTTTAAATATCAATTATATTTTGATTGGAAACTTGGATGAGCTATAGCACACCCAGCCCAAGGTGTAGCCCCGTCCTTGTATCTTAGGGTTTCTGGTATCTAAGAAAAGTGTTCTTCATAAAAAAAAAAAAGGGAAAAATATTTGTTTAAGTGTTTACTCCACTGGAGAAATGAGCTATTAAGGGCATTTTGGATCTAGCTCTGGGGAAAAGGCATCGAGTGTTAGAAGTGGCAATTGATAATAATATCATTTATGTTTGTCTTTTTTTTCCTTCAAATAGTTCATTAATGTCTCAAATTCTCAATGATGATGATGAAATCAATCAGAATGAAGATGATGCAATTAACTAAAATGATGAAATGAAGCCCGTGAATATGTTGAAAGATAAATAAGAAACAACGAGGAAGAAAAAGAAGCCGATGACATTGAGGACAACGAATTAGAGGAAATATATTATGAAACCGTCAAGTTATTATTGATGGCAACGGAAGCAATAACGCAAGTGCTAAGTGCACTAATGGTTTTCTTACAAGATGAGCATATTAAATGTCCAGTTCGACGATCAATTACAACACGTGTATATAAGTATATACATAAGGTATTAAATGAGGATCCTCATCACTTTCAAAAATTATATAGAATGTATCCTGATGCTTTCCAAAAATTATGCACTATTCTTAAAGAGAAGACACACTTGAGAGATACCCGATTCATTTGTGTGGAAGACATGCTTGGGACATTTTTACTTACCGTTGGTCAAAATTCTCGATATTGTCAAACACGTGACACGTATAACCGATCACATTTCACAAAAAGTAGAAATTTTCACAAAGTTCTCAAGGCTTTATACTCAATGGCACTTGAGATGATGGACAAACCTATATCTGCAGTTCTGACTAAAATAAGATAAAGTACAAGGTTGTGCCCCTATTTTAAGGTAAGCAAGCAATACTTAATTTTTATTGTTTATATTACACATTGGTATATTGATGATACTAGTTAAATACTCTATCTAATTTAGGTTTGTATTGGACCATTGATTGCACACATATACCAGCAATGGTAAAAGCAAGCGAGCAACCTAGTTTTCATGATCACCATGGAAAAATCTCACATAATGTATTAGCTGTTTGCAATTTTGATTTAGAATTCATATATGTTCTTAGTGGATGGGAGGGATGTAACGACCCGTCCCGAATATTAGGATTAAATATTAATTAACTAGGATTACCGTGACTAATCCCTGATTAGTCGAGGAAATACGGACAGACGGTGTGGAATAACCGTTTTGCCTTTGAAATTGGGCAAAATGTTGACTTTTGACTCGGGGGTCAAACATACGAGGATTGATTACCGTGACATAGATCGGGACATCACGAGTTCATAGACAGGCGGTACATCGAAATCGGATGTTCGACGGGCAAGTTACTAGTCACTGAAGCTTTGAGGTACTATTGCACGTTTTACGAGATGAGCGACATTTGTCATGTTGTAAGCCCCATATATTTATTTCAGGCCTAATGGATGAGTCACTCGTCCATTGCTCCCATTACACATACATGCACCCACTCCCTCTTTGTTTCATTCGAACCAAAACCCGAAACCCAAACCACCCAAAGCCCCATTTCCTGGTTGGTTCGATTGAGGGCTCTTGAGAAATATTGAGGACGAGTGAGGGACTGAGAGAGACTGTGCGAGGCGGCAAGACCTCCGTGGACGGTGGAAGAGGTCACGGCCAGGTAACCCGAAAGCCAATTTTGACCCAAAATTGGAAAATGAGTTTTGGACGCTTGTTGAAGGCTCAGGTCGATTCTAACATGTTTTTAGGGTTCGAAGGACCTTGTAGGAACTGGTTTCAATCGCAGTGGTGGTAGAAAATGGCTGGAAACGGGGGAGGAACATCGTCGTCACTATTCATCGATAGGGAAGGTAATTTTGAGCCATTTTCATATATTTCTAGGTTGATAGATCACTTGGGAAGGATAAGACAAAGCTGTAGAAGGAAACAGGGAGGATTTTGGTGGTCGGACGGTGGAGAATCAGCTGGGTCAGGCAGCGGGTCTGAACGACCCGGTTGCAGGACCTGTCGAAGGATAGGATGACATGATGACGTCATCCTATCATATCTAACAATGTCAGACTGACATGTTAGACATGGACCAATAGGAACTCGACACATGGCAGTGTCAGAGTTGTCAGTGCTAACGCCATGACTTTAGCGTTGACTTTTGGGGTTGACTTTTTAGCGTTGACTTTTGGGTTGACCGAACGCGTGGGCGCTCGTGGGCTTGAATTTTAAGGTGGGCTCAGTGTTATTTTAGAGGTTTCGACGATCCAGATCCAATGGTGGTGGTTTCGGATTGATTGGAGATCATTCAGTTGGTTAAATCAAGGTTTTTTACCTCGAGAAATGTGTCTGGGGCACGTTTACTTTTCTGAGAATTTTGGAGGTTTATCCCATAGACTTGTATGGTTTATTAGTAACCTTCGAGTATGATTTGGACAGGTCCGGGAGTTTCGAAGATGATGATTTAGCTGGGGAGGCTTATGGAATGCGTATCGAGGCGGCAGTTAGGACGGTCTATGAGTGGACATTGGTTTCTAAATATGATGCATGCATAACTGTTTTATATGTTTTAAATATGTGATTTATAATGGATTTGATTGTTGTATTTAGTATTCATGTAATTGCACGTATTTCGAGATTTATGGTTTTATACTGTGCTTATATGTGCTGAAATTTCTATGAAGGTTTAATGGAATGGTTTTCGATTTGGAAACATGGAATCGGGCATGAGACCCATTTGATTTAGGAACTAACGGACTTGGCGTCCATTTGATTTAATGAGGCATCGAGTTGGAGACCCATTTGATTTATACAATCGGGCTTGAGGCCCAGTTGGTTATGATATCGGGTTTGAGGCCCATTTAGTTTATGAAATGGAATTATGGGCTAAGTCACTTGAATTTGAAAATTGGAATTGTGGAAATGATTTATGAAAGTTATACTTCGTGCACAAGACCCATTTATAGATTTACGATGGTTTTATGGAAAATTTGGGCATAGCCCTTTGAACGGTTTGAGATGATTTATGAAATGTTTTCCATATACCATCCTCTCGAGTGGTTGCCCTCCAGACGTCCCGTAGTATCCTGGAAGGTTGGTTGTCTCCTCTGGGCGTCTAGTAGTAGCCCGGAGTAGTCACGCCGCACTACCTGAGAGGGGCTGCCTCGAGGCGCGGCTCATGATCACGAGTGCATTTATGATTGATACCCCAGGGAGGGTCATTGATCTGCGGGTCATTGACCTCGGTGGACCCTGGGAAGACTCGGGATTGAGACCCCGAGTAGCACCCATAGCTTGGAAACCGTGACAATGGTATTGATTAGGCATTAGGGATGCCAAGGATTGATTACATTGTATTTCGATAAATTGGTTATTTAATATTGATTAGTTTTGGGCTAAGTTCCAATATACTCTGTTTTGGGCTGAGTTCCTACGTGGTTGGATTTATGATGTTAGGCTAAGGCCCTAATGATTTAATTAAAGTAAATGGTTTGATTACCGGCTTTCAAATGCATACATGATTTTTAGTGAAGGGCATAAACGTCTTTTTGTGAAATGTGTTTTATAAATTATTTATTTCGTCCACTCACATCTTTTAAATGGTTTTTAATGCCCTTCAGTTTGATTGCAGATGTGGGTTGTAGTAGAGACCGAGACATTACATTCCTCCACTGATCCTAGCGCACTCTGAAAGCCGCGAATGGGCGGAGGTTTTAGGTTATCCCTTATTTGGCCCTTCGTGTCACACGTCGGTTAAACGGGAGCATGGCACATACCTTGTTAATCCCGAGGGGGATTGGGATGGGTCGTGTCAAGGTGGTATTAGAGCGAGGTTGTCTTTATCAGAGCACAGTTTGCTCTTGTGGTACGCGCAAGTAGAGGATGTGATGTCTCTACGTGGAATCAGACCATTATCAACCTGGTCGTTAGGGTAATAGTAGGGAAGTTAGTGGAATTAAATCACACCAAATGTAACCCGATACGCTGTGAATCAGTCTGATTCGACCCAAGGAGGTTTGGATGTGATATTATCGTTAGGGTCGGATATAACGAGATTACAGTGTGGGACCGTTAGTCGATCATGTTAGGATATTGGTGCTGCTGATAGCAGTCGGGTTCCTCGAATCCTAGTTGTGATTGATGGTTTGGAGAATATGAGTACGACAGAGTTAGTAGATGACCTTAGAGGGTAACCCTAGTTTGTGATTGGTGGTCCACGAATGTGAATCAGCTAGTTGTTTTGGGATCGGATGACTTTTTTGAGTGGTGACCGACTCATGGTCAGGACAGATTGGAGATGGAGCTGCAGAGTGCAGCTAAGGTCATGTATAACCTAGTGGACGACTCTGGGTAAGTCTAGTTGAGTCTAGTTAAGACTATGGAGATTGATTGCTCTGACACTAAGAAAAATGATGGAATCCGATTCATGAGTACCATTATGAGATGACTAAGTGGTGATTGGATGAAACGGTATAAAGGGACGCCGCAAGTACTACATGGGATTAGTGGTCGATTGGTCAAATATGGTGGTATGCAAAGATTTGGTTGCAGATCACAGTAGGAGCCTGTTATGACTCTTCAGTCAAGCGGTACATCAAGTTAGGATGAATTGACATCCTTTTAGATGTGCATAAACGGTCTTCAACGGACTGACCAGTTGGGTGTTAGATTGTTTACAGAGACATGGATATGGTTCGAGTGAATTGTGGACTTCCCAGTCCAGTGGTATGATACCCGTTGAGGATTAAGTCCAATGGTCGGAAAAGATGGATATGCTTCCAACATGGTTGGAATTTCGGAATCAAGAGAGGTTGTGATTGAGACAAAGAGAAGAGTGCTTGATTCTGCATTAGTGATGGGTATTCTAAAGTTGATGAGGGAGACTTCTCGTTTTCTGCTCTTTAGCAGATGGTGCTTGGTGTCGTAGGATGGCATAGGATGAATTTTGATGTCATCATCTTGGATCACCCTTGATACTTCTCTACGTGGGATGACGAGGAGTGATATGACAGTTAAAGGGTTCAAAGAGGGTGTAAGAACCGACCACCTAGGCTGTGAGTCAAATTTGAATGACTTGAAGAGCAGATGGTATTTAGGGTCACCAGATGTGACGAATGAGTGTCCGAGGTAGTGGACCCATGTTGGTATTATGGGTCATGTTACATTGGTTGAGAGAGCTAGTAAAGACCAACGAGGGTCGAGGCTCGTGAGGATGGTGGATCCTAGGGGGATCGAGCCGTGTGGTGATGATCAAGATGATTGAGATGACTAAGATGATTGTGGTGACCGTTTGGGACTCGAGAGGAGTCAAGATTACGTGGGTCGCTGAGTGACATGAGATACGTTGTGGGGACTCGAGAATGAGCCGGGATCAAAGTAGTGTAACTAAAGCGCAGTGGAGCCGGGAGTTGCTGGCTGGTCACGATAGTTATCATGAACTTAGAGACTTTTAGAAGAAATTTGTGGCTCTATGAACAGTGAGAGTCAGCATGAGTATGGGAAAATGAGAGAGTTGACTGAGATGAGCACCGAGGCCGATAAATGCCGCAGATTTGAGTATGGCTTATGAGGTGCGATTCGTACCATGGTGACGGCAGGATCTAGAGGATGATTGTCTGATCGGATACTGAGCAGAATGTCAGCTTCGATTGTCGGATGAGAAGGGTTGTCAAGCTGAAAAGCCGATTTGATGTCAACTTAGTATACCTAACCTGTCGAAGTAGGTGACAAGCGAGATCAATGAGTGTCGGTATCTCGAGTGAGGTTTACGAGCTGAAGTGTGGTTATGTCGGATGAGTACGGTTACACGAGGGTGCCCCTAGTGGGAGACAGGATTGGATTTTCCACGGTTTAGTTGTGGAATTAGATCAGTTTGAATTTCGAGGATGAAATTCTTTAAGGAGGGAAGGTTGTAACTACCCGTCCTGAATATCGGGATTAAATATTATTTAATTAGGATTACCATGACTAATCCCTGATTAGTCGAGGAAATACAGACGGACAGTGTGGAATGACCATTTTGCCCCTGAAATTGGGTAAAATGTTGACTTTTGACCTCGGGGGTCAAACATATAAGGACCGATGACTGTGACGTAGATCGGGACGTCATGACTCCGTAGACAAGGGGCACTTTGAAACCGGACGTTCGACGGGAAAGTTACTGGTCACGGAAGTTTCAAGGTACTATTGCATGTTTTATGAGATGAGCTACCTTTGTCATGTTGTAGGCCCCAGATATTTATTTCAGGCCCAATGAATGAGTGACAAGTATCACTTATCCATTGCTCCCATTACACATACATGCACCCACTCCCTCTCTGTTTCATTCCAACCAAAACCCGAAACCCAAACCACCCAATGCCCTCTTCCCTTGCTGGTTTGATTGAGAGCTCCTGAGAAGGATTAAGGATGAGTGAGGGACTGAGAGAGACTGTGGGAGGCGGAACGACCGCCGTGGACGACGGAGGAGGTCACGGCCAGGTAACCCAAAACCGAGTTTTGACCCAAAATTGGAAAATGAGTTTTGGACGTTGGTTGAAGGCTCAGGTCGACTCTAACATGTTTTTAAGGTTTGTACGACCTTGTAGGAACTGGTTTCAATCGCAATCGTGGTCGGAAACGGCTGGAAACAGGGGAGGAACATCGTCGTCACTGTTCATCGATCGGGAAGGTAATTTCGAGCCATTTCATAGATTTCTGGTTTAATGGATCTCTTGGGAAGGATGAGACGAAGTTGTAGCAGGAAATGGGGAGGAGTTTGGTGGTCGGACGATGGAGAACCGGATGGGTCAGGCTGGGGGTCTGCACGACCCAGTTGTAGGACCCATCGAAGGACAGTGATGACATGATGACATCATCCTGTCATATCTGACAATGTTAGACTGACATGTCCGACATGGACCGATAGGAACTCGACACGTGGCACTGTTAGAGTTATCAGTGCTGATGTCATGCTGACATCAGCATTGACTTATGGGGTTGACTTTTTAGCATTGACTTTTGGGTTGACTAGGCGCTTGGAGACGCGTGGGCTCGCATTTCGAGGTTGGCCCATTGTCATTTAAAGGTTTCGACGATCCGGATCCAATGGTGGTGGTTTCGGGTCGATCAGAGATCGCTAGGTTGGTCAAATTAAGGTTTTCAGCTCGAGAAATGTGTCTAGGGCACGTTGAATTTTTCGGGAATTTTGGGGGTTTATCCTAGACTTGTATGGTTGATTAGTGATTTTCGAGTATGATTTGGATAAGTCCGGGAGTTCCAGAGATGATGATTTAGCCGGGGAGGCTTATGGAACGTGTATTGATGCGACAGTTAGGATAGTCTATAAGTGGACATTGGTTTCTAAATACGATGCATGCATAACAGTTTTATATGTTTTAAATTAGAGATTTATTATGGATTTGATTGTGGTATTTAATATTCACTAATTGCATGTATTTCTAGATTTATGGTTTTATAATGTTCGTATACTTGCTGGTATTTCTATGATGGTTTAATAGAATGGTTTTGGATTTGGAAACATGGAATCAGGCATGAGACCCATTTGATTAACGAACTAATGGACTTGGCGTCCATTTCATTTAATGACGCAATGGGTTGGAGACCCATTTGATTTATACTATCGGGATTGAGGCCCAGTTGGTTATGATATCGGGCTTGAGGCCCAGTTGGTTTATGAAATGGAATTTAGGGCTAAGTCCCTTGAATTTGGAAATTGGAATTATGGAAATGGTTTACGAAAGTTATACTTCGGGTACGAGACCTATTTATGGATTTACGATAGTTTTATGGAAATTCCGGGCATAACCTTTTGAACGGTTTAAGATGATTTATGAAATATTTTCCATATACCATCCTCTCGAATGGTTGCCCTCCAGACGTCCTGTAGTATTATGGAGTGGTTGGTTATCTCCTCCGGACGTCTCGTAGTATCCTGGAGTAGTCACGGCGCATTACCTGAGAGGGACTGCCCCGAGGCGTAGCTCATGATCAAAAGTGCATTTATGGTTAATACCCTAGGGAGGGTCATTGATCTGCGGGTCATTGACCTAGGTGGACCCTGGGAAGACTCGGGATTGAGACTCCGAGTAGCACGTGTAGCTTGGAAATTGTGACAATGGTATTGATTAGGCATCAGGTATGCCGATGATTGGTTACATTGTATTTCGATAATCTGGTTATTTAATATTGATTGGTTTTGAGCTGAGTTCCCACATGGTTGGATTTATGATGTTAGGCTAAGGCTCTAATGATTGAATTAAAGTAAATGGTTTGATTACCGGCTTTCGAGTGCATGCATACTTTTTAGTGAAGGGCATAAACGTCTTTTTGTGAAATGTGTTTTATAAATTATTTATTTCGTCCACTCACAGCTTTTAAATGGTTTTTAATGCCCTTCAGGTTGATCGCGGATGCGGGCTGTAAAAGAGACCGAGACATCACACTCCTCTACTGATCCTGACGCACTCTCAAAGCCCCGAATGGGCGAAGGTTTTAGGTTATCCCTTGTCTGGCCCTTCGTGTGACACATGGGTAAGATGGAAGCATGACACATTCCTTGTTAATCCCGGGGGGATTGGGATGGGCCGTGTCAATGGTTCAGCTCATGATTCTAGGGTGCTAAATGATGCTTTATCAAGGAGTAATGGACTTAAGGTGCCACAAGGTATGTAAAAAGTAAATATTTTAACTAATAATTGTTTATTTGGTATTCATTTAGGAAAATATTCTAACTAATAATTTTTAACTAATAATTGTTATTAATTCATTTTTCTTAGATAATATTTTAATTAATAATCGTTTATTTGTTATTCATTTAGGAAAATATTTTCTGGTGGATTGTGGATTTGCAAATCGTCATCAATTTTTAGCTCCATTTCGAGGTGTTCGATATCATCTTCAAGAATATGCTGGCAAAGATCGTGAACCAAAAACTTCAACTGAGTTGTTCAATCTTCGTCATGCTTCGTTAAGAAATGTCATCGAGAGAATATTTGGTATATTCAAATCAAGATTCACCATTTTTAAGTCAGCCCCTCCATTTTTCTATAACACACAAACAAAATTAGTGTTAGCTTGTGCAGGGTTACATAACTTTCTTCTAAAGGAGTGTCGTGATGATGAATTTCCTATTGAAGACGTTGAGTCTTCATCATCTTTACCAGAAAATGAAGGAAGTATTTCAGAAGAAGTTTTTCTAACCCAAGAGCAACAACGCGAAAATACTAATGAATGGAGGAGTGAAATAGCATCACATATGTGGAGAGATGTTGTGAATGATGAGAGTCTACCATAATAGAACAAACACAAACCATTTCATGCTTATGTTTATGGTATTATGTGATAATAATCCATCTATAATTAGATTAACTTCGTTGATTTTGTAATTGAAAATGATCAACATTTGATTGCGTTAAATAATAGCAATTAGATTAATGGTAAGTTCTTTTGATATTTTGTTGATTTTGTAATTAGATTAATAGTAATAAGTTTTTCTGTTATTTGTTTTGTTTGTTAAACAATCGATAAATTTGATATTTTTCCATGAATTGATAACGTTTTACTTTGATTCAGAAAAACGAAAGTAGTTTTGATGTCGTCAATAACACTTCAACTGATGGTATAAGAGGCATACTAATAACAAATCTTTTAAAATAATAACAAATCTTTTAAAATCATAACAAATTAATAAAAAAAAATCATTTAAAATCCATATCAAAACACTTTGAAATCAATAAAAAGTTTTTAAAATTTGTTGAAATCCATCAGATTTAAAACTCATTAAAATCTATTAAAATCTATTAAATGCTAAATTGAATACACCCCCCTAAATGTTCAACTGCTTCTTGATTGATCCTTTCAATAAAGAAACATACAAATTTCAGTTGCTTTGTTATATTACACAATTTGTAAGGGAGTCCGTAAATTTTTTAAAATTTAGAAAAATTGAAAGCCCAACTACTGTTACTACAATGAAAATTTAATTTATTGGTGAGTTGTGCACCAAATCTATTAACAATTTTAATGTTCAAATTTTGGGGTGTAAAATCTAAAAATCCTAAAACGAATATATCCATAAATGATATATTCCACTGGTTCAGGTTTTTTTCATTTACATTCCACTAGTCTATGTTTTTCATGTGTCACCTGTCTACAAATTAGTGAGTTCGAAACGCACGCATTGGTCCAATTGAAACATCCGAGAAGCTCCCCAAATTAAAATTGACTCTCGAACCATTATTAAGAACAAGGAGAAATACGAAATTACCTCAATTTTCAAGACAGGTTGTTATAATCTTCGCCTCTTACGAAATTTTGTCCCCGAAATTTACACATGCAGATTAAGGCTCCATTTCCTACAAGCCCCCACTCCCTAGGAATATCATATCATTATATCTTCTGAATCATATCAGGCATTCCTAGGAATGAGTCCTTAAACTCACTTTAGGAATATTATGTCAGGCCTCCCTGTCCATGAGTATTTAAACTCACCTCTAGAATATCATGTCAGGCTTCCCACGAGCACGAGTGTCTTTGTACTCTCCTTTGGGCCATATTAGGCCTCCTTGGGCATGAGTCTTTAAACTGTCCTCGGGTTCAAATTAGACCTCTGCAGGCATGAATCTTTAAACTCTCCTCCAAGTCAAATCAAGCCTCCCTAGGCACGAGTTGTTAGACTCTCCTCTAAGTCATATTAGGCCTCCTCGAACATTAGTCTTTAAACTCTCCTCCAGGTCAAATCAGGCCTCCCTGGGCACGAGTCTTTAAATTCTCCTCCAGGTCAAACCTAGCCTCCCCGGGCATGAGTTTTTAAATTCTCCTCCGAGTTAAATCAGGTCTCCCCTGACACAAGTCGTTAAACACTCCTCCGGGTTAAATCGGGCTTTCCCAACAAGAGTCTTTCAAATCTCCTTCAAGTCAAATTAGGCCTCCATGTGCACGAATCTTTAAATTCTCCTCCGGGTCAAATCTTGCCTCCTATGGCACGAGCCTTTAAACTCACCTCCTTGTCAAATCAAGCTTCCCTCAGCACATGTCTGTAAACTCTCCTCCAAGTCAAAGCAGGGTTTCTCTAGTGTCTGACACTTCTGGTGGTATCCCTGGAATCAGTCGCATCTGGAAGTGGATATCATAGCTTGTTGACACCATATTGGACCGAGCAACAGACTTGTCAAACACTACATTGGACCACGAAGTAAGCCCATCCAGGCACTTACTAAAAATCAGCTCGGTCGTCTGAGAATTTTTCTCTCTTCCGAGAATTTTTCTCCCTTCTAAATATTTCGGGTCATCCGAACACAGTCGGCAAACCGACGAAAGATTATGTGCTGACCCACCAAAATAACGCCTATCAAGGCATTCACCGATCATATGAGATATACTCACTCTTCTTATGTATATATCATTACCTTCTATTACACACACACATATATATATATATATATATTGTACATATATAGAGTATTTCTTGTCGGTATCCTTGCAACATCACCAACGAATTTTCTCTTCCTTACATGCTAGTCCAACCTACATCCACACCTAAAAAACTAGGCACAAGTCCACTTGTGTGAGCCACCACACTCATTGTAGGCCCACCAACCACATATACACATATATTTAGCCCTTTACTGATTATCTCAGCCCACTCAAGTATACTAGGGCTACAACTTATATACATTTACACCTATTTCACATTGTATATATATCTTATTTGTTGTCAGCTAATAAAATGGGGCAAAGGTAGAGACACCCTACCCACCACCTGCCCACTATATATATATATATATATATTCATACTTCACCTTTTTGCAAGTTTGACGCTGCCAACAACCAAGTATATACATATATTTAACCTTGTTCTCTTGGCCCACTCAAACACACATGCTACAAACTTATACATATATATATATATATATTATCATTTCAACATCTGCAAACCATGTGGCAGATACTCAGCCATCTCACTTCACAACTATCATTATCCCCTTTGCTAAAAACAGGGGCTCCCTCATTATCCCCTTCCCTAGAGTCGTGTTCGTGTAACCAAAAAAAAACTATATCCATGCATCTGCACAACTTATGATCGCACAACTTATGGGACCACTAGCAACGATTCACGAACTTGGAACGGTGCTGGAAGGAGGGAACTCAGACTCACCGTTCCGTCGTCTCATAATCGACGTTGGACCAATTCAACATGCCTTGTCCGTGCAACAGTCATGTGATAAGCCTTGAATTAAGCATCATTTTATACCCTTTATACTTATCTTTTAATGTTTAAATACCAAAAAATTAGAGAAAATAATATATTTTGTGAGAAATGTGCAGAATTGGATAAAACTCGGAATTATGAGAATTTTGGAAAAATAATCATCTCAATCGGAGTTATATTGAAGAAATTATGATTGAATAAAAGGAGGCCACCAAAAACCACTCAGGAATTCGGTAGGGGGCTACCGAACCCAATTAACCAGCATAAAAGCTTATTCAGCAGGCGCCTACCGATTCCTAAGCCGATGCTCGGCGTGTGTGTACCAATGGAGATACCACCAAGATCGGCGCACCTTCAGCGACATCCCTTCTCTTTCTCCGGCGCATGTTCCCTAAACCATTAAGGCCTGTTTCAGCCGACATCCACCGAACCCATCTATAGCCTTCCTTGTTGCGTTGACCACACCTTTGACTGCGAATTTCAACCAAATGTTCGGTGGGCTTCCACCGAACTGACTTTTGTTCAAATTCCAGCACCTATTTTCCTTCTTTCTTGTGGAAAATTGTTCATTTTAAGCTTGGATTTTTTTCCTTTTTATCTAGGAAACCTTTTTAATTAGGATTTTTATTACCTTTTTCCTTTAGGACTTTAATTTAATTAGTTTAATTATTTTTCTTTTAGGATTTAAATTGTGAACTCCTATTTATTTGAGGATTAATTTTCTCCTATAAATAGAGAGGCTTAGGTTATTTGTAGGGGTCACCCATTTTTGTGTCAAAGCTCTGCTTAACCAATTTTCTCTTTTCAACAAATTCAAGATTTCTTGTGCAAGGTTAATTATATCATACTTCATATTTTACACCTTCATCCGTGACTTAGTTGGGGGGTCCCTGCTTGTCTCACCAAAGAGTGCTCATTCACTTCGTATCCATAGGGTGTCCCGAAGAGAAAAAGTGTAACACGTCTTGTTTATCTTATAGTTATCTCTTGTGCTTGAATATTGCTTTTATGAACTGATTTATAATATTATTCTTAGTTTTAGGATTTGTATTGATTCAATTTTCTATGTGTTTTATGATTCTAGTTTTTGTTATGTCTGTTTGTTCGCATTTAATGCTTGACTAGATATAGTGGGTCCCGAGTCTAGATCGTTGAAAGTGTCGTCGAGGGTCCCGGACACGTACTTAACATAATATGCAAGTAACTCGTAAGGCTAGAATGAGAGGATTTCATAGGTTGAATTTAATAGAATTCATGAATGAGTCAGGTTAAATATGAGTTGACCATGTAAATATTAGATTATGTTAGTTTACATTAGTTTAATTACTTAGGACTTTTAAATCAATCTATTTACCCCAAATTAATCAATCAAATGATAATCATACTTAGGTACCCTTAATTCCCGGTTAAGAACGATACCTACTTATCAATGATACATTCTACAAAAAGGGTTTTAATTTTTATATGTTTTTATTAAGTGTTGAGTGTTTACTTTAATACTTAGTTCTAGCGTATCACCATGACCAACCAAAGAACAACACGGCACACATTAAAATTGTCGTCGTCTCACGGACCCAGCCACTAGTCGCCTGCATGGGTTAGAGCCCCGTTGTCTCCACTGACCCACGACCAACCCAATCTGTTCTCATGGAAGACTCACAATGCACCCTCGGTAGCACTCCACCGAAGACCCTTCGGCATGCTCGGTTGATGCCCACCGAAAGCCCTTCAGCAATCAGCGCATATCGAGATTCCTCACCATCCACCAAAATTCTCTTCGTCTACTTGGTCGGCTCTTGTCGGACACACCTTTGGCAGCATTCCACCACATGTCCCTCAATTTGCTCGGTTGGCTCCCATCGAAGACCCCTCTTCCAGAGCCCACCTCAGACGAAGCGCGGTCTGCCATCTTCGGTAGAGATCAACTAAAATTTCTATGGTCTTCTCTGTCGATGCCCACCGAGTGACCCATTCAGTATTCTCCCACTGAACGACCCCTCAACTATTTTTTGGGTCATGTAGAATGAAAAAGGGTCCCCAACACTCATTTTTTCCTTTGCCCACTGAGAGGTCAAGGTCACTCTGTCTTCAACCAAAAAAAAATTCAGAAAAACAGGACTTCATTTTTTGGAATTGGGTACTTCCTATTTTCGGGGTCACTGAGCGGTCAACTCAAACCAACTCGGCCAAACCAACTCAGTCTTCCAAAAAATAAATTATTTTGGGCTTGGGCACTTACATTTTTCCAACACACCAAGTGGCTTACTCAACTTGGACTATTCAACTCGGCCGACCCAACTCGCCCTACCCCAGCTCGGTTAAACCTTACTCGGCCAAACCAACTCGACCATAAAAAAAACATAAAACACAAACTTTGTATTTGGGGCCTTACATCTCATTTTTTAGGGAGCCCATCGAACAGCCTAGCCCACTCGGTCTTCCAAACAAAAATCAAACACTTTCTTTTATTTTTGAGTTTGGGCACTTCCTCTTTTTTCAGCCCACTAAGTGGCCTACTCAACTCGGCCTACCCAACTCGACCAAACCAACTCGGCTTACCTAACTCGGCCAAACCAACTCGGCCTACCAACTCATCCACCATAACTTCTATCTCGGTATGGCCACCATCCGAATAGGTATTTTTCTGCTCATCCACTACAATTTGGAGACTTTAACTAGGCTCACACCACAAGCTCAACTCGTCCTCTCGTCACATGGAACTAACTCGGATCACACCACGGACGACCACCAGGTAACACTTCAAAACATAAACTTATGAACATCACAAACATAGTAAGCATACATGTCAACATACATGCACTCATACACGAACTCATGCATGTTGACATACATGCATCCATGCATGTAGAGCATACATGAAACTCATACTTAACCTCAACACATTACCGAGCTACTAGACACAGTACCGAGTATACATTCGCTTAACACAATACCGAGCTGCTCAACACATTACCGAGCATGCACTAGCTCAACACATACCGAGCGCTCAACACATTACCGAGTGTTCAACACATACCGAGTTGCTCAACACATTACCGAGTGTTCAACACATACCGAGTTGCTCAACACATTACTGAGCTACTCAACACTTAGCCTTGACTCAAACATTCGAGTCAGAGTGTAACGACACGTCCCTGATTTTAAGGATTAATTCAGAGTTAATTATGGATTTGCAAGGCCAATCGGGAATTATCAAAAGTTCGGGGAAAAATTACGATTTAGCCCATAAACGAGGGTAAAAAGTTAACTTTTGACCTGGAAGCTCTGAGGACCGTTACATAGATCGAGTCGATATGAGTCCATAGACAGGCGGCACGTCAAAATCAGACATTCGACTGGAAAGTTATGGTTCACGGAAGTTCTGAGGAACTATTTACGACAGCACATTTTACGAGGCAGTTGACTTGCATTTTGTTCGGAGTGGGCCCAGATATTTTCCCCAAGCCCAATGGATGAGTGATAAGTGTCACTCATCCATTTCTCCCATTACACAGATACATGCACCCACCCTTTCACCCTCATTTGTTCATTCGATTATACCAGCCTGAAACCCCATCGAACCACCACCCCCAACCCTTCCCCCCCATCACCTAGTTTCGATCTGAGAGAAATACAGAGAGTAGATGTGGAGCTAGGACACAGTGAGAGATGGGGCTACGACGCCGTGGACGGCAGAGGAGTCGTGGGGAGCAGGTAAACCCGAAACCCGGTTATGTTCAAGATCTCAATTTCGTGTTTTGGACGTTAGGGGTGTTTTCTGTTGATTAGGGTGTGTTCAGGGGATTAGTAGGATTGTTTAGAAGTGGTTTTGGGCGGTGGATGGTGGCTGAGAAGCCCAGGCCAAAGGTTGGAAAATTGGACCATGAGGGGGAAAACCGAACCAATAGGTTCTAGGTGGTTTTTCTTAGTTTTAATCATATAGATAGGCTGTTAATGAAAGGACAAAGAGATTGGAATTGGAATTGGAATGATCGAAAACGGGTTGTAGAATAGGAAGATATGGAGGTGAACCGATCACGCCGGTTCGGTTGGACCGGTTGACTAGTGAACCGATTCAGACCGGTTCGCTGGAGGTTGAAGAATGCACTGTGCAAACGCATGAAGCCCACACGCAGCGCCTTTGGACGGAGCGTGGCGGTGCGTGGGAAAATTTTTTGGGAAAGTGTCCAACATGTGAAACCATCTATTCGATGTAACGAACATTTTGGGACTGGTTTCGAGTTAATCGAACACCGTTTCGATATAGTTCGGGATGTCGGAAGGTTTAGGATCGAGTTTAAAATATGTTAAAAATCCCGAAAAATTAGGGGGCTTTAATGAGAGGTTATTAAAGTAGTTAGTAATCCTCTATTATGATTTGGATAGGTTTGGAAACCCCAGAGATGGTGATTGGCCGGGGAGAGGCTTATGGCATGCATATCTAGGCAGTAGCTTAGACGGTCTGTGAGTGGACCTTGATTTCTAAATTGATGCATGCATAACTGTTTTATATGTGTTTATGAACATGTTTTGAAATTCCTTGAGTGCATTTGATTGTGGTGTTTTAGTATGTACGTATTTGCACGTATTTCGAGGTTTATGGTTTTATATCGTGCTTATACGTACTGGTATTTCTATGGTGATTTGATGAAATGGTTTTGGATTTGGAAAGATGGAATCGGGAATGAGACCCATTTGGTTGGAAACCATCGGACTTGGAGTCCATTTGATTTAATGAGAAATCGAGCTGAATGCCCATTTGGTTTATATGATTGGGCTGGCGGCCCGTTGGTTTACGAATTCGGGCATGAGGCCCAGTTATGGTTGATAAATGTGATTTCGGGTCAGGGACCCCAAATGGAATTGGATTTGGATTTATGATGGTTTTATGGAAAACCCGGGGTATCGTAGTATCCTAGAGTAGTCATGGGGCATTGCCTACGAGGGGTCATTGTACGAAGCGACTGGTCATTATAGTGACTCAAGAGCAGGATTGTCAGAGGTTAAAACCTCCCCCCAGGGAGGGTCATTGATCTGCGGGTCATTAACCTAGGTAGACCCTGGGGAGACTTTGGATTGAGACCCCGGGTAGCACGCGTAGCTTGGAACCGTGACAGTGGTGTTGATTGTGACATCTAGGATGTCAAGCATCAGGGATGTCGAGGATTGGTTTTGGGCTGAGACCCATTTGTATTGGTTTTGGGCTGAGACCCACATGTATTGGTTTTGGGCTGAGACCCACATGTATTGGATTTGGGTTGAGACCCACGTGATTTGATTTGGGCAGAGTCCTTACAGATTTGGTTTTGGGTTGAGTTCCCATATGGGTTGATTTACTGTTTTGAGACGAATTCCCACATACTTTGGTTTTATGATTTTGGGCTAAGACTCTAATGATTTAATAAAGCAAATGGTTTGATTAATGGTTTTCGAATGCATGCATGATTTTTAGTGAAAGGTACAAATGTCTTTTTGTGAAAATAATTTTATAAATTATTTATTTCGTCCACTCACAACTTTCAATAATTTTAATGCCCTTCAGGTTGATCGCGGATTCAGGCTGTAACAAGGACCAAGACATCACACTCCTCCTCCGATCCTGGCACACTCTGGAAGCCGCATTTGGGCTAAGGTTGGAATTATCCCTTGTCTGACACTTCGTGTCAGACGATAGCAGGCACATCCCGGGTTAATTCTGGGGGATTTAGGACGAGTCCTGTCATAGAGTACTTGCGCACACGGCCTACACTCAACACTCAGCCTATGCTCCATACCGAGTATATATTCCCTCAACACATTACTGAGTATATATCTGCTCAACACATACCGATCATATATTCACTCAAAACATTACGGAGTTGCTCAAACACATTACTAAGCCCACAATCCAAGCTAAACTTCACTATCATGCCAACTGGCACACAAACAACACGAAATCATTCCAAGGCTTCAAGCTCATACACGGGATCATACTCACCAGAGGACTGCCAAAGCACAATCACTATACAACCACCGACTCAAATGTACAATAAGCGATAACCGTCTTCCTCTCCGCATCCTACCTTGACCCGAGGACTTGGGGGACTCATGATAGTACACCGAGCGAAAAAAAAAGACAAAAACAAAGAAGTTGCTCGGTCAATCCACTATGAAAGTCCTTAACCGAGGAAGTCCACCTCAGTCAAGAACTTGGGGGACTTCTATTGACATCATATTGGATCGAGCAACGGACTTGTCTAACACTACATTGGACCACGAATTAAGCCCATCGAGAAGGCTTCAAAGATCACACAAAGCTCACCATCAAGGTCTATGTCTGAAAAGCCCATCATTAGGCCCATGACCTAAACCCTAGCTCTTGCTTACATAAGGGACACTATCAACCTCATTTAAGAGATCCCACTCTCTCACTAGAGAAACCTCTCTCTCTACACTTTAGAGCTCTCACCCCTCTCTACATTTACTTTCTCTCTCTAAAAGGCTTTAAGCTTATTGTATCATGTATAACAAGCACTATTATACTAATGAGAATGGGGTAATACCGTGGACGTAGTTCGATTTGGGTGAACGACGTACCTGCTTGTGTTCTTGGGCCTTGTGTGGTCTTCCTACTTCTCGTTGGAACATTTTATGCGTCAACATAACTTAAGCATAAAATTAACCACAAAAACAATTACAAATCATGCCAAAACTTTGTTTGTAACAAATCCTTGGCTCAAATCAAAGTCAAATCAGTTTCAACCGGGCTTAACCCTAACACACTATTTTCACAACACCATAAAAATATGTGTTTAGAACCGAATCAAATTCTTAATAAATATTATAAATCCAAAAATTATCAAAAAACTGTTAGAATCATTTATTCAGCTCATTGCAATCAAACTCGCGCAACAAAATTTTTAAAACATTTAATTATCCATGCATCACAATTATAAAACAAAAGTCCACTCACCATGCTTTCGAACAATCTTAGTCTGCACTAAACCCTTTTCTGAAATTCCCAAAACAAAGTTAATAGTTTGCTCTACTACCAACTTGACAGGACCCATCTCGAAACCACTTTGATAATTTTGCCCGGTCCTGCTCTCGTTTGACAACTAAACCAGTTTTCCAAAATTACCCTTAGTACCTATCAAACAAGGGATAAACACCTGACCATATTATCTCTTTATATGTGCCAAACATAATTCATCCTCCTGGGGTCGCCGCCCACACCAACCCACTGACCCGACCGAAACGTATCACCTAAATCCCCAGGACTATTCGAGCCCTAATCCCAACTCCTTTTCGAGTCTCAACCGATGTCTTGACTCATTCTTAATTTTGTCCCGGTGTGACGATTATATACATAATGCATATTTAAACTCTTAAAGCCCCGAGAATTCCATAGGCATGCGAATTAAAAATACCAACTCTTCGGACATACTAAACTACTACTAAATAGTGTCCACTAGACTCAAAACCTGGTTTTCCCTGAATTTTGATATGAATTTTTTGGATGTCTCCTAGCTCTCTATTTTGGGTATTCCCACAGCCTCTAGCCCTTCAATTTCCATAATTTTGGTCGTGGATGTGAGGGGAAACTAATTCTTAAGTTTGTTCCTTGAGTTTTATGTCGAAATTGACACGACCCATCTCAATCCCCCCGGGATTACCATGGAATGTGACGTGCTCCCGTCTGACAAGAGGCGCCAGACAAGGGATAACCGATTGCCATTGCCCAAACGGGCTTCCAGAGTGCGTAAGGATCGATGGAGGAGGTGTGCGATGCTCAAGTCTCTGCTGTAGTCGTATCCGGAATCAACCTGAAGGGCATTGAAAGCAAAAGCTGTGAGTGGACGAAAATAAACAAGTCTGTTGAAAACATTTATAAGACATTTATGCCCCTCAGTAAAATCATATGCACGCACCAAAAACCAATAATCCCATATATATTTAGAAATAACCATTAGGGCCTTAGCCCGGAAACCAAAGTATAGTTTCACATTCCAAAAGTCAATCCAAGAGTTATTTCATAAATCCAGTAATATAAACCATAAGGCATATAATAATAACCATAACCATAATTTTAGTTGCTGCACTATACACTCCAATCCGACATCCCTGATGTCTGACGTCCCTGACGTCAATAAGGTCACAATCACAAGGCTACGCGTGCCACTCGGGTCTCAATTTTCCGAGTTAAATCCCCGAACCCCGTTCGGGTACAGCATCCCCGATGCTTAGCGTCATAGACGCTGGACGTACTAGACGCCCGTGACCTCTCCGGGGTACCTCGCCGGAGGAGACAATATAATATGGAAGGATCTATACAGTGCAGTACCAAATACATTTTATTGATATCCACATGCAAAACATATAGGTGTGATAAAACCCGAACCGATCGTTACGTTTCATCAAACGGGTCTCATGCCCAAATACCGTGAAACGTGCCATAACCGAAATATCATCAAAACCATTCATTGATTCCAGCATGTGAACATATATAAAATGTAAACCAGAAAACATTTATTCAATTCCATTTTAGGGTCCCCGACCCGCAATCGTATGTAGAAATCAACTGGGCCCCTGGCCCGATTTCACAAGTTAACTGGGCCCCTGGCCCGATCCACATGTTAACTGGGCCCCTGGCCCGATTTCATAGTTCAACTGGGCCCCTGGCCCGATTTTACATTATTTAAGTTCGTAACCGTTTCATGAAATCATATCCAACCATATTTATGGAAATCGGTGCAAATCCAGAAAACCTCGGTTTACGTGCAAATACGTAATTCACCCCGAAATACGTGAAATCATTTTAAATCCACCGATATCCAAAGTAAATCATTTAATCATAATTATAACAATCATAAAACAGTTATGCATGCATCGAATGTATGAAACCAATGTCCACTCACAGACCGTTTAACCGAGCGCCTCGATACGCGTGCCATAGGCCTTCCCGGGCCACCTCACTATCATCGGGACTCCCAATCCTGTTCAAATCAATTTAGAGGATCACTAACCTCATCATTAACATCCTATTCAAGTCCCGTAATTTTCCCAAATTTTTAAGTATTTTTAAATTGGATTTAAAACCTTCGGACATCCCGAACAATATCGAGACGGTGTCCGATCGACACGAAACCAATCCCACAATGTTCGTTACAATGTATAGGATAAAAGTCATGTTGACCTCACCTCGAGATTCGTGCCCACGCGCCGTCACGCGCCGCCGTGAGTGGCTGCGCGTGAAAGCCACGCGCCTGCTACAGTGCTCCTTCCTCACCCGAATGACTGGTAAACGGGTTGAAAAACCCGCGATAAGACCCGGTTCAAATCCTAGCAATTCGACACCGATTCCATCAATTCAAAATTCCATTAGCATCGAATTAGATTCAATTAGGGATCTGTGGACTAAATTACACACAATCATACCTCAAACCTTAAGATCAAGGATGATCACACGAAGAACAATCTGATCGCTGTTCATCATCCGAAATCCTCCCATGTCAATCGATTCTTTCAATTGATGCATCCATTAGCATCGTGAGACCATAATGAACACAATCCCCAGCCCAATTGCATCACTCCGAGCTTCAAATCCCACGACTCAAGCTCGAAATTTCTGAAGCTACAGTAGTTCCGTTCATCCTCAAACGGCCCTCAATCCGCTTCGTTCCTTCGACGAAAATGATCGTGGCAATCCCAGAAGACTCAAACCAATCTCCAATTTGATCGTCAAGGCTCAAAACTTCCAATTCGATTTTCCCCCCGAATTTCGGAATTTTCGAAATTCCAGCCCCCAGCTCTCAATTCGTCCCTCGTGTTTTCCCAAATCATTCCAGTCTCAATTCTTGTCAATTTCGTTCACAAAAACAGTGGATAGAGAGGAGATTAAGGGTAGGAGAAAATTGAAGTTGATTGTTCACGGTTGAAGAAATTGAAGGGATTAATGGAGGAATAATTCAATTAATTAATCAATCATAATGTTCCCCCATGTTACAATTATACTAAACAATTCAGGGATAGATCGCACTAGCCATCCACCCAGCTCAAACATGGCTCCAACTCACGGCTGTTCAAAATCATAGTCCAAATTACCATTCTGCCCTTGTGCAGAAAATTACCAAAATGCCCCTCACGCATCCTGACCCGTAACTCGGTCATACGGACTCCGTTTTCGACGTGCCGCCTGTCGTTGGATTCGTATCGACGAGACCTACGCAACGGTCCTTGGCCCTCGGCCATCGGACATCCCGGTCAAAAAGTCAACATTTGGCCCCTAATATGCCAAAATTACGAAAATGCCCTTGCACTTCCGTACATCATAACTTCTTCCACGAACGTCGGAATCGAACGTGCCACCTGTCTATGAACTCGTGACGTCCCGAACTACGTCACGGTCATCGGTCAAAGTCCATTTGACCATCCGAATTAAAAGTCAACGTTTTGCCCCACACCCAGGGGCAAAACGGTCATTTTGCACAATTCGTCCGAAATCGCCCAACTAATCCCAGATTAGTAAATCATAATTAAATATTATTAAATCCCGATGTTCGGGACGGGTCGTTACAGAAATAACATACAAATCTAGGGGGTGCACGCCTTTCACCGAAATTGGACCACAGTTCTTCCTTCTCTCTGCAACCTTTCTGTCATTTTTCCCCTCTCCATGAGGAAATCCCCACATTGCCATCAACGAGCCTAGATAGCATGGAGGGATCCTCCTTGCTCCTCCCCGTGGTCCCCTTCATTTTTCCTTCCCCTCCCCCATTTGAACGTATGCCTATGAACAAACAGTGGAGGCTTGAGTGCCCATCTCTCTTAGTGACACGTGTCACCCAGCTAGTGAGCCAGCAGCAACAACCCACTGAGTACCAAAATACCCCAGCTTGCTCAAATTACCAAAAAGACTCTTGGACCCTTAATAAAAACAGGGGTAAATACTTTTTTTTTCAATTAAATTTATGAAATTACTCTAATTTTCTATACGGGTCGTTACATAACTTCATCCCTCTTCTCCTGGTTGGTTCTCGACATTTTGCACCTCAGTACAATAATTTTTTGAGTGCCATGCGTCGCTTTCTAGCATTTTGTTTTTTTTTTATCATAGAAAATTCATTAAAAAAATTGAAAAAAAAGACTGATATTGACAGATGGCTGCATAAGATCTATGCCTCCACCTGCATTTGGTAGTTTCATTTTCTAGATTGCCATGTATTGCTCTCTTATCTTTTTTTATTTTTTTTCTCTTTTCTTAACTTAAAAAATTAATAATAATGTGATAAAAATAAAAATATATTCTTAAAATTTATCCAAATTTGGTATGTAATTTTCTTCGATTCTACAACGTTGACTTTATATTACCACTTGAAGAAATTAAAAAGTAAACGTTAAAATGAGTTATTATAAAGTCAAACTATATAAAGTATCTAAATTATAGAGTCGATTTCAAAAGGTATCCGAACTATAAAAAAAAAGTTATATTTTCATACACAAATTATAGTGTCGATTTCAAAAAAGTACCTCCGTTAAGTTTTCCATCCAAAACTCAATTAAGTGTGTATGTGACAAATAGTGAATGTCACTTAGCATCTGATAGCAAATTTGGAGTGGGCATTTTGGGAACAACCTTAATTCATTTCCATTTTTCCTCTTCACCAATTCATCTTCTTCATCTTCCCCAATTCATCTTCTTCATCAATCATCAATCATCAATCATCATCTCATTTTACCAAATTATTCATCAATCATCAATCAACAATCATCATCCATAAATCCAAATCCAAAATCTAAAATCTAAAATGAAACTTCCCCAGTTTTTCCTTGAATCTTCAACCCTCAAATCCAAAAACCTTGAATCTAAACTCTTCATCAATCATCCTCATCATCTGGATATGAGTTTCTATGAATTGGAGACAAAAAATCACTTGAATTAAAAACAATTAAAAAACAAAACAAAATAAAATTCAATATAAAATTGAATTAACTCAATGAGGTCAACTGGCGCATTTGGATCTGTTCTAACGTTGATTTCAATTACACGGCCCTTGTTGTAAGAGATTTCAAATTGAATATACTTATAAAGGTTGGTCTTGTAATTGCTTGGGTCTTTGCCTTCCTTTTCTACTTTCCCTATGAAACCCCAAATGGGCAAGTCATCATAATACATCTAAAAGTAATAGTCTCTGTTGACAGCAGACCGGAACTTTGCCACTTCTTCCTTTTTGAGTATTGTCTGCAAACTACTTCCGAATCTTTATGCTTTAGGAACTTAAGTTTGTAAGGGGCACTAACTAAATGATCTCCATTTAATACTTCACCAAGCGCTTCCTTTTCCTCTTCAACCTCACCTGCAATTAAGATCCAAATAATAAGGCATATCAATAACTCGCAGAACATGGAACGCATCTCAGTAGGGAGAAAAAAAGGAAAAATCAAATCCAACTGATACAAACATGGCGAGCAGAATGGGAGATCAAAATATCGGTATGTTTCACTGAAATCACCCAAAAGAAACATAATTAAGGCCATCGGAAACGCTAAATTTCCATTTGGATCCAGAAATGGACAAATTGGTGAACTGAATTGAACCCATATCCAAATATCACTATGTTTTGTTTTATATTGTTTTTAATCCAAGTGATTTTTTGTCTCCAATTCATAATGTTGATGCAAAAATTGTACCAACGAGACTGTAAAGACACGCACACACACCAAGACACAAGAAAGTACGTGGTTCACCCAAATCGGGCTACGTCCACGGTGTTGTCTCCCTCTCATTAATAATATGATATTTGTACAAGTATATGGCTCTTAGCCTTTGAGAAATAATAGTGTTTGTAGAAAGGATGAAGAGGTTCAGTCCCCAAAATAAGGGAGGAAGCTCCCTATTTATAGGAGTTATCTAGGGTTAGGTCATAGTTGTGATGGACTTTAAGGCATGGGCCTTGTTGGTGGGCCTCCAAGATGATCCTTGAACATGGGTTTTAGTAATCCTCCCAAGTCGTCTTAAATGGGCCTATTACTTGGTCAGATGCAGCGTCGACACATAAAAACTCATATCATTGATGACTGACGAAAATTCTGGGTTCTGCGTTTTTGGATTTGAAGGTTGAAGTTCTAGACAAAACAAGTGAAGATTAATTCCGGATTTTGGATTTGGATTTATGGATGATAATTGATGATTGATAAAGAATTGGGGACAATGAGATGATGATTGATGATGGATGAAAATAATGAATCGAGGAAGATGATGATGATGAATTGGGGAAGAGGAAAAAGGGCGATGAATTAAGATTGTTCCTAAAATAGCCATTCAAAATTTGTCACATTAGATGTAACGACCTGACGCGTAATAATGGGATTATCAGGAGATTATCGAAAATAATTGGTATTAGTGTAATGACCCGTCCCGAATATCGGGATTGAATATTAATTAATCATGATTTAGAATGACTAATCGGGGATTAGTTGAGTGAAATCGGACGAAACGTGCAAATGACCGTTTTGCCCCTAGCGTGGGCAAAATGTTGACTTTTAGTTCGGGCGGTCAAATGGACTTTGACCGATGACTGTGACGTATTTCGGGACGTCACGAGTTCATAGACAGGTGGCACGTTCAATTCCGACCTTCGTAGAGAAAGTTATGATGTTCGGAAGTTGAGGGGTATTTTGGTAATTTGGCATATTAGGGGCCAAATGTTGACTTTTTGATCGGGAGGTCCGATGGATGAGGGCCAAGGACCGTTACGTAGGTCTCGTCGATACGAATCCAACGACAGACGGCATGCCGAAATCGGAGATTCAACGACGAAGTTATGGTCACGGAATCGGGCTCGATTAACCGAACGAACCGGGAATAAAATAATATTTTAATAATGAACAGTACCCGGTGACTGTGCACATCCGGATGAGTGACAAGTGTCACCCATCCCCTGAAATCTGATCCATGTTTCCCTCCCAACACCATCATTACAACATCATCATCATCCCTAATCATCCTTGTCCTCCTTTTTCTCTTCCCTTTCCTCCATATTTCCTTATACCGTGAACTACATCAATTGAGTGTGTGAGCTGGGGGACTTGGCTGCCTTCTTGTGGCAGAATTGAGGGAATTGTGAGACTTGAAGATTGTATTAATTGAGAGAAACACACGGGACAGAGTGAGGGAGGATGAAATCAAAATCGAAAATTTAGAAAATTGGGGGGAAATTCAAATGTCGAGTGAGGGGCCGTGAGGATCAAATTGAAGCTCACATTCAGCTTCCTGAGGTTGAGACGAGTTGTTTCAAATCAAAAACGAGTTGAATTGAGGCTCATTTGGCTCTGAACGGGTTTGGTAACAGTGAGAGAAATCGAGGCTGTGTCGTGATCTTGGAGCGATCAAACGGTGTAATTGATGTGGGGATTGTGTTCCTGAGGATCCCACGATGCTTCTGGATCCATCAATTGAAGGAAAACGCTGGAGATTGACTGAACTCCATGGTTGCACAGTGACGAAGAATCGAGTTTGAGTCGTGGCGTTTGAGCCGCGAATTGATGCAATTGAGTTGGGGAAAATACTTACCTGAGTCCATTGAATCTTACTGGTGAATCAATTGAACGAAATTAAGAAGGTTTGATGGTTTTCGAAGGATGAACAGTGGCCGGATGTCCTTCGATTGATAATCTGTGATCGTGAGGTTAGAGGTAATGTTTCTTGTAATTAAGTCCACAGAACTCTAATTAGACTTGAATCGAAACTGACTGAATGTTCAATTGGTGGAATCAATGTCGAATTGACAGAAAACGAACCGGGTCGCCTCGCGGGTTAAATGGCCCGTTTTACAGACAAACGGGTGAGGGAGACAGCACTGTAGCTGGCGCGTGGGTTTCACGCGCAGCCACTCACGGCGGCGCGTGGGGGCGCGTCCGGCCTAGTCTCAAGGTGAGGTCAACATGACTTTTGATCCTCTCAGTGTAACGAACATTTTGACGTTGATTTTGATGAAATCGGATATTGTTTGGTTAATGTTCCGCGTATCCGAAGTTTTGTATTACGATAAAAATACGTATTTAAATTCCGGAAAAATTGGGGAAAATTATATGAAGTATTTTGAGATGTTAGTAACCCTCTATAATGATTTTGGACAGGAGTTGTGATTTCCAGATTTTACGGAAAAACGTGCAGCTCGGAAACGGACCGTTTTGGACGGTGTGTGTGAGTGGACTTTGTTTTCTAACCATGATGCATGCATATATGATTTCTAATGCCTTATTATATGATTTTATATGCTTGGGCATGATTTGTGTTTCAATCCGGTGATTTCTCGGTTTTATGATTATTATATTATTATTTTGGGCGATTTTCGAGAAATTACGAAATTTGGTAAAAAATAATGTTTGGACTTGGTTTATGAGTCCGGGATTGAAATTGATTGAAAATAATGTTTGGACTCGGATTATTGAGTCATGGATTGAAAGATGATGTGGTGACTTGGGAATGAGTCGAGGGTCAATTTCGTGGATTTACGTGAAAATGGCAACGGAGGTTGCAACGCATGGATTTGCGTGATAATGATATTTTGGGCATGATAACCCAAGTGAATAGTGATTTTGACTCGGTTTTGGAGTCACTTGTGAATTTGATGAAATTAATGATTTTTGTGATTTTATGATTATTTTAATCAGTCTTTCGGGCACGTTTTACGAGGTACGTGCAAATGATGTTTTGGGCTAGGCCCGGAGTTTAAATGATTTCTAAAATGATGTTTTGACTTGGTTGGTGAGTCAATGATGATTTTCGGATTATTCTATTGATTTAAATGTGATTTTAACGGTTTATGTGTAAAAGGTATTTTGGGCTTGAGACCCAGTTGAGAATGATCTTGACTTGGTATGAAGTCAAGATTTGATTGAAATGTTTTGGGATGTAATTCCCGGGATGGTTTTCATTGTGATTGTGATATTCCCAGACGGTCGGTGCTTGGGGGGATTACCCAGACGACCGGAGCTTGGGGGATGTGATTGTAAGATCGGGAGTTGATCCTATGGTAGTCAGCTTCTCAGATGATACTGAGCCTGGATGTACCACTCGGAGGTGTCTGATCCTGGGGATGTGTTCGCCCAGAGGTGACTGAGCCCGAGGGGGTTGAGCCCAGAGGTGTTTATTCCCGAGAGAGTGACTGGATATTGGCCTACGCGTAGTGCAGATGTGATTTGTGATATTTTATGCACTTGTGAGTAGTGCGGATTGATTGGATTGATATATTTATTGTGCACTGGTGAGTAGTGCTGATTGGTATTGATTGTGATGATGTACTGGTATTGAGTACGGATTTTTGGTCCTTGTGACCAGTGATTATGTTTTCACATGTTTTGACCTGAGAGCCGGGATTTGATGTTTTATAACATGAACTGATTTGGTGAATATGAGTTTTACGGACCATGGGTAAATATGTTTTGATTTTATCGGTCCACTGTACACATTTGAATGATTTCATACTATTACTCATGTTTTACGATATGCATGCAAGTTTGCGAAAACTGGAGGGTAAGATTGTAATTTTGGCAAATGTTTTTATCAGAGGTCATTTTTGTCCACTCACACCTTTTCTGTTTTGTGACCCTCCAGGCCGTGGTACGACGCTCGGGACTGATCGTGAGGTAGTGACAGCAGCAGAAATCCGCGCAAACATCCCTTGTCTGGCAAGTACTGAAGGGGAGTTTCGGACCTTTAGTTGACTTGTCAGACGGGAGCAGGACCGGGCACGGTTTTTGACGTCCAGTTGGGACGGGTCCTGTCAATTAGTCGAAGTAAAATGACGATTTTTCACTTGGAGAGGAGAGAATGTTAATTTTTCACTTGGGACGGTATTTGGACTTTGGCCAACGGCCATTAAGTAGATCGAGGGATTTTGATTACGTAGAGAGGTGACATGTCGAATTTGGACATCGTACGATAATTTTACGGGTCTAGAACGATGTTAGCGAGTTTTTACGGTGCAAGTGTGAGCGTGTGGACACGAATTTCGAGGTTAAACCGGTCATGTTCGAAAGGCTTCGACGTTCTGAATTCAATAGTTGTTGTTTTAAGTTGATCAGAGATCGTTTAGTTAGTTTTTTGGAGGTTTTTCTTCTCTGTACGCATTTTCGATTTTAGGGTTTCTGAGGGTTTATTGTATGAACTTATATGGATTTTTAGTGACCCACGGATATGATTTTGATAGGTCCGGATGTCCCGGAGGCTTCAGATTGGTTTACGGCTCGTGTTTGAGCAAGTAGCGGTATGTGTAAGTGGACTTTCTTTTCCTAAACTTTTATGCATGCATACTTATATGATTTAAACGTGTTTTTATGTGATTTTGGTGATATTTAAGTGATTGAGATTGTATATGGATTTTCGGTGCTTTTACTAATGTTTAATCAATATTTTATGGAACGTTTTACGAGAGTTTGTGTATGAATTGTGTTTAGGATTTAGACCCGAGATTCTAGTTGTGGTTTGGATTGTGATATGTATTGTGATGTGACGTATTGTGATGATTCTTGAAGCTAATTTGTTTTAATCGAAGTGAAATGATTATTGAAATGGTTTTCGTATGTGTCCATGGTTTTGGAAAACGGAGAGTAAATACTGGCTATTTTCAAAATATGTTTTTAACATTTTTTTTTGTCCACTCACACGTTTTCTTAATTTTGTAACCCTTAAAGGCTGCTGCACGGGAATCGAGGCTCGAGAGGCGGAGACATGAACTAGAGAAACGTTTGTGTATCTCTTGTCAGGTAGGGTTTCTGTCAGACGAGAGCAAGACCCGAATGTACGATTCTTGTGTATCCAGGTGGGGTCCTGTTATTAGATGCTGAGTGGTATTTACTATTTACCACGTAGACACTTAATTGAGTTTTGGATGGAAAACTTAACAGATGTACTCTTTTAAAATTGACATTATAGTTTGGATATGAAAATGTAATTTTTTATAATTCTGGTACTTTTTGAAAACGACTCTATAGTTTGTGTATTTTTATGTAGTTTGTCCTTATTATAATGAGAAATGTTCGAAATTGTAAGTAGATAATAATAGATTGAAAATGTGTTTATTGAATTACTTTTATTTTCTGTAAAAAGCCAACAACCATTTTCTTTTATCTTTGTAATGATATTTTTAATTATCTTCTTTTTTATTGTAGACTAATTCTTAAGTTATAACTCATATATAAACCGTCTTAGACACTTATAACTTTAAATTATCTAGGAATCTATATGAATAACCATCCTCAAATAACAATTAGTTTTTTAATTTAAATAATCGAACCAAATGGTTAATGAAAAAGTTTATTCACACATAAAACATTTTCATATATATATATATATATATATATATATATATGATTCCCCATCCAGGCACTTCCACGTGGCACTCACTTTAGTCTTTTAATCAATTGTCATTTAAAAATTCATAATAAAATAGATAAATCATCTGAAAAATATTTCAAAATTTGTAAGAACTCGTTATGTACGTCGTCTCTTCCGACCCTAAGGCATCAATTTTCTGTTACAATATAAATAAATTTGTGAGTAATAATTAAAAGGAGTTTGGTATAAAAGAAGAGTAACTTATTAGATAAATAGTTAATAATATTATGCCAAATCGGTTTGATAATTTTTTTAATTTCTTATAAATTAAAATACCAATTCCATATAAACGAAGAGAATATTTCAAAAGTTCCTAAGAGTTTACAATATATTTTTTGATCCAATTTCATTTGAAAATTCATAATAAATCAATACAATGTCGGAAAGGCATTGCAAAAATTTGTATGAACTTGTTAATTATATCTTCACAATACAATATTAATCCAATTTTATTTCAATTTAACAGTGTTAAGTGTTAAGTGGGGGTTAATGACTAGACACATGTAAAAAAGAAAGTAGGGTTGGGACATGGAAGGAGGAAATACAATTGGTTGGGTGGACGAACAACACATGTATGATGTATGGGGCCTCATTACCCGAGAAATACACGCATGGGGCCTCATTAAATCCTTCACTCTCCAGCTAAGCCATGATAAATTCAGTGAGGGAAAGAAGTATCCTATCTCCCACCTCCCAACCCTAACTCAAAACAACAAAACATATAAAACTAGTACTCCAGGTCCCTCTCAATGAGAGAGTGGATCAAAGGTGGTGCACCGGGGCACCCACTGTTGATGTCTCCTATGTTCAAAGTCCCTCTTCATCAAGACTATGGGACACTCGGTTGGCACACCAAGGAACATGGCAGTCCGGCCTATTTGGTGCCAGCCTGATGTTTTTCCGCAGCGCAGCAACCTCACAGGCAAGAGATCCTAAATAGCTCCAGTTATAATGAGCTGTTTTAATAGCAGTTATGACCTTCGATATGTATATCAGTCTCTACCTCAACATCCTCTAAGCCCAGAAATTGCAAATTAAGAGGATGGTCTTCACAACCTTCAATTCAGCATAAGCACCAAAAGACCAACATGGGTTGGTCCTAAAAACACCAGCAATTACGGCCCAATTAGAGTCTTGTAAAACACCAATGATCCCCCTCAACCGGCCACCTATACCACTGCATCACAGTTAATTTTGTACCCCACCATCACTGGCTTAGTCCATCTAGTCATCGTCATAAGACGAGCCCCTCTGGTCTTTTAGTGTAGCCCCGAAATTTCCAAATGAGCAGCCATGGCTCTTTCAAGCAACTTCGCTAGCCTCCATGACCTAGAGTTGATGGACAAAATTATTCATCCACGACCATGCCTACCAACCAACGAAACGAATTGTTCTAATTCAGCAATAGATAGCTTAGCAAAGCCAACTCAAACAAGTCCGCAAAACAGCTCATTGTGGGCAAAGAATCCAATGGAAGATTGGTGTCCCGCCACACTCGTTGACTCAGTACACACCCTCATAACGCATGAAAGACAACCTCATTTTTCTTCCCTCATCGACAACATAACTCCCAAGAGATTAATTTCATAGTCTATTTGATTAGCATCATAGTTCGTATTTCAATTAAGGCTAAATTAGAGCACCGTACTGAATATAATTTTAACAATCGTCTCTATATTTTAATATTAGTGTCCCTCATCTCTGAACATTACTATAATAGCTGAATTAGTCCTTTCGTCAAAACTTCAAATGAAATCCCTTCAAAATAATTACAAAATCGCTGGTGAACTTTGCCATAGATTTTGCAGCCCTCCTTGAACTTTATTAATATAATAGTTGAGTTTGCTCTTATTTTTAATGAATTTCGTTTGAATTTTTACGGAGGGGCTAATCCAACTATGTTGATAAAGATCCGGGCATAGGATAATAATATTGAAGTTAATGGATGGTTGCTAAAATTATGATAAAATTAAAGGACAATTGCTCTAATTTATCCTTCAATTAAATTTGAGTATTAATATTTTCATTAGAGAAATGATATTTTCATTATACATTTTATACAGTTCCTCCTCCTCACCTCTAATCCCAACTTTCCCAGGTGTAAAAAATTGATAGAAATTTTCAAACAAAAAAGTAGATTTTTAATAAAATTTCTTAGTGCTGAACTAATTTTTTTCCTGCTTTTCTAAATCTACGAGAAAGCCGATTGAAGAGTGAAGGCCTACGATACCCACGCTTTAAATTTAGATATAAAAAAAAAAAGAATTATGGGCAAGTTTGCATTACTCTTTCAATATTAATGCATTACTGAAATGCATTTTTCTGAACTCAAACTTCATGGTCCTTCAAGTTATTAATTTGTAATATTTTGGATAAAAAAAATTTGGTTGAAACAACAAACACTAGGTGGCATGTCAGACATTTCAACAAACACTAGTAAATCATATCAGTTGTTCAATCAACCATAAATCGAACTTAAAACCGGCACATCATCTTCATCACCAGAGTTATTTGCCAACAAGAATCGACTGCTGCCTTTGTCTTTCTGGACAAAGCAACCAGACAAAGTAACCATTCCTTGTACAAAATTTAAAAGTTCAGGTTCCCTAATTCGAAAGCAAACTCCAAAATTAGCTTCGGGCCATGTCCATATCTAAACTAGAAGAAAATAAATAGACAAATATACATAATTTTGGTCCCAGAAGAGATACAGAAACATTGCCAAACAAATTCTAGCCACCAGACTTCAAAAAACCTCCAGCCTTCACAATCCTCCAAATCCACACTACCTCATTCCTGCATTGATATGAATTTTCATGTTAAATGTTCATCTGCAATCTACATATATAAATGTTTCGATATTGTTCAGAAAATAATGAATATTATGCAAGAGAGTATTACAAAGAAAATATAATATCCACTTATTACGCATTCAATGCATTCGCACCAAAAGTCAGATGTATGGTGTTGTATTACAAAGACAAAAATCCAGAGTTGAATGCCATGACAAAACAATTTATGATAAAACATAATGCCCTTAACACTTCCAGATGATGCTAGAAAATTCAAAAATTAAGAAAAAAGATTACAAGAAAAAAGCGTGTAGACAACATTAGACACAAGAATTTTTTTCTCATAAACCCTGAATCAAGAGAGTTATATAAGTCTGTTGTGAAAGAAATAACAAAAATGAATTCTATCTACTAGTAATAAGGAAACTAGCATATGTTCCACAAACTCAATCCCTTAGACCAAGGATTGACAGCAAAAATGAGGTGAAACAGCAAGCTATCAAGTATCACGCTCCAGTGCTAAGTAGGAAAGAGATGTGCATTCTCATTCTTTACATTCTCTGTGGTTCCAGTGTAAAACCATTCATGTACCAAAATCATGCTCATGACCCAACATTATTAACAGTAATCTAATATAAAGAAAAGTATTCTAATCAAACAGGTCAAGTAGCAATGTATAATTATTCAGATTTTAAAAAAGAAAAAATTGTAAAACAGAGGAAGAGAAAAGACAGTTCACAGTTTCTATTTATCCACATTGCAATTTTTCCTGTCAGATAACACTGTTTTGTTTTTTGACCATCAACATCTTAAAAGTACTCTCATTAGCATATACCCCTTATGAATATTAAGTAAAAACCCCTATTGGAAGATGCATGAGCAGGTGTTAACCTGCAAGTTATTTACAGTTATCCAGTCCGCTGGGACTCAATGTAATTCCAAAAACCCAATCACAATTTTCTTTAACTTCATAACATAAACCAAATAGGATAAAACCTATCCCACCACGAACATTTCACAAATTTTACAGTCTACATGATAATAGTAATATCAAGCTCAAGAGTTTGAGGGAATAGCATCCAAGGTAGTTCGAAGCATTTAAACTGTTACAACTCCTCGGAAATCCCAGAATATTGAAAGTTTAATAACCTAGAGCTCTATTACATATGATACAGTGAGCTATAAGTTCTAAATATACCTGATTTAAACCCGGATCAACAGCCTAAAGAAGGTAACTATATCTAAAAAGTTGCTACACTAGAAGTATAAACCTTAAGTTTGAACACAACTACTTTCTAGCTGCCTGATACATAGAAACCCTTTAATGCAGAATCGTCAAGAAGTGTACTAAAGTACTGATGTCGAGAAGTGGACTGAAGTGCTAATGTCGAGAATGGACAAAATATACAAAACTGTTGATATTCAGTACAATCGTTCTCCATAGGAGGCACATAAACTCAATAGCAAAGATTCATTCTTCAATCAACAAAAACTCAGACTCTCAGACAGCATGTCTATCATTCCAATCAAGTCACAGTAGCTGCAACAGATCAATAAAATTAAAAGCCTAAAAAAGCCCTACCATATTTTGATAGCCCTTCCAGGATCAGTTCATAATAACAAAAACTATACTACTGAGCTTAGATATCAAGCTAATTGCAGGAAAACCAGAAATTACCTTCGAGCAAGAATCCAGTACAAACTTGATCAGTTTCATCCTAGCATCAATTTTCTTGTAGCCCAACTCCAATTCTGTGATCTGGATGTCACTCCACTCCTTCTCCAGCTCCTCCAGCTTCGTACTTTTGTTATTTCCCAGCATTGGGATTTTCTGCCTAAGTTGCGAAGATAAATCCCAGCTCGTCTGCGAGCTCAAACAAAGGTTGAGGGAGGGATACTGCAACCAAAAATTGTCTGGCTCCTTCTTAACTCCACCAGAAAACTTCACCTCCTCCTTCATCTCAGCCACGTTGGGCTCTGAAACCGACCCGGACTTTGGCTTCTGGTTACTGCGTCTTCCACTATTACCAACAACATTGTCCTGAGCGCCCCAAATTTTCTTTGAGAGCTCAATCATTTCGATATCATGGGGCCTTGTGAAGACCTGATCCAGGCCCTTACTGAAGTATTTTGACTTTAGCTTTCGAATTTTATTGCTTAACTTCCGATCGTCCGCCTCCTGATGTAAGTTTTTCTTAATAAACTGGTGGAAATCGCCAGTATCAGCATTCGTAAAGAGCCCTTTCTTTCTCTTTTGGTATGCAATCAGCCCATTGAAGATCGCGAGCTCGTCCTCTTCCGTCCATACCCGGTTCTTTTTGGCATCGTGTTCATCACCGTTGTCGGTCAGCTTCTTCCGTTTGGATTCATTAGGCACAGCCTCGGATTCTGCCGAGCGCTTGGAGCTGGAGGCATGATTCACCACCGGCGTGGAGGTTTTGGGGTCAGCACTCTTTTCTGAAACCACTGGTTTTACGATGAACGCAATTTCGTTGGCAGACTCCTCGGAATCAGAGTCAGACTCAGACCCAGACTCAGAATCGGACTCAGACTCAGATTGATTTTCTTCTCGCGCTGCATCTTTCACAACATGCGGCGGCTGATGCAACTTGGGAGCCATTTTAGAAGGCTTCTTGGAGTTGCTGGGAGCCTCAGCCATTGAAGAAAGCTTTTTGGATTTGGTCGGAGTTATTAGAGAATGCTTGTTGCTCTTAGAGGAAGTCATCCGAGAGAGTTAGATTGTAATCTTCAAAAAAAAGAAAACAGATCTGATTTTGAAATGGAAAGGGAATTTGGTTTATGGTCTCAAAACCCTAACAAAATAGGAGAGAGAAGAAAAGGAACAAACTAAGAGAGGAAAGAAAAGGAGTGCGGCGTTGGCATGGTTAAATGTGTTTTTTTTTAGGCTTACTTTTCAACGATACAAATGAGTTTTATATCATTGAGACACATTCTTAATTTTGAGGTTTTATTTCAATTTTATTCATTGAATAATGGGTACTCATGAGATTTTACATTTATTTTCTCCTTTTAAATATTTTTTAGTTTCATTTTGTTTTAACTTCTAAATTTTTATATTTTTCAATTTATTTTGCTTTTCATTTTTCTTTTTACTTTTCATTTTTCTTTTACTTTTCTTTTTATATTTTTTTGTTACTTTCATTTGTCTTCAACTTTTTATTTTTAACTTCTAATATTTTTTCCTTTTAATTTTGTTTGCTTTTTTTTTTTTGGCTTTTCATTTTTTTCAAATCCTCTCAATTTTTATTGAAGTTTCTGTTAGAATCCATCTTGAAATTTAAAGTGAGAATTAGTAAATGACAAATTTACCCTTCTAATTATCAAAATTTGTCGAGTTGACTAAGACTAGGTGTTAGGACCTAACCCTACTCGATCAGGACCCAACTCATCTAGCACCATATTGTCTGCTTTGGGCTTCGCCCTCACGGTTTTGTTTTCGGAAGCTCATGGTGCAACTTCCCAGGGGGTCACCCATCATGGAATTGCACCAGCCTCAACTCGCTTAAATTTGGGGTTCAAATCCCCCCAAAGCCACTTGAGCTCCCAAAAGGCCTAGTGCTAGATAGGTATGTGTCTACACTTTTAAGGTACACCACCATTCCCTTCCCAGACTATTCCCCCTCGTAGGAATGTGGGATCGTTCACCGTTCCCTCCAGGACACGGGTCTTACAATGTCAGGACCGATCCCAAATCCCCCCTGGATTAGCGTAGGACCCGCCTGATCCCGTCTGACACGTGACAGACCAGGGAAAATTCCATCTCTGCCCTCGTCGGGGCTATCAGAGTGCATCAGGATCGTAGGAGGAGGGGAGTGATGTCTCGTCTCTGCTACAGCCCGCATCCGCGATCAACCTGAAGGGCATTAAAACACGAAAACTGTGAGTGGACAAAAAAAATAATATTTTCATTAAAAACATTTCCGCTTTAAGAAATTTATGCCCTTCATAAAAACATATGCATGCATTCCAAAAATCGTTTATCAAAACGTTCATAAAACCATTTGTCAAACCTCTCAAAATCATTCAAGGGTTCATGCCGGTTCCCATAAACCGTCATGAACCGTAAATCCATTTGGGTCCCCGACCCGAAATCACAATTCAAAACCCGTAGGTCAAATCAATAGGGACTCAGCCCAAATCACATCAAGTACGGGGTCTCCGCCCCCAAATCATTTCTAAGTCATAAAACACAGGGTCTCCACCCTCAAATCTCGTATACGGGGTTGCAGCCCCAATCGCTTTCTAATCACAAAACATAGGGTCTCCGCCCTCAAATCACTTTTCCATTAACTCATACGTATCAACATACGTATAACCCATCCGCGGCACTTCCGAGAAGATGCCAACTCGGGGCACACAGCCCCTAGGGAACACATCCCCGATATAGTCACGATATCAATCTCTGTACTAGTGTGCACACCACTCGGGGTCTCACTCCGAGTCTTCTCCCAGGAATCTCCATCTGGGAGGCTCAATCTCTGGATCTAGTCTGAGCTCTCTCTCTGGATCTAGTCCACATATCTCTCCGGAATCTGGTCCGGGACCACATCATAATAAGTAACCACCACTCCTGGAACGGGATCCCTATTGGGATACCCACTCTGGTCTGTGGATCGTGACTCTCCAGGTCGACGCTGGAGGAGACCATATAAACATATGGAGGGTTCATTCATTTCAAGTACTTTCTTTCTTTCTCAAAACTCATTTCAACTAGGTCTCAAACCCGATTCATCTCAACGGGATTCCTCGAATCCGATTCAAATTCATTTCATAGGCCTCAGCCTAAATCCTCAGTTCAATAGGGTCGCATGCCCGAATTCTCATTTCACAAACTGAACTGGGACTCAAGCCAGATATCACAATCAACTGGGCCCTGGGCTCGAAAGCATAAACTAATAGGACCTCACGTCCGATTTCACAACCAAGAGGGCCTTAAGCCCGATATCTCCACTAAATGGGACTCAGGCCCGATATCATAAATCAACGGGGCATCAAGCCCGATGGTAACACTAACTGGGCCTCAAACCCGAATCATAAACCAAATGGACCCTCGGTCCAGTCGTATAGCTCAAATCTACTCTAGGTCCGATTCCTCGTCGAATCAAATGGACTACAAGTCCGAGAGTTCGTCAATCAATTGGGTCTCATGCCCGATTTCATATTTCTAAATCCGAAATCCATTTATTAAACCGTCATCGAAAACATGGTATGCAAAGGTACGACATAAAGCCGAAAACCTCAAAAAACGTGCAAATATGTCGATCCTAAGCTACCACAATCAAATGCACTCAAGGCATTACAAAATATATTCTAAAACAATTATAAAACATTTATGCATGCATCGATTTCGAAAGAAGAGTCTACTCACAGACCGTCCGAAGCCACGCCTCGATACGCGTGACATAATCGTCTCCCGGGTCAAACGTCTCCTCCAGGATTCCCGAACCTGTCCACATTAATTTAGAGGGTTACTAACTACCTAAATAACCCCTCACTAAAGTCCCGTAATTTTTTGGAATTTCTAACTATTTTTAAACTCGAACCTAAACCTTCGGACGTCCCGAACTATATCGAAACGATGTCCGATTGACACGAAACCAGTCCCAAAATGTTCGTTACATCGAATAGATTGTGACGACCCGTCCCGAATTAACGGGATTAATTAAGAATTAATAACGGATTAGCCTCGCTAATCGAAGACTAATCAGAGATTAGACGAGGATTAGCGAACGTTCTGGCGAAATGACGATTTTTCCCCTAGAATGGGCGAATCGTTGACTTTTTGTTCGGACGGTCAAATGGACTTTGGCCAATGACCGTGACGTAGTTCGTGACATCACGAGTTCATAGACAGGTGGCACGCTCGATTTCGACGTCCGAGGAGGAAGTTATGACGTTCGGAAGCCCAAGGGCATTTTGGTAATTTGGGTGAATAGGAGGTCAAAAGTTGACTTTTTGACCGGGAGGTCCGATGGCCGAGGGCCGAGCACCGTTACGTAGATCACGACGATACGAATTCGTAGACAGGCGGCACGTCGAATTTGGACGTTCGACGGAGAAGTTACGGTTCACGGAAGTACGAAAGTACTATTGCATGAATTTCGAGACGAGGACCTTTTGGACTTAAGTGGGGCCCAGATTTTTATTCCCAGGACCAATGGATGAGTGACAAGTGTCACTCATCCACTGGGCATCATTTTGCATTCTTGCATCCATCCTTCCCGTGCATTTTCATTTTCTTTGTTCCCAAACAACCCGATCCATCCATTCTCCCCAAATCCAACCCTCCAACCTTGTGATCATGATTGAGAGACCAGAGAAGGAAGAGAGAACGGAGAGGACAGGGTGGCCGGCTAGGGAAGCACAGCCGTGCACGGCGGCCTTGAAAACCGAGAGGTACTCGGTTTACCCAAATCTCCTTTTTTATTTCGATTTAAGGTTTTAGGTTGTTTTAGATGATTAGGATGGAGTTAGTGAGTTAGTTAGAAGATTCTAGGGAGGTTTTGGGGGGTGGTTTGGGCTGAGCAGCCGTGTAGGCTGATCGGGAAAAATGAACCGTGAGGTTCAAAATTAAACCATGAGATTTTGATGGTTTTAGTTGGTTTTAAGGATTGGGTTAGATAGGAAATGAGAAAAGAGGAATTTAGGGATAGAAATGGAGGAAAACTGACCGGAAAATAGGAAGAAAATGGCCTGGACCGGTCACGTCGGTCCAGTTGCAGGGGTTGGACCGGACCGGCGGCGAGAGCTTGATGACTATCTACTGTAGCCGGCGCGTGGGCCCACGCGCAGGCAACTTCCAGGGGCGCGTGCGAGTGCGTGCTAGGATTTTTGGGCATGTGTTCAACATACGAAATCATTTATTCGATGTAATGAACATTTTGGGACTCGTTTCGTGTCAATCGGACATCGTTTCGATATAGTTCGGGACGTCCGAAGGTGTAGGTTCGAGTTTAAAAATAGTTAGAAACTCCGGAAAATTACGGGACTTTAGTGAGGGGTTATATAAGTAGTTAGTAACCCTCTAAATTAATTTGGATAGGTTCGAGAATCCCGGAGGCGACGTTTGACCCGGGAGACGATTATGGCACGCGTATCGAGGCGCGGCTTCGGACGGTCTGTGAGTGGACCCTTCTTTCGAAATTGATGTATGCATAAATGTTTTATAAGTAATTTTAATATATGTTTTGTGTTTCCATGAGTGAAATTGTTTGTGGTAGCCTAAGATTTATGTATTTGCACGTATTTCGAGATTTTCGGTTTTATACGATGCATATCCGTTCTAGGTTTTTAACGAGGGTTTAGTAAATGGATTTCGGATTTAGAAACATGAACTCGGGCATGAGACCCATTTGATTTACAAGCTCTCGGACTTGGAGTCCATTTGATTTGACGAGGAATCGGACCTGGGGTCCATTTGAGTTATACGATCGGACTGAGGGTCCCGTTGATTGATGATCCGGGCTTGAGGCCCATTTGGTTGTAACATCTGGCTGGAAGCCCATTTGACTGTAGTATCGGGCTTGAGGCCCTACTGGTTATGAAATCGGGCTTGAGGCTCCGTTGCTTTACGATTCGGGCTTGAGGCCTAGTTAGCTGTGGTATCGGGCTTGAGACCCTGTTGATTGTAACATCGGGCTTGAGTCCCAGTTCGATTTGTGAAATGAGTATTCGGGCATGAGACCCAGTTGAATTGAGGATTTAGGCCGAGGCATGTGAAAGTGATTTGAGAAAGAAAGAAAAGAGTATTTGAAAATGTGATTGAACCCTCAATGATTTATATGGTCTCCTCCAGCGTCGACCTGGAGAGTCACGATCCACATAGCAGTGTGGGTATCCCCATAGGGATCCCGTTCCAGGAGTGGTGGTTACTAGATATGATGTTGTCCCGGACCAGATTCCGGAGAGTTGTGTGGGCTAGATCCAGAGAGAGAGCTCAGACTAGATCCAGTGATTGAGCCTCCCAGATGGAGATTCCTGGGAGAAGACTCGGAGTGAGACCCCGAGTAGTGTGCACACTAGTATAGATTTGACATCGTGACTATTTCGGGGATGTGTTCCCTATGGACTGTGTGCTCCGAGTTGGCATCTTCTCGGAAGTGCCTCAGATGGGTTATACGTATGACGGTACGTATGAGATTTTATGGAAAAGTGATTTGAGGGCGGAGACCCTATGTTTTATGATTAGAAAGTGATTTGGGGCGGAGACCCCCGTATTTGAAATTGTGATATGTTGAGAATGGTTTTGGGCTGAGTTCCCACATGTTATGATTTGTAAGTTTGTGATTTCGGGTCGAGGACCCAATTGGCTTTATGGGTCATGCCGGTTTATGGGGCCGTGCATGAACCCTTGAAAGGTTTTCTGAATGTTTGATAAATAGTTTTATGAATGTTTGATAAATGGTTTTGAATGCATGTGTATGCTTTTATGAAGGGCATAAAAGTCTTTACTTGAAAAGGTTTTTAATTGAAAATGTTTAAATTGTCCACTCACAGTTTTCGTGTTTTAATGCCCTTCAGGTTGATCGCAAATGCGGGTTGTAGCAGAGACGAGACATCACTCCCCTCCTCCTACGATCCTGATGCACTCTGATAGCCCCGGCGAGGGCAGAGATGGAATTTTTCCCTGGTCTGACCCTCTGTGTCAGACGGGATCAGGCGGGTCCCACGTTAATCCCGTGGGATTTGGGACCGGTCCTAACATAGATGATTTCACATGTTGGAACCACCCTCAAATTCTTCCTCACGCGCCTGCACGCGCCCTCGGATTGCACTGCGCGTTGGGCCTCACGCGCCACTGCACAGTGCATATTCTTCCCTGCGACGGCCGGTTCAAACCGGCCGGTCCGGTCCGTTTCCTGCAACTGGACCGGCGTGACCGGTCCAGGACTCCTTCTCCCTTATTTTTCGTCCGTTTTGTCTCATTTCAATTCTAAAAATCCTATTTTAATCTTTTCTACCTATTCCAATTAACCAAATTAATCCAAACAGTTCAAAACCTACCCATGAACATAGGGCCTCACAGCCAATATTTTCCCGGCCACCCTCCAGGCCTCCTCTGCCGTGAACCGCCCTTAAAAGCTTCTTAACAACCCCCTAGCAACCTAATAACCTCAACCCAATCACCCAAAACCGGCCATAAAGTAAGAATCAAAAATATGGGAAAATTGGGCCTAACCGTGCATTTCTCTGGTTCAAGGCCGCCGTCCACGGCGGCGTGGCTTCTAGCCGGCCACCACCATCCATAGGTCCTCCTCTCACACTCTGGTCTCTCACAAATGGGTTATAGGGTAAAGGGTTTGGGTTGGACTGAAATGGTGGTCGGGTTTGGTTGGAGAAAATGAAGAAAATGATCGATGTGGATGAATGGGAGATGCATGAATGGGAAATGGTAGCTAGTGGATGGGTGACACTTGTCACTCATCCATTGGTTGCTGAAAAGTAACTGGGCCCACAAAAGACAAAACTTCCCTTTTGTCTCGTAAAACGTGTTGTCGTAAATAGTTCCCCGGAACTTCCGTGAACCGTAACTTCGCCGTCGAACGTCCGAATTCGATGTGCCGCCTGTCTACGGATTCGTATCGTCTCGATCTACGTAACGGTCCTCGGCCCTCGTCCATCGGACATTCTGGGTCAAAAGTCTACTTTTGGCCCAAATTACCAAAATGCCCTTGAACTTCCGAAGGTCATAACTTTTTCCTCGGACGTCGGAATCGAGCGTGCCACTTGTCTATGAACTCGTGATGTCACGAACTACGTCACAGTCATCGGCCAAAGTCCATTTGACAGCCTGAACGAAAAGTCAACGATTCGCCCTTTCCAAGGGCAAAATCGTCATTTTGCCCGAACATCCGCTAATCCTCGTCTAATCTCCGATTAGTCTCGCTATTCCATAATTAATCCTTAATTAATCCCGTTAATTCGGGACGGGTCGTCACATCACATATAATGGTGCACCAAAATGTCTTCGGTCCGGAAATGAGGCTACTTTTTACTCTCTCTTTTTTGTCAAAACTACTTTTTACTATTTTGACTTCGCTCCGTTATATTATTTATTTTTGAATAAATTTGTTGGGTAAGAATATATGGGGATTATGAGAATTTAACCTTTTTTTAAAGGGGATTGAGGCCATAAACCAAATCTCCAGCGCCGCACGTCCAGCAACCCTAAGTCTACCTGCGCCACACTAGGGATGGACATAATTATCCATGGGCATGGGTACCCATGGGTATTTTTGAAATGGGTAGAAATTAGATTGGTAAAAATTTACCCATCATCTAATGGGTAGGGTGAGGTGAGGGTTAAGACCCGTGTCCTGGAGGGAACGGTGAACAATCCCACATTCCTGCGAGGGGGGAATGGTCTGGGAAAGGAATGGTGGTGTGCCTTAAAGGTGTAGGCGCACACCTATCTAGCATGAGGCCTTTTGGGAGCTCAGTGGCTTTGGGGGGATTGGAACCCCAAAGTTAAACGAGTTGAGGCTGGTGCAATTCCATGATGGGTGACCCCCTGGGAAGTTGCACCGTGAGCTCCCGAAAACAAAATCGTGAGGGCAAGGAGGCTCAAAGCGGACAATATCGTGCTAGATGAGTCGGGACCTGACAGAGGAGGGTCGGGTCTTGACATAATGGTATCAGAGCCAGACCCCAACTGGGAAGTGTGCCAGCGAGGACGCTGGGCCCTAAGGGGGTGGATTGTAAGACCCGTGTCCTGGAGGGAACGGTGAACAATCCCACATTCCTGCGAGGGGGGAATGGTCTGGGAAGGGAATTGTGGTGTGCCTTAAAGGTGTAGGCGCACACCTATCTAGCATGAGGCCTTTTGGGAGCTCAGTGGCTTTTTTTTTTGGGGGGGGGGGGGGGGGGGGGGATTGGAACCCCAAAGTTAAGCGAGTTGAGGCTGGTGCAATTCCATGATGGGTGACCCCTTGGGAAGTTGCACCGTGAGCTTCCGAAAACAAAACTGTGAGGGCAAGGGCAAGGAGGCCCAAAGTGGACAATATCGTGCTAGATGAGTCGGGACCTGATAGAGGAGGGTCGGGTCCTGATAGTTTACCCATGGGTATTGAGGGTATTTAATACCCATTAAATTCAAAGTATATTTTTTATCCATTCTTCAAATTATCTATGAATTTTTAACACTTTCTTCCCTTTACAGATTTTTTTTCTTTCTATTCTTACTATTATTATTCTTCATTAGGTATTATTATTTAAAATTACTTTATTTCAATTAAATATCAGTTATTTCATTTTTCATCAAAAAAATTATACATAAAAATGTTATTAGGTATTATTATTTAAAATTACTTTATTTTAATTAAATATCAGTTATTTCATTTTTCATCAAAAAAATTATACATAAAAATGTTACGAATTTATATTAACATCAATTTTTTTTAAGAACTTAAATAATTCATTTTAAATGATTTAACAAAAATCAACGTAAACTATAAATTTTTTAAGATTTCACAACTATGAAATAATTTAAAGGGAGATTTATAAATTCTTAAAAATTGTTTATGATAAAATTTCTTTTTTCGTCAAGTTTTGAATTCCATTTCAACATTTACTTCTCATTCTTCATTTAATTGGAAAGTTTTCGGAGTCAAATTCTCAAATAACTCATTCACTAGTGTAAGTCTCGTGCCCTGGAGGGAACGGTGAACTGTAACGACCCGTCCCAAATTCCATGATTAGATTAGTGACTAATCACGATTAGTGAGGCTAATCCGTGATCAGTAGAGCGAGAGCGGACGAACGATGCGAAATGACCGTTTTGCCCCTGATGGTGGCAAAACGTTGACTTTTCAATCGGGCGGTCAAATGGACTTTGACCGATGACCGTGACGTAGTTCGTGACGTCACGAGTTCATAGACAGGTGGCACGTTCAATTCCGACGTTCGAGGAGGAAGTTATGACGTTCGGAAGTTTAGGGGCATTGTGGTAATTTGGGTGAATAGGAGGTCAAAAGTTGACTTTTTGACCGGGAGGTCCGATGGCCGAGGGCCGAAGACCGTTATGTAGATAAGGACGATACGAATCCGTAGACAGGCGGCACGTCGAATTCGGACGTTCGACGGCGAAGTTACGGTTCACGGAAGTTTCCGGTTACTATTCACGACGGCACGTTTTACGAGACAAAAAGTGCAGTTTGTCTCTAGTGGGCCCATATATTTACTGGAGGTCCAATGGATGAGTGACAAGTGTCACCCATCCACTGGCCAACCTCACCCACTCATGCACCAAAACACTCAACCGTGCATCCAGTTTTCCATTTTCCTCCAACCATTTCCCGATCCCATTCCTCTCATCTGTGCGACCCCAAACATCCAACCCTCACCCTATGATCATGACAGAGAGACCAGAGGGGGAGAGGAGGACCGGTGAAGCGTGGTGGCCGGCCAGGACGAAGCCACCGTGCGCGGTGGAGACCTAAACCCGAACGGTTACCCGGTTAGGCCCAAATCTCCCATTTTGTCGATTTTTTTACATTATGGATCGTTTTGGTTGATTAGGGAATGTTTGTTAGCTTGTTTAGGGTGTATAGAGGTGGTTTTGAACGGGGGTTGACGGCTGCGACGCCTGGGGACGAAATCGGAAAACTGGGCCGTGGGGGGTTAATTTTTAGGGATCGATTTAGGGGGTTTTAGCTTGTTTGGTTAATTGGGTTAGATAGGAAACTTGAAAATAGGAATGTAGGAATTAAAATGGAAGAAAACGGATGAGAAATGAGGGCGTCGGAGACCTGGACCGGTTACGCCGGTCCAGTTGCAGGGGTTGGACCGGACCGGGCCGGTCGGACCGGTTCGATCGAAGGAAGGGGATGCACTGTAGCGGCGCGTGGCTCCCACGCGCAGCCACTTCAGGCGGCGCGTGTGGGCGCGTGCTAGGGTTTTTGGGGATGTGTTCAACATACGAAATCATCTATTCGATGTAACGAACATTTTGGGACTGGTTTCGTGTCGATCGGACACCGTCTCGATATGTTTCGGGGCATCGGAAGGTTTAGGTTCGGTTTTAAAAATAGTTAAAAATATGGGAAAATTACGGGGCTTTAGTGGGAGGTTAATTAAGTAGTTAGTAACCTTCTATTACGATTTGGACAGGTTTGGGAGTCCCGGTGACGGTGATCGGCTCGGGGAGCCGAATGGCATGCAAATCGAGGCGGCAGCTCGGACGGTCTGTGAGTGGACCTTGTTTTCTAAATTGGTGCATGCATAAATGTTTATTGTATGTTTTATTACTTGTTTGATGATGCCATGGGTGCATTTGTGTGTGGTTACATATAAGCACGTATTTCGAGGTTTAAGCCTTATACGGTGCTTATACGGGTCTGTATTTCTTTATTCGTTTTAATGAAATGGCTTTGGATTTATAAAAGGATAAACTCGGGTATGAGACCCATTTGGTTTTGTCTCGGGCATATGACCTCAGATTCCGGGCACGGTGCCCAGTTGGTGTCCTATGTTCGGGTACGAGACCCAGTCACTTTACGGGTTATGATTTCAGGTCAGGGAACCTTAAATGGATTCCCAGGTTCATGACGGTTTATGGGAACCGGCATGAACCCTTGTTATGGTATCAAGGTTCATGACGGTTTATGGGAACCGGCATGAACCCTTGTTGGTTATTACGGTACATGACGGTTTATGGGAACCGGCATGTTACCTGGTTATGTTATTACAGTACATGACGGTTTACGGGAACCGGCATGTTACCTGATTATGGATATTATGGATCATGACGGTTCAGGGGAACCGGTCATGAATGTTTATGTTATGTATATATATGTTCGTCTACCTTCCTTTACATGTTCTACTATCTCCTCCGGGGAGGGTCGTTGGCCTAGGTGGACCCCGGAGTAGTCACGGAGCACCGACTGAGTGGAGTCACCCCCAGTTGGGTTCCTTACTCTCAGGAAGGCTATTATTACTATTACCTCGGGTAGGGTCAGTGGTCTACGGACATTGATCTTGACTTTGAGATGACTCGGATTGAGACCCGGGTAGCGCGCGCGTAGCTTTGGATACCGTGACAGGATTGGTTGTGTGACTTATATATATGTATGTGATGTATATATGATATATGATATGTGGTGTGTACAGGTGTGCACAGGATTTGAGCAGTGGCTCGTGTACTTGGTTTCTTTATGGTTTGGGGCCGAGTATGGATTTGGGCAGTGGCCCGTATGGTCGTTTTTATTGTGGTCCTTTCGACCTTCGTTTATATCTGCTTTGGGCTTAGTCCCACATATGGTTTGTTTTGAATAAATGGTTTTCGAATGCATGCATGCTTTTTAGTGGAGGGTACAAATGTCTTCTTATGGAAATGTTTTATAAACTCTTGTTTTGTCCACTCACAGTTTTTAATGTTTTGACTGCCCTTCAGGTTGACATCGGATGTGGGCTGTAGCAGAGACCGAGATATCACATGCCTCCTCCGGATCCTGGCGTACTCTGATAGCCCGGGAGGGCAAAGGACGAAAATATCCCTTGTCTGACACTTCGTGTCAGACGGGAGCAGGGTCATCCCGCACTAATCCCGGGGGGATTGGGATGGGTCCTGTCAACGTGGTATCAGAGCGGGGTTGTCTCTATTCGAGCAACCGTGTAGCTCTTGGAGTATGTACGCAGGTCGAGGATATGATATCTCATTGGGCTACAGTTCGTAGTCAACCTGATTGTCGGGGTGCCGGTACGATAGTTAGTAGGATTGGCAAGCCTTGGTTCGGCACTCGATGCCGGGGTTGCCATGGTTCTGTCAGGGTTGGCAGTGTGGAACCCTACGGAAGGCTTAACGTAGTATTACGTTAGAGTTTTGGATCGTGAGACGGTTAGTTGGGATCGCCTTCACGATGTCGTAGGATCGATTCCGACGACTGGTTAGGAGTTGTGACCATTAGATGGTCAGATTATGTTGAGTTAAATGGATTTACTGCAGTTGGCAGTTAGCAACCGGATTCGAGGAATCCGAGTTGGAGTGTTGGTAGGATTGGATTGACGTCTTTACGATGTCGGACCGCAGGGTCGGTCAGATTGTTGATTTTACTGCTTTTCGCAGGTGGGTTCAAAGGAACTCTAGGTGTGATCGTGGAACCCTACCTTGGTGGGTATGGTTCAGAAATGGGAGTTGGCGAGTGGTGTGACTTTGACGACTATTCGGATTTGGATTCGGTAGTCGGTCTAGTCATGTCAGCTTGTGTTGGGACTGCACTTCGCAGTCAGGGTTGTACTTATCGGTTAGACCGAGTTGGTTGTCGTGCTACTTCAGTTGTGGGTTGGTGCACTAAGGTCGCGGGTGACCTGGTAGACGACATTGGGATAGTCGAGTTGCGACTGGTTAGAGTTTGGTTGGACAGGTTACCAGGGTTGGTACTTGTCGATGGAATTCCGGAGCGGGGATACGGAGTATTTGGTACGGGCGAGTGATTCCGTTGGATGCGGGGTCTCGATAGCGGTGCCTGGTAGTTAGGTCTGCACGAGTGTGGGGCAGGCACTATTACCGAGAGTGGTTGTAGTTACGATTGTTGGGAATCGGGGACATTCGGGGAACGTTTTCCTTTTCTCGCATGAGCTGTCAGGGTAACTGTACCCTGAGTTGTCGGGTACGAGGGAGACTGAGTTTCTCCTATTCGAACAGAGGTACGGGATCGTCGCTTGGTATGAGCGGAGATCCAGAGTGTTAGTTTTGCACACGGCGTGTTGATACTGACACTAGTTTTGGTGATAGTGCGTGGTGCTGGTACTAGCGCTGGTACTGGTGCCGGTGATCGTGATGACGATGAGTTACGGATCGGGGTGTGAATCCGTCATGATGGGTATATGTTCGGTATATGTAAATTGGTGTTGGACACGTGGTTGATGTTCGGGTATATTGTTTCCAATCTTGTTGGAACTTCGGAATCGCGAGAGGTTGCAATTGAAGTGACGAGTGGAATGCGGGTTTTCCGCATTGGTAACGGGTATGTCGAAGTCGTTTTGGGTGACTTCTCAGATTCTACCATAATTTATGGTGGTAGATGACGTTGATGATATAGATGTTGTTGGTTGCCTCTAGTACACTGATTGTGTATTGGTTGGTGGACCCGGGATTTGTTCTGAATCATCAGGAGGAGATGAGTATATCGAAGTTAAATGACTGAGATTTCTCATTTTCTACTTGGTGGCAGACGATGTTAGGTTACATGACGTGGTGAGTGCAGCGAGTGTTGTTTGCATTCACGTAGGATGGATTATTCGATCATTCTTGATTTTCCTCGGTGGAATGACAAGGATGATACGAGGTAATCAGTGATAACCCACAGTCTCGGCGTGTCTCGTCGTTGACTAATCTATTTAGATGTGGGAAATGGTTGAGGACTTTGGACGTCGTGACGATCGGGGATCGTGACGTTTATGGTCGGTTGACGTAGTGTTGGATCTGGATCGTGATTTGGATGATCCAGATAGGTGGAGAGTTTATCACTCTTACCTGGATGTTGGAGTTGAGGATGATGGGACTGAACTTCTTTTCGAGGTAAATCCCATATGGCTTATTACTCGCCTGAGTAGTTGTCCGAGGAGTAGGTGTCTGACGAAGTCGGGTTTTGTTAGACTTGGTGTTGTGTGTGATGTTGTGATTGGTTTCCCTATGAAGTCAATCGTTGGTAATAGGGTAATCGGTTTAGCGGGTAACCGATAGGTTTGGTTTTGGTACGTCTCGGTAGACGTGAACGATATTTCAGGTTTTGGAATCAGATTTCTGGATGACGATTCAGGATTTGATTTTGGAACTTGAAAGAGGATTTCTGTATTTGGGTTTTGGAATCGGATTCTGGGTGACGATTCAGGATTTGATTCTAGAGCTTGACTATAGATTTTCTTTTATGGATTTGGGTTCGGAATGGTTATTCCTAATACTAGTTTACGGAATGATGATTTCGGATTTGAATTTGGACATGATTATGGATATGATTTCTGGGTTTGGATTCGGGATTTCTTACGAAATTGCGGATTCGGATTCGGATTTGGAAATAGATAATGGGTCGGAGTTTCAATTTGTCTAGTACTGGATTGGACAAATGGACTCCATAGTAGAAACGTGATCGGCTACAACCTATATGGGTGTAGGCTGATTGATGTGTAGATGTATGTACCTTGTAGGTTGGTGAGCGTGTTGGTAGTCGGATTGGATCCGATACCACTGGATTAGTCGAGGTCGTGAACTAGGCATTGGATACTGTGCATTGGGTCATGGTATTTCTAATGGGTCTAGTTACACACAGGTCGAGTGAAATGCTTGTGGTTAGTGTAACCACGAGTGTGTGTCATATCAGTTTGCGACTGACAACTGTCAAGTACTGACAGTTTGTAGGAGGTGTCAGCGTGGATCCTGGTGTGAGGTCTGATGACTCCCCGTGGGAGCAGACGTCCGTGGTCGAATGTAGACGAGGCGACATGAGCGTTAGTGGTACGTCTGGTTGCAAACGAGTAAGTATTGTTCTAGTTGGTTGGTGTACGAGGGTACACGTATTTCGAGGTTGATTCTACCTTCCACGAGGTGGATGTGGAATCAGAAAAGTTGGCGTTTCGAGAACGAAACTAATTAAGGAGGGAAGAACGGTCAGATTAGGTCGGTTGGAATTTCGAGGACGAAATTAATTAAGGAGGGAAGGTTGTAACGACCCGTCCCAAATTCCATGATTAGATTAGTGACTAATCACGATTAGTGAGGCTAATCCGTGATCAGTAGAGCGAGAGCGGACGAACGATGCGAAATGACCGTTTTGCCCCTGATGGTGGCAAAACGTTAACTTTTCAATCGGGCGGTCAAATGGACTTTGACCGATGACCGTGACGTAGTTCGTGACGTCACGAGTTCATAGACAGGTGGCACGTTCAATTCCGACGTTCGAGGAGGAAGTTATGACGTTCGGAAGTTTAGGGGCATTGTGGTAATTTGGGTGAATAGGAGGTCAAAAGTTGACTTTTTGACCGGGAGGTCCGATGGCCGAGGGCCGAAGACCGTTATGTAGATAAGGACGATACGAATCCGTAGACAGGCGGCACGTCGAATTCGGACGTTCGACGGCGAAGTTACGGTTCACGGAAGTTTCCGGTTACTATTCACGACGGCACGTTTTACGAGACAAAAAGTGCAGTTTGTCTCTAGTGGGCCCAGATATTTACTGGAGGTCCAATGGATGAGTGACAAGTGTCACCCATCCACTGGCCAACCTCACCCACTCATGCACCAAAACACTCAACCGTGCATCCAGTTTTCCATTTTCCTCCAACCATTTCCCGATCCCATTCCTCTCATCTGTGCAACCCCAAACATCCAACCCTCACCCTATGATCATGACAGAGAGACCAGAGGGGGAGAGGAGGACCGGTGAAGCGTGGTGGCCGGCCAGGACGAAGCCACCGTGCGCGGTGGAGACCTAAACCCGAACGGTTACCCGGTTAGGCCCAAATCTCCCATTTTGTCGATTTTTTTACATTATGGATCGTTTTGGTTGATTAGGGAATGTTTGTTAGCTTGTTTAGGGTGTATAGAGGTGGTTTTGAATGGGGGTTGACGGCTGCGACGCCTGGGGACGAAATCGGAAAACTGGGCCGTGGGGGGTTAATTTTTAGGGATCGATTTAGGGGGTTTTAGCTTGTTTGGTTAATTGGGTTAGATAGGAAACTTGAAAATAGGAATGTAGGAATTAAAATGGAAGAAAACGGATGAGAAATGAGGGCGTCGGAGACCTGGACCGGTTACGCCGGTCCAGTTGCAGGGGTTGGACCGGACCGGGCCGGTCGGACCGGTTCGATCGAAGGAAGGGGATGCACTGTAGCGGCGCGTGGCTCCCACGCGCAGCCACTTCAGGCGGCGCGTGTGGGCGCGTGCTAGGGTTTTTGGGGATGTGTTCAACATACGAAATCATCTATTCGATGTAACGAACATTTTGGGACTGGTTTCGTGTCGATCGGACACCGTCTCGATATGTTTCGGGGCATCGGAAGGTTTAGGTTCGGTTTTAAAAATAGTTAAAAATATGGGAAAATTACGGGGCTTTAGTGGGAGGTTAATTAAGTAGTTAGTAACCTTCTATTACTATTTGGACAGGTTTGGGAGTCCCGGTGACGGTGATCGGCTCGGGGAGCCGAATGGCATGCAAATCGAGGCGGCAGCTCGGACGGTCTGTGAGTGGACCTTGTTTTCTAAATTGGTGCATGCATAAATGTTTATTGTATGTTTTATTACTTGTTTGATGATGCCATGGGTGCATTTGTGTGTGGTTACATATAAGCACGTATTTCGAGGTTTAAGCCTTATACGGTGCTTATACGGGTCTGTATTTCTTTATTCGTTTTAATGAAATGGCTTTGGATTTATAAAAGGATAAACTCGGGTATGAGACCCATTTGGTTTTGTCTCAGGCATATGACCTCAGATTCCGGGCACGGTGCCCAGTTGGTGTCCTATGTTCGGGTACGAGACCCAGTCACTTTACGGGTTATGATTTCAGGTCAGGGAACCTTAAATGGATTCCCAGGTTCATGACGGTTTATGGGAACCGGCATGAACCCTTGTTATGGTATCAAGGTTCATGACGGTTTATGGGAACCGGCATGAACCCTTGTTGGTTATTACGGTACATGACGGTTTATGGGAACCGGCATGTTACCTGGTTATGTTATTACAGTACATGACGGTTTACGGGAACCGGCATGTTACCTGATTATGGATATTATGGATCATGACGGTTCAGGGGAACCGGTCATGAATGTTTATGTTATGTATATATATGTTCGTCTACCTTCCTTTACATGTTCTACTATCTCCTCCGGGGAGGGTCGTTGGCCTGGGTGGACCCCGGAGTAGTCACGGAGCACCGACTGAGTGGAGTCACCCCCCAGTTGGGTTCCTTACTCTCAGGAAGGCTATTATTACTATTACCTCGGGTAGGGTCAGTGGTCTACGGACATTGATCTTGACTTTGAGATGACTCGGATTGAGACCCGGGTAGCGCGCGCGTAGCTTTGGATACCGTGACAGGATTGGTTGTGTGACTTATATATATGTATGTGATGTATATATGATATATGATATGTGGTGTGTACAGGTGTGCACAGGATTTGAGCAGTGGCTCGTGTACTTGGTTTCTTTATGGTTTGGGGCCGAGTATGGATTTGGGCAGTGGCCCGTATGGTCGTTTTTATTGTGGTCCTTTCGACCTTCGTTTATATCTGCTTTGGGCTTAGTCCCACATATGGTTTGTTTTGAATAAATGGTTTTCGAATGCATGCATGCTTTTTAGTGGAGGGTACAAATGTCTTCTTATGGAAATGTTTTATAAACTCTTGTTTTGTCCACTCACAGTTTTTAATGTTTTGACTGCCCTTCAGGTTGACATCGGATGTGGGCTGTAGCAGAGACCGAGATATCACATGCCTCCTCCGGATCCTGGCGTACTCTGATAGCCCGGGAGGGCAAAGGACGAAAATATCCCTTGTCTGACACTTCGTGTCAGACGGGAGCAGGGTCATCCCGCACTAATCCCGGGGGGATTGGGATGGGTCCTGTCAACGTGGTATCAGAGCGGGGTTGTCTCTATTCGAGCAACCGTGTAGCTCTTGGAGTATGTACGCAGGTCGAGGATATGATATCTCATTGGGCTACAGTTCGTAGTCAACCTGATTGTCGGGGTGCCGGTACGATAGTTAGTAGGATTGGCAAGCCTTGGTTCGGCACTCGATGCCGGGGTTGCCATGGTTCTGTCAGGGTTGGCAGTGTGGAACCCTACGGAAGGCTTAACGTAGTATTACGTTAGAGTTTTGGATCGTGAGACGGTTAGTTGGGATCGCCTTCACGATGTCGTAGGATCGATTCCGACGACTGGTTAGGAGTTGTGACCATTAGATGGTCAGATTATGTTGAGTTAAATGGATTTACTGCAGTTGGCAGTTAGCAACCGGATTCGAGGAATCCGAGTTGGAGTGTTGGTAGGATTGGATTGACGTCTTTACGATGTCGGACCGCAGGGTCGGTCAGATTGTTGATTTTACTGCTTTTCGCAGGTGGGTTCAAAGGAACTCTAGGTGTGATCGTGGAACCCTACCTTGGTGGGTATGGTTCAGAAATGGGAGTTGGCGAGTGGTGTGACTTTGACGACTATTCGGATTTGGATTCGGTAGTCGGTCTAGTCATGTCAGCTTGTGTTGGGACTGCACTTCGCAGTCAGGGTTGTACTTATCGGTTAGACCGAGTTGGTTGTCGTGCTACTTCAGTTGTGGGTTGGTGCACTAAGGTCGCGGGTGACCTGGTAGACGACATTGGGATAGTCGAGTTGCGACTGGTTAGAGTTTGGTTGGACAGGTTACCAGGGTTGGTACTTGTCGATGGAATTCCGGAGCGGGGATACGGAGTATTTGGTACGGGCGAGTGATTCCGTTGGATGCGGGGTCTCGATAGCGGTGCCTGGTAGTTAGGTCTGCACGAGTGTGGGGCAGGCACTATTACCGAGAGTGGTTGTAGTTACGATTGTTGGGAATCGGGGACATTCGGGGAACGTTTTCCTTTTCTCGCATGAGCTGTCAGGGTAACTGTACCCTGAGTTGTCGGGTACGAGGGAGACTGAGTTTCTCCTATTCGAACAGAGGTACGGGATCGTCGCTTGGTATGAGCGGAGATCCAGAGTGTTAGTTTTGCACACGGCGTGTTGATACTGACACTAGTTTTGGTGATAGTGCGTGGTGCTGGTACTAGCGCTGGTACTGGTGCCGGTGATCGTGATGACGATGAGTTACGGATCGGGGTGTGAATCCGTCATGATGGGTATATGTTCGGTATATGTAAATTGGTGTTGGACACGTGGTTGATGTTCGGGTATATTGTTTCCAATCTTGTTGGAACTTCGGAATCGCGAGAGGTTGCAATTGAAGTGACGAGTGGAATGCGGGTTTTCCGCATTGGTAACGGGTATGTCGAAGTCGTTTTGGGTGACTTCTCAGATTCTACCATAATTTATGGTGGTAGATGACGTTGATGATATAGATGTTGTTGGTTGCCTCTAGTACACTGATTGTGTATTGGTTGGTGGACCCGGGATTTGTTCTGAATCATCAGGAGGAGATGAGTATATCGAAGTTAAATGACTGAGATTTCTCATTTTCTACTTGGTGGCAGACGATGTTAGGTTACATGACGTGGTGAGTGCAGCGAGTGTTGTTTGCATTCACGTAGGATGGATTATTCGATCATTCTTGATTTTCCTCGGTGGAATGACAAGGATGATACGAGGTAATCAGTGATAACCCACAGTCTCGGCGTGTCTCGTCGTTGACTAATCTATTTAGATGTGGGAAATGGTTGAGGACTTTGGACGTCGTGACGATCGGGGATCGTGACGTTTATGGTCGGTTGACGTAGTGTTGGATCTGGATCGTGATTTGGATGATCCAGATAGGTGGAGAGTTTATCACTCTTACCTGGATGTTGGAGTTGAGGATGATGGGACTGAACTTCTTTTCGAGGTAAATCCCATATGGCTTATTACTCGCCTGAGTAGTTGTCCGAGGAGTAGGTGTCTGACGAAGTCGGGTTTTGTCAGACTTGGTGTTGTGTGTGATGTTGTGATTGGTTTCCCTATGAAGTCAATCGTTGGTAATAGGGTAATCGGTTTAGCGGGTAACCGATAGGTTTGGTTTTGGTACGTCTCGGTAGACGTGAACGATATTTCAGGTTTTGGAATCAGATTTCTGGATGACGATTCAGGATTTGATTTTGGAACTTGAAAGAGGATTTCTGTATTTGGGTTTTGGAATCGGATTCTGGGTGACGATTCAGGATTTGATTCTAGAGCTTGACTATAGATTTTCTTTTATGGATTTGGGTTCGGAATGGTTATTCCTAATACTAGTTTACGGAATGATGATTTCGGATTTGAATTTGGACATGATTATGGATATGATTTCTGGGTTTGGATTCGGGATTTCTTACGAAATTGCGGATTCGGATTCGGATTTGGAAATAGATAATGGGTCGGAGTTTCAATTTGTCTAGTACTGGATTGGACAAATGGACTCCATAGTAGAAACGTGATCGGCTACAACCTATATGGGTGTAGGCTGATTGATGTGTAGATGTATGTACCTTGTAGGTTGGTGAGCGTGTTGGTAGTCGGATTGGATCCGATACCACTGGATTAGTCGAGGTCGTGAACTAGGCATTGGATACTGTGCATTGGGTCATGGTATTTCTAATGGGTCTAGTTACACACAGGTCGAGTGAAATGCTTGTGGTTAGTGTAACCACGAGTGTGTGTCATATCAGTTTGCGACTGACAACTGTCAAGTACTGACAGTTTGTAGGAGGTGTCAGCGTGGATCCTGGTGTGAGGTCTGATGACTCCCCGTGGGAGCAGACGTCCGTGGTCGAATGTAGACGAGGCGACATGAGCGTTAGTGGTACGTCTGGTTGCAGACGAGTAAGTATTGTTCTAGTTGGTTGGTGTACGAGGGTACACGTATTTCGAGGTTGATTCTACCTTCCACGAGGTGGATGTGGAATCAGAAAAGTTGGCGTTTCGAGAACGAAACTAATTAAGGAGGGAAGAACGGTCAGATTAGGTCGGTTGGAATTTCGAGGACGAAATTAATTAAGGAGGGAAGGTTGTAATGACCCGTCCCAAATTCCATGATTAGATTAGTGACTAATCACGATTAGTGAGGCTAATCCGTGATCAGTAGAGCGAGAGCGGACGAACGATGCGAAATGACCGTTTTGCCCCTGATGGTGGCAAAACGTTGACTTTTCAATCGGGCGGTCAAATGGACTTTGACCGATGACCGTGACGTAGTTCGTGACGTCACGAGTTCATAGACAGGTGGCACGTTCAATTCCGACGTTCGAGGAGGAAGTTATGACGTTCGGAAGTTTAGGGGCATTGTGGTAATTTGGGTGAATAGGAGGTCAAAAGTTGACTTTTTGACCGGGAGGTCCGATGGCCGAGGGCCGAAGACCGTTATGTAGATAAGGACGATACGAATCCGTAGACAGGCGGCACGTCGAATTCGGACGTTCGACGGCGAAGTTACGGTTCACGGAAGTTTCCAGTTACTATTCACGACGGCACGTTTTACGAGACAAAAAGTGCAGTTTGTCTCTAGTGGGCCCAGATATTTACTGGAGGTCCAATGGATGAGTGACAAGTGTCACCCATCCACTGGCCAACCTCACCCACTCATGCACCAAAACACTCAACCGTGCATCCAGTTTTCCATTTTCCTCCAACCATTTCCCGATCCCATTCCTCTCATCTGTGCAACCCCAAACATCCAACCCTCACCCTATGATCATGACAGAGAGACCAGAGGGGGAGAGGAGGACCGGTGAAGCGTGGTGGCCGGCCAGGACGAAGCCACCGTGCGCGGTGGAGACCTAAACCCGAACGGTTACCCGGTTAGGCCCAAATCTCCCATTTTGTCGATTTTTTTACATTATGGATCGTTTTGGTTGATTAGGGAATGTTTGTTAGCTTGTTTAGGGTGTATAGAGGTGGTTTTGAACGGGGGTTGACGGCTGCGACGCCTGGGGACGAAATCGGAAAACTGGGCCGTGGGGGGTTAATTTTTAGGGATCGATTTAGGGGGTTTTAGCTTGTTTGGTTAATTGGGTTAGATAGGAAACTTGAAAATAGGAATGTAGGAATTAAAATGGAAGAAAACGGATGAGAAATGAGGGCGTCGGAGACCTGGACCGGTTACGCCGGTCCAGTTGCAGGGGTTGGACCGGACCGGGCCGGTCGGACCGGTTCGATCGAAGGAAGGGGATGCACTGTAGCGGCGCGTGGCTCCCACGCGCAGCCACTTCAGGCGGCGCGTGTGGGCGCGTGCTAGGGTTTTTGGGGATGTGTTCAACATACGAAATCATCTATTCGATGTAACGAACATTTTGGGACTGGTTTCGTGTCGATCGGACACCGTCTCGATATGTTTCGGGGCATCGGAAGGTTTAGGTTCGGTTTTAAAAATAGTTAAAAATATGGGAAAATTACGGGGCTTTAGTGGGAGGTTAATTAAGTAGTTAGTAACCTTCTATTACGATTTGGACAGGTTTGGGAGTCCCGGTGACGGTGATCGGCTCGGGGAGCCGAATGGCATGCAAATCGAGGCGGCAGCTCGGACGGTCTGTGAGTGGACCTTGTTTTCTAAATTGGTGCATGCATAAATGTTTATTGTATGTTTTATTACTTGTTTGATGATGCCATGGGTGCATTTGTGTGTGGTTACATATAAGCACGTATTTCGAGGTTTAAGCCTTATACGGTGCTTATACGGGTCTGTATTTCTTTATACGTTTTAATGAAATGGCTTTGGATTTATAAAAGGATAAACTCGGGTATGAGACCCATTTGGTTTTGTCTCGGGCATATGACCTCAGATTCCGGGCACGGTGCCCAGTTGGTGTCCTATGTTCGGGTACGAGACCCAGTCACTTTACGGGTTATGATTTCAGGTCAGGGAACCTTAAATGGATTCCCAGGTTCATGACGGTTTATGGGAACCGGCATGAACCCTTGTTATGGTATCAAGGTTCATGACGGTTTATGGGAACCGGCATGAACCCTTGTTGGTTATTACGGTACATGACGGTTTATGGGAACCGGCATGTTACCTGGTTATGTTATTACAGTACATGACGGTTTACGGGAACCGGCATGTTACCTGATTATGGATATTATGGATCATGACGGTTCAGGGGAACCGGTCATGAATGTTTATGTTATGTATATATATGTTCGTCTACCTTCCTTTACATGTTCTACTATCTCCTCCGGGGAGGGTCGTTGGCCTGGGTGGACCCCGGAGTAGTCACGGAGCACCGACTGAGTGGAGTCACCCCCCAGTTGGGTTCCTTACTCTCAGGAAGGCTATTATTACTATTACCTCGGGTAGGGTCAGTGGTCTACGGACATTGATCTTGACTTTGAGATGACTCGGATTGAGACCCGGGTAGCGCGCGCGTAGCTTTGGATACCGTGACAGGATTGGTTGTGTGACTTATATATATGTATGTGATGTATATATGATATATGATATGTGGTGTGTACAGGTGTGCACAGGATTTGAGCAGTGGCTCGTGTACTTGGTTTCTTTATGGTTTGGGGCCGAGTATGGATTTGGGCAGTGGCCCGTATGGTCGTTTTTATTGTGGTCCTTTCGACCTTCGTTTATATCTGCTTTGGGCTTAGTCCCACATATGGTTTGTTTTGAATAAATGGTTTTCGAATGCATGCATGCTTTTTAGTGGAGGGTACAAATGTCTTCTTATGGAAATGTTTTATAAACTCTTGTTTTGTCCACTCACAGTTTTTAATGTTTTGACTGCCCTTCAGGTTGACATCGGATGTGGGCTGTAGCAGAGACCGAGATATCACATGCCTCCTCCGGATCCTGGCGTACTCTGATAGCCCGGGAGGGCAAAGGACGAAAATATCCCTTGTCTGACACTTCGTGTCAGACGGGAGCAGGGTCATCCCGCACTAATCCCGGGGGGATTGGGATGGGTCCTGTCATGAACGATCCCACATTCCTGCGAGGGGGAATGGTCTGGGAAGGGAATGGTGGTGTGCCTTAAAGGTGTAGGCACACACCTATCTAGCACTAGACCTTTTGGGAGCTCAAGTGGCTTTGGGGGGGAGGGGATTAGAATCCCAAAGTTAAGCGAGTTGAGGCTCGTGCAAGTCCATTATGGGTGACCCCCTGGGAAGTTGCACCATGGGCTCCCGAAAACAAAACCGTGAGGGCGAAGCCCAAAGCGGACAATATGGTGCTAGATGAGTTGGGTCCTGAAAATTTGGTATCAGAGCCAGACCCCGACCGGGAAGTGTGCCAGCGAGGACGCTGGGCCCTAAGGGGGTGGATTGTATGTTAGGACCCGACCCTTTTCTGTCAGGTCCCGACTCATCTAGCACGATATTATCCTCTTTGGGCCACAACAATACTCAACGGCAAGCATGCGCCCTCAAGGTTTTGTTTTCGGGAGCTCACAGTGCAACTTCCCAGGGGGTCACCCATCATGGAATTGCACCAGCCTCAACTCGCTTAACTTTGGGGTTCCAATCCCCCCCAAAGCCACTGAGCTCCCAAAAGGCCTCATGCTAGATAGGTGTGTGCCTACACCTTTAAGGCACACCACCATCCTCTCCCAGACCATTTCCCCCTCGCAGGAATGTGGGATTGTTCACCGTTCCCTCCAAGACACGGATCTTACATGTGACTTCATAATATTTATAAATATCAAATATAAAATTAAGGTTATTAGATTAAATGCATTTTGTATTTGTACATTTATCACACTTTACACCCTTTACTTGTTATTTGCTCACTTAACAGTATGAAATGGCTGAGTAAGGTCACTCAGTTCATTTTCCGTCCAAAGTGTTAAGTTGCTATGAAAAGTAAGGGTAAAATGAAATAATTTGACACGTTGACACCATTTTGCCATGTTAGCCGTGATGTGGGATGATTTTGGGACCTACAAGTGTCAAATCAGTCATCTATCTCCAGTTTGCATTCAAGGTCAAAATTGGGGGGAAAATTCTAGGGTTCGAGGGAGATTGAAATTGGGGCTTGAATCGACAACTGGGCATTGAATCGATTGAAAAGTTTGAGTGTAATCAACGCGTAGGTGCGAACAAGGGTGTAGACGATTTCGAATATGATTCCTCGCGAGGCTGGAGCGGAGCAGCCTGTTTACGGTTAATTTTCCTTTTCTCCATGCTTCTGGTTTCATATTTCTTAGATTATCCATGGAATATGCTTGCTGGGTTTATATTTCTTTGCTTTCTTCATGTTTTAATATGTTATCTGGTTAGTTTGTGTCTTTATTTTCCTATTTTCTCCTTAGTCCGAATAGTATGCTCACATTGTTGTGCATGATGAAATAAGATATCTAGACTTAGTTTGTGTCGTTGGTTTTGGCATATCTGTTGAAAGATGAGGTATTTGGATTGGTTTTGTGTCGTGGTGCTTGGTTTAGGTTGTTGCTGGTGAAAGGGGATGCCGAACTCGATGTTATGGTTTCACTTTGCACCATGTACTGATTATATTTATTACATGTTGCACCTTGTACTTGGACTGTTGGTTACACTTTGTAGTTAGTTGGTTAGTTTCTTTGTTACTATTTGGTATATGCATGCAGATGACAGAGATATCTTTACTATGAAAGTTCAGTATGGAGGTGAACTACTAATAGAAGATGAGGATTGTTGGAATTACATAGGGGACAAGTCAAGTTCTATGACTTCGTTACACTAGATTGGATTTCCCTTTTGGAATTGAAGTACATAGGGAATAATCTAGGCTATCTACCTTGTGAGATATTGGTGAAGATAACCTCTAATGGTCATTTATTTAAACTCTGTGATAAGTATGTAAAGAGTAGTGGTTGTATCCCTCTTTATATGCAAAAGGGAGGGGTTGATGGGATCCAACTTCTAGGGCATGTGGAGATTGGAAGTGAGACTGTGGATTTGAGGAAAATGCCTAAATTGAGAAGTTTCCCAAACAGAAAGATTCAGTATTCTTCCACTGAATCTGATTCAGAGACTAATGATGAGGAAGATGATGAAGATGATCAGGATAGTGAAGATCCTGAGTGGGTTGCTGACGAATTTAGGCAAGAGGCTGAGGTAAACATGGATGAGTATGATGAGAGCTTGTTTTCAGCATATGTGGATGTTGAAAATGTTGAAGATGGTGGTGAGGCAACCCAAGAAGAAGATGAAGCACCTAATTTACCAAAGCTCAATGGATTTGAGTCAGAACCAGCTGCTGGTGAGGAAGAGGATTTGGTTCCTCCTCCTCAAAAACTGTCAAAGAGGAGGAAGTCTGTTGGGCCATTTAGGGAGTTTAACAATGAGGTGAATATGAAAAATCCAAAGTTTTCTCTTAGGATGAAGTTCACAAGTGGTGCAGTTTTAGAGAAGCTGTGAGGGCATATTTTGTCAATGCACAAAAAAGGATTGTGTTCAAGGTGAATAAAGGAGACCAGATTATGGCAAAGTGTGTAAAGGCAAAAGAATGTCCATTTGTGATATATACCTCTAAGGTAAATATGAGGGGAGTACCTGCAAGTAAAAAATTATAATGACTTGCAATTATGTGGAAAAGGGATTGTCAATTATCATGCCAATGTGAAGTGGTTAAAGCAGAAGTGACAGGACCCATCCCAATCCCCCTAGATTAACACGGGATGTGCCCTGCTCCCGCCTAAGACCACGTGCCAGACCAGGGATAAAACTGTAACCCGCTCGAGGTTACCAGAATGCGCAATAATTTCCAGAGTACGCGCCGGCATGTGATGTCTCCGTCTTTGCTACAGCCCATATCCGCGATCAACATGAAGGGTGCCAAAAACAACAAAACATGTGAGTGGACAAAAATAAACATTTATTTAAATCATTTTCCAAAATATTGATTTCACCCTCTGTTTTACAAAGCATGCATACATATCAATTTAAAAACCATTTCTTTCCTATAAAACATTATATACGAAAAACCGATGCAATCATCGTAAAACCAACACATGTTAAAATCTCTACACACAATTAATAGTTTAAAACCTCGGGACTCATTCTCATATCCAACCTCTATCACATCTCATATCATTATCTCATATCGTCATCAGTCACGTCACCCGTGCAATGCGTGCAAATAAGCTCCAAGACCGCTAAGATCCGAGCACGTTTCCATGAACACATCACCGTTCGACGTTGCAAATCGCGGTGAACGTATCACCGATCGATCACTATATAATACCAGCATTCCTGAGTCGAGCCTCCATCAGCTGCACGACAACAAACAGTGCTTCGTTACCTCTTCAGGTGAACACATCCCATCTTGGAGGCGAGCGTTATCTCCAGGGTTCTTTCCAAGGAAACATATTCACAACCGGAAGCCCTCTCATACTCATTGTTTGATCCTAAAATGACCAACTCGATGAGACCCGCTGAGGGTTCTAGGACCATCCGTGTGGTGTCTTGGGCCCGCTGGGGGCGTTGCTGTTCAGCAGGGATCCTGCAAAGACTAGACACCGGTGTGGTGCCGGCCAAAGGGGGCTCCGATGCCTAAGTTAGTATCTGAGTGTCGAGGGGCAAGTAAACACAGTGTTCTGGATCGGTTCTGAGTGTCCTGCCTTTGTGAAGGGTTTCGAGGTATTTATAGTGGCCATAACTGCGGTAGGTGGGCTACTGTTGCGGGAGCAGGTGGTGCTTTGTGGCTGAGAGCTGTCTGATAAGTCCTGGACATCCGGAGGAGGCGCCAGCTGGAGTCCCAACCTGCCTCCGTCAGGAAGTTGGTATGGTAGAGTTGGTTAGGTGACTGTCGCGGCCAGCTGGCGTCTGTACCATGTCAGGTGCCGAATGACAGGCCTGCAGGTCATTGCCGATCGGCGGGCCACGCTGGGGTGCCGATCGGAGAATCGGTGGGTGTCCTTCCTGTCCTAACGGGCCCTATGTTTAGGTGGTCGGTCGATATGGCATCAACACTCATCATCTCAGAGAATGGTCATAGTAAAAATGGTGGAAACAAATTTTCATTGTTCAAATAGAATCAATTGTATTGCACTAGGTCTCAACCCAAAACATGGATTCCAAAAAAACTCATAAAATCAGTGTCCAGTTCTCATTTCACAATCTCAAATCATTTCACAATCAAATTATGTATTCCATATGGGATCTCTACCCAAAACCGAATCTTAACAAGTTCACAAGCTCGGAATTTCATCATAATGGGGTCACAAGCCCGACACATCGTTTCAATAGGGTCACAAGACCGAAACATAGTTTCAAAAAACATTTGACTATAATCTCAATCAAAACCATAATCCAACTGGATCTCATTCCCAAAAGCCATTTCACGAAAATCCATAAAACCGTTCAAAACCGATAATCAACCAACATACAAAACATTTATGCATTTCATCAATTCAACCATATGAAAACATTGCATTACATACCATATTTATAAAACATTAAAGCATATATGCATGCATCATTTATAAACCAAAGTCCACTCATAGTCGATCAACGCTGCGCCGTCCTAAACTCGCGATGTAAGCCAATCCAAAGCTTATCCACAGTCTCCAGGATGTCCAGACCTGTCCAAATCATACCCAAGGGTCACTATCCATCGATACAAGTCCTAATCATAAACCCTCAAACTCCCGGAACAGTCAACGTGTCCTGAACACGCTTCTCGAGGCTAAAAACCTCTAAATGACCTATCAAACGACCTCCGATCGACATGAAACCACCACATTGGATTCAGATTTTCAAAACTTTTTGAATACGATTTATTTCACCTTGAAATTTGGGCCCATGCGCCCTCACGCGCCAGTCAAAGTCCCGGTTAACAAAAGTCAACGGTCAACGGTGACGTCAGCAATGTCAACGATGGCGTCATGGTCAATGCTGACGTCAGCCTGACAGGTCTGATAGCCTGCCACGTGGCACTCCCTGAACGGTGCCAAGTGTCTTAATACGTCTCTAACTCTCTAACACACTACCACGTGGCACCTCCTTGTTTGTCCACGTGTCTTGACAGTGCTCACAGGACCTGCCACGTCAACTGGCACATAGGCCAAACTGGTCCTGACATCCTATCATGTGGAACCACCTGATTGGTCCACATGGTTTGACATGCTAATGTAGACTTGACACATCAACTGCTGCTGGGCCTGATAGCTTGCCACGTGGCATCACTTGATTTGCCACGTGGACTAATAACTCTGATAGGTTGATGACGTAGATTGTCACGTCATCATCGTCAACCTCTAGTCGGGTCGACCCTTTTCTTTATAACGGGTCAATTTGACTCGTGACCCGACCAGGTCCTATCTCACTCATTCTTTAACCATTTTCCACCATTTTTCTTCCTACATGATCATAATGATCCCAGAAACAGTTCTATGGACTCAAAATTAACTAAACAGGCCTAGAAATCACCTGTCAAGCTTGGTGACTTTCGGTTGAATTTCAACCTCGATTTTTGGGCAGTTCTAGGATCTAAAGTTCCTCATTTTGATCCCTATGTGTTCGTTTAGTCCCTGAGATTCATATCTTGGCATTAGAATCGCCCATCAAACCCTAAAACTCAATTTCGAATTTTGACCCCAAATAGCTTACCTCTTGGTTTTCCAGCCACTATACGCGGTTGTCCTTGTCGTTGCCTTCTTCCTTTTCGTCTCAGATCACGTTCTCACTCTCCCTTTCACTGTGACAACAAAGTTGATGGTTGATGGTGATGTGTGTGTGGGTTTTGGTTTCGGGTAAGAATGAACAAAGAGGATGAAGATGAAAATTAAAGGCATAAATTTTTTTTTGGGAGGGGGAGGGCTAGGCCAATTGGATGAGTGACACATGTCACTCATCCATTGGTCCACTTCAGATATTTTGACTAATGACAAACTGGCAACTGTACACTTACTCGTTATGCGTGAATAATACCTAATTTCTTCCATGATTCGTAACTTTCTCATCGGACGTCTGATTTCAACGTGTCGCTTGTTTATGGACTCGTGTCATCTCGATCTACGCAACGGGCCTTGGTCAAAGTCCAAATAGTATCCCGGGTCAAAAGTCAACATTTTCACCTATTTAAGGGCAAATTCGTAATGTCACCAGAATCTCTCCTGCTCAATTCTCGAACCTCACATCTCCAAGTCTCGACTTTCACGTCTCGAAATCCAAAGTCATCCTTCAAGTCTCAAGTTCAAGTCTCGAGCGCAACATCGATACTCGTCGATCCCACCTGTCATCAACGCAGGTGCACTCAGCATCCAACCTAACAAGCCATTCAAACAGTCCTACTCAGCCAAGCTGACATCACGTTCAGTATGAGCATCACCAATCATCTCCCACTCGACAGTCTCCAACCGTAGATCATATTCCATTCACCAAGCTGACATCATATCCGGCACATGTGCAACATCACAAGAGCAACCTAGTGCTCTCATACCAAACTGACATGATCCATCACAATCCCCCTGGATTAACACGGGATGTGTCCTGCTCCCATTTGACATCACGTGCCAGATCAGGGATAAAATCGTAACCCGCTCAAGGTTACTAGGTGCGCACTGATTTCTAGAGTACACGACAGCATATGATGTCTCCATCTCTACTACTGCTCGTATCCGCAATCAACTTGAAGGGTGCTAAAAACAAAAAAAAAACATGTGAGTGGACAAAAATAAACATTCCTTTAAATCATTTTCCAAAATATTGATTTCACCCTCCGTTTTACAAAGCATGCATACATATCAATTTAAAAACCATATCTTTCTTGTAAAACAGTATATATGAAAACCAATGCAATCATTGTAAAACCAACACATGTTAAAGTATTTGGACACAAATTAATGGTTTAAAACCTCGGGACTCATTCTCATATCCAACCTCTATCACATCTCATATCATTATCTCATATCATCATTAGTCACGTCACCCGTGCAACACGTGCAAATAAGCTCTAGGACTGCTCAGATCAGAGCACGTCGCCGTGAACACATCACCGATCAACGTTCCAGATCTTCGTGAATGCATCATCGATCGATCTCCATATAATACCAATAATCTTGAGTCGAGCCTACCTTGGCTACGCGACAACAGGCAGTGCTTTGTGACCTCTTTCAGTGAACACACCCTATCCCAGAGGCGAGCGTTATCTCTAAGGTTCTTTCCGGGGAAACATATTCACAATCGGAAGCTCTCTCATACTCATCATCTCGGAGAATGCTCATAGTAAAAACGGTGCAAACATATTTTCATTATTCAAATCAAATTAGTTGTATTACACAGGGTCTCGACCCAAAACATGGTTTCCACAAAAACTATTGAAATCAATGTTAATTTCTCATTTCGCAATCTCAAATCATTTCACAATCAAATCTTGTGTTCCACATGGGATCTCTACCTAAAACAGAATCTCAACAGGGTCACAAGCCTGGAATTTCATCATAATGGGGTCACAAGTCCGACACATCATTTCAATTAAGTCACAAGCCCAAAACATAGTTTCATAAAACATTTGACTATAATCTCAGTCAAAACCATAATCCAACTAGGTCTCATGCCCAAAAGTCATTTCACGAAAATCCATAAAATCATTGAAAACCGTTAATCAACTAGCATACAAAACATTTATGCATTTCATCAATTCAACCATATGCAAACATTGCATTTCATTCCATATTTATAAAACATTAAAGCATATATGCATCGATCATTTATAAACTAAAGTCCACTCACAGTCGGTTAATGTTGCGTCCTCCTAAACCCACTCCTTAAGCCAATCCGTAACTTATCAACAGTCTTCGGGATGTCCGGACCTGTCCAAATCATACCCAAGGGTCACTATCCATCGATACAAGTCCTAATCATAAACCCCCAAAACTCCCAGAACAGTCAACGTGTCCTAAACACACTTCCCGAAGCTAAAAACCCTCAAATGACCTATCAAACGACCTCCGATCGACCTAAAATCACCTCCATTCGATTTAGATCGTCGGAACCTTTCGAACATGACCCGTTTCACCTCGAAATTCATGCCCAAGCGCCCTCACCCGCTGGTCAAAGTCCCGGTCAACAAAAGTCAACGATTAACGCTAACGTCATCAAAGCCAACGCTGACGTCATCAAAGTCAACGCTGACGTCATCAAAGTCAATGCTGACATCATCAATGTCAATGCTGACATCATGGTCAACACTGATGTCATTTCTGATAGCGTGCCATGTAGCACTCCGTGACTAGTGCCACATGTCCTAACACGTATTTGACATCTCTGACACACTGCCATGTGGCACCTCCCTATTGGTCCACGTGTTCTGATAGTGCTGACTAGACCTGCCACATTAGTTGCCATGTAGGCCTAACAGGTCCTGACATCCTGCCACATGGCATAACCCGATTGGTCCATGTGGTTTGTCATGTTGAGGTGGACCTGACATGTTAGCTGCTGACTGAGCCTGACAGCTTGCCACATGGCATCACCTGATTTTCCACGTTGACTGATAGCTCTAACAGGATGACGACTTCCACGTCATCATCGTCAACCTACAGCCAGGTCGACCAGTTTCTCTGTAATGGGTCGATTTGACCTACGACCCGACCCGGTTCTATCTCACTCATTCCTTAACCATCTTCCACCATTTTTCTTCCTTTATGATCACAATGATCCTGGAAACAGTTCTATGGACTCAAAATGAACTAAAAAGGTCTAGAAATCACCTGTGAAGCTTGGTGATTCTGGGTTGACCTTCAACCTCGATTTCTGGCCAGTTCCAGCAACCAAAATTCCTCCTTTTGATCCTTGTGTGTTCGTCTAGTCCCTACGAATCATTTCTAGGCATTAGAATCGCCCATCAAACCCTAAAACTCAATTTCAAATTTTGACCCCAAACGGCTTACCTCTCGGTTTTTCAGCCGCTGTATGCGATTGTCCTCGTCGTTCCCTCTTTCTTCTTCATCTCAGATCACTCTCTCACTCTCCCTTTCACTCAGACAGCAAATATGATGGTTGATGGTGTTGTGTGTGTGGGTTTTGGTTTCGAGTAAGAATGAACAAAATGGATGAAGATGAAAATTAAAGGGTTTCATGAATTTAGGGGGGCTGGGCCAATTTGATGAGTGATGCGTGTCACTCATCCATTGGTCGACTTCAGATATTTTGACCAATGATAAGTTTCCAATTGTACACTTACTCGTAATACATAAATAATACCCAATTTCTTCCGTGACCCATAACCTTTTCGTCGAACGTCCGATTTTGATGTGCCGCCTGTCTACAGACTCGTGACGGCGCGATCTATGCAACGGGCCTTGGTCAAAGTCCAAATAATGTCCCGGGTTAAAAGTCAACATTTCACCTATTCAAGGGTAAATTTGTAATTTCACCCTGAACTTCTAATAATCCTCGGCTAATTCCTGATTAATCTCACTAATCCTCAATTAATTCTCGATAATCCTGTAAATTTGGGACGGGTCCTTACAAGAAGTATATAAGGTAGCTCATAAGCAATAAGTGTGATGTAGGTTAATTTCAGGAGTTGGTAGTTCAGGATACTGGATATAGGCTTGGTAGGACTCAATGTTATAGGGCAAGAAGGATGTCCTTTACGATTCGGGAGAAGACCTACTTGTCCCAATATGATAGACTCAGGGACTATTGTGAGGAACTTGTTAAAGTAAACCAAGGGAGTAAAGTGAAAATAAAGGGAGAAATGTAAGGTGATGGACAGTTAAGATTCCAAAGGGTGTATGTCTACTTGGGTGCTTCCGAAGAAGGTTGCCTGACTAGTTGTAGGCCTTTCATTAGGCTGGATGATGCTCATATTAAACGTCCCCAAATAGAACCCAAGCCCCAATCCCAAATAGAACCCCAATCCCAGCCACAATCCCAAACAAAACCCCAAACTCAACCTAACCCAGAACATAATCTAGAACCCCAACCTCAACCACAAACACAGCCTACACCAATTCCTCTTCCATTAACTGAACCCTCTCCTCATAAGAAACTCAGGTTCAAATCTCCAGCAAGGAGGAAGAGGTAGCATCAACAATTAGGCATAGGGTTTTGTAGGCTGGTTTAAGTGTTAGGTTAGGTGTTAGCATCAAGTGCAAGACAGTTAGGTGTAGGTTGGTGGGTGCAAGCTGATTGGTGAATAATTTGTTTGGTATTTTCTGTGTCAACTTGCACCCTGGACTATTTGTCAAGACCCGACCCAAATCCCTCGGGATTTACGGGGCACGTGCCTACTCCCGTCTGACACGAAGTGTCAGACAAGGGATAATTCCAACCTGAGCCCACTTTCGAGGCTTCTAGAGTATACCAGGATCGGAGGAAGAGTGTGATCTCTCGACCTCTGCTATAGTCAGAATCCGCGATCAACCTGAAGGGCATTAAAAACATGAAAAGCTGTTAGTGGACTAAACAAATAATTTAATTTTTAAAGCACATTTCATGAAAAGACATTTATACCCTTCACTAAAAAGCATGCTGGCATTCAAAACCATTTCTCATTGATTAAATCATTAAAGCCTTAGCCCAAAACCGTAAACCAAAGTATATGGGAACTCACCCAAGACCAATCATGTGGGACTCAGCCCAAAACTGTTCAGGTGGGTCTCAGCCCAAAACCAAAACTGTAGGGACTCTGCCCACCTGAAGTCACGTGGGTCTCAGTCCAAAACCAAAACCATAGGGACTCTGCCCAACTGAAGTCACGTGGGTCTCAGCCCAAATCCATTACACATGGGTCTTAGCTCAAAACCGTCATAGAACACGGGGTCTCAGTGTCAGGACCCGTCCCAAATATGGCCTCGATACCCGGGATGAACCCTGCTCCCGTCTGACAATCACACTTACAGTATCAAAAACAAACAAACAACCTTCACACAACTATAAACATAACTATCATACGAAGGAGTAACATATACACAACAGCTAGTCAGAGCATAGTTCTACAAAATCGGCACAAAAGTCCTACAATGCTAGTCTCGCAACGGAAGGACGTCGGAAGCTCTATGCCTCGATGTCTGCCTCAACGTTCACCCCAGCTCTATCACCACGACCTGGAGGAAAAATTTAAAACCAAAAGTATGAGTGGACTAGAATAACCAAAAGTTGTAAAATCAGTTTATCACTAACTCGAGGTTAAGGAAAAATAAAAATCAGTGTTCCCTCCGTTCTTAAAATAGGCATGCCCAACGAAGTATTAGAAAATCATAACATGAAACATCATAAGAAACAGAAACACTATAAAATCTCATAAGAAACAGATACACTATAAAATACCATAAGAAACAGAAACACTATAAAACGGATAGAGAAATCATAGTTCAGCATCAAATCATCATTTCCGATTAAACCTGCTGGACCTATCCGAGTCTTTAAACTCAATCAGGCCTTAAATGAAATCCGAGTCTTTAAAGTCCCGAGTCTTTAAACTCAAAGGCCTATGGGGGTAATATTAACATATCCGAGTCTTTAAACTCAATCCGGGCCCGTCCTCCATCAATATCAATCCGGGTCTTTAAACCCAATATCCAGATCCAGCAAATCCAATCCATATCCAGTGTAAAATCAATTCGAAATCGATCGCCAAACTCGAATTCGAAATCCCCAGTTCGAAGCCCTTCCGGCGGTTCGAACCGACATTCCGAACCCAAATCCGGAAACCCATTCTTATACCCAGAAATCATACATAAGCACAAATCATATTTCATAACCCATTTATCCTTATCAGAAAACATTTATAGGTTGAAATTGTAATTATGGCATCAAAATCCGAAAATCGGCTTTTTCTCGAAAAACGTGCAAAGTCTCGGAAATGTCTCGAAAAACGTGCAAACTCATCAATCACATATAATTATCATTCAAAAGCATAAAAACATATTTAAGATCATAAAACATCAATAAAACAGTTAGGCATGCTCGAAGAAAAGAAAGAGTCCACTCACAAATCCAGAACGAGTCACTCGCGCTCCGTGCGCTCCTCGACTGTCTCGGGTGTCTCCCGTCCTGTCAAAATGCACTAAATAGGGTCACAAATGCATCAAGGATCCTAATCCTAATTTCTCTAATTTTTTGGGAATTAAATAATATTTTAATCCTAGACCTAAACCGTCCGGATTCCTGAACAACTCCGTAACACCGTCCGATTAACTCGAAAACTATACCAATAAACTCCTTAGGACATTTAGAACCAAACTCATGTTGGAAGCTTGGCCGGATTTCTCTCCACGCGCCTCCACGCGCCGCCCAAAGTGGCTGCGCGTGGGCCTCACGCGCCTGCTACAGTGTCCTTCAACCTTGAGCAGACCCGGTTCAGCACATTGGTCTGCAACTGAACCGCGTCAGCGGTTCTCCGCCGTACCTGCACAATTCCTCTCCATTTCTTCACCTAAAGCTTCGTCCAGTTCCCACCTATCCATTCCCCTCACTCTCCTGGTTCGATTCACTACTCAACTTCACAACTGAAGCTCGAAAGAAACACACAGACGGCCCCTATTTCACGATCCAGCCACTCCGGTCATCCCCCGTCACGGTGGCAACACCAGACGGTTCCTAAGGCCCTTCTACATCTAACCCGACTTACCTTGACCGTCGACTTGTGCCCAAACGTCACGACTCGACGTTTGAACCCACGGCCAAAACAGAGTACAGAGTACTCTCCGTCGACTGGCTCCGCCGTGCACGTCCCCGTCACGGCGACCATCCCACACTACTCCTAGAACCTCCCTGAACACCACTGCACTCACCACTCCCTTCGATTCTCATCCTACCTTCACGACTTTTGAATTGAAAAAAACACGGGAAAACAGAGTAAAGAAACTTACCCTTCGATTCCGTCTCCGCCGCAAACACCGCCGCGTACCACGGTGTTCGTTGGACTCTCTACAGCCTCCTGAACGTCCCACGGTCGTGATTTGAGCCACCACACGGCGTAGCTACCACCACGAACTCACGGCCTCCCTGTTTTCTTCAAATCTTCGCCGTACCACCACCGCGCCGCCGTGCACGATTCCAGTCCCAAAACACGATCAACACCTAACCCTCGTCTCTCTGTCACTCTCACCAGTCACTCCTCACTCCCCCTGGCACAAAACCGATCAAGCTCTCCTCGAACACTCACCCTCTGTTTTCTGTGTTCTTCGAAGGGTTGCACGGTTCTAATTGTGCACAATGTGGCCGTGCACATTTTAGAACCCTGTGGAACAATCCAGTGCCCCCACGTGTCCATCAGCCATAGGTTAGCACAAAAAAAATCTCTGCCACTTGCCCTTATCTGATTGGGCTGAAGGAAAATGACCAAAATACCCCTTATACAAATAATTACCATTTTGCCCTCAAACGTTCTAGACCCGTATCTTTTCCGTCCGACGTCCGATGACAGCGTGCCGCCTGTCGTTGAACTCAGGACGTCGAGACCTATCTAACGGTCCTCGGTCTACGTGAAAATCCCAAGTCCTCCAAAAAGTCAACATTTTCTTCGTTTACTCAAAATTACGGTAACGCCCCCAATCTTCCGAACGTCATAACTTTTCCTCCGATTATCCAAATCGAACCTGCCACCTGTCTACGGACTCGTGACGTCCTAAACTACGGCACGGTCAAGGGTTAACACTCAACCAATCGGGAATTCAAAAAGTCAACTTTTCGTCTACTATTCACAAGAGCAAAAACGTCCATTTACACAAAATTTTACAAAATTACCTTTTTACCCTTCCCGAAGGTACGGGTTGTTACAATCTACCCCCCTAAAAAGAATTTCGTCCCCGAAATTCAGTGAAATAAGTAAGGGTACTGTTCCCGCATCAATGCTTCAGGTTCCCACGTAGCTTCTTCCACTTGATGATTTCTCCATAATACCTTAACCAAGGGAACTGTTTTCCTTCGTAAAACCTTATCCTTCCGATCCAAAATCGCTACAGGCTGCTCTTCGAAACTCAAGTCTTCCCTCAGTTCAACTGGTTGTGCTTCCAGAACATGCGAATCATCTCGAATATACTTCCGAAGCATAGAGACATGAAAGACATTATGTACCTTTTCTAAGTCTGCTGGTAAAGCCAATCGATATGCAACAGGACCAATCCGTTCTATAATCTCATAAGGTCCAATGTAACGAGGACTCAACTTCCCTCGTCTGCCGAACCGCACAATCCCTTTCCAAGGAGACAACTTCAGGAAAACCCAGTCTCCTACGACAAAGTCCAAATCCCTGATCCTACGGTCGGCGTAACTCTTCTGTCGGTCCTGGGCTGCCTTTAATCGATCCCTGATCAGTGCCACTTTTTCCTGAGTAAGCTCCACCAATTCAGAAGTAGTCAACCTCCTCTCACCAACCTCAGTCCAACACAATGGAGTCCGACACTGTCGCCCATACAAAGCCTCGTAAGGAGCCATCCCAATGCTCTCCTGATAACTGTTATTGTAGGCGAACTCCATCAAAGGTAAATGAGACTCCCAAGTACCCTGAAACTGCAAGACACAAGCTCGCATCATATCCTCGAGAATCTGAATCGTCCGCTCTGACTGTCCATCGGTCTGAGGATGAAATGCAGTACTGAAATGTAACTTAGTCCCAAAAGTTTCCTGTAAACTCTGCCAAAATCGGGAAGTGAATCTCGGATCTCTGTCAGATACAATCGACTATGGAGTCCCATGCAACCGAATAATCTCATCTATGAACAACTGTGCAAACTGCTCCAACCTGAAATTCTCCCGTACTGGCAAGAAATGAGCAGACTTCGTAAGTCGATCCACAATAACCCACACCCCATCGTGTCCCTTCGGTGTTCTCGGAAGCTTGAACACGAAATCCATAGTCAGGTGATCCCATTTCCACTCGGGGATCGGCAAAGGTTGCATTGCTCCATAAGGTCTCTGCCGCTCGGCTTTTACCTGTTGACAAATCAAGCATCTACTGACATATTCTGCAATCTCACGTTTCATCCCTGACCACCAGTAATGCTCCCGAAGTGTACGATACATCTTGGTCCCACCAGGATGCATCGTATAAGCTGAACAATGAGCCTCATCCAGTATTACTTTCTTCAATGCTTCATCTTCAGGTACGCACAACCGTCCACCCTTAACTAAGGCTCCATCCTCACGGATCTCAAAGTCCTGTCTCTCTCCAGCCTCGACCTCAATCCGAATGATGCATAGGATAGGGTCCTCAAACTGAGCATCAATCACCTGATCAATCAAAACAGGTCGTACATGGAAACTCGCTAGGAGTGCTCCCTGCTCATCCACAGTCAACTCTACTCCCAACCTGCGGAGCTCAACCAGCAACGGTAACCGTACTGTCCTCAAACGTGACAAAGAACTAGCTGACTTCCTGCTCAAAGCATCGGCTACCACATTTGCCTTCCCTGGGATGATACTCAATCGTGCAGTCGTAGTCCTTAAGCAACTCCAACCATCGGCGCTGTCTCAGATTCAATTCCTTTTGAGTGAACAAATACTTCAAGCTCTTGTGGTCCGTGAAGATCCTACACCTCTCACCGTACAAGTAATGTCGCCAAATCTTCAGTGCATGAACCACCGCTGCTAGTTCCAAATCATGTGTAGGGTAGTTCATCTCATGGGGTTTCAATTGCCGGGAAGCATAAGCAATCACTCTCCCATGCTGCATCAAGACACAACCCAAGCCTAGCAAAGAAGCGTCACTGTACACCTCAAACTCCCCACTATCGTCTGGAAGGGCTAACATAGGAGCAGATGTTAACCGCCTTTTAAGCTCCTGGAAACTCTGTTCACAGTTCTCGTCCCACTCAAATCGAATGCCCTTCCGAGTCAACCTCGTCAACGGTGCTGCTAGAATAGAGAAGCCCTCAATAAAGCGCCGGTAGTAACCTGCCAAACCCAGAAAACTCCTGATCTCTGTCACCGTTTTAGGCTGTTCCTAAGTTGCTACCGCCTCAACCTTCTGAGGATCCACGCTGATGCCACTTGCCCTTATCTGATTGGGCTGAAGGAAAATGACCAAAATACCCCTTATACAAATAATTACCGTTTTGCCCTCAAACGTTCTAGACCCGTATCTTTTCCGTCCGACGTCCGATGACAGCGTGCCGCCTGTCGTTGAACTCAGGACGTCGAGACCTATCTAACGGTCCTCGGTCTACGTGAAAATCCCAAGTCCTCCAAAAAGTCAACATTTTCCTCGTTTACTCAAAATTACGGTAACGCCCCCAATCTTCCGAACGTCATAACTTTTCCTCCGATTATCCAAATCGAACCTGCCACCTGTCTACGGACTCGTGACGTCCTAAACTACGGCACGGTCAAGGGTTAACACTCAACCAATCGGGAATTCAAAAAGTCAACTTTTTGTCTACTATTCACAAGAGCAAAAACGTCCATTTACACAAAATTTTACAAAATTACCTTTGTACCCTTCCCGAAGGTACGGGTTGTTACACTCAGCCCCAAACCAATCTCCGTAAAACATCATACATATATATATAACCCATCCTCGGCATCTCATATGCCTAATCAAGAACCCGTCACGATATATCTACAGTATGCATACTACTCGGGTCTCATCTCCGAGTCTACTCCCAGGATCTACCACGTCTAGCAGGGCCTGTCACCAGACCCTATCCGTGACTATCTCATATCTTTCACTCCTGGGATGTGCTCCCTCTTAGAGTCACTCATCCTAAGTAGTGGATCGTGACACTCCAGGATCATCGACATCCGGAGGAGACTATTCATACGGGAGGGTATATACATATTCAAATACTTTCTTTCAAATCACAATTCAATTGGGTCTCATACCCGAACATCTCAACAGGATTCCTCGAATTCGATTCAAATCCAAATCTCACAGGGACTCAAGCCCAAATTCATATCTCAATAGGGTCTTAACCCGAATTCTCATTTCATGAATCACAATTGGGACTGAAGGCCGATATCACAATTCAACGGGGCCTCAAGCCCTATTTCACAATCAATTGGGCCTCAAGCCCGATATCACAACCAATTGGGCCTCAAGCCCAATACCATAAATCAACGGGGCCTCAAGCCCGATATCACAAATAAATTGGGCCTCAAGCCCGATACTATAATCAACTGGGCCTCCAGCCCGATTTCTCATAAAATCAAGTGGACTCCAAGTCCGATGGTTTCCAATCAAATGGGTTTCATGCACGATTCCATATTTTTCATTCTGAAATAATTTTATAAATCAAATCACTTGATACCACAAGCATGTATAAGAACCCGGCCGAAGCCCAAGGTATCACATAAAACACCAAACACCTCGAAATACGTATAATCACACATTTTCCTCCGAAAAGGCCAAAAAATTCATATTAAAATCACATGCAATCATGGCATCTCAAATCATGCTTATAAACACATATAAAACATTTATGCATGCATCGATTCATAAAACAAAGTCCACTCACAGATCGTTCTTAATGCGCCTCAATACGCGCGCCATAAGCCTCTCCTGGGCCAATCACCGTCTCCGGGGTTCCCAAACCTGTCCAAATCATACTAGAGGGTTACTAACTACTTTAATAACCTCTCATTAAAACCCCGTAATTTTCGCGAATTTTTAACTATTTTTTAAACTTGATTCTAAATTTTCAGACATCCCGAACTATATCTAAACTAAGGGTGGCAATTTTTGACACGACTTAATACACGACTCGAAACCCGCACAAAATTTATCCAGGTCAACCCGCATGATTAAAATTTCTGGTCATTTTCAGGTCAACCCTTTATGACCCTTTTATTAAACGGGTGGGTTTCGGGTCAACTTGTTAACCTGTATAATGACCTGTTAACCCGTTTAATAATGGGTAGATTTCGGGTTAACAGGTTAACCTGTATATTGGCTTATATATTAATCAATTTAATAAATGTATCATTAAATATATCTACTTATTTACCTACCTAAATATCTATTAAATCTTATAATTTAAATAAGTTAAACATGTTAAACGGGTTAAACAGGTCATATGTTAATTGGATTTTGAGTATGACCTATTTATTAAATGGGTTAAATGGGTTCACGGGTCATTAACAGGTCGGGTTCGGGTTGGACATTCTTCACACGATTATTAAACAGGTCGGATTTGGGTTGGGCATAAATGGGTAAAACAGAATTCATGACACGACACGAACCCGACACGACACTACCCATTGCCACCCGAAACGATGTCTATTCGACTCGAACTTGTCCCAAAATGTTTGTTACATCGAAAGGATGATTTCATATGTTGAAAACATCCCCAAATTCCACCCTACACGCCACCCAAAGGCCCTGTGCGTGGGCTTCACGGGCCGGTTACAGGTTGTCTTCAACCTTCAGCAAACTCGGTCCAAACCGGGTATCTGGTTTTTGGTTCGATCGGACCGGAGAGACCGGTCCAGTGTTCTATCTCCCTCATTTTTCATCCTTTTTCATCCATTCCAATTCCTATAGCTTCCTCTCATCAATTCCTATCATTCTACGGTCTCAAAACGTATAAAAAGGGTTAGTAATTTACCTCCCCGATCGAGGAACACATGGCACAGTTTTGGCTGTCCTTCCAGGGCCGTCCGACTGTCGATTTCCCCTGCTTCCAATCTCCACAAGCTTGTCCTTGTCCCAAAAACCAGACCCAATCCTTAAAACCCACCCTCAAACGTCCAAACACGAAATCAAAAATTTGAACATAACAGGGTTATCGGGTTTACCTTCCTCTCGGGTCTCCACCGCCGTCCACGGCGGTTCTTTCCTCGACCAACCACCATCAACTCACCCTCATCCTCACTCTCTTAGCCTCAAGCTAAATCAAAGGGGAAGGATTTTGTTGGGGCTTTCGGGTTGTTCGATCGAATGAGGAAATGAAGAAGATGGGTGATGCATGTATCTGTGTTGTAAAGACCCGTCCCGAATTCTAGGATTAGATTAGTGACTAATCAAGGATTAGTGAGATTAATTGGTAATTAGTGGGGTACATTCAGACGGACGGTGCGAAATGACGATTTTACCCCTATAATGGGCAAAACGTTGACTTTTTGTTCAGGCTGTCAAATGGACTTTGACCGAAGACTGTGACGTAGTTTGAGATGTCACAGTTCATAGACAGGTGGCACGTCCGATTCCGACATTCGACGAAGACGTTATGAAGTTCGGAAGTTCATGGGTATTTTGGTAATTTGATTAAAGGGGGCAAAATATTGACTTTTGAACTGGGACGTCCGATGGCCGAGGGAAGAGGACCATTACGTAAATCGGGTCGATACGAATCCATAGATAGGCGGCACGCCGAAATCGGACTTCGAACGGGAAAGTTATGGTTCACGGAAGTTCGATTTCACTATGCACGTATTACGAGGCGATGATTAGGTGGCAAAATCTGATTGGTTGACTTTTTTAAATCGGATCCATGGATGAGTGACAAGTGTCACTCATCCCATTGGTCATTAACCCCAATTTGTGGATCTCTTTCTTGATTGGTGAGATTGGGATTAAAATAATATTAATTTTTATTATTTTATAATTATCTCTCATCCCATCCCTTAATCCCAGCCATCCATTTCCCTCAGATCACTCATCCCCACCGTCCATTTCATCATCATCACAACCCAAACGTCATTTTGTTCTTCCCCGTGCACGATGCCTTCTCCATTATTTTTTTCTTCGAACCATGAAACAAACACCCAACCCACACCCTCAAACCAGCAACCTCACCCACTATTGACAGTGTGAACATGAAAATGAAAGGGGAGTCTGAGGAAAACCGGACGGTGACAGCGCGGTGGGCGGTGGTGCTGGGTGGCCGAAAAACCGTCGAGGTAAGGTGTTGCTTCAAAAATCAAAGGTGGGATTTTATGGTTTATCGAGCTATCTGATGGACTGGGACTTGACCTAGTGACCATGACGAGCACAGGAGACTCATTTTTGAACGGAATTGTGGCCAGAGTCGACAGAAGAGAAGGGTTGCAGGGACCGTCGCCATTTTTCAATCAAGGAGGTACCTTCTCGTGTGTTTCTTGACCATTTGAGATTATAGAACGATTATGAATGATTAGAAAGAGATTTAGGGATTAAAAGGATTGAAAAATAAGTAAAAAATGGAGGAAACCGGTTGCACCGGTCCTGTTCGGTCGAGAACCAGCAAACCGGTTCAGACCCGGTTTACTGGAGGTTGATGGTGATTGTAGAAAGGCGCGTGGCCTTCACGCGCAGCCCCTTTGGGGGGCTCGTGGGGGCGCGTGAAGCATAATTTAGGGGTGATTTCAACATTACTTTTAATCTATTCGATGTAACGAACATTTTGGGACTGGTTTCGTATCGATCGAACACCGTCTCGATAATGTTCGGGACATCCGAAGATTTAGGATCGAAATTAAAAATAGTTAAAAATTAGAGAAAATTACGGGGCTTCATTGAGAGGTTAATAAGGTAGTTAGTAACCCTCTAGATTAATTTGGATAGGTTTGGGAGTCCCGGTGATGACGATTAGTTCGGTGCGGATTACGACAAGTAAATCGAGGTGGCAACTTAAGACGGTCTGTAAGTGGACCTTGATTTCTAAACTGTGATGCATGAATAAATGTTTTATATGGTTTATAGATGTGATTCTATGATGATGATTTGGATGTTAGTGGTTTATATGATTTCACGCATTTCGAAGTAATTTATGTGCTTGCACGTAAATCGAGGTTTACAATTTTGCACTGATTTTTTGTGCATATATTTTTGGAAATGATTTCAAGAAATGGTTTTGGATTTGAAAAGGTAAACTCGGGTTCGAGATCCATTTGTTTTGGAAACCTCGGACTCGAAGTCCATTTAGTTACGTTCTTGGGCCAGAGGCCCAATTAGTTATTGAATCGAATTCGGATTTGGAAATATGGACCGGGCACGAAACCCCTTTGATTTACGAACTCTCGGACTTGAAGTCCATTTGACTTAATGAGGCATCGGGCCGAAGGCCCAGTTTATTTACGTATTGGGCTCAAAGCCAAGTTGACTTACGTATCGGGCACAAGGCCCATTTGGTTTACGAAATCGGGCACGAGGCCCAGTTTGTATGTGGATTCGGGCTTAGAGCCCAATTATGTTTTAAGATTGTGATTTCGGGTTGGGGACCCATAAATGGATTTATGGTTCATGACGGTTTATGGGAACCGGCATGAACCCTTGAAAGGTTTTATGGGAACCGGCATGAACCCTTGAAAAGTTTTAAGAATGATTTCAAAAGGTTTTTTGTAAACCCTCCTTTATATATGAATTGTCTCCTCCGGGGAGGGCCATTGGCCTGGGTGGAACCCGGAGTAGTCACGGAGCACCGACTGAGTAGAGTCGCCCCCGTTGGATTCCTTACTCTCAGAAAAGCTATGGATTATAACCTCAGGGAAGGTTATTTATCTGCGGACATTGACTTGGGTGGACCCTGTGAGACTTGGGCTTTGAGACCCCGGGTAGCACGCCCGTAGCTCTAGATAACGTGATAGGATTAGTTATATGAAATATGATAAACATGATTTCAATTGGTTTGCGAAATTGTGCTTTATAATTGATAAATGGATTTGGGCTGAGATCCCACATATGTTTATTATATTCTAGTTTTCTATAAATGGATTTGGGCAGGGGGCCCATATGATTATGGTTGTTTAAACATATGTGGTTTGATAAATGGTTTTCCTATGCATGTATGCTTTTTAGTGAAGGGTATAAAGGTCTTTTATAAATTTTTTTATCAACTCTTTTATTTTTGTCCACTCACATTCTTTCTGTTCAGGTTGAATACGGTGCGGACTGTAGTAGAGACCGAGACATCACATACCTCCTCCGGATCCTGACGTAATCTGAAGCCCGAGAGGGCTAAAGTCAGATTTTCCCTTGTCTGACGCTCCGTGTCATACGGGATCAGGAACGTCCCGCGTTAATCTGGCCCGGGAGGGGGGGGGGATTGGGACGGGTCCTTACAGGTGGTATCAGAGCAGGTTTGCTCTTGGAGTATAGCGCAGGTCGAGGATGTGATGTCTCAATGGGCTACAGTTCGTTATGAGCCTGATAGTTGGAAGTAATCGTAGATCGTTTTGGTTAGGCATTCGATGCCAGGGTTGCCATAGTTCTGTCGTTGTTGGTAGTGTGGGACCCTATGGAAGGATGAACGTAAAAGTACTTTAGAGTTTTGATCATGAGACGATTAGTTGGGATCGTCTTTCGCGATGTTGTAGGCTCAATTATGACGACTAGTTCGGTGTTATGACCATTAGATGGTTGGATCTTTTTGAGTTAGATGGATATGCTGCTAGGAGCAGCCGGGTTCTTAAAACTCTAGTTGAACTGAAGGTAGGATTGCATTGACGTCTTTACGATGTTGAGACCGTGGGGTCGGTCAGATTGAGAATTATACTGCCTTCTGCAGTTGGGTTCAGTGGAACCCTAGGTAGTGATTGTGGAACCCTAAGGTAGGGTGTATGGTTCAGAAAGGTGAGCTGGCGCGTGGTTTGACTTTGACGACTTTTCGGAGTCGAGACCGTCGGTCAGTCTAGTCATGTCAGCTTTAGTGATGGGACTGCACTCTGCAGTCGGGGTTGTACTTATCAGTTAGACCTAGTTGGTTGTCGTGCTACTTTAGCTGTGAGGGATTGGTGGTGCAGCTAAGGTCATGAACGACCTGGTAGACGACATTGGTTGAGTCGAGTTACGACTGGTTAGAGATTGATTGGACAGGTTACCAGGGTTGGTCCTTGTTAATGGAATCTCAAAGTGGGGATACGTAGTAGTTAGTACGGGCGGTTGATTCCGTTGGATGCGGAGTCTCAATAGCGATGTCTAGTGGTTAGGTCTGCACGAGTCTGTGGCAGGCACTACTACCGAGAGTGGTTGTAGTTATGGTTGTTGGGAATCGAAGACGTTCGGGGAACTTTTCCTTTTCTCGTATAAGATGTCAAGGTGACTGTACCTAGAGTTGTTGGGTACGAGGGAGACAGAGTTTCTCAAATTCGAGTAGAAGTACGGGGTCGTCGCTCGGTATGAGCGGAGATCCAGGGTTGCCTGTTTCGCACACCGTGTGCTGATACTAGTGTGGATGCTTGTGTGCTGATACTGGTGCTGGTGTTAGTGATGGTGCTGGTACTAGTGCTGGTGCTGGTGCCTGTGTTTGTGATGATGATGAGTCACGAGTCGGGATGTGACTACATCGAGATGGGCATGTGTTCGGTATCTGTGGTCCGGCAGTGGATCACGGATAGAGTTAGACTGGTTACAGACACGTGGTTGATGTCCGAGTGTATTGGTTCCAACATGGTTGGAACTTTGGAATCGAGAGAGGTTTTGTTTGAGATGACTAGAGGAGTGCGGGTATTCCGCATTGGTAATGGGTATTTCGAAGTCATTAGTGTGACTTCTCAGGTTCTGCCATGGCAGATGATGGTTGTGTCATCAGTACATTGATCGTGTATTGGTTGGTGGACCCGTGATTTGTTTTGGGTTATCAGGAGAAGTTGAGTATTTCGAAGTTAGGTGAATGAGATTTCTCATTTTCTGCTTGGTGGCAGACGATGTTAGGTTACATGGCGTGGTGAGTGCAGCGAGTTTTGGTTGCATTCACGTAGGATGAATTTTGGTGCCATTGTCTTGGATCATCCTTGATTTTCCTAGGTGGAATAACAAGGATCGATACGAGGTAACAGGAGAACCCACCGTCTCGACGTGGCTCGTCATTGACTGATCTATTTAGATGTGGGAAATGGTTGAGGACTTTGGGCGTCGTGACGATCGAGGATCGTGACGTTTATGGTCGGGTGACGTAGTGATGGATATGGATCGTGATCTTGATGATCCAAACAGGTGGAGAGTTTATCGCTCTTACTTGGAGATTTGAGTTGAGGATATTGGGACTGAACTTCTTTTCGAGGTAAATCCCGTATGGTATATTACTCAGGCGAGTAGGTGTCCGACGGGGTCGGATTTGGTCAGCCTTAGATGTGTGAATGATGGGATTGGCTGCTGTATGAAGTCAATCTAATGTATGGTGAGGTAATCGATTGAGCAGGTAACCGATAGTTTTGGAATTGGTACATCTTGGTGGGCGTGAGTAGTATTGGTACGTATGGGATTACGTGATTAGGAGTAGACATTTTGGTTACTGGTCGGGTGACCATGGGACTCAAAATGGATAATGGGTTGGAGTTCTGATCTGTCTGATACTGGATTGAACAGATGGACTCCAGAGTTGAAACGTGATTGGCTACGACCTAGGTTGTTGTCGTCGTCGTTGTTGTTGTAGACTGGTTGATGGATGGATGTACGTAACCTGTACATTGTTCGAGGTATGATACCGGGCAGACTTGTGGTTCCTGGTGACGGTATATTGGATATACCAGTGGTACGTACGTGAGCGTGTTGGTAGTCGGCTTAGTCCCGATACCATTGGATTAGTTGAGGATGTGAACTGGACATTGGATACTGTGCACTGGGTCATAGTGTTTCTGATGTGTCCAGTTACACTCAGGTTGAGTGAGTTGGTAGTTAGTGTAACCACAAAAGAGTATAATGTCAGTTTTCGATTGACGACTGTCAAGTGGCGACAGTTTTCCGAATGTGTCAGTGTGGATCAATGAGTGAGGTCTGTTGACTCCCAGTGGGAGAAAACATCAGGATAAATTGGTGTTTGAGAAAGGAACTGTCGAGTTATTCGTGTCAGCAAAATAGTAGATTTGACAAGTGGTATCAGTTCGAAACGTGTGATTACTGTCATTCGACATGGTCGAATATAGTCGATGCGACATGAGTGTTGGTGGAACGTCTAGGTGTAGACAAGTATTGTTTTGGATAGTTGGTGTACTAGTGTACACGTGTTGCGAGATCAAATTGTTTTCCACGAGGTGGTTGTGGAATCTGTATAGTTGGAATTTCGTGGACGAAATTAATTAAGGAGAGAAGGTTGTAACGACCCGTCCCGAATTCCAGGATTAGATTAGTGACTAATCAAGGATTAGTGAGATTAATTGGTGATTAGTGGGGTACTTTCAGACGGATGGTGCGAAATGACGATTTTGCCCCTAGAATGTGCAAAACGTTGAATTTTCGTTCAGGCGGTCAAATGGACTTTGCTCGATAACTGTGACGTAATTTGGGACGTCACGAGTTCATAGACAGGTGGAACGTCCGATTCTGACATTCGAGGAAGAAGTTTTGACGTTCGGAAGTTTATGGGTATTTTGGTCATTTGATTAAAGGGGGCAAAATGTTGACTTTTGAACCGGGAGGTCTGATGGTCGAGGGTCGAGGACCGTTACGTAGATCAGGTCGATATGAATCCATAGATAGGCGGCACGCCGAAATTGAACTTCAAACGAGAAAGTTATGGTTCACGAAAATTTGATTTCACTATGCACGTATTACGAGGCGATGATTAGGTGGAAAAATCTGATTGGTTGACCTTTTAAAATGGGACCCATGGATGAGTGACAAGTGTCACTCATCCCATTGGTCATTAACCCCAATTTGTGGATCTCTTTCTTGATTGGTGAAATTGGGATTAAAATAATATTAATTTTTATTATTTTATAATTCTCTCTCCTCCCATGCCTTAATCCCAGCCATCCATCTCCCTCAGATCACTCATCCCCACCGTCCATTTCATCATCATCACAACCCAAACTTCATTTCTTCTTCCTCGTGCATGATGCCTTCTCCATTCTTTTCTTCTTCGAACCATGAAACAAACACCCAACCCACACCCTCAAACTAGCAACCTCACCCACTATTGACGGTGTGAACATGAAAATGAAAGGGGAGTCTGAGGAAAACCGGACGGTGGCAGTGCGGTGGGCGGTCGTGCTGGGTGGCTGGAAAACCGTCGAGGTAAGGTGTTGATTCAAAAATCAAAGGTGGGATTTTATGGTTTATCGAGCTATCTGATGGATTGGGACTTGACCTAGGGACCATGACGAGCACAAGAGACTCATTTTCGAAGGGAATGGGGGCCAGAGTCAACGACAGAGAAGGGTTGCAGGGACCGTCACCATTTTTCAATCAAGGAGGTACCTTCTCGTGTGTTTCTGGACCATTTGTGATTATAGAACGATTAGGAATGATTAGAAAGAGCTTTAGGGATTAAAAGAATTGAAAAACAAGTCGAAAATGGAGGAAACCGGTCGCGCCGGTCCGGTCCGGTCGAGAACCAGCGAATCGGTTCAGACTCGGTTTGCGGGAGGTTGATGGTGACTGTAGCTAGGCGCGTGGCCTTCACGCGCAGCTCCTATGGCCGGCGCGTGGGGGCACGTGAAGCATAATTTGGGGGTGATTTCAACATTACTTTTAATCTATTTGATGTAACGAACATTTTGGGACTGGTTTTGTGTCAATTGGACACCGTCTCGATAATGTTCGGGACATCCGAAGATTTAGGATCGAAATTAAAAATAGTTAAAAATTTGGGAAAATTATGGGGCTTCAATGCGAGGTTAATAAAGTAGTTAGTAATCCTCTAGATTAATTTGGACAGGTTTGGGAGTCCTGGTGGCGACGATTAGCCCGATGAGGCTTACAGCACGTAAATCGAGGCGGCAACTTATGAGGGTCTGTGAGTGGACCTTGATTTCTAAACTATGATGCATGCATAAATGTTTTATATGGTTTGTAGATGTGATTCTATGATGATGGTTTGGATGTTAGTGGTTTATATGATTTCACGCATTTCGAGGCAATTTATGTGCTTCCACGTAAATCGAGGTTTACAGTTTTGCACTGATTTTCCATGCTTATAGTTTTGGAAATGATTTCATGAAATGATTTTGGATTTGAAAAGGTAAACTCGGGTTCGAGACCCATTTGTCTTGGAAGCCCTCGGACTCGAAGTCCATTTAGTTGCGTTCTCGGGCTAGAGGCCCAATTGGTTCTTGAATCGATTTCGGATTTGGAAATATGGACCGGGCACGAGACCCCTTTGATTTACGAATTCTCGGACTTGAAGTCCATTTGACTTAATGAGGCATCAGGCCGAAGGCCCAGTTGATTTACATATCGGGCTCGGAGCCCAATTGACTTACGTATCGGGCACAAGGCCCATTTGGTTTACGAAATCGGGCACGAGGCTCAGTTTGTATGTGGATTCGGGCTTAGGGCCCAGTTATGTTTTAAGATCGTGATTTCGGGTCGGGGACACATAAATGGATTTATGGTTCATGACGGTTTGAGGGAACCGGCATGAACCCTTGAAAAGTTTTTATGGTTCATGACTGTTTATGGGAACCGGCATGAACTCTTAAAAGGTTTTAAGAATGATTTCAAAAGGTTTTTCGTATAGCATCCTTTATATATGAATTGTCTCCTCTGGGGTGGGTCGTTGGCCTGGGTGGACCCCGGAGTAGTCACGGAGCACCGACTGAGTGGAGTCGCCCCCGTTGGGTTCCTTGCTCTCAGAAAGGCTATGGATTATAACCTCAAGGAGGGTCATTGATCTACCGACATTGACCTGGGTGGACCCTGAGACACTTGGGCTTTGAGACCTCGGGTAGCACGCGCGTAGCTCTAGATACCGTGACATGATTGGTTATATGAAATATGATAAATATGATTTCAATTGGTTTGCGAAATTGTGCTTTATAATTGATAAATGGATTTGGGCTGAGATCCCACATATGTTTATTATATTCTAGTTTTCTGTAAATGGATTTGGGCAGGGTCCCGTATGATTATGGTTGTTTAAACATATGTGGTTTGATAAATGGTTTTCCAATGCTTGCATGTTTTTTAGTGAAGGTTATAAAGGTCTTTTATAAATGTTTTTATCAACTCTTTTATTTTTGTCCACTCACAGTCTTTCTGTTTTCAATGCCCTTCAGGTTGAATACGGTGCGGACTGTAGCAGAGACCGAGACATTACATAACTCCTCCGGATCCTAGCGTACTCTGAAGCCCGAGAGGGCTAAAGTTGGATTTTCCCTTGTCTTACACTCTGTGTCAGACGGGATCAGGAACGTCCCGTGTTAATCCTGGGGGGATTGGGACGGGTCCTGATATGTGTAATGGGAGCAATGGATGGGTGACACTTGTAACTCATCCATTAGGCCTAGGGAAAATATCTGGGCCCACTCCAGACAAAAGGCAAGTTAACTGCCTCGTAAAACGTGTCGCCATAAATAGTTCCTCGGAACTTCTGTGGACTGTAATTTTCCCGTCGAACGTCCGATTTCGATGTGCCGCCTGTCTACAGACTCGTATCGATCCGATTTACATAATAGTCCTTGGTCCTCATGCATCGGACCTCCCGAGTTAAAAGTCAATTTTTTACCCTCGTTCGGGGGAAAAATCGTAATTTCTTCCTGAACGTCCGTTAGTCCTCGAATAATCCTCGATTAGCCTCACTAATCCATAATTAACTCTTAATTAATCCTTAAAATTAGGGACTGGTCATTACACTATTGCTACTGTATTTAATTGCACCATGGACTACAGCTTTTGTATTTCATTGCATCATGTAAGAGACAAAATGGCCTACTGTTGCACTATTTGACAATGCTATTATATCTCATCAGCTTCAATTGTTGTTTGTGTAATGAATTATGTTTTCACTTTCAAGTTATGTTCCTTAAATATTGCAGGATTATTTGAATCATGTTCATTTATATATGTGTCACTTTGCACCCTGTACTACTAAGGGTGTGTCACTTTGCACTATGTACTACTAAGGGTGTGTCACTTTGTACCTTGTACTACTAAGGGTGTGTCACTTTGCGCCCTGTACTTCTAATTGTGTATTACATTGCACCCTGTACTTCTAATTAAATAACCATAGTTACATTTCTAGAACAATCCATAGATTACATTGCCAAATTACATTGTCATTTAGCATCGATTAGAAACAAAATTGGATTGTTAGGCAATCCCTAAACCTAAACTTCAGTCTTCTTAAAGATCGCCACAAGATAGGTTACAATTATGACAACCCAAAGCTTCCTTATCCTAGCTCTATACCTTTCAGATCCTCTTCCAATTTACCAGTTTTCCTTAATAATCCCGGTATGATTGCCTTGCACCGATGACACATTTCATGATCAAACCATTTCCAATACTCACATTTGCTTTCCTGCATCAAAACAGACTCTATTATCATAAACTTACACACGGTATTTGAACATTTTCCATCTAAAAGTTAAAGTAATAAACCTAATTTCAACAGACTTACGTATTCATCGTAATTTCAACAAAGAACACAGTTTTTTTATTTTTCATTACCCCAGAACATGGACACACTTAGAATCTCCTCTTGGGATGTCTGTCAGTCCACGAAGTTGGAATTTTACATTTCTTCTCGTAGTAGCAATCTGCAGCTTCATGCACCTCCATCTCTTCTTCTTCGATGGTCTTGTCGATGAGTACAGGGTGAGTCGTACCGATGGGGAAAGATGGGTCGCGTCGAAGCCTAAGTTTCCATCGAAGCCTGGGTTTGCGTCGAAGCTTGGGGAATCAAGAATTGGATTCGCGTCGAAGCTTGGGGGGAGGAGGAATTTTGTCGTGTTGATTTAGGTATTTCTCAATTTGAGATTCAAATTGAAAGAGCCAATTGGGAAGTTCCAAAAATGCCCTTTTTCCAATTTAATATATTTGTATCCACGTAGGTGCCGCATAGGTTTTTTCATGGCAAACATAAAACCTTGGACAAAAAGGGAGGTTAGTGGCCCTACTCGACCATTTCATACTGTTAAGTGAGCGAATATCGAGTACATGGTGCAAAATGTGACAAATATGCGAGTTCAAAATGCATTTATGTAACACCCCGGAAATTCAAGGATTTTAATATTGAAATTTAATGTATGAATTGACGTTTTTACCCTTGTGAATGGTATGACCAAATTGTTGACATTTTGATTGGTGGGTCCAATGGACTTTGACCAATGACCGTGACGTATTTCGGGACGTCACGAGTCCATAGCTAGGTTGTAACGACCCGTCCCAAATTCCATGATTAGATTAGTGACTAATCACGATTAGTGAGGCTAATCCGTGATTAGTAGAGCGAAATCGGACGAACGATGCGAAATGACCGTTTTGCCCCTGGTGGTGGCAAAACGTTGACTTTTCATTCGGGCGGTCAAATGGACTTTGACCGATGACCGTGACGTAGTTCGTGACGTCACGAGTTCATAGACAGGTGGCACGTTCAATTCCGACGTTCGAGGAAGAAGTTATGACGTTCGGAAGTGTAGGGGCATTTTGGTAATTTGGGTGAATAGGAGGTCAAAAGTTGACTTTTTGACCGGGAGGTCCGATGGCCGAGGGCCGAAGACCGTTATGTAGATAAGGACGATACGAATCCGTAGACAGGCGGCACGTCGAATTCGGACGTTCGACGGCGAAGTTACGGTTCACGGAAGTTCCCGGTTACTATCCACGACGGCACGTTTTACGAGACAAAAAGTGCAGTTTTGTCTCTAGTGGGCCCAGATATTTAATGGAGGCCCAATGGATGAGTGACACTTGTCACCCATCCACTGGCCAACCTCACCCACTCATGCACCAAAACACTCAACCGTGCATCCATTTTTCCATTTTCCTCCAACCATTTTCCCGACCCCATTCCTCTCATCTGTGCGACCCAAACATCCAACCTTGTTCGATCATGAACCGAGAAGCCCAGAGGTGGAGAGGATGAAGGCTGGACGCTGGTGGCCGGCTGGAAGCCACGCCGCCGTGGGCGGCGGCCATGAAACCCGAGAGGTAACCGGTTTTTGCCCGTTTAATCCACTTTTGATTTCTAGTTGTTATGGGTCGATTTGGACGATTGGTTTGAGTTAAATGGGTTGCTAGGGAGTTGTTAGAGAGGTTTTGGGTGGCAGTTTGGGCTGAGCAGCCGTGTGGGATGATCGGAAAAACAGGGACCGTGAGGTCCATTTTGAACCGTTAGGATTTTGGGTGTTTTAGCTAGTTTGGTTAATTGGGAATGATATGAAAGATTAAAAGATGAATTTAGGGATTGAAATGGAGGAAAACGGATGAGAAATGAGGGCGTCGGAGACCTTGACCGGTTACGCCGGTCCAGTTGCAGAGGTTGGACCGGACCGGGCCAGTCGGACCGGTTCGATCGCTGGAGACGACGGTACTGTAGCGGCGCGTGCTAGGGTTTTTGGGGAAGTGTTCAACACGGGAAATCATCTATTCGATGTAACGAACATTTTGGAACTGGTTTCGAGTCGATCGGACACCGTCTCGATATGTTTCGGGGCATCGGAAGGTTTAGGTTCGGGATTAAAAATAGTTAAAAATACGGGAAAATTACGGGGCTTTAGTGAGGGGTTATATAAGTAGTTAGTAACCCTCTAAATTAATTTGGACAGGTTTGGAAGTCCCGATGACGGTGATCGGCTCGGGGAGCCGTATGGCACGCGTATCGAGACGCGGCTTCGGACGGTCTGTGAGTGGACCTTGTTTTCTAAATTGGTGCATGCATAAATGTTTATTATATGTTTTAAATACTTGTTTGTGATGCCATGAGTGCATTTAGATGTGTGGTTACGTATAGGCACGTATTTCGAGGTTTCGGCCCTATACGGTGCCTATACGGGGCTGTATGTCTTTATTGGTCTAAATGAAATGGTTTTGGATTTCTAAATGGATTATGAATATGATTTTATGATGTTGATTTGGATGCTTGTGAATTATATGGTTTCACGTATTTCGAGGCGATTTACGTGCTTGCACGTAAATCGAGGTTTTCCGGTTTTACACTGATTTTCCATACCTGGGGTTTTGGATATGATTTCATGAAATGGTTTTGGATTCGAAAAGGTAAACTCGGGTTCGAAACCCATTTGATTTACGGAGTCGGGCTGGAGGCCCAATTGGTTTACGATTCGGACCGGGGGTCCAGTTTCTATGTGAATTCGGGCCGAGTGCCCAGTTATGTATTACAAATGGTTTTACGGGTCATGACGGTTTATGGGAACCGGCATGAACCCCTGAAATGGATTTACGGGTCATGACGGTTTATGGGAACCGGCATGAACCCATGAAAGGATTTTATGGTTCATGACGGCTTATGGGGGCCGGGCATGAATCCTGGAAAAGTTTAAAGAATGATTTCAAAAGGTTTTTCATATTCCATCCTATATATATGATTGTCTCCTCCGGGGAGGGTCGTTGGCCTGGGTGGACCCCGGAGTAGTCACGGAGCACTGACTGAGTGGAGTCGCCCCCCAGTTGGGTTCCTTACTCTCAGGATGGGCTTGGTTCGTTACCTCCAGGGAGGGTCATTGATCTACGGACATTGACCTGGGTGGACCCTGGAGAGACTTGGGTTTGAGACCCCGGTTAGCACACGTGTAGCTTTATTTTACCGTGACAGGTTCTGGATATGAATATATTGGATATACATGGTTTCAATTGGTTTGGGAAAACTGTGTTTTATGATGATAAATGGATTTGGGCTGAGATCCCACATATGCTTACTATGTTCTGGTTTTCTGTAAATTGGTTTTGGGCAGGAGCCCGTGAGACTTGTATTTACAGAATTTGGGGCTGAGACCCTATTTATGGATGTTTTAACATATATTATTGGATAAATGGTTTTACTATGCATGCATGCTTTTTAGTGGAGGGTATAAATGTCTTTTATGGAAATGTTTTATAAAATCTTTATTTTTGTCCACTCACAGTCTTTCTGTTTTTAATACCCTTCAGGTTGACAGCGGATGTGGACTGTAGCAGAGATCGAGATATCACATGCCTCCTCCGGATCCTGGCGTACTCTGATAGCCCGGGAGGGCAAAGGTCGGGAATATCCCTTGTCTGACACTTCGTGTCAGACGGGAGCAGGGTCATCCCTCGTTAATCCCGGGGGGATTGGGATGGGTCCTGTCATAGGTGGCACGTCCAATTCGGACGATCAGGGAAAAGGTTATGGCTATCGGAAGTCCAGGGGCATTACCGTAATTTGGACGTTTGGGGTGAAAATGTTGACTTTTCGTTTGGCAACTAATTTTCACATGACTCAAGGACCGTTAGGTAGGTCTCGACATCCTGAGTCCGTAGACTGGCGGCACGCCGAAATCGGACTTCGTACGAGGAAGTTATGGCCACGGAAGTAAACGCGATTAACCGAACTAACCGAGAACTGGATTAAAATAATATTATAATAATAGGATCTGATTACTTTAATCAAATCAATCTAGACCCTTGGATGAGTGACAAGTGACACTCATCCCCTACATTCCCTAAAACAAGGATCTATGTTGGCCAATAGATTAATTTATTATTTTATTTCCTCAAATCCTCACCATTGGTCCTAAAGTCAGATTTAATCCTGGCCCTTGATTTCATATGCCTATTCTGTTTTAAACCCATGAGACCATACACTTACATTTTCATTCTCTCAAACCGTTTAACACGGTTACCTCTTGGAACAAACTCACCAGCACCTCACCACTCAACTTCACACACCTGGCAACACCAGGCAGCCAACAGCCACCCCCAGACACCGGCCACCACCCCACAGCCATTCTGCACGGCCGGAATTCTCCCAGACCCGAGAAGAAACCCGAACAACCCAAACCATCCAAACCTTCACACCTGGATTCGAACCAACGTACGGTTGGGTTCACTGTGACGGCAGGACGACCCAGAACTGGACTGGACGACGTACGGCGGCGACACGACGGCGGTAAGTCGAAAAACCCGAGAGACCCGATTTTCTTCCCTGCTTCGAAACGTCCGTTTTTGACGTTGAATTTGTTTGGTTGCTTTTAAGACACACTTAGGGGACCTAGACGACCAGTTTGAACCAAGGACCGTGGCTGGAAACTCGACGACTCGCCGGAGAAGATAACCAGAACCGGCAGCCAACCTTCCCGTCGATTTTCAGGTAGTTTCTTCGACCTAAAATCTAGTTTTATTTTCACAGAACCATAGATGAGGTAGAGACGAGTCCATAGGAACAAATTTCACCAGAAATGGTGATCGAGTTGAGGAGAACTAATCGGGTTGAACCGTGGGTCTACGGTGACCCGGTTCTCAGACCCGGTTACTGTAGCTGATGAGGTCATCATTCTGACGTCAGCAGTGACGTCATGATGACGTCATCATGTCAGAAATCAGTCAGACCAGGGACCAATGGACTGCTGACACGTGTCCTCTAACACTGTCAGTGATGACGTCATGCTGACGTCAGTAGTACTGTAGCACTGTTGACCAGAGGGTTGACCAGGCGCGTGGGGGCGCGTGTGAACAGTACTTTTGGTGGGACCACCACCATTCTTTAGGTTTCGACGATCCGGATCCAATGGCGGTGGTTTCGGGTCGATCCCGACCACCACCATTCTAACATTTAGGGGTTTGTATTGACCTTCACGTATACTTTGGACATGACAGGGATTGTACAGTTGTACCAGAACGAGGGTATACGTTCGGTTTTCAGCAGGATTGTACTGTGAGTGGGCCGTTTTCTTAAACCCTTGCGTGCATAAATGTTTTCTGGTTTATTATATTTATTCACATGCTAAAATCAAATAACGGTTTTGATGATATGGAAATTATGATTATGACACGTTTCACGGTTTTTGGGCTTGAGACCCGTCTGATGAAACTTAAAGATTGGTTCGGATGTTATATGTATATATATATATATATGCTTTGCATGTGGATATCAATAAAATGCATTTGGTACTACATTGTATAGATCTATTCATGTAATACTGTCTCCTCCGGATGAGGTACCCCGGAGTGGTCACGGACGTCTAGAACGTCCAGCGTCTATGACGCTAAGCATCGGGGATGCTGTACCCGAACAGGGTTCGGGGATTGAACTCGGAATTGAGACCCGAGTGGCATGCGTAGCCTTATGATTGTGACCTTATTGGACGCCAGGGACGTCAGACATCAGGGATGTCGGGATTGGAGTGTATAGTGCAGTGGCTAAAATTATGTTTATGGTTTTATTATATGCCTTATGGTTCATATTATATGATTGATGGTTTTAAATTCGGTTGCATGCATGTTTGGAAAACGAAGGGGTAAATTATATGTTTCACTTATCAAATGATTTTATAAACTTGAGTTTCGGTCCACTCACCCTTAATGTTTTTGGTAACCCCTCCAGGTCGTGATACTGAGGTAGAAGAGGAACCTGAGGCTAAGGCATATATCTACTTCTGCGTACCTGAACCCCTGTTGGGTGGTTTACCCGCAGATTTTATTTTAGAGTCGTGCTCGCAACTTGTAATTTTGGATTTCATCCCTTGTCTGACATCTGTTTAATTCGGATTTGATGTATAACTTTAATTTGGTTATTTATGCATTTGATGTTTTGAGGTTAAAATTGGTATGAATTTTGGGTGTCAGACGGGAGCAGGGCACGTCCCCTTATGGTCCCTGTGGGATCGGGGCGGATCCTGTCAATTTAGTCTAATAAGCCTAAATTAATAATAATATACCATGTAGCATACATTTTTTATGTCATATTTTTTTTTTTGGTTTTTTGATTTAGAATTGAATAAGCAGCACGTCCCAAAACAACACGAATAATTGCATTTTAGTACTTTAGGTAAGACAACTAATTTAGATGGTTCTTAACCTAGTTAAGTCACTCGTGTATTGATCTATTTTATATTGAAAAAATATATATTTTTTCAAATATATGAGGGCAAAGAAAATTACTAAAGGTTTAGCGTACAAAAAAAAATTATAAATAAAAATGGTTGTGAATATATTTTGCAACATTATACATACATGGAGAGGTTTTTATTGATTCTTACACCATGCTTGCTTCGAATGTTACAATGCGTCCATATTTAAAATAATATCCATCCTTTTAGGTTGAAAATTATAACCACCATGTTAAAAAATAAAAAAATTATAGCTACCAACCCACTTGTAGTTTCGACAAAACTCTGTAACAAAAACAAGAGGAGTGAAATAAATTATATCAGAATACAAAGAACATGACTGTAAGAAGATGAACAATTTATGAATGAAAAATGACATATGTCAAAGAATGAGAATAGAAATTGATTAGTTGATGAAAGACAAAGAACCCATAAACCACTCAAATATTAAGAGTCAATATATAAAAAGTATTGACATTAAACATAGGCTGCAGGGTTCTAAGAACCCGAAAAAATTCTGCAAACTGCCTAGAATATTTAATAGTTAGAGGAGATTACAGTGCATACTTAGCCTTGTTAACCTATGGTACAACCCAGTCAAGTAATATAATAATGAAAATGATGATAACTTCACTGTATCAAAAGGTTTTCTGCGAAGTAAGAAGTGGATCCATTCACAAACAACAAATAAAAGGAAGAACTAACAATTAGGTTCCTGCAAGTGCTAGGCTTAACATGATCTACAAACAGACGTTTGCATTCTCGTTCAGGGCTTAACATTCAAAATAGCCATAGTGTATTTGAAATTTAAGGACATAATTTATCTCAAGCTGAGATCCTACAATATCAAGCTTTAAAGTGAACAAAGAGCACCTACAAGCAATTTGAAACAAACAAAATTAAACAGTGGGATATATAAAATGATTAGCATATCTGACTGTTGGAACATAATAAACTTAACGTTTCAATCAAACCCATTTATTTAACAAACACAAAAAAGAAAGAGAAAAAGAAAAAAAATTCATAAGAAAATATCAAGAAAGAAAGAGTGTTATATATATATACTATATATAATATAAAATATATAATATATACAACATTTTAGATATTTATTATAGTGTAATATATATATATATATATTTATATTTAGATTGTTTATCTACTTTGCATAAATTTTTTTTTACTTTCTCTTCTAATTTTGTACTAAATTTTTATGTATTATGTTATACATGATACTATACTAATTTATCATATACATATAAAAAATTTAAATTTTTAACCGTACTTTACCTTATTTGTTTATTTTGCTAATTTTCTTCTTAATTACAAATATTCCTAAAATGTATTTAATTACTTCATATTTTCAAAGGGTTCAATCCTTAATTTCTATTAATCTACTTTTTTTTTTCATTTATTAATGTTTACAATGATAGTGCAGAATTTTATTAGGTTATTATTTTATTAGATTTAAAATTATGAATTATATGTATCACAATTTTTATAGAAAAAATAAAATAAAAATAAAGTCGAATTTTTTTTTTTTTGAGAAATCACCAAAGATAGTCATGATAATTTATTAAAATGTGAAATTTTATATAATATGCTTGAAAATATACGACAGCTAATAAATAAAATATTATCCGTATTTTTTGAAAGAAAATATGAGTATGCCCCATTTGATGCTAAATCCTATGCTAAATCCTTGCTACGGCACTAAACAAAACCCTTGTGTTCTTCTTCACCTTTCGTGACCAAAACTGCAAAAACCCACCAACCCTGTCGCAATCGACTCATGAAAAAAACCCAAACACCAACCTTCGCAATCTAACTCACGACCAAAACCAACGCAACCAGCCTTCCCCATCTAACTCATGAACCAAAACCTTCGCGAGAGTGAGCGACCTCGAATGTTGCTATAAAGAGAGACAAGAAGCCATGAAGCAAGCTGCAAACATACCCTCTTCTGCTGTTCAACTCAAGTTCTTCTAATTTGATTCTCTTCTTCTCCAAGTAATCATTTTCTCTTAGTTTCTAGAGCTTGTTAAAATTTGAGGTTTTGTTCTTGGAATTTTGCTATGAAACAATAAGGGGATATTTCTCTTTCTTATTTCTTTTTTATTAGTTTTGTTCATTGATCCAAGTGTTTATATGAATTATGAATTTAAGATCACTAAATGTGATCAAGTCTAAAATTTGTTTGAGCATTGGCATATTGGATGCTAATTTTTTGTGGCAATTTTTGTGTTCGTATATTCTTGAGCGAAGTGTATGTTTTGTACACTATTAGATATGATGGATTGAGAAGATGCCTTTTCATTGATCCATATATGTGCTTGAATCTCTTAAAATGTGTGAATTTTGGCTGGTCTTCACTAAATTTTTTGTGCAGAATTGTATTTTGTCCCCATCATTCTATTTGGCTGCTCAGAAAGTTTCATAGAGAAGTCCAATTTTTAGTTTTGAATTTTGAGTCATTTTGAACCCAAACTGATCTTCTCATAACTCCTTTGCTGTTAAGGTGAGGTAGAAGGTATGAGATAGCATTGAAGGGAGCACAATAATGGGTCGGGGACCTAAAATTGAAACTGAAAACTTGTTAATGATTGTCAGTAAACTTGTTAATGATTGTCAGTTTTTCCAGGTAATTAACGAATGAACTTACTTACTCAATTGATGCCTTGGTTGATTTTTTTTTTCCTTTTAATCTTAATACAAAGTGCTTTGTAAAGTTTGATTTTTTATTTTATTTTTATGTTCATTGATGCGTCCAGTATTTCCCGTATCTAAGTTTCTTCTCATCTTAAAATTTTCCTCCTTTTTTACCTATACTTCAGTAATTTAACAATTAAGTCTATTTAAATTGGGCATATACGATTATTCTAAACCAAAACTCACAATTCTGCACAAAAAAATCATACATTGTAGGTCATTTTTGCTCTGTAAAATTTGATTTTTTTTATATTCATTTGCTGAGTCCATGATTTTCCATATCTAAGTTTCATCCCATCTTAAAATTGTCATCCCCTTTTTATCTACCCTTCAGTACTTTCACAAGTAAGTCTATTTAAATTGGGACAATACAATTTTTAAACCAAAATTCAGAATTCTGCATAGAAAATCATACAATGTAGGTCATTTTCTAGCGGCTAGCCCTCAGCGGGATACCATTCATCTTCATAGCTATTTGATCTCTTCTGTTATGAGGTTTTAAAATCATTGGAACAGAGTTCAGGTGAAACATTACATGGACATGTGTTCTACCTATTGTGAATGATACTACATAAGTGAAGCTGGATAATTTTTTTAAGTAAAAAAGTCAGGAAAAGAAACTTATTAAGCAGGGTACTTGTGGCATTTTAAACCTCAGCTGGTAAAATCTGAGTTTATATCCTGTTGAGTCTGACCAGCTACATAGCTGGAGTTTGATGTTTGTTGTTGTTTCCTAACATTATGGTCTAATCTGTGATCTGTTTGTTCTTATTATCTGGCATGCAGTTAGAGCATAAATAATTGTATCTTAGTAAATGCGAGAGTCTTATGTATTCTTATAGGGTTTTAGAAAATTTCATGCTTAATATGTCGTCTTGCTGGTATAAATTAAACCAAGTTTTCCTCTTCCACCTTGTCCTCAAATATTTCTTCTTCTGTTTTATATCTGTGCAAAGACTTTCATTTCTTTTTTAGTTAAACTTTATATCGGCCACATATTAGTTTTTCATTTTTGTCACTATTTTTGTGTGTGTCAAAAGTACATTTTTTTTTTCTTTGTTTGTCTTTCTGATCATTTGTTTCCATCTCAATTACATTTTCTTGTTTTATGTTGCTTGTTAACTTCGCTTGTATCCATTTGAAGTTGCTAGTGGGGATATGGATTGGGATAAGAACGTAGTATGGGGGGAATATCTTGACAAAATGGAGATATGATGGGGACATGGATTGGGATATGAAGGTAAGAAGGGGGATACCTTGACGAAATGTGGGTATGATAGGGATATGCCTTAAACTGAGCTTTTATCTCACATAAAAAGATTTCTTGTTTTCATATTGCAAAGGAAATGACTCAATTTAGTGAAGTTATGATCCAAAAACTACAACAAAAATTATAAGTGGGAGTACATGTATAATTTACCAAGGTTATGTTTACCATCTTTGCCAAAACAATGAAAAAGGATACAATCTTAGTTTATATATATATATATATATGTATGTATACATATATATATATATATATACATATATGTGAAATTGGGGTACGTAATTATAGTTTTGTGCTAATAGTTTCATAGTCGAATAATATAAGAAAAATATATGGCATAATATTGCTATTGGTTGCAGTATTTATTGAATGCTTGATAAAAGTGTGACATGAAATTTAGAATAATTATAGATAATGTGTTTATGCAGGAATGAAAAGTAGTGTTTCAATATTGGTATGCTACAATGAGAAATGAGTTGAGAAGAGGAAAAAAATGTTATATAGAGGTGGAGAATCAAAAGGCATGGTAGTTTCACCTAATATCACATTGAAAGAAATTGTTGCTCATTTGGTGAAAATTGGAAAGGTGGATGAAGACAAGTACAAGGTAGAGCTGAAGTATTCTATTCCTACTTCAAGTGTAGAAACTAAACACTCGAGTATTGAAGATGGCGATAACTTGAATTTTTTTTTTATCACCTTCAAAACACAATTGATTGCATCAAGAGTTGTTCCTTAATTGTGAGTCTAAAAAGTGTTGAAGTGGATAATATAAGCAAGTGTAATGGCACTATCATAACTGATCAAGATCATGCAATGGTGGATTAATGACCTTGATGCAAAAGATGTGTTGGATAGAAGGATGTTCAATCATATTTCACAAGGCATTGAATAGGTCCTCTAACATTTTCTTAAACATCTCAGACTACAGTGAAATATACGTTGGCGTTGATGTAGATGAAGAATTTACCCCACCACTTGAATCATGTATGAAAAAAAAGAAGTTGCTAGTTATATCTCATGCAAAACAAAGTTCCCAACACCAATGTGAAGATTATGAAAAAGGGCTCCAATGACAGGACCCGGTTCTATAACACTTTGATAATCTTGTCTGGTCATGTTCCTGTCTGATAAAAAATCCAAAATATCAAAATTACTCTCAACACTTATCAGACAAGGGATACTCGAACTGACCTTCTATTTATGCTTTCGCCTCTCGATCAACCCTGATTTTCGTGCCATGGTCTGCATGGCTATTGAAAACATGAAAAGTGTGAGTGGACAAAAATAAACATTTTGAAAATACGTTTAAGGAGGAAAACAACATTCACCCTCCAATTTCTAAAATATGCATGCATAGATTAAAATGTAAACAATCAAAATTGAAATCAATCAATCACATCAAAACAACCAATCTGATATCAATAAGCCAAACCAACCAATTAATACTCGTAAATTAGCCCATCCAATCCAATACCAATCAGCCGACCAATCCTCAATAACCTGGAACAATCAATCCTTGAATTCAAGTACTAACCAAAATAAACAAACAACACTACGAGATGGTTAACATCCCGAGCATCACCCATCTGGGAACACCCCTAGCTTCGGCTGCCTGGGAACAATCTAAATGCAACTACTTCGAGCCACGATCATCTGGGAAAATACCCCTAGCTTCGACCATCTAGGAACTCATCACAACAACATTGGGCACAATCCATTGGTTAACTCACACACCTTATTTTCAACCCAAATATTTGACTCACATTCCAAGTTAAAATACTATTCCAAACTAGGCTTCAGCCTGAAACACCGTTTCTACCGACTATCGTAAAATAGTGTCCAAAACCAATCAATAAATCTAGTAGATTGTCAAAAAATCATTTAAAACCCATATTCAAATCATTTACATATAAATCATACAATAAAGCAATTAAAACATTTAACTATGCATGCATAATAACTTATCAAATAAAAGTCCACTCACACACCGTTCACGTAGCTAAATCTTGATCTGCACGCTCCTCTGAGATCCCTAGAGTAGTATCCCCTATCAAAAGCAATAACTAGATGTCACTAACATTACACGTAAACCCATAGTTGAACTACCAAAATCCTAGGTTAATAAAAGCGTCCTAAACCTAAGCATTATCCCTTCGAACGCGCGGAAACACCCTCAAACGATGCCTGATTGACTTGAAATCGGCGCCATTAGATCTGTATCATCGAGAGCTTAAAATAAGTACTAGTATAACCCATGGAATGGCCCTACGCACCACCACGTGCTTTTGAAAGTGGCGACCTTCCTACACTGCTAAATCCCCACACGCAACGCCACATCAGCTGCCACGTGGCCTGACACGTGTTAGGCTATGACAGTGCCACATCATCACCAAACCTAAACCAGGTCACCGGAGATAGTGATCGGAGACGCCGTGCCTTTCTGTCATCTGTCGTTGCCCGCCGTCGCTGGAAAGACTCGCAAAAAACTCCATTATTGCTCTAAACTTCAAATTTTCGTAACTTCTTCTTTTCTTAACCCAATCAGACGTTCTAATAATGGAAATCTTTCTACTCAACCCCAAGAATTCAAATCTAAACCCAAAATTTCGAGAGAAAGTACCTGGTGATAGAAGTTTTATCAAAGAAGAGATTATGAATGATAACTCCTAATGTAATACTTTGCAAGTGCACAAAATCATATAATGAGTATAGTAGGTTTGTCGAGGTTGATCCCTCGAAGACTTGTTTCAACATGATTCCACTTAGTTTAGAACAAAACAACTTGGTTATGAAGTAGAAAACGATTGGGGGGTTTTGAGTAATGATTAGCATGAACTTAAGATGCAAAAACACAATGTAAAGTGATGAAAATGAGATTGATTATTGGTTGATTGACTAAGAAAAATTAGGGCTTGTTATCCACTTTTACCAATTATATTTTCCTTAGATTTCCTTGATCTAATTACTATGCATGTGTCTGAATTAAGTGCCAATACAAGGATCCGGCTAAGGCTCACCCCACACCTGTTATCTTCTCTCAGTTTGCATGTTTAAAGCATTATGTCCACTATTAAACATCTATTATCGATTGTGCGTGATAATGCATAAAACACGAAGAAGATTTGATGACACTACACTATCCCTAGAAAAGTGATGTGCAATTATAGTAGGTCATGAGTTTATATTACGAATAAGATTCCCCCTTTTAAACGTGATGCTACAAATTTCAAGATGATATTATGGTCCGTCAAGCAATTACATCTACAAATATACACAAACAAGGTGATCAGGCTTATAGGTGTAAATTGAGTTCATGAAATGCAGTAATCCAATAAATTCAGTCATGCATAACAATCATAATCAAAAGCCAGAAATCTAATTACGAACTAACATGGCTAGGGCTTCAAACAACCCCAATCCTTTTACTCACACATAACTAGATTAACAGATAACATAATTGAATTCATATAAACGTAAAGAGATCAAGGAATAAGAAACAAAAATACTAAGGAGCAGTAAAGAGTAGGAAAAAGCGTTCGAACACTCTTCTTCTCCCAAGCCTCACGTCCACCTTAGCACAAAACTTGAATCCAAAAGCTTGAAAACAACTCAAATTGTGGCTAACTTATATATAAAAGTGAGTATGAATTTTGACAGAGTTTTAGCACCTCGGGAGGTACATTGAACATCCAAACAATGAGAGAAAATTATCTATATATGTGCCTCACACCAGCCCTAGCTTTTCCCTTCTTGAAAAAGGAAAAAAAAAACCTAAACTAGGAAGGAATCCACCTTGGCCATGAAAAACAACCCTAGCCGCATTTTGAGTTCTTCTTGAGTAAGGAATCCCTTTTCCTCTTTTTATCCACTTATCACATCAAGTTTGAATAGGAATTCATTTAATCTTCTTGCCAAATCAGATCACACGAATCCTTGTAGAAAAGGGAAGTAATTTGCGGCTAAGGAAGGTTCCTTAAGCCTAGCCGTGAGCTAGGATTCTTTGACTTGCAAGGAACTCCTTTTCCTTGTTTCTTGCTTTTTTAACTTCAGGTTTGATTGGGAAATCCTTGAGTCTTATTTTCCAAGTCAATCCACATCATTCCTTATTGAAAAAGAAAAGAGAAATTGCGGCTAAGTAATTCCACAATGGGCAAGGAATTACACTTAGCCCTTAATTACATTTTTGAAGACAACTAGGGTTTAGCCGTGATTTCGAGTACCCTAAGTGGATCCTTGCCGTGTAGATGAGAGATGAGGTGGCACTTTGTGAATCCTTGATGAGTTCTTGAAGGAATTAGCCTTGGAATCATCACATTTCATTGTAAAACATGATTTAAACCTCAACTAAATAATCTACACAAACTTTAAAAAATAGATCATTTTCTCCCATTGATTGACAAATTATAATAAAAAGATATGTAAAAGGATAAGAAATGACATTGAAACATTGCTTAATTCGTGACGGGGAGCTAAAACACACATAGCCTATATCATATCTCATAAACAATTACACATTAAATCAAGAGCATCCACAAATATGGTTCTTTAAACATCAATGCAATTAAAAAGAGATCATGCAATTATGAACAAAGTGATGAGTATTTACGAGTAGAAACTAGTAGATCACTTGGAAAGAAAGGAATTCAAGCTCAAAGATCTCACAATGGTAGTCTCCTCTAATTTGCTAAGTATGCTCAAATTCAATTGCTTTGGTTGCTTAATCACTTGATTATGGTATCGTGAAGTGCAAGTGTGAGCTCAATGGCAATAGAAATGATTCTTAATAAGCACAAGAAATTCTCACGTTCCATACATTCATATTAACTTGTTTTAGCATAAAAATTAGCATAACACAACTAAAAAAAAGCAAAGAATTCAAAACAGAAACTAAAAAAAAAACAGCAAGCAAAAACAAAACAGAAAACTAGTTTGTATATCCCAAAACATGCAGTTTACTAGTTTGTGTATCCCAAAACATGCAGTTTTTAAGGTCCATACTCCTAAACCTAAATGAGACATTGTCCTGAATGTTGCAAGCACAAACGTAAGACAAAAGACATTATAGTAAGGGAGGTACAAAAGTGAAAAACGTCCACAAAGAAAAGGGAACAAACTAGGGCTAGGTTGCCTCCTAGGAGCGCATGATTTAACGTCTAGGCGAAATGAAGACAGCTGATTATGTAGGGGTGTGCAAGTAGGCCACAGGTGCCTCAAGGGGAATAGGAGACGTCCCATAGTAGGGCTTGAGTCTATGTTCATTCACCTTGAATGGTTCTTTCTTAACCGGATGTTGAATCTCAATTGCACCATGAGGGAAAACATTAGTGATAATGAATGGACCAAACCAACGAGAACGTAACTTACCCGGAAACAACTTGTGCAGTGAGTTGAATAGCAAGACTTGTTGGCCAACTTGAAGGACCTTCCTTTGAATGTTATTGTCGTGATAAGCCTTGGTTTTCTCCTTGTAAATCCGAGCACTCTCGTATCGAATTAGGATTGGCATGTCAGTTATATGATAGACGGATTAGATCCGAGATCATTGTGGTGTGTGGATTGGTGTGGATATTGGTACGTGGTCGGACGTTGCATGAGTGCAGTCCTTAAGCAGGCATATGAGTAGTGCCTTTATTTTTGTGTGTTGTCTGCACCTATGAGTAGTGCACGTTTTACAGCGAGATTGCAAAGTATTGATCAGTCTAACTGATGTGGAATGATCATCAGATTGAGTCCGAGATGGACATGGTATAGTAATCAGATGGGGTCCGATGTTGATTGTACATTAAGAACGAGGACCGGACATCGAATACTGTGCACTAGCGTGGAGTGGCTTTAGACGGTTCAGCGATTGTGCAAGCATGGAACTCAGAGCCATGATAGGCCAGAGGAACCCTAGTAATTCTGTTTGTGTTTATCTCGCTATAGCAAGTATTCGATGGGGTCCAGGTACACATAGGATGAGTGAGATGACAGTTTGAGACTTAAGAGGAGTCAGGATCACAACGTTGGTCGCTGAGTGAGATGAGGTACGGTACGAGGACTCTAGAGTCAGTCGAGTTTTTTGAGTCACTATCGAGTGGTAACAGTGGAGCCAATAAGTGACCAGCTTGACACCACGATGTTTCGTGAGTGTGATTCACAGTTAGAGATCGTTTAGCGAGACAGAGGACTTGGCATTGCTCGGTAGGAGCAGGATTTTCAGCTTGGATTTTGAGTACACCTGGGTGAGTGACAAGTGAGATTGATGAGTGTCGATGTCTCGTTCGAGACTTGAAAGTGGACTTTTGGGATTTTCAGGTGACAGTTGGTCATGCGCTTGTTGGATACGGTCACGGAGGATGAACTTAGTTTCATTAATAATCGTCGGATTGTGATTAACGTCAAGTGACGTCTGGTTTCTATTGCGTACTGTGGATGGATGTTGGACGTGAACGTATACATGTGAGAGCCTCGAGTTGGAGGCAGGATAGGATTTCTGCAATTTTGGTGTGGATTGGAGTCGATTTGAATTTCGAGGACGAAATTCTTTAAGGGGGTAGATTGTAACGACTCGTCACGAATCTATGAGATTAATTAAGGATTAATTGAGGATTATCAAGGATTAATCAGGGATTAATTGAGGATTATCGGACGATTGAGGTGAAATTACGATTTTTCCCCTAGAAGGTTGAAAAAGTTAACTTTTGACCTCCCAGGTCAAATGCACGTGGATCGAGGTCTATTAAGTAGATCAAGACGATACGAGTCTGTAGACATGCGGCGTATCGAAATCGAACATCGTACGGGAAAGTTACGGGACAAGGAAGATTTTATGTACTATTCATGATTGCACATTTTACGAGAAGTTGACTTTTGGGTTAATCTTTAGTAGGCCCAAAATATAAGTTCTAGACCAATAGATGAGTGACAAGTGTCACTCATCCATTAATCCTCAGCTACATTCATGCACCCATTTCATTCTCCCATTTCTCTCATTTTCTTCATCCTACCTGAACCCTTCACCCAACCATTTTCTTCCTTCCCTCATCATCTGTGGCGACCTGAGAGAAAGACAAAGTGAGAGGGTGAGACTGATAGGCAAACAGTGGCGGTGTCAAAGACAGAGGAGCTGTCGTGAGATGGTCGGGAAACCAAGAGAAAGGTAAACATGAAACCCGTTCGATTTTGGATTTTGAGTTTTTGGACGTTTTGGGTTAGTTTTGATGCCATGGTCGTCCTTGTCAAGCTCTTACGAGCCTATGGGGATCAAAACGGAAGGAAAAAAATGGCTGGGCAGGTCTGTGTGGTGGTTCAAAAGTTGGCCGTGGAAGATCGTTGGTGATAGGTGATTTTCAATCCTTTCCACTTGGTTTTGAGGTCGTGGGTCAGTTTCTGAGCCCAAGGCGAGTGGATTAGGAGAAAAATGGTGGTTTTAGTGGTCGAACGATTGAGAACTTACCAGGTCAGGTATTCGGATTGAACGACTCGTTATAGTGGTTCGGGTCGATTCGGCCAGAGCTTGACGACGATGACGTGGTAACCACGTCATCTTGTCAGGCCACTTGGCCAATTAGGTGGTACCACGTGGCGATTTGTCAGAGGGTGTTAGGCTTATGTGGTAGCTTACGTGGCAGGTCCACGTTAGCATTGTCAGACTAGGTGGACCAATGAGATGGTGCTACGTGGTAGGGTGTCAGAGAGGTGTCAGACTTGTCAGTGACATGTGGCAGGACACTTGGCACTTATGATGTCAGCATGTGACATCATCACATGATGTGGCAGTGTTAGAGGTTGACTCATGGAACCAATCAGGGTGTGTCACGTGGGAGGCTATCAAAGATGTCAGATGTCAGAGTTGTCAGGCTGGTGTTAACAGGTGATGTCAGCAGCTGACGTCACCGCTGACCACCATTGACCAGAGTTAATCACCGTCCACTTAACTTTGATCGATCCGTGAGGGCGTGTGGGCAAGAATTTCGAGGTTAAATCGGTCTTGTTCGAAAGATTTCGACTATCTGAATCCAATGGTGGTGGTTTCTAATCGATCAAAGATCGCTTGATAGGTCATTTAATGGGGTTTAGCCTCGAGAAGTGTGATTAGGACATGTTTATTAATTCGGGACTTTTGAGGGTTTATAGTATAGACTTGTACATATGGTTAGTCACCTTTGGGTATGATTTGGATAGGTCAGGACTTTCTGAAGGCGTTGAATTAGCCTCAGAGTGGCTTACTGTCAGGACCCAACCCTCCTCGGTTAGGACCCGACTCATCTTGCACGATATTGTCCGCTTTGGGCCTCGCCCTCACGGTTTTGTTTTCGGGAGCTCATGGTGCAACTTCTCAGGGGGTCACCCAGCATGGAATTGCACTAGCCTCAACTCGTTTAACTTTGGGGTTCTAATCCCCCCCAAAGCCACTTGAGCTCCCAAAAGGCCTAGTGTTAGATAGGTGTGTGCCTACACCTTTAAGGCACACCACCATCCTCTCCCAGACCATTCCCCCTCGCATGAATGTGGGACTGTTCACTGTTCCCTCCAGGACACGGGTCTTACAATCCACCCCCCTTAGGGCCCAGCGTCCTCGCTGGCACACTTCCCGGTCGGGGTCTTGCTCTGATACTAAATTGTCAGGACCCAACCCTCCTCGGTCAGGACCTGACTCATCTAGCACTATATTGTCCGCTTTGAGCCTCGCCCTCATGGTTTTGTTTTCGGGAGCTCATGGTGCAACATCCCAGGGGGTCACCCATCATGGAATTGCACCAGCCTTAACTCGCTTAAGTTTGGGGTTCCAATCCACCCCAAAGCCACTTGAGCTCCCAAAAGGCCTAGTGTTAGATAGGTGTGTGCCTGAACCTTTAAGGCACACCACCATCCTCTCCCAGACCATTCCCCCTCGCAGAAATGTGGGATTGTTCACCGTTCCCTCCAGGACACGGGTCTTACACTTACGGCGCAGATTGTGAGCGCGAGCATGGACGGTCTGTGAGTGGACTTTTTCTTTATAAAATGATGCATGCATAAAATTATATGTTTTATGAACAAGGTTTGAGATGCATTGATTGCATCATGTTTTGAGTATGATTTTGCATTTTCGTAGAAAATGCTACTATTGCACATATTTCGAGATTTATGTTTTATATGATACTTTGGGCTTAGGCTGAGTTTTCTACGTGCTTGTGATTTATATGATTTGAATGATTTCACGGAGATACGTGAAATGCTATTTCAAGCATGAGACCCAATTGATTATTGACTTTGACTTGGATTATAGTTAAAGGTGATTTGGAAAAGTGATTTGAATAGTGAAATGGTTTTCGGATTTGGAAATAATGTTCGGGCTTGTGTCCTAGTTGATTTATGGGTTGACTTAGAGTATAGTCAAACGTGAAATTGAACGATGTTTTGATTTGGAAATAATATATCGGGTATGAGATTTTGTGTTGTGACCCTATTGTGGATTTACAGGATTAGATTTGATAGGATTCGATGAATCCTAGATTTGTGAAATATTTCTAAACACATTTTTTTTATGATGGTTTTGTGGAAAGTGATTTGATGAAACTATATTTTGGGCGTGGGCCCCATTAAGATATTTTGAGATGATTTGAGATTTGCGAAATGTTTTCCACAATACCATCCTCTATGATGTGATTGTTCCCGTCAGTCGTAGATCCTGGCGTGGTTGACAGGACCCATCCCATTCCCCCTGAATTATCCTGGGATGTGTCTGTTCCCGTTTGGCACCACATGTCAGACAAGGGATAAAACCGTAACCCGCTCGGGGTTATCCATAATACGTAAGGATTTGTGGGGTTACGCAACGACATGTGATGTCTTGGTCTGCTATAGCCCGCATCCGCGATCAACCTAAAGGGTATCAAAAACAATAAAAGTTGTGAATGGACAAAAATAATCAGTTAAAAAAATAATTTCCCAAAAAGGCATTTATACCCTTCACGTAAAAGCATGCATGCATTAGAAAATAAATATTTCAAATACATTTCTTAAAAGCAAATCATATTGCTTTTCAAATTAAAACATAGTGAAAAATGCTTCTGAATCAAAGCCATTTCCTTAGTAGGTTCTTAGCTCAAAATCAAATCATACAGGGCCTCAGCCCAAAATATAAACCACGTGGGACCTCAGCCCATATATGAAACCATGTGGGATCTCAGCCCATCATCATCAGTGAAAACCTCTATGCACATAGCACCATAAAAAACAAACATAACCAATCCTCATATCCAACATCAGTCACGACATCCCAGCAACGCGTGACCAATAGCTCTAAGACTGCTCCAATCCGAGCACGTCGAGCGTGAACACAGCACTGGCCGACATTCCCAATTTTCGTAAACACATCACCGATTGATCTCCATATAATACCAGTACTCCTGAGTCGAGCCTCTCTCGACTACATGACAATAAGTAGTGCTTCATGACCTCTTCGGGCGAACACATCCCATCCTGGAGGCGAGCATTATCACCAGGACTTGTCTGGGGAAACACATTCCTACTGGAGGCCCTCGACCATATCAATCTCAAGAGGATGGTCTCAGTGAAAACAGTAATCAACTCACGTAGGGAGTTAGCTCAAAAACAAATCTCGTATGGACTCAGCCCAAAATCATCACAATAGGGTCTACGCCCGGATATAATCTCATCAAATCAGTTTCCACAAAACCATCATTGAAAACAGTGTCTATCGACACTTCATAAACCCAAGATTCCTCAAATCCTATCAAATCCACAATTGGGTCTCATGCCCAAAATATCTTTCATAAATCTCATAACTGGGTCACAGCCTGATATATCTAACGTTTGACTTTACTCTAAGTCAAAACATAAACCAAATGGGAGACAAGCCCATAGGAAAGCCATTTCAATATTCAAATCACTTTTCCAAATCACCCTTGACTATAATCCAAGTCAAAGTCAATAATCAACTAGGTCTCATGCCCGAAATACCGATTTCATGCATCTCCGTGAAATCATTCAAAACCTATAATCAATCCTCAGTTTCACACCTCTCCATGAAACCATCAAAATCACATAACACATGAATGTAGAGTACTCGGCCTAAACCCAAGTATCATATAAAACAGAAATCTCGAACTACGTGCAATATCTCATTTTCTATGAAAATGCCAAATCAATAGTATAAACCATGTGTAAATCATATGCACTCAAGGCATCTTAAATCATGTTCATAAAACATATAAAACAATTATGCATAAATCATATTTATAAATGAAACGTCCACTCACAGACCGTCCAAGTTGTGCGCTCCGAAACCCGCATCGTAAGCCATTCTAAGGCTAACCCACAATCTCCAGGACGTCCAGACCTGTCCAAATCATACCCAAAGGTTACTACCAACCTATAGAAGTCCATATCAAGACCCCTAGTTACCCCGGAACAGTACATGTGTCCCGAACACGCGTCACGAGGCTAAAAACCTCCAAATGACCTATCAAACAATCTCCAATCGACTTAAAACAACCACCATTGGATTCAGAACATCGACACTTTTCAAACAAGATAGATTCAACCTTGAAATTTGTGCCCACGCGCCTTGACGTGCCGGTCAAAGTTTGATCCATGGTAGTCAACGCTGACATCACGCTGATCAACACTGATGTCAGCTTGACAACTCTGACACCTGTCAGTTTAAAACCTGTCACATGGAACTCCTTGATTAGTGCCATGTGTCACTGACACGTCAGCTCTGACATCCTAACACATTGTCACGTGGCACCACCTTATTGGACCACGTGGTCTGACAATGCTCACGTGGACCTGCCACGTTAGCTACCACGTCATTTGACACCCTCTGACATGTTGCCACGTGGCACCACCCCACTGGTCCACGTGGTCTGACATGTTTGATGTGGCACTACCACGTCACTACTTACTAGACCTGACACCTGGCCACGTGTCACCCTCTGGTTGGCCACGTGGCCTGATCGGTCTAACAGGTGATGATGTGGACTACCACGTCATCATCGTCAACCTCTAGTCGGGTCGACCCGTTTGACTGTAACGAGTCTTTTGACCCACGACCTTGACCCGGTCCTATATTCTTCATTTCTTAACCATTTTTCATCATTTTCCCACCTAGGTGATCGTCTTCCTCCTAGGAACAGATCCATGACCTCAAAAAAAGAAGAAAAGGCCTAGAATTTACCTGTCACTCTCAAACTCCCACGACCAAACTTCAAGCTTGCACCCAGGGCCGTCCAAGGGTCCTCATCCGTCCATTCTTGTCCCTACCAGCTCGTATGAGCTCAATGAAGGCACCCATGACATCAGAATAAACCCTAAATGTCCTAAAACCGAAGTACGAATTTCAAACATAAATGGGTTTACCTTTTCCTCAGGCCACCGCGCAGCTCCGCCGTCCTCCGTCGCCTTTCTAGGTCTCTCAGCCTCTCACTTACCCTCTTATTCTCTCCCTCTCAGGTAATAGCAGAAGAATAAAGAATTAGGAGGAGGTTTCGATTTTGGATCGAAATGGAAGAAGAAATGGGAGATGCATGTATGTATGGGTTTGGACTAAAGGATGAATGACACTTGTCACTCATCTATTGGTCCAAGCCAGATCTTTTGGCCCTACTAAGAACAAACGCAAAAGTTAATGCCTCAATTTTCGTGCAACTATGAATAGTTCTTGGAATTATTTCAGACCCGTAACTTTCCTGTATGACATCCAATTTCGACGTGCCGCTTGTTTATGAACTCGTATAGTCTCGATCTACGTAATAGACCTCGGTCCACGTGTATTTGACTTCCCGGGTCAAAAGTTAACTTTTTTACCTGTTAAGGGACAAAATCGTCATTTTACCCCGATCGTCTGATAATCCTCGACTAATCTCGAATTATCCTTAATTAATTCTTGATAATCTATCATTAACCTTAATTAATCCCGTAGATTCGGGACGGGTCCTTACAGGGGCAACCTCCAGATATCGTAGATCCTAGAGAGGTCACGATTACACTGCCTAGAGGTGAGTAGTTTCGAGGGGAGGCTCGGGCTCAGGAGTGTTAGAGATGGACATTTTTCAGACGTCGAGCCAGGGGTTCCGAGACTGTGAATGCCATCGCTCAGACGTCGAGCCAGGGGCTCCGATCCTGGGTTTTCACATAGACGTCGTAGATCTTGGGTGTATACTCGGACGTGTAATCCCGAGTCGCACGCGTTGCGTTGATGTCGTGACTATTGAGATGATTTGCTGGATATTGGATAAAGAGGATTGATTAATCATGTTTTCATACGACTCTGGATGTGAGCCTATGTTTCGGGTAGAGGCCCTATTGAGATGATTTATGAGATTTGATTTGGGTTGAGGCCCCATGTGATTTGATTTGGGCTGAGACCCTACGTGATTTGGTTTTGGGCTGAGACCCTATTGAGATATTTGATTTGTTTTAACAAATGGTTTCACTGTTTATTCTTTTAAGAAAGTATTTGAGATACTTGTTTTCTGATGCATGCATGTTTTTAAGTGAAGGGTATAAATGTTTATTTCGGAAATTGTTTTGTAAACTGTTTATTTTTGTCCACTCACAGTTTTAATGTTTTTGATACCCTTCAAGTTGATCGCAGATGCGGGCTGTAGCTAAGACCGAGATATCACATGTCGTTGTGTACTCTGGAAACTTCGAGTGAGTTACAGTTTTATCTCTAGTCTGACACAGGGTGTCAGATGGGAGCAGGGCACATCCCACGATAATCTAGGGGGATTGAGATGGGTCCTGTCACCTAAACTGCGCCTTCGGTGTAGGGGTAGGAAAGTTTCTTATCTATCTTGTCACTCAATGAGGAATCATGGCTAATCTGGAACAAATCAAGGTAATTGTGGACATGAAGTCTCCATCAACTCTAAAAGATTAAAAGCCGCATTGGCCTCACCGCTGCTTTGAATTGATTTCTATCAAATTAAATGGATCAATACTGACCTTTCTTCCGACGCTTAAGAAGACATCAAAGACAAATGAGATGCAAATTGTGAGAAAGGCACATATGAGATGAAAATTGTGAGAAGGCCTTCCAAGACCTTAAGATGTACTTAACTTGACCCTCACTCCTATCAAAGCCTAAAGATAACAAAGACCTTTACCTTTACTTATGGTTTTAATCGTGGCCATAATTTTAGCACTTGTCCGAGAAAAACAAGGAATCTAACTTCCAGTATTCTAAACTTCAATGGCTCTCCTAGATGCCGAAACACGATACCCTAAACTTGAAAAGCTAATCTTAGCACTTTTGGTCACAACTAAAAAAACTAAGACCTTACTTTCAAGCTCATGGGTAATCGTCAGGATGGAATATCTACTACGGTCACTTCTCCACGTGCTAGATGCTTCTACAAGAATCTTGAGACGGGCCTTGGAGCTTAGTCAACATGACTTACTGTATCGCCCGAGGACTTCTATCACGGAAAAAGCATTGGCCGACTTCGACGTCAAGTTCATTTCCCAAGAGGGTAATGAAAAGGGATTAGCCGATGCCACCTTTGACACGACCCACCCTCAATCCCCCGAGATTAAGGGCTACGACATCCTCCCGTCTAACTTACGTGTGACACGAAGGTTAAACCGATGTCCAACCTCCATGTGACACGTAAGTCGGACAAGGGATTTCCAAACGAACCGTTCAAAACTTCCAGACTTCCCAGAGTGCGCAGACTCTACTGTGGATCGCGTGTGTGATGTCTCCATCTCTCTCTACCAATAGCCCACACCACAACAACCTGGAGGGTATCGAAAACATAAAAAGACTGTGAGTGGACGAAAATAAATAGTAAGTTCAGAAAATAGTTTATCAAAAAGACATTTATAGCCTCAATTTAAAAACCAATGCATGCATATAAAGGGCATTCCATAAAACCATTCCATATCCAGGATAAGAAAATCATTATTGAAAACCAGAATAATTTCCTTTTCATTAAATCCGTAATTCAAATCTAGGCCTCAGCCCAAAATCACAAATCCTTATCAAGTACGAAAACTCAGCCCAAAACTCATCAAATCCAAATCATCCGGGCCATCCCCCAAAACATCAGAAAACCAGTGAAAAACCAGTGAAAAACATCAATCAATTTAGTTGCTGGATCTCAAGTGCGCCTGAGTCTTTAAACTCAAAACCATGCGCATAATCAGGCCTTCCCGAGATATCAACAAGTCTTTAAACTCAAAACACAATCAACAGGCCTCGGAGGATATCACAATAACCGAGTCTTTAAACTCAAAACATATACCGAGTTTTTAAACTCAAAACATCAATCCAGGGCCCTCCCCGTCAATCAACCGAGTCTTTAAACTCAAAACCAGATCTAGCCGTTTTTCTTTTTCCTTTTTCCGGGTCTTTAAACCCAAAACCATTTTTCAATCAAGTGAAAACCATAGAAAATCCATATCCGAATTCGCAATAATGATTCCGTAAGTCGGCATCCGAAACCATCATCCCGAACCCAAATCCAGAATTTCTCTTCCAAGTTTCAAAACCGAATCCAGAATAATCTTTTCAAAATCCGATTCCAAAACCGAAATCTCGTTATCGAAATCACATGAATAGGGCTTCAAGCCCGAAATCACATGAATAGGGCTTCAAGCCCGAAATCACTTTACAAAATCCGTTATAAATCGTATTTCAAATCCCGAAATTAAATCATCAAAACCATGATAAAATCACAATAGAAATTGAAAACTCGTAAAACGTGCAGACACGTAATAATCTTGAAATACGTGTAAAACAGTAAATCATCACTGTCAAGTCACATATATAGAAATCACGTACAATAAACATATATGCATGCATCATAAGTTCGAAAGCAAAGTCCACTCACCAGCTTTCCCAAACCTGCCCAAATACCATAATAAGGTCACTAACTACTTCAAAAAGCTTATACTAAAGCCCCGTAATTTTCCCGAATTTTTAACCGAGCCCTAAAACCTTCGAACATCCCGAAACACATCGTGACGATGTCCGATCAACTCGAAACTAGTGCCAAAATGTTCGTTATATCGAATAATTTAAACGTCGTGTTGGAACCATCCTCAAAAAACATACCACACGTCCCCACGCGCCTTAGCAATCATCTTCAACCTCACGCCGAATCGGGTCCAGACCGGTTCGGCTCAGCCTGGTCCAGTCGAACCGACGAGGGTGGTTTTATCCAATTTCAGGTCTAATTTCAGTCCTATTTAATCCCTTAGGTTCGTCTAAAGATAGGTGATCGATTTGGTTAATTAAAACAGGAAAGTATGGCCGGTTTATTACCTTTCAAATCGAAGTTCAAATTCAAGTTTTTCCCCCTCTGAGTTCTAGCATCTCATGTGATGACCCGTCCAGGATTAACGGGATTAATTAAGGATTAATTACGGATTAGCGAGACTAATCGGAGATTAGACGAGAAGTAGCGGACGTTCGGGAGAAATGAGGATTTTGCCCCTAGAATGGGTGAATCGTTGACTTTTCGGTCAGGCTGTCAAATGGACTTTGGCTGATGACCGTGATGTAGTTCGTGACGTCACGAGTTCATAGACAGGTGGCACGCTCGATTCCGACGTTCGAGGAGGAAGTTATGACGTTCGGAAGTTCAAGGGCATTTTGGTAAATTGGGCCAAATGTTGACTTTTGACCCGAGAGGTCCGATGGCCGAGGGCCGAAGACCATTACGTAGATCGGAACGATACGAATCCGTAGACAGGTGGCACGCCCAATTCGGATGTTCGACGACGAAGTTATGGGTTCACGGAAGTTCCCAATTACTATTCATAGTGACACATTTTACGAGGAACTTTTGAACTTTAGTGGGCCCAGTTTCTTTTCAGCAACCAATGGATGAGCGACAAGTGTCACTCATCCACTGGCCACCCTTCCACATACATGCATATCATCCCTTGCATTTTGCATCGATCATTCCCATTTCAACCCACCAAACCCGATCCACCCTTCACCCAAAATCCAAACCCTTGACCCTAGGTCCAAGACTGAGAGGCAGAGAGGGAGAAGAGGACCAGTTGGAAGTGGTTGGACGGCCAGAACCGCCGTGGACGGTGGCTGGAGGAGACAAAACCGAGAGGTACTCGGTTTGCCCAATTTCCATTTTTAATTCGTGTTTTCCATTATGGTTGCTTGTTGGTGATTAGGAAGTGTTCATTAGGTTGCTGGGGACATTTTAGGGAGGTTTTGGTGGGGTTTAGAGGCTGAGATGCCGTGGGGGGTCGATCGGAAAAACAAGGAGCGTGGGGGTAAATTTTTACGGATCAATTTAGGAGGTTTTGATTAGTTTTGTTGATTGGAATAGATACGAAACTTTAAAATAGGAATTTAGGGATTAAAATGGGACAAAACAGACAAGATTTGAGGGTTGTAGGAGCCTGGAGCGGTCAAGCCGGTCCAGTTGTAGAACAAAACCGGACCAGCCGGTCTATACCGGCTAGAGGAAGAAGACGAGCACTGTAGCGTGGCGCGTGAGGCCCACGCGCAGTGTATTCCCTAGGCACGTGATGGCGCGTGGCAAGGAATTTGGGGGTGGTTCCAACATGTGAAATCATCTATTCCTTGTAACGAACATTTTGGGACTGGTCTCGTGTCAATCGGACTTGGAAATATGAAATCGGGCACAAGACCCATTTGATTTATGAACTCTCGGACTTGGAGTCCATTTGATTTGATAAGGAATCGGACCTAGGGTCCATTTGAGCCATACGATCGGACCGAGGGTCTATTTGGTTTACGATTCGGGTTTGAGGTCCAGTTAGTGGTACTATCGGGCTTGATGCCCCGTTGATTTATGTTATCGAGCCTGAGACCCATTTGGTTGAGATATCGGGCTTAAAGCCCCGTTAGTTGTGAAATCGGACTTGATGTCCTGTTGAGTTGTGGTTCGGGCTTAGGGCCCAGTTATTCGTGTTATCGAGCTTGAGTCCCAGTTCAGTTTGTGAAATGAGAATTCGGGCATGAGACCCAGTTGAACTGAGGATTTAGGTCGAGGCCTGTGAAATGGATTTGAATCGGATTCGAGGAATCCCTTTGAGATGAATCAAGATTGAGACCCAATTGAAATATGATTTTAATATAAGAAAAAAAGTACTTGAAATGAATGAACCCTCCATATGTTTATATGGACTCCTCCAACGTCGACCTGGAGAGTCATGATCCACTGACCAGAGTGGGTATCCCCATAGGGATCCCGTTCCAAGAGTGGTGGTTACTTATTATGATGTGGTCCCGGACTAGATTCCGGAGAGATGTGTGGACTAGATCCAGAGAGAGAGCTCGGACTAGATCCAGTGATTGAGCCTCCCAGATGGAGATTCCTAGGAGAACACTCGGAGTGAGACCCCGAGTAGTGTGCACACTAGATAGATTGATTGATATCGTGAATACATCGGGGATGTGTTCCCTAGGGGATGTGTGCCCCGAGTTGGCATCTTCTCAGAAGTGCCTCGGATGGGTCATACGTATGTCGGTACGTATGTGGTTCTGATGGAAAGTGGTTTTAGGGCGAAGGCCCTGTGTTTCATGTTTTAGAAAGTGATTTGGGGCTGAGACCCTATATTCTGTGTGTTTGGTATTTCATTGGGAAAGTTTTTGGGCTGAGTTCCCACAGGAAATGGTTGATGGTTTTGGGTTGTGATTTCGGGTCGGGGACCCAAATGGATTTATGGTTCATGACGGTTTATGGGGCCGGGCATGAACCCTTGAATGATTTTGAGAATGTTTTCAAATGGTTTTATGAATGTTTGATAAAGTGTTTTTGGAATGCATGCGTATGTTTTTATGAAGGGCATAAATGTCTTTATGCGATAATGTTTTTAATAAAATATTATTTTGTCCACTCACAGTTTTCGTGTTTTAAATGCCCTTCAGGTTGATCGCGGATGCGAGCTGTAGCAGAGACGTGACATCACACTGCTCCTCCTACGATCCTGACGCACTCTGATAGCCACGACGAGGGCTAGAGTTGGAATTTTCCCTGGTCTGACACGTGGTGTCAGACGGGATCAGGCGGGTCCCACGTTAATCCCAGGGGATTCGGGACCGGTCTTGACAAGTTGATATCAGAGCGTGGAGTATGCGCAGGTCGAGGATGTGATGTCTCTGAAGTCGTAACAACCCGTCATCAACCTGATAGTTAGGGTATGAGTAGGAAGTACCACGTGCTAAATGAAATTCAAGACGATAGTATGAGATTCGATTGGCACTGAATGCCGCGTGTTTTGAGGAAGTGGATCCCGGGGAGGATCAATATTCGTGTGAATCCGACGGCTTAGAACCGTAGTGTCACTGGTGAGTAGGATCCAGTGGATCAGAGAGACCATATGACGACTTGAGAGTCGTGACCGCTCGACAGTAAGGTCGTGTCGGATAGAGGTTGTACAGATGCATACCAGTGTGGTCAGAGGTCAGGGTCACCCGGTTTACGATGACCTTGTACGACTACACTTACCATGGTTGGGAATAGGAATGCGTAACTCTGGTTGGCATAGTGATGCCATGTTTCGGTGTGTCGAATTCCTCCAGGTTGCCGACTGGAAGAGGATATGGACTAGTAGAGGATTTCCTAGTATGGATGCTGAGTAGCATGATGGAGCATGCTTGTGGCATGCCATGGATGAGCGATGGTAGGTATCGATGAGGGCCAATTCCTTGTGAGGCCAGCAGCTAAGAGCTGTAGAGTTACGAAAGGACGAGATCCTCAGACTGTAGTTATTGGCTGGGTTGGTACCAGTAGTGGAGTACGACGGCTCTTCGAAGTCGAGAGCAATGGATCGCTCAGGATGGTCGGGCTGCACCGGGCAGTCGGGTTTGTGATAACCCTAGTAGGTGATTGATTGGACAAGTTCCCAGGAGTGTGGTACTTGTGATCGGATCTAGAGGGTGGACCGATCGGTGAATGTTGTGCGTTGAGCAGTTGATACCGGCGGTGTGTTGATCGCGTAGTTTTGGAGTCTCGATAGCAGAGTATTTCTGAGGTTGGTCTGCACGAGGTTGTGACAGACGCTGCTATCGATGGACGTGAGCGAGTCTTATCGAGTTGGATCGACTCAGGTTTCCGTGACGATTGCGACGATAGGATTCGTCAGTCGTGACGATGATATGAGGTGCGTGAGTGACGCATAGTACGCAGTACGAGTAGTGATTCTGGATTCAACTCGGTGACGGCGGAGCCCGATCGCAGAATAAGATGCTGTTGTTGGGTGCTGGCACACTTGCCACACTGTTGTGGAGATGGTAGTTATAAGTGGGACAGAGAGAATCCCGAGTAGCTCAGTGCGAGGTACGGGAGTACTTGGTATGGAGACTAGTTCCCCCAGTGCTACGAGATTGAGTCGCGAGGGTGTACTCAAAAGTATGGAAGTGAAAAGTGAGTTACGGACGCGTGGATGGTGTCCGGTTGAGTTGAGGACTTGAGAGTCCGTTACGGATTAGTTTTGGTTGACTATGGTTAACCGTACCTCCTGAGTGAGGACATGGCCCTGGTTTGCCTATAGAACGTTAGTAAGTTCGGGTGTGGAGTGAGCTTTGTGATTGGATAAGAAACACGATTCCAACATGATTGGTACTTCGGAATCAAGAGAGGTTGTGATTGAGATGATGGCATCAGAGTCCTTTCGACGATGACATCAAATCGCATCATCTTGGATTCGTTCCTAGGTGGGACGATGAGGATTGTTGTGACAACTAGGAGTTCAAGAGGGTGTAAGAACCGAACACCTAGGCTGTGGGTCAATTTGATTGACTTGACGAGTAGATGGAGTTTAGCGTCACAAGATGTGACGAGTGAGTGTCTGAGGCGATGGGTTGATGTTCGCCTGGTGACAGACGGTTGGGGCCCAGAACATGGTTGATGTGCGGACAGTAGTATGTGGTTGGAGGTTGCCAGAGTGCAGTCCTTGAGTAGGTCGGGTGACACCCCGAAGTTGTTGTGGTATAAGTGCATCAGAGTGTGGTGCACGTTCGATGATGGGATTGATCACGATCAATCAATATGTCGGGTTGAGAATGCCCGAGAGTTTGAGTATATTGTAGATTGGATTGAGTCCTAGATGGACATGAGTGGCGATCGGATCAGATCCGATGAGTGACAGTTTGGAGACTCGAGGTGAGTCTAGATGACAAGTGGTATCACTGAGTGATGCGAGATACGATGCGAGGACTCGAGAACAAGTCGAGATCAGAGTAGTACAGCGAAGCGCAGGGGAGTCGGGAGTTGCCGGCTGGTCACGATGGTTGTGACCTGTGATGGTTACAGATTGATAGGTATCCAACGAGATCAGATCAATGTGGTTGATGGGTCTCTCAGAAGAGTCAGTTTGGGTATAGGAAATTGAGAGAGTTGACTCGTACAAATAGTTAGAGCCAGTCTGGACATAGGTCTGAGGATGACCTGTTCGATGTGATTCGTGCCATTGTGAGGGCAGGATCCATAGAATGTTGTCCGATACAATGCTGAGCAGGACGCCAGCTTAGATGTGATAGCCTTAGTGGGAATGCGTTTCTAGCCTGACGACTGTCAGATGGAAGTGTCAGGGTGTCAAACTGAAAAACCTTTTAGAGGTCAGTCTGGTGTTGATGACTTGTCAAGCGAGTGACAGGCTTGATCAACGAGTGCCGACATGTTGTCTCGAGTGAGACATACGAGCAGACGTGTAGTTCTCGAGAGTGAATTGGAGCTTTTGAGGCTCCAATGACGGTACATACCGAGGACGATACCGTTGAGTATGGTATGTGTGTTGGGCGTGTACTGCTACACGAGTATTCTCGGGTGGGTGTAACGATCCATTTCGAGGAATAAGGTTGGATTCCACAATTTGGTTGTGGAATCGGGTCGATTTAAATTTCGAGGAGGAAATCCTTTAAGGGGGGAAAATTGTGACGACCCATCCCGGATTAACGGGATTAATTACAGATTAGCGAGACTAATCGGAGATTAGACGAGAATTAGCGGACGTTCGGGCGAAATGACGATTTTGCCCCTAGAATGGGCGAATCATTGACTTTTCGTTCTAGCGGTCAAATGGACTTTGTCCGATGACCGTGACGTAGTTCGTGACGTCACGAGTTCATAGACAGGTGGCACGCTCGATTCCGACGTTCGAGGAGGAAGTTATGACGTTCGGAAGTTCAAGGGCATTTTGGTAAATTGGGCCAAATGTTGACTTTTGACTTGAGAGGTCCGATGGCCGAGGGCCGAAGACCGTTACATAGATCAGAACGATACGAATCCGTAGACAGGCGGCACGTCCAATTCGGACGTTCGACGACAAAGTTACGGTTCACGGAAGTTCCCAGTTACTATTTATAGTTAAGCATTTTACGAGGAACTTTTGGACTTTAGTGGGCCCAGTTGATTTTCAGCAACCAATGGATGAGTGACAAGTGTCACTCATCCACTAGCTACCCTTCCACATACATGCATATCATCACTTGCATTTTGCATCGATCATTCCCATTTCAACCCACCAAACCCGACCCACCCTTCACCCAAAATCCAAACCCATGACCCTAGGACCAAGACTGAGAGGCAGAGACGGAGAAGAGGACCAGATGGAGGTGGCTGGACGGCCAGAACCGAGGTGGACGGCGTTTGGAGGAGACAAAACCGAGAGGTACTCAGTTTGCCCAATTTCCATTTTTAATTCGTGTTTTCCATTATGGTTGCTTGTTGGTGATTAGGAAGTGTTCATTAGGTTGCTGGGGACATTTTAGGAAGGTTTTGGTGGGGTTTAGCGGCTGAGACGCCGTGGGGGGCCGATCGGAAAAACAGGGACCGTGGGGGGAAATTTTTACGAATCGATTTAGGAGGTTTTGATTAGTTTTGTAATGACCCGTCCCGAATATCGGGATTGAATATTAATTAATTATGGTTTAGAATGACTAATCGGGGATTAGTTGAGTGAAATCGTACGAAACGTGCAAAATGACCGTTTTGCCCCTAGCATGGGCAAAATGTTGACTTTTAGTTCGGGCGGTCAAACAGACTTTGACCGATGACTGTGACGTAGTTCGGGACGTCACGAGTTCATAGACAGGTGGCACGTTCGATTCCGACATTCGAGGTGAAAGTTATGACGTTCGGAAGTCGAGGGGCATTTTGGTAATTTTGGTTAATTGAGGTCGAATGTTGACTTTTTGATCGGGAGGTCCGATGGACGAGGGCCAAGGACCGTTACGTAGGTCTTATTGATACGAATCCAACGACAGACGACACGTCGAAAACAGAGTTCGGGTGACCAAGTTACGGGTCATGGATGTCTAGGGGCGAAATGGTAATTTGTCGTACGAAGGGCAAAATGGTCTTTTGACCTTGATTCTTGCTACCAGATTGTGACATCTGTCACTTTGTCATCTTCCATGTCCCAGCTAACATAGAACGGGAATCATGGAAAAACACCATCATTTGGACATTAACCCCCAAATTATGGGTTGTCTTAATCATTATCAATTAGCAGCTAATTAACCCGTGTCTCAGCCTCATTGTGCAATTGGGAGACTGAGGAAGCCGAATTGAGAGAGAGATTCGAGTGACAGTGAGGTCTCTGGGAGAATTTTGGTTCGAAAATTCAGAGAATTTGGGGGACTTTCGAATTCGGGATTGTGAGCTGTGAGGATCGAAATTGAGGATTCAATTCGACTCCTGAGATCAAAACGGACCTTCCTGCATCAAAACCAAAGTGAAACCGTGTCGGATTGAGGAAGAACTGAGCTTCCATGGCAGCTCAAAATCGAGCTTGGGTTCAACGGGTTAGAGGTAAGAATTCTTCAAATTGATCTTGGAAAAACATTCAATACACTCTCACGATGCTTACTCTATGAATTAATTTAGAAATCAGGGACGGAATTGGTGAACCCGAATTGGAAACCCGTCAAGGATCGATCGAGAGTCGTGAGGATTTAGACCATGATTCGAGTAATTGAACTTACAGAACTCAATTAGAGTTGGATTAGAAGGGATCAGTGGAAAGAACGGATTAAATTGGTGTCGAATTGGGTGAGTTTGAACCGGGTCTGTTCGCGGGTTTTTCAACCCGTTTACCAGCCAAACGGGTGAAGGAGGAGCACTGTAGCAGCACTGTAGCTGGCGCGTGGATTTCACGCGCAGCCACTCACGGCGGCGCGTGGGGGCACGTCCGGCCTAGTCTCAAGGTGAGGTCAACATGACTTTTGATCCTCTCAGTGTAACGAACATTTTGACGTTGATTTCGGTGAAATCGGATATTGTTTCGATAATGTTCCGCGTATCCGAAGTTTTGTTTTACGTTCAAAATACGTATTTAAATCCCGGAAAAATTGGGGGAAAATTATATGATGTATTTTGAGATGTTAGTAACCCTCTATAATGATTTTGGACAGGAGTTGTGATTTCCAGATTTTACGAAAAAACGTGCAGCTCGGAAACGGACCGTTTTGGACGGTGTGTGTGAGTGGACTTTGTTTTCTAACTGTGATGCATGCATATATGATTTAAATGCCTTATTATATGATTTTATATGCTTGGGCATGATTTATGTTTCAATCCGGTAATTTCTCGGTTTTATGATTATTATATTATTATTTTTCGGCGATTTTCGAGAAATTACGAAATTTGGTAAAAATGATGTTTGGACTTGGTTTGTGAGTCCGGAATTAAAATTGATTGAAAATAATGTTTGGACTCGGATTATTGAGTCATGGAATGAAAAATGATGTGGTGACTCGGGAATGAGTCAAGGGTCAATTTCGTGGATTTACGAGAAAATGGCAACGGAGGTTGCAACGCATGGATTTGCGTGATAATGTTATTTTGGGCTTGAGAACCCAAGTGAATAGTAATTTTGACTCGGATTTGGAGTCACTTGTGAAATTGTGAAATTAATGATTTATTGGGATTTTATGATTATTTTAATCAGTCTTTCGGGCACGTTTTACGAGGAACATGCGAATGATGTTTTGGGCTAGGCCCAGAGTCTAAATGATTTCTAAAATGATATTTTGACTTGGTTGGTGAGTCAATGATGATTTCCGGATTATTCTATTGATTTAAATGTGATTTTAACGGTTTATGTGTAAAAGGTATTTTGGGCTTGAGACCCAGTTGAGAATGATCTTGACTTGGTATGAAGTCAAGATTTGATTGAAATGTTTTGGGATGTAATTCCCGGGATGGTTTTCATTGTGATTGTGATATTCCCAGACGGTCGGTGCTTGGGGGGATTACCCAGACGACCGGAGTTTGGGGGATGTGATTGTAGGATCGGGAGTTGATCCTATGGTAGTTAGCTTCTCGGATGAGACTGAGCCTGGATGTACCACTCGGAGGTGTCTGAGCCTGGGGATGTGTTCGCCCAGAGGTGACTGAGCCCGAGGGGGTTGAGCCCAGAGGTGTCTGTTCCCGAGAGAGTGACTGGATATTGGCCTACGAGTAGTGCTGCGCTTGTGAGTAGTGCAGTTTGATTGATTGTGCACTTGTGAGTAGTGCAAATGTGATTTGTGATATTTTATGCACTTGTGAGTAGTGCGGATTGATTGGATTGATATATTTATTGTGCACTGGTGATTAGTGCTGATTGATGTTGTTGTGATGATGTACTGGTATTGAGTAAGGATTTTTGGTCTTTGTGGCCAGTGATTATGTTTTCGCATGTTTTGGCCTGAGAGCCGGGATTTGATGTTTTATAACATGAACTGATTTGGTGAACATGAGTTTTGTGGACCATGGGAAAACGTGTTTTGATTTTATCGGTCCACTGTTCATATTTGAATGATTTCATACTATTACTCATGTTTTACGATATGCATGCAAGTTTGTGAAAACTGGAGGGTAAGATTGTATTTTGATAAATGTTTTTATAAGAGGTCATTTTTGTCCACTCACACCTTTTCTGTTTTGTGACCCTCCAGGCCGTGGTACGACGTTCGGGACTGATCGTGAGGCAGTGATAGCAGCAGAAATCCGCGCAAACATCCCTTGTCTGGCAAGCACTTAAAGGGAGTTTCGGACCTTTAGTTGACTTGTCAGACGGGAGCAGGACCGGTCACGGTTTTTGACGTCCAGTTGGGACGGGTCCTGTGAAATTGGTATCAGAGCATTTGGTTCTTGATTTCTGTTGATACGTCATGCCTCCGAGTCGTGCGTCCCGTACACGGTCTGAAGATGGGAGGGGCGAGAGTAGTGTTAGTAAAGGCCCAGATATTGAGCGTGCTCGACGGTTAGGAGCCACTGTGTTTCGTGGTGATTCGGGATCGGATGGTGCCGAAGATTGGCTTACTCGATTGGAAAGGATTTTTGAGGTCATGATATGTCCCCTAGAGGACATGGTACCCTTAGCCACTTTTCTTTTGGATGGCTATGCTTACATGTGGTGGCATAGTTTACGGTTGACTGGCTGGGATGCCCGTACCTTGGCATGGGATGCATTCCGAGAGCGATTTTTGGATCAGTTTTATCCTCGCTCATTTCAGAACGCTAAGGAGGTTGAGTTTCTCCAATTGCAGCAAGGGAATCGGTCAGTGGTCGATTATGAACAGCAATTTTTGCACTTATCTAGTTTCGCTCCTCTGTATGTGGCTACTGAGGAGGATAAGTGTCGAAGGTTTGAGCAGGGATTGAGGAATGAGTTACGAGGTGCTGTAACTGTTGGCTCGTATTCTACCCTGAGGGAGTTATCGGATGCTGCCATCCGAGTGGAGGCCACTATTTTACCTGTGCCAGAACAATCTTTGGGCTCTGGATGACGCCGAGAGCGTCAGGATATTGAACAGATGAGTCAGGAAACAACGAAGCGAGTTAGCCTTCATACCCTTGTGTCGCAACCCTCGGTAGGTGTTCATTCGGGTGGAACTTCAACCCAGTCGACAAGTAAGCGGCGTGGTGGGGCAAGTCACCTCAGCACTGCCACTTGTCACTTTTGTAGGAAACTTGGACATTTGCGAAGGAACTGCCCCGATCGACTTGACCGTGGATCAAAATAATTGTATTGATACATATTTTCGTGATACCTTGTAAATAGTTTGTATTGTCCATTTGTGTTGTAATATTGTATCATGTGTTTTGGGTGTGTCGGACTAGTGTGGGTCCGGATGGTTGTTTTTGTTCACAGTTTGGTTTATAACATGAACGGATTTGGTGAACATAAGTTTTGTGGACCATGGGAAAACTTGTTTTGATTTTATCGGTCCACTGTTCATACTTGAATGATTTCATACTATTACTCATGTTTTACGATATGCATGCAAGTGTGTGAAAACTGGAGCGTAAGATTGTATTTTGATAAATGTTTTTATAAGAGGTCATTTTTGTCCACTCACACCTTTTCTGTTTTGTGACCCTCCAGGCCGTGGTACGACGTTCGGGACTGATCGTGAGGCAGTGACAGCAGCAGAAATCCGCGCAAACATCCCTTGTCTGGCAAGCACTGAAAGGGAGTTTCGGACCTTTAGTTGATTTGTCAGACGGGAGCAGGACCGGGCACGGTTTTTTACGTCCAGTTGGGACGGGTCCTGTCAAGTTTTGCAAAACAAAACCGGACCGGCCAGTTTGAACCGGCCAGAGGAAGAAGACGAGCACTGTAGCGTGGCGCGTGAGGCCCACTCGTAGTGCATTCCCTAGGCATATGACGGTGCGTGGCAAGGAATTTGGGGGTGGTTCCAACATGTGAAATCATCTTTTCGTTGTAACGAACATTTTGGGACTGGTTTCGTGTCAATCGGACATCGTTTCGATAGGTTTTGGGCTGTCCGAAGGTTTAGGTTCGCATTTAAAAATAGTTAGAAAATCGGGAAAATTATGGGACTTCAATGGGAGGTTAATGAGGCTATTAGTAACCCTCTAAATGAATTTGGACAGGTTCGGGAATCCCGGAGGCGACGTTTGACCCAGGAGACGATTATGGCGCGCGTATTGAGGCGCGGCTTCGGACGGTCTGTTACTGGACCTTTCTATCGAATTCGATGCATGCATAAATGTTTTATAATTATTTTATTATATGTTTTGTGATGCCATGAGTGCATTGGTTTGTGGTAGCCTAGGATTTACGTATTTGCACGTATTTCAAGATTTCTGATTTTATACGATGCTTATACGTGCTAGGTTTTCAACGAGGGTTTGATAAATGGATTTCGTATTTGAAAATATGAAATCGGGCACAAGGCCCATTTGATTTATGAACTCTCGGACTTGGAGTCCATTTGATTTGATAAGGAATCAGACCTAGGGTCCATTTGAGCCATACGATCGGACCGAGGGTCTATTTTGTTTACGATTCGGACTTGAGGTCCTGTTGAGTTGTGGTTCGGGCTTAGGGCCCAGTTATTCGTGTTATCGGGCTTGAGTCCCAGTTTAGTTTGTGAAATGAGAATTCGGGCATGAGACCCAGTTGAACTGAGGATTTAGGCCGAGGCCTGTGAAATGGATTTGAATCTGATTCGAGGAATCCCGTTGAGATGAATCGGGTTTGAGACCCAGTTGAAATATGATTTTAAGAAAAGAAAGAAAGTACTTGAAATGAATGAAGCCTCCATATGTTTATATGGTCTCCTCCAGCGACGACCTGGAGAGTCACGATCAATAGACCAGAGTGGGTATCCCCATAGGGATCCCGTTCCAAGAGTGGTGGTTACTTATTATGATGTGGTCCCGGACCAGATTCCAGAGAGATATGTGGACTAGATCCAGAGAGAGAGCTCGGACTAGATCCAGTGATTGAGCCTCCCAGATGGAGATTCCTGGGAGAAGACTCGGAGTGAGACCACGAGTAGTGTGCACACTAGATAGATTGATTGATATTGTGACTACATCGGGGATGTGTTCCCTAGGGGCTGTGTGCCCCGAGTTGGCATCTTCTCGGAAGTGCCTTTGATGGGTCATACGTATGTCGGTACATATGTGGTTCTGATGGAAAGTGGTTTTAGGGCGAAGGCCCTGTGTTTCATGTTTTAGAAAGTGATTTGGGGCAGAGACCCCGTATTCTGTGTGTTTGGTATTTCATTTGGAAAGGTTCTAGGCTGAGTTCCCACAGGAAATGGTTGATGGTTTTGGGTTGTGATTTCGGGTGGGGGACCCAAATGGATTTACGGTTCATGACGGTTTATGGGGCCGAGCATGAACCCTTGAATGATTTTGAGAATGTTTTCAATTGGTTTTATGAATGTTTAATAAAGGTTTTTTGGAATACATGCGTATGTTTTTATGAAGGGCATAAATGTCTTTATGCAAAAATGTTTTTAATAAAATATTATTTTGTCCACTCACAGTTTTCGTTTTTTAAATGCCCTTCAGGTTGATCGCGGATGCGGGCTGTAGCAGAGACGTGACATCATACTGCTCCTCCTACGATCCTGACGCACTCTGATAGCCCCGACGAGGGCTAGAGTTGGAATTTTCCCTGGTCTGACACGTGGTGTCAGATGGGATCAGGCGGGTCCCACGTTAATCCCAGGGGATTCGGGGCCGGTCTTGACATCTCCGGCCACCGTTGTCCATGGTTCCAAGTCCTATGAACTCTCCTGACCTTCCAGATCATCACCCAATTAATCAAATCGATCGATAACTAATAATTCAAGAGTTGTCATTTTCGAATTTAAGCAAAAGTTTACGGGTTCTACCTGAAATCGCCGTCGTGGCTCCACCGTGGCCACCACCACGTTCATCTCAAGCCCCCCTTCCATTCTTTCTTCACAACCTATTGCCAAAAGATGAGGATTGAAGGTATGAGGTAGGTGGTTCCTCACGGCTTCTCGTACTCTGTTTTCTCACTGTTGCAAAACCGCCGTCCAAGACAGCTTCTCTCGGTGGCACCACCTCCCTCCCCATCACCTAATCTCTCTTTTATACTCACACGACAAAGGCAAAGGAAGGGGTTTAGAGATAGTGGAAGGGGTTGGGGTTAACAGTCCTCTGTTTTCTCTCTGGGTTCTTCCCAATTGTGCAACCGTCTCCCTTTGTTTTTCAAACATTTTGAGTCGGTTGAGAAAAGTTCCACAAGCCTCTAGAGATGGGACAAGTGTCCCAATCTCATGAAACAACCATCACAAGGCAGCCAAATGTCCACTTAACACTGGCACAGATCCCTAGCCTCATAACGAAACCGTCTGACGTCCGATGATAGCGTGCCGCCTGTCGTTGTATTCAGAGGAACGAGACCTACCTAACGGTCCTAGAAATGCGTGAAAAGTCCATGTCGTTTGAAAAGTCAACAAATTGCCCCTTTTAACCAAATTACCAAAATACCCTCAACCTTCCAAACGTCATAACTTTCTCCTTGAATGTCAGAATCGGACGTGCCACCTGTCTATGAACTCGTGATGTTACAAAGTACGTCACAGTCATCGGTCAAATTCCATTTGACCGTCCGAACGAAAAGTCAACATTTTTGCCCATTCTAGGGGCATAATAGTCATTTCGCACCATCCGTTCGAAAGCACCCAACTAATCACCGATTAACTTCACTAATCCGTCATTAACCACTAATCTAATTCCTATTTCCAGGACGGGTCGTTACACCTTGGTCGCTAATCCCACCTTGATGCCAAGATAGGGGGCAGACCCTTCTACAATCTTTTGGTTGACAACTTCTACAACCAAGATGGAGCAGGAGCTAGAATCTTCATCATCACCCTAGATAAATTAATGATGGAATAGGTAATCTAATTCGAATTCAAAGCTTCCAATAATGAAGCTAAATATGAAGCAATAATCTGCGAATTAATACTCAGTAGGGAGTTGAGAGTCAAGAAGATTACGATCCATTCTGACTCATAACTAATCACTAATCAGTCCACTGAAGAATACGTAGTGCGTGATGCAAGAATGCTCAAATACAACAATAAGGTTCAGGAGTTACTAGCAAGCTTCAAAGTCTCCATCATCCACCAACATCCAAGAGCTGAAAATGCACAAGCTGATGCACTAACCAACTTGGCGTCATCACTTGACCATCAATTCAAACACTCGATCTCGATTGAGTACCTTGAAAAATGCACCTTAGAGATTAAGGAAGTCAAAGTAAGGCAAGTGGATCCATCTCCTGGTTGGCAAGATCCGTTCATTAACTACCTAGAAAATAGAGCACTTCTTGATGATCGATTCGAGGCCGCTCGCAAAATTCCAATGAAGGTCCTGTGATATTACCTTCATCAGGGTGATTTTTTTTCCGAAGCTTTACTGGATGATGAAATCATCTAAAAACACTTCAATTATTTATAGAAATTCAAGAAGGACAATGCGGCAACCATTCAGGGGTAAGGTGACTAGCGTAAAAGACACTTAGTGCTGGATTGTATTAGCCAACTTTTCACAAAGACGCACTGAAATACTCTCGAGCATGCGAAAAATGCCAAAGGTTCAAACCAAGCCACTTGGCACTACCCGAGGAGCTCCTTGCAAATGAGTCCATGATCATTCATGAAATGGGGCATAGACATTGTAGGGCCTTTTCTCAGCACCCTGCCGCCAAATCGGAAGTACTTAATCATTGCCACCAGCTACTTCACCAAATAGGTGAAGGCTAAGGCTTTAGCCACCATCACTCAGGGCTGCATACAAAAATTCATCTAGTGTTAAATCATATGCCAATTCAAACTTCCCAAAGTCATTGTAACACATTATAGAACCTAATTCATTGTTGGTGCATCTAAGGAATTCTTCGAATCATAGAAGATAAAACAATTTACTTCAACCTCATATTACTCCCCAGGGAATGGCCAAGCCGAGGCAACTAACAAGACCATCAAGAAGCGAATTGATGAGAAAAAAAGGACTAAGGGAGGAACACCTGGATGTCTCCTTATGGGCTTATCACATGACTCCATGTAATGCAATTGACGAATCTCAATTCATGCTAGCCTTTCGGTGTCATTCCCCATGTATGAGTGATAACACTCAAACTACGCATTAAATTAAACACGTAATTTGAGTATTATCCAATTTAAACCCTTTTTGTGTAGTTGTAGTATTGGTAAATAGAGATCGTTCTTAACCGAGGAAATTAGGGAACATTAGTAATATGTTAGTGAGAAAGAATAATGAATAAATTAATAAATTAATAAATGCAATAATGAATTAAAAAATAAAAAAAATTAAAGAATAAATGAATAAATGAATTAAAAAATTAAAGAATAAAGAATAAAAGAATGAAAGAATGAAAGAATAAAGAATTAAAGGGGATTTGAAAAGATTTTTAATCTAAACTACATTTTAACTAATAATTAAATTTAAATTAATAATTATAATAATTAAACTACTCCTAAAATAGACTTCTTTGAAACACAATTTTTACCAACACTTTACATTTTGCTCATATTGAACCAATCACAAAGTTCTACCTTCATCATCTCAAGTACATGCATACGTTTTCATTATTATAAATGTATCAACCATTACATGCCGACATGAAAATCTCTTCAATCAAATACTAAGTGCACCGACAGCAGCCGACACTTAGTATCAAATTGAAGTATAAAACACTAAAACTTATGAAATAAACGAAATTTAGAAAGTAAAACACATGGAGATTGTATTCATATTCTCAAACATTTAGAAGGCATAAAATTGTATCTAAAAGAGAAGTCAAAGAAGTTAAAAGGAAAATCTAAGAACAAAAATTAAAAGAAAACATAAGAATAAAATTAAAAGAAGTTACATATGGTCCCCAAAAATGAATCTATACAGAGAAAAAGATGAACTAAACATGGAACTACAAAAGAAAGAAAATGAACTAACTAAAGAGAAAAAATGGGGGAAATGGGGATAATTGGGGACCCTAAACAAGTGAAATGACCTCCATATTTATAGAGGGAGTGCCAAAATTCAAATAAAAAATACAAAAAAAATATAAATAAATAAATAAAATGAAGAAATGATGAATGAAAGGTGATTTTGGGCTGAAATATAGCTGAAAATGTGCAAAAGTGGAGCAGGTTTGGAGTGGTTTGGTGCAGAAAATGACTCGGCAGGTGCAGGCTGAAAACCAGACAATGATATCACCGACAGGTGGCTGACAGGAAGTTGGTGGAGTTGGTGAGGAGCAACTAAAGAGAGCCGGAGGACTCAGTGGCTGATGTGCTGACATGGAGGTGATCTTCGGTGCACGCGTGTCGACAGAGGAAGGTATCATTGGTATGCGCGTGCCGAACAAGAGGAGAGGAGCTCGGCCAGCTCTGGGCCCTGTGACTGGGCCGTGGTTTCTTGGGCCGTGCGTGGGCTAGGCTGCACATATTGGGTTTGTGGGCTTATTGATTGTGCTGCAAACTTGGATTGGGCTTCTGCAAAATTTTTTAAATGGATTTAAATAAATCTATCAAATTTTGTCCATAATTTCTTCGTTTGAGCTCCGATCGGGACGATTCTTTCGCATAAACGCTCTAAATTCCAAACTTTATTTAATTCTACAAAAATTCCAAAAAATATATTATTTTCTCCAATTTTAATTATTTTAATAATAAAAGATAAATATAAAGGGTATAAAATAATATAAAATAATGCTTAATTGAAGACCTATCAAATACCCCCACACTTAAACTTTGCTAGTCCCTAGCAAATACTAAAATTAAATTAAGAATTTAAAACAACTAAGCTTTTAACCATTTGTCTCAAAGTTTAATTATTATAATCATGACATAAAAGATTTTCACTTGAAGGCATTTAAGTATACGGAATTCAAGAGTTAATACATGGTAACAAAATGTTTCAACAAATAAGACAATGAGTAAACTTGGTAAAATGGATATCAACATGAATACAACAAGTATGAATCAACTCACAAGGATATGCACTCATAAATTCACTCAATTTGTAAGGGTTTGTGTTTTCACTCAAAGTAGGTTAGAAAAGATGCTCACCTAATAGAAATGAAGTACTTTTGCAAAATCTCAAACAAACATCTCATGATAAAAATAAAATATACTTGCACAAATGAACCAAAACCATAAGCGTACTGACAGGACCCGTCCCAATCCCACTGGGACCACCCGGGGACGTGACCCGCTCCCGTCTGACAATGACTCTAAACATACCAAAATTACCCTTAAATAAAAACCGAAGACTTAAATAGATAGATAACGTACAACCACAGTGTTCAAAGTGATACTGTTAGACAAGGGAAAGTAAAATACAACATGTGAGCACAATAGTCAGAGTACATTTATTCGGTGCTCAACCTACCCACAAGTGGGTGTACAAGTGCACAGCTAGGCAAACTAAACCTCTGCCTCCTCCTCCGGGTCCTCCTCCTCTATTTCCGTGTCAGGGTCTGGAGGGGTCAGTAAAACAAGGGTGAGTGGGCCAAAAATAACAGTTTAGAAGTCAATTTAATAATAAAATAATCATAAGGTTTTACCCCTCCGTTTTCCAAATCTTGCATGCAGTGAAAACATAATATCATAACCATAAAACCACAATAATAATCGAAAGGAGAAACTAACATATCAGTGCACTGTAAAACCCAACCCAAATGATGTCACGGTTCTAAGGCTACGCGTTGCCACTCAGGGTCTCACACCCGAGACTCTCTAGGTACATCAGCTCCCGGTATCCCGGTCACTGCCCGAGGTATATGAACATGCCTTCCTGAGAGTAAGCAGCCCAACGGGGGTCAACTCCACTCAGTCAGGGCCCCGTGACTACTCCAGGGTCCACCCAGGCCAACGACCCTCCCTGGAGGAGACAATATACACAGGTAGGAAAGTACAGTACAATAACAGTATAGTTTGCCCTATGTCCCCCGGACAGCCCAAACAAAATCCACATATAATCCAGACGGGTCTCATGCCCAAAACATTGTAATAGCATATATAAACAGTTCATAAGACTCATCGAAATCATAAGTGGAAATAGTAAAACAGTTTATGCATGCAAGCCTTTTATAAATCAAACAGCCCACTCACACTCGGTCCTTGCTGCTCAACGATCTCTAAAACCTGTATTTTTATACCTGAGGGTTACTTAAGGACCCTATAACATCAATACCAAGACCCTAGAACAGATCCGCCTCAAAATTGCATCCCGGGCACTATTCCCGGTGCTTCAAACCCCATTTTGACTAACATAACGATCTCCGATCGACACGAAACCACCTCCATTGGATCCGTATCGTCGAAACCTTGAAAATGGTACCGGCCCCACCAAAATCATTGTTCACACGCGCCCCCACGCTCCTGGTCAACGCGTGGGTCAACGCTGCTATAGTACTGTTAACGTCAGCAGTGACGTCATGCTGACGTGATCACTGACACTTGTCAGGTGACACATGGCATGTTCTGATTGGTCCCTGGTCTGACAATATCTGACAGGATGACGTCATCATGAAGTCAGAAGTGACGTCAGCATGATGACGTCATCATGCTACAGTACCGGGTCAGACCCGTTTGACTGGAACCGGGTCGCCGTCGACCCACGGCTTGACCTGATTCCACCGTACGATTCCGGCCACCATTTTCGACGGGGTTCATCCCTATAGGGTCGTCTAGGTCTGTTCTATGGTTCTACAACCTCAAAATAGAAAGAAAACGGGAAGGAACTCACCAGTTCGTCACTGAAACTCACGGCCAAAGTCCGATCGTCTTCTCCGGCGATCCACGCCGTCTCAGTCGTCCAACCTGGTCCCAAACAGCTCGTCTCTCACCCTAGGACATGTCTATAACTAATAAATCGATTTCCTAGCATTAAAACACGTTGGTTCGAAACAGGGGAGTAAAAACGGGTTCTCGGGTTTTCGACCTTACCGCCGCCGTGTCGCCGCCGCAGGCCACTCCGTCGTCTAGTTATGCTCATGGGGTCCTCACGGTGCAGACTGGAGCTTCCCTTGCGTCGAGGTGCGGTGGATATCGTGGTTTGCTTCTTGGACCCGATTCCTTAGCGTTTCGGGTCTGTGTTTTGGACGGGATTTTCAGGCGGGGAAATGGGCTGGTGGTCGCCGGTGTTGCACGGTGATGATGAGTAGATGATGGCGGTGCTGCTGGTGGTTGGCTGGTGCGATGAGGGGTGTTGGTTCGATCGCCTGGTTTGAGAGAAAATGGAAGAAGAAGCACGGGTTAGGGGGGGCTGAATGTGTTTGTGTGTGTTTGGGAGAAAAACAGACAGAGATCGTGCATGAATAAGGAAAAATCAGAAGAAATGGAAGGCTAGGATGCATTTGGGCAGAAGATCCAACGGCTGGGATCAAATGGAGGGAAAAATAAATGAATATAAAATGAAGGAATAGTGTATGTTGCTTTATAGGAATAGTATGGGCTTGGATGGGTGACACTTGTCACCAATCCACTGGTTAGATTTAAATATTAGTTGGCACGGATTCCCATAATAAATTATTATTTTATTCCGTTGTTCTCGGTTCGTAAATTCCGCTAAAACGCTTCCTTGACCATAACTTCTTCATACGAACTCCGATTTTGGCGTGCCGCCTGTCTACGGATTCGTGACGTCCCGACCTACGTCATAGTCATGGGTCAAAGTCCAAATTGTTTCCCGGGTCAAAAGTCAAAGTTTCCCCCCCTTCAGGGGCAAAATAGTCTTTTTACATTAAAATATTATTATTCTCGGTTCGGGTCGTTACACGTACTCAAGTGATTGACTCAACTAATCAAAATTTACCATCTTAAGGATCATAAGGTCATTACGAAGGTTGTAATGGGGCTAGTTTAGAAGCAAGGAAAATACAGGACAATTGGTATTCAAATTCCTTCCAAGACTCAATGGATTCCCAAAACGTATCATAACTTCTCAACCTTAGTGCAATGATATCAGTAATTCATCCCGTCGAACATAGGCCAAGTTTCATCATGTTGGGCCTCGTATTCATTCTTTGTGTTGGATTTACAAATTTAAAGGACTTAACTCAAACATTACATAATCAAACCTTATTACCTTGATAGAGATTCGAACTTTTTTTTTCTTCTTCTTTTTTTTAATAATTTTAATAATTTTTTTATTATTTTTTTATATCAAGGTAATAACATGTATCAATAATACAACACTATTTGAGTAAGTAAATCCACATAATACACATAAAAATCTTCAAAACATCATCATTTTTTCTTCACACTATCTTCATGTCTTCAACTGAGTCCTTGGAATAAGGGTAAAAGATGTCTATACTAAGCTCAAGTATTTAGATAATCATGGTGATGAAAAAAGGGCTTAATGTGGGCTCAAAGGAGTTAAAACTAAGGGGGTCGTAACTTGTTCTCACAAAATAGGGAACATGGATGTTTGAATTTATGGTGTTAACCCTAATACCTTATTCATGTCCAAAATCAGAGAGTTTATTGACTTAAAAGTTTTGAAAATCACATAGAATAAGTTCTAGTACTCTAGAGTTCACTAAAAACTATGTCAAGTAGTTATGACGCATATGTATATCAATTTAAACAAAGAACTTATGAATCACTCATCAAAGATGTATATTAAGTTCTAAAGCTCACATAAGGTTCATATGATTCTTACTTATCTTATCATGCTTGTTTATATGCCAATTTACATGCATTATCTTCAAGTTATAACACTTAATCACAAAATATTAACAAACAAATTCAAGTTGTAGTGATTATCTTTATGGCCATTAACAAGCGTTTCAAATCACGACATTAATCAAAACCTCGTAAAACATGAAAACCGTCCTTTCCTCGAAAAACGTGCAAATACCGTAAACCATCACAATCATAAATCAAATCATAGAATCACATATAAAAACATATTAAAAACATATATGCATGCATCATAAATTGGAAAGGACGGTTTTCACGTTTTACGAGGTTTTCATTAATGTCGTGATTTGAACTTGGTTTTAATGATAATCGGGATTTGAAATACGTTATGATTTCAAAGGAAGTAAAAGGATTTTGGAAAGGGTTTTCGGGCTTGAAGCCAGTTCAAAAGTGGTTTTCTGAAAGGTGATTTTAGGTTTCGTAATCGGACATGCTCCCAACGGGATGTTGGAAACTAAAGTTCCAACCATGTTGGAAACAGACATGCTCCCAACGGGATGTCAAGTCTACCCACTGGACTTCCTACCTCCTCAACTCACTTGGACAACCACGTGTCCGCAATTAATCTGTTATTGTTTCGTTCGCAAATCCCAACCTTTACAGGTTCAACACTCAGTTTTCTAAGTTCTCAATTATACCTTTTTATCCACTCATCGCTGGTTATCTCACCACTATTGGGACTTATCCCAACACATCACAATATTAACTGGATCCCATCCAGTCCATCACTCAACCACTACCGAATCTCAAAGACTGAACATATGTTCATCATGACGGAGTCACACCCCGACTTGTGGCTCATCGTCAACACCATTACCGACACTAGCACCAGCGCTAGTACCAGCACCAACACATTATCAACAACACTAGTATCAGCACCCATGCATCCATACTAGCATTGGCACAAAAGTACCAACCCACAAACATTCATACTTGCACACCGTGTGCAAATACGACAACCCTGGATCTCCGTTCATACCGACGACGATCCCGTACCTCACGACTATGGGTACCACCACTCTAACAATCCACATCAGGAAAATGAACGTTCCCTGAACGTCCCCTGATCCCCAAGTATTATAACCACACTAATTACCCTCGATAGCCAGTCATCTCCATATGACTTCCGACTAATTGTCATTGCTATCGAGATCCGCATCCATACCTCACACTAATACCCGATCCAACACGGGATTCCATAATTTATCTCAGAACCGTATCCGTAAATCGAATCCCATAGTTCTACCTAGACTCACCAGAGCCATCCACATGGTCATCCATGACCTCAGCCGCTCGTCGCAGCACAAGTTCTCATCCATTAGCCACAATTAAGGTTTACCTTTTTAATCCATCATCCACTAGGGTTCCACAATCACACCCTATGGTTCAACTGAACCAAACAGATCTCCGTAATATAATATATACAACCTGACCGACCCCGCGGTCTAGACATCGAATAGACGTCAAATCCAATCCTACCATCAACTCAATGTGGGTTCCACCACTAAGTCATCGACCAACTCCGATGAACCAACATCCCTCACACTAGAAACCACCACAAGGGTTCACATTTTAGACCATTACTCACATGAGGTTCCCCAAACCTGGCTGCACCTAGCAGCACAACAATTTAATATTACATGACCGAACCGACGGTCCCACAATACCAGTTCATCACAATCAACCCCACTTGGGTCGAATCACATTAAGGCACGGCGTATCAGGCCAATCACACTCCATCCACTATCCAAACCCAAAAACTATCTATCAGGTTGATAACGAATTGCAGCCCAAAGAGACATCACACCCTCGACCTGCGCACACAAAAGAGCAACCGTGCTTTGATACCAAGTTGACAGGACCCATCCCAATCCCCCCGGGATTACCATGGAATGTGCCCTGCTCCCGTCCAACCAGGGGTGTCAGACAAGGGATGACACAGAGCCACTGCCCAAACGGGGCATCCAGAGTGCGCAAGGATCGATGAAGGAGGTGTGCAATGTCCCAGTCTCTGCTGCAATCGCATCCGTGATCAACCTGAAGGGCATTAAAACCAAAAGCTGTGAGTGGACAAAACCAATAAGTTTATTAAACACATTTATAAGAGATTTATGCCCTCCAATAAAAACGTATGCATGCCACAAAAACCAGTAACCAAATACCAAGTGTGGGAACTCAGCCCAAAACTGTGAAATACCACAACTATACATAAACAACCATGTGGGTCACCACCCAAAACCATAAATGAACATCAATCCATTAAAATCATATAATCACAAATCCACCCGGAAGCCATTTCATTAATTCGTATTTTACCATTACCATCACCAGCATCCCTGATGCTAGACGTCCCTGACGTCATATCTCACGGTTTTATAAGCTACGCGTGCTGCCCGGGGTCTCTCCGGGTCCATATATCTGACATCCTTGATGTCTGACGTCCCAGACGTCAATCATAGCAATCCTGCTCCTGAGTCATCATACGGTCCGGCTGCTCCGTATGGTGACCCTTCGCAGGCAATGCACCATGACTTCCCAGTGTCCTAGACATCTGGAGGAGACCATCATATATCCTTGTATCAAGATGGTATATGGAAAAAAAATTTTATTAATTCATTTCACAACATCACAATGGGCCCTGCCCGAATTTTCCATAAAACAACACATTTCCATTTAGGGTCCCTGACCCGAAACCACAGTTATTAAATATAGGGCCCCTGACCCGAAATCATCATTTTAATCCAACTGGGCCTCATGCCCGACTTTATGAACCACTGGGCCCACGGCCCGATTTATAAACCAACTGGGCCCGCAGCCCGATTACGTACTCAAATGGACTCCAAGTCCGAGATTTCCAAAACAAGTGGGCCTCAAGCCCGAGTTCGTCTTTCCAATATAAAAACTGTTTTATCATATTATTTATTTAACCACAAGCACGCAAAACCACAAATAAACCGTTAATCCCGATACACGTGAAATACGGAAAACACCTCGAAATACGAGCAACATACCCGAAATCAATACTCACAAATACCATCATAGAAATTATGTATATAAACCATATATCACATTTAAGCATGCATAGGATTTATAAAACCAAAGTCCACTCACAAACCGTTTTAACGGTATGCCTCGATACGCGTGCCACCGGCCCTCCCGGGCCACACCACTATCACCGGGACTCCCAATCCTGTCCAAATCACATTAGAGGGTCACTAACCTCATCATTAACATCCTATCAAAGTCCCGTAATTTTCCCGAATTTTTACTTATTTTAAAACTTAATTTAAAACCTTCGGACATCCCGAACAATATCGAGACGGTGTCCGATCGACACGAAACCAATCCCAAAATGTCCGTTACATCGAATAGATTAAAAGTCATGTTGGAAATTTCCCCAAAATACCCTTCACGCGCCCCCACGCGCCAGGTCAACACTCAGGTCAACCCTGATGACGTCATGCTACAGTAACCGGGTTCTGAAACCGGGTCTGTAACCGGGTCGCCGTCGACCCACGGCTTGACCTGATCACAGATCGAGTTTCAGACCACCATTTTTTATACGGTTTGATCCTATGGACTCGTCATAACCTCTTCTACGGTTCTGTGACATCCAAACTCATTTTTAGGTTGATTAAACTACCAGAAATCTGACAGGAAAATCGGCTGAGAACTCAGGTCATCATCTCCGGCGACTCGTCGAGATTCCGGCCGTGGTTCATGGTCCAAAATGGTCGTCTAGGTTCCTAGGACATGTCTCAAAAACAACCAAACATTCATAACGTCAAAAACGGACGTTTCAAAGCAGGGAAGTAAATCGGGTCTTTACGGGTTTCTGGACTTACCGCCGCCGTGTCGCCGCCGTGGGCTGCCCAGTCGTGGTCTGAGTCGTCCTAAGGTCACACTGATCCTAACCCTACGTTGGTTCGAGTCCAGGTATGAAGGTTTGGATGGTTGGATCGATTTGGGCTGTTCGGGTTCCTCTCGGGTCTGTGGGTTTTCCGGCCGTGCAGGGTGGCCGTGAGGTGGTGCCGTCGTCTAGAGGTGGCTGGGGTCTGTCTGGAGGTGTCTGGTGTGTGAGGCTGGGCTGTGAGGTGGTGATGTGCATGATCAAGGAAGGAAACCGTGCTCACGGTTTTGAGGGAGAATGAAAATGGGAGTGTGAGTTGTCTGATCAAATACAAAGGAAGGAAATGAATCAACGGCCCAGATTCAATCTCAGTTTAAAATGAAGGGTGAGGATTCCATGAGAGGAAATGATTACCTACACCAATGGCCAACAAGAACCCCTGATTTAGGGAATGAAGGGGATGATGACATGTGTCACTCGTCAAGGGTCCAGATTGATTTGGATTAAAGTAATCAGATTTTCTTATTATAGTATTATTTTATTCCGAGTCTTGGTTAATCGTGATTGCGTCCGTGACCAATAACTTTTTCGTCGCACGTCCGATTTCGGCATGCCGCCTGTCGTTGGATTCGTATCGACGAAACCTACGTAACGGTCCTTAGCCCTCGTCCATCGGACCTCCCGGTCAAAAAGTCAACATTTGACCCCTAATAAGCCAAATTACCAAAATACCCCTCAACTTCCGAACCTCATAACTTTCTCTACGAATGTCGGAATCGAACGTGCCACCTATCTATGAACTCGTGACGTCCCGAACTACGTCACGGTCATCGGTCAAAGTCCATTTGACCGCCCGATCAAAAAGTCAACATTTTGCCCACGACCAGGGGGAAAACGGTCATTTTGCACAATTTGTCCGATTCCGCCCTACTAAGCACCGTTCAACCTCACTAATCGAGATTAGTCACTAAACTAATCCCGGAATTCGGGACGGGTCGTTACAATCTTCCCTCCTTAATAAATTTCGTCCTCGAAATTCCAACCTGCTCCAAACTCAAACGTACTTCCCTCCTTAGTTAGTTTCGCTCTCGAAACTCGACTACCCTGATTCCACAAACACCCCGCAGAAAGTGGAATCGACCACGCAGCACGTGTACACCCGTACACCAACTACTTAGACAAAACTTGTCTACACCCAAACGTACCACTAGTACTCAAAACGCAACGACTACATTCGACCCCGTCGAATGACTGAAACTACTTGTTTCGAATTTGACACCACTTGTTCAATCTACCGCTTTCGTTGACGCAACAACTCGACGGTTCCTTTCCCACTCCCACTAGGAGTCAGCTGACCCCACTCAACAATCTATGTTGACACATCCTGACAATCTGTCACCACACAGTTGTTGTCAGTCGAAAACTGACACTAGACTCACTCGTGGCTACACATGCCACCAACGTACTCGACTCACAAATATATCCTTACCGACATTTTCACCCGACTCGTGTGTAATTAAACACATTGGAATTACCATGACCCATTGCATAGTAATTTCCGGTCCACAACCAATCCCATGGTATCGGAACCAATCCGACTACCAACACGTTCACCGACACACCTCGGGTATATCCCGTATACCGTAACTAGACATCACAAGTCTACACGGTATTGTACCTCGAACCATGTACGAAGTACACACGTCTACCTAATAACCAGACTACAACCACCTAGGTCATAGCCGAACGCGTTCCAATAATGGAGTACGTTTGCCCAATCCAGCATGAGACAAATCAAAACTCCACCCAACATCTAGTTCCAATTCCGAATCTGAATCCGCAATTTCGTAAGAAATCCCGGATCCAAGCCCAGACATCACATTTTAATTCATATCCAAATCCGAATCCGAAATCATTATTCCGTAAGCTAGCATTTGGAATAATCATCCCGTACCCAAATCCGGAAATATACTTTCAAGTTCCAAAATCGAATCCTGAATCGTCACCCAGAAATTCGATTCCAAATCCCGAAATCTCGTTCACATTTACCAAGACACATCAAAACTGAACCTACCGGTTACCCGTTCAATACCTCCAATTGACTTCATAGGGAAGCCAATCCAACCTCCACACGTCTAAGATTGACAAAGTCCGACCAGTCGGAAACCTACTCACTCGAGTAAGATACCATACAGGCTCCACTTCGAAAAGAAGTTCAACCCCGTCATTTACGACTCACATACCAAAGTAAGAGTGATATACTCTCCTTCCTATCTGGATCATCAAGATCATGACTTAGATAGACACGGTGTCCCTGACTATAATGTCAACATCCTATATCGTCACAACGATCGACAACCAACTCCCACAACTAGACCGACCAGTCTACGACGAGACACGTCGAGACTGCGGATTCTCACCGATTACCTTGTATCAATCCTTGTCATTCCACCTAGGAAAAACCAAGGATGATCCAAAACAATGACTCCAATAATCATCCTATGTGGATGCAACAAAACTCACCGTACTCACCACACCATGTGACACAACATTGTCTGCCACCAAGCAGAAAATGAGAAATCCCGTTTACCTAATTTTGAATACGCAACTCCCCCTGATGACCCCACAACACACATGGGTTCACCAACCAATACACGCTCAACGTATTGGTAACTACAGTCGATGTCCGCCAGGGCAGAAAACACTAAGTCGATCCCAATGACTCCGGAATACCTATCACCAAAAACGAGCACCACTCTCGTTCCCTAATCATAACTCTCCTCAAAACTAAAGTTCCAACCATGTTGGAAACAGACATGCTCCCAACGGGATGTCAAGTCTACCCACTGGACTTCCTACCTCCTCAACTCACTTGGACAACCACGTGTCCGCAATTAATCTGTTATTGTTTCGTTCGCAAATCCCAACCTTTACAGGTTCAACACTCAGTTTTCTAAGTTCTCAATTATACCTTTTTATCCACTCATCGCTGGTTATCTCACCACTATTGGGACTTATCCCAACACATCACAATATTAACTGGATCCCATCCAGTCCATCACTCAACCACTACCGAATCTCAAAGACTGAACATATGTTCATCATGACGGAGTCACACCCCGACTTGTGGCTCATCGTCAACACCATTACCGACACTAGCACCAGCGCTAGTACCAGCACCAACACATTATCAACAACACTAGTATCAGCACCCATGCATCCATACTAGCATTGGCACAAAAGTACCAACCCACAAACATTCATACTTGCACACCGTGTGCAAATACGACAACCCTGGATCTCCGTTCATACCGACGACGATCCCGTACCTCACGACTATGGGTACCACCACTCTAACAATCCACATCAGGAAAATGAACGTTCCCTGAACGTCCCCTGATCCCCAAGTATTATAACCACACTAATTACCCTCGATAGCCAGTCATCTCCATATGACTTCCGACTAATTGTCATTGCTATCGAGATCCGCATCCATACCTCACACTAATACCCGATCCAACACGGGATTCCATAATTTATCTCAGAACCGTATCCGTAAATCGAATCCCATAGTTCTACCTAGACTCACCAGAGCCATCCACATGGTCATCCATGACCTCAGCCGCTCGTCGCAGCACAAGTTCTCATCCATTAGCCACAATTAAGGTTTACCTTTTTAATCCATCATCCACTAGGGTTCCACAATCACACCCTATGGTTCAACTGAACCAAACAGATCTCCGTAATATAATATATACAACCTGACCGACCCCGCGGTCTAGACATCGAATAGACGTCAAATCCAATCCTACCATCAACTCAATGTGGGTTCCACCACTAAGTCATCGACCAACTCCGATGAACCAACATCCCTCACACTAGAAACCACCACAAGGGTTCACATTTTAGACCATTACTCACATGAGGTTCCCCAAACCTGGCTGCACCTAGCAGCACAACAATTTAATATTACATGACCGAACCGACGGTCCCACAATACCAGTTCATCACAATCAACCCCACTTGGGTCGAATCACATTAAGGCACGGCGTATCAGGCCAATCACACTCCATCCACTATCCAAACCCAAAAACTATCTATCAGGTTGATAACGAATTGCAGCCCAAAGAGACATCACACCCTCGACCTGCGCACACAAAAGAGCAACCGTGCTCTGATACCAAGTTGACAGGACCCATCCCAATCCCCCCGGGATTACCATGGAATGTGCCCTGCTCCCGTCCAACCAGGGGTGTCAGACAAGGGATGACACAGAGCCACTGCCCAAACGGGGCATCCAGAGTGCGCAAGGATCGATGAAGGAGGTGTGCAATGTCCCAGTCTCTGCTGCAATCGCATCCGTGATCAACCTGAAGGGCATTAAAACCAAAAGCTGTGAGTGGACAAAACCAATAAGTTTATTAAACACATTTATAAGAGATTTATGCCCTCCAATAAAAACGTATGCATGCCACAAAAACCAGTAACCAAATACCAAGTGTGGGAACTCAGCCCAAAACTGTGAAATACCACAACTATACATAAACAACCATGTGGGTCACCACCCAAAACCATAAATGAACATCAATCCATTAAAATCATATAATCACAAATCCACCCGGAAGCCATTTCATTAATTCGTATTTTACCATTACCATCACCAGCATCCCTGATGCTAGACGTCCCTGACGTCATATCTCACGGTTTTATAAGCTACGCGTGCTGCCCGGGGTCTCTCCGGGTCCATATATCTGACATCCTTGATGTCTGACGTCCCAGACGTCAATCATAGCAATCCTGCTCCTGAGTCATCATACGGTCCGGCTGCTCCGTATGGTGACCCTTCGCAGGCAATGCACCATGACTTCCCAGTGTCCTAGACATCTGGAGGAGACCATCATATATCCTTGTATCAAGATGGTATATGGAAAAAAAATTTTATTAATTCATTTCACAACATCACAATGGGCCCTGCCCGAATTTTCCATAAAACAACACATTTCCATTTAGGGTCCCTGACCCGAAACCACAGTTATTAAATATAGGGCCCCTGACCCGAAATCATCATTTTAATCCAACTGGGCCTCATGCCCGACTTTATGAACCACTGGGCCCACGGCCCGATTTATAAACCAACTGGGCCCGCAGCCCGATTACGTACTCAAATGGACTCCAAGTCCGAGATTTCCAAAACAAGTGGGCCTCAAGCCCGAGTTCGTCTTTCCAATATAAAAACTGTTTTATCATATTATTTATTTAACCACAAGCACGCAAAACCACAAATAAACCGTTAATCCCGATACACGTGAAATACGGAAAACACCTCGAAATACGAGCAACATACCCGAAATCAATACTCACAAATACCATCATAGAAATCATGTATATAAACCATATATCACATTTAAGCATGCATAGGATTTATAAAACCAAAGTCCACTCACAAACCGTTTTAACGGTATGCCTCGATACGCGTGCCACCGGCCCTCCCGGGCCACACCACTATCACCGGGACTCCCAATCCTGTCCAAATCACATTAGAGGGTCACTAACCTCATCATTAACATCCTATCAAAGTCCCGTAATTTTCCCGAATTTTTACTTATTTTAAAACTTAATTTAAAACCTTCGGACATCCCGAACAATATCGAGACGGTGTCCGATCGACACGAAACCAATCCCAAAATGTCCGTTACATCGAATAGATTAAAAGTCATGTTGGAAATTTCCCCAAAATACCCTTCACGCGCCCCCACGCGCCAGGTCAACACTCAGGTCAACCCTGATGACGTCATGCTACAGTAACCGGGTTCTGAAACCGGGTCTGTAACCGGGTCGCCGTCGACCCACGGCTTGACCTGATCACAGATCGAGTTTCAGACCACCATTTTTTATACGGTTTGATCCTATGGACTCGTCATAACCTCTTCTACGGTTCTGTGACATCCAAACTCATTTTTAGGTTGATTAAACTACCAGAAATCTGACAGGAAAATCGGCTGAGAACTCAGGTCATCATCTCCGGCGACTCGTCGAGATTCCGGCCGTGGTTCATGGTCCAAAATGGTCGTCTAGGTTCCTAGGACATGTCTCAAAAACAACCAAACATTCATAACGTCAAAAACGGACGTTTCAAAGCAGGGAAGTAAATCGGGTCTTTACGGGTTTCTGGACTTACCGCCGCCGTGTCGCCGCCGTGGGCTGCCCAGTCGTGGTCTGAGTCGTCCTAAGGTCACACTGATCCTAACCCTACGTTGGTTCGAGTCCAGGTATGAAGGTTTGGATGGTTGGATCGATTTGGGCTGTTCGGGTTCCTCTCGGGTCTGTGGGTTTTCCGGCCGTGCAGGGTGGCCGTGAGGTGGTGCCGTCGTCTAGAGGTGGCTGGGGTCTGTCTGGAGGTGTCTGGTGTGTGAGGCTGGGCTGTGAGGTGGTGATGTGCATGATCAAGGAAGGAAACCGTGCTCACGGTTTTGAGGGAGAATGAAAATGGGAGTGTGAGTTGTCTGATCAAATACAAAGGAAGGAAATGAATCAACGGCCCAGATTCAATCTCAGTTTAAAATGAAGGGTGAGGATTCCATGAGAGGAAATGATTACCTACACCAATGGCCAACAAGAACCCCTGATTTAGGGAATGAAGGGGATGATGACATGTGTCACTCGTCAAGGGTCCAGATTGATTTGGATTAAAGTAATCAGATTTTCTTATTATAGTATTATTTTATTCCGAGTCTTGGTTAATCGTGATTGCGTCCGTGACCAATAACTTTTTCGTCGCACGTCCGATTTCGGCATGCCGCCTGTCGTTGGATTCGTATCGACGAAACCTACGTAACGGTCCTTAGCCCTCGTCCATCGGACCTCCCGGTCAAAAAGTCAACATTTGACCCCTAATAAGCCAAATTACCAAAATACCCCTCAACTTCCGAACCTCATAACTTTCTCTACGAATGTCGGAATCGAACGTGCCACCTATCTATGAACTCGTGACGTCCCGAACTACGTCACGGTCATCGGTCAAAGTCCATTTGACCGCCCGATCAAAAAGTCAACATTTTGCCCACGACCAGGGGGAAAACGGTCATTTTGCACAATTTGTCCGATTCCGCCCTACTAAGCACCGTTCAACCTCACTAATCGAGATTAGTCACTAAACTAATCCCGGAATTCGGGACGGGTCGTTACAATCTTCCCTCCTTAATAAATTTCGTCCTCGAAATTCCAACCTGCTCCAAACTCAAACGTACTTCCCTCCTTAGTTAGTTTCGCTCTCGAAACTCGACTACCCTGATTCCACAAACACCCCGCAGAAAGTGGAATCGACCACGCAGCACGTGTACACCCGTACACCAACTACTTAGACAAAACTTGTCTACACCCAAACGTACCACTAGTACTCAAAACGCAACGACTACATTCGACCCCGTCGAATGACTGAAACTACTTGTTTCGAATTTGACACCACTTGTTCAATCTACCGCTTTCGTTGACGCAACAACTCGACGGTTCCTTTCCCACTCCCACTAGGAGTCAGCTGACCCCACTCAACAATCTATGTTGACACATCCTGACAATCTGTCACCACACAGTTGTTGTCAGTCGAAAACTGACACTAGACTCACTCGTGGCTACACATGCCACCAACGTACTCGACTCACAAATATATCCTTACCGACATTTTCACCCGACTCGTGTGTAATTAAACACATTGGAATTACCATGACCCATTGCATAGTAATTTCCGGTCCACAACCAATCCCATGGTATCGGAACCAATCCGACTACCAACACGTTCACCGACACACCTCGGGTATATCCCGTATACCGTAACTAGACATCACAAGTCTACACGGTATTGTACCTCGAACCATGTACGAAGTACACACGTCTACCTAATAACCAGACTACAACCACCTAGGTCATAGCCGAACGCGTTCCAATAATGGAGTACGTTTGCCCAATCCAGCATGAGACAAATCAAAACTCCACCCAACATCTAGTTCCAATTCCGAATCTGAATCCGCAATTTCGTAAGAAATCCCGGATCCAAGCCCAGACATCACATTTTAATTCATATCCAAATCCGAATCCGAAATCATTATTCCGTAAGCTAGCATTTGGAATAATCATCCCGTACCCAAATCCGGAAATATACTTTCAAGTTCCAAAATCGAATCCTGAATCGTCACCCAGAAATTCGATTCCAAATCCCGAAATCTCGTTCACATTTACCAAGACACATCAAAACTGAACCTACCGGTTACCCGTTCAATACCTCCAATTGACTTCATAGGGAAGCCAATCCAACCTCCACACGTCTAAGATTGACAAAGTCCGACCAGTCGGAAACCTACTCACTCGAGTAAGATACCATACAGGCTCCACTTCGAAAAGAAGTTCAACCCCGTCATTTACGACTCACATACCAAAGTAAGAGTGATATACTCTCCTTCCTATCTGGATCATCAAGATCATGACTTAGATAGACACGGTGTCCCTGACTATAATGTCAACATCCTATATCGTCACAACGATCGACAACCAACTCCCACAACTAGACCGACCAGTCTACGACGAGACACGTCGAGACTGCGGATTCTCACCGATTACCTTGTATCAATCCTTGTCATTCCACCTAGGAAAAACCAAGGATGATCCAAAACAATGACTCCAATAATCATCCTATGTGGATGCAACAAAACTCACCGTACTCACCACACCATGTGACACAACATTGTCTGCCACCAAGCAGAAAATGAGAAATCCCGTTTACCTAATTTTGAATACGCAACTCCCCCTGATGACCCCACAACACACATGGGTTCACCAACCAATACACGCTCAACGTATTGGTAACTACAGTCGATGTCCGCCAGGGCAGAAAACACTAAGTCGATCCCAATGACTCCGGAATACCTATCACCAAAAACGAGCACCACTCTCGTTCCCTAATCATAACTCTCCTCAAAACTAAAGTTCCAACCATGTTGGAAACAGACATGCTCCCAACGGGATGTCAAGTCTACCCACTGGACTTCCTACCTCCTCAACTCACTTGGACAACCACGTGTCCGCAATTAATCTGTTATTGTTTCGTTCGCAAATCCCAACCTTTACAGGTTCAACACTCAGTTTTCTAAGTTCTCAATTATACCTTTTTATCCACTCATCGCTGGTTATCTCACCACTATTGGGACTTATCCCAACACATCACAATATTAACTGGATCCCATCCAGTCCATCACTCAACCACTACCGAATCTCAAAGACTGAACATATGTTCATCATGACGGAGTCACACCCCGACTTGTGGCTCATCGTCAACACCATTACCGACACTAGCACCAACGCTAGTACCAGCACCAACACATTATCAACAACACTAGTATCAGCACCCATGCATCCATACTAGCATTGGCACAAAAGTACCAACCCACAAACATTCATACTTGCACACCGTGTGCAAATACGACAACCCTGGATCTCCGTTCATACCGACGACGATCCCGTACCTCACGACTATGGGTACCACCACTCTAACAATCCACATCAGGAAAATGAACGTTCCCTGAACGTCCCCTGATCCCCAAGAATTATAACCACACTAATTACCCTCGATAGCCAGTCATCTCCATATGACTTCCGACTAATTGTCATTGCTATCGAGATCCGCATCCATACCTCACACTAATACCCGATCCAACACGGGATTCCATAATTTATCTCAGAACCGTATCCGTAAATCGAATCCCATAGTTCTACCTAGACTCACCAGAGCCATCCACATGGTCATCCATGACCTCAGCCGCTCGTCGCAGCACAAGTTCTCATCCATTAGCCACAATTAAGGTTTACCTTTTTAATCCATCATCCACTAGGGTTCCACAATCACACCCTATGGTTCAACTGAACCAAACAGATCTCCGTAATATAATATATACAACCTGACCGACCCCGCGGTCTAGACATCGAATAGACGTCAAATCCAATCCTACCATCAACTCAATGTGGGTTCCACCACTAAGTCATCGACCAACTCCGATGAACCAACATCCCTCACACTAGAAACCACCACAAGGGTTCACATTTTAGACCATTACTCACATGAGGTTCCCCAAACCTGGCTGCACCTAGCAGCACAACAATTTAATATTACATGACCGAACCGACGGTCCCACAATACCAGTTCATCACAATCAACCCCACTTGGGTCGAATCACATTAAGGCACGGCGTATCAGGCCAATCACACTCCATCCACTATCCAAACCCAAAAACTATCTATCAGGTTGATAACGAATTGCAGCCCAAAGAGACATCACACCCTCGACCTGCGCACACAAAAGAGCAACCGTGCTCTGATACCAAGTTGACAGGACCCATCCCAATCCCCCCGGGATTACCATGGAATGTGCCCTGCTCCCGTCCAACCAGGGGTGTCAGACAAGGGATGACACAGAGCCACTGCCCAAACGGGGCATCCAGAGTGCGCAAGGATCGATGAAGGAGGTGTGCAATGTCCCAGTCTCTGCTGCAATCGCATCCGTGATCAACCTGAAGGGCATTAAAACCAAAAGCTGTGAGTGGACAAAACCAATAAGTTTATTAAACACATTTATAAGAGATTTATGCCCTCCAATAAAAACGTATGCATGCCACAAAAACCAGTAACCAAATACCAAGTGTGGGAACTCAGCCCAAAACTGTGAAATACCACAACTATACATAAACAACCATGTGGGTCACCACCCAAAACCATAAATGAACATCAATCCATTAAAATCATATAATCACAAATCCACCCGGAAGCCATTTCATTAATTCGTATTTTACCATTACCATCACCAGCATCCCTGATGCTAGACGTCCCTGACGTCATATCTCACGGTTTTATAAGCTACGCGTGCTGCCCGGGGTCTCTCCGGGTCCATATATCTGACATCCTTGATGTCTGACGTCCCAGACGTCAATCATAGCAATCCTGCTCCTGAGTCATCATACGGTCCGGCTGCTCCGTATGGTGACCCTTCGCAGGCAATGCACCATGACTTCCCAGTGTCCTAGACATCTGGAGGAGACCATCATATATCCTTGTATCAAGATGGTATATGGAAAACAGTTTTTATTAATTCATTTCACAACATCACAATGGGCCCTGCCCGAATTTTCCATAAAACAACACATTTCCATTTAGGGTCCCTGACCCGAAACCACAGTTATTAAATATAGGGCCCCTGACCCGAAATCATCATTTTAATCCAACTGGGCCTCATGCCCGACTTTATGAACCACTGGGCCCACGGCCCGATTTATAAACCAACAGGGCCCGCAACCCGACTTATAAACCAACTGGGCCCGCAGCCCGATTACGTACTCAAATGGACTCCAAGTCCGAGATTTCCAAAACAAGTGGGCCTCAAGCCCGAGTTCGTCTTTCCAATATAAAAACCGTTTTATCATATTATTTATTTAACCACAAGCACGCAAAACCACAAATAAACCGTTAATCCCGATACACGTGAAATACGGAAAACACCTCGAAATACGTGCAACATACCCGAAATCAATACTCACAAATACCATCATAGAAATCATGTATATAAACCATATATCACATTTAAGCATGCATAGGATTTATAAAACCAAAGTCCACTCACAGACCGTTTTAACGGTATGCCTCGATACGCGTGCCACCGGCCCTCCCGGGCCACACCACTATCACCGGGACTCCCAATCCTGTCCAAATCACATTAGAGGGTCACTAACCTCATCATTAACATCCTATCAAAGTTCCGTAATTTTCCCGAATTTTTACTTATTTTTAAACTTAATTTAAAACCTTCGGACATCCCGAACAATATCGAGACGGTGTCCGATCGACACGAAACCAATCCCAAAATGTCCGTTACATCGAATAGATTAAAAGTCATGTTGGAAATTTCCCCAAAATACCCTTCACGCGCCCCCACGCGCCAGGTCAACACTCAGGTCAACCCTGATGACGTCATGCTACAGTAACCGGGTTCTGAAACCGGGTCTGTAACCGGGTCGCCGTCGACCCACGGCTTGACCTGATCACAGATCGAGTTTCAGACCACCATTTTTTATACGGTTTGATCCTATGGACTCGTCATAACCTCTTCTACGGTTCTGTGACATCCAAACTCATTTTTAGGTTGATTAAACTACCAGAAATCTGACAGGAAAATCGGCTGAGAACTCAGGTCATCATCTCCGGCGACTCGTCGAGATTCCGGCCGTGGTTCATGGTCCAAAATGGTCGTCTAGGTTCCTAGGACATGTCTCAAAAACAACCAAACATTCATAACGTCAAAAACGGACGTTTCAAAGCAGGGAAGTAAATCGGGTCTTTACGGGTTTCTGGACTTACCGCCGCCGTGTCGCCGCCGTGGGCTGCCCAGTCGTGGTCTGAGTCGTCCTAAGGTCACACTGATCCTAACCCTACGTTGGTTCGAGTCCAGGTATGAAGGTTTGGATGGTTGGATCGATTTGGGCTGTTCGGGTTCCTCTCGGGTCTGTGGGTTTTCCGGCCGTGCAGGGTGGCCGTGAGGTGGTGCCGTCGTCTAGAGGTGGCTGGGGTCTGTCTGGAGGTGTCTGGTGTGTGAGGCTGGGCTGTGAGGTGGTGATGTGCATGATCAAGGAAGGAAACCGTGCTCACGGTTTTGAGGGAGAATGAAAATGGGAGTGTGAGTTGTCTGATCAAATACAAAGGAAGGAAATGAATCAACGGCCCAGATTCAATCTCAGTTTAAAATGAAGGGTGAGGATTCCATGAGAGGAATTGATTACCTACACCAATGGCCAACAAGAACCCCTGATTTAGGGAATGAAGGGGATGATGACATGTGTTACTCGTCAAGGGTCCAGATTGATTTGGATTAAAGTAATCAGATTTTCTTATTATAGTATTATTTTATTCCGAGTCTTGGTTAATCGCGATTGCGTCCGTGACCAATAACTTTTTCGTCGCACGTCCGATTTCGGCATGCCGCCTGTCGTTGGATTCGTATCGACGAAACCTACGTAACAGTCCTTGGCCCTCGTCCATCGGACCTCCCGGTCAAAAAGTTAACATTTGACCCCTAATAAGCCAAATTACCAAAATACCCCTCAACTTCCGAACCTCATAACTTTCTCTACGAATGTCGGAATCGAACGTGCCACCTGTCTATGAACTCGTGACGTCCCGAACTACGTCACGGTCATCGGTCAAAGTCCATTTGACCGCCCGATCAAAAAGTCAACATTTTGCCCACAACCAGGGGCAAAACGGTCATTTTGCACAATTTGTCCGATTCCGCTCTACTAAGCACCGTTCAACCTCACTAATCGAGATTAGTCACTAAACTAATCCCGGAATTCGGGACGGGTCGTTACATTGTGTCATGTGCAAATCAGACGGGAGCGGGGTTTAAAAATAATAAATGAACATGTATAAAAATAAATGAACAAGTATAAAAATAAATGAACAAGAATAAAATAAATAAAAATAATATACAAGTATAATATGAACATGTATAAAGATAAACATTATGAACAAGTATAATATGTACATGTATAAAAATAAAAATAAACAAATATAATAAGAACAAATATAAAATAAACAAGTATAAATAATATAAATAAGTATAGTAAGAAAATTATGAACAAACATAATATTAACAAAAGTAAAAATTATAAAAAAAGTATAATATACACAATTTATATACATACACTAACAAATTAAAAATGATTTTCAATTTCCCCGGCAACAACAAAAAATTGATAACGCTCAACCTACGCATTAAATTAAACACATAATTTGAGTATTATGCAATTTAAACCTTTTTTGTGTTGACGTAGTATTGGTAAACAGGGATTGTTTATAACCGGAGAAATTAGGGAACATTAATAATGTATTAGTGAGAAAGAATAATGAATAAAAGAATAAATTAATAAATGAATTAAAGAATAAAGAATCAAAGAATCAAATAATAAAGAATTAAAGGAGGATTTGAAAAGATTTGTAATCTAAACTATATTTTAACTAATAGTTAAATTAACAATTAACAATTACAATAATTAAACTACTCCTAAAATAGACTTATTTCAAACACAATTTTTACCAACACTTTACATTTTGCTCATATTTAACCAATCATTAAATTCTACCTTTATCATCTCAAGTACATGCATATGTTTTTCATTATTATAAATGCATCAACCATTAATGTGCGTCAAACACTTACAATATGATACACCTTAAGTTTGTGATTAAATGCACCGAAAACGGCCGACATGAAAATCTCTTCAATCAAATGCTAAGTGCACCGACAGTGGCTGACACTTAGTATCAAATTGAAGTATGAAGTATTAAAACTTATGAAATAAATGAAATTTATAAAGTAAAATACATGGAGATTGTATTCACGTTCTCAAACATTTAGAAGGCATAAAATTGTATCTAAAAGATAAGTCAAAGAAGTTAAAAGGAAAATCTAAGAACAAAAATTAAAAGAAAACATAAGAATAAAATTAAAAGAAGTTACAAATGGTCCCAAAAATGAATCTATAAAGAGAAAAAGATGAACTAAACATTGAACTACCAACGAGAGAAAATGAACTAACTAAAGAGAAGAAAGGGGAAAATGGGGACAATTGGGGACCCTATATAAGTGAAATGGCCTCCGTATTTATGGAGGGAGTGCCAAAATTCAAATAAATAAATTAAATATAAATAAATAAATAAAATGGAGAAATGATGAATGAAAGCTGATTTTGGGCTGAAATATAGCTGAAAACATGCAAAAGTGGAGCAGGTTTGGAGTGGTTTGGTGCAGGAAATGACTAGGCAGGTGCAGGCTGAAAATTAGGCAATGATATCGGTGGCAGGTGGCTGACAGAAAGTTGGTGGAGTTGATGAGGAGCAGCTAAAGAGAGCAGGAGGACTCAGCGGCTGACGCGCTAACACGAAGGTGATCTTCGGAGCATGCGCGTCGAACGAGAGGAGAGGAGCTCAACCAGCGCTGGTCGAAAGGTTGTGACTGGGCTAATGCGCAGGAATTGGACTGTGGTTTCTTGGGTCGTGCGTGGGCTGGGCTGCGCAGATTGGGTTTGTGGGCTGATTAAAATGGATTTAAGTATATTCACCAAATTTCGTCTATAATTTCTTCGTTTGAGCTCTGATCGGGACGATTCTTTCTCCAAAACGCTCCAAATTCCATGCTTTATTTAATTCTACAAAAATTCAACAAAAATATTATTTTCTACAATTGTTAATTATTTTAATAATAAAATAAAAATATAAAGGGTATAAAATAATATAAAATAACGCTTAATTGAAGACCTATCAATGAGTCGTACTTGTGCCATTTATTGAGCTTGATGAAGTTGTCATCAATTTTTTCAACCTCAAAATGTCTCTAGACTTAAGCGAGGGACTTCAGGAACTAGTCATCAAGCACATATTGAACAATCAAAAGCAAGTTCAGAATTTTTACAGCAAGAATGCCCAGATTCGGAACTTCCTTCCAGGTGATCCTGTCCTCAAGAAAAGGTTCACGACACCAAATCAATCTAGATACCAAAAACTAAAATCCACATGGAAATACCCTTATCACATCTACCAAGTAGGCAGAAACAGAAGCTATGTTTGGAGACCATGGACGGAAAATTGGTGAGTGGTGCCATATGATTGCTCAACACTTAAGGAAATATGTGTAAGTTAAGGCTATGCCTAGCCCACCAAGGATGGCACTATGCCAGCAATGCATGGCCCTGAGCTAACTTTCATTTCGAGCTTTATGCATTTTAAATTTAAACCATCAATAAAATTATCTATTCATAATTTAATTTAGGTTATCATAAGCTTGAAAAAATTAGTCTTCTTCCGCAGAAGCAACCAAAGTCTTCGTTCTACGAAGCAATTGAGTCTTCTTCTTGAGAAGCGATCAAAACCTTAGCCATGTGAAGCAATTAAGCCTTCTCATTGAGAAGCAACCAAGCCTTCTTCTATATAAGCATGAAAAACCTTCTTATAGAAAAAGGATCAAAACCCTTGCACTTGCAAGGTATAAAAGCCTTCCCAAAGAAGCAAAAAGCTTTAGGTCCAAATGCTTAGAAAAGTCTCAAGGATATCTAAGTTGAGACAAAACATCCAAACCACAGTCTTTTGTGCAAAAACCGTCACTTGCCAGGCAAAATTCAAGATTCATCACTCATACTTATAGAATAAGCTAGGTATCATTAGAAAGGATCTCGTCTTCTTGACATTATCTGTGCCACCCCAATCCGAGATATGACGAATCTAAAATGTCCATTTTACTAAGGCATGGTCAAACACGCAACTTTACACAATGGCATGCCTTTTGACCTGACTTGAGAATTCAATTTGCAATCTTTCAAAACAAGCCACATGGATTGGAAAGATATGGACTGTCGACTTTGTAACGCTATAAAGAACAACCAATTTGGAGAAGAAATGAATTATACGTGTGCAAAATCATGAAATATGGCAAAAAAAAAAAGTCGCGATGCATGCTACCTAATTCTAAAATTCACCATAAATTCAGTTCTTAACTTTTTGAAAAAATCGTTATAGCATTGGAAAGATGTGGGTGTTAGCTTTCTAATTCTGACTACCTAAAATTAATAATTGACAAATCGTTGAATAGAGGTCAAGACCGCATGTTTGTGCACATGACCTAACTTCAAATAATTGTAAAAATTCAATTCTCAGCCTTTCTTTAGAAAGGCCAACGAAATTAGAAATGTATGGAAGCCAGCTTTTCAACTTAACTGGAATGACACGGAGGACAAAGCTGCCATAAGATGCAGGAATTGTAAATCAACATTTAACTTTAAAATCTTTTATTAAGGGTTCAAAAAATTAAGTTGGCAATTCACAAGTTGGAAGCTCAACTTTTCGCTAAAAGAAGCTACTTCTACGAAAAAAAGAGGCTTACAAAAAATTTAAACTAAATCGTTCGTATGCACTAAACCTCTAGTTGAAAGGATCAAGCTGCTTCGCATCAGAAGGCACCATGAAGTTATTTTGACTCCTAAGTGCTTCCTCCATCATGATCTTCGTCATCTCAAAGGCCTCTGCAAGATTCTTAAGATAAAATAAATGCTTTAAGACCACTTTGAAAATGAAGATAGCTCGCAATATATTCAAAACGGAGTAATTATTCAGCAACCAACAATCTTTGCCACAAATCCTCCTCAGATTCCCAGTGATTGGAAATAATGGTGTTAGCATGATGGGTCTCCATGTCAGCTACCAGCAAAGATTGTGGGGAGTACCTCCTTGGAAAATAAGGCTCATATCGTGTTCTCCAATTCAAAAACTTTCGCATGTGTTACTTCAAGTTCCTTCGCTAAGCCGGCCATGCGTATATTGGAGCTATTTAACTCCTTCAATGAGGAATTAGAGTTTTAATTAATAACTTCTAATTCACTTTTGACAAGAAGATTCTATTTCCGAATAAAATGTAACTCTCCACAGTAAGAACAGAGCCTTCTAACACAGAATCATTCTCTTAAACAAATTCAACAGGCAATGCTCGAACAGATTTATGATGTTTCACCAATTGATCATAGTTAGCCTGAAGATTATTAAATTCAAAATGAAAAATAGTCTCGAAAACATTTGGACTATGATTGGGGGAATCAGGGCGCACCACCCTTGGCGTCGCCGCAGGAGTCCTACACCTTTCTCTTTCGGTGAAACCATGGCCTTGTTGCTACAATTAAAGGAAAATGGCATTTCGAGGCCTAGTCATTTTTCCAACAAACTTGGCGCTATCTGTTCTAAGTCTAAATGCTATCGACTTCTTCCTCTCGGTAGACACCGGTGTAGCTTTGATTTTCTTGGGAGATCCATTAGATAAAATATTAGGAGCCTTGCGCTTGCAACACTTCACAACCGCAGATCTCCACTGCTCAAGGGCATTTGGACTTGGAAACTCACTAGGAGAACCCCTAAAGGGACTAAGTAACCAACTCATCTCACGAAGCTCCTTTGGAATCGCCAATGCCTTCTATATCTTTCTGAGATCAACTTTAAAGTCAAAGCTTATATTCAGATCTTCACGCCAACGATACCTCTGGCGAAATTCGAGGGACACAGATAGAATGGGAATCCCAATTTCCCAAAATTTCAAGACAAGTAGCTTTGTATGTTCCATATTCAAAGTGAGGATTCATGGTCGAAAAAATCAAGGAAAAAAATTAGCTAAGTTGCTCAAAGCACATTATGTGATGATACACATTGAGATTCAAATGTGAAGGAGTACTTCCAATCTTCAACAAGATCTTGGAACAAAGTGCCGATATGGGAATTTTGAAACCTTAATTAATTATTAATGGGTGAAAATTTAAGCATCGATTTTCCCCCTAATTTTGAGCCTTACAACTCTTATGAGAAGATGGTCGGTCACCAAGCACCATGCTAACATCCTTCTGGAATGCATCTGTATAAGTTGATAATCACGTTTGGAATTAAACCTAATAATAACTCACTAGGCATCCATTGAAATGAAGTTTCATCAAGGGAACCCTCTCGTTGCCATTTGGGAAGATCCACAAACCTGAAGAAACATTGTCTTCACACTTCTTGTTGGAATCGTCTCGAACAAGCAACCCAATGCATTTTGGATCATTGAAATTGGTCTCTCATAGCTCCCACAATATCCAAAAACGCAAGGCTAAAGTAAAAAAAAAAATTGCATCAAAATGCGTCAAGAAAAAAAAAAAGGGAAAGGGGGAGCCAAGTTGTGGCTCCTCCGAAGAAGCTGATAGTTGCAAGCTGCAACAAGAGAAAGGAAAGAGAGCGGCTCAACCGATCTGCAACCTGTAGCCCAGTTGAGGGTGCTCTGCATCTATATGTCGCAACACACCAGAGTGCAAACACTCCAAATGGTCCCCACCTTCGTTGTTTCCAAAGTACATACAAACCCACCATTTCTATACACTATTTGTTATGAAATTTAGCATTTGTCAGAAAATCTGCATCGCCAAACATCAGAAGATCAATTTTTAAGGGGCTCTTCTTGTGTATGAGGTTGAATCTTGAACTAATTGAATTTCATTCAGGGACAGTTATAGACACAATAACAATATAACAATAATTACAGGGCATAAAAATGCAGCAATGCTCAAATTTGTAGCATATATCTAACCATGTATAAACGATATAATAGTAAGAAATTTAGATGTGATCACCTTCACCTACTACAACATCATCCTAATAAAAAACACCAAATCTATTTTCTCTATTGTTTTTTTTCCAGAAATATTGGTCGTGTTGTATGTGTTGAGCCCTCAAAGGATCAAGAACATAGAAATTGTAGATGATGGGGTCGTCGAAGTCGCAAGTAGTGGGACAACTTGAATCTAAAGGATTTTTTGATTCAAGAACCTTCGAGTTAAGGGGTTAATGTTTACACCTGAAATAAACCATTAGAGGCCTCGAGAGGGGATTTAAGAAATTAAAGACCCAATCTGGCTAAAAGTCCCAGCCCAGCTAGTATCCACATCTGGATCATGAGGAAGCGCAAGCGTGATTTACGGAATCACACTGACACGACGCTGAAACAGTCAAATGACAAAGGAGAGAAGAAGCCCTCTTTTCAAAGGACAACAAACAACTCAATAAAATAAAATAAAATTAATCGAACTCAGTCAATTTCAACAACTGCAAACCCTCAAAAGTTTATTTGTTACTCAAAAGCTCTCATTTTTGCAAAACCTATCTCTTCGATCCAATATTAAGCTTCAGTTTTCATCCCATCCATTCTCCGTTCTTACTCCAAGAACACCAAGTTTCCCTTCAAATCCGACTTGCATCCCAAGTTTGTTTTTAGAGACTTCCCGACCACCAAACTTCATTCCGACTTGTTTCACAACTTGTTTTGAAGGCTATCCAACCCATGGCTACTCTATAGATAGTTTATGTCCTACACTTGTAATTCCATCTCCCTGCACTTGTAATTCCATTCATCATGCTAATATTGAAACATTTTACTTTCTAAGTATTTGTATTTATCCCTCTCTATAATCAGTTTCTTTAAGTTTGATTTTGATAGCTACAATATACCAACTGATGAGTTCTATGGCTCCTATGGCTCCATGTAACGACCCGTCCAGAATTATTGGGATTAATTAAGACTTAATGACAAATTAGCGAGGCTAATCGGGGAACAAACGAGGATTAACGGACGTTCAGGGAGAAATTACGATTTTGCCCCTAAACGAGGGCGAAAATTTGACTTTTGACCCGGGAGGTCTGATGGCCAAGGGCCGAGGATCATTACGTAGATCGAGTCGATACGAATCCGTAGACAAGCGGCACGTCGAAATCGGAAGTTTGACAGAAAAGTTACGGTTCACGGAAGTTTCGTGGCACTATTGCACGAATTATGAGGCAAGTGCCAATTTTCATTAATGGGCCCCAGATATTTTGTTTCTGGCCCAATGGATGAGTGACAAGTGTCACTCATCCATTGCCCAGTATGATTACATATATGCATATCTCCATTTCCTCATTTCTTATGTTTTCCCCGATCTCACCCAAAAGCCATCCCCAAAACCCTTTCAATCCTTGTTTGAGTGGCCATGGGAGGTTGAGTGAGAGACAGGGAGGTACTGTGGAGCTAAGGGATGGAAAGGGGCAGCAGGACTGCCGTCCACGGAGGAGGAACGGTAAGACCCGAACCCATTTGTTTTTCAAAATTTGAATTCCTCATTTTGGACATTTAGGAGGGACTTCGATGTTGTTATGATGTTTGTTGGGTTCATGTAAGTGCTTAGAAGAGGCTTTAGACGAGAGAAAAGGGTTGAGCATCCCTGAGGGTGGCTGAAAAAAAAACAGGGGTCGTAGGCTTCCATTATCACAGTCGGATTTAGACGTTTTTCTTAGAGTTTATTGACATGATTAGATAGGAAATGATGAAATAGGAAGATTGGAATTGAAAAGGAAGAGATTGGACGAAAATTAAGGAAAATATAGGGCCAGACCGGTCACGCTGGTCCAACTGGACCGGTTGAACCAGTGAACTGGTCGGACTGATCGTTGTTGGGTTGAAGACAATGTACAGTGCTAGCGCGTGGCTCCCACGCACAGCCCCTTTGGGCAGCACGTGTGGGCGCGTGGGACACCTTTTGGGGGTGGTTCCAACATGTGAAATCATCTATTTGATGTAACGAACATTTTGAGACTGGTTTCAAGTTGATCGAACATCGTTTCGATATAGTTTGGGACGTCCGAAAGTTTAGGATCGGGTTTAAAAATAGTTAAAAATTCCAGAAAATTACGGGGCTTTAGTGAGAGGTTATTTAAGTAGTTAGTGATCCTTTAAATTAATTTGGACAGGTTCGGGAACCCCGAAGGCGACGATTGGCCCAGGAAAGGCTTATGTGGCACGTATCGAGGTGCGGCTTCGGACGGTCTGTGAGTGAACTTTTCTTTCAAAATCGATGCATGCATAAATGTTTATAAATGTTTTAAATATATGTTTTATGATTCCATGAGTGCATTTGTTTGTGGTAGCTTAGGAATTACATATTTGCATGCTTTTTGAGGTTTTCGGCTTTATGTCGTGCCTATACTTATTATGTTTTCAACGAGGGTTTAATGAATGGGTTTTGGATTTGGAAATATGAACTCGGGCATGAGACCCATTTGATTTGAAACCCTCAGACTTAGAGTCCATTTCATTTGACGGGAAATCGGGCTGAAGGCCCCTTTGAGTCATGCGATCGGGCCGAGGGCCCCGTTGGTTTACCAATCAGGGCTTGAGGTCCAGTTGGTAGTAATCTCAAGCTTGAGGTCCCGTTGAATGTAGTATCAGGATTGAGGCCCCGTTGATTTATGGTTTCGGGCTTGAGGCCTTATTAGTTGTGATATCGAGCTAGAGGCCCAGTTGATCTTGAAATCGGGCTTGAGTCTCAGTTCGATTTATGAAATGAGAATTTGGGCATGAGACCCTATTGAACTGTGGATTTAGGCCGAGGCCTGTGAAAATGGATTTGAATCGGATTCGAGGAATCCTGTTGAGATTCGGGTATGAGACCTAGTTGTGAAAGAAAGTATTTTCGAAAATGTATATACCCTCCACCTGATTTGATTGGTCTCCTCCAGACGTTGACCTGGAGAGTCACGATCCACTGACCAGAATGGGTATCCCCATAGGGAGCCCATTCCAGGAGTGGGAGGTATGATGTGGTCCCGGACCAGATTCCAGAGAGATGCTCGGACTAAATCCGGAGACAGAGCTCGGACTAGATTCGGAGATAGAGCCTCCCAGATGGAGAATTCCTAGGGGTAGACTCAGAGTGAGACCCCGAGTAGTGTGCACACTAGTATAAAGATGAATCGTGACATATATCTGGGAAGTGTTCCCTAGGGGCTGTATGCCCCGAGTTGGCATCTTCTCGTAAGTGCCGAGGATGGGTTATACGTACGTATACATATGAGGTTTTACGGAAAGTGATTTGGGGGCGGAGACCTCGTGTTCTATGTTTTATGGAAAGTGGTTTGGGGCTGAGACCCCGTGTTCTATGTTTTGGTATTTCACTGAGAATGGTTTTGGGCTGAGACCCACGTATGTTGATTTGGGCTGAGTCCCTACGGAAACTGGTTTAAGGCTGAGTTCCCATGTACTTGCTTTACGGTTTTGGGCCAAGGCCAAATGGTTTTGTGAACGTTTTGATAAATGGTTTTCGAATGCATGCATGCTTTCCATGAAGGGCATAAATATATTTATGTCAAAATGTTTTTATTAAAATATTTGTTTTGTCCACTCACGACTTTTGATGTTTTGAATGCCCTTCAGGTTGATCGCTGATGCAGGCTGTAGTAGAGACTAGACATCACATTCCTCCTCTGGATCCTGGCGCCCTCTGATAGTCCCAGTTGGGCAAAGGACGAAATTATCCCTGGTATGACACTTCGTTTCAGACGGGAGCAGACACGTCCCACGTTAATCCCTGTGGATTTGGGATGGGTCCTGTCACTCCATATGTTGTAGAACTATCTTCGTGTTTTGGTTCAGTATTTGAGCAGTCTAATTTAAAGATATTGGTATCTCTAACTCTTCTTTCTAACTCTGAATTACACGTTGGTAAACTTGGACTAGGCGCAAAAGAAACTATCTAAAGTCCTCAAATGAGGCATAGAAAAGAATAGCTCAAGAAAGATGCATGCTTGCGCCACTTTCACTTTATTCGAATGAAGGTTCTTGGGCAGAAATTAAGAGCCTATTTCTAACGTTATCTAGTAGTAGCTTCTACTAGTAGCATGCCTACTTAGAAGGCAGCTAAAAGGAAAAGTCAAATGAACCAGCCCACCTAGGGCAGGACCGCAACACCATGGTTCAAGGCTATCAGCCTTCTCCCAACTCACCCTAGTATGAGTAATGCAATAGGGTTAACACCACATATTCAAATATTATGTTCCCTATTTGATCGCACAAGTGTGATCCGCTTAGTTTTAACCCCTTTGAGCCTATATTGAGTCTTTCTTTCATCACCCTAAAAGTTCTATTCACGTGAGCCTAGTATAGATAACCTTTACCCTTGTTCCAAGGACTTGATTGAAGAATATGAAGATGGTGTGCGACACAAGAAAGAAATGTGGTGATTAAAAAATCAAGTGTAAGTATAGGAAAGGACTTTCTCAAAATATGTTGTTGTTCATTGCATTACCTCTCAAAATGAAACAAAAAGGAAAAAAAGAAAAGAAAAAAAATTGAGAAAAAAAGAAGAAGAAAAGTGTGAAAAATAAAGAACAAAGTTCTATGAGGTAATGAGTTGTAAGTTGAGCTAAGTCCTTATACTTGTGATTTGGAGATATTGTAGCATTGATGGCTTACATTGAAGAATATGGCCCTTGTCCTAATTGCAAGCTCAACGATGCTTATAATGAAGATTATGGCCCAACATGTTGATACTCGGCCTATGATGATGGAAAAACACTTATGCCTTTATAATGAAGCCTTTGGTTGAGTCCTGGAACCAATTTAAACACCATTATCCCACAAATTCCATATCTCTAACCTAGCCCCATTAAAACCTTCAAATCAAGACCTTATGATCCTTAAGATGTGTAAAATTTGATTAGTTGAGTTAATCACTTGAGTAGGCTTACGGTTTTGGTTCTTTGTACATGTTACTTTCTCATGGTTCATGTTTGAGATTTCACAAAGTACTTAGCTTCTAATACGTGAACATCTTTCTCACATACTTTGAGTGCAAACACAAACCCCTTATATATTGAGTGAAAACTATGAGTGCATACCCTTGTGAGTTGATTCATACTTATTTTATTCATGTTGAGACCCAATTCACCACGTTTACACAATATCTTACTTGTTGAAGCATTTTTCCACCTGTTATTAACTTTTGAATTATGTGCTAAAATGCCTTCTAGTGTAAATCTTTAATGCCACGAGTATATTGATAAAATTTGAGACAAATGGTTAAGGGCTTAGTTATTTTTGTTTCAAAAAAAATTCAAGGACTTAGTTTATTTTGATATTTGCTAAGGATTAGTAAAGTCTAAGTGTGGGGGTATTTGATAAGCCTTTATTTGAGCATTATTGTATATCATTTTATACCCTTTATACTTATCTTTTGTGAGAAAGATAGAGCTCGGAATTTATAGAGCTCATAATTATGAGAATTTGAGCGAAAGAATCATCTCAATCGGAGTTATATTGAAGAAGTTATGATTGAAACAAGGGAGGCCAGCAAAAAGTGCAAGGAATTTTGGTAGCATCCTACCGAACCAATCCAAGTGGCCCAAGATCTCATTCGGCCAGTGCTTTCCGATCCTGAAGGCTTTACTTCGGTGCGTTCCTACCAAAAAATCCATGACCAGTCTTCCTTCATCCATTGAACCGCATTGACCACCAATTCCTCTTCATCTTTTCAACACGCGCCCACTGAAATGTATCCAATGTTTCAGCTAGCGTCCACCAAATATGTCCCTGCACTATTCCAGAAACTTATTTCCTTCTTCCATATGGAAAACTTGTCTAAATCATGATTAGTTTTTCTTTCCTTTTCCTTAAGGAAACACTTTTAATTAGGACTTTATTTCCTTAGGTTTTTAGGATTTTTTAACCCTATATAAAGGGATGTTTTCCTCACTTTTAAGTAGACACCCATTATTCAAATACTATTGTTTTCCAAATTTTAAACTTAGTGCTCTTCCAAATTAAATAACAGTTCTTATTTCCGCATTCCATCTTTGTTGTTTTTCCATCTTTGCTAAGTTCCGTCTGCATTTTCAGAGAGCTTAGTGAATAACAATTCCACTTATTACTACTCATCCACTTTGGAATCCTCTTGCGTTTTCAGAGATTCCAAAAGTGTAACTACTTCTTAGTCCCATAAGTTCTTGAATTTAATCTTGTTTGTGTTTATAAGTCAGTACTTGTGATGGTTTATCTCTTCTAATATTTGTAACGTTTAATTCAATCGCCATGTGTTTTAATTTCTAAATTTTAATTACGTCATAAGTTTTTGTGCTTAATATTCAAATTAACACTAAGTGTTGATAAATCGCGTTTTCGACGCATTTAGATTTAGTTTGAAGAGACTTAATGTTGATCGCATTTTTGGCTCATTCAATCAATAACTAAAGGTGAATCATATTGAAAATGTTGATCATGTTTTCGAGGCATTTAACATATGAAGAATTTATGATGGTAATCAAAGTAATGAATGTAAGATTTCATGATTGGTTAAATATGAGCAAATATTGGTGTGAAGACATGGTAAGTAGATGATGGTGTCGTGATACATCTCATATCGAAAATATGAATCGGAATGTAGAAATTTATCTTTTTACCCTTATTTAATTATTCGGAACTCAGTGGGTCATGTATTGGTTGGCCCAACTCGGTTGGGCCTCGTGAAATAGTACTTTGGTTGAGCCCAAAACCTTGTATTAAGACTCTTGTTGCACCAACTAATCTAGCCAAACAACCATGGCCCATTTGGGGAGTTCAAACTCACCCGAATACTACCTATCACCCTATGACCTCATTAGAATCAAAGCCTTAACATAAGCCCACGTGGGGGGCAACCCGTGGTGCAGGCCCAACACCCACTCACTCTCACTAAGGCTTACACACACACACACACACACACACACACACACACACACACACACACACACACACACACACACACACACACACACACTCGAAACTGGGTGGAGGATTCTTGAACACGCTTACACTCTCCTCTACCTGAGACTGCAATCCTTCCTACCTAGAATTAGCAAACTCCTCATGCCATTAGTTTCAACTGGTTGGGATATCTTTCGTGCCGTCCTTCCCTTGTTGTCGATATCACCCTCATCGTTATTGTGAGAACCATGTACCCGGCAATATGAGAGGTTTTCCTCGCTTAGTCTTCTGAATAATGAACCCAAGGCCTCGGCTGTTACTTAGCCACCACGAAGCTAGCTTTGCAGACTGAAAACCACCGCAAATCAGTAGCGATTGGCGCGACTTGACCCACGACCCGACTTCCATTGAGGACTTGAGAGGTAATCCCTGAAACTATTTGTGGTACCAATCAATTCATTTTCATGAGTACTGTTGACCGATGTGGTTGCATGTGGTTTTTGATGGGAGGAGACGTCGACTCGACTTTGACAAGACTTCAACCCGATCGCACTTGAGGGTTTTTCAGGTAACCTAGAGCTCTGCTAGTTAGACCATTGGAGTTGTCTTCTTGAGGGCATTCTAACATAGTGTTTGCATGTGGAATTTGTGATGGCTACGGTGGTGGCGACGACGGCTAGAAATCGCCTAGCAGCCTGAAATCTGAACTTCATGAAAGTGTAGATAAGTGTTTCTAAAGTCCGAACTAGCTGTTTGATTACTCTCTTCACAATGCATCTAACCCCTAGGTTTTATGTAGGATTTGAGTACGTCTGAAACCCAGAAATCGAGTACATCTAGGAAATAGGGAATCGCCTTGGGCTTTTCCATCGAGTTATGGGACATTGAGGTAGTTAACGAACCCTAGACCTAAGTATCTGACTTCCTGGTGAAAAATTGGTTCATTTTAGTGGTTTTCTTGTTGATATCGAGTAGCAATTCTGAAAAATAACTTTCATTAGATTTTGGGAAATTTCAGGCGAAAATCCTAGAATTTGGCCATTGTCATCGGTGTCGACTGCAGTGGTCCGGTTGTGGTCTCCGACAGAGATCCTGCAGCAGTGGTGGTCAACGATTAACTGACGTGTCTTAATGGTTGACAACAGCATCTAACAGAATATTCCATGGAATATTCCTGTACGTGTGATGCTCACTCGTGGAATAGTGACTCACGCGTGTGGGAGCGTGATAACATGTGTGGGCTGGTGCAGCGCGTGGCCGGTGCGTGTGGACTCTTGCCAGTGCGTGGAAGTGTGTGGGCTACTTTCTTGAGTCCAAATCGGCGCTTAGAGGCGCGTGGGGCCTTTTTTCGACCCACAGCGGCTCGTGGGCACTATTTCAGACCGTTTTAGGATGTTTTCCAGCCTTAAAAAGGCACGTAGAGTCCATCTTCCAAGATCAGAAGTGTGTGGTCGCTATTTTCTAGGGTCCCGGGCATTCTTAAACATGTATAGGTCCTTGTTAAGTATTTCTAAGATCCATTTTGGAGTACCCTTAAGGGGTTTAACCTATATAATGAATTTTGAGGTGATTTTAACCCTTGTGAATGGTCTCTTTAGGGATGGACCGGGTTTGGATCTTGTGGATTGCATGATTTTTTGGTGACCTAGCTCCCCAACTAGCCTCAATGGACCCCCTTTCCCTAGAACTTGTTTTATATTATTTACTACTCGCACGTTTTATGATATTGGAACATTTGATATTTGTTGACCATGCATGACTTATCTTGTGATAACTATGGTATATGATTGCGGTGTATGTTTTACTATACTCATCTAGTTATGTCGGCATGCTATGATAAATTATTGTAAGTATGTTTAGTGTATGTACCGTGTCATATGTTGCATTGCATATGAGTCCCTGGGGCATTGATGAGATTGAGATGTTTAGAACCCACTTAGGAGTCGCTAGTATCATGTACCCGTCTGTATGGCCACATACCAGTCTCCAAGTGATTGATCACCCACGCCGCTCATAATACTAGTTAAAAGTGTGCCAACTTGTTTCTCGAGCTCTAGGGGACCTGAGATGACGGTGTAAGGCCAACTTTCACGTGGTCAAGGTACTGAGTAAGGAAACTCAATGTATGTTCTGAGTATGAGACTCGAGGTGACTCATGAACACCGATGGTGTGGGTTGATATTGTGACATATTTATGGTTTTCTACATGGCTCATTTGTGTATATCAGTTAAATTATGATTTATTAAACGATATTATATTTCTCGTATTACGTACAAGTATGTTATAACTGTTTTGGGTTTTATTCTAAAACGAGGGGTTCAATGTTGTTTATTGAAAATGGTTTTACACTGAAATAACAAATGGGTCCACTCACCTTTTGTTTTTTAAACCCCTTAGGTTTTCTTGGCGCACACGTACTTCGAAGAGTTCAGAGGCTGCTTTGACACTTATATCCAAACGCAGAGTGTAGCTGACGGTTCAATCGGGTATTGGCAGGCAAAGTCTTTGTGTATGATCATCAATTTAATTCTTCCATACTCTGTGTTTCCGCTGTTGGATGGAATGTAATTGATTTTTCACCGGTTAGGTTCCATCCGGCTCTCCAAACGTGTCATTTTAACTCAAAATGGCTTCGTTAACTAGACGTCATCGTCCATGTGTCTGCCATCATGCCTCGACCTTCGTGCCATAAATGGACTTTCTAGGTCGGGGTGTGTCATATCGCTTGTATATGTGTTAGCTAGGAGTAGAGTAAATAATGTGATTGTTGATTTGGATTTTCTTACGTAAAAGTGTCGATTTTTTCTATGAAACTAATCTATGGTTTGCTGGTACAAATTAGCATGCGATTTCGCATTTAAATTCGTAGTTTATAAAACGTAACTTCGGTTATGTAACGACCCGTCCCAAATTCTTGGGATTAATTAAGACTTAATTTTGGATTAGCAGGACTAATCGAGGATTAGTCGAGGATTATCGGACGTTCAGGGCAAAATTACAATTTTACCCCTGTACGAGGGCAAAAAGTTGGCTTTTGACCCAGGAGGTCCTATGCTCGTGGACCGAGGACCGTTATGTAGATGGTGTCGATACGAGTCTATAAACAGAAGTCACGTCGAAATCAGACGTTCAACAAGAAAGTTACGGTTCACAGATGTTCCAAGGTACTATTGCACATTTTACGAGATGGATTACATTTGTCCTCTTGTGGGCCCGTATATTTGCTTCAAGCCCAATGGATGAGTGACAAGTGTCACTCATCCATTGCTCACCTAACACAGATACATGCATATCCCCTTTTCTCTCATTCGACCATCCAAACCCGAGAAACCCAAAATCAATTCCCTTCCCCCCTCCCCCCCAATTTGATTCTGTGTGAGGCCAAGAGAGTGGCTGAGGGGAGTGAAGGACTGAGAGAGGCGGCGGAGGAGTTCACGGCAAAGGTAACCCGAAACCTCTTTAAAATTCAAATTTTTGAATCTCGTTTTGGGACGTTTTGGATTGGTTTTAAGGATTTGGTTGGGTCTCTAAAGCTTATACGAGATGGTAGGGGTGGTTTTAGACAGTGGATGGTGGCTGAACTGCCCAGGCAAAAGGTTGGAAACTTAGGCCGTGGAGGGAAAAATCGAACGGGTAACTTCTAGGTTAGTTTTCTTCAATTTAATTACATAGAACAACTCCTAGGATAGATTAAAGAAGATTGGTGGAAAGAAGGAAGAAAAAGGATGCATAAATAAGGGTGAACTGGTTACGCCAGTTCGGTTGGACCGACGTTGAAGTGGACCGGTTCAGACCAGTTCGACTCGAGGAAGAAGATGCACAGTCGCCGGCGCGTGAGCTCCACGCGCAGCACCTTTGGGCTGCGCGTGGGGGCACATGAGGCATTGTTTGGGGATGAGGTCAACACATGAAATCATCCTTTCTGTCAGGGCCCACCCCGGTTTCACCCCAAAAACCGAGGTAAATCCTGCTCCCGTCTGACACCCCGACACAACACTAAAGTAAACCACTAAATTACATAGTCAGATGCATGAGAACATTAAACATCCCGAAGTCAAAAGTTTACAGAACACAGTGCCAAATGCAAAGGAAAGGAAACCGGTAAACTAGATACACGCAAACGGAAAATTTAAAACACTTCGGGGTCGCTCTCGTAACTTCTATGCCTCCGACGCTGCCTCGACGCCGAAACCCCGCTCTAGCTCCACGACCTGGAGGGCAATTAAAACCAGAAAGTGTGAGTGGACCATAAAGAATAAAAGTTTCAAAACCATTTTATACGAAAACAGGGTTTGGCCCTCCGTTTTGAAATCACATGCATAACCTAGTTACCAAAAGCAGTTATAGATCACATAAAGATCATCATAAAAACATTTTGCAGAATCATCAAATAAAACAGTTCTAAAAATCATGTCATAAGCATCATAAAACCGTATCACAAAACATAATACCAAGCCATCATTATCCGATCAAACCTGCTGGACCTATCCGAGTCTTTAAACTCCCGAGTCTTTAAACTCAATCCAGGCCTCAATAATATCCGAGTCTTTAAACTCAACAGGCCTACGGGGGAAATATCAATATATTCGAGTCTTTAAACTCCCGAGTCTTTAAACTCAATCCGGACCTGTCCCCCGTCAATCACAATATCCGGGTATTTAAACCCAATAACCAGATCCAGAAAATCCAATCAAAACCATTTGAAAACCATTCGAAATCCATATCCAAACCCGAATCCGAAATCACCGGTCTGAAGCCCTTCCGGCGTCCAGAACCGTCATTCCGAACCCAAATCCGAAAATCCACTTTTCAACTTTAAAACCAAATTCCGCTTTCCGAAATTCGATTCTAAAACCGAAAACCTTGATCATCTAAATCATGTTCCAAAATCCCTTTATAATCATTGAAAACCATTTATTGTTTGAAATCCCAAAACCATGGCATCATAATCAGAAATCAAGCCTTTCTCGTAAAACGTGCCAAATACATTATTTCTCGAAAAATATGCAATTAAGTAAAACAGTTATAGCATATTCAAATGACCATGAAATCACATATAAAACCATAAAACAAGTAATTAAAAGCAGTTATGCATGCTCAGTTATAGAGAAGGGGTCCACTCACAGTACCGAACCCTCAATCGCGTCCCGAACGTCCTGTACGCTCCTCAGCTTCCTCGGGACGTCCCGATCCTGTCAAAAATCACCAAAGAACGTTACTAACACATCTACGAAGATCCACCTAATTCTCCCTAAAAATCCTCGGGTCCTAAACGTAGCGAACCGGAACCCTAAACCTTCAGCCTCGCAGAACTATATTGAATCGACGTCCGAACAACCCGAAACCAATTCCATTAGACTCGTCTCAACACCTAGACCAAAAACCATGTTGACCGTTTTCCCAACCGTCGCCGCACGCGTCCCTGCGCGCCGCCCAAAGTGGCTGCGCGTGGCCTCACGCGCTAGCTACAGTGTCACCAGCAACCTCTGGTCGACCCGGTTCGAACCAGTCTTTGTAACTCGAACCGGCGTGGCCGGTTCTCCGTCGTCCCGCCACCAAAACTGCTCCTCTCTTCACCACATGCTTCGTCCCATCCTAAGGAACTCATCCCCCTCACTCAACCATCTCGACTCAACCTACAACCCGTCGACTCAAACTCGAACAGAAACCCGAACACTTCCCCTGTTTCACGATCCAGCCAACCAGGTCACCCCCCGTCACGGTGTCGACCTTAAACCCTTCTTAGAACCTCACTGATACTCACCCAACTCACCAAGTCCCTCGACTCCTACTCAAAACCCATGACTGAAAAACAGAGAACGCCGTGTCTTCTCCGTCGTTCTAGACTCCGTCGTGCACTCCCCCGTCATGGCTGCACAACCAGAAGATACCTAGGACCCTACTGAGTCCCCTAGACCTCACTGGACTCCTCGATTCAACCCCAAAAGCCACGACTTTCGATTTGAAAATCGACGGCAAAACAGAGCATAGAGGAAAAATTAAGGAATTACCTGCCCTCCGGTCCCCGTCGTGAGCTCAGCCGTGAGTAAGTATCTCCTCCCGTCCACCTCCAGCCTCTGGACGCCACCACCAGTCTCGATTGGTCAAACACAGCAGCACCACCACCCAAAACTCCTCTCTGTTCTCTGTTTCCCCCTTGGTTTCTCGTGGCTCACAACTCACCCACACACAACCACTGCACCTCCTAACCTCCCCCACTCACTCACTAACTCTCATTCAATCTCTGCTCACTCTCACACACTCACAAAACTCACCCCCTCACCGTGCTTGATCAATTTCTCCCCAATTCCCAGTCTCTGTTTTCTCTCTGAGTCGAAGAACACGCACGCGGGCACCCCCAATTATTTGGACCCGTGAACAAATCCTAGAACCCTCTAGTTCTCCTACACGTGTCACAATCCTCTCCTCTCCCTCACAAATGTCTCAATCTCAGCCCTCCATTTATCCCTCTCTGTTGCACAAATCCCAAAGTGAAAAATACCAAAATACCCTTCTTTTAAACCAAAATTACCATTTTACCCTTACCGTTTTAGACCCGTAACTTGCCCGTCCTACGTCCGATGAATACGTGCTGCCTGTCGTTAAACTCAGGACGACGAGATCTACCTAACGGTCCTAGGTCAATGTGTCAAAACCCGATCGTACGAAAAGTCAACTTTTCCCCCTATTTTAGCCAAATTACGGTTATGCCCTAAGCCTTCCGAACATCATAACTTCCTCCTCGGATGTCGGAATCGGGCGTGCCACCTGTCTACGGATTCGTGACGTCCTAAACTACATCCTGGTCATCGGTCAAAGTCCGTTTGACCGCCCGAACTAAAAGTCAACTTTTTACCCGAACTAGGGGCAAAATCATCATTCTAGGCTAACGACCTTATCGAGACCAACTAACCACCGATTAAGCTCACTAATCCTTCACTAAACACCATCTTAACCCTAATTTCTAGGATAGGTCGTTACACTTTCGATGTAACAAACATTTTGGGACAAGTTTCGAGTTGATCGGACACCATTTCAAGGTAGTTTGGAGTGTCTGAAGGCTTAGGGTCCATTTTAAATACGTTTAAAAATCCCAAAAAATTGGGGGATTCAATGTTAGCCTATTCAAAGTAGTTAGTAACCCTCGAGTATGATTTGGACAGGTTTGGGAGTCCTGGTGAAGGTGATTTAGTCGGAGAGGTTTATGGCACACATATCGAGGCGGCAGCTTGGACGGTCTGTGAGTGGACATTGATTTCTAAATTGATGCATGCATAACTATTTTATATGTTTTATATCGATGATTTGAGATGCCTTGAGTGCATATGATCGTGGTATTTAGTATTTACGTATTTTCACGTATTTCGAGATTTATAGTTTTATATCGTACCTATACGTGTTGTGTTTTCTATGATGCTTTAATGGAAAGTTTTTGGATTTAGAAATATGGAATCGGGCATAAGACCCATTTGATTGGAAACCATTAGACTTGGAGTCCATTTGATTTAATAAGAAATTGGGCTGAAGGCCTAATTGACTTATATGATCTGGCTTGAGGCCCAATTGGTTATGATATCGGGCTGGAGGCCCAGTTGGTTTATGAAATGGAATTTCGGGCTTAGACCCGTAAGTTTGGAAATTGGATTTATGGATTTACGATGGTTTTATGGAAACCCGGGGCATAGCCCTTTGAACGGTTTTGAGATATTTTGTGAAATGGTTTTCCATATATACCTTCCTCACGAGCGGTTGCCCTCCAGACCTCCCGTAGTATCCTGGAGTGGCGGGTTGTCTCCTCCAGACGTCTCGTAGTATCCTGGAGTAGTCACGGGCACTGTTTGAGAGGGGTTGACCCGAGGGGTAGCTCACGATCAGGAGTGCAATTATGGTTTATACCCTCATGGAGGGTCAATGATCTGTGGGTCATTGACCTAGGTGGACCCTGAGGAGACTTGGGATTTGAGACCCTGAGTGGCATGCGTAACCTTGGAAACCGTGACAGTGGTATTGATTAGGAATCAGGGATGCCGATGATTGGTTTTGGGTTGAGTCCCTACGGATTTGATTTTGGACTGAGTTCCTATATACTTTCATTTACAATTTTGGGCGAAGTCCCTAATGATTTAATTAATGAGAAATGGTTTGATTGCTGGTTTTCGAATGCATGCATGCTTTTTAATGAAGGGAATAAATGTCTTCTTTGTGAAATGTTTTATTAAATTATTTGTTGTGTCCACTCATAGCTTTCAATTGTTTTAATGCCCTTCAAGTTGATCGCTGATGCGGGCCGTAGTAGAGACCGAGACATCACACTCCTCCTCTGATCCTGGCGCGCCCCTGAACGAAATAAGGTTCGAGTTATCCCTTGTCTGACACTTCGTGTCAGACAGGAGCATGGCACATCCCTTGTTAATCCTGGGAGGATTTGGGATGGGTCCTGATAGGTTACACACTTTTCAAACCCTGATTATCTTTAATCTTTCTACTAAACATTAATCATACATAGGTACCCTCAATCCTCATTCCAGAACAATCCCTATTTATCAATGCTACATCTACTAAAAATGGTTTTAATTGTATATGTTTTCTTTAAATGTTGGGTGTTACTTTGTGTTTACTTTATTACTTGGTTTTTTGCGTATCAGTTCTCATCTACGCTCAGATGAAGGCTCTGAACTAATAGGTTCAAGCGCTCTCTCGGCAAGGGAAAGCAGAGCCGAAAGGTACCACTACAAAACCTCTAGAGGTGGTAAGCCCAGAAAAATGGAAACGAACTAGGGATTCTGGAGTGTCTACTCTAGAACCTATGATCACGAGGGCATTGTTCTCAAATGACTCACCTTTTGATGTCCCAAAAATGAGCAGCACACATGAGGTTCAACTGAAATAGGGCAACGAGATCAAGGACAAATATCAATCACAATCCTAGGAATAGTTGAATGTTAAAATGGTCAGGAGTGTCCTGACTAGTGTTAAAGGTGACTTTGAGAACTGGAGAAAATCTAACGATACGAGGTTAAAAGTGTAATTCAGGCCTAACCAAAGGCCTTCCCCGTGTAGTCGAGCATTAGACCATTATGAAAAAAATGGTCGAAGTAAGGCATATGATTCAAGGACAACCAGTAATCTTGGGAGAGCCGATGTTCTGATATACAAGAAGCCTTACCCTATGTACATGGAAGAGGATAATCCTTTACCCAAGAAATTCAAACCACCAACTTTTCTACTCTTTAGTGGAGATGGTAGTACGTTGTCCCTAGAACATATATACGCCCAATGTGTAGCATTTGAGGATAATTCCTATCCCCCTGGGGGGAAAATACAGGCCAAGTACCATTAAGAGTTTCACCGGGTCAAGCTTGAAGTCACGATCGTTAACCTAACTTCCATCAAACATGGAGAGCATGAGACTGCTAAGAGTTTCATTTCCAGATTTAAAAGGCTAAAGATGAAGTGCGGGTTCTCCATGAAAAACGGCTAAATGTGGCCATTACTCAGAAAGCACTAAGGTTCTCACTAAGAAACAAGTTCGATGACACTTCTTTCTTATACTTGCAGGAGATAGTAGTATATGTGCCGAAATTCGAGAAACTACTAGAAGAAGAACAACGATGGAAGTGTATCTCTAAAGTACCCTTTTTTAAAAAAATATTTATTTGTTCATCGGGTTTACCACAAAGATGTCGAGGAGGAATTCTTAGAAAATAGATAGGGGAAGGAACTAGAGGTAACTACAGCCGAGACCTAGTCTTCGGGTGAGAGGCCCGTGACCATCAAATCATTGGTCAAACCTGTGCAACATCAGAAACTCGCTAATCCGACTGGGGGATACTTTGCTAACAAGGTCCCAATTTTCACCTTGTATCTATTCGACTTAACTTAAAATAGAGAGATATATGATGAACTAGTCAAAGCAAAGGTGATCAAACCTGATCCCAGCCAAGAAATGCCTAGACCAAAAGAAATTAAGGGAAAACAGTTCTGCAAATGGCGTTTACCACCACTCCACTGCAAATTATGTCCAATTCAGGGACACAATCCAAAGCTTGATGCACCAAAGGCATATCGCCCTGCCCTAATTACAAAAATACCAAGGATAATAGACACTAATCCATTCCTTATGGCATCAGTGGACATGGTCAACTTATAATGGTCACAGCCTGGAAAAGGCAATGTGACCATAAAAGGTCAACTAAAGGCTCCCAATTACTAGCCATGATTTTGGGGGTTTGGTCATGTGCAACAAGTGCAGGAAAAAGTGTGTGCTAGAAATCCCTGGCCTAGGTGCTAAGATAGATCTAGAGCTAAAGAGGTCGAGAGAAAAATGGGATGAGGACCTCATCAATTATCCCAAAACCAGCTACAAACTTCATATCTGAAAGGAAAGCTCTTTCGAAGTTTAGTCTTTCAAAGACTAGGGGACATCAAGAAGCAGAAATAAAAAATCTCTAATTGACCAGTAAAATCACGATGGCCGAAAGGCCACTTCTCCAGGTTCAGCAACTTTCTGACCTAGGAAGACCATCATCTAAATTGGGAGATGGAACATGGTTGATAAGAATGGAAAGGTGAGCAAAGAATTATGAAGGACCGCCATTTCAAGAATTTGACCATGCTAGTAGGGACCTAAAATGGGATGATACTTATCCTCCACACCAGGAATGGGTTGTTAGGGTATGAGGTTTTTTGCCTTAGTGTCTACTCCCAGGATTCACGAGACTTTTGAAAGCCTTCACTATAAATTCTTTTTTCATTGTTCATGGGATCATCGGTAAGTCCTCGTGAAAATGATCCCATGATCCAATAAACCCTTAAAAGATTCTTTGTTACTCAAAAGCTTCATTTCTTGACAAAACCCCTCTCTTCAATCTAGGATCAAGATTTAGTTTTCCTCTCATCTCTTATCAGTTCTTACTCCAAGAACACCGAGCTTTCCTTCAAATCCGACTTACATCCCAAGTTCGTTTTTGGAGACTTCCTGATCATCAAACATTATCCTGACTTGTTTCCGCAGCTTGTTTTGAAGGCCACCTAACACCCCTATTATTTTGACTACCTCAAACCAATCTTTGAGACCCTCACAACCTCAATCCCTGATGCCATCACGTCTTTTTACTGCTCTGCCAACACCTTGGTATGATTTCCAACAGATGTTAATCTAGTTAATGATCTCTCGACCAAGATTGCCAACCCATGGCTAGTCTAGAGATAGTTTACTTCTTGCACTTGTAATTCAATTCATCATGCTAATATTCTAGTATTTTTCTTTCTAAATGTTTGTATTCCCCTTCTCCCTCTCTATAATTGATTTCTTCAAGTCTAATTTTGATAACTGGAATATACCAACTAATGAGTTCTATGGCTACATAAATTGTATAATCATCTTCGTGTTTTGATTCAATATTTGAACAGTCTAATTTAAAGAGGTTGATCTGTCTAACTCCCCCTCTAATGCTGGATTACACGCTGAACATTGAACTTGGACTAGGCGCAAATGAAAAAGTCCTTGAAGGAGACATAGAAAAGAACAGTGCAAGAAAGGTGCCGACTTGCTTCACTTTCACGTTATTCGAACGAAGGTTCTTGGGCCGCAATTGAGAATCCATTTCTAACCCTGTTTAGTAGCAGTTTCTACTAGTGACACACATATTTTGAAGGTAGCTAGAATGCCAAGTTAGCTGGACTAGCCCATCTAGGTCTGGACTACGACACCATGACCCAAGGCTTTCAACCTTCTCCCCACTCACCCTAGTCACTCGCACTCCACTGCATCCAATTACAGCGCAGAGATCTGCCTCACCCAAATACTTGCTTATCCGCTCCTTCGGAAGTGAGCCACTGAACGATGATTCCGTATTCCGCTACGACAACATTTTGGACCTAAACAAATATAAGAAATCTTCCCATGTAAAAATAAGGCAAAGGGGGTGCCACTCAAAGTAAGAATTAGAAGCAGCTCATTACCAGTTTTCTACTTCTAATTATGAACCATTTAGAGAGACTATACTTGTTTAATGAATTTTTTTAATTTTCAAAATTTCGAAAAATATGTATTCTCACTACGACACTTTAACATCAATTATTTTCGCAACACAATACCGTCAACCTAGCTACGAATGTGTAGGCAAAGTGTATGTATATTGTTACCCACATGCAATACAGCTGCATTAGCCAAAGAACAGATGTGAATAGATGTAGACAGTCCTTCTAGATGATTTACTGTTGCATATGTTTGTGTTAGATGTATTGAGTCAGTGACTAGTCATTTTTCGAATTCCTACCCCAGATTTTACCACCCCGTAAATAACGACTTCTTTCTTCAATTCCCAGCAACCAAAGGTAAAATAATAAAAGGACAACTTCAAAACACCATGAGAAGATATATCGATCATAGAATAAGTGAGAAAATGATCTTATGATGAGTTGGGGTGAAAGTTTAGAGTCTGAATCTATTTAAAAAGTGATTAGATGGGCATGATATAGAAAGCCCACCCAATCCTGATACACTCATTTTCTTCTCCCTTTTTTCTAAGTGGAAAGTGGAAAAGTACTTCCCCATAAAACATTTGTTTATCTTAAGAAGCAATTAGCATTATCAGCCCTCTGTCTCAGTCTGCAATTCCTTCTTCTTTATATCTCTTCACCACTAGGCACCAGCTGGTTCCATACTTTCTTATGTTTTTATCTCACCAACAAAACCCATATTTTACTTCTTTAATTATTCTCACCACATTTCCCTCTTTAATTGCATTCCCAATCTCAGCCTCTCAAACCACCATTTTCTCTCTGAGTTCCTCTTTGGTCAGAGGTCAGTGTGCCGTTCTAGTTTTTGCTCTTGTGTACAAATTTTGATAATTTCTTCTTTCTGCTTGTGAAAGTTGCTGCTTTGCTTCATATTTTATGTTGATATTGAATTGTTGTTGTTGTTATCATCGTTGTTGTTGTTTTATTTTGGAATGAGCTGATCTAGATCTGATTTGTTGATGTGCATTGTTTTGACACTGACTCTTCCTCTTCTTCTTCTAGAGATTTGTTGACTTGGGCTTTACTAACAAAACCTCTAGTTAGGCTCAAAAGCAAGGTACACTTACATTTTGTAGTGGAAAAGCAAGATGAATTCTTCATAGGAGCACAATTTTGATCTTATTTTGTCATTAATTTTATCTTCTGGGCACTAATTGGGTCAAATGTTAGGTGAAATTCACCTGCATTTCTTATTTTTCTTGTTTCCTGTTTTGCATCTGTTATTTTCCTTTAATGGGTAGTCTTCCCTTTTTAATTTGTCCATCAAGATCTGATTTTTCTCAATGGAAACTAGGCTCGTTGTGTTATTCAGATTTGCTTAATCTTACAATTTCTTCGCAATCTGCGTTGTGTAAGTTTCTAGTGCACTGGGAACTGAATAATTGGGATCTTAGAGTAATGGAAGTGATTTTCACATTCCCGAGTCAGACTGAGTAAATTAAAGCAGAATCAATCAATAGAAACAAAATGATGAGTGCACAAGAAGAAAAATAGAGTGCCAACATCACTTCCCCATTGGAAAATTGACATCTTTTGTGTGTAGTAATTTGGAATTTTACCACTGTGCCTGTCCTGTAACTATGAGATTTGTAACACATTTGGAAATTTGCTTCTCTTGCAGGAATTAGGAGAGTTTGTTACCATAAAAATCAATTTTTCGGAACCAAAATGGAATTTCCTGTGGTTTTCATGCTACTGGTTCTTTGTTCCTCATCAGCATATGCTCAAACTTCCAAATCTCCTTCTTTTAGCCCTACTCCAGCCCCTGCTCCGGCTCCAGATTACGTGAACCTCACACAACTACTGGAGGTGGCTGGCCCTTTCCGCACCTTCCTTAATTACCTTCAATCCACCAAAGTGATTGAGACCTTCCAAGACCAAGCCAACAAGACTGACGAAGGCATAACTATCTTTGTCCCTAAAGATAGCGCCTTTTCGTCTCTTAAGAAGCCTTCTCTGTCCAATCTCACTGCTGATCAGCTCAAGTCACTCATCCTCTTCCATGCCTTGCCACAGTACTACTCTTTATCCGACTTCAAGAACCTCAGCAAATCAGGCCCTATCCCGACATTTGCTGGTGGACTTTACACTTTGAACTTTACTGATCTTTCAGGCACTGTCCACCTCACCTCAGGATGGAGTGACACAAAAGTGAGCAGCAGTGTGCATTCAACTGACCCCGTGGCAATTTACCAAGTTGACAAGGTTCTTCTTCCTGAGGCTATTTTTGGTACTGACATCCCTCCTACCGCAGCTCCAGCACCATCTCCTGTGATTGCACCAGCTGCAGATGCTCCAACAGCCGATGGAGCCGGAGGCTCATCATCTCCGGGATCTTCTCCAGGAAAGTCTTCTTCTTACAGGGCTATGAGCTGGGGGATTTTGGGCCAATTGGTTTTGGCTGTCTCCGGTGGGATGGTCTTGTTCATGTGAGCTTTGAAAATGATTTAAGTTCTATGTTAAGAGGGCTTTTAATTCGCTTATTTCGTTCAATTGATTGCTTTGATTTGAAACCCTTTTTTTTGTGGACATATAATCTGAATCTCTTGTGTATTGAGAATTGAGGTCTACATGAGTAAATGAGATTACTGTTTGATTTCATGTTTATACTGAAAATTGTTGTACTGTTAACCTTGATTATGGTGTTGCTTCAGTCACAAGTTATACAAAACATATGTTAGAAATTTATATGTGGCGTACAAATTATGTCTCTCTTAAATGATTAGTTTCGTTATGAGAAAAAAATAAGACATGATTGTATAAAATCGGATGATAACCATTTTTAAAAACACGAGGATAGTTAAGAATCTCTCCTCACAATACAAACATGAGAAACCTTCCAATCTGTTAGGTAGTGACTGCTCAAAGAAAAATAAGAGCCGTTTACACTCTAAATAAACCATTATGGGTCTGATGAGAGTTTTTAAGAAATTAAAGACTCGATCCAATTATTGGCCCAAGTACAGCTCATATCCACGGAGCGTAATTACGCAATTACACAGAAACAAAGCCAAAACCGTCAAAAGGGGCAAGAGAGATATGCGACTAAGTCATCGAGATGAAGATGCACGCGGGAATGAACGTGCTGATCATCCGCACTCTCATGCCATCTATAAAAGGTGAAGAAGCCATATTTTCAAACGACATCAAATCAATTAAACAAACAAACAATTAATCAAACTCGATCAATTACAACAACTCAAACCCTCAAAAATTTCTTTGTTACTCAAAAGCTCGCCTTCTTGACAAAACCTGTCTCTTCAATCCAGGAACAAGATTCAGTTCTCCTCTCTACCTTTCTAAGTTCTTACTAAGAACATTTAGTTTTCCTTCCAATCTAACTTGCATCCTAAGTTCGTTTCTAGAGACTTCTCGACCACTATACTTCATTCCAACATACTTCAACAGCTTGTTTGAAGATCATTTTTCTCATTTCGACTGCATCCAACTAGTCTTTGAGACCATCACAACCTCACTTCCTGATATCATCATGTCTTTTTACTGTTCTTCCAACACTTTTGGTATGATTTCCAACGAATGTTCATCCAGTTGATTGTCTCTCGACCACGAACGCTAGCTCGTAGCTTAGTGTAGAGATAGTTTATTTCATGCACATGTAATTCAATTCACATCATTAATACTTAATTTATGTTCGATAACTAGAATGTACCAACCAATGAGTTCATTGGCTACATAAGTCGTAGAACCATCTTCATGATCTAGTTCAGTATTCAAACAGCCTTACATGAAGAGGTTGATTCTATCTAACTCCACCCTCTCAATTCTGAATTGCACATCGCTAACATGAGCACACAGATGTTGAATTTGGACTAGGCACAAAAAAAAATATTTAAAGTCGCAAGAGACATAGAAAAGAACAATGCAATCAAGATGTCCGCTTACTCCACTTTGACTTGATTCGAATGATGGGTCATGGATAGAAATTCATAACCAACTTCTAACTTTGTCTAGTAGCAGCTTCTACTAGTGGCACGCCTAAACTTGAAGACAGCTAGAAGGCCAAGTCAGCTGGACCAGCCCACCTAGGGCAGGATCGCGACACCATGGCACAAAGCTTTCAGCCTTCATCCCATTCGCCCTAGTCACTTATACTGCATCCCCCGACACCCAGCTACATCGAAGAGATTCCCCTTACCCAAACGCTTTCATATCTGTTCCTTCAGAAGCGAGCCACCGAACGGCGACTCCGGATTCCGTTACGACAACATTTTGGGCACGAACAAGAGCATTTCTAAAAGTAAGATGCGTCTCATGAGTAACAAATATGTTGCAATTTGGATACATGGGATGTCAAGAAACTGTCACCAATTTTGCCTATTGTTGGAGATTTTCGAAATTCAAAGGACATTTATCTTAACCTTTGTTGGTTTAAGTAGGGATTCAAATTGGATTTGCATTTAATAACAAGGATTTGCTATATAAATAATATATATATTATTGGAAACAATTAGATAAAGTAGTGCTTTTGATTTTTTTTTTCTTTTTTGAAATAACTATGACAAGACCCATCATAATCCCCCAGGATTATCGTGGGATGTACCTGCTCCCGTCTGACATGGCGTGTCAAACTAGGGATAAACTCGTCATCCGGTCGGGGTTATCCAGAGTATGCCAAGATCGGTGGTGGCATATGATTTCTTGATATCTACTACAGCCCGCATCCGCGATCAACCTGAAAGGTATTAAAAACCATAAAAGCTGTCAGTGGACAAAACAACAGTTTATAAAAACAATTTATCGGATTACATTTATACCCTTCACGTAAAAATATGCATACATCGTAAAACATTATTTCAAGTACTTTCTCGGAAGCAAGACATGTTAAGCAAGACATATTACTCCCCAAATAAAATCTCAGTGAAAAATGCTTCTCAATCGAAGATAGTACCTTAATAGGGTCTCAGCCCCAAAATCATATAAAACAAGTACGGGGTCTCAACCCAAACACAAAACATGTACAGGGGCTTAGCCCAAATCATAGAACACACGGGAACTCATCCCATGTAAGACCCGTGTCCTGGAGGGAACGGTGAACGATCCCACATTCCTGCGAGGGGGTAATGGTATGGGAAAGAAATGGTGGTGTGCCTTAAAGGTGTAGGCACACACTTATCTAGCACGAGGCCTTTTGGGAGCTCAGTGGCTTTGGGTTCAGTTGGAACTCCAAAGTTAAGCGAGTTGAGGTTGGTGCAATTCCATGATGGGTGACCCTCTGGGAAGTTGCACCGTGAGCTCCCGAAAACAAAACCGTGAGGGCAAGGGAAAGGAGGCCCAAAGCGGACAATATCGTGCTAGATGAGTCGGGTTCTGACCAAGGAGGGTTGGGTCCTGACATCCCATCCTCATCTCAGTGTCAGTCACGATTCCAATTCTAGCACATGTGCAAATATAAGCTCAGGACCGCTCACAATCCTAGCATATCTCCGTGAACACATCACTTGCCGCGACCATCTCTAGATCATCGTGAGCACATCACTGATTGATCTCAGAGAATAACATCGGCACTCCTAAGTCGAGCCTCCCTCGGCTATAGCCCCCATCGACTGCTCGACAATAGGAAATGCACCGTGACCTCTCTAGAAGGAACACATCCGCAGTTCGGAGGCGAGCGTCATATCAACTGAGACTCGAACCCAAATATCATCATCGACCAAGACTCTAACCCGATCGTCCGGGACTCTAACCCATAGTATCACACATAGGATTCCTCGAATCCTATCAAATTTACAACTAGGTCTCATGCCTGAAATATAATCTAGGATTCCTCGAATCCTGTCAAATTCACAACTGGGTCTCATGCTCGAAATATTTTTCATAAAACTCATAACTAAGTCGTAGCCCGACTTATCTCACGTTTGACTATACTCCAAGTCAAACCTCAAATCAATTGGGTCATATACCAGAAAGATATTTCCAAGTCCGAAAACCATTTCTCATTTTCAAAACACTTTCTAAATCATCGTTCAAATGAGAATCATGTCTGAATCTCGATTTCACGCACCTCCGTGAAATCCACTAAAGCTGTAATCAGTTCTCCGATTTCACGCCTCTCCATGAAACCATCCAATTCACATATAACTCATGCACATAGAATACTTGGTCGAAACTCAAATATCACATAAAACAGAAATCTCGAACTACGTGCAATATAGAATTTTCTACGAAAATGCCCAAAAAATCATATTTAAAACCCATGCACTCATGGCATCTCAAATCATGTTCATAAACACATATAAAACATTTATGCATACATCTTATTCATAAAACAAAGTCTACTCACAGACCGTCCAAATTAAGCCTCGATACGCGTGCCATAAGCCTCTTCGGGTCATCCGGACCAGTCTAAAACACACTCAAAGGTTACTACAACCCTAAACAAGTCCATATCAAGAACCCCTAAAATTCCCCGAAAAGTCAATGTCTCCCGGACATGCTTCCCTAGGCTTTAAACTTCAATTTGGCCAACCTAACGATCTCTGATCGACTCAAAACCACAACCATTGGATTCGTATCGTCGAAACCTTTAAAATGGTCTTGGTCCCACCTTGAAATACATGCCCATACGCCCCTACGCACGGGTCAAAGGTACGATCAAGTTGACCAAAAAGTCAACGCTGACATCAACAAGGTTAACGCTAACGTCAGTAGTCAATGGTCTAAGTCAATGTTGGTGTCATATCTGACATTCTAACATCTGACACTTGTTAGCTGACAGTGCCACGTGCCAACAGCTCGCGGGTCCATGTGTCTAACATGTCAATGACACGTGGCACCATTTGATTGGTCCACGTCACTAACATGTCAGGCTGACTGGGCACTGACAACTGCCACAAGGCAGCCTCCATTGGCCACCTGGCGTGATATCTGACAGGTGATGACATCACCCTGGAACATCATCATCATCCTCACTGAGCCAGGTCGACCCCGATGACTGAACTAGGTCGCGCAGACCCGCGACTCTGACCCTGTTCTAAATCCTTCATTTCTGGTCCATTTTCAATGTCGTTGGATCCTACAAGATCGTCTGGCTCCCTAGAAATGATCTATGGCTTAAAAACACATTTAAAACAGGTTAGAAATTACCTGTCTTGGACCACCAGCCACGATCAAGTGTCCGTAGCCCTTCCAGGGGCGTCCAGCCATCGAAACCCCTGGTTTCCAATCCCCACGAGCTCGTACAAACCCCACAAACATAACTCCAACATCAGAAAACACTCCCAACGTCCAAATCCCAAGTTTCGAAGTTCAAACATACAAAGGTTTCGGTTTACCTCGGTTTACGGCCAGCCACCGTTGCTCCGCCGTCTCTGTCGTCCCACGCAAACTCTCAGCCTCTCCTCACTCTCATTTTTCCTCTCAAGTAGCCCAGCTGCTGGTTCTAATCAAAGAACATGGAAAGGGGAGGGGTTTCGGGTTTGGTTTGAATGGATAAATAGGAAAACAGTAGGTGCATGTATGAAGGGGAAAGGGCAATGGATTGGGCCTGAAAAAATATATGAGCCCCACTAAAAGACAAAAGACCACTGTGCCTCGTAAAATGTGCCAATATAAATAGTACCAAAAAACGTCTGTGACCCGTAACTTTCCCTTACGATATCTGATTTTGACGTGCTGTCTGTCTACGGACTCGTATCGACTAGATCTACGTAATGGTCCTTGGTCCTCGTGCATCGGACCTACAGGGTCAAAAGTCAACTTTTTACCCTCATCTAAGGGTAAAATCGTAATTTCGCTCTGAATGTCCGACAATCCTCGATTAATCTCTGATTAGTCTCGCTAATCCTCAATTTAATCTTAATTAATCCTGAAAATTTGGGACAGATCATTACAAACTATATTTCCAAAGTCATTCCTAATTAATTTTTTTCGTTATGAACAACCAAATTAGGCTTGCTTTCAAACTCAAAACAAATAGTATATGACTATTGTAACGACCCGAACTTTCGTAATTCTTATTTTACTGCTGGGTAGGTTGGCACGTAGTGTGTCTAGAGTCGTGCTCAATAAACTGTATTCGGGAGCTATCCCTTGTCTGACACTATTTGTATTCGAGTATTTGTGTGGCGTGCTATGTAAGACTTAACTTTGGTTTTTCTTTATGCATTTCATCTTCAATAAGGGTATTTTTGGTATTTTAATGTCGGGTGTCAGACGGGAGCAGGGCAAGTCCCGGGTGGTCCCAGGGGGATCGGGGCGGGTCCTGTCAACTAGTGATAAGTGTCCTTGGTTTTTATATAATGTTTTGCGCACCAAGTTACGTCCAACTTATTTGTTGGCGTTGCATATGCATTTATTCACACCGAATAAAAAATAACTACATCATTGTCAATTAGGTCATGGGCCAAGTTGGGCCAACCTGGCTCAATATCATAAGCTTGAGTTTGGATTAGGTTGGGTCGGGCCGGATGAGTGATGAAAAAAAAAGAGTAGACTATCAATAAGACGAGCTAAATTAACCCATTTAGACCCAGTTTAAATTGAGTTTTTTTTTTTAATCAAACATGAAAAATATCCATGCATATTGTCTTAAAAAAAGTAGAAGAATATGCTAGATATTGATTAAATATTCTTAAAAATTTTAAAAATAAAACGGAAGTTGGTGGTTTGGTTGTGAAGTTGTTATGCGACCAAGCTCTTTCGTAAATGCGTCGAGTGGGTACTCGATAGTCCTTTGGCTCAAGGGCTGAATGATGAGGCTTGACTGACCTACCTTCAAAGCCTATAATATATTGAGGTTCAAATCATACTTTTCATAAATGCATCGAGTGGGTACTCAATAGTCCATTGGCTCAAGGGCCGAATGATGAGGCCTAACTTACCCACCTTCAATAGCACTAATTGACTCATGTATATAGGCATCGGCAATTAGTAGTTGACATAGCATAATTTTTTGTAATCTTTTTTAAAAAGAAGAAGAATGAGCCACCTTTTCCTCTTGATAATTTTTGAAGATTGTCATTTTGGTGTTTGTTTCTTTGCCCTATTTTGGCATAAGCTTGGCATTGATGCCAAACAAATAGGCGTCCCACGGTAATTGAATTGGAATTGAATGAGGGGGTGTCTGAATTCCTCAGTACTAAAATATTACAAGACATTTGAGACGTCAAAAGGCAGTGGCACCTTGGGCATTCTCCTCTGCCTCTCCATTTGCCTAATTGCCTTCCCTTCCCTGGCTCTTCGCGCGTCCTATCGCCTACACGTTTTTCTCTCCTTCTCTCGCTCACTTTTTCTTCTTTCTTTCTTTCTTTCATCAAACACAACACACAACTCTCTCTCTCTCTCTCTCTCTCTTCCGCCCTCTCCATCTCTCTCTCCCTCTTGCGGAAGAACATCCAAACTTAGCGCATAAACAATGAGAAAGTCATTCAATTTCAGTTTTCTTTTCTGAGCCTCTGCAAGGTACGCTCTCCTCACCATCTCTCTCATTTTCCTACGTGAGTTTTGATTATTTTATATGTTTTTTCTGTCTCCATTGCCATTTGATTTGAATACTTGGTCAATCCCGCGAAACGCTTTTTTTTTTCGATGAAATGCACGTTGGTTTGCATCTATGATATGGTTCTTTAATTGGATTCTTTTTTGTTTCGCAATATATGAATCTGTTGATGAAATATTATGAATTTCATAATGCTAACTTGTCGAACGTTCTGATCTTCGTAGGTGTTTGAAAATTGAAATATGTGATTTTTGTGTCTGGGAAATTATTGTTAAACTGGGAATCCGGTACGAAAAAGAGAAAGATGTCTGGCTTTGTGGGAGTTATTGTTTCTGATACGGAGCTGCAGGGCCAATTCACTCAAGTCGAGCTTCGCACCCTAAAATCAAAGGTAAGTTTCCATGAGTTGTTATCAAATATTTGTGCATTTGTATCCTTCCAAACTTTTGGGATATACATATATGTTGTTTGTTGATGTTTATGTGATTAAGTGGAAAATTTATGGTGACATGTAGAATTGGTTTTAGTTTCTTTCAATTAGGACGCAGTCTGGCCGCGTCACAGTGGGAGATTTGCCGCCTCTTTTTGAGAAATTGAAGGCTTTCCATGAACAGCTGACTGAAGATGAGATCAAATCTATTTTATTGGAATCGGGAAAGGATGCTGCTGAAGAAATTGATTTCGAGTCCTTCCTTCGGGTGAGTCTTTAGAGCATGACATTATGTCTTTCATTTCTCCTGTAAGTGAATGAAGCTGTAGATAGCCAATGGATGGAAATTAGGTTACCTAGAATTGAAATAGGAATCAATCCGCTGGGTCTTGTGAATGAGCAGGCCTCAGTTGCAGTTTTACTCTTTTTAACTATACATCGTGCTTTCATACTTGTTTGACACAATTGGATAATTATAGAAATTTTAAAGGATTTGCTAAATTTCAGGCACATTTGAATTTGCAAGCCTGTTTAACAGCAAAGTCTGGTGGTTCAAAACATGGTTCTTCATTTCTCAAGGCAACCACAACAACGGTTCGCCATGCAATTAATGTATCTGAGAAGGCTTCTTATGTTGCCCACATTAACGGCTACCTGGCAGAAGATCCATTCTTGAAGAAGTTTCTTCCTTTAGATCCATCTACGGATGCTTTATTTGAGCTTGCAAAAGGCGGAGTACTACTATGGTAAGGGCGCTGCACTTCCTCCGCATTTTAGTACTCAATAGTGTCAATGGATATTTTCAAGTCTGTTAATTATTTACTTTGTTCTTGTAGTAAGCTTATCAATATTGCTGTTCCTGGGACTATAGACGAGCGGGCTATCAACACCAAGACAGCTCTTAATCCATGGGAGAGAAATGAGAATCATACTCTTTGTCTTAATTCTGCAAAGGCTATTGGATGCACTGTAGTTAACATTGGTACACAGGATTTAGTTGAAGCAAGAGTAAGTTGGGCACTGCCTGCTACCCATTGGAATAGTATTCTGAAATTTCCTGCTTGTTCTCAGTTTTCCACTTTTTTTAAACATATTCACCGTATCCTTATTTGCAGCCTCATCTTGTACTTGGCTTGATTTCTCAAATAATCAAGGTATGCAGTTGACATATTCCCTTTTTCTTTTCATCTTTTAGATCTTAAAAACCACAATAATACAATATTTGGGTTATCTCGGCTTATATCTATTATCTTGTATTTTCATATGGAGAAAATATCAGATTCAACTGTTAGCTGATCTCAATCTGAAGAAAACTCCACAACTTGTGGAATTGGTGGATGACAGCCAGGTTACAAAGTTTTATTTGTTTCGCTTTATCCTTGAATAAAGAAGGGTGTACAATCTCCTTACACTTAGTTATGCTTGTGGATGAGCACATGAATTTACTTCAGCTACTGTGTTAGTGGACAGGATGTGGAGGAGCTCTTGGGTCTACCACCAGAGAAGGTTCTCCTGAAATGGATGAATTTTCATCTAAAGAAAGCTGGCTACGAGAAACAAGTCACAAACTTCTCTTCTGATGTGAAGGTAAGAGCGACCTTAGTGGTTACCTACCGACAAGAATTTCATGCATAAACCTAATAGCAACTATGTTACAACTGTATTTTAGTCTCCTGTAAACTGACCACTAATTTATCAATTAGGAGGGACAAGCTTTTGATTAAAATATTTTGTTGAGTGTTTGACGTCTTTGGCGATTATGTAATAAATTCCACACATTTTCAGGATGGAGAGGCTTATGCTTACCTGCTTAATACTCTTGCGCCAGAGCTCTCAGGGCCTGCCCCATTGGATAAGAGAGATCCTACTGAAAGAGCCAAACTGGTTCTTGAGCAAGCAGAGAGGATGGATTGCAAAAGATATCTCACTCCGAAAGACATTGTTGAAGGCTCACCAAATCTTAATCTTGCATTTGTTGCACAGATTTTTCAGCACAGGCAAGAAACACTACTTCTCAAGCGCTTTAGTTTGAGTGTGCAGATATTTCAATCTATTCTCTTTCCTTTTTATTCTTTTTGTCTTTACAATCTACCATATTTCTTGAATAATTTTTCATTTGTGACATGAGTCGTTAATTGATCTCCTCTTTACTGTGGAAACAAAGCTTATGCTTTCTTGTAGAAATTAGATTACTGTTCCTTGCATATAATATATACTGATTATCGTTGATAAACTCATTTTCTCTACTGGACTTAGTATCGTATCATTTTCATGTGACTTATTTTTTATTTTTTGATAGGATAAGAGATTGATTTTAAGTTCTGTCCTCCTGTAAACTAACCATTTTTGTAGTAAGGAAAAAAAAAAGTAATAACCTGCCATTACAACATAAAATGTAAAGTTACTAAATTGAACATTTTTCTGAATTGTTTTCCATGTAATGTTCTGATTGACCAGTATTTTTTTTGTGATTGTCTCGTTATGAGTGCAATGTGTCACTAATTGACCCAAAGACAGGAAGCAAACTGTGTCTGAAACTAATATGTAACAATTATTTCTTTTTATTGTCTAATTTTTAAGGTGGGTTCCCCTGGTAAAGTCAACCTATTGTTTTTGGTTCCTGACTCTCCTTGTCTTCTACTTGGCGGTTCTGATGTTTTATTTTCCAGTTGTGCATTACTTTTAAGCAGTGCCTAATCTGTTTTTGTGTTCTTTTGTTTTTGCTTTTCACTTCTTCTTCACTGTTTCTTGGTGGTTTGGACTTTTTTAATTTACAAATTATGCAGTAATTCTATGTCTGGTGCTTTTTTAGGGATTAATTATACTGTGTTAATTGTGTGGATTTCTCTATTGCAGAAATGGCTTGACTGTTGACAGTTCAAAAATGTCCTTTGCTGAGATGATGACAGATGATGCTGAGACGTCTAGAGAAGAGAGATGCTTCCGACTTTGGATTAACAGTCTCGGAACTGCTACCTATGTCAATAATCTTTTTGAAGATGTCAGAAATGGGTGAAGTTTTTAATTCCTCCTCCCTCTAAACCCTTGTAAGCACATACATGTTGTGCCTGGTGGACCCATGATTGATATAGGTATCTCTTGTGCATGTAGGTGGGTTCTTCTAGAAGTGCTTGACAAAATTTCTTCAGGAGCAGTCAACTGGAAGAAGGCGACAAAGCCTCCAATTAAAATGCCATTTAGAAAGGTTGAGAATTGCAACCAAGTTATAGAGATCGGAAAAGATTTAAATTTCTCCCTTGTGAATGTAGCAGGGAATGATTTTGTTCAAGGGAATAAGAAGCTCATACTGGGTAAGTTTATGGATTTTTCTTCAAACGTTGTCTTGGTACTTGTTAGTACTACAGTATCCAATTTCTGCATACATAAAAAAACTTGAAAGTTATGGTACTCTTTGAAGTAGATTTCTGATCGAATTAGCAAATTTAGAAGACAAAGAAAAATGGTAAGATATAGAAGTTGGAGTGTTTTCCAAGTTAAATATACAATATCGGGGATATTTCTTTGGTGGGCAAGTGAATATAGGCAAGCTCATTGTTTAAATACCTCCATTTTATGCAAGTGATAACTCTTTAACTTCCCTTTTCTCTCCAGCATTCTTATGGCAGTTGATGAGGTTTAGCATGCTTCAACTCCTGAAAAACTTGAGATCACACTCCCAAGGTAAAGCAGGTAAAGAGATTGCTGATTCCGACATTCTAAACTGGGCAAACAAAAAAGTTAAGAAGGCGGGTAGATCCTCCCAAATGGATAGTTTCAAGGTAAATTAAATAATCAACGGACTTTCTTATTGATAAGCTTCAATCCCATGATCGATGATTTAGTTTTTAGGGTTTTTTTTATTGAACTTTCAAATTTTAGGATAAAAACCTTTCAAGTGGAATTTTCTTCCTCGAGCTTCTTAGTGCTGTGGAGCCAAGGGTGGTCAATTGGAGTCTTGCCACGAAGGGGGAAACTGGTATGCCACTTTAGGATATCACTTGTAGTCTTGGAAGTTATATTGTACTTCCCGCATGGTTTTGGAAGCTGACTATTTGAGATGGATATGAAGAATGATGCTCTTTTATAGAGACATGTGAAACATTTCAAACTTTCATCGTTTTCTTATTGTTACCATTGAAGTTCTTAACTTCGTTATCATCAATATTGCAGAGGAAGATAAGAAGTTGAATGCAACGTATATAATCAGTGTTGCCAGAAAGCTTGGTTGCTCCATTTTCTTGTTACCAGAGGACATTATAGAGGTACTTTCAATATATCATTACATATCTGTATCATCTTGACTAAAATTTAAACTATTTTCAGCTGTTTTCTGTCCTTCTAGCGTCGGTTATTAATATTTGTCATCATAGGAAGTATCTGGTTCCGAGGAATAGTCTAATTCCAAAATTCCGGATACGGAGTACAGGAAGCTTCTTTTTCTCAAATGAATTTTTCGGAGATCAGGATTTACGCTTTCATTATGTATCTACTCTCAAATCCATAATTTTTTTTTTTTGGGGTGCTGTTCAGATGCGTGATATCTTTCTGACTTGTTTGTTTGTGCTCAAACTGTTTCAAACCAAAAATACCGTTAAGTGAAGTTAGTTGACATTGGTTTGACATTATTAGAAATCATTATAATTACATCGAAATTATACTTTGTTGCGCTTTGGTATGCCAGGTAAACCAGAAGATGATGCTTACTTTGACAGCAAGCATCATGTACTGGAGTCTGCAACAGCCAGGAGGGGAATCGGAGTCGAGCCTGAACACTCCTGCTGGGTCCCCGACAGCCTCCTGTGATGTGGACCCGGCAGGCTCCTGTGATGTTGACAGGGATTTGGCTAATAAAGTCTCAAATTTGTCTACAGATGCTCCCCAGAGAGAAAGTGTAGACAATTCTGATGAAAAATGACAGCATATAAATAGATACTTATTTATATTTCATTCTATGCTTTTATTCTTCTAGAGAAGAGGAATAAACTCGATTAAAGTAATCAGACATGTCTTTGTTTACATGATGCAAGGGAAAGTGTTACTTCTTTTACAGGGCTTGTAAAACCACAGGGAAAAAAGAAAGGTTATTGTAAATTTGATTAAAGATCGGTGTACTTCCCAGGCATAATTCTTGAATTAATTTTGCCCAAATTATTGAGGAAGAGAAGGTCTCTATTTTTCCTTATTTTTAAATTTCATCTTTTTAATACTACTCTTGTCACCTCATAAAGATCATCGCCATGTTTATGTTCCTCAGGACAGGCATTTTGTTTTTTGTAATTTGCAACTTAGACATGTGCGTTTTCAGAAGTTTCTTGACACGCAAAATTTCCTCCATGAGTTTGCAAAACTGGTTCTTTGGAAATATATTACCATTTACATGGTTACGCTTGAAAGAAAAAATTGTCTTTTGAAGCATGCAACTAGAAATTCCTTTTCAAGTTACAAGTTCAGCACAATTGGTATAAGTAGGTACTTTATTTATAATATGTGAAAAGGGGGCAAAATTGGCTAACCTACACGTCTTGTTCATTTTCATCAAGGGAAGTAGGATGGGGGAATAAAGATGTTCTTGAACTTGAACTATTGCGAATATCAGTAGCGAGATCATCAGATTTTTCTCGTTCTGCAACCACCATAAGCATCTCAAGGCGCTTGTAAAAAATTAACGCACTCTCATCTCGCTTGTCAAGCTCAGCAGCTTCAGCCTCAAGCCATATTTCTCACAGATCATCAAGAACATTGCCCTGGTCAGCGTTAACCTCAGCTCCCGGGGCACTTGGAACAGTGGTCCGTAGAGATGAGTCCCCCGATGGTGCTGGAAGTGTCAATAGCATTGCTCGGAATTCACTAGTTTCAGCAAATCACATGCTATTGTATCGAGACAAAACTCCCTTACCTTTAGAACGCCATACCTGCATACAAACGCGATCATCGTAACATTTTAGCTTGCCAGAGTATCAAAATTTCAAAGAGAATTTGGGGCAGGGATAAAGAAGAACCATACATGTCTGACAATAGCAGCCAATGACTGAGTTCCACAGGTGAAGCCTCTTCTAGGTGGGGGCAATGGTACTGCGCGCTTAAGGGGAAATAATAAATATCTAGTAGCAGCATCCTAGATTTCCCCGGCCTGCTCAGTTAACGATGCGTATTAGACTGACTAAAAGGAATACAGAATCTTCCATTTCCAGAAATGAAAATAATGTTGCAAGATCTTTTGTTTCTTTGCTAGAAATGCTAGAAGCCCAATATGTAAGCTACCTGATCAGGGTCTATATCTTTCAATTCATCAGTGTACCTGAACCAACCAAGGAGTCTAAATAAGTTGGCATAACATGACACAAACAACCCAAAGAACTAGAATTTAGTTGATCGTACAGAACTACAAGGATAGTGGTGAGTGTTAGCATATCAGAAACATCCATAAACATTCAAGAGACCAAATTTAGGAAGTGAACGAAAAGTTTCTTCATAACATTTCTAATTCATCTCTGGAATTTTAGTTTTAAAGAATACTTACATATATTCAATCATCTTCTCGAAAGCTTCTGTACTCAAATCATGTTCCTCAAGACATGGAAGGGTATCGATGGGTATATCATTTTCCCTTCATTAAAGTCCTTCATACGGGATAATCTTGCCTTAAAATATTCCGACCTTGAAGCTAAAACCACTTGATGGCATCTAAAATTCTTTTTATCAACTCTTAAGCAAACGTCTGCAAGATCATCTTCGCAATCACCAATTTGCATTGTGCTAACACAAGATAATAAATCTTCAACCCCATTGTTTATGTTGGGGTCCCGGGTGGAATTGGCAAGGGAAATCTGAAGGATCTTATGCAAGGCAGAAGGAAGCCGATCTTCTTCCGGAAGAGACAGTCCTTGTAATATGAACCACCTATTTGAGCTGTCTATGTCTCTCAATGATTTGTAGTCGGCATACTTTTGATGAACCAGTTTTTTCTCTAGAATCCTTTGTAAAGATTCACATTTACATACTTTGCAGATCCTCACTATATCCTCCATATCATCCACAGCAATCTCTAGTCTATCGGAATAAAAGAAGTGTATGAGACTGTATAGTGCAGGGTATGACAACTTTTCTCTTGCAAATCTCACTTCTTTGCGTTGTTTCCAATCAGTAACAAACTTTCTTCTGAAAAATGGTAACCGAGCACTTAGGATGACTCTGTGAGCTTCAATCGCTCTACCTTGGACATAAAATACCACATTGGGAGGGAAGTAGTTGGAATTGGATCCATCTTTGGATTGTTCGCCTATTGAAGAAAACCAAATGTTAAGTGTCACTTAACTTGCGTAGTGTTCTTGAAACATAAATATGTAATACCAGATGTTCAGATTGCCATCGGAGGTGATAGTACCACCATAGGCACGAGTTTTAGCTAAAGCTTCTAACACAAGACTGACTTGAAGTTTCCAGTGGCTTCACTACCTTGGTGTGAAGAGATCTAAACATGAGTATGAATTTAACCATAGTAAATTACTGAACAACACATTCAGGTTTCAGAAAGTTAGAGCCAATCAAATCTTCATCCCTAAATTTCAAATACTGAAACACAAATAGAAAGAAGATATGCTCACACACCTCTTGGCTACTAACCAACACACATGACACCTTCCCCCAAACAAAAATCAATCAAAAGAATTAATGGATGTCCACTAGTTTTCTTGAAATTACGTACCAGGGTTTGCTTGAAGTTATGTACCAGGGTTTTTTATCAACAGAGAAGAACAAATTAAAGGATTTGACAAAAAAAAATTGAATACCAAGTGATGAACATATTTATACAAGCTAATCATTTCGATCTTCAAACATGCATCCTTAATATACGTTTGAATGTGAATTAACTGTTGTATTTTCCAGAGCATGATAAGGTTCCTAGGTCTATTAGGGCTAATAGTCTTAGAGGATTGAAATCCTATTCTTAATAGGAGTTTGTATTCCCATTTGGAAAGAGAGTTGGAATCCAGTTAGGCTCAGGATTCCTAATTGAAGGCCATCATTGTGGCTATAAAAGAAGGGCTGCTGCGCTAGTTTGACGTAACCAATCAGCTAGCAAGAAAGATTGTGTTATACCACTCAAAGTGTTAGAGTGAGAGAATATCTGTAGGGCAAAGTTTGTAAGGGAGAGAAGAAAAGAGATAAAGAATGTTTTGTTTCTATTTCTTATTCTTTCTAGTTATTCATCAAGCCTTAATTCTAGAGGCTTGATAAAATAATTTGTTGTATCCATTATTGATATAGTGGAAGTTTGTTGTCGCTGCCTCATGGACGTAGGCACATAGCCGAACTATGGTAAATATTGGTGTTGTTTATCTTCTTGCTTATTTTCTTCGATTTCCAAAGTTTGTTTGACTTTCCTATTCTTAAATGAAATCAAAACAATTGGTATCAAAGAAACAATGTTGCTGATTGTCATTTAGAATGGAGGGAATGAATAGCACCATGATGAAACTGACCGGTGCTAACTGGGTGACCTGGAAATCAAGAATGGAGGATATACTTTATTTCAGAGATCTTCATGAGCCAATTGAAGGTGTTGCAAGAAAGTCGGAAAATATGTCAAAAGCTGATTGGATCAAGATGAATCGAATAACTATTGGTACTATTAGACAATGGATTGATGATAGTGTCTATCACCATGTGTCTAAAGAGACTGATGTAAAAGCTCTTTGGAAGAAGCTGGAATCCCTCGTTGAGAAGAAGACCACTGCCAAGGAAGTATTCTTCATGAAAGAGATTGTCAGCATTCATCCATGATTGCTTGCATCTGCTTGGGTTTTGTCCAATTTTGGTGTTTCTGCATTTGTTCATCCGTGAGGCTCCATTTTTTTTGTTTCCATGTTGCAAAATCGATGATTTCGGCCAATATCGGAGAATACACGATAAAATGAAAATTTCTTCACCCCTATTTATGTGTCGCTCCTTCAATATGCCGATATATCGCCCGATATATCGGCGATAAGTTCGATATCTTAAACCATTTAAATCCACCTAGATTTATCCTCTCCATCTATGAGAATTAAATCTTAGACTCTCCATTTCAAGTGGAGAGGAATACCACAAGATCATAGTGCTATTGGCAGGATCTGATGATTAACAATGTAAAGTTTTCGGGTCCATTTGTCTAGTGGGAATTTGGCTTTGGATTTCATAACAAGGATAATTTGCTACAAAAACGGAAAACCAGTAATACATTAAAAAACAGTACTATATTGAATGTAACTGAAGCAATAACGAGATGTAGTGCTTTTGAAAAGGATTCAAAATAACTACATATATGCATGAAGTCACAGGGCAGTCGCTTCATGCAAAGCAACTTGACCTCTCGCCCCACCTGTGGTTACACTAACCACCAACTCACTCAACCTGTGGGTACACCATCCATGTCTCACTCTACCTGTGTGTAACTGGACCCCATCGAATACCTGCCCAGCAGTGATAACACATCTCGACTCTAGGGTTCCACTTGCCATCCACGGCTCTGAGCCACCTGAGCACCTGCTCACACAATCACTGAACCCTATGAGATCACTCGGGCCTAGCGCACAGTATCCAATATCCAGTTCATGTCCTCACCAAACCAACTATATCGGAACTAAGCCGATCACTAGTATATCCGCCAAAACGCCACTGTGCATGCCCCAAGCATACACAACATCCTCGCATCTAAATGTCCACTACATGGCTCCATAAAGTTTCAGTCTACTCATCCTCTATTGGCTAGGAAGCTAATCACGCTTCAATCTTGGAGCCCATCTGTCCAATCCAATACTAGGCCGATCAACGCTCCAGACTCAAACACATCCTCCAAGGTGTAACAACTCCGTCACGTCCACCAAGACGTACCCATTCATGCCCAATGAGTATCCGACATGTTCAGATATCTACCAACCTCCTACTCATTCAGTTACCAAATCTCACTAGATTGACTCCGAAAGGGAGCCAATCCCATCAACGCACTCTCAGCACCAACACCACCAGTATGAGTGAATGACTCCAAGATCCATACTCACTCACATATCCAACACATACCCATCCACCTATCCAAGATAGATCATACACTCCACTCAATGTCCATTCAGGGTCTCTTGGTCACCTGACAGTCACTAACACTTTAATCTGAATGAATGAATTCAAGATCCACACTCACGTATCCAACCTCTGTCTTGTCTTCTCACTACAATTCCCATAGATCCTTCAATTGTCTTACAATACGATTCTCCTTTGCTCCTAGCTTAGCATAATCAGCAAGGCAATTCAACCAGATAACGACCAGATTTTGGTTCATAGGGTCTTACACCCTCTTTGAATCCCTTGCTGTCACACCACCACACATCACCTTTTCCACACCTGAACAGCTCAGTCAAAGACAGAACACGTCTAGACTGTGGGTTCTCATCGCATTCCTCCAATTTGGAATCATATTCACAACTTCTCTTGATTCTGAAGTTCCAACCATGTTGGAAGCATATCCATCTTTTCCAACCGTTGGACTTCCCAGTCTCAACTCACTCGGACAACATCCACCTATGCGTCCCATAAATAATCTAATACCTAACTCGCCTGTCCGGTTATGACCGTTTATGCACATCCAAAAAAATTTCAATCCAACATTATCTGATGTACCGCTCGACAGAAGATTTACAGCAGACTCCTGTTGTGATATGAAGCCAAATCTCCGCATACCACCAAATCTAAAAAATCAACCACTAATTCCCATGACATTACTTACGTCGTCCCTTATCCTGTTTCGTCCAATCACCACTTAATTATCTTAATCACATCTATCCTCTCAATCACTGTTGGGAAGCTTCCTAACACATCTCAACCACCGCTGGATTACATCCCGTCCGTCTCTATCCGGGTTCCCGTTTTGGAATCTCAAGTCTCACAATCTTATTGACTGCCAAGCCCGAAGTTCTGGCCAAGCAAACGGAAAAAGAGAAGTCACTTCCTCCGACTAAGCGTATTCTATGATAATTGTTGTAATGCTTAATCCTTTTCTCAAAGCTAAACACTTCCATTGATTCTCTTCGGCTTTTTCCAGCTTCGAATAAATTCTTAGCAATCCCTTAACTCACCAACTTCTCTTGATTAATGACCCAAAACCACCTTTCGCTGCACTACTCTGATAAAACCACCCTAACAAATCATACATAAAAAGAAAAAGTTCCGATTTTTATCGGATCCCCTCGTTCGGTCCACATCGAACACGAGCACATCACTACAGGGTCACATCCTCAGCTCATGGTTCATCATCTTCTATCTAGTGCTTGCATCACACCAAACCTGCATCTCTGCTCATACCGAGCTAAAACCCTTAATCTATACTAATGTTGGAGGAACTAGCCTCTCTCGTACCCCACAACTCTGGGTATAACCACTCGGGCAAAACAGACCAAGAAAAGAGACGTTCCCCAAACGCCGTCCAGTTCTCACAAGCCTCAACTAACTCCACTAGGTTCACCGGACTCACCCAGTCCCTATGTCAACACTACTAATTGGTCTAACCCTGGACCTTAAACATCATCTCAATGGTACACGAGAATCGGATCCCACCATTTTGCTTAGTGTCAGGCCAACCAATCTCTACAGTCTCAACTAGACTCAACCATAGTCGCCCACTAAGGTCATCTACCAACTCTATTGTACTCATATTCTCCAAACCATCAGTCACAACTAGGGTTCCTCTTACCATCAAATTCAACTAGGGTTCCTCGAACCCGGCTGCTAGGTGCAGCACACTCCCAACTTGACCTAACAAATTCTCATGACTTCGGCTGTTGAGAGCAGCAAAACCAGTCTAGCATGACTAATAAATTGCCTTAACTCCGCAATCTCGTCATATCCGACCCTTCCCGGGTCCATCTCTAAACCATGGCACTGATCGATCTATGGCGCAGCTATGGCATAAGATGCCAAACACAATCTGACCCCGATTTAATTCCACTAACTCTCGTCCTATTACCCTAACGTTCAGGTTGATGACAGGCTGATCCTTATAGAGACATCACATCCACATCATCGATGCACCAATACTCTAGTTCCAAACTGACCAACCTCGCTCTGATACCACCTGACACGACCCATCCCAATACCCCCCGAGATTAATGCGGGATGTGGCATGTTCCCGTCTAACCCACGCGTGACACGAAAGGACTAGACATCCATCTAACCCCCGTGTAACGTGAAGGGCAGACAAGGGATAACCCAACCTTAGCCCACTCGGCTTCCAGAGTGCGACAGGCTCAGTGGCGGAGTGTGATGTCTCGGTCTCTACTACATCCCACATCCGCGATCAACCTGAAGGGCATCAAAAATCATAAAAGCTGTGAATGGACGAAAATAAATAATTTAATAAAACACGTTTCAAAAAAGACATTTATGCCAGTTCACTTAAAAACTATGCATGCATACGAAAGCCAGTTAATTCAAATATAAATAAAAATTGTTTAATAAACTAAAGCCATTTCCTTCCTCAAATCATTAGGGCCTTAGTCCAAAACCGTAAAATCACCAGTCTAGGAACTCAGCCCAAAATCATAAATCCAAATCATGAGGCCACTGCCCAAATCCATAAACACAAAAATACCATTTCATCAATCAAATAAATCATGTTTACCAAATACCCATCCTCGGCATCCTAGATGTCTAGCGTCCCAGACGTCATATCAAGGTCTAATCAATGCATGCTGCTCGGGGTCTCTCCAGGTCAATCTCTGACATCCCATATGTCTGACGTCCCAGGCGTCTAATTATAGTGATCCTGCTCGTGAGTCACTATACGGTCTAGTCGCTCCGTGTAATGACCCCTCACAGGTAATGCGTTGTGACTTCCCCAGTGTCCCGGACATCTAGAGGAGATCATCCACATATCCTCGTATCAGGATGGTATATGGAAAACATTTTATAAAACCATTTCAAAACCTTTCAAGGGGCCATGCCCGGATTTTCCGTAAAACCATCATAAATCCATAAATCCAATTCCATTTAAGGTCTCCGAACCCGAAATCACATTTATAAACCACAAATAGGACTCATGCCTGATATCATAACTAACTGGGCCTCTAGCCCGATCTTGTAAATCAAATAGGCCTTCAGCCCGATATCTCATTAAATCTAATGGACTTCAAGTCCGGTAGTTTCCAAATCAAATGGGTCTCATGCCCACTTTCATATTTCCAAATCCAAAACCGTTCCATTGACCCACAATTGAAAATACAAGCACATGTAAATCCAACATAAAACCATACGCCTCGAAATATGTGCAAATATGTAAATCTCAAATACCACAATCATAATAATACGAATCACATATATAACCCGATATCTCATTAAATCAAATGGACTTCAAGTCCGATAGTTTCCAAATCAACTAGGTCTCATGCTCGATTTCATATTTTCAAATCCAAAACCATTCAATTAAACCATCATAAAAATACCAGCACGTATGAAGATAATATAAAATTATAAACCTCGAAATACGTGCAAATATGTAATTCATAAATACCACAATCATAATCATAGAAATCATATATAGAAAACATATAAAACAGTTATGCATGCATCATATTTTAGAAAATAAAGTCCACTCACAGACCGTCCTAGCTGCCGCCTCGATACACATGCCATAAGCCTTCTTGACGTCACATCATCCCTGACCTCTAGCCAGGTCATCTCGACTACCTGAATCGGGTCGCACAGACCTGCGACCCGACCCGGTTCCAAAAATTTTATTCCTACTTTGATTTCCTTTCTTTTTCTTCCTAATCGATCGTCCGGTCCATCCTAATCGATATACGGACTCAAAACTGGAAAATCAGACCTAGGATTTACCTGTGCGAATGGGAACAGTACCCAGTGAATTTCAAATGGGTTTTTCAGTCAGCTCCAGTCACCACCACCCTAGATTCCAAGCCCAATCAACTCATCTCGTCCTCATGAACCTCATCCAAGCCACCAAATCGATCAGTAATCTTCGAAGCAAAATCCACCATTTTTAAATTGAAAACAAGGTTTTCGGGTTTTGCCTTACCTCGCTGTCGTTGCTCCGCTGTGGCCACCACCACGATTGTCTCGATGCCCCTTTCAACTTCCATTCACGGCCCAGTAGCATCAAATGAATATTTGGGGGTGATGGTGTGAGTTTGGGTTAGTTAGGGTTCCACGGGTTTTGGGAGAAAAACAGAGAGATGAAGATGACTGATGAGGATAAACCCAAAATATTGGGTTCTGGGCCAATAAGATGGGTGACACTTGTCACTCATCTGGTGGGTCCTTCCATATTTTTCTCCAATCAATTTATGCCACGTGTCGATTTCTTTGGTTTATGTAAATAGTATCGTTTTCCGTTCTAGACCCGTAACTTTCCCGTCGAACGTCCGATTTCGTCGTGCCGCCTGTCAAAGTCCATTTGACCTCCTGGTTTAAAAGTCAACTTTTCGCCCACTCCCAAGGGCAAAATCATCATTTTATGCCGTCCTTCTGAATTCTCTCAGCTAATCCCCCGATTTGTCACGCTAATCCTCAATTAATAACTAAACTAATCCCAAAATTCAGGATGGGTCGTTACACCGATGGTCGATGGCAATCGACAAAAAGGTGAAACCAAAGAAAAGTAGAAGAAGAGTCGATATCGAGGTCGAATTCTGAAGGTCGCAACTGGGCTATGGTTGACAGGTTGTAGGCAGCTAGGTTTTTTATGTGCTGGAGAAGAAGGGTTGAAGTCGAAGAGTGAGGGTGTAAGACAACAGTAAGTAGTAAAGACAAAGCGCGTTCCCTTTTTTTTTGGGTTAGGATTTTTGTTGTTATTATTATTATATTTAATTAAAATTTTCAATTAATTAAAAAATATCAAACCGATTCGGTTTTCGTACAAGATGGTATTTCTCAAAACAAAAATCGATCTTGTACCGATTAGAACCGGTACGGTATCTGTATCTGTACCGTACCGATCATTCATTCGATTTTACTATTCAATTTTTTTCCTGTTTGGTATGATATGGGACTAGATGGTTTCAATATTTTTGGACGATATGCTCAGGTCTAGTATCGCCCATGTTTACTTTCTTTCTACGCTCAAGGCCGCTTGGACTGGGCTTGTGTTGGTTTTGGGCCTTTAATTTTCGCAAGCCATTGATTTGGGCCCATAAGGGATTTTTTGGGTGTAAACATTGTCCCTTGAATTTGAAATGCCTTAGGTGTAAAACATTTTAAATTCACACAATCACGTCCTTCGCCCTTTCTCCTCACTCCACTTGTACCTTTTGGCGGTTCCTACTGCAATCCCCCATAGCACTATCTTTCTCTCTTTGAATCCTTCACCCGTTCTCTGCCCTGGAAGTATCATGACTTCCAAATATACTGTAACACCCCGGACTTTCAAAAGATTGGAAATGACCATTTTCCATTTTGACTTTTCGATTGGGATATCTTATAGATATACCAAGAGTACTGATAGGAAGGTCTCGATCTCTTGAGTCCATAGACATACTGTCAAGACCCGACCCTCTTCGGTCAGGACCCAACTCTAACACGACATTGTCGGCTTTGGGCCTCTTCGCCCTCACAGTTTTATTTTCAGGAGCTCACGGTGCGACTTCCCAGGGGGTCACCTATCATGGAATTTCACCAGCCTCAACTCGCTTAACTTTGGAGTTCCAATCGAACCCAAAGCCACTGAGCTCCCAAAAGGCCTCGTGCTAGATAGGTGTGTGCCTACACCTTTAAGGCACACCACCATTCCCCTCCCAGACCATTCCCCCCGTAGGAATATGGGATCGTTCACCATTCCCTCAAAGACACAGGTCTTAACATCTACCCCCCTTAGGGCCCAGCGTCCTCACTAGCACACTTCCCGGTCGGGGTTTGGCTCTGATACCATTATGTCAGGACTCAACCTTCCTCGGTCAGGACCCAACTCTAGCACGATATTGTCCGTTTTGGTCCTCCTCGCCCTCATGATTTTGTTTTCTATAGCTCACGGTGCAACTTCCCAGGAGGTCACCCATCATGGAATTGCACCAGCCTCAACTTGCATAACATTGGAGTTCCAATCGAACCCAACGCCACTGAGCTCCCAAAAGGCCTCGTACTAGATAGGTGTGTGCCTACACCTTTAAGGCACATCACCATTCACCTCCCAGACCAATCCCCTCGCAGGAATGTGGGATCGCTCACCGTTTCCTGCAGGATATGGGTCTTACACATGCGGCATGTAAAAATTGGAGCTCAGATAAGAAAGTTATGGGCTTACAAAGAAAAAGGGTATTTTGGTAATTTTACCTCTAAGGGTAATTTGGTAGTTTTGTCTATTTAGCATGTGCATCACATGAGGGATTCTATAAATTTCTCAATAATTCCCTCCCAAATTCCCCCACCGACATGCTTGTATGTGTGCTTGGGTGGGGGGAGTTCGGTGCTTAAAGACCGAAAGCATGGAAAGAAAAAGAAAAACAAGAAAATGGAAAGAGAGGGAGTCAGTGAGGAAAAAAAGGGAAGAAAGAAAGGAGAGAATATCAGGATGTATAAGGGAGGAAAATTGAGAGGAAATCGAAGGGAAAACACACAGAAAGATGAGAGGAAACCCAAGAAGCCTGTAACCTCTTAAGTCGGGTTTTTGGTTTGAGGATAGGAAACCAACTAATGGACGTGCCAACGTGCTTCTGGGTGTTTTACAGTCCTTTTGAGCCAAGAATGCGTGACTTAGGACACGGAGAGGGCACTCAGCCAATCTTGGAAACCATGGTCGAAAGCCATGAACTTGGAGAGCACGATCAAGGTATGTTCTTCATGTTTTTACATCGTAGAACTCTTTGAAGGATTGAAAAAACGAAGATTGATTACTAAAGCGTGTGTAAGACCCGTGTCTTGGGAAAAATGGTGAATAATCCCACATCACTTTTGGAGGGAAATGTGAAATGTCTTAAATGTGTGGGCACATATCTATCTAGCAGAAGACCTTTTGGGAGCTCAATGGCTTTGGATTCCTTTGGAACTCTAAAGTTAATCGAGTAGGGGCTGGTGCAATCCTAGGATGGGTGACCTATTGGAAGTTGCATGTGAACTCCTGAGAACAAAACCGTGAGGGTTGGGCCCAAAGCGAACAATATTGTGCTAGATGGGTCGGATTGTGACAGAATGGTATCAGAGCTGGACCTCGACTGGAAGTGTGCCAATAAAGACGCTAGGCCCCAATGGGGGGTGGATTGTAAGACCCGTGTCTTGGGAAGAATGTTGAACAATCTCACATCGCTCGGGGAGGGAAAAGTGAAGTGCCTTAAATGTGTGGGTACGTATCTATCTAGCAGGAGGCCTTTTGGGAGCTCACTAGCTTTGGATTTCTTGGGAACTCCAAAGTTAAGCGAGTAGGGGTTGGTACAATCCCCGGATGGGTGACCTACTCGGAAGTTGCACGTGAGCTCCTAAGAACAAAACCGTGAGGGCTGGGCCCAAAGCGGACAATATCATGCTAGATGGGTCGGGTTTTGACAGCGTGTAAAAAGATTGAGAAATGAAGAAGATATGGTCGTGTTGGACCTGCAAATGAATAGTGATTTTTGCAAATCAATGTAGCTGAGCCCGTGGCTCCCACGCACAACCTCTTTAAGCGAAGCGCGCGGCCACGTCGGGCAGAATTTTGGAAAACGGTTAACATGAAAATCGTTACTTTTCATCTTCTGAACGTAATGGTCCAAGAATGGAGTCAATCAGACATCGTATGAAATATTTATGATTATTCAAAGTTTATGTGTTATTTATTCTTCATAATTAATCCTAAACTTGGGTAGATTAAAGGATTGAGCTATTAGACTAATGTGAATTATGATTGGGGTAAAATAAGATAATTTGTTGTAAGTTGAAATATATGGATTAAAGGAAACATAAATACGACTTGAATGTTATATAAATCTATATGTAATTTTGTTGAATATAATTATCTAAGTTATATAGTAAATAAATTTATTCTTATTCTATAACAAGGTAATTTATAATAAAAGAAGGACATTCTTAGGAAGTTGTAAGGATAGATTTTATCATGGCAAGGATTGGGAATTAAGGGATACATTTAAATGTTAGTAGTATAAGATTTCGAATAAAAATAAACAAGTATGTTTCCCTCCACTCGACGGTGTTTAGTGGGTAGGAAGTGAGCGGTACCCCACAAGGGAGGGAACTCTTTTTGGATTATTTTAATTAAGGTTCGAATGGTGAAAGTTTGTAAAATCCCTTGTCTGACTTGGGTCTTCAGACGAAAGTAGGATCGGTCTGGTTCTCATGGTAATCAGGACGGGGTTCTGTCAACTTTGTATCAGAGCTAGGTTATTGGATGATTTTGTTCTTGAAATATGTGTTTTGTTTTTTAATCATGTTATATCAATTCAATGAAAATGACTTGATTGTGTTAATGAACTTTGACAAATTACGGAATGACACAAGAATTTGTGTATGGTTATGAATAATTCCTGAGTATGCCAAAGGAAAATGTTTCATTTAAAATTAGGATAAGATCAAATTTCGAAGCTTGATTTTCTTGCCTCTGGAAATTATTGAATATTTGATGTATTGGTTTTTAGATTAAAAACGTAAAAATATGATTGTAATGGTTGGTGCCTTTATGGAAATCATTTAATACACAATATATGAGGTTTTTATTTGTAAGCGATGTTTCTTATTATCGTTTGATGATGGATTCGATTTGTATGCGATGTGTGACTTAAGGTATTGTGATATTAAATGTGATTGAAAAATTTATTGGATTTTTGGATGATTTATGAATATTTTATTGCTATTTTATGTTGCATTTTTTCCGAGGTTTTCATGACAACAATTTGACTGAGTTGAAATTTGAATTTTTGAAATAATTTGATTAAAGAATAAAAAAAATATGGTAATTAGAATGAATATGTGTTAAAATGACCTTTTGTAAGCTATGAAATTCAGAAAATTATGATTTTTTGATGAAAACAATTAGATAATGTTGTGTATGAGACTGTGTAATGATGAATACCAGATATGTCTATGAGATGATGATGTTATGATGACGTATATTGATAATATGAGTACAAATGATGATTGATAATAAGCACATAATGATGGTGATGACATCATTATGATGATAAAATAATGATATGACCTAGTGATGAGATATTTGATGCTACATTTGATTATATAATGTTACGATGTAATGATATAAGATACGGCGTTATGAGTAGTGTGATGTGAAGTAACCACTCAGACGTCGAGTCAGGGGCTCCGGTTCCTGAGTGGATGGTGGTTGGTCGGACTCAGACATCGAGCCCAGGGCTCCGATTCTTGAGACGAGTATGGGATGCTAACTCGGACGTTGAGCCTAGGGCTCCGGTTCTCGAGTATTGTGTAATAATACCCTCGGGGGAAATGTGTGTTAGAGATTTGATACCTATTATTGGTTATAGTTTGGCCTACCGATAGTACCGTGGTAGAATGTGACGATGGCCTACATGTAGTGTCATTGTGTGATAAATGATGTGGACGATCATTGGATGAGTTTCTTATGGATTGGTGGAATACAAGTAAAGTGGCAACTTAAAAGTGCCTAGTGTGTGGTGGTTTAAGGAAGTCAAGATCACATGGGATCCCGAAAGAGTGTATAATTTGAAAGATTGGTTAATGCCTAGATAGGAGGTTGTACGTATTAGTGAGTAAATATTCATCCGGAGAAAAGAAATGGTTGGGTATGACTCGAACATTGCTCCATGTAATTCCCAAAGTGAGAAAGTGTTTCTCGATATTTGTGGAATGTGAAATATGATAATTAGGTTTGTAGAATCCTCGTTTGTTTAACCTTATATCTGCATACCCAAATATTTTAATTGGTTTTCTACATGTCTTAACGAAGTTTGATTAGTTAAGATATTTATGGCTTTTGTATGGATTGGCTATTAAAGAAATATTTTAATAGCACATTTTATGGGGAAATTGGGTTTACTATATCTGGTTAATCATTGTTAATGGCTTATATGACTTTTATATGACGTTATGAAATATGTTAATGGCTTGTTTTACGCAGTTGAATTGACTTGTGATTTGAGCTTAAGCCCAAGTTTTGGAATTTGATCATGGTCTCTAAACTAAACATTGGACTGGTATGTGTTATAAATATATGATTATGATAAGTATCAAGGATAAATTTGGTTTGGTTTTATTAAAATTTTGAGGACGAAATGTTTTTTAAGGGGGGGTAGATTGTAACGCCTCGGATTTTCAAAAGATTGGAAATGACCATTTTGTCATTTTGACTTTTCGATTGGGATATCTTATAGATATACCGAGAGTACCGATAGGAAGGTCTCGATCTCCTGAGTCCATACACAGGCGGCACATAAATATTGGAGTTCGAATAAGAAAGTTATGGGCTTACAAAGACAAGGATATTTTGGTAATTTTACCAATAAGGGTAATTTGGTAATTTTGTCTATTTAGCGTGTGCATCATATGAGGGATTCTAGAAATTTCTCAATAATTGCCTCCCAAATTTCCCCACCGATATGCTTGATTATATATGTGTGTATGTGTGCTTGGGTGGAGGGAGTTTGGTGTTTACAGACCGAAAGCATGGAAAGAAAAAGAAAAACAAGAAAATGGAAAGAGAGGAAATTAGTGAGGGAAAAAAGGGAAGAAAGAAATGAGAGAACGTCATGATGAATAAAGGAGGAAAATTGAGAGGAAATCAAAGGGAAAACACACAGGAAAATGTGAGGAAACCCAAGATGACAGGACCCATCCCAATCCCCCTGGATTATCGTGAGATGTGCCCTACTTCCGTCTGACACCATGTTCCAGACTAGGAATAAAAATGTAACCCGTTCGGGGTTACTAGAGTGCGCAGTGATTTCCAGAGTTTGTAGCGGCATGTGATGTCTCAGTCTCTATTACAGCCCGCATCCGCAATCAACTTGAAGGATATCAAAAACCATAAAAAAAGTTGTGAGTAGACAAAAATAACAGTTTATAAAATCATTTAATGAAAAGACATTTATACCCTTCACTTAAAAAGTATGCATGCATCAAAAAACAAGTATTTCAAATAGTTTCTTAAAAGCAAATCATATTGCTTTTCAAATTAAAACACAATGAAAACATGGCTTAATCAAAGCCATTTCCTCAGTAGGGTCTCAGTCCCAAATCAAATTACGTGGGTCTCACCCTAAATCCAATACATGTGGGTCTCAACTCAAATCAAATCTCGTAAAAGCATCTCAATAGGGTTTTTGTCCGAATCATAGACTCACACCTGGAGTCTCATGAAAACATAATCACTAATCCTCTTTATCCAATATCCAACATCTCACTAGTCACACTATCAGCACTACGCGTGCGACTCAGGATTATAAATTTGAATATACACCAGGCTCGGAGCACGTGGCTCGACGTCTAGGTGCTCTAACTCAGGATCGCACATCCCACAAGATGGCCAACGTCTGAGCGATGGCATCTACAGGCTTAGAACCCCTGGCTCAAAGTCTGCATAATGTCCATCTCTGACACTTTTGGAGGCAGTGTCCCCGTGACCTCTCTAGGATCACACATCGCACAGGATGGTGGACGTCCGGAGGCTATCATCACATCATAGAGGATGGTCGTGTGGAAAACATTTCACCAATCATCTCAAAGGGGCCCATGCCCGAAATATAGTTATCAAATCAGTTTCCACAAAACCGTTATAAAAACAGTGTTTAAAAACACTTCATAAATCTAGGATTCCTCGAATCCTATCAAATCCAAATTCGTAAATCTATAACAGGGTCACAGCCCGAAATCTCATAAATCATAACTGGGTCACAAGCGCGATATATTCCACATTTGACTATACTCTAAGTCAAATCATAAATCAACTAGGACACAAGTCCGAAATACATTTCCAAATCCAAAAACCATTTCATTATTCAAATCATTATCCAAAATCTCCTTTTACTGTAATCCAAGTTAGAGTCCATAATCGACTGGGTCTCATGCCAGAAATAGCAATTCACGCATCTCTATGAAATCATTCAAAATCGATAATCAAATCCTTAGTTTCACTCCTCTCCGTGAAACTATTAAAATCACGCAAATCACATACATGTAGAATACTCGGCCTATGCCCAAGTATCACATAAAAATAAAAATCTCGAAATACGTGCAATATCACATTTTCTATGAAAATGCCCAAATCATATTTAAATCATATGCATTCATTGCATCTCAAATCATGTTCATAAAACATATAAAACAGTTATGCATGCATCATGTTTATAAATAAAAAGTTCACTCACAAATCGTCCATGCTACGAGCTCACAATCTGCACTATAAGCCACTCCGAGGCTAATCCACAATCTCTGAGACCACCAGACCAGTCCAAATCATACCCAAAGGTCACTATCCATCTATACAAGTCCATATAAAAAGCCCCCAACTATCCCGGAATCGAGAACGCATATCGAGGCTAAAAACCTTCAAATGACCTATCAAACAAACTCCGATCGACCTGAAATCACCACCATTGGATTCAGATCGTCGAAACCTTTAGAACAAGACCAATTTTACCTCAAAATTTATGCCCATGCGTCCTTATGCACTGGTCAAAGTTCACACACGCTAGTCAACGACAGTAATTGCCAGTCAACGCTGACGTCAGCTGCTGACGTCACCTGCTGACAACTTTGAAATATGACATTCTGACAACCTGACATGTGGCACTTCCTGATTGGTGACACATGTCCTACTATGTGTCACTGACAGGTCTGATAATCTCTAACACCCTACCACGTGGCACCATCCCACTAGTCCACGTGGTCTGACATTGCTGACGTGGACCTGCCACGTCACCTGATAGATCCTGACACCCTACCACATGTCACCCTCTCACTGGTCCATGTGGTTTGACAGGTTTGAAGTGGCACTCCCACGTCAGCTACTGACTAGACTGACACCTGGCCATATATCATCCTTTAGTTGGCCACGTGGCTTGACGGGGATGACGTGGACTGCCACTTCATCACCTTCAACCTCTAGCCGGGTTGACCCATTTGACTGTACTGGTTCGTTTGACCCGCAACCCTGACTTAACCATATCTCCGTCGTCTGGCCACCATTTTCAGCCATTCCTCACCCATGTCATCATCTTCCTCCCAAGAAGAGATCTTTGACCTCAAAACACAAAAACAAGGCCTAGAATTTACCTGGTCAAGCTCGATCTTCACGACCAACCTTCAAACCTCCATCCAGGCCCATCCAAAGGTCCTCTGCCATCCGTTCTTGCCCCTACCAGCTCGTATGAGCTCAAAGAACATAATCCAAGCATCAAAATCAACCCAAAACATCCAAAACTTAAAACCCAATTTCAAACACCCACGGGTTTACTTGTTTTCACGATTTCCAGCCACCTCACGACGGCTCCGCCGCCCAGCGCCTCTCACAGCCTCCCTCACTGTCTCAGCCACTCTTTGTGGTCCTCACTGGCATCAGATGAAGAGGATAGGATGGTTTGTGGGATGGGTTTGGGTTTTCAGGTAATATGAGTGGAAAAGATGAAAATGTGATGATATGCATGTATGTGTGTGTGTGGATCAATGGATGAGTGACATTTGTCACTTATCTATTGGTCCACATGAGATATTTTGGGTCCCACTGAAAAAAACCCAAAATTCAACTATCTCGATTTTCGTGCAACCATAAACAGTTCCTGAAACCATTCTTGACCCGTTACTTTTCCGTACGATGTCTGATTTCAACGTGCCGCCTATCTATGAACTCGTATCGTCTCGATCTATGTAATGGTCCCCAGTCCATGTGCATTGGATCTCCCTGGTCAAAATTTATTTTACCCTTTCTAGGGGAAAAATCATCATTTTACCTCGACTACTCCCGATTAGTCTCGATAATTCCCAATTAATTCTAGTTAATCTCATAAATTCAGGACGGGTCGTTACACAAGAAGCCCGTAACCTCCTAAGTCGGGTTTTTGGTTTGAGGATAGGAAACCAACTAACGGACGTGCCAATGTGCTTCTGGGTGTTTTACGATCCTTCTGAGCCAAGAATGTGTGACTTTGGACACAAAGAGGGCACTCAACCAATCTTGGAAACCATGGCCGAAAGCCATGAACTTGGAGAGCACGATCAAGGTACGTTCTTCGTGTTTTCACATCGTAGACCTCTTTGTAGGATTGAAAAGATGAAGATTGATTACTAAAGCATGTAAAAATATTGAAAAATGAAGAAGATATGGTCGGGTTAGCCCGTCGGGTCGGGTTAGACCTGCAGATGAATAGTGATTTTTGCGAATCACTATAGCTAAGCACGTGGCTCCCATGTGTAACCTCTATAAGCAGCCCGTGCGGGCGCGTCGGGCAGAATTTGAGATAACGGTTAACATGAAAATCGTTCCTTTTTGTTTACTAAACGCAATGGTCCAAGAATGGAGTCAATCAGACATCATATAAAATAGTTACGATTATTCAAAGTTTATGTTTTATTTATTGTTCTTAATTAATCCTAAACTTGGGTAGATTGAAGGATTGAGATATTAGACTAATTTGAATTATGATTGGGGTAAAATAAGATAATTTGTGGCAAGTTGAAATATATAGATTAAAGGAAACATAAATACGGCTTTAATGTTATATAAATATATATGTAATTTTGTGGAATATAATTATCTAAGTTATATAGTAAATAAGTTGATTCTTATTCTATAACAAGGAAATTTATAATAGAAGAAGGACATTCTTAGGAAGTTATAAGAATAGACTTGATCATGACAAGGATTGGGAATTAAGGGATACATTTAAATGTTAGTAGTATAAGATTTTAAATAAAAGTAAACAAGTATTTTTCCCTCCACTCGACGGGGTTTAGTTGGTCGAAAGTGGATGGTACCCCACAAGGGAGGAACTCTTTTTGGATTATCTAAATGAGGTTCGAATCGGGTGAATGTTTGTAAAATCCCTTGTTTGGCTTGGGTCGTCAGACGGCAGCAAGACTGATCTGGTTCTCGTGGTAATCAAGACGAGTTCTGTTACATACTCCTCATGGTAAAGATAAAGATGATCCTCCCAACTTCCCCATCTCACTGCCCAGCATCATGATTCCTTGGGTCTGTGGTCGGGGCTTTGAACCTCATTCAAGTGCTTCTTGCAATATTCTGGAGTTCCTTAAAGACGATGGTGAAGTTATCCAAGGTCATTGTCTCACGATCAATTTTGGTCCTCATTTGGCTCTTAGTTCTTACTGAAAGGGGTTTCCCTCAGAAATGGAGGTGGCTCTCAACCTCCACCTAAGAAACTTTCAAGCTCCCCTCATATACCAGTGGAAATTATTCCCGTGGACAAACCTGGATCCTACATGGAAGCATCTTTTCCTCTCTTTGGGTCATCCAAACCTTGCAGGGTCATGTAAATAGTGGGTTCAAAGGATACAACAGATGTACCTAGATGAGCTTTGGAGAAATGACATATATCATTTGGTGAGTCTTTCCACTCTTTCCCTTACGCATGACCATGATCTTCTGCACTCATCACTATGATTCTGAAAATAGTGGCACAAACATGTTTGATTTTTGAGTTGGACCCATGATGCCGACCCTTCTTGATATGGCTATGTTTTTCGGGCTATCCCAATCGAGGGATGTGGTTAACTTTACCTTTTCTTTTCCATCCAACTTGAGCGAGGTTCATGGCCCTCCATGTAACGACCCATCCCAGATTTTGGGATTAGATTAGTGATTAATGAAGGATTAGTGAGATTAATTGGTGATTAGTGGAGTGATTGCGGACGGACGGTGCGAAATGACCGTTTTGCCCCTAGAATGGGCAAACTGTTGAATTTTTTTCGGGTGGTCAAACAGACTTTGGCCGATGATTGTGACGTAGTTCCGGATGTCATGAGTTCGTAGATAGGTGACACGTCCGATTCCGACATTCGAGGAAGAAGTTATGGGTCTCGAAAGATAAGGGATATTTTGGTAATTTGGTACAAGGGGCAATTTGGTCTTTTTTATGTGCATTAGGATCTGTGCCCAGTAAAATTGGGACACCTGGTGCATTGGGATTTGTGACCAATGGCTATGGGACACTTGTCCCATCTCTGGATGGTTGTAGAGCCTGTTAAGCTGCCTCACTCAAATTAAATAAGGGCTGATATTTGTACGCGGGCTTGGGGAAGAAAACACAGAAAACAGAGGATGGAGAGAAAACAGAGAAGTGCAGTGTGTGATCGTGAACCCAAACCCTCCTAAACCTTACCAGTTGCCCGTGATGTGTGAAGGAGAGTTGGAAAGGGGACTTAGACGCACGTGGTGGTGTCCACGACGGGGCACGACGACGAAGGTAAAGTCAAAACCGTGAAATCCTGTTTTGAATTCGTAACTGGTGGTTTGGGTTAGGAAGGTTAATGATCGATTTGGGAAAGTGTTCGACAAGTGTTTAAATTTATTCGATTTAACGAACATTTTGGGACTGGTTTTGAGTCGATCAGACATCGTTTCGATATAGTTCGGGATGTCCGAAGGTTTAGGATCGAGTTTAAAATAGTTAAAAATTCGGGAAAAATACGGGGATTAGTGGAAGCATACTGAAGTAGTTAGTTGACAGGACCCATCCCAATCCCCCCCCCCCCCCCCCCCCCCCCCCCCCCCCCCCCGGGATTAGTGCGGGATGACCCTGCTCCCGTCTGACACGGAGTGTCAGACAAGGGATATTTCCGACCTTTTCCCTCCCGGGCTATCAGAGTACGCCAGGATCCGGAGGAGGCATGTGATATCTCGGTCTCTGCTACAGTCCACATCCGCTGTCAACCTGAAGGGCAGTCAAAACATTAAAAGCTGTGAGTGGACAAAACAAGAGTTTATAAAACAGTTGATAAGAGAAGACATTTGTACCCTTCACTAAAAAGCATGCATGCATTCAAAAACCATTTATCCAGAAAAACCATAATGAAATCAAATACGCGGGCCACTGCCCAAATCCATAAGGGACTCAGCCCAATTCATAAGAAACTAACCATACGGGCCACTGCCCAAAACCTGTGTAAACACACATCATATATCATATATAGCATACATCACATATATATATAATTCACACAACCAATCCTGTCACGGTTTCCAAAGCTACGCGCGTGCTACCCAGGTCTCAATCCGAGTCTTCTCAAGGTCAAGATCAATGTCCGTAGACCACTGACCCTACCCGAGGTAATAGTAATCATAGCCTTCCTGAGAGTAAGGAACCCAACTGGGGGGTGACTCCACTCAGTCGGTGCTCCGTGACTACTCTGGGGTCCACCCAGGCCAACGACCCTCCCCAGAGGAGATAATAGAAGTAAAGGAAGGTATATGAATACATATATATACATAACATAAACATTCATGCCCGGTTCCCTTGAACCATCAAGATCCATAACATCCATAACAAGGGTTCATGCCGGTTCCCATAAACCGTCATGAACCAGAATGACCTTTCCAGAGTTCATGCCGGTTCCCATAAACCGTCATGAACTTGGAAATCCATCTAGGGTCCCTGACCCGAAATCATCAGTATAAAACAACTGGGTCTCGTGCCCGAACATATGACTCAACTGGGCACCGTGCCCAATACCTAAGGGTCAGTCACGACTCCGATCATAGTGATGCATGCAACCATCCATCCAGGACCGCTCTCAATCCTGGTATGTCGCCGTGAACGAATCAACCGACGCGACCACCACAAGATCATGGTGCACTCATCACCGATCGCTATCCTGAACCGTCAGCACTTCGAAGTCGAGCCTCCCCAGGCTGCCCGACCACGAATCGTGCATCGTGACCTCTCCGGAAGGAACACATCCCAATCCGGAGGCGAGCGTCCTATCGTCGATCGCCGTGCACATAGCACCCGTCGCGACCACGATCTAGACCCGAAGGTCGTAAATAGCGTCATATGCCCGAGACAAAACTAAATGGGTCTCATACCCGAGTTTATCCTTTTAGAAATCCAAAACCATTTCATTAAAACGAATAAAGAAATACAGACCCGTATAAGCACCGTATAAGGCTGAAACCTCGAAATACGTGCTTATACGTAACCACATAAAAATGCACCCATGGCATCATCAAACATGTAATAAAACATATAATAAACATTTATGCATGCACCAATTTAGAAAACAAAGTCCACTCACAGACCGTCCGAGCTGCCGCCTCGATTTGCGTGCCATTCGGCTCCCCGAGCCGATCATCATCACCGGGACTCTCGAACCTGTCCAAATCGTAATATAAGGTTACTAACTACTTAATTAACCTCCTACCAAAGCCCCGTAATTTTTTCGATTTTCTAACTATTTTTAAAACCGAATCCAAACCTTCCGATGCCCCGAAACATATCGAGACGGTGTCCGATTGACACGAAACCAGTCCCAAAATGTTCGTTACATCGAATAGATGATTTCACATGTTGAACACATCCCCAAATTCTCCCCCATGCGCCCACACGCGCCGCCTGAAGTGGCTGCGCGTGGGCCTCACACGCCAGCTACAGTACCTGCTGACGTCATCGCTGACGTCAGCATGACGTCATCTGACAGCTGTCAGATCTGACATGTCAGACTCTGACAGGTGCCACGTGTCATGCTCCCATTGGTCCACGTCACTGTGCTGTCAGTGCCACGTGGCAATCTGACATGTGCCACGTGTCATCACGACACTAGTCCACGTTAGTGACACGTGTCAGCCCCTGATTGGGCCACGTCACTAACATGTCAGTGCTGACTGTGCACTGACATGTGACACGTGTCGCACTCCTATTGGCCCATTTTCTGACATGTCAGCTGACATTGTCAGACCTGACAATGCTGACGCCATCCCTGACATGATGACGTCAGCAGGATGACGTCACCTGTCATCTCCTACTTCGGTCAGACCGGTCCGAACCGGTCCGGTCCGATTTTTCCTGCAACTTGGACCGACGTAACCAGTCCAGGTCTCCTTCTCCGTCATTTTCGGTCCGTTTGCTTCCATTCCAATTCCTAAATTCCTATTTTCAAGTTTCCTATCTAACCCAATTAACAAAACGACCTAAAACCCTAAAAAATCCACGGTTCCATTTTGAACCTCACGGTTCAATTTTCCCGATTGCACCCAGGGCTACTCAGCCCTTCACCGCCGTCCAAACCACCCTCTACACCTTCCTAAAACCTCAATAAACTCATCCTAATCAACTAATAACAACCATAATGTCTAAATCGAAAAATAGAAGAAAAATGGGTTTATCGGCTTACCGGGTACCCGCTCGGGTTTTGGGTTCCAGCCACTGTTCACGGCGGCCCTGGCCATCTAGGTCGGCCACCTCAACTCCCTCAGCCTCCTGGTCTTCTGTCCTGGTCTTGGGTGCAATTTGGATGGGTTTGGGGTTGCACGGGAATGAGAGAAAATGGTGAGATCGGGTGGGTGTTTTGAGTGTTTGAAATGGAGAAATGAAAATGGATGGTCGATGCATGAATAGGTGTGGGCTGTACAATGGATGGGTGACACTTGTCACTCATCCATTGGGCCTCCCTTAAATATCTGGGCCCACTAGAGACAAACTGCACTTTTTGTCTCGTAAAACGTGTCGCTGGGAATAGTATCCCGAAACTTTCGTGAACCGTAACTTCGCCGTCGAACGTCCGAATTCGACGTGCCGCCTGTCTACGGATTCGTATCGTCCCCATCTACGTAACGGTCTTCGGCCCTCGGCCATCAGACCTCCTGGTCAAAAAGTCAACATTTGACCCCCTTTTAACCATAATTACCAAAATGCCCCTAAACTTCCAAACGTCATAACTTCCTCCTCGAATGTCGGAATTGAACGTGCCACCTGTCTATGAACTCGTGACGTCACGAACTACGTCACGGTCATTGGTCAAAGTCCATTTGACCGCCCGAATGAAAAGTCAACGTTTTGCCACCATCCAGGGCAAAACGGTCATTTCGCATCGTTCGTCCGATTTCGCTCTACTAATCACGGATTAGCCTCACTAATCGTGATTAGTCACTAATATAATCATGGAATTTGGGACGGGTCGTTACATTAGTGGCTTTATAATGTGATTTGGACAGGTTTGGGAAGTCCGGTGATAGTGGATTAGCCAGGAACGGCATATTGCACGCGTATCGAAGCGGCAGCTCGGATGGTCTGTGAGTGGACTATTCTTTCTAAATTATGATGCATGCATAAATATTTTATATGTTTTCTATATGTGATTTGTATGTTTATGCTTATGATCTTTATGATTTTCGTTTTGCATGTATTTCGAGATATTTTACGTATTTGCACGTTTTACGAGATTCTGTCTTATGTTGTGATTTGATATGATTTCGATGATTTTCTTTTTAGATTTGAATTATGATTTGAATTCAAGGATTTATAAATGGATTTTGGAAAGTGCCTTCGGGTTTGAGGCCCAGTTTCTAATGCTTTTGGATTTCAGTTTTCATGTGATTTCTAGATTTGAATTCGGGATTTCAAATGATGATTTCAGATTTGGTTTTGGAATTTGGTTTTCGATGAATTTCTGAATTTCCTATGATTTTCACATGGTTTTGGGTTTAAAGACCCGGTTGATTGATGACGGGGGAGGGCCCTTGATTGATATGTTTTGAGTTTAAAGACTCGTGAGTTTAAAGACTCGTTAGTGTGATATCCCTCGAGGCCTATTGTTTGTGTTTTGAGTTTAAAGACTCGTTGATATCCCAAGAAGGCCTGATATATATGTGTTTTGAGTTTAAAGACTGATTGATATGAGATCCAACAGATTGATTGACTTGTGATTTACTATTGATTTTTAAATGGTTTTCGGATGTTTTGGGCTGTGGCCCGGATGATTTGGATTTTGTGAATTTTTGGGCTGAGTTCCCATACTTTGATTTAGATTTATAGTTTTCAAAAACGGTTTTTAGTATATTGGAAAAGAAATGGTTTTCGAATGCATGCATTGGTTTTACATGGAGGGTATAAATGTTTTTTCTTGTAAAATGTTTTATGAACTTATTATTTATTTTTGTCCACTTATGGTCTTTTATGTTTTTCGATACCCTCCAGGTTGTTGATGCGGTGCGGGCTATTCTTAGTGAGACAGAGACATCACACACGCGATCCATAGTGATTCGGCGCACTCTGGGAAATCGGAAGGTGTATTTGGACGAGTTGACATGGGTATCTCTTGTTTTGCTTGCATGTTCTGTAAGATCCGTGTCCTGGAGGGAACGGTGAACAATCCCACATTCCTGCGAGGTGGAATGGTCTGGGAGAGGATGGTGGTGTGCCTTAAAGGTGTAGGCACACACCTATCTAGCACTAGGCCTTTTGGGAGCTCAAGTGGCTTTGGGGGGAGGAACCCCAAAGTTAAGCGAGTTGAGGCTAGTGCAATTCCATGATGGGTGACCCCCTAGGAAGTTGCACCACGAGCTCCCGAAAACAAAAACATGAGGGCGAGGGCCAAAGCGAACAATATGGTGCTAGATGAGTCGAGTCCTGACCGAGTAGGGTCGGGTCCTGACAATTTGGTATCAGAGCCAGATCCCGACAGGGAAGTGTGCCAGCGAGGACGCTGGGCCATAAGGTGGGTGGATTGTAAGACCCGTATCCTAGAGGGAACGGTGAATAATCCCACATTCCTGCGAGGGGAAATGGTCTAGGAGAGGATGGTGGTGTGCCTTAAAGGTGTAGGCACACACCTATCTAGCACTAGGCTTTTTGGGAGCTCAAGTTTCTTTGGGGGGGATTGGAACCCCAAAGTTAAGCGAGTTGAGGCTGGTGCAATTCCATGATGGGTGACCCCCTGGGAAGTTGCACCATGAGCTCCCAAAAATAAAACCGTGAGGGCGAGGCCCAAAGCAAATAATATGGTGCTAGATGAGTCGGGTCCTGATCTAGTAGGGTTGGGTCCTAACATGTTCCACGGGGGTTGAATAGGTGTTTTGTGATGACCCGGAAATTCGAAAAAGGAAAAATTGGAAAAAAAATTGGAAGGAAAGGACGATTTTGCCCTTGGGTATGGGGCCGAAAGTTGACTTTTTGATTGAGACCTTGTTTTGATTTTTCGGAAGGACCTTTGGATGGGTCTCGAGATGCTGAATCCGTAGACAGGTGCCATGCGTCAATCGGAGTTTGGACGCGGAAGTTATGGGTCTAGAATTGTGAGGGGCATTTTGGTCATTAGCCAAGGAAGGGCAAAATGGTAATTTAAGGCAGCAGGGTGAATTGGACAGTTCAATTGGCTGATTCAACCGTGGTGGGTGAGTCACTTAGATGATTAAGTGACATCTGTCGCTTGCTAATTGAGATTGGTGGCGCTGTTTGATGATGTCGTGTATAAACAATGATAAAGACAACAAAAAAACCGCCCACCCCTTCGATTAAATTTATCAAATTGAGTGATGAATGAGGTTAAGTGTGAAACCTGAGACAGTGGGACGATTTCACAAAGAAAATCGAGTAAGACTCAGTAGAGAATTGAGGACGATAAACCCTTAAACCCGAGACCCAGATTCATGAAATTCAAATTGATCGATTTTCGAATTGGAATTTATGGACCACAAACACTAAAATTGAGCTTGGATTAAGCTTTATGAGCTCAAACCGAAGCGAACCCAATCAAAAACAAAGGAAAACGATGGTGGTTTAGTCAAGAACATAACCCACAAGCCTCTCGAAAATTCAAGGTTAAGTCGTGAAATTAGAGGTGTTGAAGGCTGAAATTGGCCTTGGAAATATGCATATGAGGGTCCAACGAAACTTGCAGATGCATCAATTGCAAGAATTTAATTGGAATTGGTCGAGATTAAAGGATGAACAGTACCCGGGTGTTCGTCGACAAAGTTGAGATCGAATGGAAGAATTGAGGTAAGTTCTTAAGTAATTGAGTTTACAGATCCTTAATTAAGCCTATTTCGATGCAAATGGACGTTTGAATTGTTGAAAAAGATGTCGAATTGATGGAGAACTAAACGTGTAACGACCCGTCCCGAATTTCGGGATTAGATTAGTCACTAATCTTGATTAGTGAGGTTGAACGGTGGTTAGTAAGGCGGAATCGGACAAATTGTGCAAAATGACCATTTTGCCCCTAGTCGTGGGTAAAATGTTGACTTTTTGATCGGGCGGTCAAATGGACTTTGATCGATGACCATGACATAGTTCGGGACGTCACGAGTTCATAGACGGGTGGCACGTTCGATTCTGACATTCGTAGAGAAAGTTATGATGTTCGGAAGTTGAGGGGTATTTTGGTAATTTGGCATGTTTGGGGCCAAATGTTGACTTTTTGACCGGGAGGTCCGATGGACGAGGGCCAAGGACCGTTACGTAGTTATCGTCGATACGAATCCAATGACAGGCGGCATGCCGAAATCGGAGATTCGACGACGAAGTTATGGTCAAGGAAACAAACTAACGAACCGAGGCTCGGATTAAAATAATAATATAATAATGAATAGTGACCGTTGACTGTGCACATCCGGATGAGTGACAAGTGTCACCCATCCCTTGTTTCCAGCTCCTTGTTTCCCTCCAAACATCATCATTACTACATCATCATCATCTAATCCACCATTTCCCCTAATTTTCTCCTCTTTGTCTTCTAACCGTGCACAAATATTGGGGGAATCAGATTGGGGAGATTTGGCTCCCTTCTTCTGCTGTTCTTGAGAGAAAATGTGAGACTAAGATGATTGAATTAACGGGGAAACACGAGGGATTGAGTGTGGGTTGAATTTTGGATTTTGGATTTCGGGAAAATTGGGGGGAAAATTCGAATTGGAGGATTTGGGCCGTGAGGAGTGGAATTGAAGCTCGAGTTAGCTTCCTGAGGTTGTGACGAGTCGATCCACATCAAAAACAAGAAGAATTGGCAACGTTTTGGCTCTGATCACACTTGCTGACAGAGGAGGAAATTCGAGTTTGAGTCGTGGAGTTAGAGGCTTCGATGGGCGGAATTGAGGTGGGGAAACTACTTCTCATGATCCCACGATGCTTCTGGGTTCGTCAATTGAAAGAAAACGGCTGTGGTTGACAGAACTCCATTGTTGAACAGTGACGGTGTTCGAGCTTGAGTCGTGACGATTGAGCACAGGATTGATGCAATTGATGTGGGGGAATTGTTCCTCAGGGTCCGTTGATGCTTCTGGGATCATCAATTGGATGAAACCTGCAGCCATTGAGGGGATTCCATGAACGAACAGTAACCTGGGTGTTCTTGGTGTTCATCATCGAATCGTGGGAATTTGGGTAAGTTATCGTGTAATTGATGTTACAGACCTGTAATTGAACTAAGAACGAAACTAACTGATTGATCAATTGGAAGATTTAAGGTCGAATTGATAGGATTGGAACTGGGTCGTCTCGCGGGTAAACTGGACCCGTTTACCAGACAAACGGGTTGGGCTGGTGCCACTGTAGCAGGCGCGTGGGTTTCACGCGCAGCCACTCACGGCGGCGCGTGACGGCGCGTGGGCACGAATCTCGAGGTGAGGTCAACATGACTTCTGTCCTATTTAATGTAACGAACATTTTGGAATTGGTTTCGTGTCGATCGGACACCGTCTCGATAGTGTTCGGGATGTCCGAAGGTTTTAAACTAAGTTTAAAAATAAGTAAAAATTCGGGAAAATTACGGGACTTTGATAGGATGTAAATGTTGAGGTTAGTGACCCTCTAATGTGATTTGGACAGGATTGGGAGTCCCGGTGATAGTGGTGTGGCCCGGGAGGGCCGGTGGCACGCGTATCGAGGCACACGGTTAAACGGTCTGTGAGTGGACTTTGGTTTTATAAATTCTATGCATGCTTAAATGTTTTATATGGATTATGGTTGTGATTGTGTGATGTTGATTTGGTTGTTGGTAAATTGTACGGTTTCACGTATTTCGAGGCGATTTACGTGTTTGCACGTAAATCGAGGTTTTCTGGTTTTACATGGATTTTCCATGTTTATGGTCTTGGATATAATATGATGAAATGGTTTTGAAATTGGAAATATAAACTCGGGCTTGAGGCCCAATTATGTTGGAAATTTCGGACTTGGAGTCCATTTGAAAATCGGGCCGGGGGCCCAGTTGGTTAATGAAATCGGGCCAGGGGCCCAGTTGGTATGAAATCGGGCTGAGACCCATTTGAGTTATGTTATCGGGCCAGGGGCCCAGTTGATTTGTGAATTCGGGCCGTGGGCCCAGTGGGTTTATAAAGTCGGGTTGCGGGCCCAGTTGGTTTACAAATCGGGCCGTGGGCCCAGTGGTTCATAAAATCGGGCATGAGGCCCAATTGGATTATAATGGTGATTTCGGGTCAGGGACCCTATATTTAATAATTGTGATTTTGGGTCAGGGACCCTAAATGGAATTAAGTGGTTTTATGGAAATTTCGGGCAGGGCCCATTGTAATGATGTGAAAAAAGGATTTAATAAAACTGTTTTCCATATACCATCTGGATACAAGGATATATGATGGTCTCCTCCAGATGTCTGGGACACTAGGGAAGTCACGGTGCATTGCCTGCGAGGGGTCATTATACGGAGCAGCCGGACCGTATGATGACTCAGGAGCAGGATTGCTATGATTGACGTCAGGGACGTCAGACATCAGGGATGTCAGATATATGGACCCGGAGAGACCCCGGGCAGCACGCGTAGCTAATAAAACCGTGAGATATGACGTCATGGACGTCTAGCGTCTGGGACGCTAAGCATCTGGGATGCTGGTGATGGTAATGGTAAAATATGGATTAATGGATCTATGAAATGGCTTTTCGGTTGGATATGTGTTATGTGGTAAAAATGGATTATTGGTTATGAAATGGTATGTCGGGTCAGGGACCCTAAATGGTTTTGGATTTATGGATTGATGTTCATTTATGGTCGTGGGTGGTGACCCACATGGTTGTTTATGTGTAGTTGTGGTATTTCACAGTTTTGGGATGAGTTCCCACACTTGGTTTTTGGTTAACGGTTTTTGGGCTAAGGCCCTAATGGCTCGGTTGAGCAAACGTTTTGGTTACCGGTTTTCGTGGCATGCATATTGTAACAACCCGTCCCGAGAGCCGGGATAAGTAGAGTGGTTAAGGTGTGATTAGTGAGGTTAATCGGTGGTTAGGTGGTTCCGATAGGTCCGTAAGTTTAGAATGACGATTTTGCCCCTGGGTCGGGCAGAAATGTTGACTTTTATTTCGGGTGCTCAATTAGGGATTGACCAGTGACCAGGACGTAGTTTAGGACGTCACGAATCCTTAGGCAGGTGGCACGCCCGATTCCGACATCCGAGGAGGAAGTTGTGATGTTCGGAAGGTCGAGGGCTTAACCGTAATTTGGGAAAAGTAGGGGGAATAGTTGACTTTTTGTACGGACGAGTTTTGGTACGTTGACCTAGGATGGTTAGATAGATCTCGTCGTCCTGAGTTCGATGACAGGCGGCACGTATGCATCGGACTTACGATGAGTGAGATACGGGTCTAGAATGTTAGTGGCGAAACCGTAAAATGAGTTAAAAAGAAGGGTAAATTGGTCTTTCTGCACATTGGGATTTGTGCAGAAAGAAAGAAATGGACGGCTGGGATGGAGCCAGTTGGTGAGAGAGAGTGGGGGATGGTGACATGTGGCAAGTGTGTAGTGGGTTCTGGGGGGTTCTCTGGTGTGTACGCGGTTCCATTATTTGGGGTGCAACCGTGTGTGCTCGTGTGTGTTCCTCGACACAGAGAGAAACAGAGGGAAGGAATTGAGAGGTTTGAAAGGTTGATCACGGGCGTTGGTGAGTTGTGAGTGTGTGTGAGTGTCCAGAGAGTGGAAGAGAGACGGTGAGAAGTTTGGGGGGGTGAGGAAGTCGTGTGGTGGTGCGGTTGGGAGCCACGGGGAATTCAGAGAAAACAGAGAAGGCTGAGGGCTTGCGGTGGTGCGGTGGCCGTGTACGGTGCAAGGGAACTCGAGAGGAGGCTGAGGTAGCTCTGGGGACTCCAGGGAACGCGGCGGCGAGTACGGCGGTGATCAATTGCAGGTAATTCCTAAGTCCTGTGTTCGATACTCTGTTTTCCCGTCGAAGTTCAAAGTGAGAGTCGTGAGTCTAGAGGTCGAATCGATGAGTCTAGGGTGGTCTAGGTGACTCAGGGGAGACTTGGGTATCTCCTGGTGGTGATGCCGTGACGGGTGGTGCACAGTGGCGGCCGGCACGACGGAGTGCACTTGTGTGCTCTGTTTTAGCCGTGAGGTTCGAACGGCGAGTCGTGAAGCTGGGGAGTGAGTCGACGGTTCTGGTTAGCTGGGTTAGGCTTAGAGAGGTCCAGGGAAGAGTTTGGTGTAGCCACCGTGAAGGGAGGTGAACTGGGTGGCCGGGAAGGAAAACAGGGGAAGTAGGCCGTCTGATTTCGAGCTTCAGTCGACGGTGTAGAGGCCGTGTTGAGGTGAACGGAGTACGGGAAGAGATAGGGCAGGTCTGGACGCAGCTGTGAGAGAAAAGAGAGGTTGAATTGATGGCCGGACGGCGGAGATCAGTTCTCGCCGGTTCAGCCTGCGACGGCCGGTTCAGCACGGGTTGAAGATGGTACTGTAGCTGGCGCGTGGCGGCGCGTGGGGGCGCGTGCGGTGGCGGTTGAAAAAGTGATCAACATGGATTTTGGTCTAGGAGTTATGGTGAGTTCAATGGAGTTGGTTTCGAGTCAATCGGACGTCGTTTGAGTGTAGTTCCGCGAGGGTGAATGTTTAGGGTCCCGGGTTTTAAGTCTTTGGTTCGGGGAATTTTAAGGAAATTAGGTAGTTGTGTCGTAGACGTATTAGTGACGTAATTTAACGGCGGTTGACAGGATCGGGATTTCCCGAGGAAGCCGAGGAACGGGCTGGACGTTCGGGACGCGAGTAGGGCTCAGTACTGTGAGTGGACCCTTTCTTTAAACTCGAGCATGCATAACTGTTTTCTATAACTGTTTTATGGTTTTGATTATGATTTTATGTTTATCGAATATGTTTGGTTGGTTTTACATTATTACACGTTTTTCGAGGAAGTCCGGATTTTAGCACGTTTTACGAGGAAGTGGTTGACTTCTGAAATTGATGCCCTAGTTTCGGGATTTTAATTGATAAGTGATTTCTCATGATTATAAATGGATTTTGGACTATGATTGTGATAATCAAGGTTTTCGATTTTAGAATCGGATTTCGGAAAACGAGAGTTGGGTTTAAAGTTGAAAAGTGGCTTCCGGATTTGGGTTCGAAATGACGGTTCTGGCTGCCGGAAGGGCATCGGACCAGTGATTTCGGATTCGGGTTTGGATGTGGATTGGTGAATGGTTTTCAAATGATTTTGAGATTGGATTTGCTGGATCTGGATATTGGGTTTAAAGACCCGGATATATGTGACGGGGGACCGGCCGGATTGGGTTTAAAGACCCGGATTGAGTTTAAAGACTCGGGAGTTTAAAGACTCGGATATATTGATTTTCCCCCGTAGGCCTTGAGTTTAAAGACTCGGGAGTTTAAAGGCTCGGATATAATTAAGGCCTGGATTGAGTTTAAAGACTCGGGAGTTTAAAGACTCGGATAGGTCCAGCAGGTTCGATCGGGAAATGAGGATTTGATACGGTTTCTGATACTCATGCTATGGTTTCTTATGATATTTTATAGTGTTTCTGTTTCTTATGATGTTTTATAATGATTATTTTATAACTGTGTTCATAACTGTTGGTTATGCATGTGGTTTCAAAACGGAGGGTTAAACTCGGTTTTCTTATAAAATGATTTTTGAACTTTTTGTACTTTCTGGTCCACTCACATTTTTGTTTTAAATTGCCCTCCAGGTTGTGGAGCTAGCACGGGGTCTTAACGTCGAGGTAGTGTCCGAGGCATAGAAGTGACATGAGGGATCCTAGAAGAGTTTAAAGGCTTCTGTGTGCGTGTACTTTATCAGTTTTTATTTTTAGTTCCTTGTAAATTAGTGCTATGCTCTGTAAACGATAAGCTTGGGATATTTTGTTTAATTACTCCTGCGTCTGACTGAGTTGCGTGAGGGTTACTTGGGTGTTGAGTCGGGGAGTCAGACGGGAGCGGGATTTACCTCGGGTTTCGGGGTGAAACCGGGGTGGGTCCTGACACATATGTTTTTATTGGAGGGCATAAATGTCTTATAAATGTATTTAGTAAACTTATTGGTTTTTGTCCACTCACAGCTTTTGGTTTTAATGCCCTTCAGGTTGATTACGGATGCGATTGCAGCAGAGACCGGGACATTACACACCTCCTCCATCGGTCCTTGTGCACTCTGGATGCCCCGTTTGGGCAGTGGCTCTTGGTTATCCCTTGTCTGACACCCCTTGTCGGACGGGAGCAGGGCACATTCCTTGGTAATCCCAGAGGGATTGGGATGGGTCCTGTCAAAACGGGTCATATCGCGGGTTGCAGGGATCCATATGCAGGACAGCCGGTTGAGGACGATGCACTGTAGCATCACTGTGCACGGCGCGTGGGTTTCACGCGCAGCCACTTACGGAGGTTCGTGAGGGCGCGTGGGCACAATTCCCTAGGTGAGGTCACATGAATTTTGTTCTATGCAATGTAACAAACATTTTAGCGTTGGTTTCGAGTTAATCGGACACCGTTTCGATATTGTTTCGAGGGTCCGAAGGTTTATGTTATATTTTTAATTCGTAATTAATTCCGGGAAAATTATGGGGAATTAATATGATGTTAATTAAGTCATTAGTGACCATGAATAATGATTTTGGACAGGATTCGAGATTCTTGGAAAGTGTTGGAAATTACGGAAACATGTGCAGCTCGGAAAGCGAGCTATATGGACGGTGTGTGAGTGGATGTTTGTTTTATAAACTGATATGCATGCATAGTTAAATGTTTTACATGATTTATTGCATGATTTGAACTGCAATTATTTGGTATGATTATTTCTGGATTTAATGATTATTTTAATCGGTCTTTTGGGCACATTTTTCTAGAAACTGTGAAATTGCTCTTTTGGGCGAAGGCCCGGAATTTGAGATTGTTTTTGACTTGGATATTGAGTCAGGAATTGATTTGATGGATTTGTAATGTTTTTCGGATATTTTATGAATTTATGTGAAAATGGAAACTTAGGTTGCGGTTGCACGGAATTACTTGAAAATGAGATTTGAGCTTGAGACCCCGTGATAAATGGTTTTGACATGGTTTTAATGATGATTTTGAAATAAAGATTTTGATTTTGTATTTATGTTCAGTGCCCCCAGATGTGTAATTCCTGGGTAGACTTTGGACGTGTAATTCCCGAAGTGACTCCGGCTGTGTAATTCCTGGAGGGACTCCAGATGTGTAATTCCCGGAGGGACCGGATGTGTAATTTCCGGTGAGGCTGGATGTGTAATTCCCAGCAGGATGATAACTCTGGATGTGTAATTCGCAGAAGACCCTCGGATGTGTAATTCCCGAGTTATATGCTTTATTGTATGATAAAATGGTTTTATAAAATGATGCATATGTTTGGCTTGAGAGCCGGGATTTGATACTTTTCATGTGATTTGGCTTGGAAGCCGGTGATTCATATGTTTGATTCTATGCATGCATGGTTTGATAAACTGGAGGGTAAATATTATATTTTGAAATGTATTTTTAAATGATATTATTTTTGTCCACTCACACATTTCCTATTTTGATGACCCTACAGGCCGTGGCACGACGTTCGGGGCTGATCGAGAGGCGGATGCATGAGTGAAAATCAGTGCAGTTATCCCTTGTCTGACAGGTGCTGAAGGGTAGTTTCGGGACATCAGTTGACTTGTCAGACGGGAGCAAGACCGGGCACGATTATCTATGTCCTTCGGGGACGAGTCCTGTCCTTTGTGTCTCATGCAGGTTAGACGAGAGCATGACTTATCCCTTAATCTAAGGGGATTGGGGGTGGGTCGTGTCACTCCGACTACTAGGCTTCCTTCAGACGTTCCCTTAGTTCTTCTTTCTTAGTTCCTGTCTATTTTCTACCCGTTTAACAGAAGCGGGCAACTCAGGACTAACAGTGAGTTTGAAAATCTTGAGCTCCCATGCTTTTACTAGGGGTCTGTCTACGAGAATTCCAATTCTACCACCTTTGGTTAGACTGATTTGTGTTTCCTAATACCATGAAGAGTCCAACAATGTAATAGATCCCACTAGCTGAGGCATTGGCATCACGCTCAAATATAGCTATGGGCCCCATTGTTCTGGCCCACGTGTATGGTGTTATGCATTCTGTAGTCCCTTATCCTGCGAAGTCGGTTCCTTTGAATGACCCTCTTTGGCTAGTCCAAACGCGGCTGAATTAGGTGTTTCCTCAATTCTAGAGTTATGCAATTGAATTTCCTGATGACATGGTTCCTGCTCAGCTTTTCATTTCCTTTGCATTTCATGCTCGTATCAAGCAAAAAATTTCGGAAATCATCAACTGAAATGAATATCAGTCAGAAGTCATGCCATGAGCTGACAGGGCACTCAAATGCGACGGTAGAATTTTGAAAATGAGGTTTGAGTCTATCGCTGACCAGCCATGAGTTGGCAGTCGGGATGACTTTCCGTATAAGCGGTAGTCAGAATAGCTTTCCATGGAACAGTGGTCACAAACTGTCCGTGAGCCGGCAGTCGGAATAACTTTCCGTTAGTCGGTACTAGATAATATCAACCCTTATGACACTAAATGGTCAGAAAGAAGGTTAATCTTCCGCGAATCTCAACCGAAAACCCATGAATTGGTTAGTCGGAATGAGGGAAACCCTTATGACACTCATTTGGTCAGAAAGAAGGTTTGTGCAGGGAAATGTAACCAACCATTATGACATTGTTGCTGGAGCAGTTAGAAAGACATTTAGGCGGTTGCATAAATGCTTTGAATGGGTGAGAAGAGAAGCTGCATCTTGATTTCCTATGTCGAAAGAAGTTGTTTTTGCCACAAGAGGCAGCTGTTTTAAATCATGAAACCTTCGTTAAAGGTGTTCCTAAGTTTAGAAATTGATGGAAATCAATTTGGTGAGTTTGATTGGGTCATTGTATGTCCTTTGAGAAAGTGTGTTGCCCTCCTTTTATAGTTGGTAGAGAAGTTCTCAAATTGCCAAGTAGGGCCCCACACGGGTCCTATTTCTCCTTTTTTGGGCATAAAGCTTAGATTCGGTCTTATACAGCTGAGTGGGTAGCGTACGTTTGCATGTCGTGCCCTAGTAATGAGAGCAGGCTTGCCTACATGTCTCGTGTCTCCTTTGAGATCAAACCAATTTTACCTTTCTTCCCTAAATGGCTCCTGGAATCTCAATATTGTTCCATATATCGCGAATTTGCAGCGTATATCTAACCACGTATAAACGATATAACAGTAAGAAATTTACATGTGATCACCTTCACCTACTACAACATCATCCTAATAACAACACTAAATCTCTTTTCTCAATTGTTTCCTTTCTAGAAAGTGGGGGGAGACGAACAACATATTCACTTTCTTTCTGCAAATATTTTCGCAGTTTGATCAGCTTGATGCTATGCTGCAAATGTCATTTGTCCTCTATCTTTAAGGAATTTAGCCGTCTGAATCTCTGATCGAGCTCCTTCATCACTGCCGGTTCTTGCTTTTTCCTTTGCTTCGATATAGTGTTGGTTGTCATTGACCCTACTTTATAAAATGCCACCTGTAACAACGTATTATGAGAAAATCATCTGTACACAAACTCTTATTCGGGGAATGTAGGTCGCAGATTTCAGAGTTAATAAACCGATGTCTCATCATATTGATCGAATGAGCAATGGTAAACCATCTATGCCAAATGACTTGAGAAAAAATCAAAAGTAATTGGTGAGAACTTCGTTACCGTCAATAGCTCTTCGGGATCAAATAGATGATGAGTGGTTCCCTGCAAAATACTAATTACATCACCGACATGATGGGTTAGAAGCAACTGCTCTTCCTTCATCTGCAATTGCAAATCACAAAAAGAAACAAACTTAGCCTAAATAACTGTTTCAGCTGAACTTTAAACGATAGCCATGAGCTAGTGAATCTGCATAACAACCACAAGCAAGGAAAAAGGCTGGAAATTTAGGGATGTACCTTAAAAATTGCCAAAGCGGCGTGAATGAGAACTTTAGCCCCATCATAGAAAAGGATATCCCATACCCTTAGGGTAGTCTTCAAGAAAAGAAACGAAAAAAAAAAAAAGGAGAAAACACCATGGAAGTGTTAGTCACATAAGCAAACTCAATGTATTTCAGCACATTTCTATTGCACACAACGAGAAGGAGAGAGGGTTGCTTTGACCTCTGAAGGCAAGCTCTTAGAAAAGAGACATAGAAACCACTCGGTTGCAACAAGGGAGACATCAAATTCCATTGCTTCCAAATGCGTTGCTATCCTGCATTTTTCTTCGAATTGTTAGAAGCTGCACACGAGGAAAGTGAAACATAAGAAAGATCAGCTCAATTCACCAAAATGAAGATACCTAGGGCACTTTTTAGCAAGAAAATCCTTGAAAACTCTTTGTTCAACGTGGCATCCTGATAAATTATTTGTATAGCAGTCATTAACCAGTACATTTTCCAGGAGGACTGCTAGCATCCAAAATGCATCTTCCTCAGTTTTCATCACAAGCAGTAATAATGCTGCAACATAATTTAAACCCTGCATCACAAAGGTTGAACCATTCCGGAAAGTAAGTAAACATCAGCAGCCAAAATGAACTAATTTACTTGTAAATAAAAGACAAAGGAGAAGCCAACTTTGGTGCTTCAAAATTATCTATGAAAATATATGTAATTAGATATATAATGAAGAAATTAAGATAAGTGGAGTTGGAATCCTCAAGCCTTTTGTAATTGATATATTGTTTTTGGTCAATCCTGTTGATATATTATACAGTGCAGCAGTGAAACTCAATACTTGAGTGAGGAAACAACGGAAAGGTACTGTTGTTACAATCAGTATATGGTAAATCATCCAAGAGACTCAATTTTTGTTATTTTCTCACTAGGGACAAGATATAAATGCCAATTAACAATTGGAGTTGACAAGGAAAAGTAGAACACAAAAAGGGTACCATATGGAGGAAGAAAGAGTGAGGGTTGACCTTAATCCGAACAAAAATCATTTGTAAAACTCACTAGAAATCTGAAAAATGCTTCAACAAGCCATTTATGATTGATAAAAGGTAGAATTTTGAACAAGCTGCAAATGGAAACAAATTCATGTGTGGACCATGAAACAAACAACTGAAGTATTGTTTAAAGCATCGGTTTGTAACATATAAAATGTTACCAACTTTTATGCTCATGAGATAATCAGCTTACTTTAAGACTGACAAATGTGTATTTTGAAAAGTGTACCTGACAATAGCCAACATCAGAATCACGAAAAGAATACCCAACAAGGACACGCCGGAGAGCAGCATGACCCTCTGGGGTGTCCAACCATGGGTGACCCGGGAACGTTCGAGGCAGGTCCTGCACATACAATGAAGGAGTCAATTGCAGAAGTGGAGACTGAAGCATACAATGGCAATACAGATACAACTTATAACCTACAACCCATAGCAATTGCCGGTATTTAGAGAAAAAATTAATTGAAAATTTTCCCAATATGCTGTAGATAGAAATTCATAATCATCGCAAGATCGGCCACAAAAGTACCTTCTCATCTAGAAAAAGCATAAACTTTTCCTAAATTCACCATGCAAATTACTTAATATCTCTAAAGAAGCATACACATAGAACTATAGAAGTGAAATTCCTTAATTAAAAAATGCTAGATCCAACATTTTCCACCAACCCATCATTGAAATCGAAAAAAAAAAGGGGGGCAAGAAAGAAATCACTGACATGATCAATCTGTCTAGTGGCAGGGGTGACCTTGCCCTCAGTGGCCTTGATCAAATCATTGTAATAGCTCTCAGGCACGGTGGACTTCTTCTTGGCCGCCCCAGACAAAGAAAACCAAACCTTGGGCCTCAGAACCGGCGGAATTCCTTTCCTAATCAAACTCTTCAAAGTGATGGCATTGGCTAAAGCTGAAAACTTAAAGGAAGATTTAAGGTTCCCTTCGGAAATTGAAGGCTGCAAATACCAATTTGCACCTTTATTGGCCTCCAATGACCACCAAACCCTTCCCTGTTGCCTTACCTTCTCTCTCACCTCATTCAAAATATTAACATCATCCACATTTCCTTCCACTGTGAACCCATAAAGGTCTTGAAACTTTACAGTAAGATTAGCTCTCCTGGTATGGATGCTAGGCCTCAAGATTGGAATTTGGGATTGGAATTCTAGGGCCAAATCTCGTCTGCTTTGAGTTTCAGTTCCATACATTTCTTGAGGATTTTTTGATAGATCAAGAAAATGAAAGGAAAGATAAGATATTTGGTGAGAGGCCCTTGCCAAACTAGAAAAGCCCAAACCTAGCTACAAAATCATGAATTGGTTTGTAGCTGCTTGAGATAAAGCTTGAAACTTTCAACAAGGACTGAAGGGAGGCTGCAAATGCAAAAGGGTTTGTTTATCTTCTTCTTCAGCTGTGTGTCTCTCCCTATGAAAGAAGAGTCGGGCATAGAAATATATCACAAGAAATTGGCATTTGTGATGGCCATTGAAAACCAAACTAAAAGAAATAGACCTTTTTTTTTCCTTTCAGGTGGGCTATTTTTTTGTGTGCAGAAAATATATTATTTTCAAACCAACAAAACCCAGAAAAAGAAAAAAAAACAGAAGAACTTTTTTCCAGCAATATAAATCCAAAGAGAAAATGAGGAAAAATGTTGGTACCTGAGATTGGATTTGATTCAAGAGAACAAGAATATTCTAAATTAGGATTCAATACATTGTTGATGAATGATTAGAAGTGGGTTATTATCGAAATCCGATTTTTTGGGAGGTAATTTAAGCTCGGAATGAAAAGGATAGAACAGAAAAATGGAGGGTCTTGCTTCCCTTGACATGGAAAATAAAATAGTGAAGTAGAGGGGTCCTATTTGTAAAAGAAATTAATTTTGTGGGGTATGTATAAATTTATTTTTAGTGCATTATTAGCTAGTTGACAGTTCACACTTCACATTGATGAAAGAAAAGCGACAGACATTCACTGATTCACACACTGTGCCGAATTTTTCTCATATTTTTGCTTCCTTTTTGTTATTTTTGTTTACATTGTTTTTGTCAAGAGTTTTTAGACAACAAAACATGTCAGAGGGACTTATATCTTTGCCGTTACAATCATAGATTGAAATATCAACCATTTTGCCCATATTTCGTTTGATATATCGGAAATTTGGGTGTACGACACCTAAAAAGGTAAAGGAAATTAACTAATATTTCGCCAATTTTACCACAGATCTCTTTATGGAATCAGAACGATCGAGATAGGATGTTAATTTGAGAAAATTGGACGTAAAACGAAGAAATTTGAGCCAGGTCATGTCGTCGGACTGGAAAACTTGAGTTTCAGACCTAGCTCGAAGAAGAAGATGACAATGTGCAGGCGCATGGCCACCATGCGTAGAGAGCTTCCCCAATGCGTGCGGTGTTCGTTCGCCTTCCGTTCAACATGAAATATATCTTTTTTAAAAATTTTGAGTTTAATGGTACAACTTTTAAATTAATTGGATATCATATGAGTATATTTCTGAATATCCTATATAATATTTTTTATATTTAAATTAGTATTTGATATAATAAAATTTGATAATATAAATATAAGGTTCATTTGAATATTACTAGATTTTATAAGCAAATTATGTTGAATGGAAAATTTTGTAAAAAATATGAGATGAACATACGGTTAATAAGAATTCGTTTTATGTCCAATTTTCTAAATTATTATGTAAATATATAACTCTCTGATTCTCTAAATTATTGTGTAAATGTCAACTAAATTATTATTGTAATGACCCGTCCCGAATACCGGAATTAAATATTAATTAATTATGGTTTAGAATGACTAATCTGGAATTAGTTGAGTGAAATCGGACGAAATGTGCAAAATGACCGTTTTGCCCCTAGGCGTGGGTAAAATGTTAACTTTTAGTTCGGGCGGTCAAACGGACTTTGACCGATGACTGTGACGTAGTTCTGGACGTCACGAGTTCATAGACAGGTGGCACGTTCGATTCTGACATTCGAGGAAAAAGTTATGACGTTCGGAAGTTCAAGGGCATTTTCGTAATTTGGACAAAAGGGGAAAATGTTGACTTTTTGGATTGACAAATAATTTTCACACGATTCGAGGACCGTTAGGTAGGTTTCGAGGCCTTGAGTACAACGACAGGCGGCACGCGTCAAACGGGCATCGGGTGACCAAGTTACGGGTCACAGAAGTCTAGGGGCAAAATGGTAATTTGTCGAACCAAGGGTAAAATGGTCTTTTAACCATGAATCATGCTACCAGACAGTGACATCTGTCACTTTGTCTTCTTCTTGCCCCAGATAACATGGAAACGGGAATTATGGAAACATAATGATGATTACTTTGGACATTAACCCCTTAATTAAGGATTGTCCTCATCATTGTTCAATTCACAATCTGATAAATCGATTGCTTCAGCTACAAATCTATGAATGAGAAATTGAGGAGACTGAGTGGAGAGTGGAGAGAAAAGAACACGAGGGACTGAGAGTAACTAGTTGTACAGAATTCGAAAAATTCAGAAAATTGAGGGAAATTCGAATTCGAAATTGTGAGCAGTGAGGATCACAATTGAGGCCTGATGTAAGACCCGTGTCCTTAAGGGAACGGTGAAAAATCCCACATTCCTGCAAGGGGGAATGTTCTGGGAAGGGAAAGGTGGTGTGCCTTAAAGGTGTAGGCACACACCTATCTAGCATGAGGCCTTTTGGGAGCTCAGTGGCTTTGGGGGGGATTGGAACCCCAAAGTTAAGCGAGTTGAGGCTGGTGCAATTCCAGATGGGTGACCCCCTGGGAAGTTGCACCGTGAGCTCCCGAAAACAAAACCGTGAGGGCGAGGCCCAAAGCGGACAATATCGTGCTAGATGAATCGGGACCTGACAGAAGAGGGTCGGGTCCTGACAATTTGGTATCAGAGCCAGACCCCGACCGGGAAGTGTGCTAGCGAGGATGCTGGGCCCTAAGGCGGGTGGATTGTAAGACCCGTGTCCTTGAGGGAACAGTGAACAATCCCACATTCTTGCAAGGGGGAATGGTCTGGGAAGGGAATGGTGGTGTGCCTTAAAGGTGTAGGCACACACCTATCTAGCATGAGGCCTTTTGGGAGCTCAGTGGCTTTGGGGGAGATTGGAACCCCAAAGTTAAGCAAGTTGAGGCTGGTGCAATTCCAGATGGGTGACCCCTTGGGAAGTTGCACCGTGAGCTCCCGAAAACAAAACCGTGAGGGCGAGGCCCAAAGCGGACAATATCGTGCTAGATGAATCGGGACCTGACAGAAGAGGGTCGGGTCCTGACACCTGATTTAGATTTCTGGGATCAATACTAACCATTCTACAACAAGAACGAAGAGATATGGTGTCGAATTGAGGAAGAACAGAAGCTTCCATTGTTGCTCAAAATCGAGCTTGGGTTCAACTAGCTAGAGGTAAGCATTTATGAAATTGATTTTGTAAAACCGTTCCTTACGCTCTCACGATGCTTCTGGTATGAATTAATTTGGAAAATAGGGACTATTAGAGTGAACCCGAATAGAAAACCCGTCGAAGGTTGATCGTGAGTTGTGAAGATTTAGACCCTAATTTAAGTAATTGAAGTTACAGATTTGGAATTTAGATGTATTAGAAGGGATCAAGTGAAATAATGGGAAGAATTGAGGTCGAATTGAGTGAGAATGAGTCGGGTTCTGTCGCGGGTTTTCCAACCATTTTATCAGACAAACGGGCGAAGACGAAGCACTGTAGCATTACCGTGCTACGCGCGTGGCTTTCACGCGCAGCCGCTTGCGGCGGTGCTTGAGGGCGCGTGGATGGGAATCCAGGGAAGTGGTCAACAAGAGTTTTGATGTTCTCGATGATATGAACCTATCCGCGTTGTAACAACCCGTCCCGAGAATTGGGATTAGTAGAGTGATTAAGGTGTGATTAGTAAGGTTAATCAGGGGTTAGGTGGTCCCGAGGGGTCCGGGAACCTAGAATGACGATTTTGCCCCCTGCTTTGGGCAAAAAAAGTTGACTTTTCGAATAATCGAGTTTTGGTAGGTTGACCTAGGATGGTTAGATAGTTCTTGTCGTCCTGAGTTCGATGACAGGCGGCACGTGTTCATCGGACTTACGAGGCGAGAGTTACGGGTCTAGGAAGTTTCGGTAGAACCGTAAAAATGTGTTAAAAAGAAGGGTATTTTGGTCATTGTGGCACATTGGGATTTGTGCACAGAGGAAAAGAATGGACGGCTGGGGTTTAAACAGATGGGATAAAATTTGAAGGGATGGTGACACGTGTTGAAGGACTAGAGGATTCTGGTGGAATCCTGTGTGTTCACGGTCCTAGCTATTTGGGTGAACCCGTGTGTGTGTGTTGTTCTTCGACAAACACAGAGAACAGAGGGTGAGAGTTTGGGATCAGTTGATCGATCTGGGTGCAAGGGTGCGTAAATAGGGAGTTGTGAGTGTGTTAGTGAGGCAAGGCGGAGCTGGTGGCCGTGAATTGGAGGTGCAATCGTGCACGGCGGCACGGCGGAGGTGTGGAGGAATTTTGGGGAGAAACAGGGAGCTGTGAGGTTGAGGTGGTGGCTACGCCGTGGGGCGAGGCAAATCAAGGCCAGGGGAGGCTGAGGAGACTGCAAGGAGTCCAACGACCACCGTGGTAGGCGGCAGTGCGCACGGCGGAGCTGCAATCGAAGGGTAAGGTTTCTTTGCCCTGTTTTGCCGTGAAAAATTCAATTTGAAAGTCGTGAGTCTAGGGCTAGAGTCGAGGGAGTTGGAGGTTAGGGTGAGACTCCTGATGGTCCTAGGGATCGTTTGAGTGTGCTGCCGTGATGGGTGGTGCACGGTGGTGGAGTGCACGACGGAGGGACCTTCAGTACTCTGTTTTGGCGGTGGGTTCAAACGGCGAGTCGTGTAGGTAGGGGCTGAGTCGACGGTATAGGGGTGTTGGTCTAGATTCAGTGAGGTCTTAGGGACCGTCTGGTGTCACCACCGTGACGGGAGGTGACCGGAGTTGAGGAGTCGTGAAATAGGGGATGTAGGCCGTTTGATTTCGAGCTTCAGTCGACGGTGTAGAGGCCGTGTCGAGGTGAACGGGGTACGGGAAGAGATAGGGCAGGTCAGGACGAAGCTACAGGTGAAAGAAGGGATCGAATTGGTGGCCGGACGGCGGAGATCAAGTCTCGCCGGTTCAGCCTGCGACGGCCGGTTCAGCACGGGTTGAAGACGGTACTGTAGCTGGCGCGTGGGGCCACGCGCAGCCACTTTGGGCGGCGCGTGGAGGCGCGTGCGGCGGTTCTGGGAGAAACAGTCAACTTGACTTTTGGTCTAGGAGTTGTGTTGAGTTTAATGGAGTTGGTTTCGGGTTAATCGGAAGTCGTTTGAGTTTAGTTCCGCGAGGGTGAATGTTTAGGGTCCCGGGGTTCTAGGTCTTCGGTTCGGGGATGTTTGAGGAAATTTAGGAGAATGTTGGTAGATGTATTAGTGACGTAATTTGACGGTGTTTGACAGGATCGGGATTTCCCGAGGAAGCCGAGGAACGGGCTGGACGTTCAGGACGTGAGTAGGGCTCAGTACTGTGAGTGGACCTCTTCTCTAAACTCGAGCATGCATAACTGTTTTCTATAGTTGTCTTATGGTTTTAATCATGATTTTATGTTTATCGAATATGTTTGGTTGGTTTTTCGAGGAAATTGGTTTTTTAGCACGTTTTACGAGGAATGGTTGGTTTCTGGAATATATGCTATGGTTTTGGGATTTCAATTGATAAGTGATTTCTAATGGTTATAAGTGGGTTTTGGAACATGATTTCAATGATCAAGGTTTGTGGTTTTAGAAACGGATTTCGGAAATGGAAGTTGGTTTTAACGTTGGAAAGTGAATTTCCGGATTTGGGTTCGGAATGACGGTTCTGGATGCCGGAAGGGCTTCGGACCAGTGATTTCGGATTCAGGTTTGGATGTGGATTTGGAAAGGTTTTCAAATGGTTTTGGGATTGGATTTGCTGGATCTGATTATTGGGTTTAAAGACCCGGATATATGTGACGGGGGACCGGCCGGATTGGGTTTAAAGACCCGGATTGAGTTTAAAGACTCGGGAGTTTAAAGACTCGGATATATATTGATTTTCCCCCGTAGGCCTTGAGTTTAAAGACTCGGGAGTTTAAAGACTCGGATATGATTAAGGCCTGGATTGAGTTTAAAGACTCGGGAGTTTAAAGACTCGGATAGATCCAGCAGGTTTGATCGGGATATTTATGAGTTAATGTTCATGGTTTATGATACAGTTTTCTGATACTCATGTTGTGGTTTCTTATGATATTTTATAGTGTTTCTGTTTCTTATGATGTTTAAGAATGATTCTTTTATAAATGTGTTGATAACTGTTGGTTTTTGAACTTTTGTACTTTCTGGTCCACTCACATTTTCTGTTTTAATTGCCCTCCAGGTTGTGGAGCTAGCGCGGGGTCTTGACGTCGAGGCAGTGTCCAAGGCATAGAAGTGACGTGAGGGATCCTAGGAGAGTTAAAGGCTTCTGTGTGCGTGTACTTTATCGGTTTTTATTTTCTTTGTAATTTAGTGCTATGCTCTGTAAACGATAAGGTTGGGATATTTTGTAATCACTCCTGCGTTTGACTGGGTTAGAGTGAGTTTTACTTGAGTATTGCGTCGGGGAGTCAGACGGGAGCGGGATTTACCTCGGGTTTCGGGGTGAAACCGGGGTGGGTCCTGACACGCGTTGGTTTCGGGTCAATCGGATATGGATTCGGAGTAGTTTCTAGTACCCAATGCGTATAATTTATATTTAAATAATATTATAAAATTCCGACGATTAGGGAATTCATATATGAGGACTATATGATAGTCTAGTAACCTTAAATCACTTTGTTTGGCAGGCAGGAATATTCCCAGGACGTCGGAAGAAAACAAACAGCTCGAGGTTGAACAATCTGGGCGGTGTGTGTGAGTGGACTTTGTTTTCTAACTGTGATGCATGCATATATGATTTAAATGGTTTATTATATGATTTGATATGCTTTGGCATGATTGATGTTTCAATCCGGTGATTTCTCGATTTTATGGATTATTATATTATTTTTGGCACGATTTTCGAGAAATTATGAAATTGATGTTTGGGGCGTAGGCCCGGGATTGAACATGATGTTTTGACTCGGGTTATGAGTCAGGAATTGAAAATGATATTTGGACTCGGATTATGAGTCAGGGATTGATTTCATGGATTTACGTGAAAGTGGCAACTCGGGTTTTTGGTTACACGGATTTGCGTGAAAATGAGATTTTGGGCTTGAGACCCAATGGAATTGTAATTTTGATTGGATTTTTATTTCCATGTGATTACATGATGAGATTGATGGTTTTCAGATTTATGAAATAATCGGGACTCTCGTTTTACGGATTATGTTTTGGGGCTGAGACCCTGTATTGAAAATGATTTTGATTTCAAATACAACTGTTTTCACTGGTTTTTGATGATGAGATGTTGTGGATATTAGGGCTTTCGGGGTGGAATATGTTTCTCCCGAAGTGCACCCTAGATATTAGGGCTTCCGGTTGGGAATGTGTTTCCCCGGAATGAACCCTGGAGATAACGCTCGCCTTCGGGATAGAAGTGTTTACCCCGAAGAGGTCACATAGCACGGTATGTTGTCGTGCAGCCGAGGGAGGCTCGATTCAGATCAGATGTGCTGGATTATATGGAGATCGGTCGGTGATGTGTTCACGACGATCTGGATTGTCGGCTGATGATGTGTTCACAGTGACGGATTGCTGGCTGGTGATGTGTTCACAGCAGCGGATGCTCGGATTTTGAGCGGTCCTTGAGCCTATTTGATTTTCACGCGTTACAGGGATAAACGTGACTATATATATATGAGATCGGATATGGAAATAAGTCCCGTGGTTTTATGGAAAGTGATTTTGAGGAAAATGTGGTCTTATGGAAAGATGAAATTATTTTGATAAACATGGGTTTAAAACAATGTGGACGTGGAATTTAGAAACATGTTTTGATTTTATCAGTCCACTGATCATACTTGATTGATTTCATACTAGTACTCATGTTTTACGATATGCATGCATATTTGTGAAAACTGGAGGGTAATCATGTGTTTTGGTAAACGTTTTTATAAAAGGTCATTTTTGTCCACTCACACCTTTTCTGTTTTATTGACCCTCCAGGCCGTGGTACGACGTTCGGGGCTGATCGAGAGGAGGAGGTAGCAGTAGAAATCAGTGCAAATATCCCTTGTCTAGCAAGCACTGAAGGGTAGTTTCGGACCTTTAGTTGACTTGTCAGACGGGAGCAGGACCAGGTACGGTTTTTGACGTCCAGTTGGGACGTGGTCCTGTCAATTATACTTATTGTTATGTTTTAACTATATTAACATTCGATTATAGGAAATCACTTCAATTTATGTTTATGTTTAAGATTTTATATTATTAGTCATCGTCAGAACTATATTGTATCATATTATTCATAATATATATTTATTATATCAAAGTCACTTTATAATTTTATTAGTTATATGTAACCATTATTGGGTACTTAAGTTTTTCTCAAAGTTTCATTAAAAATTTCCAACTTCCAGACTAAATTTCCTTCATTTTTTTAATCGATATTGATATATCTGTTGAGATATCTGTAAATTTGACTAATGATATTTTTGTCGATATCAATATTTCAATTCTTAGTTACAACTAAGGCATAATTAATAATTGAATTTAACTCTTTGTTAGACATGGATTTGGTCTCAAAATAATTAAAATACAAGACTTTGTTTATGGTTACTTTCATTAAATCGACAATTGATTCAATAATTTCAATATTTTATACTAAAGAAAACTTAAATATGAGAATATATTTGTACACAGACATTTTATTAGATGATATGTTCTGAAAATTGAGATTTTTCACAGAATTAGTAAAATTATCAAATTAATAACCTACAGAAAATACTATTTTGACAGAAAAAAATTTAACATTTTAAAAAAGGAAATTTACATCGAACATCAAAATTAAAAATTGAATTGTAGCAAGATTATAATAGAAAACTTTAATCGCGTTTTAGGTTTGACAAAGATGGAAGGGCATAAGTGCTTAATTTAAAGGATAGAGTTAGGGCATTTCTACAATGATTTTTAACCGCATATGGCCCTCCAAATAATTACAACGGAGTGCTAATGAGCTGGGGTCGCAAGGGCCAACTCATCAAGCACGCTACGGCTTCAATGCTCCTCTATAATTTAATTATATAAACATTTAATGATGAAGGAGTGTAATAGGCCCCTAAAATAGAGGGTGAATAACTTATATACACGTATGATTAAATTGTATATAATATTGAAGCTTAGAGCCTAAAACATGAGGGTGATAGCACGTGCAAGTGTCTTATATCTGATCTTTGATCATCCGAGTGTGTCCGAACTCGGACAACACCACGTAAGATGGCCGACGGTCGTTTCTCGTTCGTAGTGGTCGTTGTACGAGACTTCATAGCAAATAGGACCCGCTCGCACTGGATAATATTGCTCTTTGGAGCCCAACTAGTTTAGCATCTTCGAAGTAGAGCAAAACATATGCACACGTTTCGGTTTGGGTGCTGGGCCGGCCGACCTCCATTGTTTTGGTGGGTCCTACTGGTGCAGGAATGTCATAGGCACTAACAGCACATCTAACGCACCTAAATGAACCTGGTAAGGCTCTTTTAACCCTCAAATTTTGCCTTTTAAGTTTTTAGTGGGTGAAGTATTGCTTGGGCAAAGGCAAGCTTCTCGAGTATTTTGGCTTCCCTCCTTGTTCGAATAAGGCTCTTAGAGGGACCCATCAGCAAAGCTGCAACCAATCCTAGCAAGCCATTTGTTCAGTATTTTCAATTGCTTGAACTTTTTTGTTTTGTTGTAGACTAATTTAAGTAAATAATCACCTTAATCAATGCCAATTTTTCTTTTATTTTAATGGTAACTATCACTAATTGATTTTATTTTTTAATTTAAATTAATGATTTTATTTTTTTACACTTGAAGTATTTTTCTTCCCATTAATAACAAAAAAATAATTTTGACCAAAATGTATGAATAGTGTCACCTTGAAGGGCTAAACTTTGCCCATAATCTATTGTTTTTACCTCTACTACTAAACATACTCTAAGACTTAAAAAAAAAAAAAATCAGAATGCGTTAAGGCCTAAGCTCTTCAGTACAGCTAATTTCTTCAACACAAGGGTTTATCATACTTGTTATTTTTTGTTTGAATACCAAATTTAAAAATTCGTCCAAAATTCAGCTAAATTTAGCACAAATGGATCCAAGTTGTATAAGTTCAAATGAATCTACATAAGTATTAAAGTTTAGATTAATATCATTTTTACGCAAAAAAAAAAAAATGCAAACATCCACAGTAATACAATATGAAAGTTACTAACTCAACTCCTGCTAAGTTTTCAGTGCCGGCAAATGTCAATACAATTTAATGGGTAGTCTTTTTCAAATTGATCATATTTTTGTGGAGTAAAGATTTTAGTTAGCTCATTAAATTCTCTTTCATGTAAATGTATTACAAATAAAAATATTCGAGTTGAGTTTATTAAAGATTGTAGGAGTCTCAAGTTAGGTGTTAGGTTTAAAAGAATAAATCACCTATAAAAGCAGAAATATTAAGTCCATTTGAATGAAACCATAAGCAAGTAATTAAGTGGAAACTCGGGTTTTAAGTCAGATTTGCTCTTTAATTTTGAATTCAAGGCTTGGAACTAGTATTTGACGTGTGATCAAAGAGAAGCTGAAACGTCTTTATGAGTTTTTGCAACCCTCGACATAGATTAGTAATGCCTTTGTGAATCTTTGCGGCTCCCAACGTAAATTAGTACTTGATTGAAAGTTTTAGGATACTTTGTGTTAATAACAAATAAAATATATATTAAAAATAATATAGAGTTATTATTCACACATATTATAATAAAGATAAAAGAACTCTGGATATTTTCATTTAAAATACATTACACATTCTATAATAAAAATAAAAAAAATACTTTGATGATGTTCTAATACACCTACCACTTCCTAAAAAAATCTAACATCTATGGGGTCCCTTATTTTTTGTTCAACAATATATCATGATCGTCCATTATGACCAATGTTGCATGCTTTACACATGCCATATGATCACATACGGCTTATATTTTTTATCTGGAAAAGTCTCAATTTTAGACAAAATGATATTCAAGTATGAAATTACATTATAAATATTTAATATTGATCTCGTTTTTTATGAGAATCGAACATGAGATATCTCAATACACATTATATGAAGATGATTATCATTAAACTTCACAGAACATGAGATATCCCAATACACATTATATGAAGACGATTATCATTAAACTTCACTCAAATCAAAGAAAAAAAACATAAAGAAATTGTGACGAGAACCTCATTAAAACCTTACCTCAATCAGCTACTCCTTGGTTTCCTTTACCACAAAGACAAGTGCATGCCAATTATCATATGCATAACAGAACTTGTATGGCCTAAGCAAAGACACTATCTGCTCCGTCTCAAGTACTCAATTTCAATGATGTAGGCCATATACTACCAATGCATGATTGCCTACCTTGTATCTATATATCCTATTTATTTTTATTTCTCATTTTTGTTTCTTCATGTTTATGAACATGAATATGGAAAATATTTTGATTTTCCACTTCTTATTCGTTTAATTAGTACAAAAGAGTAATTAATCATACACATTCTATTTATTTATTCTTAGCTTATAAATAAGTAAACATGATATAAGTTGCTTTTCAATATTTTGAGGTCATAGATTGCACATATACCCCTACCTCTTCTTAGATATTCATTAAACTCTATACATACAAATAGTTATGGTCATAATTTAAAATCAACTACTCAATTTGTTGGTGATTTCAAGTTATGTTCCATTTCTTTTAGACCTTTCAAATAATGGTAGCCAATCTGTTTAAAAATTGTACATGAAAGTGTTCAAGGTTTAGAGTGTCAATAATAGTTATATAGTATTAATAATGTAAGAGTGGAGAATTCATATCATTTTTAGTAATTATTTAATGGTCAGTTAATTGCCGGCTAATGAGTATATCATTTTAAATAAATTGTATATATATATATATATATTAAATGTTTGAAAAGATTAAGACTAATTTAAAATCACAAAATCGTTCCTATAAAATGTGCAGAATTAAAGAGAAACCTCTCCACTATTGATATTTATGTAAAGAAAATGTGGAAAGTTTGCATCTAACTAGAACATTTTGAAAGCAAGATGCCAAGAAATTGCCTTCATTACTGATGCTGAACATGTTCTTGAAATCTTCATGTAATTGAATTGACATTGGGGTTGCTTTTTTCTTTTCTTTTTTACTTATTGTTGAAGTCGAAATCGCACTCGCTTGAATTTTTTTTCACAATTCCTACAAATAGCAAACAAGAGATAATCAAAATTAAGGTTGAAATCTCAGGAGTTGTTCAACCAAAAACGTTCTAATCCTTAAGTGAGTTTTGAGAGAGAAATCATAAATACTTAGAAGCTAAGAAATAACTTATCATGAAAGTGAAATGAGCTCTACTATTTATAAGTCTTGTGAGTCATGGAGTGTTCTGATTGGTCGGACGATTTTAATAAATATACTATTTAATAATTGTTCATTATTAATAACAATGATGAAAATTATAATAATTTAATATTAATAATAACTGTTCTTTATTAAGAATAATGACAATTAATTATCAGGAAGAATATTAATATTATTAAAATTTTAACCTAATTAAATAATATATTTAGTTGGTTAATACATTATTTAATGTGTATGTGTCTGTGAGCCGTTAATGTCATTACTAGGGGCAATTTAGAAATTATATAATTTATGGACCACGTGACAGCTCCACAATTTTGCAGTGATTTATGGTTCCATAAATACCCCCACATTACTTAGGAATTCAGGGAATCCTAAGGGTTGTAAGTTTTTGGTAGTCCCAATAAATAATGTTTGGAATAGGATTCCATCGTATCTTGTATTATTCTTGTATAAAATGAATTCCGTTGGACTCAAAATATAATATTGAGTTGATGCACATACTCTGGCTTGGAGCCTGTTGTGTTTCCTCGGTTTGACTTGGTTAATGGGCAATTTGAAATTAACTCCCTAATTAATTTTAGGAGTTTGTAACCTCCAATTAATTTCAGGAGTTTATAACCTCTAATTAATTTTAGGAGTTTGTAACCTCAATTAATTATCAGATTGATGATGGAAGGCTTCATTTTCCTTTTAAGGAAGAGTGATGGTATGTTGTAAAGACAATTTTTTTTTTTATCTCCTCTGTCATTCGGATACAGCTGATGTAGAGAAAATTTCTCATTTTGCTTATGTTGGTGACGCTGAAAAGTTAGGAAAGATGAACTTTTTTATTTTAATCTTCTTCTCTCTGTCATTCCAAATGGGTGGTAGAGAAGAAGAAATTAAAAACAAATTATTCTTTCATCTGCTAGTTCAGAATGTGATTTGCAAAGTGGTGAGAAGCGGATGTCGCAGATGGATTTAACATCTGTAGTTGATTGCAGATTGCATCAGCATCATCAGTTATCAAATAGGCTGATGGCAGCTTGGAATCAGTATGCAGCTTTCCTCTTTTTCTAGCCATCCCGATGTGAAGTTTAGCTTCCAGGGATTGCAGCTTGTCTTCTTTTGTTTCATGTTTTCTAATTGCAGTTGGTTTTTTTATTTGCTTTTTCTTCTTTTGCAGCAAATATGTCGTCATTCCGTTATATACATATATATATATATAATATACAAAAATATAAAATATATAATCACAGAAAGTAGTATAAATATTTTTTTTCTTATTTTTTTTTAGGATTCCCAGAGCTGCGAGAGTTTGATTACCTTGATTCAGACAACAGTGCACTCTATCTTCAGAGACAGTCATTTCAATATGCAAGAAGGCATAATTTCAGGGACATATTGAAGAACTCACTTTGTGGGAGTTACTAGTTGGTAGATGCAGAGACTGATGCCAAGCTAGCATCAATGCATTTCCTCTTTAAGCGCGATGATCGACTGGTGTGGAGAACATTTTGTGGCTGACATCGATTACGAGGGCTGATGTTAACGTGTTTACACTCTCCTACTTGTCATTCATGCAGTTTGGAAGCTAGTGGATGCGAGCAATGGACTTATGGAAGCTTTCGACGCATGTGGGCTCTGGTTGTTATTTGCTGTCTACTTGTCAGTTATGTGGTTTAACAAATAGTGGCTTTCGATTTGACTTGGCGATTTTGTTCCTTCTCATGTGGATGCAACTTGGATTGCTGGAGGATTCGTACATTAGAGAGCAAGGTAGGTGAGCTGGAGACGGGCCATGTAGAGAAAATGTTTTTTTGGAAGAACTAAGAAGTGGGCAAGGACTTGTCCATTCTTGTCCTTGTTAGAAGAACTAAGAAGCTGACAAGAACTGTCTGACTTGTTCGTTCCTGTCCTTATCAGAAGAATGGCTTATGGTTGACTTCAACCTTGCAACGAGTGCCGTTAGTGTGACTTTTGTGCTTCAGACATGTATTAGACTTGCCACTGTGCGCGGTTCATCTAGTGATACGTGCGGTTAAATTTCTTCCAGCTTTGGTTAAAACTTGCTTCTGCGTTGGATGAGACTTGAACTTGAAGACCATATTGAGTTTGAAAAAGGGTGGCACCAAAGTGGGACTTGAAAATCAAGGATTGAACATGTCCCATGTGAAGCCTTTTGATGTCACTTTTCATTAACCTAGCCAGTTTGAAGGAAGAGAAATTGAATGTTCTATCTGTGAAGATGACATATCTAGTGAAAATGTCCATGCTATCTCCACTATGAGAGATAAGGAATTGGTCCTTGATCTCAAGACAAGTGGCATGTTGACGTAGAGTTCCAAAGATGCAGCCGCTATTCAAGATGATGCTGAAACTATCTTGATGAAGCTAAAGTTGTTGCCCCCATTTTTCATGAAAGAAGAACTTGAAAATTTGAAATTCAAGTCATATTCTCTATTGCATGCCCCCAAACTTCGCATAAAATTGAAGACTAAAATCCTTTAAAAGTGCATAAACTTGAAGACTGTGGGAGATTTGAAGCATAAGTTGCTTATGGAAAATTGTAGTGAATCAGGAAGTGACATCTCTCGCATTGAAATTTTTTGGCCAGATTGTTCCATTTGACTTCGTAATCCTTGGGATTTTTTCTACGTGTTGGAGCTTTGGTTTTCTCATTTTTTCTTATTAAAGAAAGAAACATCTTACTTGTAGTTCCATCAGAATCCACTGATAACTTTTTTACTACAGTTTCCTTTTTGAGATGGACTTAGCCCTGCCTTCCAAAGAAGGGCTTTGCATTGTCTTCAAGGAAGAGCTTTCAAAAAAGGCTTAGAGCGATTCCTAGGAGAAGGCTTGGAGTGCTTAAAGGAAGGCTTGGAGTGCTTGACATGGCGAAGGCTTTAAGATGCTACGCGAGGTGAAGGCTTGAATGCTTCGCGTGGCGAAGACTTAGACGTTTTAAGAGGCTGAAGGCATGGAAGCTTCATAAAGGCGAAGGCATGGATGTTTCGTAGGGTGAAAGCTTGGATGCTTAGCGAGGGTGAAGGCTTGGATGTTTCGCAAAGGCGAAGGCTTGGATGCTTTGTGGGGTGAAGGCTTGGATGCATCTCGGGGCGAATGATTGAACACTTTGCGAGGGTGAAGGCTTGGAAGCTTTGTGCGGAAAGGGTTTTGATGCTTCACGGGGCAAAGGCTTCAATTGCTTCTCAAAGGAAGACTTGGATCTACTGCTCCAAATGTTGGCTGTGGGGTAGGAAAATTTCTGAATCCAACCTTGGGAGTTGGCCCCTATGTCCTAATGGATGCCAGCATCTCCACTTGACATGTCCCGTGGGGAAATGGTTCAGTTGTTGATCACGATCCCTAACCCGTGTTCTATTCCCAACCTTAGTTGTAGAGATAAAAAGTAGCATTTTCGGATGAAAATCTTATCGTCATATTCTTTCCATGTTAAGCACGATGAACGAAGTTCAAGAATGAAGAAAAAAAATTCAATGAACGGTGAACAAATTTGAGATCACTCTATGAGTACGTCTCAATTCGGTTCTCAATGAATGCTTCACGAAGTGATGACTTGGATGTTTTGTAGAGAGAAGGCTTGGGTCTAAATCTCTGAATGAAAGTAGTGGGATAGGAAATTATCCTAAACCAACATAGGAGTTGGTCCATGTGTCCTGAGAGGTGCCATGTTAGTCACGCGGGAAAGGGGGGGGGGGGGGGGGAGGGGGGTAGATGGCTTTGATGTTTTTCTGGAGCCACAGTGTGTGCCCTGCTCCTAGTCTGAGCTACAGAGGCCGAAACACTACCTTCGAATGATCGAACGGATCATCGTATCCTAACCATACTGAATTGAGAGTACTGAACAAAAAGTTCCAATGAACGATGAACAACGTTCTAGAATTTTGAATAATGTCAATGAATGACAATTGTAGTATAATGAGCAAAGAAAAAAACTGATGAACGATGACCAGAATTCAAGAACTTTAAATAGAGTTGATGAAATACGAACGAAGTATGATGAATGACAAGCAAAGCTAATGATCAAAGAATGTTGATGAACGATGAATAATCTAGAGAGCTCATCTTGAGTATTTCTCAATTTGCTCTCAATGAAAGCAACAATTGTTGAAGCCAAGGTTGAAGTTAAGGTTGGAGTTAAGGTTGAAGTTTGATGTGCTATTCAAGCAAGAACGCTCCAATGCTTAAGTAAGTTTTGAGAGAGGAATCAGAAATACCTAGAAGTGAAGAAATGACATACCATGAAAGTGGAATGAATTGCACTATTTATAGTGTAACAACCAAAATATTCGAGAAATAAAATTTTGAAATGTTTGTTTGTAAATGGGCAATTTTCCATTGGGGGTCAAGAGTTGACTTTTTTCTTTGGGCACGTTTTGGTCTTTTCGAGAAGACCGTTACGTAGGTCTCGACATCCTGAATCCATGGACAAACGGTATGCCAAATCGGAGATTGAATAAGTTTGTTACAGGCTTAAGTTAGCTAGGGGGTATTTTGGTAATTTGACATTAGGGGCATTTCGGTAATTTCAAAATGGAGATATTTTTTGGATTGCATATGATGGTGACAAGTTTCCTCATTTATCCCATAAATGTGTGTGTGTGCATTGACTTTAGTGTGTGAGTGTGTGTAAGTATGGGTGTATGTGCGTGTGATGTGCAGCCGAGAAGGAAGAAAGAAAGAAAGCGAGAAGGGAGAAAGAAAGAAAGCGAGAAGGGAGAACTAAGGAAGGAAGAAAAGAGAAAAGAGAAGAAGAAGAAGAAGAAGAAGAAGAAGAAGAAGAAGAAGAAGAAGAAGAAGAAGAAGAAATAAATAAATAAATAAATAAATAAAGAAGAAAGGAAGAGGAAGAGGAAGAGGAAGAGAGAGGGAACGATTAACTGAGAGGAAAACCCAAAACAAACCCGAAAACCAAAATCTGAAAGTTCGAAAAATCGCAAAATCTTTTGGGGAGTTTTTTAAAGCCTTTAAGCTTGCAACCTAGTGTAACGATCCGTCCCAAGTTTACAAGATTAATTAAAGATTAATTAAGATTTAACGTGACTAATCAGGAATTAGTTGAGGGATTTCGGACAGTTGGTGTAAAATGACGATTTTGCCCTTGGGAATGGGCAAAAAGTTGACTTTTGACTTGAGTGGTAAAAATGCATGAGGACCAATGACCGTTAGGTAAATCGGCATGTTACGAGTTCGTAGACAGGTTGAACGTCGAAATCGGACGTTCGACGAGAAAATTTTGGTTCATGGAAGGAAAACGATATTATTCATGCAAACCGAGAAATGTGGACAAATGGCATTTTTTGGATTAGGTTGAAAATTTGAGTGGACCAACCAGTGAGAGACACCTGTCCCTTATCTGATTGGCCCAAAACCTAAACATTTGGGATCCAATGTTTTCATCTCTTTTGTTTTTCCTTACACCCGAAACACATATATAACCCACTCCAAAACTCAAACCCATCTCCCTCAAACTTCATCCATTGTCCATGAAGTGTGAAGGGAAATGAGAGAGTGGATTAAGACGATCACGGTGGTGACAACAGCGAAGGCATCCATGGACAGTGACCAGAAACCCGAGAAGGTACGCTTTGAAGTTCCAAAAATCGAAAGTTGGGATTTAGGGTTTGTTGATCAATTTTGATGATAAAAAAATGTTCCTAGGTACCATACGAACTCAGGAGAGAAAATAGGAAAGATCGAGGTAGCTAGAATCGAGGACATGGCAAGGTTGCAGGTGGCCAGATTGTTCAAGCTTGGGAAGGTATGATTCTAGACTTTTCAGTTAGTTTTGAGGTTAGGGATCCCTTTATGGGTGAAAGGCGATTCGATTGGTGAAAAAATGGCGTGAAATGGTGGTCGGAGGAGTGAGTTTGGACAGGGTCGAGTCGGGGGTCTGCGCGAAGTCATTCGAGTTTGACTCGTGAGGGGAAGAAGATGATGATGTCATCTGATGACATCATCACCTGTCAGATATCAGGCCACGTGGCCCAGTCAGGAGTCGACACGTGGTAGTTGTTAGTGCCCAGTTAGCATGACATGTCAGTGATGTGGACCAATCAAGTTATGCCACGTGTCACTGACATTTTAAACACGTGGACCAACAGTATGCTGATACGTGACATGTGTTAGACCTGACAGCTGTCAGGGTGACATCATGCTAACGCCAGTAGTGACATCAGCATTGACCTTGCTAACGTCAGCGTTGACTTTGACAAATGCATAGGGTGCGTGGGCAAAAATCTTAAGGTGGGACCAATACCATTTTAAAGGTTTCAACGATTTGAATCAAATGGTGGTGGTTTCGGGTCGATTGGAGATTGTTAGGTTGGTCAAATTGAGGTTTAAAGCCTCGGAAAGTGTGTTTAGGACCCTTTTCAGGGCTGAGACTATTCATGAGTTTTATGTATGAACTTATAGAGTATGTTAGTGACCTTTGAGTGTGATTTGGATAGTTCCGGATGACCCAGAGAGGTTGGATTAGCCCGGAGAGGCTTACGACACGAATTTCTAGGCGCAGTAAGGACGGTCTGTGAGTGGAAACTTTTTTTCTAAATATGATGCATGGATAACTGTTTTAAATGTTTTATATCGATGATTTGAGATTTCTTGAGTGCATATGATTGTGGTATTTGTTATTTACCCATTTACACGTATTTCGAGGTTTATGGTTTTATGTTGGTTTTATACATGCTCGTATTTTCTATGGGTGATTAATGGAATGATTTGGATTTGAATTTATGAACTATTTGACTGGAAGTCTATTTGATTTAATGAGGTATCGGGCTGGAGACCCATTTGGTTTATATTATTGGGTTTAAGGCCCAATTGGTTTATACTATCGGGTTGATGCCTAGTTGGTTATAATATTGGGCATGAGTCCTAGTTATGGTTTACGAAATGGAATTTTGGGCTGAGTGCTCTAAGTTTTGTATAATTGGAAATGGTTTATAGAAATTATATCTCGGGCTGAGACCCTATTGAAATGGAGTTGATTTCGGTTTTTAAACTATATCATCTTTATGAGTGTATTGTCTCCTCCAGAGGTCAGGGACACTGGAGTAGTCACGGTGCATTGCCTGAGAGGGGCCGCTCTACGTGAAAAACCGTAGAGAGACTGGGGATCAGGATTGCTAGAGGTTAAAACCTCTGCCCCCCACAGAGGGTCATGGACCTAGGTAGACCTTGGGGAGACTCGGACTTGAGACCGAGGGGCACGAGTTGTAACGACCCGTCCCGAATTCTGGGATTAGATTAGTGACTAATCTTGATTAGTGAGGTTGAACGGTGGTTAGTAGGGCGGAATCGGATAAATTGTGCAAAATGACCGTTTTGCCCCTGGTCGTGGGCAAAATGTTGACTTTTTGATCGGGCGGTCAAATGGACTTTGATCGATAACCGTGACGTAGTTCGGGACGTCACGAGTTCATAGACAGGTGGCACGTTCGATTCCGACATTCGTAGAGAAAGTTTTGATGTTCGGAAGTTGAGGGGTATTTGGGTAATTTGGCATGTTTGGGGCCAAATGTTGACTTTTTGACCGGGAGGTCCGATGGACGAGGGCCAAGGACCGTTACGTAGGTATCGTCGATACGAATCCAACGACAGGCGGCATGCCAAAATCGGAGATTCGACGACGAAGTTATGGTCAAGGAAGCGAATTTACGAACCGAGGCTCGGATTAAAATAATAATATAATAATGAATAGTGACCGTTGACTGTGCACATCCGGATGAGTGACAAGTGTCACCCATCCCTTGTTTCCAGCTCCTTGTTTCCCTCTAAACATCATCATTACTACATCATCATCATCTAATCCACCATTTCCCCTAAATTAATCCTCTTTGTCTTCAAACCGTGCACAAAATTGGGGGAATCAGATTGGGGAGATTTGGCTCCCTTCTTCTGCTGTTCTTGAGAGAAAATGAGAGACTAATGGATTGGGATACCAAGGGAAACACGAGGGATTGAGTGTGGGTTGAATTTTGGATTTTGGATTTCGGGAAAATTAGAGGGAAAATTCGAATTGGAGGAATTGAGCCGTGAGGATCGAATTGGTGATTACTTCGAGCTTCCTGGGATCACAACGATCATAATTGTCGAAGAAACGAGATGAATTGGTGCTGTTTTGGCTCTGATCACACTTGGTGACAGAGGAGGAAATTCGACCTTGAGTCGTGAAGTTGGAGGCTTCGATGGAGGAAATTGAGGTGGGGAAACTACTTCTCATGATCCCACGATGCTTCTGGGTTCATAAATTGAAGGAAAACGGCTGTGGTTGACAGAACTCCATGGTTGAACAGTGACGGTGTTCGTGCTTGAGTCGTGGCGATTGAGCACAGGATTGATGCAATTGATGTGGGGGAATTGTTCCTCATGGTCCATTGATGCTTCTGGATGCATCAATTGGAAGAAACCTGCAGCCATTGAAGGAATCCCATGATTGAACAGTGACCGGAGTGTTCTTCGTGTTCATCGTGGAATCGATGGAATCTGGGTAAGTGTTCGTGTAACTGAGTTTACAGAACTTAAATTAGACTTAAAACGAAACTAACTAAATGATCAATTGAAGGAATTAGGATCGAATTGACAGAATACGAACCGGGTCGTGTCGCGGGCAGTTTGGACCCGTTTACCAGAGATACGGGTTAGGCTGGTGACACTGTTCACGGCGCGTGGATTTCACGCGCAGCCACTCACGGCGGCGCGTGACGGCGCGTGGGCACGAATCTCGAGGTTAGGTCAACATGACTTCTGTCCTATTTAATGTAACAGACATTTTGGAATTGGTTTCGTGTCGATCGGACTCCGTCTCGATATTGTTCGGGATGTCCGAAGGTTTTAAATTAAGGTTAAAAATAATTAAAAATTTGGGAAAATTACGGGACTTTGATAGGATGTTAATGATGAGGTTAGTGACCCTCTAATGTGATTTGGACAAGATTGGGAGTCCCGGTGATAGTGGTGAGGCCCAGGAGGGCCGGTGGCACGCGTATCGAGGCATACCGTTAAAACGGTCTGTGAGTGGACTTTGGTTTTATAAATTCTATGCATGCCTAACTGTTTTATATGGATTGTGATTGTGGTTGTATGATGTTGATTTAGTTGTTGATAAATTGTACGGTTTCACGTATTTCGAGGCGATTTACGTGCTTGCACGTAAATCGAGATTTTCCGGTTTTACATGGATTTTCCATATTTATGACTTGGATATAATGTGATGAAATGGTTTTGAAATTGGAAATATGAACTCGGGCTTGAGGCCCAATTACGTTGGAAATTTCGGACTTGGAGTCCATTTGAGAATCGGGCCGGGGGCCCAGTTGGTTAATGAAATTGGGCCAGGGGCCCAGTTGGTATGAAATCGGGCTGAGACCCATTTGAGTTATGTTATCGGGCCAGGGGCCCAGTTGATTTATGAATTCGGGCCGTGGGCCCAGTGGGTTTATAAGTCGGGCTGCGGGCCCAGTTGGTTTACAAATCGGGCATGAGGCCCAGTTGGATTATAAGTGTGATTTCGGGTCAGGGACCCTATGTTTAATAAATGTGATTTCGGGTCAGGGACCCTATGTTTAATAATTGTGATTTTGGGTCAGGGACCCTAAATGGAATTACATGGTTTTATGGAAATTTCGGGCAGGGCCCAATGGTAATGATGTGATAAAAGGATTTAATAAAACTATTTTCCATATACCATCTGGATACAAGGATATATGATGGTCTCCTCCAGATGTCTGGGACACTGGGGAAGTCACGGTGCATTGCCTGCGAGGGGTCATTATACGGAGCAGCCGGACCGTATGATGACTCAGGTGCAGGATTGCTATGATTGACGTCAGGGACGTCAGACATTAGGGATGTCAGATATATGGACCCGGAGAGACCCCGGGTAGCACGCGTAGCTTATGAAACCGTGAGATATGACGTCAGGGACGTCTAGCGTCTGGGACGCTAAGCATCTGGGATGCTGGTGATGGTAATGGCAAAATATGGATTAATGGATCTATGAAATGGATTTTCGGTTGGATATGTGTTATGTGGTAAAAATGGATTATTGGTTATGAAATGGTATGTCGGGTCAGGGACCCTAAATGGTTTTGGATTTATGGATTTATATTTATGGCTTTGGGTGGTGGCCCACATGGTTTTAATATGTATGGTTGTGGTATTCCACTGTTTTGGGCTGAGTTCCCACACTTGGTTTTTGGTTAACGGTTTTTGGGCTAAGGCCCTAATGGCTCGGTTGACCAAACGTTTTGGTTACTGGTTTTTGTGGCATGCATACGTTTTTATTGGAGGGCATAAATGTCTTATAAATGTGTTTAATAAACTTATTGGTTTTGTCCACTCACAGCTTTTGGTTTTAATGCCCTTCAGGTTGATTACAGATGCGATTGCAGCAGAGACTGGGACATTGCACACCTCCTCCATCGGTCCTTGCGCACTCTGGATGCCCCGGTTGGGCAGTGGCTCTTGGTTATCCCTTGTCTGACACTCCTTGTTGGACGGGAGCAGGGCACATTCCACGGTAATCCCAGGGGGATTGGGATGGGTCTTGTCACGCGTAGCCTTAGACCGTGACATTATGACATCTAGGATGCCAAGGATTGGTAAACTATATTTCACTGGATTGGTTGTTTGGTATTAAAGGATTTGGGATGTGACCCACATACTTGATTTTGGGTTGAGTTCCTATGTGATTAGTTTTAGGCTGAGTTCCCACACACTTTGGTTTTAAGGTTTTGGGCTAAGGCCCTAAGGATTTGAGGAAGGATTGAGTTTATTGGTTTTCGAATGCATGCATGCTTTTTAGTGAAGGGTATAAAAGTATTTTTGAAATGTGTTTTATTCAACTATTTATTTTCGTCCACTCATAGTTTTTAATGGTTTTTAATACCCTTCAGGTTGATTGCGGATGCAGGCTGTAGCAGAGCAGGGTTGGGACGACAACCTTTAGGTACTTTCAGACACAATTGATTGTTCATTTTGGTTAATCTCGGGAGATGTTTTCAGGTTGATTGCGGATGCAGGCTGTTCATTTTGGTCGATAATTCACGGTAATCCGAGATTAACACGAGATGTTTTCAGGGAAATCGCAGAGCTTGGGACGACAACCTTCAGGTACTTTCAGACACAATTGATTGTTCATTTTGGTTCGTTTTGATCCTATTATGCTTCCTGTGAAGTTAATTGGACAATGGGTTTGAAACCAGGGAGTTCTGGTGATTGACCCGTTTGGTTGATCACGGGTTGAGGGTCCATTTAAGGGACCAGTGAGGTTAATTGTTGACTCAGAACCTAAATTGGATAGTTAATGAACATGTTAGGATCAAATTGGATTGAAATCGAGTAAGAATTGATGGGTATTCAACCGGGTCAAGCCGCGGGTGGCAGGCCCGTATTACAGACAAACGGGTGAAGGTGGTGACACTGTAGCTACAGTGTCATGCGCGTGACTTTCACACGCAGCCACTTTGGGCGGCGCGTGAGGGCGCGTTGGACCTTATCTCCGATCACGATCAACATGACTTTTGTTCCTCTCATCATTCTGAACATTTTTGGTGAATTAACCATGTTGATCTGAGATAGTTTTGATGGGTTAGTTTAGGGCCGGTTGCCTCGGGAAACGTGTTGGACGGCTTCCCCGAGCCGGTTTCTATTTCGGACTTTGTGGTTAAATGTTTAAGACTTGTAGTGACCCTTACATGTCATTTGGACTGACAGCAATAGTACGATAATCCCGGTACAAGTTCGTACGCGCAGGTTCATCGCGGGATCGTACTGTGAGTGGGCCCGATTTCATTAAACCCTTGCATGCTTAAATGTTTTCTGATTTACTTATATGTTCACATGCTGGAATCAAGATATGGTTTTGATGATATTGAAATTTCGGTTATGGCACGTTTCACGGTATTTGGGCATGAGACCCGTCTGATGAAACGTAACGATCGGTTCAGATTTTACCTATGTATACTCATATGTTTTGCATGTGGATATCAATAAAATGTATTTGGTACTGCACTGTATAGATCCTTCCATATGATACTATCTCCTCCGGATGAGGTACCCCGGAGTGGTCACGGACGTCTAGAACGTCCAGCGTCTATGACGCTAAGCATCGGGGATGTTGTAACCGAACAGGGTTCGGGGATTGAACTCGGAATTGAGACCCGAGTGGCACGCGTAGCCTTGTGATTGTGGCCTTATTGGACGTTAGGGACGTCAGACATCAGGGATGTCGGGAATGGAGTGTATAATGCAGTGGCTAAAATTATGTTTATGGTTTTATTACATGCCTTATGGTTCATATTATATGATTAATGATTGTAAATAATACTGCATGCATGTTTTGGAAAACAGAGGGGTAAATTATATGTTTTACTTACTAAACGATTTTATAAACTTGAGTTTCGGCCCACTCACCCTTAATGTTTTGGTAAACCCTCCAGGTCGTGCTAATGAGGTAGAGGAGGAACTGGAGGCTGAGGCATAGATCCACTTCTACGTACCTGAACCCCTGCTGGGTGGTGTACCCGCAGGTTTATGTTAGAGTCGTGCTCACAACTTGTCGTTTGGATTTCATCCCTTGTCTGACATCTGTTTAATTCGGATTTGATGTATAACTTTAATTTGGTTATTTATGCATTTGATGTTTTTGAGGCTAAAATTGGTATGAATTATTGGGTGTCAGACGGGAGCAGGGCACGTCCCCTTGTGGTCCCTGTGGGATCGGGGCGGGTCCTTTCAGCTTGGTATCAGAGCCCTAGGTTGTGGTCAGCATGCTAGACTAGCGATTAGTACTAGTTACTTTTCGACTTTTAAGGATAATGTTAACTGATCTATGCCTCTTGACAGTTGGTTATGCCTCCTAGGAAAATTCCTCATACACGAACTAACGAGGATCTGGAAAGGGAATGGAATGCGCAAGCATTGAGCGGGCTCAACGTCTGGGAGCCACACCTTTCAACTGGGGATCGAACCCCGAAGATGCTCATGATTGGATCACCAAATGGGAAAGGATCTTCACGGTGATGCACTGCCCTCCGGGCGAACGGGTAACTTTGGCGGCCTTCTTGCTGGAGGGAGGAGCCTACCAGTGGTGGCATGGCCTCGAAATGTCTGGGTGGTCTGTCCATACCACTACTTGGGAAGCTTTCCGTTCCCGATTTCTGGACCAGTACTACCCGCGATCGTTTCGCGCGGAACGGGAGGCTGAGGTCCTGCGGCTGGAGCAGGGAGATATGTCCGTTGCGGACTACGAGCAGACTTTCGGAAAACTATCCCGGTTCGCTGCATCATTCGTGAGCACGGAGGAGGAAAAATGCCAAAGGTTTAAGCTTGGACTCCGAGGGGAGATCCGGGCAAGTGTGACTGCTGCTACTCATGCTTCATTGAGAGATATGGTCGACGCTGCGGTGCGTGTCGAGGCCAGTCTGGCGACACACCAGACACGACAGCCTTCGGGCGAGGGGCGACGTCAGGATCGCCCACACCTTGGGCCATTAGGCCAGAAGAACAACAAGGGAGGGGCTACAGGGGGGCACCCTCATCCTTCAAGGGTCGTGGCTGGTCAGGTCGACGTGGAGGCTCTCAGGGCAGAGGATCAGGATACAACTCCGGGCAGCGTTCGTCATGGAGCGGTGCTTCTGGTGGGCATTCGGATAGGCCGAGGCCGGTAACCTGTTTTGCTTGCGGAGAGGAGGGCCACTATGCCTGTGATTGCCCGCTGTTGTCCAAGAACAACGACGCTGGGGGCTCTAGTGTGGTGCAAAACACGGTTTCCCACACTAATGGAGGTCGCGGTCAGGGAGGTGACCGAGGTGCTGGGCGTGGTGCGCGCGGGCGCGGACGAAATGGAGGGCCTAGGGCCCAAGTGTTTGCTATGACCCAGCAGCAGGGGAGGACTGCCATAGGCGTGGTTACAGGTACACTACATATCCTAAACCTTCTTGTACGTGTATTGATGGATGCGGGGGCTACACATTCTTTTATTTCGAAGAGTTGTGCTGGTATGCTTGATTGTGTGGTATCAGCCTTAGATTGCGAAATGGGTGTTAGCACCCCAATGGGCATCGTGTACCTTGTGAATCAGGTGATTCGGAGGTGCCCGGTGAGAATTGAGGATGTGGATTTACCAGCGGACTTGATTATTCTGGATATCCACGACTTTGATGTAATTTTGGGAATGGATTGGCTATCGGAGCGTGGGTCGCTCATCGATTGCAGTAGCAAGTAGGTAATTCTGCGAAGCCCGGGTTTGCCGGAGGTTATCTTCCAGGGGGAACGTGACGGTTCGCCTCCTGAAGTGATTTCTTCACTTACTACTACCAAACTTCTATGGAAGGGATGCCAGGGTTATCTGGCGCACGTCGTGTCGAATCAGGTTGATACTCCAGGTATCGACGAGATACCGGTGGTACGTGAGTTTCCGGATGTGTTCCCGGAAGACTTACCTGGATTACCGCCATCGCGGGAGATCGAGTTTACTATTGAACTACTCCCTGGTACCCGACCTATATCCCAGGCACCATACCGGATGGCGCCGGCCAAGTTACGAGAACTCAAAACTCAGTTGCAGGAGTTGGTGGAATTGGGATATGTCCGACCGAGTACTTCACCGTGGGGAGCCCCGGTGTTTTTCGTAAAGAAGAAGGAGGGGAGTCTCCGTTTGTGTATTGACTATCGACAACTCAACAAGGTGACACTGAGGAACCAGTATCCTCTACCCAGGATCGATGACCTTTTTGACCAGTTGTGGGGAGCTCAGTGCTTTTCAAAGATTGATTTGCGGTCTGGGTATCACCAACTGAGGATTTCGGAGGAGGACATTCCGAAAACTGCTTTTCGAACCCGTTATGGACACTATGAGTTCCTGGTTATGCCTTTTGGGTTGACGAATGCTCCAGCAGCATTCATGAATCTGATGAACCGGGTCTTCCGACCCTACTTGGATAAATTCGTGATTGTGTTCATCGATGATATCTTGGTGTTCTCTAGGAGTGCCCGAGCACATGAGAAACATCTATGGTTGGTGTTGGAGAAGCTGAGACAAGAGCAGTTGTACGCCAAGCTGAGCAAGTGTCAGTTTTGGCTAAGCAGTATTGGTTTTCTGGGACACGTGATATCGACGAATGGGATTAGCGTGGATCCCCAGAAAACAGAAGCGGTGACCAACTGGGCTACACCGACAACAGTAACGGAGGTGCAGAGTTTTGTCGGGTTAGTGGGTTACTACCGGAGATTCGTGGAGGGTTTCTCCAAAATTGCTGCACCATTGACTCGTTTGACTCGGAAGGGAGTGAAGTTTATTTGGGACGAGCAGTGTGATCGGAGTTTTCAAGAATTGAAAGATCGATTGACCACTGCACCTGTCCTTGCATTACCGGATGACAGTGGAGAATTCGTGGTCTTTAGTGACGCTTCACTACAAGGTTTGGGCTGCGTGTTGATGCAGACTGGCAAGGTTATCGCCTACGCATCCCGACAGCTAAAGAATCATGAGTTGAACTACCCAACCCATGATTTGGAGTTGGCTGCGGTAGTTCATTTTCTAAAAATCTGGAGACATTATCTTTTCGGCGCAACGTGCCGGATATGCACCGACCACCAGAGCCTAAAGTACCTATTCACTCAGAAGGAGCTTAACATGAGACAACGGAGATGGTTAGAGCTGCTGAAGGATTATATCTGTACGATCGAGTACCATCCGGGTAAGGCCAATGTGGTGGCTGATGCACTCAGCAGGAAGTCAGCGGGATCGGTTGCACACCTGGGGATGGTGTATCTTCCTTTGCTGGTGGAACTCCGGAAGGCGGGAGTTATTTTGGGTACGGATGAGCATGGAGCTTTGTTGGCCAGCTTCCATGTACGACCTGTATTGATTGATCGGATCATCGAAGCACAACTTCAGGATCCGATACTCTGTATTTACAGGAATGAGGTCGATGCGGATGGGAGACCGGATTTTACTATCCGGGATGATGGAGCACTGGTGAAGTTGGGCCGGTTGTGTGTACCTGCAGTGGCAGAGATACGGACCGAGATTCTTGAGGAGGCCCATAGTTCGGCCTATGCTATGCATCCGGGAGGTACAAAGATGTACCGTACCCTCCGGAACCATTATTGGTGGCCAGGAATGAAGAAGGATATTGCTGAATTCGTTAGCAGATGCTTAACCTGTCAGCAGGTTAAGGCGGAACGGCAGAGACCGTATGGGGCTATGCAGCCACTTCCGATTCCCAAGTGGAAGTGGGATCACATCACTATGGACTTCGTCTTTAAGTTGCCAAGGACTCAGAGTGGAGTGGGCGGAGTATGGGTGATCGTGGATCGGTTAACCAAGTTAGCCCATTTTCTGCCAGTTCAGGAAACTTATAAACCCAACCGACTGTCTCAATTGTTCGTAAAAGAAATCATACGATTGCATGGTACGCAGGAATCGATCGTGTCCGATCGTGATCCGCGTTTCACTTCCAGGTTCTGGCGGAGTTTACAAGCTACTTTGGGAACAACCCTACGTTTCAGTACTGCGTTCCATCCACAGACCGATGGACAGTCTGAACGGACCATTCAGACCCGGGAGGACATGATGAGGTCCTGTGCGCTACAGTTTTAGGACTCTTGGGATACTCATTTGCCATTGATGGAATTCGCTTACAACAACAGCTATTAGACAAGCATCGGGATGGCACTTTATGAGGCACTGTATGGTCGACAGTGCAGGACACCTATCTGCTGGGCGGAGATAGGGGAGCGAGCGGCGGTAGGGCCGGAATTGATGGACTTAACCCTGGAGACTGTTCGAGTTATCAAGGAGAGATTAAAGGCGGCGCAGGATCGCCAAAAGAGTTATGCCGATCGACGGATCCGAGACTTGGAATTTGAAGTGGGAGATTTTGTCTTCCTGAAGCTTTCTCCGTGGAAGGGGATTATCCGTTTTGGTCGACGGGGGAAACTGAGTCCGCGTTTTATCGGACCATATGAGATCGTGGAGAGAATTGGCAGGGTTGCTCACAGATTGGAACTACCTCCAGAACTTTCTAGAGTTCACGATGTTTTTCACGTATCGATGCTACGGAAGTATGTACGTGATGCTTCCCATGTACTGGAGGATCAACCTATCGAACTCCGAGGGGATTTGAGCTTTGAGGAGCACCCAGTGCAGATTTTGGATCGGAAAGACAAGGTACTACGTCGCAAGACGATTCCTCTCGTGAAGATTCTCTGGAGAAACCAGAATGTGGAAGAAGCCACATGGGAGCCTGAGGCTCAGATGCGAGAACAATTTCCTCATTTGTTTCTTTGAAATTTTGGGACGAAATTTCTTAAGGAGGGAAGGTTGTAACACCCCGGAAATTCGAGGATTTTAATATTGTAATTTAATATTTGAATTGACATTTTTACCCTTGTGAATGATATGGCCAAATTGTTGACTTTTTGATTAGTGGGTTAAATGGACTTTGACCAGTGACCGTGACGTAGTTCGGGACGTCACAAGTCCATAGACAGGTGGCACGTCCAATTCGGACGATCTGGGTAAAAGTTATGACTATCGGAAGTTCAGAGGCATTACCGTAAGTTGGACTTCACGGGCGAAAATGTTGACTTTTCGTTTGGCAACTAATTTTCACATGACTCAAGGACCGTTAGGTAGGTCTCGATATCCTGAGTCCGTAGACAGGCGGCACGCCGAAATCGGACTTCGTATAGCTGAGTTACGGGTCTAGGAAGTAAGGGACAGTTTGGTAATTATTTGAACCAGGGGCATTTTGGTCATTTCGCCCTGGTTACTATAGCAAACCGCGGGGGACATGGGCGGCACCACCATGTGCGTTGGTTCAGTGCACAATTGATTATGCTAATATGTGCTCGAAAGTCTGGGCTGTCTTTTGCTTTTGAACGTGGCCTGAACCGTCCAGCCTGCACGGTCGAATTGAATATTGTGATTCGAAGCTTTTTCGGGGAAAAATTTTCAGTGGACAAATTGGACTTCCACGAGCCTCTGAGACAGCTGAGGTTATTTAAAACTGATTAGAACATGTGTGAGCATCACTCTGCTATTAAGAAAACTGAGAATTGATGAAGAAAACCAGAGAAACCATTTCGGGCAAAATTGGAGGGAAAATCGGGTTTTGATTTCTGGTGACTGTTAGACCAAACCAAGGCCTGGTTTAGTCTTCTGGGAGTGTTTGGAACTCAACCACATCAAAATCGAAGGCCATCAGCCACGGGTGAGCTGGGACGGTGACTGCTGTTTTCAGAGAAATCGCAGAGCTTGGGACGACAACCTTCAGGTACTTTCAGACACAATTGATTGTTCATTTTGGTTCGTTTTGATCCTATTATGCTTCCTGTGAAGTTAATTGGACAATGGGTTTGAAACCAGGGAGTTCTAGTGATTGACCCATTTGGTTGATCACGGGTCGAGGGTCCATTTAAGGGACCAGTGAGGTTAATTGTTGACTCAGAACCTAAATTGGATAGTTAATGAACATGTTAGGATCAAATTGGATTGAAATCGAGTAAGAATTGATGGGTATTCAACCGGGTCAAGCCGCGGGTGGCAGACCCGTATTACAGACAAACGGGTGAAGGTGGTGACACTGTAGCTACAGTGTCAGACGCGTGACTTTCACGCGCAGCCACTTTGGGCGGCGCGTGAGGGCGCGTTGGACCTTATCTCCGATCACGATCAACATGACTTTTGTTCCTCTCATCATTCTAAACATTTTTGGTGAATTAACCATGTTGATCTGAGATAGTTTTGATGGGTCAGTTTAGGGCCGGCTGCCTCGGGAAACGTGTTGGACGGCTTCCCCGAGCCGGTTTCTATTTCAGACTTTGTGGTTAAATGTTTAAGACTTGTAGTGGCCCTTACATGTGATTTGGACTGACAGCAATTGTACGATAATCCCGGTACAAGTTCGTACACGCAGGTTCATCGCGGGATCGTACTGTGAGTGGGGCCGATTTCATTAAACCCTTGCATGCTTAAATGTTTTCTGATTTACTTATATGTTCACATCCTGGAATCAAGATATGGTTTTGATGATATTGAAATTTCGGTTATGGCACGTTTCACGGTATTTGGGCATGAGACCCGTCTGATGAAACGTAACGATCGGTTCATTTTTTACCTATGTATACTCATATGTTTTGCATGTGGATATCAATAAAATGTATTTGGTACTGCACTGTATAGATCCTTCCATATGATACTGTCTCCTCCGGATGAGGTACCCCGGAGTGGTCACGGACGTCTAGAACGTCCAGCGTCTATGACGCTAAGCATCGGGGATGCTGTAACCGAACAGGGTTCGGGGATTGAACTCGGAATTGAGACCCGAGTGGCAAACGTAGCCTTGTGATTGTGGCCTTATTGGACGTCAGGGACGTCAGACATCAGGGATGTCGGGAATGAAGTGTATAATGCAGTGGCTAAAATTATGTTTATGGTTTTATTACATGCCTTATGGTTCATATTATATGATTAATGATTGTAAATAATACTGCATGCATGTTTTGGAAAACGGAGGGGTAAATTATATGTTTTACTTACTAAACGATTTTATAAACTTGAGTTTCGGCCCACTCACCCTTAATGTTTTGGTAAACCCTCCAGGTCGTGCTAATGAGGTAGAGGAGGAACCGGAGGCTGAGGCATAGATCCACTTCTACGTACCTGAACCCCTACTGGGTGGTGTACCCGCAGGTTTATGTTAGAGTCGTGCTCGCAACTTGTCGTTTGGATTTCATCCCTTGTCTGACATCTGTTTAATTCGGATTTGATGTATAACTTTAATTTGGTTATTTATGCATTTGATTTTTTTGAGGCTAAAATTGGTATGAATTATTGGGTGTCAGACGGGAGCAGGGCACGTCCCCTTGTGGTCCCTGTGGGATCGGGGCGGGTCCTGTCAGACCGAGTTTAGCTGAAGGTTGAAGATGACCGTCCCTGGCACGTGGGCTTCATGCGCGTTCGCTTGCGACGTCACGTGGGGGCGCATGGGGCAGAATTGTGTGATTTCATCAACATGTAATTTTATCCTTTCGATGTAACGAACATTTTGGGACTGGTTTCGTGTCGATCGGACACCGTTTCAGGGTAGTTTTGGGTGTCCGAAGGTTTAAATTTTATGAAAAATATGTTTAAAAATGCCTAAAAATTAGGGGGTTGTAATGAGGGGTTATTGAAGTAGTTAGTAACCCTCTAGTATGATTTGGACAAGTTCGGATATTCCGAGGATGATGATTTAGCCCGGGGAGGCTTATGTCACGTGTATCAAGGACGTAGCTAGGACGGTCTGTGAGTGGACATTGTTTTCTAAACTGTGATGCATGCATAACTGTTTTATATTTTTAATATATGTGATTTCTATGATGATGATTGTGGTATTGGTGATTTACATATTTGCATGTATTTCGATGTTTACGGTTTATACTATGTATACACGTGCTTGGGTTTTGAATGATGACTTAATGGAATTGTTTTGGATTTGAAAATGTTGAACCGAGCTTGAGACCCATTTGATTTATGAACTATCAGACATGGAGTCCATTTGATTTAATAAGGCATCAGGCCGGGGGCCCAGTTGGTTTACGAAATCTGGCATGAGGCCTAATTGTGTTTTATGAATGTGATTTTGGGTCGGGGACCCATAAATGGATTTGGATTTGAGAAATCGGATTGGTGGATTACAATGGTTTTATGGAAATCCCGGGCATAAGCATATTTGAACGGTTTGAGATAATTTATGAAATGTTTTCCATATACCATCCTTATATCTATGGATTGTCTCCTCCAATCGTCTGGGACGCTAGAGTGGTCACGGCGCATTACCTGCGAGGGGTCACTGCACGGAGCGACCAAATTTTATAGTGACTCAGAAGCAGGATTGCTAGACGTCTGACACATTAGACATCTTGGATTTCAAAGATTGACTCGGGTTGAGACCCCGGGTAGCAAGCGTAGCTTGGACCGTGACATGACGTCTAGGACGCCAGACATCTGGGATACCGAGGATTGGTATATAATTTTATTAGATTGAATTGTGATTCATGGATTTACTGGATTATGTATGTGGATTTCAGAGTTATTGAATTTATGAAATGGTATTTCAGTGTTGGCTTTCGTCTTCTTATGAAATGTGTTTTTTTATTAAACTATTGATTTTCGTTCACTCACATCTTTTAATGATTTTAATGCCCTTCAGGTTGATCACGGATGCGGGTTGTAGTAGAGACCGAGACATCGCACTCCTCCACCGATCCTGGCACGTTCTGGGGCCCCGAATGGGCTGAGGTTTGAGTTATCCCTTGTCTGATACTTCATGTCAGACGGGAGCATGACACATCCCGCATTAATCCTAGGGGGATTGGAATGGGTCCTGTCACCTAAGGATTTTAGGAAGGAAATGGTTTTGATTGATAAGCTATTTTATTAAGTTTGATTTGATTTGAGGAATGATTGAGTTAATTGGTTTTCGAGTGCATGCATGCTTTTTAGTGAAGGGTATAAAAGTCCTTTCTAAAATGTGTTTTATTCAAATATTGATTTTTTTCCACTCACAGTTTTTTATGGTTTTTAATCCCCTTCAGGTTGATTGCGGATGCGGGCTGTAACAGAGACTGAGGCATCACACTCCTCCACTGATCCTGACGCGCTCTAGAAGCCCCTATAAGGTCAAGGCTTGGGTTATCCCTTGTTTGGCACTTGGTGTCAGACGGGAGCGTGACACATCTTGCGTAAATCCCGGGGGATTGGGATGGGTTCTGTCACCAAGTCCCTATTATCCTAGTTGAAATCTTGGGATTGGTTTCGGTTAGGAAAAGTGAAGGTTTGAACATGGGAAAGCATGGAACTCAAGCTTGGAATTTGGTTGAAAGTGTTGAACGATTTTCTAGAAAATCGAGGAAAGTTCTTTATGTTTTGACATCATAGATATCTTCTTTAGGTCGTGTAGATGAAGTTTGATGTTTGGATCGTCAAAAAATGATGAGAAACAGCTAAGATATAGCTGAGCCAAGCTCGCAGGTTGGAAGTCCTGAATTGAAGAAAAAATGGGTCAATAGAGGTTGAACGCAGGCGCGTGAGAACCACACACAGAGGTCTTTGGTGGCTTGTGTAGGCGCGTGGCTCACTGCCTGAGTTTTCAGCCAACACGATTTTCGATGCTTTCATTATTATGAATCCATTGGCGCAAGTTTCGAGGCGATCAGATATCGTTTTAACATAGTTCTGGGTGTCTAAAGTATTATGTGTAGGTTTTTAATTTATATTTAATACTGGAAAATTAGGGGATTGAAATGTAAGGTTATTTGAGAAATTAGTGATCTATAGTAGTGATTTATGATAGGCGATAAAATTTCCGAAATTTACGGAGATGTGTATAGCTCGAATTCAACTACGAAGACAGTGAGTGATTTGACTTTTCTATTATAAAATATGATGCATGCATAGTTAAATTTTTTACTTGCTTTATTGCCTGATTTTCATTCCAATGGTTTGAGTAGGATTTTCAAAAGATTATTTGATAATTTACTGAAATTATCAATCGATCTTTTTATACGCATGTTACGATTGATTGTGGAATTAGTATTTTGGACTCAGGCCTGAGTTTAGATCTGTTTTGATTCGGTTTTTAGTCAAGGATAGTGCTAAATGAGTTTTCTTGGTTTTATGACTTGTTTTCCATGGTCAACATCCTTGGACATGGTCCTCGCTCAGACGTCTACAACACTACATATCCGGATGGTGCATGAGTGCAGTTCCTGAACATGGCCCGCATGGTGCTACGTGTAGTTTCCGAGGATATTGTTATAGTCTGGATGATGTTATGTGTAGTTCCCAGACTAGTCTCGGATAGTGCTTAGTGCAGTTCCCGAGTTAGTCTACCAGTAGTGTTGTTTGCTTATTGATCTGCGTAAACTATGCATTTAAATAAACACACAATTCATGCAATGCTCAACTTAAAACCTTTTTTTTTTGTATATTGTAGTATTCAATAAGTAGGGATCGTTCTGGACTGGGGAATTGAAGGACACATTATAATGGTTAGTTAAAAGAATAAAAGAATAAAACAGGGGAGTTTTGAATAAGAGTGTAGCAGTAAAAAAAAAGTACAAACAATTATTAAATTAAATCCACTCCTAATTAACCTTTGTACAATGGAATTACTTTAAATACTTATCTTGCCAACACTCCAACATTTGCACATATTAAACAAATCACAAAATCTTACATTTATCAACTTAATTACCTTTAAACATTTTTCAATATTATAAATGCACCCAACAAAGGACAAAAACTTACAATATGATTTACCTTAATTTGTTGACTAAATGTGCTGAATAACGGTCAAACATTAAATCTCTTCAACCCTATTCTAAGGGCACCGAGCGAGTAAAACACTTAGCGTTAAATTGAAGTATTAATCACTAAAATGTATAAAGTGATTAAAATTCAGAAAGTAAAACACAAGGAGATTGTATTTAACATTTACAAACGTTAGAAAGAAAATACCAACACATATATTGAATGAAAAGTAAAACGAAAAACAATATCAAGAGTTTAAGTAGAGAGAACAAAGTTACACTTTCGGGATCTAAGAACAGCTTGAGATGCCTAGGTGGATGAAAACAATAGAATGTTATTCAAAAGGTTCTTTGAACAGCGGAAGGAACCTTGTGAGGATGAAGGAAAAGACAAGGGGAATTTCGGACTTAAAACTTTTGAATTACCTTGGATATACCAGGCTATGGTTTTCCTTTAGGGAGGCTCCAGTTTGTGTCCAAGAAGAAGTTGTTTACAATGAGAATAACCTCCCATTTTATAGTGATAGTAACTCTTAAAAAACTAGGAAATAAAATCCTAATTAAATAAAAAACAATAAAAATTTGCTAGCACCTAGCCTAAAAATCAGCCTTCTTGATTTGGCATGGAACCCTAGGTGGCTAGGGTCTTCTTGGTGGCTGGAAATGCCATTTTCACGTTGAAAACAAAGCTAGAGAATTCGGAAAACATGCACAGAAAAAAGGGAAAGAATTCGATGGAACGCGGCTAAAAAAGAGGGGACTTTTGGCCGTCAAAGGCTGGTCAACAACGCAGGCTGCTGCTGGAAGGGCTTTTGGTAGGCATTGGACAAAGTGGAGCCTTCTGTTTCAGGATGCGCTGGCCGAAGTGAAGGGGATTCATTCAACACGCGGGCATTGAAGCAGAGCATGTAGGATCGCAGGCGCTAACCGAACGAGGATTTGGGACTGCTGGGATTGGTTCATTAGGATGCTATCGAATTTCCTTGCAGTTTTTGGTGGCCTCCCTTGTTTCGATCATAACTTCTCCAATATAACTCTTATTGAGATGATTCTTTCACTTAAATTTCCATAATTCCGATATTGATCAAATTCTGTACATTTCTCACAAAATATATCACCTTTTCCAATTATTTGCCATTTTTACATTAAAAGTTAAGCATAAAGGATACAAAATAATATAAAGAAATGCTCAAATAAAGGCTTATCAAATACCCCCACACTTAGACTTTCCTAGTCCCTAGAAAATAGTAAAATTAACTAAGAATTCAAATAGCTAAGTCCTTAACCATTATGATTATGGAATTAAAGATTTACACTTCGAAAGTATTTAAGTGACAGGACCGTCCCCTGAGGAACATTGATAACCATGTCCGGTCCTGCTCCCGTCTGACAAGTTAACTGAAGTTCCCAAATTACCCTCAGCACTTGCCAAAGAAGGTATAACCGCACCTGTGTCCACTCATGCCTCCACCTGTCGATCGGCCTTGATCATCGCGCTACGACACACCGTCCAAACGGCGAGGGTGATTTGAGGAACCCCGTGGGATTACTGGATTGTAGTGAGAAGTACCTGAGGGAAACCGTGAGTTGGGGTTTGTGGTATCGTAGTCCTTGTGGTTTGGACCGACTTACGGCTGGATTAGAGATGGTGCTGCTAGGTGCAGCTGAGGTAGTGGGTGCCTGGTGGATGACTTTGGACGAGGGTTCGCATGCCGAGCAAGGTAAGAATGACCATGGGTAGGGCATGAACCAGGACGAACGGTCAGGATGCCGTGGGTTGATCAGAGTAGCGCAGTGGAAGCGTGGTTTTGATCTGTAGAAGATGAGGAGCCCTATGGCTAGTAGAGTTGAGTTGGGAAACTTGTGGTTGAAATACGTGGATTTGTAACCTCCCTTAATTTGTAGTGTGTTTCGAATTAGAGCAGTACTTGGTGACGCCGAGGGTAGCGAGTGTTATAGTGAGTTCCGTTGAAGGATGACGGAAAGAACTGAGAATGAGTGACTATAACTGATCGATATGAGGTTATTGAAGTGAACCCACAATCTAGGAAGTGCCTTTAGGACTGTTTATTTATTCCGACAGTGTGGTCGGAGTAGTTGAGGGAAGTAAAAGCGAAGTAGTGAGTCGGGAGGTAGGATTCAGGATTGGATCGCTTCTGGTTTTGATTGATTTGAGTATTAATTGATGGACCTAGATTTGGTTTGGGAGGTCTACTTTGGCTTCGTAGTTGAGTTACCTTAGGATTTCCTATCGACTAGGAGACCGGGAGTCTGGGAGGAACTTTGAGTTGGTTCCCAGAAGGAGCAGGTGGATGTTCGTGAGGATGTATTCTATGAACTCTGTTGAGGAATTTTAAAATACCTTTGTTTCGTTTACGTTCGTAGAGTTTCCCTTGTGTACACCATGAAGTTCTAGTTCATAGTACGGGATCGAGGTTCGTTCGACTTGAGAGACTGTCAGAAGTGTTGAACTGGTAGTAGGGGTGTTGTGCTATACCCAAGGTGGAGATGATAGGTTGGAACCTATCAAGAGTAGTTGTTGTTACTTAAGAGTTGACCACCGGATAGGAGACCCCAGGTGGGAGGTACGAGCTGCAGAATTTCGAGGATGAAATTCTTTTAAGGATGGTAGATTGTAATGACCAGTCCCGGGAGTCGGGATTAGTGAAGTGATTAGTGACGGATTAGCTGAGTTATTCGGTGTTTCGTGGGTTACTTTGGACGTTCAGCGTAGATTGACGATTTTGCCCTAGGTTGGGAAAATTGTTGACGTTTTGTTCGGATGGTCAAATGGACTTTGACCGGTGATTGTGACGTAGTTCGGGACGTCACGAGTTCATAGACAGGTGGCACGCCCGATTCCGACATCCAAGGAGGAAGTTATGATGTTCGGAAGATTGAGCACATTTCCGTAATTTGGTTAAAAAGGAGGACTTTGTTGACTTTTTGTATGACAAATTTTCTTCATGCAAACCGAGGACCGTTAGATAGGTCTTGATTCCCTGAGTACAATGACAGGTGGCATGCGTTCATTGGAGGTCGAACGACAAAGTTACGGGTCTAGAAAGTTGAGGGACGAAAGGGTAATTTTGTAAGATAAGGGCATTTTGGTCATTGTGCTGCCTTAGGAACTATGCCTAGTTAGTACTGGACACTTGGCTGTTTTGGGGTGTGTGTCCATCAGATTGGGGACAAGTGTCCCATACTGGAAGGCTGTGGAACCTTGGTGACCGCCTCAATTTTTGTTTACAAATGAGTGGTTGCGCGGGTTCGAGTGGGAAGAAAATAGAAAAATAGGGGATTAGTAATTTGGGAGGAATCGTGGTTGCAAACATTTCTAATGGCGTGACCACTCTGAAGAAGAATGATAAAGGAAGTGAGAAGAGTGGGTTGGTGGAAGGATGTCGTGCCGCTGTGGGCGGTGGCCACGGCACCGTGGAAGGCAGGGCACTCTGAACCCGCAAAAGGATCTTGATCCAATCAGCTGCAATTGTGGTTCTTTGATTCTAGTTTGTTCATCAAAGTTGTTGAGAGTATTGAGCTGAAGCTGGTGGTCACCGTGGTTGTGCGCGCAAGGTGTTCATAACGGTGAACGGCGGTAAGACCACTGTGAGCTCCCTGTGTCGAATTGGTTATAGAATTGATATGGTGACCATTTCTGATCAAAGTGATTGCTTGCTTAATGTTATGAGGTCGAGAGGAGTTCAAAAAGGATCAAACTGGGGGTGTAAGTGGCTAGGAACACCAGAACACAGAGGACGAGGAGTTCTGGGTTTTTCTTTGATGTATGAAGGTACGTTACAGACCTCAAATTTATGTTTTGAAGTAGTAGATAAGTAGGGAAGGACTAGACGATTGGGTAGGATTAAACGGTTTGGAAAAGTGCTAGAGAAATGGTGGAAAACCGTGGACATCGAACCGGACCGGTTCGAACCGGCTTAGGCCAGGTCGGCGAGAGGACATGGATGATGAATAGTGCCGCGCGTGGCTCCCACTCGCAACCCCTTTGGGGGCGCGTGAGGGCGCGTGGGGCCCCTTTTAGGGAAGGTTCCAACATGACTTTTAAATTATTCGATGTAACGAACATTTTGGCGCTAGTTTCGAGTCAATCGGATATCGTCTCGATAGTTTTCGGGATGTTCGAAGGTTTTAGGGCTCGGTTAAAAATAGCTAAAAATATGGGAAAATTATGGGATCTTAGTATGACCATTGTGAAGTAGTTTGTGACCTCATTATTGGATTTGGACAGGTTCGGGGAAGTCAAGGATAGCGGAATGGCCGGGAACGGCGTAAGTGCGTGCGTATCGAGGCGACGTCGGAATGGTCTGTGAGTGGACTTTTCTTTCAAACTCTTGATGCATGCATACATGTTTTTATATGTTTTCTATACTTGATTCTATGATTTGATTATGATTGTGATGGTTTACGGTTTGTGCACGTTTTTCGAGGAAATTACGGTATTTCACGTTTTACGAGATTTAATGGATATTGTGATTTGCACCTGGTTTTAATGATTTGCTTTCGGGATTTGAAATACGATTTGATTTCAAAGAAAGTAAAAGGAATTTGGAAAGTGTTTTCGGGCTTAGAGGCCCAGTTCAAAAAATAGTTTTCGGAAACGTGATTCGGGTTTTTGAATCGGAATTCCGGATGACGATTCGGGATTCGATTCGGGACTTGAAGTGGATTTCGTGTTTGAGTTCGGGATGGTTATTCTGGATGCCGGCTTACGAAATGATGGTTGTAGACTCGGATCTGGAAAGGAGATGGATATGAGTTCTGGGTTTGGATTCGGGATCCTGATGAGATTGCGGATTCGGATTCGGAAATAGAAAAAGGTTTTCAAACGGTTTTGGATTGGATTTACTGGATCTGGTTGTGACGTCCCATCCTCAATTAATGGGATTAATTAAGAATTAATGATGGATTAGCGAGACTAATCACGGATTAGACGAGGATTAGCAGACGTTCGGGCGAAATGACGATTTTGCCCCTGAAATGGGAGAATCGTTGACTTTTTATTCAGGTGGTCAAATGGACTTTGACCGATGACTGTGACGTAGTTTGTGACGTCACGAGTTCATAGACAGGAGGCACGTTCAATTCCGACGTTCGAGGAGGAAGTTATGACGTTCTAGGAGGAAGTTATGACGTTCGGAAGTTAAGGGGCAATTTGGTAATTTTAGTTAAATGGGGCAAATAGTTGACTTTTGACCTGGGATGTCCAATGGCCGAGGGCCGAGGACCGTTACGTAGATGAGGACGATACGAATCCGTAGACAGGCGGCACGTCGAAATCGGACGTTCGATGGAGAAGTTACAGTTCACGGAAGTACGAAAGTACTATTGCACGAATTACGAAACGGGTTACTTTTGGACTTAAGTGGGCCCAGATATTTTGCTTCTGGCCCAATGGATGAGTGACAAGTGTCACTCATTCATTGCCCAGCATGATTAAATACATGCATCTCCTTCCCTTGCATTTTTCATCGATCGTTTTCTTTGTTCCCAAACAAAACCGATCAAACAATTCTCCCCAAATCCAACCCTCCAACCCTGTGATCATAACTGAGAGACCAGAGAAGGAAGAGAGGACGGAGAGGACATGGTGGCCGGCCAGGGAAGCACAGCCGTGCACGACGGCCTTGAAAACTGAGAGGTACTCGGTTTACCCAAATCTCCCGTTTTATTTCGATTTAAGGTTTTAGGTTGTTTTAGATGATTAGGATGGAGTTAGTGAGCTAGTTAGAAGATGTTAGGGAGGTTTTGGGTGGTGGGTTGGGCTGAGCAGCCGTGTAGGCTGATCGGGGAAAATGAACAGTGAGGTTCAAAATTAAACCATGAGATTTTGATGGTTTTAGTTGGTTTTAAGGTTTGGGTTAGATAGGAAAAGAGAAAAGAGGAATTTAGGGATTGAAACGGAGGAAAACGGACCGGAAAATAGGAAGAAAATGGCCTGGACCGGTCACGTCGGTCCAGTTGCAGGGGTTGGACCGGACCGGTTGGCCCGGACCAACGGCGAGAGCTTGATGACGATCTACAGTAGCCGGCGCGGGGGCCCACTTGCAGGCAACTTCCAGGGGCGCGTACGGGTGTGTACAAGGGTTTTTGGACATGTGTTCAACACACGAAACCTTCTATTCGTTGTAACGAACATTTTGGGACTAGTTTCGTGTCAATCGGATATCGTTTCGATATATTTCGGGACGTCGGAAGGTTTAGGTTCGAGTTTAAAATAGTTAGAAATTCCGGAAAATTATGGGACTTTAGTGAGGGGTTATTTAGGTAGTTAGTAACCCTCTAAATTAATTTGGACAGGTTCGGGAATCCCGGAGGCGACGATTGACCTAGGAGACGATTATGGCACGCGTATCGAGGCGCGGCTTCGGACGGTCTGTTAGTGGACCTTTCTCTCGAATTCGATGCATGCATAAATGTTTTATAATTGTTTTAATGTATGTTTTGTGATGCCATGAGTGCATTTGATTGTGGTAGCTTAGGATCGACATATTTGCACGTTTTTCGAGGTTTTCGGCTTTATGTCGTACCTTCGCGTACCATGTTTTCAACGAGGGTTTAATGAATGGATTTTGGATTTGGAAATATGAAATCTGGCACGAGACCCATTTGATTTACAAACTCTCGGACTTGGAGTCCATTTGATTTGAGAAGGAATCGGACCTAGGGTCCATTTGAGCTATATGATCGGACCGAGGGTCCATTTGATTTACGATTCGGGTTTGAGGCCCAGTTAGTAGTACTATCGGGCTTCATGCCCCGTTGATTTATGATATCGGGCCTGAGACCCATTTCGTTGAGATATCGGGCTTAAGGCCCCTTTGGTTGTGGAATCGGACGTGAGGTCCTATTGAGTCATGGTTCGGGCTTAGGGCCCTGTTGATTGTGAAATCGGGCTTGAGTCCCAGTTCGATTTGTGAAATGAGTATTCGGGCATGAGACCCAGTTGAACTGAGGATTTGGGCCGAGGCCTGTGAAATGGTTTTGAATCGGATTCGAGGAATTCTATTGAGATGAATCGGGTTTGAGACCTAGTTGAGAAATGAGATTTGAGAAAGAAAGAATAGAGTATTTGAAAATGTGATTGAACCCTCCATTTGATTATATGGTTTCCTCTAGCGTCGACCTGGAGAGTCACAAGCCACAGACCAGAGTGGGTATCCCCAGAGGGATCCCATTCCAGGAGTGGAGGTAACTTATGATGTGGTCCCGGACCAGATTCCGGAGAGATGTGTGGACTAGATCCAGAGAGAGAGCTCGGACTAGATCAAGTGATTGAGCCTCCCAGATGGAGATTCCTGGGAGAAGACTCGGAGTGAGACCCCGAGTAGTGTGCACACTAGTATAGAGATTGATATCGTGACTATATCGGGGATGTGTTCCCTAGGGGCTGTGTGCCCCGAGTTGGCATCTTCTCGGAAGTGCCGCGGATGGGTTATACGTATGTTGATACGTATGAGTTTTATGGAAAAGTGATTTAGGGCGGAGACCCTATGTTTTATAATTAGAAAAGTGATTTGGGGCTGCGACCCCGTTTACGAGATTTGAGGGTGGAGACCCTGTGTTTTATGTTTCAGAAAGTGATTTGGGGAGGAGACCCCGTTTGTGATATTTTGAGAATGGTTTTGGGCTGAGACCCGTACTTGATGTGATTTGGGCTGAGTCCCTAGTGATTTGACCTACGGGTTTGAGTTGTGATTTCGGGTCGAGGACCCAAATGAATTTATGGGTCATGATGGTTTATGGGAACCGGGCATGAACCCTTGAAAGGTTTTGATCTGTTTGAAAAATGATTTTATGAATGTTTGATAAATGTTTTTGAATGCATGCATATGCTTTATGAAGGGCATAAATATCTTTACTTGAAAAGGTTTTAAATGAAAAGTTTAAATTGTCCACTCACAGTTTTCGTGTTTTAATGCCCTTCAGGTTGAACGCGGATGTGGGTTGTAGTAGAGACGAGACATCACTCCCCTCCTCCTACGATCCTGACGCACTCTAACAGCCCCGGCGAGGGCCAGAGATGGAATTTTCCCTTGTCTGACACTTCTTGTCAGACGGGATCAGGCGGGTCCCACGTTAATCCTAGGGGATTCGGGGCCGGTCCTGACAAGTTGGTATCAGAGCGTGTTTTGCTCGTGGAGTACGCGCATGTCGAGGATGTGATGTCTCGGAAGTCGTAACAGCCCGTCATCAACCTGGTAGTTAGGTCATTAGTACGTGGAATCGATAGAATCGAACCTTAGTTATATGGTGTTTGGTACGTGACACGATAGTTGAGTTTAGATTGACATTCCATGCCGTGCATGCCACGTGTTTCGAGGAAGTGGATCCCGAGTAGGATCAGTGTTTGTATGAATCCGACGGCTTAGAGCTGTAGCGTTACTGGTGAGTAAGATCTAGTAGATCAGTAGAGACCGTATGGCGACTTGAGAGTCGTGACCGCTCGACGGTAGTGTCGTGTCAGATAGAGGATGTACGGATTTTTACCAGTGTGGTCAGAGGTCAGGGTCGCCCGGTTTACGATGACCCTGTACGACTACATTCACGATGGTTGGGAATAGAAACGTGTGATTCGGTTTGGCATACGTTTCCATGATTCGATATGTCGAATCTCGGAGGGTTGTCGATTGGCAGGAGATGCCGGAGTGGTTGTCGTATGACACGATAGGTGACGATCGCGACGTGTGGTCGTTGTGCAGTGTTAGGCACGGAGTATGGCCGAATGCTTGTGGAGGCCAGCGGCTGAGAGCCGTAGAGTTACGAGAGGACGAGATCCTCAGTATGTAGTTTTGGCTGGTTTGGTACCAGTATTGGAATACGACGACTCTTCGGAGTCGAGATCGAAGGATCGGTCAGGTTGGTAGGACTACAGCGGGCAGCCGAGTTTGTGGTAACCCTAGTGGGTGATTGATTGAACAAGTTAATAGGAGTATGGTACTTGTGATCGGATCCTGAGGTGGACCGATCGGTGGATGTTGTACGTTGAGAGGTTGGTACCGGAGGTCGACTACCGCATGGATTTGGAGTCTCGGTAGCAGAGTACTTCTGAGATTGGTCTGCACGAGGTTGTGATAGACGCTGCTATCGATGGACGTGATCGAGTCTTATCAAGTTGGATGGACTCAGGTTGCCGTGACGATTGTGACGATAGGGTTCGTCAGTCGTGACGAGGATCCGAGGTGCGTGAGTGGCGTACAGTACGAGCAGTGATTCTGGATTCGACTTGGTGACGGCTGAGTCCGATCGCAGAATGAAATGTTGATGTTGGGTGCTGGCATACTTGTTACGCTACCCTTGTGAAGGTGATGATTGTTATAAGTGGGACAGAGAGGATCCCGGGTGGCTCAGTGCGAAGTACGGGAGTACTTGGTATGGAGACTAGTTCCGCCAGTGCTGCGAGATTGAGTTGCGAGGGTGTACTCATAAGTTGTGACTTTTGAGGTGATACGTGAGATACAAGTGCAAATGGATGACATAAGTGACGTCTTATGATGGAATGGTGAATTGGAGGTTACGGACGCGTGGATGGTGTCCGGTTGAGTTGAGGACTTAAGAGTCCATTGCGGATTGGTTTTGGTTGACTACGGTTGACCATACCTCCTGAATTGAGGACATGTCACTTGTTTGCCTATAGGACGCGGGAATGCGCGTGTGATGAGTGAGCTCAGTAATTGGGAAAAGAAGCATGTTTCCAACGTGATTGGAACTACGGAATCAAGAGAAGTTGTGATTGAGACGATGAGAAGAGTGCTTGATTCCGTATTGGTGATGAGTATTTCGAGGTCACTGAGCGTGACTCTTTAGTAGATAGTGCTGATGTCGGAGGATGACATAGGATGAATCCTGATGTCACCCTCCTTGATTCTTCCCTAGGTGGGACGACGAGGAGTGATATGACAGGTAGGAGTTCAAGAGGGTGTAAGAACCGAACACCTAGGCTGTGGGTCAATTTGATTGACGTGACGAGTATATGGTACTTAGCGTCACAGGATGTGACGAGTGAGTGTCCGAGGATATGGGTGCATCAGTGTGTTATGCACATTGAACAATGGGATTGACTATTGTCAATCGGTATGTCGGGTTGAGAGTGCCCGAGGGTACGAGTATGTTGTAGTTTGGATAGAGTCCTAGATGGACATGAGTGACGATCGGATCAGATCCGATAAGTGACAGTTTGGAAACTCGAGGTGAGTCTAGATGACAAGTAGTATCGCTGAGTGATGAGAGATACGAGGCGAGGACTCGAGAACAAGTCTAGATCAGAGTAGCGCAGTGGAGCCGGGAGTTACCGGCTGGTCACGACGGATGTGACCTGTGAGGGTAATGGATGGATAGTTATCTGATGCGTTCAGATCGATGTGGTTGATGGGACTCTACTTAGAGTCAGTCTTGGGAATAGGAACTTGAGAGAGTTAACTGGTGCGAGTGTTTAGAGTCAGTTTGGCAATAGGTCTGAGGATGACCTGTGAGATGGGATTCGTGCCATTGTTATGGCAGAATTTGTAGGGAATTGTCAGATTGGATGCTGAGCAGGATGCCAGCGTGAATATGTTAGCCTTAGTGGAAGTACGTATTTTCATCCTGACGACTGTAGGATGGACAGTGTTAGAGTGTTAGACTGAAAATTCGTTGGAATATCAGTATGGTATTGTTGACCTGTCAAGTGAGTGACAGGCGGGATCGACGAGCGACGATGTTCTGTCTCGAGTGAGACGTACGAACTGACGTATAGTTCTCGAAAATAAATTGGAGCTTTGGAGGCTCTGATGACGGTACGTACCGAGGATGAGTACGATGAGTGCGGTATGTGTGTTGGACGTGTACAGCTACACGAGTATTCTCGTGTGGGTGCAACGATCGGTTTCGAGGAATACGGTGGATTCCACAGTTTAGTTGTGGAATCGGGTAGCTTTGAATTTCGAGGAAGAAATTCCTTTAGGGGGGGAAGTTTGTGACGACTCGTCCCGAATTAACGGGATTAATTAAGAATTAATGATGGATTAGCGAGACTAATCATGGATTAGACGAGGAGTAGCAGACGTTCGGGCGAAATGACGATTTTGCCCTTGAAATGGAGTCCATTTGCTATGACGAGGAATAGGACCTAGGGTCCATTTGAGCTATACGATCGGACCGAGGGTCCATTTGATTTACGATTCGGGTTTCAGGCCCAGTTAGTAGTACTATCGGGCTTGATGCCCCGTTGATTTATGATATCGGGCCTGAGACCCATTTCGTTGAGATATCGGGCTTAAGGCCCCGTTGGTTGTGGAATCGGACGTGAGTTCCTGTTGAGTCATGGTTCGGGCTTAGGGCCCTGTTGATTGTGAAATCGGGCTTGAGTCCCAGTTCAATTTGTGAAATGAGTATTCGGGCATGAGACCCAGTTGAATTGAGGATTTGGGCCGAGGCCTGTGAAATGGTTTTGAATCGGATTCGAGGAATCCTATTTAGATGAATCGGGTTTGAGACCCAGTTGAGAAATGAGATTTGAGAAAGAAAGAAAAGAGTATTTGAAAATTCGATTGAACCCTCCATTTGATTATATGGTCTCCTCCATCGTCGACCTGGAGAGTCACGAGCCACAGACCAGAGTGGGTATCCCAAGAGGGATCCCGTTCCAAGAGTGGAGGTTACTTATGATGTGGTCCCGGACCAGATTCCAGAGAGATGTGTGGACTAGATCCAGAGAGAGAGCTCAGATTAGATCTAGTGATTTAGCCTCCCAGATGGAGATTCCTGGGAGAAGACTTGGAGTGAGACCCCGAGTAGTGTGCACACTAGTATAGAGATTGATATCGTGACTATATCGGGGATGTGTTCCCTAGGGGCTGTGTGCCCCGAGTTGGCATCTTCTCGGAAGTGCCGCGGATGGGTTATACGTATGTTGATATGTATGAGTTTTATGGAAAAGTGATTTGAGGGCAGAGACCCTATGTTTTATGATTAGAAAAGTGATTTGGGGCTGCGACCCCGTTTACGAGATTTGATGGCGGAGACCCTGTGTTTTATGTTTCAGAAAGTGATTTGGGGCGGAGACCCCGTTTGTGATATTTTGAGAATGGTTTTGGGCTGAGACCCGTACTTGATGTGATTTGGGCCGAGTCCCTAGTGATTTAACCTACGGGTTTGAGTTGTGATTTCGGGTCGAGGACCCAAATGAATTTATGGGTCATGACGGTTTATGGGAACCGGGCATGAACCCTTGAAAGGTTTTGATCTGTTTGAAAAATGATTTTATGAATGTTTGATAAATGTTTTTGTATGCATGCATATGATTTTATGAAGGGCATAAATATCTTTACTTGAAAAGGTTTTAAATGAAAAGTTTAAATTGTCCACTCACAGTTTTCGTGTTTTAATGCCCTTCATGTTGAACGCGGATGCGGGCTGTAGCAGAGACGAGACATCACTCCCCTTCTCCTACGATCCTGACGCACTCTGATAGCCCCAGCGAGGGCCAGCGATGGAATTTTCCCTGGTCTGAAACTTCGTGTCAGACGGGATCAGGCGGGTCCCACGTTAATCCCAGGGGATTCGGGGCCGGTCCTGACACTGGTTATTGGGTTTAAAGACCCAGATTATGTTTGACGGGAGACGTGCACGGATTGGGTTTAATGGTCTGTATTGAGTTTAAAGACTCGGGAGTTTAAAGACTCGGATATTGATATTTTCCCCCGTAGGCCTGTTGAGTTTAAAGACTCGGGAGTTTAAAGACTCAGATTATATTGAGGCCTGGATTGAGTTTAAAGACTCGGGGGTTTAAAGACTCGGATAGATCCAGCAGGTTCGGTGAATGGAAATATGATATGGTTTTCAACAAGGTTTTTCCGATGTTTTGGGCAGTGGCCCGGATGAAATGGTTTTCGATGGTTTTGGGCTGAGGCCCAGGATTTGGAAAAAGGACTTGTGTTCGGTTTTTCTTGTATGGTTTGTTTAACCGGAATATTGAATGGTTTTATGACATGAAATTAATATGCATGCATTGGTTTTGAAACGGAGGGTATAAATGTCATTGTTTTATGAAATGTTTTTAAACTTATACTTTATTTTTGTCCACTCACAGTCTTTTCGTGTTTTCGATACTCTCTAGGTTGTTGCGGTGCGGGCTGTTGGTCGAGAATGACGGAGACATCACCCCCGAGATCCACAGTAGTTTTGACGCACCCTGTGAAGTCCGGATACTTTGAGGATGGTTCGATCGACAATCCCTTGTCCGACTTACGTGTCACATGGAGGTTGGACGTCTATTTAACCTTCGTATCATGCGTACGTTGGACGGGAGCGGGGTTTAGCCCTTAATTCCGGGGGATTAGGGGTGGGTCCTGTCAATTCCTCTGTAAACTCCTGCCCCATGGGCGGTCATACCATATACTTACTCAGAATACATAGCCTAGCTTACGTTCGAATCCACACAATCAGTAAGTAGTAGTCATATCTTCTCGCTCACATGTCATCCACTCGTGACATGGTACAATGGTTAAATCCTCACGCATATGTCACCAGGCCACCAGGCCAATAAGCTCATAAGGTCCAATGACTCGGGAACTCTTTCCTTCATTAAGGCAATCACAACATACCCCTTCCCACGGTCAATAGAAATGATAACTTAGTTAGTTAATCTGTTTTACTTCGCATCGTAGACATCCCTAACTTTATCTCAAATCATATACATTCCTTAACCTCGACTCCATCCAACATCATACACCAAGTATGATCCTGCAGTTATATCCCAATAGTCCAAATGATCAAAAAACATGTATTACTCCAATTCTATGAAGTTCCATCAATCACATGATTTCATATATCCTTAAGTGATCAAACATAAAAATTCTCTCCCCAAATAATACCTGACCCGACAATGCGGTCGTAATCTCAATGTATCCCGACCCTCGCCTAATCACACATTAAGCCTTTCTTTTTATCAATCATTACCAATCCTGATGGTTGATACAGTGCTCGTACATTCCTTCCCAAAGGTATATGACCTCAGCATACTCGACCACATGGGTTGATCCCAATTCATGTAAGGAAGGTAAAACTCCTGAGGGTTGGTTCAGCTAGCATCGACACACACCTCACCAAATCCCAAATCTACATACAGAAAGGGTCGACATCGAACATAAGCCATTGTTTCTCCACTTGTAACCATTCTATCTCAATTCTTATTTCCAATAACTCTGACCTCTTTCCGGGTCAATCACCATAACTGGCAAAATCTTGTAGAGAACCCCTCTATAATCCCCTGTGGTATCCATCCAATCTCAAAACAACTCATGTTTCCCGTGACTGTTTTTAATTATTTTCCATTGACTAATACATTTGTTTCTCCTGGGATTCACACTAATCCAACCGTTATTAGTATCTGTTCCACAAATCTACTCTGATTGACCAGACCTAACACTTGTTCAACCACACATTTTTCTCCCTGAGGCATTCACTACATCTGTCTAGTATCTCACACGCCCATCTATACATGTGAGTACACCAACCAATCATCAATCATGGTACCATACACCATCCAAATGTGGTCAGAATACATGACTCATCAACTCACACATATAACTAGTCCATTCGGCCATCCAAGGGTATCACCATCGACTATCTTTAGCCATATCAAATCTGGACATCATCTTTTTCTCTTTTACTCATAACCGACAATCATCATCATGTTGGCCTCTCTAAATAGGCTCAATAATCACAACCTTTCAACAGAACCATAAATCATTAGCTCTTGATATGGGATACTTATCCCATACCGTTACCTTATTAAGTTGTCCATAATCAACATGTAAGCTTGGACCATCATCCCTTTTTCCTCTTACCGCATAAGGAACACTGGATTCCCCATGGCAACACTGAGCCAAATGAACCCGTATCTACCAAGTCCTGTACTTGCACCTTCAGTCCTTATGACTCCATAGGTGCCACATACCAGGGCATCCAAGAAACAACTCGTATACTCGACATGATCTCCATCAAAAACTCAACCTTTCATCCTGGAAAAATCTCAGGAAATATGTATTGGGAAATTATACCTCCTCAACCCTCACTGGGCATCTCATACACGAAGCACAAATGCCACACATAAGACCAGAAAACTTTGATTACCTCTTACCAACAGTCCATCGATTGTGAGGGTCAAAAGCATGCTAGAGGGTAACACCCTCAAGTCTCTCTGAAATATAACCTCTGGAAATCCTGGACTCCACATATCACTCTCTAATCGACATACACGATAGAGGTATCATGAGTCATTAACCAATCTATCTCAAGGATTACGTCCAAATCATCAAAGTCTAGGAATACCCCAAGTAAGCCACTATGCGAATAACACCTGTCATCCTGGGTAGCCTCACATTGATAGGTCTACCCCCCTTATGTATTACCAATTCCACCATAGATAATTACCAAGGTTACCATATTAATATCATAAAATTTATCATATCTGTAACTCCAATCAGTTCCTCGGTTTCCATACCATAAATAATCACAGACATCTCCATATCCGTCTAATGTACAATATCAAGACATGGAAGATTGGATAGTCCGGGACCTACCAAATACATATTCATGACCAAAAGTAATATATATCCAGGTCAGCACTCTAGGGCTACTCAGGCTTCCTGCTAGTAACTACAATCCTCATGCAAGTAGTCCCAACCTGATCACGCCCCTACGGGCCCCACGAACTCTTCCTTTGCCTGTCACATCAACAATCAATGAAGGTACCGAACTCTACTCTATTGCACTGCAACCGGTGCCCCTATCACTTTACCAAACTATATAACCATTTCTTTATGATGTGGCTAGACGACCCACAACCATAACCATTCTCCCAGTGGACCGAACTGGCGTCCCACTGAACTGGACTGTCTCTAAGTCCCAATCTCTGTGTACTACGAGTCTCTGCCTAAACCTTTAATTACAAAGTAAAACTAACACGACCCTTCCAAATCCATAAGTCCAGTAAACAGAGTTAAATAATACCAATCCATAAATTCATAACCCATCTGTATCTGACCCTATCCCAATCCTAGGCATCGTAGGTGCCAAACATTCCTCAAGCAAGGGTTGGCCGTGTTAGCAATCATAGTTATATTTGACCTTTTCGGCTCCTCCTGAGCCCATGACATTCATCTCTAGTCCTAACCAACACCCTGACTCATTTTGAGTCCCGTATCCATATCTCGACTCCTCTTGAGTCAAATCTCATACCAATCAGTCATGCCATCATTGACATACCCAGTCACCGAGCAAATACCGATGGTGAACCACATCTTATACGACCTATAAGGCCTAAGGGATATCCCATCACATTCTAGACTCTTTAAACACACATTCCACTGAGAATAATCTCATCACGAGTGTAACTTGCCCAATTGTGCTACCTTCCTAGCCTCTGGGCTCAGTCATCCCAGGGACCCACACAATTCTATGTCTAACAGACAGTGTACACTAATTTACATCGGACCCTTAAGGCAGGGTCAATCTCATTCCGAGATCAATCACGAGGTCGCATATACCCTCGTATACCCATCTCACTACCAGGTCACGCACGAGGCTTACGTTTCGGAGGCATGACGTGACAACAAAATTTGGAACCTAGTGATCTGATACCAATTTGACAGGACCGTCCCCTGAGGAACATTGATAACTGTGCCCGGTCTTGCTCCCGTCTGACAAGTCAACTGAAGTTCCCAAATTACCCTCAGCACTTGCCAAACAAGGGATAACCGCACCTGTGCCCTCTCATACCTCCACCTCTCGATCGGCCTCGATCATCGCGCTACGACACACCGTCCAAACGGCCGGCTTCCGAGCTACACGTTTTTTCGTAAATTCTAGAAATCACAATTTCTTGAGATTCGGTCTCACGCGCCCCCACGCGCCGCCATGAGTGGCTACGCGTGAAGTCCATGCGCCAGCTACAGTACCAGTTACTGTTCATAGTTCCAACCCGTTTCCTCTGTCAAACGGATCTGCAACCCTCGTGTGAACCCAACTCAATACCCATCAATTCTCAATCCTTCAAATCAAACTTGACTTTTCTAAGAACATAATTATACTGTTCATCCTCCAATTTCACTCTATTTCATCTGTTTTCTTCCAATTAATTTATAAGAAAGCTTCATGGGAATCTTATAAACGTGTTTCCAACCTCAATTGCAACTGTAACTCCCTCCATTTACACACCCAACCTTCGAATCTCTTCACCCCCGCCATGTCCGTTCATAGCCAACAGGACACCAATTTCTTTCGCTTTTGCACTAGTTCGACTTGACTTGATCCCAGAAGACTCAATTAAACCTCAATTTGCATCATCATGGCTTACAAACTCAAATTCAAATTTTGGGAGATTTGAATTTCAAACGGTTGGGTTTCGGGTTCTTACAGCTACTTCTCTCTTTTTTTCCCTCATTCCCCCTCGTTTCTCTTTATTTTTCACTCAGGATCAGTTCTATCCTCTCTGAATCAATCCCTTGGATTCAATTGATCACAACTCTCCACAATTATGGATGGATATGGTTTATCACCGTTTGTAAATTAAGCGGCAACAATTGCCACTAGTCCTCATTCGTAAGTGATAGGTGTCACTCCAGAAACAAACTGAGGCTGCATTAGCTAATAATCAGCCGCCTGCCAATTGACCATTTTACCCCTCCTTTGCAAAATGACCAAATTGCCCTTCACCGTCTCAAACCCGTATCTTTTACATCCGAACTCCGATTGACGCATGTCGTCTATCTACAGACTCAGCATCTCGAGACCTACCCAACGGTCATCGAATTACGTGAAAAGTCCATGTCGTTTAAAAAGTCAACAAATGGCCCATTTTTTAACCAATTTACCAAATTACCCTTAATCTTCTGAACATCATAACTTTCTCCTCGAATGTCGGAATAGGACGTGACACTTGTCTATGAACCCGTGAGTTCCCGAACTACGTCATAGTCATCGGTCAAAGTCCGTTTGACGGCTCGAACCAAAAGTCAACCGTTCGCCCAATTCCAAGGGTAAAATCGTCATTTCCTTCAAATTTTCCAAATTTTCCTTTTTCGAATTTCCGGGTCGTCACATTTATGCATATGGAATTCAAAAGTTAATAAGACGTGTCAAATGTTTCAACAAGTAAGAGAATCAGTAAACTATGGTGAATGGATCTCAGCATGAATAAAACAAGTATGAATCAACTCATAGGGGTATGCACTCATAATTTTCACTCAATATGTAAAGGGTTGTGTTTGCACTCAAAGTATGTCAAAAAGATGCTCACAATATAAAAAGAAGTACTTCGTTAAAATCTCAAACATAAACCATAATAAATTAAACATATTTGCACAAATGTACCAAAAACATAAGCTTACTCAAATAATTGACTCAACTAATCAAATTTTACCTATCTTAAGGATCATAAGTTCTTTAGTGAAAGTTGTAATGGGGTTAAGTTTAGAGGCTTGAAATATATAGGATAAGTGGTACTCACATTCGCTCCTAGACTCAATAAAATTTTCCCAAAACGTAGCATAGCTTCCCATTCTTAGCTCAATGACGTCAATAATCCATCCCTTGAAACATAGTCCAAGTTTCATCATGTTGGGCCTAGCATTCAATCTTTTTTTCTGGATTTACAAGTATAAGGGACTTAAATCAAAATTTTACATGATCAAACCTTATTACCCTTTGAGAGACTCATAAACATTGTGTTTTCATCATTTTCAACCATTTTCTCTCGTTTTTTTTAAATATCAAGATAATAACATGTGCCAACATTACAATAAAGTTTGAGCAAGTTAATCCATAGAATGTACATACAATTCTTCAAAACATCATCAATTTCTCTTCACGCCATCTTCATGTCTTCAACCATGTTTTTGGAACAAGGGTAAAGGATGTCTATGCTAGGCTCAAGTGTTTAGGCTCAAAGAGGTTAAAACTAAAAGGGGTTGCAACTTGTGCGCACAAATAGGGAGCATGGATGTTTGAATATGTGGTGCTAACCCTAATTCCTTAATCATGTCCAAAATTCGAGAGTTTATTGGATTAAAATTTTTGAAAATCGTAGAGAAGTACGTTCAAGCACTCTAGAGTTCATTAAAAGCTACGGTAAGAAGTTATGAGGTATATGCATATCAATTCAAATGAAGAACTTATGAATCACTCATCAAAGATGCATATAAAGTTCTAAAGCTCACATAGGGTTCATATGATTCATACTTATCTTAACATGCTTGTTTATGTACTAGTTTATCATGCATCATCCACTACAAGTCATAAACACTTAATCACAAAGTATTAACTTACGAATTCAAGTTGTAGTGATCATCTTTTAGCCATGTTGTATTCAGTTTTCCTTCATTCTTATCATTAACAGGTTAAAAGGCATCCTAAGACTCGTAAAAACACTTAGTTAGACAAAAAGACTCAGAGAATGCAATAAAAACTTGATTTATTATTATTATTATTATTATTTGTTTTTTATGAAAAAAAAAGTGTAAACCCTTCCCCCACACTTAAACTCTACATTGTCCTCAATGTAAGAAAGCATAAAGTAAATAAACAAAGAATCTAAGTAAGGAAGGAGGTTTCACGAAAATAAAGCAAGAAAAACATAAAGTAAATCAATTGAAAGAGAGTGAAGGGTTTGAGAGAGAAAATATGCGTTGATGACTCCTTCGCAACTCGAGAGCACATTAGGTTGCCACGCAACAAGCGCTTGAAGTTTAACGTCAAGTGTAAACCCTTCCCTGATATTTAAACTCTACATTGTCCTCAATGTAAGCAAGCATAAAGTAAATAAACATAGAATCGATGACAGGACCCATCCCAATCCCCCCGGGATTAGTGCGGGATGACCCTGCTCCCGTCTGACACGAAGTGTCAGACAAGGGATATTTCCGACCTTTGCCCTCCCGGGCTATCAGAGTACGCCAGGATCCGGAGGAGGTATGTTAAAACATCCCTCTACTAAAAAGCATGCATGCATAGTAAAACCATTTATCCAATAATATATGTTAAAACATCCACAATTAGGGTCTCAGCCCCAAATTCCGTAAATACAAGTCACACGGGCTCCTGCCCAAAACCAATTTACAGGAAACCAGAACATAGTAAACATGTGTGGGATCTCAGCCCAAATCCATTTATCATCATAAAACACAGTTTTCCCAAACCAATTGAAACCATGTTTATCCAATATATTCATATCCAGAACCTGTCACGGTAAAATAGAGCTACACGTGTGCTAACCGGGGTCTCAAACCCATGTCTCTCCAGGGTCCACCCAGGTCAAAGTCCGTAGATCTATGACCCTCCCTGGAGGTAACGAACCATGCCCATCCTGAGAGTAAGGAACCCAACTGGGGGGCGACTCCACTCAGTCAGTGCTCCGTGACTACTCCGGGGTCCACCCAGGCCAACGACCCTCCCCGGAGGAGACAATCATATATAAAGGATGGAATATGAAAAACCTTTTGAAATCATTCTTTAAATCTTTCCAGGATTCATGCCCGGCCCCCATAAGCCGTCATAATCCATAAAATCCTTTCCGAGGGTTCATGCCGGTTCCCATAAATCGTCATGACCCGTAAATCCATTTCAGAGGTTCATGCCGGTTCCTATAAATCGTCATGACCCGTAAAAACCATTTGTCACACATAGCTGGGCACTAGGCCCGAATTAACATAGAAACTGGACCCCCGGTCCGAATCGTGAACCAATTGGGCCTCTAGCCCGATTCCGTAAATCAAATGGACCTCAAGTCCGAGAATTACCTTTTCAAATCCAAAATCATTTCATTTAACTATTTTCAAAACCATAAGAATGGAAAATCAGAATAAAACTGGAAAACCTCGATTTGCGTGCAAGCACGTAAATCGTCTCGAAACTCGTGAAACCATATAATTCACAAATATCCAAATCAACATTATCAAATCATATTCATAATTCATTTGGAAATCCAAAACCATTTCAGTTAGACCACTAAAGACATACAGCCCCGTATAGGAACCGTATAGGGCCGAAACCTCGAAATACGTGCCTATACGTAACCACACATCCAAATGCACTCATGGCATCACAAAAAAGTATTTAAAACATATAATAAACATTTATGCATGCACCAATTTAGAAAACAAGGTCCACTCACAGACCGTCCGAAGCCGCGCCTCGATACGCGTGCCATACGGCTCCCCGAGCCGATCACCGTCACCGGGACTTCCAAACCTGTCCAAATTAATTTAGAGGGTTACTAACTACTTATATAACCCCTCACTAAAGCCCCGTAATTTTCCGGTATTTTTAACTATTTTTAATCCCGAACCTAAACCTTCTGATGCCCCGAAACATATCGAGACGGTGTCCGATCGACTCGAAACCAGTCCCAAAATGTTTGTTACATCAAATAGATGATTTCGTATGTTGGAACCTTCCCCAAATTCTCCTCCACGCGCCCGCACACACCGCCTGAAGTGGCTGCGCGTGGGCCTCACGCGCCGCTACAGTACCGTCTTCTTCCTTCGATCGAACCGGTCCGACCGGGCCGGTCCGGTTTTCTCTGCAATTCCGGTCTAACTAGGCCGGCGTGACCGGTCCAGGCCCCTACACTCTTCATTTCTCGTCCGTTTGGACCCATTTCAATCCTAAAAATCATATTTTCTCATTTCCTATCAATCCTAATCAAGAAAACTAGGAAAAACCCCACAAAACCCGTCCGTCCAATTCTCCCCTAATCGGTCCAATTTTTCCGATTGCACCCAGTGCTGCTCAGCCCTTCACCGCCGTCCAAACCACCCTCTACGCCTTCCTAAAACCTCAATAACTCATCCTAATCATTAGAACTCAGCCCTAACACCTAAAACCCGAAAATGAAATTTGAAGGTAAAATTTTTACCTTCGCGGGTCCACGACCACCGTGCACGGCGGCCCCCGATCTCGCCACCATCCAGTTCGTCCTGGCCTCCTCTCTCACTCTCTGTTCTCTCCAGGAGTATTTTGGATTAAGGGTTTGGTGTTTGGATCGCACAGAGGAGAGGAATGAGATCGGGTTTGGTTGGAGGGAAAAATGGAAAATGGATGCACGGTGAATGGTTGGATGCATGTATGTGGAATGGTAGCCAGTGGATGGGTGACAAGTGTCACTCATCCATTGGTTGCTGAAAAGTAACTGGCCCCACTAAAGACAAACGGTCCTCGTAAAACGTGTAATTGTGAATAGTAATTGGGAACTTCCGTGAACCGTAACTTCGCCGTCGAACGTCCGAATTTGACGTGCCGTCTGTCTACGGATTCGTATCGTCCTTATCTACGTAACGGTCTTTGGCCCTCAGCCATCGGACCTCCCGGTCAAAAAGTAAACTTTTGACCTCCTATTCACCCAAATTACCAAAATGCCTTTGGGCTTCCGAACGTCATAACTTCTTCTACGAACGTCGGAATTGAACGTGCCACCTGTCTATGAACTCGTGACATCACGAACTACGTCACGGTCATCGGTCAAAGTCCATTTGACCGCCCGAATGAAAAGTCGACGTTTTGCCACCACTAGGGGCAAAACGGTCATTTCGCATCGTTCGTCCGATTTCGCTCTACTAATCACGGATTAGCCTCACTAATCGTGATTAGTCACTAATCTAATCATGGAATTTGGGACGGGTCGTTACAACCTTCCCTCCTTAATTAATTTCGTCCTCGAAATTCCAACCGACCTAATCTAACCGTTCTTCCCTCCTTAATTTAGTTCCTCTCTCGAAACTCCAACTATCCTGATTCCACATCCAGCTCATGGAAAGTAGAATCATCCTCGCAACACGTGTACACTCGTACACCAACTAACCAGAGTAATACGTACTCGTCCGCACCCAGACGTACCCCTAACACTCACGTCGTATCGACTACACTCGACCACGTCGAATGACCATAGCCATATGCTCCGAATTGACATTACTTATCAAATCTACCGTTTCGCTGACATAAACAACTAACCGGTTCCTTGCTCAATCTCTAACTATCCTGACGTCTACTTCCACCCGGAGTCATCAGACCTCACACCGCGATCCACGCTGACACCTCCTACAAACTATCACCACTTGACAGTCGTCAATCGAAAACTGTCACTATACTCACTCGTGGTTACACCAACCACCAACTCACTCAACCATGAGTGAACACTAACCAACCATGCACTCGACCTGTGTGTAACTAGACCCATCAGAAATACCATGACCCAATGCACGGTATCCAATGTCCAGTCCACGACCTCAACTAATCCGATGGTATCGGATCCAATCCGACTACCAACCCGCTCACCAACGTACTACCGGTATCACCTATATACCGTCACCAGGCACGACAAGTCTACCTGGTATTGTACCTCAAACAACGTACAAGGCACATACAACTACCCATCAATCAGCCTACAACCACCTAGGTTGTTGCCAATCACATTTCTATAATGGAGTTCATATGTCCAATCCAGTACTAGACAATCGAAACTCCGACCCAACATCTATTTCCAAATCCGAATCCGAATCCGCAATTTCGTAAGAAATCCCGAATCCAAATCCAGAAATCATATCCATAATCATGTCCAAATTCAAATCCGAAATCATCATTCCGTAGACTAGTATTAGGAATGACCATTCCGAACCCAAATCCATAAAAAGAAAATCCACAGCCAAGCTCTAGAATCAAATCCTGATTCGTCACCCAGAATCCGATTCCAAAACCCAAATACAGAAATCCTCTTTCAAGTTCCAAAATCAAATCCTGAATCGTCATCCAGAAATCTGATTCCAAAACCTGAAATATCGTTCTCGTCTACCGAGACGTATCAATCATGAACCTATCAGATACCTGCTCAGATGATTACACATTACATCTGATTGACTTCATAGGGAAGCCGATCCCAACATCCACACATCTAAATAGATTAGTCAACGACAAGACACGCCGAGACCGTGGGTTCTCACTGATTTCCTCGTATCGATCCTTGTCATTCCACCGAGGAAAATCAAAGATGATACAAGACAATGACATCAAAATTCATCCTATGTGAATACAACCAAACTCGTTGCATTCACTACGTCACGTAAACCAACCTCGTCTGCCACCAAGCAGGAAATGAGAAATCTCAGTCACCTAACTTCGATATACTCATTCCACCTGATGACCCAAGACAAACCACAGGTCCACCAACCAATACACGACCAATGTACTAGTGGTAACCAACAACATCTACATCATCAATATCATCTACCATCATATACCATGGTAGAACCTGAGAAGTCACCCAAAATGACCTTGAGTTATCCAATACTAATGCGGAAAACCCGCATTCGATTCGTCACCTCAATCGCAACCTCTTGTGATTCCGAAGTTCCAACAAAATTGGAAACAACATACCCGGACATCAACCACGTGTCCCCGTTAGACTGGTTATGGACACATGCCCATTTACGACCGTATATGTACATCCAAAAGGATGTCAATTCATCTTAATTTGATGTACCAATCGACTGAAAAGTCACAACAGCCCCCTGCTGTGATCTGCAGTCAAATCTCTGCAAACCACCATATCTGCCCAATCCTGACCAATTCTGACCAACTGGTCTCTAAACCCCGCGACAGATCGAGTCTGACCAACCGGTCACTAATCCATCATGATAATACTCGATCCTCACTCCTCATTTACCGCTGGATCCTATCCAGTCCGTCACTATCCGTGATTCACTCCCGAACCACAGATACCGAACATATACGTATCTTGATGGGGTCACACCCCGACTCGTGACTCATCGTCGTTACCATCACCAACACTAGTGTCAGTATTAGCATCGGCACACAGACATCAGTATCAGTATTAGCACCCCGTGTGCAAACGGACAACCCTAGATCTCCGCTCATACCGAACGATGATCCCGTACCTTTGCTCGAATAGGAGAAACTCTGCCTCCTTCGTACCCAACACCTCTGGGTACAGTTACCCTGACAACTCATACGAGAAGAGGAAACGTCGCCTGAACGTCCCCGTCTCATTCTGTGATTGCACTCAGCCGTAACCGAGTCGAATCCAGAATCACTGCTCGTACATATGGGTTACTCACGCACCCCGTATCATCGTCACGACTGACAATCCCATCGTCACAATCGTCACGGTAACCTGAGTCTACTCGACCTAATAAGACTCGACTTCGTCCATCAATAGTAGCGTCTGCCCCAACCTCGTGCAGACCTAACTACCAGGAATCACGATATACAAACTCCGCATCCAACGGAATCAACCGCTCGTACCAACCACTCCGTATCCCCGCTCCGGGATTCCATCGACAAGTACCAACCTTGATACCTTGTCCAACCAAACTCTAACCATTCGTACTCGACTAAACCAATGTCGTCTACTAGGTCGCCCATGACCTTAGTTGCGCCAAACCACAACTGAGTAGCACGACAACCCACTAGGTTTAACTGGTAAGTACAGCCCCGATTGCGAAGTGCAGTCCCAACACAAGCTGACATGACTAGACCGACTAACGAACCCAAATCCGAATAGTCATCAAAGTCACACCACTCGTCAACTCACATTTCTGAACCATACACCCAAGGTAGGGTTCCACGATCACACCTATGGTCACGCTGACCCCAACTGCGAAAAGCAGTAATATCGACGCTCTGACCGACCCCGCGGTCTTGACATCGTAAAGACGTCAATCGAATCCTACCATCAAGCCAACAAGAATTCCCCGAATCCGGCTGCCAACTGCCGACTGCAGTAAATCCATTTAACTCAACATAATCTGACCATCTAATGGTCACAACATCGAATCAGTCGTCGGAACCGATCCTACGACATCGTGAAGATGATCCCAACTAACCGTCTCACGATCACACTCCAGAATACGAACATGTTAATCCTTCCGTAGGGTCCCACACTGTCAACCTTGACAGAACTATGGCAACCCCGGCCTCAAATGCCGAACCAAGGCATGCCAATCCTACTAACTATCGTACCACCACCCCAACAATAAGGTTGACCACGGACTGCAGCCCCTTGAGATATCACATCCTCGACTTGCGTACATACTCCAAAAGTTGCACGGTTGCTCGAATAGAGACAACCCCGCTCTGATACCACGTTGACAGGACCCATCCCAATCCCCCCGGGATTAGTGCGGGATGACCCTGCTCCCGTCTGACACGAAGTGTCAGACAAGGGATATTTCCGACCTTTGCCCTCCCGGGCTATCAGAGTACGCCAGGATCCGGAGGAGGTATGTGATATCTCGATCTCTGCTACAGTCCACATCCGCTGTCAACCTGAAGGGTATTAAAAACAGAAAGACTGTGAGTGGACAAAAATAAAGATTTTATAAAACATTTCCATAAAAGACATTTATACCCTCCACTAAAAAGCATGCATGCATAGTAAAACCATTTATCCAATAATATATGTTAAAACATCCACAATTAGGGTCTCAGCCCCAAATTCCGTAAATACAAGTCACACGGGCTCCTGCTCAAAACCAATTTACAGGAAACCAGAACATAGTAAACATGTGTGGGATCTCAGCCCAAATCCATTTATCATCATAAAACACAGTTTTCCCAAACCAATTGAAACCATGTTTATCCAATATATTCATATCCAGAACCTGTCACGATAAAATAGAGCTACACGTGTGCTAACCGGGGTCTCAAACCCAAGTGTCTCCAGGGTCCACCCAGGTCAAAGTCCGAAGATCTATGACCCTCCCTGGAGGTAACGAACCATGCCCATCCTGAGAGTAAGGAACCCAACTGGGGGGCGACTCCACTCAGTCAGTGCTCCGTGACTACTCCGGGGTCCACCCAGGCCAACGACCCTCCCCGGAGGAGACAATCATATATAAAGGATGGAATATGAAAAACCTTTTGAAATCATTCTTTAAATCTTTCCAGGATTCATGCCCGGCCCCCATAAGCCGTCATAATCCATAAAATCCTTTCCGAGGGTTCATGCCAGTTCCCATAAACCGTCATGACCCGTAAATCCATTTCAGAGGTTCATGCCGGTTCCCATAAACCGTCATGACCCGTAAAAACCATTTGTAACACATAGCTGGGCACTAGGCCCGAATTCACATAGAAACTGGATCCCCGGTCCGAATCGTGAACCAATTGGGCCTCTAGCCCGATTCCGTAAATCAAATGCACCTCAAGTCCGAGAATTACCTTTTCAAATCCAAAATCATTTCATTTAACTATTTTCAAAACCATAAGAATGGAAAATCAGAATAAAACTGGAAAACCTCGATTTGCGTGCAAGCACGTAAATCGCCTCGAAACTCGTGAAACCATATAATTCACAAATATCCAAAGCAACATTATCAAATCATATTCATAATTCATTTGGAAATCTAAAACCATTTCAGTTAGACCACTAAAGACATACAGCCCCTTATAGGAACCGTATAGGGCTGAAACCTCGAAATACGTTCCTATACGTAACCACACATCCAAATGCACTCATGGCATCACAAACAAGTATTTAAAACATATAATAAACATTTATGCATGCACCAATTTAGAAAACAAGGTCCACTCACAGACCGTCCGAAGCCGCGCCTCGATACGCGTGCCATACGGCTCCCCGAGCCGATCACCGTCACCGGGACTTCCAAACCTGTCCAAATTAATTTAGAGGGTTACTAACTACTTATATAACCCCTCACTAAAGCCCCGTAATTTTCCCGTATTTTTAACTATTTTTAATCCCGAACCTAAACCTTCCGATGCCCCGAAACATATCGAGACGGTGTCCGATCGACTCGAAACCAGTCCCAAAATGTTCGTTACATCAAATAGATGATTTCGTATGTTGGAACCTTCCCCAAATTCTCCTCCACGCGCCCGCACGCGCCGCCTGAAGTGGCTGCGCGTGGGCCTCACGCGCCGCTACAGTACCGTCTTCTTCCTTCGATCGAACCGGTCCGACCGGGCCGGTCCGGTTTTCTCTGCAATTCCGGTCTAACTGGACCGGTGTGACCGGTCCAGGCCCCTACACTCTTCATTTCTCGTCCGTTTGGACCCATTTCAATCCTAAAAATCATATTTTCTCATTTCCTATCAATCCTAATCAAGAAAACTAGGAAAAACCCCACAAAACCCGTCCGTCCAATTCTCCCCTAATCGGTCCAATTTTTCCGATTGCACCCAGGGCTGCTCAGCCCTTCACCGCCGTCCAAACCACCCTCTACGCCTTCCTAAAACCTCAATAACTCATCCTAATCATTAGAACTCAGCCCTAACACCTAAAACCCGAAAATGAAATTTGAAGGTAAAATTTTTACCTTCGCGGGTCCACGACCACCGTGCACGGCGGCCCCCGATCTCGCCACCATCCAGTTCGTCCTGGCCTCCTCTCTCACTCTCTGTTCTCTCCAGGAGTATTTGGGATTAAGGGTTTGGTGTTTGGATCGCACAGAGGAGAGGAATGAGATCGGGTTTGGTTGGAGGGAAAAATGGAAAATGGATGCACGGTGAATGGTTGGATGCATGTATGTGGAATGATAGCCAGTGGATGGGTGACAAGTGTCACTCATCCATTGGTTGCTGAAAAGTAACTGGCCCCACTAAAGACAAACGGTCCTCGTAAAACGTGTAATTATGAATAGTAACCGGGAACTTCCGTGAACCGTAACTTCGCCGTCGAACGTCCGAAGTCGACGTGCCGCCTGTCTACGGATTCGTATCGTCCTTATCTACGTAACGGTCTTTGGCCCTCGGCCATCGGACCTCCCGGTCAAAAAGTCAACTTTTGACCTCCTATTCACCCAAATTACCAAAATGCCTTTGGGCTTCCGAACGTCATAACTTCTTCTACGAACGTCGGAATTGAACGTGCCACCTGTCTATGAACTCGTGACGTCACGAGCTACGTCACGGTCATCGGTCAAAGTCCATTTGACCGCCCGAATGAAAAGTCGACGTTTTGCCACCACCAGGGGCAAAACGGTCATTTCGCATCGTTCGTCCGATTTCGCTCTACTAATCACGGATTAGCCTCACTAATCGTGATTAGTCACTAATCTAATCATGGAATTTGGGACGGGTCGTTACAATCGAGGTAAGGAAGGAGGTTTCACGAAAATAAAGCAAGAAAAACATAAAGTAAATCAATTAAAAGAGAGTGAAGGGTTTGAGAGAGCAATTCTGTGTTGATGACTCCTTCACAACTCTGGAAAACATTGGGCTACCTTCCAATAAGCGCTTGAAGTTTAACGTCCATCCACCCTAGACCAAGTGCCTCAATTGCTTCACTCGGAGGCTCTTTCTGTAACGACCCGGAAATTCGAAAAAGGAAAATTTGGAAAATTTGAAGGAAATGATGATTTTGCCCCTAGTTATAAAGGCCGAAAGTTGACTTTTTGTTCAGAACACTTTTTGGACTTTCCGAAGAGATTGTTGAGTAGGTCTCGAAACGCTGAATCCGTAGACAGACGACATGCGGCAATCAGAGGTCGGATGTGAAAGTTGTGGGTCTGCGAAGGTGAAGGACAATTTGGTAATCATGTAAGAAGAGTAAAATGGTAATTTGACTGGGATTTTGATGAGTCAGTACAATTATGACTCACCTAGGTTGTTAAGTGACATCTGTCACCTTGTTAATGAAGATTAGTGGCAAGTGGATGTGTGTGCGGTGGTGTGACTTAGCTAAGAGTAAGGGAGAATTAGACCCCCGTGTGTGTCTTGGAGGAAAAAAGAGACCTCAATATACCTATACAAAGCCACCAAAAATTCTCCTTTGATCGATCAAAATTAAGAAGGATTGAGAGAGGGAAAATAACGAATGAGAAGAAGTTGATTACTTGGAACCGTACAGGAAACCCAAAGAACCAAAATCGTAGGAATTCAAATGCACCCAAAAATCGAATTCGAATTTGTAGGCCGTGATGACTACAACTGAGGATCGTGTGAGCTTTCTGGAATCCTTCTAATTAAGACCATATCAAAGGCTTTCAAAATTGAATTCAAAATCATCTTTAAAATGAGTCTACGATGCTGTTTGACTAATTCATTAAAGGATTCAATGATGATTTGATGAACTCAGACGATAAACATCCTTCGAAAGTTTGAATTAAGTTGAAATTGTTTGAAGTAATTAGGATTGAAATTGACATTACAGACCCATAATTAAGGTGATTTTGATGCTATTAGATGGGTCAATTGAAGAAAACGAGTGGAAATTGACAGGGATTGAGTCGGGTTATCTCGCGGGTTGGAGGACACGTTTAACAGGAAACCAGGTTGAGAAGATGAACAGTGCCCTACACTGTAGCAGGCGCGTGGCACCTACGCGTAGCGACTCACGGCGGCACGTGAGGGTGCGTGATAGCTTATCTGGAGGTGAGTTCAACATGAAACTTGTTCCTTTTAATGTAACGAACATTTTAGCATTGGTTTCGAGTCGATCGGACACCGTTTCGATAAGTTTTGAGGGTCCGAAGTGTTATGTTTTGTTTTAAATTCGTATTTAATTCCTAAAAAATTATGGGAAATTAATATGATCTTAATTGAGTCATTAGTTACCCTTAAGGATGATTTTGTACAGGACTGGAGATTCTTGGAAAGTGTCGGAAAATACGGAAAGACATGTAGCTCGGAAAACGAGCGATATGGACGGTGTGTGAGTGGACTTTTGTTTTCTACCCAGAATGCATGCACATATGTTTTACAAGCTTTATTATATGATTTGAAATGATTTGGCATGATTAATGTTTCGATATGATGATTTCTGGATTTTGGGAATATTATATTGTTTTATATTGTTTTGGGCACGATTTTTGAGAAAACTGTGAAATTGCTGTTTTGGACGAAGGCCCGGGATTTTAGATTGGTCTTGACTCGGATTATGAGTCAGGGATTGATTTGATGGATTTATAATGCTTTTTGGATATATTTTATGGATTTATGTGAAAATGGAAACTGAGGTTTCAATTGCACGAATTTGCGTGAAAATGATATTTTTGGGCTTGAGACCCAATTGGATAGTGATTTTGACTCAAATTTGGAGTCACATGTGAATAGGATTAAATTGATGATTTTGATTTATAAAGTGAATTCTGGACACTGTTTTATGATGGATTTGTGGAACTTGCTTTGTGAAAGCTATGTTTCGGGCATAGGCACCTTTTATAAATTATTTTGACTTGATTTGAGACATAAATGGTTTTAAAATGAGATTACTGGATTTTGTGACTGTTCCATATACCATCCTCTGTGATTTGATAGTCTCCTCCAGACGTCGTAGATCCTGGAGTAGTCACGATCCACAGCCTGGATTGGGGGTCAGATGTTTATCAGTGTATACTGTGAAATACTAACTGTTAAACACGGATTTGTGTGGGTCCTAAGAATGAATGAGCCCAGAGGCTAGGAAGGTAGCACAAATGGGCAGGTTGGACCCGGGATGAGATTATTCTTAGTGAATTCCTTAAGAGGAATGTGTGTCTAAAAAGTCTAGAATATGATGGGATATCCCTTAGGCCTTATAGGTCGTTTAAGATATGGTTCACCAGCGGTAATTTCTCGGTGACCGGGTATGCCAATGATGGCATGGATGATTGTTATGAGATTGGACTCAAAAGGAGTCACGATTGGACTCGAGAGGAATCGAGACAAGAAAATGGGACTCAAAGTGAGTCAGGAGATCGGCGGGGACTCGAGATGAGTCATGGTAATGTATCAGGGCTCGGGATGAGCTGTAAAGGTTGAAAGATAACTATGGTTTTTGACACGGCCAAGCCTTGATTGAGGAATGTTTGGCACCTAGGATGCCAAGGATTGGGATAGGGTCAGATACAGATGGGTTATGAATGTCAGGACCTGACCCTCTTCTGTCAGGTCCCGATTCATCTAGCACGATATTGTCCGCTTTAGGCCTCCTTGCCCTTGCCCTCACGGTTTTGTTTTCGGGAGCTCACGGTGCAACTTCCCAAGGGGTCACCCATCATGGAATTGCACCAGCCTCAACTCACTTAACTTTGGGGTTCCCCACCCCCCCAAATCCACTGAGCTCCCAAAAGGCCTCATGCTAGATAGGTATGTGCCTACACCTTTAAGGCACACCACCATTCCCTTCCCAGACCATTCCCCCCTCGCAGGAATGTGGGATCGTTCACCGTTCACTACAGGACACGGGTCTTACAATCCACCCCCCTTAGGGCCCAGCGTCCTCGCTGGCACACTTCCCGGTCGGGGTCTGGCTCTGATACCAAATTATCAGGACCTGACCCTCTTCTGTCAGGTCCCGATTCATCTAGCACGATATTGTCCGCTTTGGGCTTCCTTGCCCTTGCCCTCACGGTTTTGTTTACGGGAGCTCACGGTGCAACTTCCAGGGGGTCACCCATCATGGAATTACACCAGCCTCAACTCACTTAACTTTGGGGTTCCCATCCCCCCCAAAGCCACTGAGCTCCCAAAAGGCCTCATGCTAGATAGGTATGTGCCTATACCTTTAAGGCACACCACCATTCCCTTCCCAGACCATTCCCCCCTCGCAGGAATGTGGGATCGTTCACCGTTCACTACAGGACACGGGTCTTACAATGAATTTATGGATTGGTATTATTCAACCCTGTTTACTGGATTTATGGACTAGGATGGGTCGTGTCAATTTCACTTAGCGATTGAAGGTTCGGGCAGAGAACCGCAGTACACAGAGATTTGGACTTAGGAGATGGTCTAGTGCAGTGGGACGCCAGTTGGGTCCACTGGGTGATAAAATGCTAAGGTTAATTACTCATGATTGTGGGTCATCTGGTCACATCATAAAGAAAGGGTATATCGATTGACAAAGTGATAGAGGCACCAGTTGGGATGCAATGGGGCATGGATTGGCTCCTGTTATGATGGTTGATGTGACAGGCAGGGGAAAAGTTGGTAGGCCCGTGATGGGCCGTAGGGGGCGTGGTCATTTGGGACCAAATGCCCGAGGATTGCAATTACTTGGCAGGAGGCCTGAGTAGCCTCTGAAATGGTGACTTGGTTGTAAGTTTAACCAGGACGTATGTATTTGGTAGGTCCCGGGCTATCCACTCTTCCACGTCTTGAGATTGTACATTGGATGGATACAGAGATGTATGTGATTGGTTAAGGTATGGAAGTCGGTGAGTCGACTAGAGCTATGGATGTGATAAAAGTGATGATATTTATGTGGTAACCGTGGTAATTATATATGGTGAAATTGGTGAGACCTAAGGGGGTCGACCTATCGATGTGAGGCTACCTAGGATGACAGGTGTTATTCACCTAGTGGTTGACTTAGGGTTTTCCTGGACTTGGATGATTTGAATGTAATCCTTGGGATGGATTGGTTGATGACTCTTGATGCCTCTATCGAGTATGTTGATTTGAGAGCGATATGTGGAGTCGAGGATTACCCGAAGTGATGTGTCAGAGAGACTCGAGGGTGTTACACTCTAGAATGATTTTGACCCTTACAATTGATGAACTGTTGGTATGAGGTAATCAAAATTATTGGGTATAGGTGTGGCATATGTGATTAGTGTATGGGATGCCTAGTGAAGGCTGAAGATGTACGAATTTTTCAATATATTTCCTGAGGTTTTTCCAGGATGAGAGGTTGAGTTGATAATGGAGATCATGTCGAATATACGAGTTATTTCTCGAACACTTTGGTATGTGACACCTATGGAGTCATGAGGAGTAAAGGTGCAAGTATAGGACTTGATAGATACTGGTTCGTTCGGCTGAGTGTCGCCGTGGGGAACCCAGTGGTGTTAAAAAGGAAAAAAAGGGATGATGGTCCAAGCTTACATGCCGATTATGGACAACTTAATAAGGTAACGGTATGGGATAAGTATCCCTTACCACGAGCTAATGATTTGTGTTTTTGTTGGAAATATGTGATTATTGGGCCTAGTGAGAGTGGCCAACAGGGTGATGACTAACAGTCATGAGTAAAAGAGAAAAATACGATGTCCGGACATGATGTGGCTATGGTTAGTTAATGGTGATGCCTTTGGATGGGCAAATAAACTGGTTTGTTTGTAAGTTGGATTGATTATGATAACATGATGAATGATATGTTGGTGTGCCCATATTTACGGATGGGCATGTGATATACTGAACATATGTATTGAATGCCCTCGGAGAGAAAAATATATGGTTGAATAAGTGGTAGGTCTGGTCGACCAGAGTAGGTTCACATACTAATAACGGTCGGGATTAGTGTGAATCCCAGGAGAAACAGATGTGTTGGTCAATGGAAAATAATTGAAGACTGTCACGAGGAAACATGAGTTGTTTTAAGACTGGATGGATACCACAGAGGATTGTAGGGGGGTTCTCTACAATGTGTTCCCAGTTATGGTGATTGACCCAGAAGGAGGTCAGAGTTATTGGAGATGAGAGCTGAAATAGAATAAGTACAAAGTGGAGAAACCGTGACTTATGTTCGATGTGACCCTTCCTGTGTGCATAGTGATATGTCACTATGAGATTTGGGATTTGGAGAGGTGTGCTTTGGTAGCATGGGGTTGGGATTGCCGATGCTAGCTGAACCCTCAGGAGTTTTACTTTCCTTGCATGATTTGGGATCAACCATAGTGATCCATGGGTCGAGTATGTAGAGGTCATACCTCTGGGAAGGGATGTAAAAGTACTGTATCGACCATCAGGATTGGTAATGATTGATAAACAGAAAGGCTTAATGTGTGATGAGGTGATGGTCAAGATACATGGAGATTAAGACCGCATTGTCAGGTCCGGTACCATTCGTGGGGAGGCTAATAGGATAGCCGGTCGAGAATTGGCATGTTTGATAACATAAGGATAGGTGGAATCGTGTTATTGAAGGAACTCCATAGGATTGGAGTGGTACATGATTTTTGATCATTTGAACTATTAGGGGTCCAATTGCAGAATCATACTTGGTTTATGATGTTGGATGGAGTCGAGGTTAAGGAATGGATATGATTTACGATATTGTATGAATGATTGTATTGAGTGCCAGTTATTGGCAAGAGGTAGGCATCAGTAAGGCCTGTGATGATAAACACAACAGAAGGAAAGGTTCAACTCATGATATTGAGTGACCCTGGAAAAAAAAATAAAGGGGTATGTAGTGATTGACTTAATGAGGGGAATGAGTTCCCAATTTATTGGACCTTATATGGTTATTGGCATGGTGGTCTGGTGGCCTATGCGTGGTGATTTAAGCCATTGTACCATGTCATGAGTGGATGACATGTGATTGGGATAATGATACTGATACTTGTGAGTTCTAGATTGTGTATACTCGGATGTTGAGCATGGCTCCGTATTCCGAGTGGGCATGGATATGACTGCCAGTGGGGCAGGGGTTTACAGAGAAGATTGTCTCGATATTGACCTAAGGATGAGGACTGATTTGTCTGGTTTCTATATGTTTGATTATGTTTTATATTTGGTTGAACCGGAAGGGTATGCGATTGCTTATGTTTCTGGTTTACATATAGAGTCCTCGGGAGAATTTTCATGGTACCTACTAATTGGAATTTCGAGGACGAAATTCTTTAAGGGGGTAGGTTGTAACGACCCAAAAATTCGAAAAAGGAAAATTTGGAAAATGTGAAGGAATTGATAATTTTTCCCCTGGTTATAAGGCCCGAAGTTGACTTTTTGTTCGGGACACTTTTTGGACTTTCCGAAGAGACTGTTGAGTAGGTCTCGGGACGTTGACTTCGTAGACAGGCGGCGTGCGTCAATCGGAGGTCGGATGTGAAAGTTACGGGTCTGCGAAGGTGAAGGATAATTTGGTAATCATGTAAGAAGGGTAAAATGGTAATTTGACTGGGCTTTTGATGAGTCAGTACAATTATGACTCACCTAGGTTGTTAAGTGACATCTGTCTCCTTGTTAATGAAGATTACTGGCGAGTGGATGTGTGTGCGGTGGTGTGACTTAGCTATGAGTAAGGGAGAATTAGACCCCCGTGTATGTCTTGGAGGAAAAACAGAGACCTCAATATACCCATACAAAGCCACCAACAATTCTCCTCTGATCGATCAAAATTAAGAAGGATTGAGAGAGGGAAAACAACAAATGAGAAAAGTTGATTACCTGGAACCGTACAGGAAACCCGGAGAACCAAACCCGTAGGAATTCAAATGCACCCAAAAATCGAATTCAAATTTGTAGGCCGTGATGACGATAACTGAGGATCGTGTGAGCTTTCTAGAACCCTTCTGATTAAGACCATATCAAAATCAAAGAGAATTAATCAAGAACTGGACCCGCGACAGTTTGTAAATTCCATGGCTGAGTTCAGGTGATTGTAGGTAAAGGCTTTCGAAACTGAATTCAAAATCATCTTTAAAATGAGTCTACGATGCTGTCTGACTAATTAATTAAAGGATTCAATGATGATTTGATGAACTCAGACGATGAACATCCTTCGAAAGTTTGAATTAATTTGAAATTGTTTGAAGTAATTAGGATTGAAATTGACGTTACAGACCCATAATTAAGGTGATTTCTATGCTATTAGAAGGATCAAGTAGAGAAAACGAGTGGAAATTGACAGGGATTAAGTCGGGTTATCTAGCAGGTTGCAGGACCCGTTTAACAGGCAACTGGGTTGAGAAGATGAACAGTGGACTGCATTGTAGCAGGAGCGTGGTACCCACGCGCAACCACTAACGGCGGCGCATGAGGGCGCGTGGTAGCTTAACTCGAGGTGAGGTCAACATGAAACTTGTTCATTTTATTGTAACGAACATTTTGGTATTGGTTTCGAGTCGATTGGACACTGTTTCGATAAGTTTCGAGGGTCCGAAGTGTTATGTTTTGTTTTAAATTCGTATTTAATTCCCGGAAAATTATGGGAAGTTAATATGATCTTAATTGAGTCATTAGTGACCCTTAAGGATGATTTTATATAGGACTTGGGATTCTTTGAAAGTGTCCAAAAATACAGAAAGGCGTGCAGCTCGGAAAGCGAGGCGATATGATCGGTGTGTGAGTGGACTTTTGTTCTCTACCTATAATGGATGCATATATGTTTTAAAAGCTTTATTATATGATTTGAAATGATTTGGCATGATTAATGTTTCGATATGATGATTTTTGGATTTTGGGAATATTATATTATTTTATATTATTTTGTGGACGATTTACGAGAAAACTGTGAAATTGCTGTTTTGGGCTAAGACCCGGGATTTGAGATTGGTTTTGACTCGGATTATGAGTCAGGAATTGATTTTATGGATTTGTAATGCTTTTTGGATATATTTTATGAATTTATGTGAAAATGGAAACTGAGGTTGCAATTGCACGAATTTGCGTGAAAATGATATTTTTGGGCTGGAGACCCAATTGGATAGTGATTTTGACTCGGATTTGGAGTCACATGTGAATAGGATTAAATTGATGATTTTGATTTATAAAGTGAATTCTGGACACTGTTTTATGATGGATTTGTGGAACTTGCTTTGTGAAAGCTATGTTTCGGGCATAGGCACCTGTTATAAATGATTTTTACTGGATTTGAGACATAAATTGTTTTTAAATGAGATTACTGGATTTTGTGACTGTTCCACATATACCATCTTCTGTGATTTGATTCTCTCCTTCAGACGTCGTAGATCTAGGAGTAGTCACGATCCACTGCCTGTAGATGAGTAGCTTGGAGGGAGGCTCAATCTCAGGAGTGTGAGATTATGATGATATCCTCTAGACGTCGTAGATCCTGGAGATGATATCACCCCAGACGTCGTAGATTCTAGGGATGTACTCAGACATGAGACTCCCGAGTTTGAACGCGTTGCATTGATATCATGACAGTTACTTGGATATTGAGATTGGATATTGAGGATTGGTTATATTTATGATTTATTGATATTTGTGTCCAGATACTTTATATCATGAAATGATTTGATGAACATGAGTTTTAGAGAAAATGTGGACCATGGGAAAACATGTTTTAATTTATCGGTCCACTGTTCATACTTGATTGATTTCACGCTATTACTCATGTTTTATGATATGCATGCATGTTTGTGAAACTGGAGGGTAAGATTGATTTTCCTCAAATGTATTTATCAATGTTTATTTTTGTCCACTCACACCTTTTCTGTTTTATTGACCCTCCAGGTTGTGGCGAGACAATCGAGGCTGATCGGGAGGTGGAGGCATGAGACGGAACAAGTGCGGTTATCCCATGTTTGGCAAGTACTGAGGATAATTTCGAAACTTTAGTAAACTTGTCAGACGGGAGCAGGACCGAACATGGTTATCTAAGTACTTCGGGGACGGGTCCTGTCACTTTCCTTTTCTGCCCTTGCATTAGGGTTTGGTGTTGGTTGAGGTGGAAGCACCCATGTAACGACGCGACCCATAATGATGGGATTACTAGGAGATTATCGAGAATAACCGAGATTATTCGAGGTAAAATGACTATTTTACTCCTATAGAGGGAAAAATGTTGACTTTTGACCGAGAGGTTATTTGCACGTTTTCGAGTCCCACTACGTAGATCACGAGATTGTGATTATGTAGACATGTGGCATGTCAATTTTGGACATCGTATGGTGTTTTTACGGGTTAGGGACCGATTTAGTCAATTTTATAGTTACAAGAATTACGAGGCAGTTGACTTTTGTTATTTGTCTCCAGGTTCAATGGATGAGTGACACTTGTCACTCACCCACTGATCCTTATTTTGTAGTTCTAGATATTTCCTACCTCTATGCATGCATTTTTATATGGTTTTTATACAATTTATAATGAGAATTGATTGATGGTTCCTTACGTGCTATTTATGTAGAATTTGGGAATTTTACGAACGTTTAAGAAATATTTAAATAACACATTTTTCGAGGAAATTGGGTTTATTATACTCTGGATCCTTACTGAGTTTTAGGAGATGGTTTTACCCCTATTATGACATGATTTTATAATTTTGACGGTGCTTGGTAAAATGAGATTTTACATAATTTTATGAATATTTTAATGGTTCATTTTACGAGGTTTTGATTTAACTGTGGTTTTGGACTTAGGACCGAAGTATGGAATTATGGTTTGAATTGTTTTTGACATAAACTTGTATTTCCTCGGTACTTGTGATGATGTGTAATATGATGATGTGTGACGATGGTAATGATGTGATATGTGTTGTGGAGACCCTACTCAAGATGCTAGATTGGTTAGACCGTCTCGGATGTCGAGGTAAAGCTTCGTAGTTCCCGAGACCAATTTGTGAGCAATCTCAGACGTCGAGGTAAAGCTCCATGGTTCCTGAGACTGGGGCCATGACTCAGACTTCGAGTCTGGGACTTTGTAGTTCCTGAGCCGATCCACACTCAGACGTCGAGTCTACGACTCCATAGTTCTCGAGTACTATTAGCCTACCGGTAGTGCACATTGATATGATGATACAGATTGCAAGCATCGAGGTTGGGTCAAATTTTATGTTGGTGTATTCAATTGATATGATTGGTTATTCTGACATGGTTATGTTGATAGGTTTTCTTTGGTGTGGATTTGGTATGACTTTCTGTGGGGCAGGTTTTGGATTTTTTGATTTTCTGGTTCCTACACGTACTTTGAGATTCATGTTTTATTTGTAAATTCGATGCATGCATAGCTTTATTAAATAGAGGGTTTAATAATTGATTTTGGAAAATGGTTTTTCCAAACCATTGTTTTTGTCCATTCACACTTTTTATTGGTTTTGGTACCCTCCAGGTTAATCGCGGACACGAGCTACATGAAAGTGAGGCATCATGTAGATTTGCGTACTTTGGATATCCTTTTTAGAATGTAGCCCTATCCCTTGTTTGACATGTGGTAAGTATACAGATTGGATTGTCGAGGGTACTTTAGTGATTTTGCATGATGTGTCAGACGAGAGCAAGTCCTTCCATGCTAATCGAGGGGGATTATAGAGGGTTCCTGTCAACCGCACTCACTTGAATTTGGCCCATGAAATCTACTACCTTTTCCATTTGGTCCTTGAGCTCAGCAATGTCCTTTTGTTGATTCTGTTGACCTGTCACCAAAGTCTAGCCATTAGATTTTACTGCCCTTGGGAAAGAGCAGCTCTCATTTTATCATAATTGAGGTTAGAAGATAAAGAGATATTATTTGGTGCATGATTATGAGAAAGGTGAGAATACGTAACCAGGGGCCTAGGGTGCCATGTGGGTGGATGGAATTGGTTCTGGGCTGGATTTGGGCCCGTGCACATGTGCTGAGGTTTCAGGACATTTTTTTTGGATCTCTCCAACTATAACCTTGGTTCCTTGGTCCTCCTTTGAAGCCTCCAATTTTGTGTACCATCTCGGTTCCGTTGTTTTCCTCCCTTACTAGAAGGCATTGGCCTTCAAGGTGGCCATGAGAGCATATGGATCATACTGGAGCTACTTGCTTCATCAAATCTAACACATTCGCCATAAGCACAAAGTTCAAGTCAATGTTTTTAAAGTTAGAACAATGTTATAATAACGTCGTCAAAGATGCAAGTTAGTTTGTCAGAGATGCACGTTTGTGAAGGATGCAAGTTTTTGTTAAGGATGCAAGTTTTGTCAATAATGCAAGTTTTGGATGCAAGTTTTATTTGTGATGGGAGTTTTGTTAATGGTGCAAGTTTAAGTTAAAGATGCAAGTTGAGTTAAAGATGCAACTTTTATTTGTTAAAGATGCAACTTTTGTTTGTTAAAGATGCAAGTTAAAGATGCAAGTTTTGTTTGTGAAAGATACAAGTTAAGGATATAAGTATTGTTTGTGAAAGATGCAAGTTTGAGGTAACGATGAAAGTTTTAAAACGTCTTTACAATAGGTAGAATTAGTGTTTAGAAATGTACAAGTTAAGGAAATCATGACAAGTAATGTGAGAAAAAGTATAAACAAATGTAGCTGACATATATACAAGTGGGAAATAACATATATACTAGTAAGAAATTAAAAAGTATAAGCAAGTGTAACTGACATTATACAAGTAGGAAATAACATATATACATGTGAGAAATAACAAAGTAGAAGCAAATGTAGAATGCATAAAGTAGAGTCACGATAATGGAAAGCAGTTGCACAAGTTCCAAGAAAGTCTAAACTAATGCAACACATAAATATCTACATGAAGAATGGTGTGAACGCATAAGAGAGAAATTGTTATAACATGCACAAGACATAACAGTTACGTGACAATGCATGAAAAAGGATGACCTGCACCTTTGATCTCACTTCCCTATATTTATTTAGTTTAGGGGGGCCAGTGATGAAATCCGAGCATCATGAAACCTTAGGGAGGCTATAAAATCTACAAATGCTATAGACAAAGTCTTAGAATTACACATTGGGAAAGGCAAGGATATATATGGTTCGCATAGCTTCAAAGTTTAGATGGAGACTTCTATGTCCGTGCGGCTCAAGTAAATATTTTAGATTTCGAACCATTATTTATCTTTTTGGGCAAGTTCAAAAGTGACCAGATTAGAAAGAATAAACACAAGAGGCAGGGCTAATTTCAAGACATCCTGATAGAAATTTTACCAAGCACAATAGATATACTAGGAAAAACTTCTAAGTGTAATAACTTTGCAAGTGCACAAGACGTGTAGATAGTATAGTGGCATATTAAAGGTCGAATTCCTCAGGGACTTGTTCAAGATGCCCAATTAAGTTTTAGTCCAATTAACTTAGATGTGAAAGTAAAGTGCAATGGGGGGTTTTCTTGGAGTGATGATGCATGAAATTAAATGATGAAAACAAAGTACAAAAACAATGAAAACTTGATTAGAAACTTGTTGATTTATTAGGACGAATTAGGGATTATTATCCACATTTACCAATTAGAGTTCTCCTTAGATTTCCTTGATCTAGTTATTATGCATGTTTCTGAATTAAGTGTCCGTGCAGAGGTCTGGCTAAGGCACACCCCACACCTATTATCTTCTCCGAGTTTACATGTTTTAAGCGTGATGTCCACCGTAAAACGTTTATTATCGATGGTTCGTGATAATGCATAACACTATCTCTAGAAACGTGATGTGAAATTCTAGTAGGTCATGAATTTAGATTACGAATAAGATTCTCCCTCTTAAACTTGATGCTATAAATAGCAAGATGATATAGTGGTTCGTCAAGCAATTATATCAAAATTATGCACAAACAAGGTAGCTAAGCTTATAAATATAAATTGAGTTCATGAAGCACAGTAATCCAAAAAATTTAGTCATGCATAACAATCACAATCAAGATCCAAAAATCTAAGTAAAAACTAACATGGCTAGGGCTTCAAACAACCTCAATCCTAAAGGAAACTATTCACACATAACTAGATTAGCAAACATCATGATTGAATTCATATAAACGTAAAGAGAATAAGGCTTTACGAAACACAAATACTAATTAGTAGCAAGGAGTAGGAAATGGGCTCGAACACTCTTCTTCTCCCAAGCCTCACGTCACAACTTATAACCAAAACTTGAACCCGAAAGCTTAAACGCTTATAGAATGCAGCTAACTATGTATAACTTTAAGTAGAAATTTTAATAGAGTTTTAGCACCTTGGAAACTAAAAAAGTTCGTACAAACAATAAGGAAAAAAAATCTATAGGCGTCACACCAGCCCTAGCTTGATTCCTTATTTGAATAGAAAAACCAACCCTAAGCTACAAGGAAATCCAAGCTGCAAATCTGCCTTCTTTTGCCGTCTATAGGATTCCTTGGCTTGCAAGGAATCATTCTTCCCTTTTTCTTACCAATTTGACTTCAACTTTGATTAGGAATTCTTTTAGTCTTCTTTTCCAAGTCAATCCACATCAATTCAAGTATGAGAATGAGAAGTAAATTGCGGCCAGGAAGTCCACATTAGACAAGGAGACCCTTTTATCCCTAATCGCAATTTTGGAAGGTTTTAGGGAACTAGCCGCATTTTTGGAAGTCCACGGTACCTTGCCGTGTTCTTGAGTGGTGAGGTGGCACTTTGTGAGTCCTTAATGAGTTATCTTTGGAATCATCACATTTCATTGCAAAAATATAATTTTAACCTTAACTAAACAATCTCCACAAAATAGATCATTTTCTCCTAGTGATTGAGCAATTATAATCAAAAGACAAGTAAAAGGGATAAGGAATAACATTGGAACAATACTTAATTCGTGACTTATCACATCTCGAGGCTTAAACTCCATTGATGTCCCTTTCTTAGGCTGAAAACCCATTACGAGTATCGTCTCTTATCCTAGACATCACTCTCAAAATTTTTTACTTAAGATGATATAACTCAAGTGTTAACAATCATGGCCCTCATGTTAAATAGCCCTAGCTGGATCTGGTTCATTAATGTAACCAACGGCAATAGACTAAAAACTAGCAATATTTAGGAAACTTAGAAACACACAAGAATTATACTGGTTCGGCATAACTTTTGCCTACGTCCAGTTGTGATTTCTCTTGATAGAGAAATCACGGCTCCTTTTATTAATAATAGAGATTATAGAACTTTTGTAACCCTAGAACTAATCTCAAAAACTCTTAGCTGTTCTAACTGTTTTTCCTCTCTTAGAATTAAGCCTTGCCTCATCCTATTTATAGGTATAGTGACAGGACCCGTCCCAAATACCTCGAGATTAGCGTGGGACGTGCCTGCTCCCGTCTGACACGAAGTGTCAGACCAGGGATATTTCCGTCCTTTGCCCAACCAGGGCTATCAGAGTACGCTAGTATCCGAAGGAGGAATGCGATGTCTCGTCTCTGCTACAGCCGCATCCGCAATCAACCTGAAAGGCATTCAAAACATAAAAGCTGTGAGCGGACAAAACAAATATTTTATAAAAACATTATCATAAAAGACCTTTATGTCCTTCATTAAAAACATATGCATGCATTCAAAAACCATTTCTAGGGTTCATGCTCGGTTCCCATAAACCGTCATGAACCATCAAACCATTTGGGCCTTAGCCCGAAATCAGTCAAAAAACACATAGGACCTCCGCCCAAACCAAAACACGTGGGAACTCGTCCCAAAACCATCTCATATGGGTCTCAGCCCAAAGCCAATACGCGAGGGTCTCAGCTCAACCCCATCTTAGTGAAAACTCATCCACATATACATATATACATATATAACCCATCTTAGGCACTTCCAGAGAAGATGCCAACTCGGGGCACACAGCCCCTAGGGAACACATCCCCGATATAGTCACGATGTCTCTATATATATATATAAGTATGCATGCTACTCGGGGTCTCACTCCGAGTCTTCTCCCAGGAATTCTCCATCTGGGAGGCTCATCTTCGGACCTAGTCCGATCATCTCTCCGGAATCTGGTCCGGGACCACATCATAACTACGTCACAGTCATCGGCCAAAGTCCATTTGACCGTCAGAACGAAAAGTTAACGTTTTGCCCATTCTAGGGGCAAAATCGTCATTTTGTACCGAATGTCCGATAATCCTAGTCTAATCCCCGTTTAGTCTCTCTAATCCGTCATTAATCCTTAATTAATCCCGCTAATTCGGGACAGGTCGTTACATATAGAGTTTGCATACATGTCCCAAGGCTGATTGAATTCCTCTTCCTAAGAGGGATAGGAATTTATACTTATTTTAAACCTAATTAAATAGGGAAACCAGAAATTCTTTCCAAATCCCTGTTGAATAAGAATTGGTATACCTCTAATTTTCCTAAAACAGTCATAAACCAACTAGGACGAAAACCTAACAATCTCCACCTTGGTGAGTCAACCAAGTCTTGATTGTTGCACCCCAGATTATCTTTCAACTTCCTTGAAGTAGCTCTGGAAATCTTCAAGATTATTCACCTTGGAAAACTTCATCTTGATTCATTGCACCTCAAGTGAGGAGGTGCTCCAATTTAATCAATCAACAAGATTGATCAAGTTCAAGCAATACTTGAACATCTTGGCCGACACTATCTTTGTAAGGTAATCTACAGGATTGTCATCCGTATGGATCTTTTCAATCCAAATCTCCTTAGACTCCACCCAATTTTTGATTCTGTGATATCTTACTTCAATGTGTTTTGATCTTTCAGAAAAAACTTTATTCTTTGCCAAGTGAATGGCAATTTGACTGTCACACTTCAGCTTCACACAATCTTGAGTGATTCCCATTTTACTTACCAAACCACTAAGCCAAATTGCTTCCTTTCTAGCTTCGACCAATGCAATATATTCTGCCTGTGTGGTTGACAAAGTTGTAATTGGTTGTAGTAGTACTCTCCAACTTATCGGTCCTTCTGCGCATGTAAACACATAACCAGAAGTTGACCTTCTCTTGTCCAAGTCCCCTGCATAATCGGAATCCACATATCCCAAAACCCCTGCATGTTCTTTTTGCTTTTCAAACATAATCTTTTGTCGCCAAGAACCCTTCAAATAACGCAAAATCCACTTCACTGCCTCCCAATGCTGCCTTCCTGGACTTGCCATGTGTCTGGAAACGACACTGATTGCTTGGGCTATGTCGGGACGTGTGAATACCATTGCATACATGAGGCAACCCACGACATTAGCATAAGGCACCTTCTCCATTGCTTGCTGCCCTTTCTCAGACTTAGGACACTGTTGCTCACTTAACATCAAGTGGGCTGCCAAAGGAGTCGAAACAGCCTTTGCTTCTTGCATGCTGAACCATTCAAGAACCTTCTGAATATACATGGCTTGTGATATCCAGGTTCATTATGCAGTCCTATCTCTCTGAATTCCCATGCCAAGGATCTTCGGAGCTGCACCTAGATCCTTCATGTCGAACTCCTCACCCAACATCTTCTTCAAGTCTCGAATTCTAGACTAGTCTTGACATGCGGTTTGTCAGGACCGGTCCCAAATCCCTCGAGATTAACGTGGGACGCGCCTGATCTCGTCTGACACTAATTGTCAGACCAGGGAAAATTCCGGCTCTAGCCCTCACCGGGGCTTCCAGAGTACGCCAAGATCGTAGGAGGAGGAGTGTGATGTCTTGTCTCTGCTACAGCCTGCATCCGCGTACAACCTGAAGGGCATTAAAACATCAAAAGTCGTGAGTGGACAAAATAAGATTTTCATTAAAAACATTTCACAAGAAGACATTTATGCCCTTCAATAAAAGCATATGCATGCATTCAAAAACCATTTATCAAGACGTTCATAAACCATTTGAAAACATTCTCAAAACCTTTCAAGGGTTCATGCCTGGTTCTCATAAACCGTCATGACCCATCAAAACCTTCCAAAGGCTAATGCAGGTCCCCATAAACCGTCATGAATCAGAAATCCATTTATGGGTCCCCGACCCGAAATCACAAAAACCCGTAAATCCATACATGTGGGAACTCAGCCCAAAACAACATTCTCAGTGAAATACCAAAACTTACAAATCATTTTTCTGAAATATAAAACATGGAACACGGGGTCTCCGCCCCCAAATCACTTTCATAAAACCTCGTACGTACTAATACGTATAACCCATCCGTGGCACTTCCGAGAAGATGCCAACTCGGGGCACACAACCCCTAGGGAACACATCCGCGATATATGTCACGATATCAGCTCTATCCTAGTGTGCATACTACTCTGGGTCTCACTCCCAGTCTTCTCCCAGGAATTCTCCATCCGGGAGGTTCAATCTCTGGATCTGGTCCGAACTCTATCTCCGGATCTAGTCCACACATCTCTCCAGAATCTGGTATAACGACCCATCTCAGAAACCGGGATTAGTTTAGTAGTTAATGACTGATTAGTGAAGCTTATCGGTGATTAGTTGGATACTTTCGGATGGACGGTGCGAAATGACGATTTTGCCCCTAGAATGGGCAAAAATGTTGACTTTTAGTTCGCGTGGTCAAATGGACATTGACCGATGACCATGAGCTAGTTCAGAACGCCACGAGTTCAAAGACAGGTGGCATGTCTGATTCCGACGCCCGAGGGAAAAGTTATGAAGTTCGGAAGTTCAAGGGTAATTTGGTAATTTTGTTGAAAAGGGGTAATTTGTTGACTTTTCAAATGAAAACTACTCTTCACGTAATTTGAGGACCGTTAGGAAGGTCTCGATCTCCTGATTACAACGACAGGTGACATGTGTCGATTGGAGGTCGAACGGTTAAGTTACGGGTCTAGGAACTCGATGGGCAAAATGGTAATTTTTGTAGCAAGGGGCATTCTGGACATTTCCTTCATTGCGATTTGTGCCCAATCAACAATGGACACTTGGCTTGTTTGGGAGGTATGCCCACCAGGATTTGGACACCTGGCTGGGTCTGGATGGGTGTAGAAGCCCCAGGCCACGTTTTATACTCGTGCAAGTGTGTGTATGGTTATCAATGGAGGGAAAAAACAGAGACAGTGACGATTGTGGAACCTTACCCCCCTCGACTTTGATTAGATGAAGATGGTATGTGAAGGCAAGTTGCAGGGGAGGTTTTACAAAGATGGTTGGTGGTCACGGTGAGATTCAACTGTGAAGGACAGCGGTGAAATTGAGAGAAACTTGTAAGTCCTCTGTTTTAAATTTCAAATTTGGATGTTACAGTTAAGGGTTAAGGAGATCAATTGAGTACTACATCATGATTTTGATGTACCTGGGACTTGAATGAACTTGAACAGGTGGCTGGCGGTGGACGGTGGTGAGAAAATCGAAGATGGGTGAGTTGTATTCAAAAATGGTGTTTTGGTGATTTCGTTACAATTACTCAGGTTTGATGTTTGGTTTATGGTTTGGAAGTTGCAAGGACTTTTTTGGAATTGGAATCGAGAACTAGAACGGCCGGAATCGTGGAACCAGGGAGGAGAGACAAGTCGAGGTTACACATCGTTTGGGAGGTAATATTTTCTTCTTAATTCTTCGATTTTCCCAGTTAAATCGAATTCTTGGTGTAGGAGGACGCTAATAGGATTGAAAGCACTGAAAATAGTTGGAAATTGGACGAAAACCGACCACGCCGGTTCGAGTTGCAGAGACCGGGTCGACCAGAGGTTGAAGGTGACACTGTTCACGCGAGTGTGGATTTCAGGCGTAGAAGCTTCCAGACGCGCGTGGGGGCTCGTGAAGGGTAATTTGGGGAATCCTAAAACATGACTTTTAAATTATTCGATGTAACGAACATTTTGGCACTGGTTTCTAGTTAATCGGATATCGTCTCGATTGTTTTCGGGATGTCCGAAGGTTTTAGGGCTCGTTTAAAAATAGTTAAAACTACGAGAAAGTTATGGGGCTTTAGTATGAGTATTGTGAAGTAGTTAGTGACCTTAGTATGGGATTAGGACAGGTTCGGGAAAGCCGAGGATAGCGGAATGGCCGGGAACGGCGTAAGTGCGTGTGTATCGAGGCGACGTCGGAATGGTTTGTGAGTGGACTTTGCTTTCTAACTCTTGATGCATGCATATATGTTTTTATATGTTTTCTATAAGTGATTCTATGATTTGATTTGTGATTTTGATGGTTTACAGTTTTGCACAATTTTCGAGATATTTACGGAATTTCACGTTTTACGAGATTTCGAACGATTTTGTGATTTGACGATGGTTTTAATGATTTGATTTCGGGATTTGAATTTCAATGATTTGAAATGGATTTCGGAAAAGAGATTTCGGGCTTGGAGCCCTATTCATGTGATTGAGATTTCGGTTTGGTTTTCGAGTTTTGTATAGGGAATCTGGATTTGGGTTCGGGACAGTGGTTCTGGATGTCGGCTTACGGAATCATTGTTGCGAATTCGATTGTGGATTTTCTATGGTTTTCATTGTTGCTTGAAAAGTGGTTTTGGGTTTAAAGACCTAGAAAAGAAAAGAGAAAAACCCACTGGATCTGGTTTTGAGTTTAAAGACTCGAATTGATTGACGGGGGGAGGGCCCTAAATTGATATGTTTTGAGTTTAAAGACTCGTTTATGATACCCCCCCCCCCCCCCCCCCCCCCCCCCCCCCCCCCCCGAGGCCTGTGATTGTGTTTTGAGTTTAAAGACACGTTGATATCCCGGGAATTCCTGGTTATTGCTCATGGTTTTGAGTTTAAAGACTCGGGCGCACTTGAGATCCAGTACTTGTATGAGTGATGTTTTTCACTGGTTTTTCACTGGTTTTTACGATGTTTTGGGCAGTGGCCCGGATGAATTGGATTTGATGAGTTTTGGGAATGAGTTCCCGTACTTTGAGATCGATTTTGTGATTTAAGGCTGAGGCTTGGTTTTGAATGGCGAATTTGATTCAAGTTTTCGATATTGGTTTTCGTTGATGGTTTTTGATGAGAATGGTTTCATGACATGAATTAATATGCATGCATTGATTTTTGCGTGGAGGGTAAAAATGTAATTGTTTTCCTAATAACTGTTTTTGAACTTACTATTTATTTTTGTCCACTCACAGTCTTTTGTGTTTTTGATACCCTCCAGGTTGTTGCGGTGCGGGCTATTGTTCGAGAGAGACGGAGACATCACACGTGCGATCCACAGTAGATTCTGCGCGCTCTGGGAAGTTCAAAAGTTCTTTGGACTGCCGACTCAAGAATCCCTTGTCCAACTCACGTGTCACACAGAGGTTGAACATCAGTTTAGCCTTCGTGTCATGTGTAAGTTAGACGGGAGCAGGACTTAACCCTTAATCCCTGGGGATTTGGTTTGGGTCCTGACAATTGGTATCAGAGCAAGTTTCGTGTGTTCTGCGTGAGGTTTAGTTCCCAGAGTCATTGGTTCGTCGACTTGGGTGGTGTGATACTATTATGGATGTGATGTCTAGACGCGGAACAGCCCTTCATCAACCTAGTCGCGATAGTGACAGTCCGTTCAATGGTGGATAGTTAGCAGTGATTGTTAGTGTCAGGATGATAGTCGTTCGATACGCAGGTACGAGGTATAGGAAATTGCTTTGAGGCTTAAAGGGATGGTCTTAGTCGGGTGTGATGACCCGAGTGTTAAGGTTGTAGTGAACCAGTGGCAGTTGCAGGGTTTGGATAACCCGTATGACTAGTTTGGATTGTGACTTGGAAACTTGAGTTGGTGATTGTAGTGGGCCAACGTACGGCCGGACTGAAGATGTTGCTGCTAGGTGCAGCCGAGGTTGTGAAGGACTCCGGACAAGTCCAGTAAGTTGTGGCGTTGGTTGAGCATTTGGTTGGGTAGAGTATTGGATTACGAGGGAGGTTAGTTCCCTGACCCGAGCGAAGCTTGAGGGATTGGCCGGTCGAAGCAGAGGCTCGGGACTGGTGTGCTGAGAGTACTAGATCAGGATGATGTGCCACAAGCTGGGAGGCTTGACTTGGTATGATGGGCACAGCGTGAGTTGAGGTTGTGACCAGTTGGGAGATGCTGGTGGTTGGAAGAGAACCACTAACCGAGCTGGGTTATGTGATGACCATTGGTAGGTCATGTTTCGGGACGAACGATCAAGATGCCATTGGTTTGATCAGAGTAGTGCAAGAGGAAGCGCAGTGGACCTATGCTTCGTGTTGGAACGGGCTAGGTTGGTATCGTGAGGTAGGTGTTAGTGGGTTTCCCCTGATATGTTGGCCTATGTCTGCAGATGTCGAGGTTGGCATTTGGGTAGTGCCGAAGCCTGTGCTTAGAAGTTGTCTAAGATTTGTGGATGACAAAGTCGGGAATCATGGCTCGGAAGGCTGAGGTTAGAGATCGTTGATTATGATCCCGTGGGTTGGGTATGAGTATGATAGCAGTGCTCGGGGTTGAACCTCGGAAAGGTTGGAATGCGATCACCAGAAGGAGTGATGACTGACATCCTTTTGGGATGTGCATACACGGTGTTAATCGACAGGTGAATTGGTCAGTGAGTTAGTATAGTTACGGACACGTGGTTGTGATCCGTAGGAGTCGTGGATCGACTAGGTGTAGCGGCTTTCACATTCAGATGGTTGGTCCAATGACGGTATTCATGTGTCGGATGGAGTTCCATGGTTGGAAAAGGTGGATATACCCCAACATGGTTAGCATCTCGGAAGCAGGAACGGATGACTTTTGGACGTCGTGATGTGTGTTGATACTAAGATGGTGTTAGATGTCACATGTGAGAGATGGATGATTTAGAGTTGATTTGGGGATTCACTAAAGGAACTTCAGGAATTGTGACCCCCCTTGGTCATGGACACGGGGGCATGTGTTCCCGGGGGTAGAAAGAGTACTTAGTGACACCGGGAGTGGCCTGTGTGGCGAGTACCGTAGGGTGAGGTCCTAGTTGTGGACCATTGTGTGTTCCGTTGAAGGATAACGGAAGGTAGCGGAGAAGGAGTGACTATAACTGATCAATATGAGGTTATTGAAGAGAACCCACAATCTAGACGTGCCTTTAAGATGTGTTGAGTACTATATCGATTTGATCCGACGTGGTGGTCTGACCATTTGTGGGAAGTAAAGAGGCGAAGTAGTGAGCCAGGATGTGGGATCCACTTAGGAGTAAGTGGATCAGGACCGTTAGGTGTGATTAAACGTTTGAGATGTGGACTGGATCAGGGGGATCCTGAGTGTTTGATGGGTCATGGCAGGAGTCAAGTCTGACATGAGCTAGATGCTCAGAGCCATGAGGAGCTGGTAGGACCCTGATATTGAGATGTGTGATCACGGGGTGATTAGTATGTGCTAAGGTCCAGTTGCAGACAGGTGATGTAGGATGTAAATAGTGTTTCCACAGGAAAAAGACCGTGTTGGTGGTTAGGGGGACCACCGAGGAGATGATTCTGTTGCGTAGTAGTTGAGAACGAGATGTTGTGACGCCAGTAGGATTAGCGTGAATTGCTAACGGAAGTATCAAGGATCGTACTACCGAGGGCAGTAAATTCCATCTTGATAATTTGTTTACAAGATAAGATGTGTACTTATAGACGATAAACTCGCATGATGTACTGGGACGTGCCACGAGGTACGCACGACTCAAGACTGAGTCGAGGAGGATATGACTAGTAGTCGTGCGTCACAACCGAGTGTTAGTTGAGCCGTAAGTGTCGACTGGTGCACTGTTCGAGGTACCACAGTTACAAGTTGAACAGAGTTGACTTCGATGAAAATCAATGTATTACGAGATGGACTGAAAGTTGGCAGAATTGTGGTGACAGTTTGGAAACTGTCAGGATAAGCCGGAGTGGTAGGTGCTGGAAACTGGGTAGGAGACCCAGGTGTGAGACTAGTTAGATTTTCCCCAATCAGCTGCGGAAGTACACGATTTGGAATTTCGGGGACGAAATTTTTTTTAAGGGGGTAGATTATAACGACCCGTCCCGGAAACCGGGATTAGTTTAGTGGTTAATGAAGGATTAGTGAAGTTAATCGGTGATTAGTTGGATACTTTCGGACGGACGGTGCAAAATGACGATTTTGTGTCTATAATGGGAAAAATGTTGACTTTTAGTTTGGGCGGTCAAATGGACCTTAACTGATGACCGTGATGTAGTTTAGGACGTCACGAGTTCAAAGACAGGTGGCACGTCCGATTCCGACGCCCGAGGGAAAAATTATGAAGTTCGGAACTTCAAGGGTAATTTGGTAATTTGGTTGATAAGGGATAATTTGTTGACTTTTCAAACGACAACTACTTTTCACGTAATTCGAGGACCGTTAGGAAGGTCCCGATCTCCTGATTACAACAACAGGCGGCATGTGTCGATTGGAGGTCGGACGGTTAAGTTACGGGTCTAGGAACTCGAGGGGCAAAATGGTAATTTTTGTAGCAAGGGGCATTCTGGACATTTCCTGCATTGGCATTTGTGCCCAATCAGCAATGGACACTTGGCTTGTTTGGGAGGTATGCCCATCAGGATTTGGACACCTGGCTGGGTCTGGATGGCTGTAGAAGCCCCATGCCACATTTTATACTCGTGCAAGTGTGTGTATGGTTATCAATGGAGGGAAAAAAAAAGACAGTGACGAACGTGGAACCTTACCCTCCTCGAATTTGATCAGATGAAGATGGTATGTGAAGGCAAGTTGCAGGGGAGGTTGTAAGGAGATGGTTGGTGGTCACGGTGAGGTTCGACATTGAAGGACGATGGTGAAATTGAGAGAAACCCGTAAGTCCTCTGTTTTAAATTTCAAATTTGGACGTTATAGTTAAGGGTTAAGGAGCTCAATTGAGTACTACATCATGATTTTGAAGTACCTGGGACTTGAATCAACTTGAACAGGTGGCTTGCCGTGGACTGTGGTGAGAAAATCGAAGATGGGTGAGTTGTATTCAAATATGGTGTTTTGGTGATTTCGTTACAATTACTCGGGTTTGATGTTTGGGTTATGGTTTGGATGTTGCAAGGACTTGTTTGGAATCGGAATCGAGAGCTAGAACGGCCGGAATCGTGGAACCAGGGAGGAGAGGCAAGTCGAGGTTACACATCGTTTGGGAAGTAATATTTTCTACTTAATTCTTCGAGTTTCCCAGTTAAATCAAATGCTTAGGGTAGGAAGACGCTAATAGGATCGAAAGGACTGAAAATAGTTGGAAATTGGAAGAAAATCGGCCACGCCGCTTCGAGTTGCAGAGATCGGTATGACCCGGTCTGAACTGGGTCGACCAAAGATTGAAGGTGACACTGTTCACGCACGTGGATTTCAGGCGCAGAAGCTTCCAGACGCACGTGGGGGCACGTGAAGGGTAATTTGGAGAATCCTCCAACATGACTTTTAAAGTATTTGATGTAACGAACATTTTGGCACTAGTTTCGAGTCAATCGGACATCGTCTCTATAGTTTTCGGGATGTCCAAAGGTTTTAGGGCTCGTTTAAAAATAGTTAAAAATACGAGAAAATTATGGGGCCTTAGTATGAGTATTGTGATGTAATTAGTGACCTTAGAATGGGATTTGGACAGGTTCGGGAAAGCCGAGGATAGCGGAATGGCCGGAAACGGCGTAAGTGCGCGCATATCGAAGCGACGTCGGAATGGTCTGTGAGTGTACTTTGCTTTATAACTCTTGATGCATGCATATATGTTTATATATGTTTTCTATAAGTGATTCTATGATTTGATTTGTGATTTTGATGGTTTACGGTTTTGCACAATTTTCGAGATATTTACGAAATTTCACTTTTTACGAGATTTTGAACGATTTTGTGATTTGACGATGGTTTTAATGATTTGATTTCGGGATTTGAATTTCAATGATTTGAAAAGGATTTCAGAAAAGAGATTTCGGGCTTGGAGCCATATTCATGTGATTGAGATTTCGGGTTTTGTTTTCGAGTTTTGGAAAGGGAATCTGGATTTGGGTTCCGGACAGTGGTTCCGGATGCCGGCTTATGGAATCATTGTTGCGAATTCGAGTGTGGATTTTCTGTGGTTTTCACTGTTGCTTGAAAAATGGTGTTGGGTTTAATAACCCAAAAAAGAAAAGAGAAAGCCCCACTGGATCTATTTTTGAGTTTAAAGACTCAGATTGATTGACGGGGGAAGGGCCCTGGATTGATATGTTTTGAGTTTAAAACCTCGGTATATGTTTTGAGTTTAAAGACTCGGTTATGATACCCCCCAGAGGCCTGTGATTGTGTTTTGAGTTTAAAAACTCGTTGATATCCCGGGAAGGCCTGGTTATTGCGCATGGTTTTAAGTTTAAAGACTCGGGCGCACTTAAGATCTAGTACTTGTATGATTTATGTTTTTCACTGGTTTTCACTGGTTTTTCCGAAGTTTTGGGCAGTGGCTCGGATGAATTGGATTTGATGAGTTTTGGGACTGAGTTCCCGTACTTTGAGATCGATTTTGTGATTTGAGGCTGAGGTCTGGTTTTGAACGACGAATTTGATTTTAGTTTTCGATATTGGTTTTTGTTGATGGTTTTTGATGAAAATGGTTTCATGACATGAAGTGATATGCATGCATTGGTTTTTACGTGGAGGGTAAAATGTAATTGTTTCCCTGATTACTATTTTTGAACTTTCTCTTTATTTTTTTCCACTCACAGTCTTTTGTGTTTTCGATACCCTCCAGGTTGTTACGGTGCTTACTGTTGTTCGAGAGAGACGGAGACATCACATGTGCGATCCACAAAGATTTTACGCGCTCTGGGAAGTTCAGAAGTTCTTTGGACGGTCGGCTCGAGAATCCCTTGTCCGACTCACGTGTCACACGGTGGTTGAACGTCGGTTTAGCCTTCGTGTCATACATAAGTTAGACGGGAGCAGGACTTAGCCCTTAATCCTAGGGGATTTGGGTTGGGTCCTGACATCTGGTCCGGGACCACATCATAAATCGTAACACCCACTCCTGGAACGGGATCCCTATGGGGACACCCATTCTGGTCTGTGGATCGTGACTCTCCAGTTCGACGTCTGGAGGAGACCATATAAACATATGGAGGGTTCTTAATCATTCTCAAAACTCTTTCTTTCTTTCTTAAAACATTTCTCAACTGGGTCTCATACCCGATTCATTTCAACAGGATTCCTCGAATCTGATTCAAATCCATTTCACAGGCCTCAGCCTAAATCCACATTTCAATAGGGTCTCATGCCTGAATTCTCATTTCACAAACCGAACTGGTACTCTAGCCCGATTTCACAACCAACAGGGCCTCAAGCTCTATACCACAGCTAACTGGGCCCTAAGCCCGAAACCATAAAGCAACGGGGCCTCAAGCCCGATTTCACCACCAATAGGGCCTTAAGCCCGATACTATAGTCAAATGGGCCTCCAGCCCGATATTACAACCAAATGGGCCTCGAGTCCAAACTCGTAAACCAACGGGACCCTCGGTCTGATCGAATAACTCAAATGGACCCTAGGTCCGATTCCTCGTCAAATCAAATGGACTCCAAGTCCGAGAGTTCGTAAATCAAATGGGTCTCGTACTCGATTTCATATTTCCAATTCCAAAACCAATTCATTGAACCTTCATTGAAAACCTAACATGTATAAGCATCGTATAAAATCGAAAATCTCGAAATACGTGCAAATACGTAAATCCTAGGCTACCACAAACAAATGCACTCATGGCATCACAAAATATGTTCTAAGACAATTATAAAACATTTATGCATGCATCAATTTCGAAAGAAAGGTGCACTCACACACCGTCTGAAGTCGCGCCTCGATACGTGTGCCATAAGCGTCTCCCGGGCCAAACGTCACCTCTGGGATTCCCGAACCTGTCCAAATTAATTTAGAGGGTTAGTAACTACTTATATAACCCCTCACTAAAGCCCCGTAATTTTTCGGAATTTCTAACTATTTTTAAACGCGAATCTAAACCTTCGGACATCCTGAACTATATCGAAACGATGTCCGATTGACACGAAACCAGTCCCAAAATGTTCGTTACATCGAATAGATGTTTTCACGTGTTGGGACTTCCCCAAAGAAGGGAGCACATGGCCTCACGCGCCCTAAAAATGTCCTGCGCGTGGGCTTCACGCGCCAGGACACTGTTCACCTTCTTCAAGTTTCAGACCGGTCCAGACTGGCCGGTTCGGTTCAGGGCCTGCAACTAGACGGGCGCGACCGGTCCAGGCCTCTCCAATCCTCATTCTTCATCCAATCTTCTCCTTTTCAATCCTAAACTTCCTATTTTTATGTTTCCTTTCATTTCCAATCCTCAAACCTAAGCAAAACCCACCTAAGACCCACTGTTCGAATTGAACCTCACGATTCAGTTTTCCATTTTTCCTCCCACGGCTCCCCAACCGTCAAACCACCATAAAAAACTTCTTAGGACCTCCCTAGAAACCCACTAAACCCACTCTACACATCCAAAACTGTCCATAACGTCAAAATCACAATAACAAGGAAATTGGGCCTTACCGAGCAATTGGATTTTTCTTGGCCTTCACCGCGGTGCACGGCGGTCCAGACGGCCCCCAGGCACCATCTGCCTCGTCTGTCTCTCCCCCTCAGTCCAACAACACAGATGGAAAAGGATTTTTGGGATTGGGTTGGGTTGGTTTGAAATGGTGAGATCGGGTTGCTTGGAATGTAAAATAATTGATGAAGAGGAATGAGATATGCATGAATGAAAAGGGGTGGCCAGTGGATGGGTGACACTTGTCACTCATCCATTGGTCCAATGACAAATATCTAGGCCCCACTTAAATTCCAAAAAGCATCCGTTTCGTAATTCGTACAATAGTACATTCGGACTCCCGTGAACCGTAACTTCGAATGTCTGAATTCAACGTGCGACCTGTCTATAAATTCGTATCATCCTTATCTGCGTAACGGCCCTCTGCCCTTGGTCATCGGACCTCCCGGGTCAAAAGTCAACTATTTCCTCCTTTTCGACTAAATTACCAAAATGCCCTTAGATTTCCGATCGTCATAACTTCTTCCTCGAATGTCGGAATCGAACGTACCACCTGTCTATGAACTCGTGACATCTCGAACTATGTCATAGTCATCGGCCAAAGTCCATTTGACCGTCCAAACGAAATTTCAACGATTCGCCCGTTCTAGGGGTAAAATTGTCATTTCACTCGAACGTCCGCTAATTCGGGACGGGTCGTCACAATCTACCCCCCTTAAACAATTTCGTCCTCGAAATTCAAATCGACCCGATTCCATAACCAAATTGTGAAATCCAACCATGTCCCTCGACTCGGGTATTACACCCACACACGAGGGTACCCGTGTAACAGTACACGCTCGACACACACCTCGTACGCGACGGTACGTATCGTCACCGGAGCCCCCAAAGCTCCAATTTATTTCCGAGAACTACACGTTAGTTCGTACGTCTCACTCGAGATAGAACATCGACACTCGTCGATCTCGCTTGTCACTCACTTTGACAGGTAAGCAAAACCAAACTAACATCCAACGGCTTTTCAGTCTGCCACTCTAACACGTTCCATCCTACAGTCGTCAAGCTGAATTACGTACTCCCACTAAGGGCTAACACATTCAAGCTGACATCCTGTTCAGAATCAGATCAGACAACATCCTCCAGGTCCTGCCATCACAATGGCACAAATCCCTTCTCATAGGTCATCCTCAGACCTATGCCCATACTGACTCTCGATACTTGCACGAATCAACTCTTTAAATTTCTATACTCAAAACTGACTCTAATGTCCATACTGACTCTCCTTAGAGTCTAATCAATCCATACATATTCGAACTCGTTGGATACCGATCAATCCGTTACCACGATGCTATCCACCTGATTCCTAACTGGTGAACTATGCTGATGCTCATCTTCTTCCTCAAAACCATCAGATTCTGTATCTTGCTTAATTTGCTCCACCTGGGCTTCTTCCTTATCTGACTTTATTAATGGAATCCTTGTTGCTTCAGTTTTAGCATTGTCTTTATTCTCGCTACTGGTCTCGGCTTTATTCAGAGGCATGGTCGTCTCATCAAAGATAACATCTCGGCTGAAAACCTTTTTCTTGTTGTTGAAGTCCCAAATCTTGAAACCCTTTACTCCTTTCTCAAAACCTATGAATATACAATGCGTAGATTTTGGTTTGAGCTGAGACCTTTCATCACTTGGAATATGTGCGTAAGCACTACATCGGAATACTTTGAGCTTGGAATAGTCCACTGGCTTCTCAGACCATACCTCATTTGCACTCTTAAAACCGAGAATCGTAGATAGTGATCTGTTAATCAAATAACTTGCATGATTAATAGCCTCTGCCTAGAAACTATCGGGAAATCCTGCATGAAATCACATGCTCCTCTCTCTCTCTCCATGAGAGTTCGATTAATCCTCTCAGTAGCTCCATTTTGCTGGGGATTTTTCTTTACTGTGAAGTGCCTTATTATGCATTCTTGTTTGCAGTAATCCGTAAACTCATTACTTGTATATTCACCTCCATTTTTACTTCTCAAGTACTTGATCTTTCTTCCAGTTTGATTCTCGGTTTCTGTTTTCCATTCCTTGAATTTTGCAAAAACCTCGGATTTCAGCTTCATGAAATAAACCCAAATCTTCCTAGAAAAATCATCCATGAAAGTAACAAAATACCTAGCTCCACCTTTGACTTGGTGGGTGCAGGTCCCCAAACATTTGAGTGAATGTAGCTGAGTTGCTCCTTGCTTCGGTTATCTGCACTGCTACTTGTGAATGATACCTTATTTTGCTTTCCAAGAACACAATATTCACAAAAGTCTAGTTTGCAGGATGACACGCCTTCTAACAGGCCTTGCTTGTGTAGTTCTTGCAATTCTTTCTGACTTATGTGTTCGAGCCTATGATGCCAGAGTTCAGTCTTGTCTCCTACACCTTGCGAAACAGCTGCCCCCACCCCCGATTATGGTGGTCCCAATTAACTTGTACAGCTTATTTGGTTGTAAGTCACCCCGCATTACCACCAGTGATCCTTTGGCTACTCTGAGTCTTCCGTCTTTAGACTCGTACCCTAGCAGGCCTCATCTAAGGTACCCAAGGAAATCAAGTTCTTCCTTAGTCTAGGGACATATCTAACGTTCCCCAAAACTCGTATCATCCCATCAAACATTTTGATTCTAACAGTGTCTATTCCTTTTATAGGACATGAAGAATTGTCCCCCCATTAAAACTTCCCCGCTGCTGACTTCTTTGTAAGTATCAAAATATTCTTTTATTGCACACATATGAAAGGTGCATCTGGTATCCAAAATCCAATTTTTGAGAGCCTTGGAGCCTAATGTTACTAAAAGAAGCTCCCCGTCACTCTCATGCTCGGTGACTGCACTAGCTGAACCTGTGCGTCCTTCCATCTTGGCTTTCTTATCTTTCCAAATCCTGCAGTTCCTCTTCCAATGATCAGCTGAACCACATTCGAAGCAACCTTCCTTCTTTTCCTTCTTCTTCTTGGATTTTGACCTACCTTTGTTGCCTATTTTTTCTTCCTTTGTCCTTTGCCGCCCCCTCTCCTTGCCTTTGGTATAAAGACCCTGAGAGCTTTCAGTTATATCATCTGGTTTAGCATAGGACTGAAGAGATTTCATTACGTCTTCAAGCTATAGAGACTCTTTTTCAAACATTAGGGTTGTTCGAAAGTGCTTGAAAGACGAAGGTAGAGACCTCAGTAAGATGATAGCCAAATCATCACCTTTGTACGTTTCTTCGACCTTTTGAAGATTAGTTATGAAATTCTGGAGCCTACATACGTGATCTTCAATGTCATCTCCTTCTTTCAGTCGAATTCCGAATAGTTCATCCTTTAGAAAAAGTTTATTGGACACGGTTTTGCTCATATAAACATTCTCCAACTTTTCCCACGCTTGGGCAGTCATCTTTTCGGTGATGTGTGACCAAACTGATCTTGTGAGATGGATCTCGATGGAACTCTTGGCCTTTTTGAGAACCTTAGTCCATGCTGCGTCTGCCATGTTTGCCAGCTTCTCTCCGTCAAGTGCATCATCCATGTCTTGCTGTATCAGTACGTTCTTCATCATCCTTTGCCAGTCCGTGAAGTCATCCTTGCCGTCAAAAGGTTTTAATGCAGGTCCTAGATCTGCATTCATCTTTCCTTTGGACATCGCATAACCCCTTGAGCCAAGCTCTGATACCAATTATTAAATAACCATAGTCGGATCTAGTTCTTTTGTAACCAACGACAATAGACTAAAATTAGCAATATTTAGGAAACCTAGAAACACACAAGAATTATACTGGTTCAGCAGAACTTTTGCCTACGTCCAGTTGTGATTTCTCTTGGTAGAGAAATCACTGCTCCTTTTATTAATAATAGAGATTACAGAACTTTTGTAACCCTAGAACTAATCTCAAAAACTCTTAGCTGTTCTAACTGTTTTTCCTCTCCTAGAAATAAGCCTTGCCTCACCCTATTTATAGATATAGAGTTGGCATACATGTTCCAAGGCTGATTGAATTCCTCTTCCTAATAGGGATAGGAATTTAGACTTATTTTAAATCTAATTAAATAGGGAAACCAGAAATTCTTTCCTAATCCCTTTTGGATAAGAATTGGTATACCTCTAATTTTCCTAAAACAATCATAAACCAACTGGGACATAATTGACGAGCCAAAAACCTAACACCTCAACCTCATGGCTTCTTAGGTCCATTAAGGGTTTAGGGGAGAGTTAATAAACGAGACTTCACCTATTCTATTAAAGATCAAAATCTACACTATGAAGCTCAAGTGATCCACATATAGCTAAGATTATTTTTATGACTAACAAAAATTTATGAACAATTATAAACAATTGTAATATGACAATTTACATATGAACATTTTATATACAAGTATAATATGAACAGTTTATATATAAACTAACACATTATGAATGATTTTCAATTCCCCAGCAACACCGCCAAAAATTGATGTGTGTAAACTATGCATTTAAATAAACACACAATTCATGCTACGCTCAACATAAAATCCTTTTTTTTGTAGATTATAGTATTCAATAAGTAGGGATCGTTCTGGACCGAGGAATTGAGGGACACATTATAATGGTTAGTTAAAAGAATAAAAGAATAAAACAGGGGAGTTTTGAATAATAGTTTACTAGTAAAAACAAAAGTATAAAAAATTATTAAATTAAATCCACTCGTAAATAACCTTTGTATAATGGAATTACTTCAAATACTTATCTTGCCAACACTCCAACATTTGCACATATTAAACCAATCACGAAATCTTACCTTTATCATCTCAATTACCTTCAAACATTTTTCAATATTATAAATGCACCAAACAACGGACAAACACTTATAATATGATTCACCTTAAATTTTTGACTGAATGTGCTGAACAACGGTCAAACATTTAATCTCTTCAATCCTATTCTAAGTGTACCGAACAACGAATAAAACACTTAGCGTTAAATTGAAGTATCAAGCACTAAAACGTATGAAGTAATTAAAATTCAGAAAGTAAAACACAGGGAGATTGTATTTAATATTTACAAACTTTAGAAAGAAAATACCAACACATATATTGAATTAAATGTAAAAGCAAAAACAATATCATGAGTTTAAATAGAGAGAACAAAGTTACACTTTCGGGATCCAAGAACAGCTTGAGATGCCTAAGTGGATGAAAACAATCGAATGTTATTCACAAGGTTCTCTAAACAACTGAAGGAACCTTATGAAGATGAAGGAAAAGACAAGGGGAATTTCAGACTTAAAACTCTTGAATTACCTTGGATATACCCGGCTAAGGTTTTCCTTTAGGGAGGCTCAAGTTTGTTTCCAAGAAGAAGTCGTTTACATTGAGAATAACTTCCTCTTTTATAGTGATAGTACCTCCTAAAAAACTAGGAAATAAAATCCTAAAATTAAAAAAAAATTAAAAAATAAACTTGCTAGAACCTAGCCTAAAAATCATCCTTCATAATTTGACATGGAACCCTTGGTGGCTAGGGTCTTCTTTGTGATTGGAAAGGCCATTTTCACGCTGAAAACAGAGCTGGGGAATTTGGAAAATGTACCTTAAAAAGGGAAAAGAATTTGGTGGAATATAGCCGAAATAGAGGGGACTTTTCGACAGTTAAAGGCTGGTCAACAACGCAGACTGCTATTGGAAGGGCTTTCGTAGCCGCTGGCTGAAGTTGAGCCTTCTGTTTCAGGATGCGCTAGCTGAAGTGAAGAGGACTTGTTCAGCTCGTGCACGCTAAAGCAGAGCATGTAGGATCGGCAGGCGCCGGCAGAACGAGGACTTAGGACTGGTAGGGTTGGTTTGGTAGGATGCTACCTAATTTCCTTGCACTTTTGGGTGACCTCTCTTGTTTCGATCATAACCTCTCCAATATAACTTCAATTGAGATGATTCTTTCGTTCAAATGCTCATAATTCCGATATCTATCAAATTCTTCACATTTCTCCCAAAATATATTATTTTCTCTAATTGTTTGGCATTTTTACATTACAAGTTAAGTATAAAGGGTATAAAATAGTAATTCTCAAATAAAGGCTTATTAAATACCCCCACACTTAAACTTTGCTAGTCCCTATAAAATACTAAAATTAACTAAGAACTCAAACAACTAAGCCATTAACCTTTTTGTCTCAAAATTTTATCATCATGATTATGGCATTAAAGATTTACACTTAGAAAGAATTTATGCATTTGGAATTCAAAAGTTAATAAAACGTGTCAAATGTTTTAACAAGTAAGACAATGAGTAAACTATAGTGATTAGATCTCAGTATGAATAAAAGAAGTACGAATCAACTTATAGGGATATGCACTCATAATTTTGACTCAATATGTAAAAGGTTGTGTTTGCTCTCAAAGTATGTGAGAAAGATGCTCACAATATAGAAAGAAAGTACTTCGTTAAAATCTCAAACATAAACCATAAGAAATTAATCATACTTGCACAAATGAACAGAAACCATATGTTTACTTAAATGATTGACTCAACTAATCAAATTTTACTCATCTTAAAGATCATAAGGTTTTTATTGAAAGTTGTAACGAGGTTAAGTTTAGAGGCATGGAATATATAGGATAAGTGGAGCTCAAATTTGTTTCAAGACTCAATAAAAGACTCCCAAAATGTATCATAGCTTCCCATTCTTAGTGCAATGACGTCAATAATCCATCCCTTCAAACATAGGCTAAGTTTCATCATGTTGGGCCTAGTATTCATTATTTGTGTCGAAATTCTATGTATAAGGGACTTAACTCAAACTTTTACATGATCAAACCTTATTACCTTTTGAGAGACTCATAAACATTGTGTTTTCATGTGGCCTTAGGAGCTAGAAAGATGGCATTATCTTGTGGCCCTGTGGTCGGATACCTCATACGTCAATTGTACATGTGCCATATCTATCTGGCCATCATTCAATAGATGGCGGTCGTTTCGGTTGATTTTGGCTTCAGAAGGATAAGCATTTTTGGAGGGTTTGATTAGGAGTCGTTCGAAAGAGGTGGGGTTAGCCCTGAGCTATTGCCTCCTCAGTCTGTCAAATGCAACTTGTTCCACAAGATGCGGTAAGATTTGAGGCTGATTAGCCTCAGTTTGGTTGGCCAGTGTCTGATCGCGTCGATTATGGCACTGTGAGCCTTGAGCTCTGACACCTCGGGCAAGAGGAATTCTAGTGTTTGTCTGTAGACATCGGGGTTGTTGTCCCTCATGTTCATTTGTTAGAATAGGGTGTGAGTGTGCTCTCCTTCGTCTTGTTTGTCCAACATGGTACTAGGGACAGTCAGGTTGGTAAAAGTGGTGAGTGCGAGCATGGGGTGTTGTTTCAGAATTCCTACAGACGTCATCAAACTGTTGATGCAATAAATGCATCAACTTAGACTAGCCTCTTTGGACTTCTTGAATGCTCTTCTAGTGGTAGTTGGACCTACGTAGAGAAAGGTAAGAGCAAAGGAGCATTGATTTGGTGCTGCCCTTACAATCTCCTATGCTTGAGTCATATTAAGTGTGGAAGGTGCTGTAATAATTTAGGCAGCATGGGGGCAAGATTGCCATTACCTTTTGGAGAGGGAGGTGCCCTTGCATTTAAAGTAGCTTGAAAGTTGTTATTGGAACAATTCGATGTGGGATTAATGTTGTTGTCCCAAGATTTGACACTTGTCCTCGTGTGGTCCCTAGTAATATTTTTTATATGTTAGACCCATCAGTGTGGTAGGTCGACCAGATGTGATCGGCCTGTGCTGGTTTGGTATCTTGCTATGTGGCAAGAATGGTCGATAAGGTGACCTACCCGAGGTTGGTGCAGGTCAATTAGGTGTGATCGACTAGTGTTGCTCGGATGAAAGCTTGGTCTTGTATGATATGTCAAGTTGAGGGCTTGGGAACTTCTAAGGCGGGACTGCTTGGCCTAGGTCCAGGCTGACCAGATCAGATACAAACAGAAAGAAAAAAAAACCAAAAGTAATAAATGTTGAAAAATAATTGAACAAACCACACCTGATTTACGGTGGGAGGGAGAGAGAGAGAAAGAGAGAGAGAGAAAAATTGAAGAGGCACAACGGAGAGAGGCGACATATAGGGCAATAAAGAGAGATAGTGGAGAGGGTGACATAGAGAGACAGCGGAGAAGGACGACGGGGAGAGAGAAAAAAGAGTTATCTTGTTTTGTCTCTGTGAATGACTAGCTGTTGGGAAGTTTGGTGGCAAAAAATTTGCCATCAAAGTCCAAATTTTGCAGTTTGTATCATGTTTTCGTGGGATTATTCTCGTTTTTCCTTTACACGACAAAATTTGGATATAACGGGGCAAAGGAATTTAAACAAAAAAAACAATGTCGCTTAAGAGATAAATTTTGCCCAATTAATCTAAATTTTCCAGCAAGCACTACGACAAAATAGTATTTACCCATCAGAAGGGCTTTGCCGCCCCAAACTCACCATGCGCCGGCCTAACCTTTACCCGGCGCAGCTCCGCTGGGCCAACTGCGTCGAGCAGGCCTCTTCGGGCAAAGGTTTAGCCCGGTGGATCACGATGATCTGTCGAGCTAAACGCTAGTTAACGTTTGTTGCCCGGCGTAGTGTTCACCGAGCAACGTAGTCGGAAAACACGATAGCGATCAGACACACAAGGTTTGCCTAGCGGAGGTGCGCAAGGAAAGACTATCTGACCCAGCGGCGGTGCGCCGGGCTAGCTTTATTATTGTATCTTTGCCCGGCGGACGTATCCGCCGGACTACCGTTTAATTTTTTCTATTAATTATTTTAATATTTGAATAATTATATTTATTTAATATTATATATAAATAAATGGAAATACTATTAAAATAGGAAAAAAAATTATAATTAAAAGAGAATTAAATCTAATATATATAAAATAAATGTAATAATTTTGCATAATAAAAAAAACTAATAAAGTTCTAATTGTTCGGTGGTGGGTGAGCATCATCCTTGGCTCGCTGCTAACTAGGATCCAACTGGGAAGGTGTGCCATTGACATCAGGCATACGCTGACCCTTTTGGGTGAATAGCATTGCAAGTTGTGCCTGCATAATTTCTTGTTGGGCCTCGAGGAGCGTATGACCAGCCTTAAACTCCATATTTTCCGCTTGAAGTGTCTCTAAGTTGCCCCGCAACTGAGTGACCTCCTCGAGATTGACTCCCCGAAACGAACTAGAGGATCGCCTCAAGGAGTCTCGAAAGAGCCCCGTTCCCGCATCCTGGACAACTTTCCCGGGTCATCGACCAAGATGGCACTCTAGGATGCCAATTGACGTCTCGGGATCTGGTAGTTGGTCTTACAGCGAGACTTCAGGTTGTTTCTGGGTCAACTATTCCTGAGTCTGTTTCACGTCCTCCACCATGGTAGCCTACAAAGTTGAATGAAGCAATAATTACCAAATTACATAATTAAAAATAAAAATATATTTAATAACTGCGCTTAGCATAAACCTCCCCCAAGGCTTCTACCTCCGAGAATAGGGACCCAGTCGCACGTCATGCCTCATGTCGAGCCAACAAAGGGTGCGATCCCCCATGGTGCTCAAATTTCTTCTCTGCCCTATTCGCCTTGTTAGCCTTTGATTTCACCTGCACATTGGAAAACAAGTATTACTAATACGCAAGTACGTAAATTAATATTCTCTATCAAAAAAAAAATAGAAAAAATAAACTTACTTTAAATTTATTTCTTATCCAATTCTCGCATAACCACTCCCACCCCACTAGCTTGTCCCCTAGCATCTCCTCAGGAGGATTTGCTAGGGCCACAGCATGCGAGCTCTAGCACTCATAGTAGGCATGGAAGTTTATATATTCCATTAGAGCGGCGTTGGTCTCATCCCATTCAAAATTGATCTGCAATCCAATATTAAAGTTTGTTAAACTATAAAAAATTAAAAAAATAATAAAATTTTTCATACCCGTAAACCAGACCAACGAATGACTAGCTCCGCATAGTCTTGTTCTCTGAAAGTGTCAGCCATCATCTTCAATCTGATGCAAATAATCGTCCCTATTTCTCGCACCAGCAGAGTATGCACATTGGGGTACGATGCAGAAAGTCGTTCAACCCACTACACTTGGATCTTCACTCCTGTCGACCTGCAGATCTGCTGGGACTTTAACCCCTTGCTAATACCCCGCACTTTTATTGTACTCCCAAAGAATTGATTGACATTAGTACATAATGGTATGTAAAATATATACAAGTTTTAAATTCAATAAGATAAGGGGTCTTATCCGATGGGATATGTGCATCCCCTCCCTCTGCAGCGGCAACTCAAATAGCCTCGGGGCAGTACGAGGTTGCCCTTGTTTCAAGCTGGTGCGATGCCTCACTGATTGGGGCCCTGGTATCACCCGATCGTCAGGAGTGACTCTCGGGTGTGCTGAGGAAGATCCTGGCTGATCTATTGTTGATGATGCCGAGATCAATGTCAGTTTCACTATCCCCCTCCCAATCACCCTCATCATCTGAGCTATGCAGACTACTTGTTTCCTCAGCATCACTTTCAATTGGTTTTAAGGTACCGAGATTAATAAAAATACCATCAATCGCAACTGGCGGGGTGAGGTCGTCGGTTCGAACTCCTTCCACATTTATGGTGGGCGCTGAGGAATCCTCCTAGTAAAAAAAATCGTCATTTTTCGTTTTTTCACCATCTTCACGGTGCTGGTCGCCAAATGTTTCTATGTTTCACCGTCTCAAGTACTTTCCAACCAGTACCAACTTTTGGATCATCAACGTAGAAGACTTGTTTCGCTGTACTAGCGATGATGTATGGAGCACTCTCAAACCATCGGATGTTTGTGTTGACATACGTAGATAAATGATCTTTGATGATCCTGCTCAGGATACTAAGGTCCGTATCAAACCAATGACACTTGAACAAGACTACAATCTTGCGGTCCGCATATAATACCTTCACCACACTTACTAATTTACCGTAAAACCCTGTATCAGCATTTAATCCATCCCCCTGCATGAATACCCCACTATTTTGAGTAGACAACTTGTCATCGTGCTCTGCTCAGACGAACTTAACTCCGTTGACATAACAACCAGCGTATGTTTCTCCTCGAAATGGGTTAATTGCAAGCTGCATCAATTCTTTTCAAAACTTGGGCAAGTTGTCATCTTTCAACTGTGAAATCTAAAAGGAAAACACACAATGTTACACTGTTTCACTTAAAAATAATTTGATAAAATATTTGACTTACCTATTTGGAAAACTAAAGTGGAAACAATTGTTTGTCTATTTCCTCCCAATTAGAAGGATATTGGGCCATCATCAATGCCTCGTGCTCTTCGTGAAAGGCAAGATTTCGTCACAATTGCTCAATATGAACCAATGCGCCACTTCCATGTCGCTATCAGTAAAAGGCTCTGAGATTGGATCAGTGCCGAACGGTTTTTCGGGTTGGCAAAATACAGATAAGGACTCTAGATGTTAACCACCATCGTCATTTTGCGGGGCCTTGTTGAAAGAAGTTTCAACATTTCGAAGGTACATTGCACAAAATGTAAGTGACTCTTTTACAATGTATGCCTCCGCTATAGAGCCTTCAGGATGTGTCTTGTTGCGGATGTACCGCTTGTAGGTACCTAACATTCTGTAATGATATAAACAAAGTGATTCAAATATAAACGGTTTATTAAGGACGAACTCATAGTATTAGGAATAGTACATACATTTTGATTAGGTACATCGAACGAAATTGAACTGGGCCAACTAGGATTGCCTCATCTGGAAAATGTATTAGTAGGTGAACCATTACATCAAAGAATGCTTGTGGAAATATTTGCTTAAGTCGACACATAATATAGACAACATCCTCTTTAATTGCTTCGAGGTCCATCTTCTCTAGTGACTTAGCACATAGTATATGGAACAATTGAGACAAATAAACTACCGTCTCAACAACATTAGGCTACAAATAAGGCGGAATGCCAACCGGAATGAGTCGTTGTAATAAAACGTGGTAGTTGTGACTTTTCATGCCAGATAGGGTGCTACCATCAGTGCTAATATTTCGGGAGATTTTCCTACATAACCATCGGGGAATTTCACTCTTTGCAACCGCTTAAGAATTTTTTTTCTTATTTTCTGGCGTAAATGTATAACCTGGATAAGCCATGCTGTATTTTCCATTCACAACTTTTGCGCACAAATGTCGCCAAATGCCCATCTCTTGCATAGCCATACGAGTTTTTTTGGTGTCTTTTGACTTCCCCTCAATAGGTAAAATTGTTCTAACAAGACTATCGACAACATTCTTCTCAATATGCATAGGATCCGCGATGTGCCTGATTTTCAATTTCAACCAATACGGCAACTGAAAAAATATACTTTTTCTAGTTCGGCAGGTTTTGGGCCTTTTGTGATGAGTGTGAGAATACTATTTAAGATGTCCAGTATCTCTTCACCGAACATCTCTCTTAGTCATGCCCGTAACTCTGTTTTACCATCGAATGAGTCAGATTGCATACACCATCGATGATCTCAGTGTAAAAATCATCTCACACCCAGATAACATACCTTTGATGCGTGCCAAAAGGATGTTGTGTTTAGTCCGCATGTCGAACAAGCAAGATAACCCTTGGTACTCCATCCCGCGAGTATCCCGTAAGTAGGAAAATCATTAATTATCCACATTATAGTCCCGCATAGCGTGAACATTTCTCCACGGAATTTGTTATACGTTCGAACACCATTTTCCCATAAATCCACAAGCTCATCAATCAACGGCTGCAAATAAACGTCGATTGAACTACTCGGCGATTTGGGCCCTGGTAATAAAGTACTAAGAATTGTGAATTCTTTTTTCATGCATCTCCAAGGTGACAAGTTATACGGAACTAAAACTACCAGCCAAGTGTTATAGGGCCTTGCAAAACTTCCAAATGGATTAAAACTGTCATTAGCAAGTCCTAATTTGACATTTCTTGGCTCCGATATAAAATCAGGATACATCTTATCAAATTTCTTCCAAGCATCTCCATTAGTCGGATGCCTTAGTGAATCGTCATCAGTGCGTTCATCTTTATGCCACCTCATATCACGAGATGTGTGAGCAGATATGAAGAATCTTGGTAATCTTGGTTTTAGTGGAAAATAGCGCAACACCTTATTCAGAATCTCATTCTTACAAAACCTAGGCTCATTGCACACAGGACATTTGTCGAGATGCTCAAATTCACTGTAAAAAAATGCATAGTTGTTCGTACATGCGTGAATCTTCACATACACTAAACCAAGATCCTTCAAAAGCTTTTTCGAGTTATAATGATCTTCAGGGAGACTTTTATCTTCAGGGAGACTTTTATCTTCAGGGAGCATTCGGGTGATGATGTCCATCATGTGATCAAAATTCTTCTTCGTTTGACTATACTCAACTTTCATGTGCATCAATTCCACAACTGCCCCTAGAACCGAAAAATATTTTCAACTAGGGTATAATTCGCACCGAGCTTCTTTCAATGAACTTTCGTAATGTAGATCTGACTCTTCGGGTTGAGACCTAGGGGCATCCTCATAAATATCATCAGAAGCAGGGGGAAAATATCAGTTAATATCTCGACAAATTGATCATTATCACACCGATTATCTGAATCACTATCATCTCGAGGGTTCTCGTTAACTGAAGATGTCGATGCAGTAAAATTCGGTTCACCGTGATAAATCCAATTAGTGTAGTTATGTACGATCCTGTTCCGTCCTAGATGCAAATGAACATCACTCAGTGACACCCAACAACAGTTGTTACATTTACGAAAAGGACATAATATGCGTCTTGCATCACTACAGTGAGTACGTGCAAAAGCGATGAAGCTGCCAATCCTATCCAAATACTGATCAGAAGATCTATCCAACATTTGCATCAAGCCTCTGTCCATTGTGTCTGTTTCCACAAAAAAGAATCTATGTAAGTACATAATTATAATGTTTGAGACTCTATCCCATCCAAAACCCGTTTGTCCTCTTATGCTTTCGGTGATTTGGCTCTATCTCATTCGAGAGCGCACATTCTGTGTTGTATAGTTTGTGACCTACGAGGCGAAATTTAGACCGAGGAAAATTTCGGCAGCATCACCCTACAGTTCTCCAAATACACGACATAGATATTTCAAACTAATATCTAGTATGCATTCGGAGAACAGTAAGGGGATATAAACCAAATTTCCCACTATCCAAACCTAACCACATAGCCACCAAACTATACAACACATAGTTGTGCTGTCAGGACCGGTCCCAAATCCCCCGGGATTAACGTGGGACCCACCTGATCCCGTCTGACAAAAAGTGTCAGACCAGGGAAAATTCCATCTCTAGCCCTCGCCGGGGCTATCAGAGTGCGTCAGGATCGTAGGAGGAGGGGAGTGATGTCTCGTCTCTGCTACAGCCCGCATCCGCAATCAACCTGAAGGGCATTAAAACACGAAAACTGTGAGTGGACAAAATAATATTTTATTAAAACATTTTCTCATAAAGACATTTATGCCCTTCATAAATACATACGCATGCATTCAAAATTATTTATCAAACGTTCATAAAAACCTTTGTCAAACATTTACAAAACCTTTCAAGGGATCATACTCGGCCCATAAACTGTCATGACCCGTAAATCCATTTGGGTCCCCGACCGGAATCACAGTTACAAACCATAAATCAAAACATGGGAACTCAGCCCCAAATCACGTCACGTGGGTCTCAGCCCAAAACCATTTCCCAAAATATCAAATACGGGGTCTCCGCCCCAAATCACTTTCTAAATCATAAAACACAGGGTCTCCGCCCTCAAATCACTTTTTTTGTAAATCTCATACGTACTTGGACATATAACCCATCCTAGGCACTTTCAGAGAAGATTCCAACTCGGGGCACACAGCCGCTAGGGAACACATCCCCGATATAGTCACGACGACATCATATCTATCTCGTGTGCACACTACTCGGGGTCTCACTCCGAATCTTCTCCCAGGAATCTCCATCTTGGAGTCTCAATCTCTGGATCTAGTCTGAGCTCTCTCTCTGGATCTAGTCCACATATCTCTCTGGAATCTGGTTCGGGACCACAACAATATAAGTAACCACCACTCCTGGAACGGGATCCCTATGGGGATACCCACTCTGGTCTGTGGATCGTGACTTTCCAGGTCGACGTCTGGAGGAGACCATATAACGTATGGAGGGTTCAATTAATTTTCAAACTCTTTCTTTCTCAAATCACTTTTCAACTCGGTCTCATACCCGATTCATTTCTTTCTCAAATCACTTTTCAACTCGGTCTCATACCCGATTCATTTCAATAGGATTCCTCGAATCCGATTCAAATTCCTTTCACAGGCCTCGGCCTAAATCCACAGTTCAACAGGGTCTCATGCCTGAATTCTCATTTCATAAATCGAACTGGGACTCAGGCCCGATTTCACAATCAACAGGGCCCTAAGCCCGAAACCATAAACCAATAGGACCTCACGTCCGATTTCACGACTAATGGGGCCTTAAGCCCGATATCTCAACCAAATGGGTCTCAGGCCCGATATCATAAATCAACGGGGCATCAAGCCCGATAATACCACTAATTGGGCCGCAAACCCGAATCGTAAACCAACTAGGCCCCCGACCCGATCGTGTAACACAAATGGACCCTCGGTCTGATTCCTCGTCAATTCAAATGGACTCCAAGTCCGAGAATTGTAAATCAAAGGGGGTCTCATGCTCGATTTCATATTTCCAAATCCAAAATCCGTTTATTAAACCCTCATTGAAAACATGGTACGCAAAGGTACGACATAAAGCCGAAAGCCTCGAAATACGTGCAATTATGTCGATCCTAAGCTACCAAAAACAAATGCACTCATGGCATCACAACACATATATTAAAACGATTATAAAAAATTTATACATGCATCAAATTCGAAAGAAAGGTCCACTCACAGACCGTTCGAAGCCGCGCCTCGATACGCGTGCCATAATTGTCTCCCGGGTCAAACGTTGCCTTCGGGATTCCCAAACCTGTCCAAATCGTAATAGAACATTACTAATAGCCTCATTAACCTCCCATTCAAGTCCCGCAAGACACCCCCAAACTTTGAGATATTTATAAGAAGGCCTTCGAACTTTTCATAGCTCATAAGACATATTTTCTAACTTCTTATGAAGTAATTTATTGAGAATATAATTTGCAGAAAGCAAAGCTTCTCCCCAAAAATTATGGGTAGCTCCATAACTTATCAACATAGCATTTATCATTTCTTTTAATGTTCGGTTTTTGCGTTCAGCAATACCATTTTGTTGAGGTGAATAAGGAGCAGTGGTTTGGTGAATAATCCCATGTTGAGCACAAAACTCTGCAATTGGTGTAACATATTCACCTCCCCTATCGCTTCTTAAAACCTTAATCTTTCTGCTAAGTTGATTCTCAACTTCATTCTTATAATGTTGAAACATTACTAAGGCTTCATCTTTGCTTCTAAGCAAATAAACATAGCAATATCTTGTGCAATCATCGATAAAAGTAATGAAATACTTTTTACCACCTCTAGTTTGCGCATACTTTAAATCACATATATCACTGTGAATTAATTCTAGAGGTTCTGTACTCCTTTCTAAAGAATGAAAAGATGTTCTCGTTTGTTTGGCTTCAACACAAGTTTCACACTTGTGATTTGCATCAATATTAAAGTTAGGTAGTAAATCCATGTTAACTAATCGACGCATAGTATCATAATTAACATGTCCTAATCTACCATGCCAAACATTTGGGGACTCAATAATATAAGCAGAACGAACTGTGTTATGATTATTACTAGAAGGTACAATAGTCATTACATTCATCTTGAAAAGACCATTATTCAGGTACCCTTTCCCCACATCCATCCCACTCTTAGTAAGTACAAATTTATCAGTCTCAAAGACCAATCTGAAACAATTCTTACTTAACAGAGAACCAGAAACCAGGTTCTTCTAGATGTCAGGCACATATAGCACTTCATTCAAAGTTAGCTCCTTCCCAGAATTCATCTTGAGGATCACCTTTCCTTAACCTTCAACCTTGGAAGCAGGCGAATTTCCCATAAATAGTTTCTCCCCTTGGATAACTTCATGATAGGTTGTGAACATCTTCCTATCTGAGCAGATGTGGCATGTATCTCCAGTGTCTATCCACCATTCCTTGATATTGCTTACCAAGTTCACTTCAAAGATCACAGCCGAGAGATTGAACTCAGATAAATCCTTTGAGATCTTATCATCTTCGGTTAGGTGTACTTCTATGGTATTGCCCTTAGCCTTTTTAGAACTACAATCTGCCACCCTATGTCCAGGCTTGTTGCACTTAAAGCATTTGCCTTTGAAATCTCCAATTTTCTTTGAGTTCCATTGACTAGAGCTTTCTCCATGCTTCCTTTTGTTCTTGTTCTTTGGCCTATCTTCCACAACGTGTGCCTTAGCCACCATGAAATTTCCAGTGGTTTTCTTTTTAGAACCACGGTTGTCTTCCTCAATTCTCAGCCTCACAATCCAATCCCCAAGTCCCATCTCTTTGTGCTTATGCTTGAGATAATTCTTGAAGTCTTTCCAAGAAGGTGGCAATTTTTCAATTACAGCAGCCACTTGGAAAGTCTCATTTAGAACCATATTCTCCGCCTCAATCTCATGGAGAATAAGTTGGAGTTCTTGGACTTGATTGATAACCGTCTTGGAGTCTACCATCATGTAGTCAAGAAACCGACCGACCACGAAATTCTTCATGCCAGCATCTTCAGTCTTGTATTTCTTGTCAAGTGACTCCCACAGGGCCTTAGCTGTTTTGATTGGACTATATACTTTGTATAGAGAATTTTCCAATCCATTGAGGATATAGTTCTTGCATAGGAAGTCTGAATGATGCCACGCATCTGCAGCAGCCACTGCTTTTGTAGTAGAACCAGTTGTAGGAGCATCTTCCTTCAAGAACTTGACCAAATTAAGAGTGGTCAAATAGAACAACATCTTTTGTTGCCACCTCTTAAATTCCGTTCCATTGAACTTTTCTAGTTTCTCTCCGTGAGAAGAGGAAGTAGAGATCACCACAGGTAGGGCATGAGCCACACGATTTCCCTTATCATTACTAGTACCATCATTACTAGTAACATCATCACTAGTATTACTAGTCATCATTTTTCCTTCAGTAAAGAGGAAAGACGCACAATTTAATATAAATAAAATAACATTTTTAAGTACTAAAACAAATTTAAATATTCTCAAACTCAAATATAGCAATTACCAAAAAGAAACATCTATCGTCTTAAGAATGTTGGTAAAAATATTGATAATTGCTATATTTACATAAAAATGAAAATAAAACGAAAACATTATATTCAAAATGAAATACACAGGAAATCAAAGTTAGAGACACTTTACAGGTGATCGAATCTAGAACTTGGTTCTATTTCCTTAAGACGAAATTGCCTCCTCACCGGTGCTCAAGGATTTTACTTGGCAAACGTCTCCCAGGATACAACGATCGGCTTCTTGTGGAAGCAACACTTCAATCCACAAAAATAGCGAACTCAAACTGTGTTTAAACTCTCTCTTGAAATATTCTAAAACTATACATTTTTCTAGACCTAATATTCAATCTCTACAAATGTATTGAATGATTGAATATTTGTTTTTGAATGAATGAAATGAATTGTGGGCAACTCTATTTATAGATGTATTAACATCTCTTCATAAGAGACACATCTATTAATAAGAGATACAACTATTAAAGAAAATATACATCTTTTAATAAGGAACACATCTCTTTATAAGAGACATATCTCTTAATAAAAAAACACATGTTTTAATAAAAGACACATCCTTTTGAATAAGAGATATTGTATGTAGTCATTTTCTTTTTAAATTTCCATTCACATCATTAGAATTTAAATATAAATATTTAATTTTCTAACAGACTTCTCTTAGTATTAGTGTAGATGTCTACTGGATGTTGAAGTTGGATTCAAGGCTTTGGGCTAGAAGCCACTCGGTATGTCACATTCCATCCCTAGCTAGATGAGCTGACATGAAAGCACTAAATGGTCTAAGTTGCTTCGAGGTAGGCATGCCATAAGGGATCATGGCATAAGCGAGACACTAGATCATTAATTTTTTTCTTATATTTTTTTTTCTTATTAGATCCAATATTCAAACCGTTGTTTGGGAAACTGTCTAAGTAGTGCCTAGGTGCTAAGTGGAGTGTCACCGACTCGATTTCAATGTAAGCGGTGGAAAAAGGCAGATAAGATTAATATGCGGGAAAGATAAATGTTTATAATATTTTTACATTTGTAATATGCAAAAACAATTCATGTTTCCATTATTTTGTTTTTTTATGCGAAAAAACCAAGTAATAGAACTCGAACAAATTATCGGTTTAACATCTATTCCATACATCAAGTGATACTTCAATTTTGTTTCGCTCTTCTTGACACGACCCACCCTGGATATGCCTTGATAGCCGTGCCAAGTCTAACTCCTATCTGACAACTAATTCAAGGTTACAAAAATACCCCCTAACGACCTTAAATCCTATTATAAGAAACTGTTAGACAAGATATATGTACCCAAACAAGATTCGTCCTCCAAGGGTCACTTCCCATACCTACTCACTGACCTCGACGAAAAGGTATAACCTTGTTTCACAACTCGGACCTCATTCCTTAACCACAATATTAAACATATTGTATGATATCTTGATGGATAACTTAATAACTTGTCATTCTCGACTCGTTTAGAATCTTAACCTGGTATCCCGACTAGTTTAGAGTCCCAATCCAATATCATGGCTCAACCCGAGCCCTAGTTTGATATCTCAGGTCAACTCGAGCCCTAATCAGTTATGCTATCTCAATCTGAGCCCTAATTCCATATCCTAGCTCAACCTGAGCCCTAATTCAATATCCCAACTCAACTCGAACCCTAATCTGATATCCTAACTCCACCCCATCCCTAATACACTAACCCAGCTCAACTTGAGCCCTAATCTGATATGCTGACTTGTCTAGACCCCTAAACTAGTCGACCCTTACGATGTCCGAACCTAGTGGTAGTTTATAGTCATTCCGAAGTAGTACTCGTTTTCGGATACCACGCTACATTTGAGAACCTGCCCTCAAGATCTAACATTATAACACTAGTTTATACTTGTTTTGGAGTTCTTGCCTTCCTAAGAGATTAATATACTAATTTCCAAGTATCAAACGTATCTAGGCCCTAGCTCTAGCTGGTGGCATCGACTAGGATTCTATTATCATCTTACAGGAGAATCCAACCAAAAATTTGCAAGCAACATCAGCGAGCATTCTATTCACATTAAAAATATTCTATAATCAAACTTCTAATTCCAAATAATAAATATATGGTACGAGATCAACACACACCATGTCGGGGAGAGATCACCTAACCAAGTGCACGGTTATATGTATTTCTTGGAACGTTACCCTAGAAGTCTATATGAACTCTAGCTTGGTCTATATAGCTCATCAGACTTCCATTGGCATGATGCCTCACAAACAAGTAATTAGTATTAAAACATGACCAATTAAATCAATATAATCAACACCCTAGCTCTTGAAAAGCTTAAATTCCTTATCAATAATTAAAGCAACATAGGACGTCTAGAAATAACATTAAACAAGCTCCGATGGACTCCAAACCCCTACTATCAAATCCAGAACATCAAAAACCTTAAACGCCTGACTCGCCGGAGGCCATGGGAGGCCTTCACGCGCCCTCATGTGCCACCCCTCATTTCAGCCCCTCTTGATTGTCACTGTAGGGCGCTACACTCGCCTGACCTAATGCTAGCCACCCTCACTGGCGCCTGATCTGAATCGTCCATTGTTGACCAAACTTAAGCTTTCTGTAACTGACTCAATACGTAACCAAAAATCACAATCTAATAGCCTATAATCATCTACTCAACGAGAGTAACGCAAATATGAGGTCTAAAAGTAGAACCTCTACTAGTGGCTGCCGAAAAATGGTTCAAAAGCTGCAGGAACCCAATCCTTCTCGCCTTTGTCCTACCGTCTACGTGGATTTTTTAAGCCTACGGTTGTGCTCAAATGAACAAGCTAGGCGAAGATGATTGTGGTCATGTGGTGGCCTAGGTCACCGTCGAACCACGGTCCTATTTTGGGCCTTTGCACCATCATCGGACATGCCAAAAAGAGAGGGGGGGGAGAGAGAGAAATAGAGAGAAAATCCCCTTTCACCAATAAGGAGAGGAGATATAGTCTCTTTTTAACAATTAAGCTTTTCTTGAATTACCAATACGTCCTAATCGCTCTAGACTCGTAATTTTCTCGTTCGAACTCCGACTTCTGCGTGCCACCAATCTATGAGCTCGTAAATGAGCTCGTAAGCTCGACACTTAAACAACGATGCAAGGAAAATGTGCAAAAGCACCTCCATGAAAAAGTTGACTAACTAACCCTTTCAAAATCGAGGGTAAAATCATCCTTTTGTAGAAAAATTCCCAAATAAATCTTAATTTTAATCCGGTTTGTTACAATCTTCCCCCATAAAATAAATTTCTTCCATGAAATTTGCATATGCAGGTCAAAATCTAACTGCCTACGACCTGTCGAGCGCTCTTGCGGCACTACTGACACGATTCCAAATGACAGACCATTATACATTGTGTTTGGGGTTTTACTTGTAGGTTTGAGAGTAGCTCGACGGTAAGTCAATCTTTTGATGAGGTGACAAACCCGGTAGGTCCTCTAGAATACCATCCATAAATCAACATGCAATTGGTATATTCGCTACCCCCAACAACGTATCTTGAGTCCTCTACCCATACTTGACAACCCCAAATCGTAAGGCTTGCCATAATCATAACACCAATTGGGGTATTAATACCCTTGTCCCAACTGATCACTGAAGTCTCTCGATCAGCTGAAAGTGCAATGCCTCAAGGAAAAAATGAGTGAATGGCCTTAGGATTTAGCAAAACTTGTGCAACAAGGCCAAAAATAAAATTTTACATGGTCTCACCTCCAGTGTAGCTCGAGCCGTCTGTTGAGTAACTGAAAACATACGGGCATGTCGGCTTGAGGATCGACCACCTCCTTCTTATCTACCACTAGCCCTACCGACCACATCAACACAAGTCTGACTCTTTCTGGGTGCACTAGATGACATTATTACCCTCTGACTCTACTCTCCAAAATCCTGGCCTATGCTACCTAGTCGATAGAGGAAATCCCTTCAGATATGTCCAGGCTCCCTATAGTGATAATAAATGGCCATACCAAACTTTGCAAGTTGGCAACTCTACCCACCTGGCGGCTAACTTGAAACCTCACTAGACTAGGTTGAGAACTGGGAGATAGACTCAAAACCTCGAGAGGTTCCCTATATAGCTCCACCCAAACCTGAATGTTTATTTACTAAAAGATCCAGAGTTGTAGTTACCCCTATTTAGGGTTCTCGAAGCTGATGGTCATGAAGATAAATACTCCTGACGTCGATTAGAACATCTAGACTGATATAGAACTGGAAACTCAGCCCAATATTGGTGGCAACATCTAACAAGCCCATGAAAGAAAAAAATGACCATGCTATCACTAAAATTATAATCTCATCTCTCAAACCTAGCTCGAAGCCTCGACACTTTCTTATATCATTTGCCACCAATGCCGATGCGAACCGAGACAAATCCAGTAATCTTGGCTCATACTAAGCAACTGTCATGTCCCCTGCTGAAACCGTAGAAACTACACCTTTTTAGTATTCTAGTAGGAATGAGGATAAAATCTAACTCAAAAGATGCTCCCAGAAAGCCTCCTAGTTAATTACACGGATGTCCCAATATGTCATCCTTAGTCCGTGGCACCACCGGTATGCAAAACTAGCCAACAATAATGTAGCTAAGCGCACCATATCCTCTGAAGGTATCACATCACATCGAACACTCCCTCTAGCTGGGGAATCCACTCATCTATCTTGTTCAGGTTCCCTTGGCTAGCAAAAACTGTGACTTCAGGCCTCTGAGCTTGCTCTATAACCGAGCCCTCAGGAGTCCTTATCCCTTAGAGCGCAATATCCAGTTCTCGACCCAAATAATTCAAGGATTGTCTCATGTCTGAATTCAATCCGGTTTCTCGTGTATCTCTCGTACATTACTCGATTTCCATTTCAAACCGACTTGGAGGTACAGTGTGAGTGAACAAACGTAATGAACAGTGCATGCATGCATAATCATTAGTATCAAATCATAAACACCTGAATTTCAGTTAAAATAAAGTCATATATCATGGGACCCACGAAAAATCATGCAATGCATATAAAATACATGTGGCCCACATTTCCTTACAATTCTCATTTATTAAACAATCTGAAAAACCTAAACACAAATATCAGTAATCAGATACAACACATCCTCGACCTACTAGAAAGTCTCGTGAATGGCAACTCTGGCTTCATCTGAGGCATACCTCCAAGAACGAGTCAACATATAGGAGGTATTCCTCAGAAGTACTCAACATCTGGGCTCATTTATTATCTACCTTAGGGAACGAGTCACCTCAGGATTTACTTACATCCAGGTACCTTTAGGATCTTGCAAAGTACCTACATCTGAATAGGCTCGGGATCTGCGGAGCCGAGCTCTAATGACGTCTGAAGCACATCTCCGGGATCTATGACATTTGAGAGGCCATCCCAAGATCTATCTATGATGTCTGTAAGATGTCTAAACAATATCCCCAGCCTCAGGATATGTGGAGTCGAACTCCAACGATGTCTAAGAGCTAATCAAATCTCATGAAGATGGGCAACCGTGTAAAATAGTTTATAAAATCAAGCAAAACTTGCTTTTACATAAGACTCAAAACCAAGTCAAAATTTTGATTCCATGGGCTAAGCCCAAAATCTTATTTCCACAAAAATTCGCAAAACATGCATCCATAAAATTTTATCCCAAATAATCATGCTAAAAACCGTAAATCATTAAACAACAACGAATGACATTTAGAATAATTGTTCAAACCATTTCAATTCATTTAATATGATAAAAACATTTAAAAAGGATGTCCACTCACAGTAAGTTCCACAGTCATAATCGGAGATGTACCTTCTATTGAAACGGAACAACGTTGCCTTGTTATCTTTAATACCAATTGAGAGGACTCGCCTAGGAAACGCTTTGATAACTGTGCTTAACACAAGAAAGTGTCAAACAAGGATATGTAACAAAACAAGGTTTGTCATCCAAGGGTCACCACCCACACTAACCTTCTAACCCCAACAAAAAGGTATAACCCTGTTTCGTAACTTGGACCTTGATCGTTAACCACAATATTAACCATAATGTTTGATATCTTGACTGATAATCCAATATCCCGTCACTCTTTACTCATCTAGAGTCTCAATTTGATATCTCGACTTAACCCAAACTATAATTCGATATACATGTTCAAACCGAGCCCTAGTCCGATATCCTCGCTCAATCTGAGCCCTAATTCAATATCTTAGCTCAACGCGACCTTTAATCTGATATCTCAGTTGAATCTTAGCCCTAATCCTATAACACAGCTCAACCTGAGCCTTAATCCGATATCCCGGCTCAACTTGAGCTCTAATTCGATACCCCAGCTCATCTATAATCCTAAACTAGTGCTCTTCATATCTTGTATCTCAGAATCGGCCATCAAGATGTCCAAACCTAGTTGTGGTTTATATTCATTCTAAAATTGTACTCGTACACCTATACCACGCGACATGTTAGAATCTACCATCAAGATTTAACACTATATTACTAGTTTATACTTGTTTCAGAGTTCTTACCTACCTTAGAGATTAATATACTAATTTCCAAGATATCAAACGTATCCAAACCCTAGATCTAGCGCATGGCATCGATTATGATTATATCATCACCTTACACGAGCATCTAACCAAAAACTCCCAAGCAACGTATTCATGCATTCAACTCACATTAAAAATATCATATAATCAAACATTTAATTACAAATAATAAGTTTATTTTACAAGATCAACTCACACCATGTTAGAAAGAACTCATCTGAATAAGTACACTATTACACGTATTTCTAGGTAATTAACCCAGGGTGTAAGGATCCGTCCCGAATTCACAGATAATTAAGGATTAATGATGGATTATCGAGAAGTAATTGAGGACTAATCGAGAATTAGCATACGATCAGGGAAAAATGATGATTTTACCCCTAGAAAGGGCAAAAAAGTTAACTTTTGACCTAGGAGGTCAAATGCGCGTTGACCAAGGACCGTTACATAGATCGAACGATATGAGTTCGTAGATAGGCGACACATCAAAATCGGACATCATACGTGAAAGTTACGAATCACAGAAGGTCTTAGGAACTATTCACGGCTGTATGGGTTTTAAATTGTTATCTTTGGTGGCCTCAAAATATCAGGTTGGGACCATAGGATGAGTGACACTTGTCACCCACCCTATGGCCCATTCTTATACATACATACATACAACAACATCATCGTCATTCATTCACCTTCTTCATCTTTCATACTCGTACGCACCCCAAACCATTATCTTCATCATCCCATCTTCTTCCTTGAGACCAAAGAGAGATAGAGAGGACGCGAGGGAGGATGGGAGACGGAAGCAGGATGGCGGGAGCGTCGTGGACGACGGAGGCACTGTGAAATAAAGGTAACATGTATGTCCTTTGAATGTTGGGTTTCGGATTTTGATGGTTTTAATTGATTCTAAGCCCATGGTTATGTTCTTGGAGCTCATACGAGCTTGTAGGTGTAAGAATGGAAGGTTTTGGACGACGGGAGTGACTGGAACATCGATTCAAAGTTTGGCCCAAATTTTGGGAAGCCATATCTTCAAAACCAGGTATTTTCATGAATTTCTAGGTTACGGTTTGGATTCCTTGCCTTGAATAGCATGATTTCCATATATAGAACGTAGAATTTGGTTGAGAAATGAAGAAGTTATGAAGGTTTGTAAAATTGGACAAAACTGGCCGATTCCGGCCACCAGCGGTGCTCCGGTGATCGTTGACCGGTTGACGTCATCATTGACTTTGTTGACATCAGACTATTGACTGGCTGACGTCAGTGTTGACTTTGCTAACGTCAGACCATTGACTTTGCCGTTGACCGGCTGAGGTCAACGTTGACTTTGTTGATGTTAGACCGTTGACTTTGACCTGTTGACCATTGACTCATGAATGATGACATCAGCATTGACTTTGCTGATGTCAGCATTGACTTTGCTGATGTCAGCATTGATCGTTAACTAACGTTGATTGAAACTTTGACCCGCGTGGGCATAAATTTTGAGGTTAACCGATCTTGTCTGAAAGGTTTCGACGATCTGAATCCAATGGTGGTAGTTTCTAGTCGATCAGAGTTTCTTTGATAGGTCATTTAGTGGTTTTTAGTCTCGAGAAGCGTGTTTGGGACACGTTGACTGTTCCGGGATGTGTGAGGGTCTTTTATATGGACTTGTATAGATGGTTAGTGACCTTTGAGTATGATTTAGACAGGTCCGGACATTCCGGAGAGTATGAATTAGCCCCGAAGTGGCTTACGGCGCTAGTTCCAAGCGCGCAGCATGGACGGTCCGTGAATGGACATTTTTTAATAAATATGATGCATGCATAAATGTTTTATATGTTTTATGATTATGATTTGAGATGCATTGATTGCATGATGTTTTGAATATGATTGGGCATTTTTGTAGAAAATGCTGTTATATTGCACGTATTTCGAGATTTATATTTTATATGATATTTTGGCTTAGGTCGAGTTTTATACGTGTATGTGGTTTATGAGGTTTTGAATTATTTCATGGAGATGCGGGAAACTATTATTTGGGCATGAGTTCTAGTTGGATGTTGACTTTGACGTAGATGATAGTCAAAGGGATTTGGAAATTGATTTGAATAACGAAATGGTTTTTGGAATTGGAAATATCTTTCGGGAGTATGACCTAGTTGATTTATGGTTTGACTTAGAGTATAGTCAAACGTAAGATATATCGGGCTATGACCTAGTTATGAGATTTATGAAAGATATTTCGGGCATGAGACCCAGTTGTTGATTTGATAGGATTCGAGAAATCCTGGGTTTATGAAGTGTTGATAGACACTATTTTCATACTTGTGACCCATTTAATGATATTTCGGGCTTGTGACCATATTGATGATATTCGGGCTTGTATCTTTATTGATGATGATATGATTTTGAGTATAAAGACTAGAATTTTATTAGAAGGCCTCCGGTTGTGAATATATTTCCCTGGAGAGCACTCTGGAGATAATGCTCGCCTCCGAGGTACTGAGAGATCACGATGCGGCTGTTGTCGAACAGCTAGAGAGGTAGCAACCGAGGGAGGCTCGACTAAATAGTGCGGTATATGAGATCAATCAATGATATATTCACGACGATCTGGTGATTTTCGGCCGGTGATGTGTTCACGGTGACATGCTCAGGATCAGAGTAGTCCTTGAGCCTATGGGCATGCGTTGTTAGGATTGGAATTGTGACTGATGATATTGATGATGATGATAGGCTGAGATTCGACATGGTATTATGTTTGGGCTGAGATCCCACGTGATTTGGTTTTGGGCTAAGACCCTATATGATTTGGTTTTTGGGTTGAGTCCTTACTGAGGAAATGGTTTCGATTGAGAAGCATTTTTTCACTATGTTTTGTTTTGAAAAGCAATACGACTTTTTTTTTAGAAATTATTTGAAATAATTTGTTTTCTAATGCATGCATGCTTTTACATGAAGGGTATAAATGTATTTTTGATAAACTATTTTTATAATTGATTGTTTTTTCCACTCACAACTTTTAATCTTTTGATACCTTTCAGGTTGACTCGGATGCGCGCTGTAGCAGAGATCGAGACATTACATGCCGCTACAGATCCTTGCGTACTCTGGATAACCCTGAGCCGATTACCGTTTTATCCCTTGTCTGGCATATGGTGTCAGATGGAAGCAGCCACATCCCACTATAATCTAGCGGGATTGGGATGGGTCTTATCTTAGGGAGTCTTCACAAACTGCAGCTTGATCCATGTGACTCATCAGATTTCCATTAACATAAAGCCTCATAAACAAGTATTTAGTATTAAAACATGATCAATTAAATCAATATAATCAAGACGCTAACTCTTGAAAGCTTAAGTTCCTAATCAACAATTAAAGCAAATTAAGATGTCTAGAACTAAAACTAACCAAACTCTGATGGACTCCAAATCCCTACAATCTGATCTGGAACGTCAAATGCCTTAACATCCCCAGTCGCCCGAGTCGTGGGAGGCCTTCACGTGCCCCTATACGCTACCCCTCTCCTCAGTCCCTCATGGTCGCGACTACAAGGCGTTACTTGCCCTTAGCCTCGCACTAGCCACCCTCGCCGGCGCCTGACCCGAATTAGCCATTGTTGGCCAAAATCAAACTTTCTGCGACTCCCTCAACACTCTACCAAAAATTACGATCTAATAGCCTAGAATCATCTACAAAATGAGCAGAATGCAAATATGAGGTTTAAGGGTTCAACCTTTACCTGTGGCGGCTGGAAAACTATTCGTAAGCTGCGGGAACCCATTCCTTCTCATTGTCGTCCTGCCGTCTACAGGGGTTTCGAAGCCCATGGTTAGCATGGTTGTGCTCACACGAACAATTCAAAGATGACGGTTCTCATGCAGTCACCTGGGTCGCTGTAGAACGGTGGCTTCGGTCTAGTTCCTTACACCACCATCACACAGGGCCAGAAAGAGAGGAGAGAGAAAAAAACCCCCTTAACTAATTGGGAGAGGAGGGAGATTGTCTCTTTTTATCAATTAAACTTTACTAAATGACCAGTATGCCTCGATCGTTCTATGCTTGTAATTTTCTCGTTCGAACTCTGATTTTTGTGTGCTACCTATCTACGAGGTCGTAAGCTTGAGACCTATGCAATGGTCCAATGAAAACGTCTAAAAGTGTGTCTATGAAAATGTTGACTAATGAACCCTTTTGAAACTGAGCGTAAAATGTTTCTTTTCCACAAGAAGTCCCAAATAAACCTTAATATTCGGTCTGGGTCATTACACTTGAATACCTAATGATGAGAGTATCTTGAATATCTTCAAATTTAACATATTTAGGCTCTGTTTGGTATTGATTTAAACAAAACAAAAAGCTGTTTTCTTTGAAAGTGAAGTGGTACAAAAGTGTTTGATGAAACAAAAAAACCTTGCTTTTTTAAAAATTCAATCAAATTTTAGCAGCAAATTTTTAAAGTATCATATAGGTTGCTTTTGAAAGCTGTTTTCACAAAAGTTGATGTAAGATTTCCGTAAACATTTCCTTCCTCTGTCACCCCACCTCCACTCCTATACCACCAGCTACTTCCTCCTATTTTCCTATTTCCCAATATCTTTACCACTACTACCCCTCTTTCACTTGCCCCCATGTCTTCTTTTACCACGCTTTTTTCCCCAACCACCCTCACTTCCAACACCACCACCCCCTCTTTCACCCACCTCCACCACCTATTTTCCTTATCCTCCCCTTTATCCCACCAACACCTCTATTGTCGCCACGAACATGCACTACTGCTGCCACGACCATGCACCACCGCCACCTCCACCACTACCACCACCTCTTTACCTTTACCTCCACATCTACCATATATTCCTCTGCTACAACTACCACTGCCAATGTTGTTGCCACCCACTTGACTACCACAAATACCTCTATCTCCACAACCACCTCGTCCACTCCTTCCACCACCACAACCTCTTCTACCTATACTCCACCATCATTGCTGCATCCTCGGTCACCTCGACTTCCTCCACATACATTTCCAAGCCATCTATGTCTATCTCCATTCAACAAATTTACACTAAAAATTACCAAACATTTTGGCATTACTTTTCATATTCACACTACTTAAAAATAAGTTGAATTAAAAAAATAAAACAAAAGCAACTTAAAAAAAAATACTTCAATACCAAACGGGCGCTTAACTTAGTGGACTGCAACATACAAACAACAGAAGGGAGAAGAGGATATTACTAAGAGTGATGCTATGGACACCAACTAAAATCCCAAATTTTACTTACCAACTGATGTGTCACTTCCGCTTCATCAAATTATTTTGACTAAATATTTTCTTTTCTACTCTAACAAAACAAAAACACTCTTTTTATTTTATCGAAGAAGGTGGCTGGCTACCACTGTGACCACCGTTTCCCACCTCAACAACATCTCTCCCTATAAACTAAAACCCCAGAAATCTATCCATAGCAGTTTCAGTATATAATAGTCTTCATCCCCTTTGGCTTTCTCAAAGGATCAGATCACCCATATACCTCAACCCTCACGACCCTTCCAACACCATTGCAAGAGGCCGACACCAGTGGGAAAAGGTATTGGTGATCAGCTGAGCCTCATATTTCATACATCTCAAATTTCAAAGTTTATCAATACCTTTCAGCTCTTTGTTTTATATGAATATGGGAATCCCGGTAAGGGAGATGTGATTAGATGTCAGGACCGGCCCCAAATCCCCTGAGATTAACGTGAAACCCGCTAGATCCCGTCTGACATGAAGTGTCAGACAAGGGAAAATTCCATCTATAGCCCTCGCCGGGGCTGTTAGAGTGCGTCAGGATCGTAGGAGGAGGGGAGTGATGTCTAGTCTCTGCTACAGCCCGCATCCGCGTCCAACCTGAAGGGCATTAAAACACAAAAACTGTGAGTGGACAAAAATAATATTTTATTTAAAACATTTTCATACAAAGACCTTTATGCCCTTCATAAAAGCATATGCATGCATTCAAAAATCATTTATCAAACATATCAAAATCTTTCAAGGGTTCATGCCCGGCCCCATAAACCGTCATGACCCGTAAATCCAATTCGGTCCTTGACCCGAAGTCACAATTCAAAACCATCAACTATCACAGGTGGGGACTCAACCCAAATCAACATACGTGGGTCTCAACCCAAAACCGTTCTCAGTGAAATATAAAGCATAGAATACAGGGTCTCCGCCGCAAACCATTTCTAAAACATCATATACGGGGTTTCCGCCCCAAATCACTTTCTAAATCATAAAACCTCATACGTATAAACATACGTATAACCCATCCGCGACACTTCCGAGAAGATGCCAACTCGGGGCACACAGCCCCTAGGGAACACATCCCCGGTAAATGTTACGATATCATATCAATACTAGTGTGCACACTACTCGGGGTCTCACTCCGAGTCTTCTCCAAGGAATCTCCATCTGGGAGGCTCAATCACTGGATCTAGTCCGAGCTCTCTCTCTGGATCTAGTCCACACATCTCTCCGGAATCTGGTCCGGGCCCACATCATAATAAGGAACCACTACTCCTGGAACGGGATCCCTATGGGGATACCCACTCTGGTCTGTGGATCGTGACTCTCCAGGTCGACGCTGGAGGAGACCATATAATCAAATGGAGTGTTCATTCACTTTTTCAAATACTCTTTTCTTTCTTTCTCAAATCACATTTCTCAATTGGGTCTAATACCTGATTCATCTCTATAGGATTCCTCAAATCCGATTCAAATCACTTTCACAGGCCTCGGCCTAAATCCTTAGTTCAACTGGGTCTCATGCCCGAATACTGATTTCACAAATCGAACTAGGACTCAAGCCCGATGTTACAATCAACTGGGCCCTAGGCCCGAAACCATTACTCAACAGGACCTCACGTCCGATTTCACAACCAACGGGGCCTTAAGCCCGAAATCTCAACTAAATGGGTCTCAGGACCGATATCATAAATCAACGGGGCATCAAGCCTGATAGTACCACTAACTGGGACTCAAACCCAAATCGTAAATCAAATGGACCCTTGGTCCGATCGTATAGCTCAAATGGACCCTAGGACCGATTCCTCGTCAAATCAAATGGACTCCAAGTCTGAGAGTTCGTAAATCAAATGGGTCTCGTGCCCGATTTCATATTTGCAAATCCAAAATCCATTCATTAAACCCTCGTTGAAAACATGGTACGCAAAGGTACGACATAAAGCCGAAAACCTGGAAAAACGTGCAAATATGTCGATCCTAAGCTACCACAATCAAATGCACCCAAGGCATCACAAAATATATTCTACAACAATTAGAAAAGATTTATGCATGCATCAAATTCGAAAGAAAGGTCCACTCACAAACCGTCCAAAGCCGCGCCTCGATACGCGTGCCATAACTGTCTCCCGGGTCAAACATCGCCTCCGGGATTCCCGAACCTTTCCAAATTCATTTAGAGGGTTACTAACTACTTAAATAACCCCTCACTAATGTACCGTAATTTTCCCGATTTTATAACTATTTTTAAAACCGAACCTAAACCTTCGGACAGCCCTAAACCTATCGAAACGATGTCCGATTGACACGAAACCAGTCCCAAAATGTTCGTTACATCGAATATATGATTTCGTATGTTGGAACCATTCCCTAATTCCTCCTCACGCGCTCGCACGAGCCCCTGGACTGGCCTGCGTGTGGGCCCACGCGCCGGCTACTGTGGATCATCCCTGTCCCTGCGATGGCCGGTTCAGATCGGCGTGACCGGTTCAGACCGGCGTGACCGATTCAACTCATTTCCTCCCTCAATTTTCGTCTGTTTGCCTCCATTTCAATTCTAAAATTCCTCTTTTCTCAATTCCTATCTAACCCAATCCCTAAACCTAAGAAAAACCGTCCAAAATCTATGGTTCAAGTTTGAACCTCATGGTTCATTTTTTCGAAAACCTTCCATGGCTTCCACAGCCGCCCAACCACCATACAAACCTTCTTAAAACTCCCTAAGCAACCTATTTAAATCAACCAAACCATCCAAATTGTCCCATAATGATTAAATCGATAAAACATGGAAAAAAACTCAAACCGAGTACCTTCTCGGTCCATGGCCGCCGTCCACGGTGGTGTCGCCTCCCACCTGCCACCGTCGTCAATCTTCACTCCTCGAATGTCGTAATCGAGCGTGCCACCCGTCTATGAACTCGTGACGTCACGAACTACGTCACAGTCAATGGCCAAAGTCCATTTGATCGCCTGAATGAAAAGTCAGCGATTTGCTCATTCCAGAGGCAAAATCGTCATTTCGCCCGAACGTCCGCTAATTCTCTTCTAATCTCTGATTTGCCTCGCTAATTCGTAATTAATCCTTAATTAATTCCGTTAATTTGGGACGGGTCATCACAATCTTCCCCCCTTAAAGAATTTCGTCCTCGAAATTCAAATTGACCCGATTCCAGAACCAAACTGTGGAATCCAACCATATTCCTCGAAACGGATCGTTGCACCCACACGAGAATACTCGTGTAGCAGTACACGTCCAACACACAAGTCGTACTCATCAGTCCTGTCCTTGATACGTATCGTCATCGGAGTCGCCAAAGCTCCAATTCATTTTCGACATCTACACGTCTCCTCATATGTCTCACTCGAGACAGAACATCGACACTCGTCGTTCTCGCCTGTCACTCACTTAGACAGGTAAGCAATACCAAGGTGATATCTAAATGGCTTTTTAGTCTAACATTCTGACACGCTCCATCCTTTAGTCGTCAGACTGAAACGCATCCCCACTAAGGGCTATCACATCCAAGCTGGCATCCTGTTCAGCATCCAATCTGACAACATTCTGTAGATCCTGCATCACATTGGCACGAATCCCAACCCACAGGTCATCCTCAGACCTATGTCCAAACTGATTCTAACAGCTCGTATGAGTCAACTCTCTCAATTTCCTTTTCCCCAAAACTGACTCTTCTTAGAGTCCCAACAATCTACACATATCCGAACTCATCGGATACCTATCAACTCGTTACCACGATATGTCACGCCTTTGTGACCAGCCGACAACTCCTAGCTCCACTGCGCTTCACTGCGCTACTCTGATCTCAACTCGGTCTCAAGTCCTCGCATCACATCTCGCATCACTCAGCGATACCGCTTGTTATCCAGACTCACCTCGAGTCTCCAAACTGTCACTTATCAGATCCATTCCGATCGCTACTTCCGCCCATCTAGGACTTTATCCAAACTACAACGTACTCGTACTCTCGGGCACTCTCAACCCGACATACCAAATGACCGTAGTCAATGGCATTGTCCAAGGTGCACAACACACCGGTGCACCCACATCACCTCAACATCGGGGTGCCGCCGACCTACACAAGGACTGCTCTCTGGCAACGTCAAACCACAAACTATCGTCCGCACTCCAACCATGGTCCGGACCCCAACCGTTCGTCACCAGACGAACATCAGTCCAACACCCCGGACACTCACTCGTCACATCCTGTGACACTAAATACCATCTACTCGTCAAGTCAATCAAATTGACCCACAGCCTAGGTGTTCGGTTCATACATCTTCTTGGACTCCTAGCTGTCACAACATTCCTCATCGTCCTACCCATGAACGAATCCAAGAAGGTGACATCCATGTTCATTCCATGTCATCCTTTTACACTCAGTACCGCCTACCAGGGAGTCACACTCGATGACCTTGGAATATCTATCTCCAAAGCGGAATCAATTACTCTTCTCAACATCCCAAACACAACTTCTCTTGATTCCGATGTTCCAATCACTGAGTTCACTCATCACCCGAACTTACTAATGCTCTATAGGCAAACAAGTGCCATGTCCTCACTCAGGAGGTATGGTCAACCGTAGTCAACCAAAACTAATCTGTAATGGACTCTCAAGTCCTCAACTCAACCGGACACCATCCACGCGTCCGTAACTCACTTTTCACTTCCATACTTCTGAGTACATCCTCGCGACTCAATCTCGTATCACTGGGGGAACTAGTCTCCATTACTGGGGAAACTGATCTCCAACACCAGGGAAACTGGTCTCCATCACTGAGGAAACTGGTCTCTACCACTGGGAAACTGGTCTCCATCACTGAGGAAACTAATCTCCATCACTGGGGGAAACTGGTCTCCATACCAAGTACTCTCGTACCTCGCACCGAGCCACTCGGGATTCTCTCTATCCCACTTATAATCATCACCTTCGCTAGAGCGTGGCAAGTGTGTCAACGTCCAATGTCAACCTTTCATTCTGCGATCGGACTCAGCCGTCACCAAGTCGAATCCAGAATCACTGCTCGTACTGTGCATCCCTCACGCACCTCGTATCATCGTCATGACTGACGAATCCTATCGTCACAATCGTCATGGAAACCTGAGCCTATCCAACTCGATAAGACTCGACTATGTCCATCGATAGTAGCGTCTGCCACAACCTCGGGCAGACCAAACCCACAAACACTCTACTATCGAGACTCCCAATCCATGCGGTAGTCTCACCGCCGGTACCAAACGCTCTACACGCAACATCCACTGATCGGTCCACCTCTGGATCCGATCACAAGTACCACACTCCTGGTAACTTGTCCAATCAATTACTTACTAGGGTTATCACAAACCCGGCTGCCCACTATAGCCCTACCATCCTGATCGATCCTTCGATCTCGACTCTGAAGAGTCGTCGTATTCCAATACTGGTACCAAACCACCCAAAACTACACACTGAGGATCTCGTCCTCTCATAACTCTACGGCTCTCAGCCGCTGGCCTCCTCAAGCATTCGGCCATACTCAATTCCTAACACTGAACAATGACCACACGTCGCGATCGTCACCTATCGTGTCACACGACAACCACTCCGGCGTCTCCTACCAGTCGACATCCCACTGGAATTCGACACACTGAAACATGGCATCTTATGCCAAATAGGGTCAAACGTTCCTATTCCCAACAGTCGTGACTGTAGTCATACAGGGTCATCGTAAACCGCGCAACAATGACCTCTTACCACACTGGTATGACTCCGTACACCTCTACCCGATACGACCCACTATCGAGCGGCCACGACTCTCAAGTCGTCGTACGGGCTCTCTGATCCACTGGATCCTACTCACCAGTGACACTGTGGCTCTAAGCCGTCAGAGTCACACGAACACTGATCCTACTCAGGATCCAACCTCGAAACACGTGGCATGCACGACATGGAATGCCAATCGAAACTCAAACTAACGTATAACGTGACAAACCTCAACTAACTGAGGTTCGATTCTACCAAATCCTCGTACTCATACCCTAACTATCAGGTTGATGGCGGGCTGTTACGACTTCAGAGACATCACATCCTCGACCTGCGCATACTCGACGAGAAAAACATGCTCTGATACCAACTTGTCAGGACCGGCCCCGAATCCCCAGGGATTAACGTGGGACCCGCCTGATCCCGTCTGACACGAAGCGTCATAGCAGGGAAAATTCCATCTCTAGCCCTAGCCGGGGCTGTCAGAGTGCGTCGGGATCATAGGAGGAGGGGAGTGATGTCTCGTCTCTGCTACAGCCCGCATCCGCGACCAACCTGAAGGGCATTAAAACACGAAAACTGTGAGTGGACAAAAATAATATTTTATTTAAAACATTTTCATACAAAGACCCTTATGTCCTTCATAAAAGCATATGCATGCATTCAAAAATCTTTTATCAAACATATCAAAATCTTTCAAGGGTACATGCCAGACCCCATAAACCGTCATGACCCGTAAATCCAATTCGGTCCTTAACCCGAAGTCACAATTCAAAACCATCAACTATCACAGGTGGGGACTCAGCCCAAATCAACATACGTGGGTCTCAACCCAAAACCGTTCTCAGTGAAATATAAAGCATAGAATACGGGGTCGCCGCCCCAAACCATTTCTAAAACATCATATACGGGGTCTTCGCCCCAAATCACTTTCTAAATCATAAAACCTCATACGTATCAACATACGTATAACCTATCCGCGGCACTTCCGAGAAGATGCCAACTCGGGGCACACAGCCCCTAGGGAACACATCCCCGATAAATGTCACGATATCATATCTATACTAGTGTGCACACTACTCAGGACCTCACTCCGAGTTTTCTCCCAGGAATCTCCATCTGGGAGGCTCAATCACTGGATCTAGTCCAAACATCTCTCCGGAATCTAGTTCGGGACCACATCAAAATAAGTAACCACCACTCCTGGAATGGGATCCCTATGGGGATACCCACTCTAGTCTGTGGATCGTGACTCTCCAGGTCGACGCTGGAGAAGACCATATAATGAAATGGAGGGTTCATTCACTTTTTCAAATACTCTTTTCTTTCTTTCTTAAATCACATTTCTCAATTGGGTCTCATACCCGATTAATCTCAATAGGATTCCTCGAATCCGATTCAAATCACTTTCACAGGCCTCGGCCTAAATCCTCAGTTCAACTGGGTCTCATGCCCGAATACTCATTTCACAAATCGAACTGGGACTCAAGCCCGATGTTACAATCAACTGGGCCCTAGGCCCGAAACCATTACTCAACAGGACCTCACGTCCGATTTCACAACCAACGGGGCCTTAAGCCCGAAATCTCAACTAAATGGGTCTCAGGCCCGATATCATAAATCAACAGGGCATCAAGCCCGATAGTACTATTAACTGGGCCTCAAACCCGAATCATAAATCAAATGGACCCTCGGTCCGATCATATAGCTCAAATGAACCCTAGGTCCGATTCCTCGTCAAATCAAATGGACTCCAAGTCCGAGAGTTCGTAAATCAAATGGGTCTCATGCCCGATTCCATATTTTCAAATCCAAAATCCATTCATTAAACCCTCGTTGAAAACATGGTACGCAAAGGTACGACATAAAGCCGAAAACCTTGAAAAACATGCAAATATGTCGATCCTAAGCTACCACAATCAAATGCACTCAAGGCATCACAAAATATATTCTAAAACAATTATAAAACATTTATGCATGCATCAAATTCGAAAGAAAGTTCCACTCACAAACCGTCCGAAACCACGCCTCGATACCCGTGCCATAACCGTCTCCCGGGTCAAACATCGCCTCCGGGATTCCCGAATCTGTCCAAATTCATTTAGAGGGTTACTAACTACTTAAATAACCCCTCACTAAAGTCCCGTAATTTTCCCAATTTTCTAACTATTTTTAAAACCGAACCTATACCTTCGGACACCCCGAAACCTATCGAAACGATGTCCAATTGACACGATACCAGTCCCAAAATGGTCGTTACATCGAATAGATGATTTCGTATGTTGGAAACATTCCCCAATTCCTCCTCACGCGCTCATACGCGCCCCTGGACTGGCCTGCGTGTGGGCCCACGCGCAGGCTACTGTGGATCATCCTTGTCCGTGCGACAGTCGGTTCAGACCGGCATGACCGGTTCGACTCATTTTCTCCCTCAATTTTCGTCCGTTTGCCTCCATTTCAATTCTAAAATTCCTCTTTTCTCAATTCCTATCTAACCCACTCCATAAAACTAAGAAAAACCGTCCAAAATCTATGGTTCAAGTTTGAACCTCATGGTTCATTTTTCCCAAAACCTTCCATGGCTTCCACAGCCGCCCAACTACCATACAAACCTTCTTAAAACTCCATAAGCAACCTATTTAAATCAACCAAACCATCCAAATCGTCCCATAATGATTAAATCGATAAAACATGGAAAAAAACTCAAACCGAGTACCTTCTCGGTCCATGGCCGCCGTCCACGGTGGCGTCGCCTCCCGCCTGCCACCGTCGTCAATCTTCACTCCTCGAACGTCGGAATCGAGCGTGTCACCCGTCTATAAACTCGTGACGTCACGAACTACGTCACAGTCAATGGCCAAAGTCCATTTGACCGCCTGAATGAAAAGTCAGCGATTTGCCCATTCCAGGAGCAAAATCGTCATTTCGACCTAATGTCCGCTAATCCTCTTCTAATCTCTGATTAGCCTCGCTAATCCGTAATTAATCCCGTTAATTTGGGACGGGTCGTCACATTAGAGGTTATCTTAAATTAATCGGTTACATTTATGATGTCGATGGCAAAAACAGTTGCTAATGGTAAATGGTCGAAGATAAAGAAATTAAGGGAAAAAGATAGAATGCCAAGTAATTAAAATAAATTAGGTGGCAATCGACATGTATTGCCAACTTCTGTGCTACATCAGAAGGTTATTTTATAAGTTAGAATTTAAGTTGGTGTCTCTTGTATTATTGTATTACTAATGTCAAAGATAAGTAAGATGATCGAAGTTAATTGCTTTAATTAGTAAGTCCAAACTTCCAAGGCATTCTTGTCGCTAACTATTCAAAGTGATCTCCTAGTTCCACTCCCCATGAATGGACCCTAAAATGGACAGTACAATGATTTATTATGGTAAATAATGGATAGTAGGAGTGGGCACGGTGCAGTTTGATGGGTATTAATAATATTCAAATCCAACCCGTTAAAATCTTAACGGTTCGATAGGGTTTAAACCGTTTCATTTCAAACCATTACTAACGGTTTGATTTGGATCTAAATGGTTTGAAACCATTTAGGCATAAAATAAAATTAGGATACAAAAAATATTAGAATACTTAATACTCAATTTTTTTGTATATTAAGTTTACGGAGGATTAGATTGCAAACATTACCATTATATTAAGATTCATCAAATAAACATTATTGCACAATAATTTTATATTATACTCTTATTTAGGTAAACATGTATTTATTTGGGTATATCTGAGTATCCTTTTATCTTTATTATTTTTAATTTGTATTGATAATAGATTTAAAAAATAATAAAAAATATTATATTGCTTAACGATTCGATTTGTATTTAACGGATTTCCAAAATGAAAATCCAAGTCCAAATTTTTATTAACTAATCGGTTTGGATTCTCAAACCATTTGATTTTATCATATCAAACCTAAATTGTTTGGATAAATAACGGTTTAAACGAATCAATTAGCGGTTTTAACAGATTCGTACCCACCCCTAATGAATAGTTAAAGTTTGAGTTGAATTTTTATAGAGGATGAAATTGATATTCAATATAAATAATTAATATTATTGTGCATAAGAAAATCATTATCGCAAGCAATCGGCATGCTTATTATTATTAGTGAAGAACTTTTTTTTTTCCTCACATATAAATTAATTGCATATCCATAAATAAAAAAAATTATTGATAATAATATTATTAGACTAACTCCGCTAGCCACAAAATTAGAAATAAATTATGATAACATTTTATTAGATATAGCTAAACTGGGATTATAACTCTAATTAGAAAATGCAACACATATGGCACCGAAAGAAAAAAAATTGCAATACCAAAAAAATGAAGAGAGAAGTCAAATTATATAAACAAGAGGTGGTCGAGCATCGTGCGCAATGCGAGGCGCATATTTTTGAAATTGTTTTAAAGCTTTCCCTTGCGAGCGGTTCACCAAACATTTGAGTTTGTATAAACCTATTACAAATTTTTTTTATTACGAAGTGATTCCTACGCTCTCGTTTCACTATTTTTATTTGTCTTCCGTTATTGGATTTGCTTCAATTTACTGGATCTAATTGTTTTTACTTACACAATTTAACTATTTTGATTGACCCAATTTGATGTAGAATATATATAGATGGTAGAATTGGAACAAGGACCGAAAAATATAAAAAGGATGAGGCGGTAATTTTCAAATTTAGCGTCCGAATTTAGAATGAGACGTATCATACACATTCCGTAAAAGGGAACGAGGAGAGCATCAGTACTCACAACTATACAATGACCATGGGGTATTTTAGCCAAATAATGTTTGTTTAGAGCCTCAAAATCAGTGTTTAAGATTTCCTGGTATTTTTGGGATTTTTATTAATTTGGATTTTTTTTTCCTTTTCATTCTAGGGTTTGCTAGGTTTATAAACAACCTTTATCAAGGAAATCTTTTATTTTATTCGATCAAATTGAGAGTTTTTCAACTATTTCTCAGTGGATTCTAGTTTATGTTCCTTTAGGATTTTATGTTTTGTAAAATGCGTTACTTCATGTTGCATCACAATGTAATGGTTTGAAAAAGAAAAAAAACAGGGAGTGCATAAAGAAAAAAGGGGAGTGTGAAAATAAACTCCCTTTCTATTTTCTATCGGTGATATGACTGTGATTTTTATGAGTATGAAATATACACACACACACAAATGCTCAAGAACCGTGCACCAACTGGTTAGTTCCATAATCCGAAACCAATCACTCATTTGAATTTTCTCTGGAAACAATATCACAATCTAATCTTCTATTTTATAGTTTTTTCTTCAAAGATCATCCCTGCAATAAATCATCCAAATTAGAAATCTTTAAGCCATTCAATTAATTAGTAAATATATATTTATTGAGCTATCTGACATATTATTTTTGTCTATATATGCCTTTAGCTATTGTGTTATTTTTCCAAACAATTATTAAATTGGATGATCGTATAGATGATTTTTGAATAATGAGCTACAAAATGAAAAGTTAAACTGTAATTTCATTGTGTAGAATATATAGATCTAATTGAATGGTTGGTTTCATATTATAGAACCAACTAGTTAGTTCTTACATATATTTAAGATTAATTCCAAGAACTTGAACTTGATTCATATAACATTAATTATGTAGTAGTCAGTGTAATTTCTGTGATTTTCTCTATCAGCCGTAGGACTTGATTTTTTATTTTTATTTTTTTTTATTATCACTTTATATTTTTAGTTTCTTTGATTTATTTTCCCCTTAACTAATTGATGTATTCCACCCATAAAGAAAGTGTAATGCTATTTCGACATACTAAATTGATCATATTTAGTGACCTACTTAATATGTCAATCAATGAATAGTAAACTACGTACATAAAGTGATTTAACTTATTAAAATAGTTATTGATTATCATATCATATATATCACTAAACATGGTATCAATTTAGTGTGTTCAAATAGTGTTACTCATATAAAAATAAAAAGTACAAATAAGATCATCATTCTTATTTGCCTCAGTCATAAGAATTAAATTCAACTTTTCCAATATACTATAAAAGACCTCATTTAGCTTCCAAAAAAAAGGGGTAAATTATTGTTACACGCTTAACAACTTTTCTTTTTATTTAAAATCTTTAATGTTTACATATTAAATCAAATAAGACTTTATCTCAAACTTTTTTTTTATTCAAAAGTCCCTAAATATAATTTGTAAGTAATGAATTCCACATTTACCCTTTTATATCTCAATAAAAAGAATAGTAAGTTATTGAGAATTCCTTTAAACAATTAAAAATATTATTTAAGAATTAAACCCTAGACTATATAAAATTAATCAAATTATTTAATATCAGAAGATAAAGAATTTTTAAATTTAAAATTTAAAAGTTTTTTTGAAAAATTATTTCTTTTAATTATCTTACTTTAAATTAGATTAGATACTCATAGTACTTTTAAAATGATCAAGTGAAGAAAAAACATATAAATAAGAGTAATATTTTCATAATCCTCAATATAATCTTATAATAAAAAAAATATATAAAATATAATGTTAAAATCATGATAGATTTTGGTAAGTACTTTTTAGATTGTTGTTGGACTAATTTGCAATTTGATGGCATTAGTTGTAATTTATATTAAAATTATGGTGTATTTTAAATTGTATAGTCTTTTGACTAGTCAAAAAATTTATGACTTTAATTTCTCTATATGCAAGTTTTTAAATAAACTTATATGTTAGTAAGGACTTATGAATTAATTGCCCAAAAAAAGACCTCATTTATTATAACTTGTTCGTGTTCGTTATTATATATATATATATATATATATATATATATATATGCAATCAAAATATTATAATATGAGCATTCTGCATTTACGTATTTATAGTTATTGTAAAACATATAATGAACATCAAATCCTTTTACCTATCAAATAATGAAGGACAAAAGTCATTTTGAATCACTGTGCTTTACTCAATTTCCCATTTTAGTTCCTTTATTTTCAATTTAACTGATCTTAATTTTGTAGTTTTATACTTACAGTCATTTAATGATATGTCTAAATTTCGTCCAATTATTTAATGGAATATTCTGATGTTCCACTTATGAAAGGATATTTTCCGTCATATTACAATCATATATCTTTATTTTCTTGTTAGAATATAATTATATATCCTTATTTCTTAATTTTCCTGCTCCTTTACTTGAAAATCATTTGTATTTAAATTACGTTGTACATACAAAATATTATTTGTAAAACTAATCCAAAAATCTTGGTGCTACTTCCTCCCAAAAATAACAAATTCCAATAAACTAGTCATTTAGATCTCCAGAACTCTATGAAAAATGTATAGAATCTGAACTCACTTAGATTTTTATGGCATCCATTCAATTCAACTCTCCTCTTAACCATCAAATTGATTAAAAATAAAAATATCACTCAAAACCCTAAGTCATAGAATTTGAAAAGTGAGAAGCATGATGCAAAAAAGGAAAACCATATATATATATATATATATATATATATATAACTCTAACCTAGATGACAAAAATACCCCTCTATGTTAGGAACATGCATGTCCTTATTTTGTTACATAGTTCAATGAAAATTTGAATGTGTCTTTAAATTTCTAAAAGTACGAAGCGACAAGATTAAAATCAATTAACTCATGAACTAAAGTAAAAAATTGAGTAAACTACATGGATCAAAATTTATGTTCGGCCAATAATGAATAATGTTATTTAGACACACTAAATTGATTATATTTAGTGACGTCTATTGACAGGACCCACCCCGATTATCGCCTCGATAATCGGGAAGCATCCTACTCCTGTCTGACAGTCGAACACAAAAGACTAGAAAACTAAATAAAATTATATCACACCCACTGTCAGACCAGGGAGATTAAATAATACAACCGACTGGACACTAAGTCCATAGTTTCACAGAGCAATAATATTACAAAACAAGATAAGGTTCAAATCCTACTCTGTGAACTAAACTACTCCGCAACGGAAAACTTTATGCATCTGCCTCTGCCTCTGCGCTAGCCCCCGAACTTGTACCACGACCTAGAGGGTATTTAAAACAGCAAAATGTGAGTGGACTAAAACAAAAGTTTGCAGAAAACAGTTTAATGAAATTGAGGTTCGCCCTCCAGTTTTAATAATACGCATGCATAACCAGATATTCGAAAAACCGCATACTAAACATTCGAAATCCCTTTTTCCGAACCATATGGAAAACATTACAGCAAACCGTCATAAACTCGTATAAAATAATATAATATTACCAAAAACCAGAAATCGTCATTTCGAAACATTAATCAACCAAATCATGTAAAACTGAATTAATAATCACACTCAAGCCGTTGGATCCATCCGAGTCTTTAAACTCAATATCAGGCCTTCCCGGGATATCAACGAGTCTTTAAACTCAAAACATAATTAATAGGCCTCGGGGGTATCACATTAACCGAGTCTTTAAACTCACGAGTCTTTAAACTCAATCCGGGTCTTTAAACCAAATTCGGGCCCGCCCCCGTCATCCATTAACCGGGTCTTTAAACCCAAAACCAGATCCAACAATCCAACCGGGTCTTTAAACCCAAAGCCATTTTATAATGCACAATAAACCAGGATCCCTCGTGATCCATTTTTCAAAAATCATTTTGAAATCATCTATCGTCATAATAGGACTTATGTCCGAATTTCACATGCAATTTCAGAAAATTACTTCACAAATATAATCAAATCATCATTAAAACGTAACATGCATCATCATATCAAATTACTTCATCAAAACATCATTTATGCATAGGAGAAAACCGTAACCTCGAAATGCGTAAAATACGATAATTACCTGGAAAAGCGTGAAATTACGTAAAATCGAAATATCAGAATTATCATCATAAAATCATATATGAAAACATAAAACAAATAAGTAAAAATAGTCATGCATGCACGGTTAAAAAAATCAAAAGTCCACTCACGGTTTTCGGACGCGTCAATCGCGCCCCGTGTGCTCCTCGGTAGCTTCGGAAATGTGCGGGTCTGTAAAAAGGTACAAGAAGGGTTACTAACATTCCCAGAAAGCTCGTATTAATTTCCCCAATTTTTCGCGATTTTTCGACGTAATTTAACTTAAAGCCTTAATCTTCCGAACCCTCGAAACTATCCCGAACGACGCCCGATCAACTTGAACTTTAAATAAAAAATGTTCAAAACACTGAAAGGATGAAATCTCAAGTTGACCGTGATCGGAGATAAGGCTCAACGCGCCCTCACGGGCCGCCCAAAGTGGATGCGCGTGAAAGTCACGCGCCTGACACTGTAGCTGCTACAGTGTCATCCCTTTCACCCGTTTATCCTGCAATACGGATCTGCCACCCGCGGCTTGACCTGTTCAATTACCCATCAATTCATGTTCTATTCCTTCCGTTTTTTATCCTAACATGTTCATTAACCATGTAATTTAGGTTCTGAGTCAATAATCAACCTCAACAGTTCCTTAAATGGACCTTCGACCCGTGATCACCCAAACGGGTTGATCACCATAACTCCTTGATTCCAACACCATTATCAAATTAACTTCACAGTAAGCATCCTAGGGCTAATACGAACTAGGATGAACGATCAATTGTGCCATAAAGTACCTGGAAGTTGTCGTCCCTAGCTCTGCAATTCCTCTGAAACAGTGACCCCAGTTCTAGCCCAACCGTGGTTGGTTCCCTTCGAATTTGATGTGGCTGAGTTCCAATCACTCCCAGAAGACTAAACCAGCCCTTAGTTTGGTCCAACAAGCTTCAGAAATTAAAACCGATTTTCCCTCCAATTTTCCAGAAATTCAGTTCTCTGGTTTTCTCTCCGGCTTTTAGCTCTCTCTCTGGTGCAAAATGAATCACAGCAATCCCCCAACTCCTGTTAATCGATCAGTGCGGCAAGCAACCCGTGGGAGACACTCTGAAATTCTCTGGAGATTTTTTCCCGCAACACATAACCCATAGCCAATTTTAAAAACTGCTCTTGTGCCCTACTTCTGTCCAGGCCACGCCTGAATGCTTTCAACATCCTCAAATTCCATAAACTAAACACTCTGGCCAGCCACTACGACGTTTAAACAAATGGACTGCTCAGAGCACTCACGGAATGGCCATGCAGTCTCTGTTTCACGGTGTTTGAACGGTAACCCCTGCACAAAATTACCATTTTTCCCTCAGTTGACAAATTACCAAAATGCCCCTCATCTTTCGTGGCCCGTAACTTGGTCACCCGATGTCCGTTTGACGCGTGCCGCCTGTCGTTGTACTCAGGGCCTCGAGACCTACCTAATGGTTCTCGAATCGTATGAAAATCAGTTGTCAATCAAAAAGTCAACATTTTCCCCATTTTCGTCCAAATTACGGAAATGCCCTTGAACTTTTTAACGTCATAACTTTTCCCTGATCGTCGGAATTGGACGTGCCACCTGTCTATGGACTCGAGACGTCCCGAATTACGTCACGGTCATCGGTCAATGTCCGTTTGACCTACCAATCAAAAAGTCAATAAATTGACCACACTATTCACACGGGTAAAAACGTCCTTTTTCATTATTTTACAAAATTACATTTTCCGAATTTTCAGGGCGTTACATCTATGTTGATGAGGCAATTAATGAATACAAAATAATTAATTTATTAAAATAATATCATTTATTGATTGTCACATGTCACTAAACACAATCAATTTAATATATCTAGATAATATTATCCATCAATAATATAATACAAAAAATATATATATGTATATATATGTTGCTATATCATTTAATCTCCATTACAAAACTAGGGCTAAAAAATTAACGGGTGATGATATGATGGAGTAAGTAAAAGAATAGGCGTCCAATATTACACCTGAAACGGCGCAGAATTTTCAAGTCAAATAGCTTTACACTCCCCGATGGCATATGATTTTTGCAAATTGCAATAATAATGGTTCAATATATTCAGGTCTATATCTTATAAGGGACTGAATAAAATAATATAATGTGAAATTAGTGTTTGATATTACTCGTATTAATTAGTTATAGTATAAATTAATATGATTGATTGTCTTTATATAGTCTAGACACGTTAAAATAATATTCTCCAAATAGTCTGTATTAAATAGTCGGATGACTAATAATCTTAAAAAGTATAATAATAATAATAATAATAATAATAATAATAATAATAATAATAATAATAATAATAATAATAATAATAATAATATAATAATAATAATAATACTAATATAAAAAACAATTTAAATAAATAGAAATAATAATATATCAATAATTAATTAAAATAAATAATAAAATAATAATATACGTAATTAATATTTATATATAAATATTTTTATCAACTACTATAATATAATTCGTTCAGTATAATATAATCGGCATTTTAATCCGATCGAGCATCAAACACCTGACTAAATAGTCAGTCTATCCGATGAACAAATTAGTCTATATGACTGAAATAATCAGTATAATACGTTGTACCGAACGAGGCCTCAGTGTATGTATATGACTATGTAAGTAAATTCACATCATATATATAAGTATTGTTTGATGGTGGTGTGAGATTTTCCACTCACCCAATATATGAAGAGGAGTTTTTCGGCCGGATTTGTGATGTTATTGCGGCTGCGATTATTGTGGTCTTTGGCTGGGATTTTTGTGGCTTGCAATTGGGTTTTATGTGGTATTACGGGTGGGTGGAAGGAGAATTTTCCTTCTCTTTTCTTGTGCTTTCGGCTGGGAGATTTTAGAAAAGAAAAGGGGACTTTGTTCTTCTTTCCTCTCCTTATGATGTGACCGAAATATAGGAGGAAGGAGGACAATTTTCTTTCTCCTTGGATTGGATAGAAAATAAACTAAATAGAGGCCTTCTTCTATTAGGTACGGCCTAAGGGGAAAAAGTCAAGTTAGGGGTCATTATCCCCTTCATTCATGCATATAGATAGGTGTACTCAAAGTCCTTTCACTAGACTTTGATAATTCAAGGCTAGCTATTTATATATATTTATATTTTTGTTGATCAAACTTCAAAAAAGACTATTCGGTCCTTATCTAATCTACAACCCCGTGGATCGGCATGCCTACACATATGCGCAAATTCGCCAAGTACTCGCCTATCGACAGTTCTCATTCAAAAAAAAACAAAGAAGAAAAAAAGCAACAGGTTGATACATCTCAAATTTGCCAAGTACGATTTCATTAATTTTCAACTTCCGAGCTACATGGTACAAGGGGCATTCCCCGGATTACAAAAAAAAACATAATAATACAAAACAAAAGTACAAGGGCACGGTCCGCTAAACGGCACCTCCATCCCTCAAACGACCACCACCTCCACCTCCTCTTCCCCAGCTCGGTCCTTCCCTGAAGACGACGCAACGGCATCCTCCCCACCGGCGCTCGGCACCTCCACTTCACCCACCGCCGGAACGACATCAGGGTCCTGCCCCTCGAGGGTGAAGGTCTTGGTCAGCGTCGCGGGCTCGTCCAGCCATGGAAAGTTAAGGGTGATGCCTGGGTTAAAGTACAGCACCCGCTGCACGCAATCATCCTCCACTTCAGCCAAGGCCAAGTCGAGATGATTGGCATACACCGGGTCGGCCATAAAATCCTCCAGGGTCTTCTGCCGGTTGGCAGCGAGCAGGCCCCTCAACCTCTCCACTTCTCCCTGCAACTCCCCCAGGACCTTTTCTTGCTCATTTAGCTGCAGGGAGAATGCATGCGCCGTCTCCTCCCGTTCGGCGATGCCCCGCTCGGCCGCCTCCACTCGGGTTTTCTCCCGTTGGAGCTCCGCCTCCAGCTCCGCCACCCAGTGCCGAGCGGCATGACCCTCATTCTCCAGAGCACGCAGCCTCTCCTCCCTCTGCCGCGCGGCCGCTTGCTCGTCCTCCAGCCTCTGCATATGCCGAGAAGCCTTCTGCAGGGCCACGTAGGTCTGCCCAAAGCACTGTCGAACCGTGCACACTTGTCAGCAAAATATAAAAAACAAACAAACAACAAAACCCACTCACAAGAATACTTACATGGGCTTGCTCGGTGAGCAGGGCCGCGAACTGACCGGGGTGGGAACAGGTGCCGATCTGCTCAATCTCTGCAGGTGTCACCTGCGAGCCGAGCACAAAGGCATTGGCCACCGGCGCCAAGGACCTGTGTATCTGTTGCGTGACCGGCACCCACGCCTCCCCGGGCGTCGCCGACCGGACCAACTCCACCGTCTCCACGGGATCCATGAAGACGGAAGCAATGCCAGGTACGCTGATCGGCACCCTTTCCTTGGCAGGCGGCGGCATCTCCACCCTGGCCTCCTTGGCCCTCTCCTTCGGCACCTCGGGAGCCTTGTGGGCCGCCTCCCTCTTGCGTCGGTGGTCGGAACCCTCTCCCTCCGACACCCCTGCGGCAGGGGGAGACTGCCTAAGCCGCGCCTCCTTGAGCTTCCTCTGACGCTCCCGGGCTTGGTCCAGCCCGCCGATGAGGGGCCGCTTCAGACTGAGCATCAGACTCTTCATCTCCGTACCCTGCCTCGCTTCAGGCCTGGTCGGCTTCGGCAGCCCATCTGGTTGGCAGCCAGAGCTCGACCCTTGTTGGAGCTCCTCCCGGCTAGTCCCCTTGGGCTTCACCGCCTCGGTTTTCTGCCTCCGCGGCTGTTGGGGGGCACCTCCAGCTCCTTGCCCTTGCCCTCGGCAGCCACGTCGCGCTTTGCCACCGCCTCACTCATCTTCTTCTGAGCGACTTGTTCAACTTGGGGGTGCACTGCAAAGCAAACTGTTAGTGCATCGGCATACCTACACACGATAACTTCAACACTACTGCTTACCGGGTGGCGAGATGAGACCCACGGCAAGCAGGTTCGACGGCAACTTCAGGACGCACCGGTTACGTTCCAGGTCGGACAGCTTTTCCCGCACCAGGTTGCACGCCTCCCAATCCTCTGCTGTCACCGTTGCCTTGGACGGACCTGCACACACAACAAACGCCATCAGTCTCCGCCTCGGTAGCCACAATTGACGCCTTATGACCACTAGCCAAACGGTAGACCAACAACCTCCAGACTGGAAGTAGCTGGGAATCCTCGAGCGGACCCCACTGAAGTCTCCCTCCCATGGCCCGGACACCCAGCAAAACCGGTGTCTCCAGCTCTTCTGCGACGTTGGCACGTCGTTGATGAAGGTACCCCGGGCCGTCTTCTGCAGGCATTCCATCTGGTACCACCCCGACCCGTAAGTCCGCCTCTTGAAGCGGTACAGGGCGCACAGCTGGCCCCAGGATGGCTCCTGCAGTCCAGCCAGTCGGAAGGCCGTGTAGAGGCTGATCAAAATGATCCAGCCGTTAGCATTCAGCTGGCCCGTGGCTAAGTTTGCCCTCGCCATCATATCCTAGAGCCACGGGTGCAGAGGCAGCCTCACTCCGTGTTCAAAGCATTCGACGTAAAATAATGTCGACCCTTCAGGAGGATTACTCGGCTTTTTGCTGTGCGGGGGTACCGTCATCTTAATCTCCGCCGGCACATTGTATAGCTCCCGGAACCGGTCCAGGTCAGACTGCCGAATGGTGTTCATCTCGTAGTCCACGGCGTACTCCACCTTCACCACGCCGTCGGCATCTAGTTCCATCGGCGAGCTCGTCTCCGTCCCGCTACCCTCAGCCCCGGAATCGACGGTGACGACGGGGGGAGTACGGGGAGACGTCCTCCTCTCACTCGGCCAATCGGCACCCGATGTGCTGCATCCACCCTGCTGCCTCAACTCCTTCCGCGGCAACCTCAGAGCCTCATCTAGGCTGTCACCACTGCTCGATGACGAAGTGCTGCTAGTGGACCCACTAGTGGACGTTGACCCACTGCGCCCGCTCGGCACGTCGTTTGCCGAACTGGACGGTGTTTCCCCGCCAAAAGCTTGAGGGGACCTAACCCCAGATCCACTGTTTGACTCTGACTCTGACATCTACAAATTACCAAAAGAAAAGAAGCTACAACTAAGCACCTACGCTACGGAACACATGCTGAGCAGAGATGCCGAACGGCAGAAATTATACCTTTCAAAATTTTGCTCGGTCGAATTGGTTTCACGTGTCTTCTTTTGCTCGGCAGTCTCCAATTCAGTCGGCACTTGCAATTATTCCACAGATGCTCTGAGTAAAAAGTGAAAAAGTCAAAAAGATTTCGCCCCTTTTTATAGGCCCCTAGCCCACCTCGAGATGCGCACTTCCGATCTGACGGTCGCCAGGCCGATACGGCCACCTTTCGGCTACGAATACCTTATACTGTATACCCATCGGTATCATACATTCTCACCTACATACGTACATATGTACATTGCTACCAGTATGCATCCGTACCGCATGCCGGCCGAAGCCTCTCGGCATCTCGCCCGACGGCATGCTTCCTCTCTTCGTCGGCAAGCACACTGCTACCGACGTCTCCCCGCCATTCCCCACGGCCGCCTCTCCGCAATCTTTCGGTCTTTACGGTGGGCAGCTTGCGGAACTCGGCAACGGGGACTCTTTTCAAATCGGACATACGGTGCACTTCCTCGCTCCATGACTTGGGGGCTACTAGGGATACAGGGCGCAGCGCCCTGGTCGGTCGACAGGTACCGGCCGTCATCTCAAGTCCTCGACCGAGGAACTCCACCTCAGTCAAAGACTTATGGGACTTATGTTGATACCATATCGACTGACCACCCTATCACAGGGCCCGCATGGACAGGAAGGCTGCCGACCGATCGCCTGATCGACACCCTCACGGCCTACGGTCCGCCGATTGGCACCATACTGCAGACCCGCCATTCGGCATCTGACAATGAACAGACGACAGCTGGCTACGACAGTCACCTAACCAACTCTGCCATACCAACTCCCTGACGGAGCCAGGTTGGGACTCCAGCTGGCGCTTCCTCCGGATGTCCAGGGCTTGTCAGACGGCTCTCAGCCACAAAGCGCCACCTGCTCCCGTCACGGTAGCCCACCTACCGCAGTTATGGCTACTAAAAATACCCCGAAACCCTTCACAAAGGTAAGACTCTCAGGACCGATCCAGAGCACTGTATTTACTTGCCCCTCGGCATTCAGATACTAACTTAGGCATCAGAGTCCCTTTGGCTGGCACCACACCGGTGTCTAGTTTTGCAGGATCCCTGCCGAACCACAACGCCCCCAGCAGGCCCGAGACACCATGCGGCTGGTCCTAGAACCCCCAGTGGGTCTCATCGAGTTGGTCGTTTCAGGATCAAACAATTTGTTAATGAGTTGCTTAGGGAAAGACGATCAATTCTTGGCCATGGCCGAAATCCAAGAAGGGATCTGTTGAGCTCATCAAGCTGGGATTAAAATGAGGTGGCTTTTGAGAAGAAATGGCTATTATTGGCGAAAAATTCTAAAATATTGCATGGACTATGCCAAAGGGTTCCAAGCATGCCAAAGGCATGGCCCAATCCACCATGTCCTAGCCGGGCCAATGAACCCGATAGTAAAAGCATGGCCATTCAAGGGTAGAGTGATGGACATATGTAACGACCCATCCGTAATTTTAAGGATTAATTAAGACGAATAACAGATTAGCGAGGCTAATTGGGGATTAGCCGAGGATTATCGGACATTCAGGGTGAAATTATGATTTTCCCCTGAACGAGAGTGAAAATTTAACTTTTGACCCGGGAGGTCCGACGCATATGGGTCGAGGACCGTTACATAGATCGGGTCGATACGAGTCCGTAGCCAGGCGGCATGTCAAAATCGGACGTTCGAGGTACTATTTACAACGACACATTTTACGAGGAAAAAGTGGACTTTTGTCCTCAATTGGGCCCCAGATATTTGAATCTGGCCCAATGGATGAGTGACAAGTGCCACCCATCCATTGCTCACCTAACATAGATACATGCATATCCCTTCCCTGTCTGTGTTCATCCCACCACCTGATGAACCCCAAAAACCATTACCCTTCCCTTTTGATTTGTGTGAGGCCAGTAGAGGAGTAGAGTATGATGGATGGACTGAGAGAGGTGGTGGCTGGCTGCAGGACCGCCGTAGGTAGCGATGGGAATTCACGGCCAAGGTAACCCGTGACCCCTTTATATTTCAAAATTTGATTTTTTGGATTTGGACGTTTAGGATGTTAGTTGCTGTTTGGGGGATGTTGTGGGGGGTTGTTTGAGTCGTGTGGGATCACAAATGGTGGTTGAGGATGGCTGAGCCGGCCATATTACGACCGTGAAAGATTTTCGGTGGCCATCCACCGAATCTCATTTCCGGCCAAGTAGGCCCAATATAAACCCATAAACCTTCTTATAATGATCCTAGGAGCTTAATTGTAACGACCCAGAAATTCAAAAAAGGAAAAATTTGGAAAATTTGAAGGAAATGACGATTTTGCCGCTGGTTATAAGGGCCCGAAAGTTGAATTTTTGACTGGGAACTTGTTTGGACTTTCCGTAAGTACGGTTGGATAGGTCTCGAGACCCTGAATCAGTAGACAGGTGGCATGCGTCAATCGGGGTTCAGATGAAAAAGTTACGGGCCTGAGAAAAGGAAGGGCAATTTGGTAATTTTGCAAAGGAAGGGTAAATTGGTAAATTGTCGCAGTGTGGGATTACTCAGCCAATTTGATGAGTCAGTTAGCCCCTTGAGTGACATCAGTCACGGGTAGGTTGTGAATTAGTGGCAAGGATTGATGATATTTGGCTTTGACATATCCAAATACATGTAATTGTGAAGGCAAAAACAGAGCAGTAGTATGCCCAAACCCGCAGACCTCAATCTCCCTGTCTGATCGATTTGTGAGAAGAATAAAGAAAGAGATAATTAGATAGGAAGAACGAGAAAGATTGAGAGGAAAGGAGATGGAAAATTGTGATAGAAAAACCAGAACCCGAACTCAAACCCTTCGAACGTTCAAATGGATGAAAAAAACTCGAATTCGAAACTTTGAGCCATAGACACTGAAATTGGCCTTGAATTAAGCCTCCTGAGCTCAAGGCGAGTCGAACCCAATCAAGAACGACAACAATTGGTGACGTTTTGGCCTAGAACAGACATGGTGGAAGTCGGGAAATCACGAGCTTGAGTTGCGTAATTGATGGTAAGGTTTTGTGAAATTGATTTCGGATTAGTGTTTGTATGGATCCTAAGCTACTTCATAATCGATCAGAATCGATAATTGGACTCAATTTTGGTAGAATTGAATTTTGAACCTTCGATTATTGACTTGGGAATTGATTGGTTACAATCATGAATTCACTGAATTGAGTTAACAGAACTTAAATTGAGGTCATTTTAGTGAGATTAGATGAAAGAAAGAGTTGAATTAACATCGAATTGATGAAGTTCCTACCGAGTTGTGTCGCGGGCGAAAAGACCCGTTTTATAGGTATCCGGGTGAGGACGATGCACTGTAGCAAACACTGTGAAGGCGTGTGGGCTTCACGCGCAGCCGCTTGTGGCGGCGCGTGGGGGCGCGTGAGCTGGAATCCCGAGGTGAGGTCAACATGACTTTTATTCCTTTTAATGTAACGAACATTTTGGCATTGGTTTCGAGTCAATCGGACACCGTTTTGATATTATTTCGAGGGTCCGAAGGTTTATGTTACGTTGAAAATACGTATTTAAATCCCGAAAAAATTGGGGAAAATTCTAGGAGGTATATTGGAGTGTTATTAACCCTCAATAATTATTTTGGACTGGAATGGTGACTTCCGGAATTTACAGAAAAACGTGCAGCTCGGAAAGCGAGAGATATGGACGGTGTATGAGTGGACTTTTGTTTTCTAAACAGAATGCATGCATATATGTTTTAAATGCTCTATTATATGATTTGAAATGCTTAAGCATGATTAATGTTTCCATATGATGATTTATGGATTTTTCGGATTTTGGGAATATTTAATTATTTTATATGGATTTGGGCACGATTTTCGAGGAAACTGCGAAATTGTTGTTTTGGGCGAAGGCCCGGGATTTGAGATTGGTTTTGACTCGAATTATGAGTCAGGGATTGATTTGATGGATTTGTCATGATTTTTGGCTATATTTTATGGACTTATGTGAAATTGGAAACTAAGGTTGCGATTGCACGGATTTGCATGAAAATGATATTTTAGGCTTGAGACCCAATTGGATAGTGATTTTGACTCGGATTTGGAGTCACATGTGAATATGATGAAATTGATGATTTTGATTTATAAAGTGAATTCTGGACACTGTTTTATGATGGGTTTGTGGAACTTGCTTTGTGAAAGCTATGTTTCGGGTATAGGCCATGTTGAAACGTTTTTTTATTTGATTTGAGACATAAATGGTTTTAAAATGAGATTACTGGATTTAGTGACTGTTCGACATATACCATCCTCTGTGATTTGATAGTCTCCTCCAAACGTCGTAGATCCTGGAGTAGTCACGATCCACTGCCTGGAGATGAGTACCTCCGAGGGAGACTCAATCTCAGGAGTGAGATTTTGATGATATCCTCCAGACGTCGTAGATCCTGGGGAGGTACTCGGACGTGAGCCACCCGAGTTTGCACGCGTTACATTGATATCATGACGGTTACTTGGATATTGAGGATTCGTGGTATTATGATTTATTGATATTTATGTCCAGATGCTTTATATCATGAACTGATTTGATGAACATGAGTTTCAGAGAAAATGTGGACCATGGGAAGACATGTTTTGATTTTATCGGTTTACTGTTCTTACTTGATTGATTTCACGCTATGACTCATGTTTTATGATATGCATGCATGTTTGTGAAACTGGAGGGTAAGAATGTATTCTAATAAATGTATTTTTAAAACTTTGTTTTGTCCACTCACACCTTTTATGTTTTTATTGACCCTCCAGGTCGTGGCGCGATGATCGAGGCTATTCGAGAGGTGGAGGCATGAGTGGGCACAGGTTGGCAAGTGCTGAGGGTAATTTCGGAACTTCAGTTGACTTGTCAGATGGGAGCAGGACTAGGCGCAGTTATCTATGTCCTTCGGAGACGAGTCCTGTCATTAATGGAACCATTAGGATTGACTTTTGGCCATTTTTATGCCCAGAACATGCATAGGAAATTTTGGGTTTAATTGGATTATTGAACCAATAGGTTTTAGGATTGTTTTCCTTGGTTTGATTTCATAAAAGGATTCATAGGATAGATTAGGGAAGATTGGTGGAAAGAAGGAAGAAAAAGGGCGAAAAAATAGGAAAATAGGGCCCTGAAACAGTAACGCTGGTCCAGTTGGACCAACCGAACCAGTGAACCGCTGGACCGGTTTGGCTAGAGGTTGAAGATGAGTACTGTGCAGGCACGTGAAGCCCACGCGCAAGGCTTTTAGGTGGCGAGTGGCGCCTGGGGAGGATTTTAGGGGTGACTCCAACATGTAATTTCATCTTTTCGATGTAACGAACATTTTGGGACAAGTTTCGAGTCAATCGGACATCGTTTCGATATAGTTCGGGACGTCCGAAGATTTAGGATCGAGGTTAAAAATATTTAAAAATCCCAGAAAATTAGGGGGATTTTATGAGCATATAATTAAGTAGTTAGTAACCCTCTAAAATGATTTGGACAGGTTTTGGAGTCCTGGTGACAGTGTTTAGCCTAGGAACACGCATATCGAGGCGGCAGTTTAGACGGTCTGTGTGTGGACTTTGTTTTATGAATCGATGCATGCATAAATGTTTTATATGTGTTTATAAACATGTTTTGTGATGCCATGAGTGCATTTGTTTGTGGTATATTAGTATTGACGTATTTACACGTATTTCGAGGTTTTCAGTTTTATTCGGTGCTTATACGTGCTGTGTTTTCCATGATGGTTTAAGTAAATGGTTTTGGATTTAGATTTGCTTTTGTCTCGGGCCTATGGCCCTATTGATGACCTACGTGTCTAAGTTGTGGTCGTGACAAGTGTTGTGTGCACAGCGACGGACGACACGACGCTCACCTCCGGACTGGGGATGTGTTCCTTCCGGAGAGGTCATGATGCACGTCCTATTGTTGCGCAGCCACTGGAGGCTCGACTTCGGAGTGCTGACGGTATAAGAGATAGATCGGTGATGTTTGCACCATGATCTAGAGGACGTGGCAGTTGATATGTTCACGGCGACATACCAGGATTGAGAGCGGTCCTGGACTGATGGTTGCACGCATTACTATGATTGGAATCGTGACTGACCATGAGGTATTGGGCTCGATGCCCAATTAATTTTGAGTTCGGGCGTGAGGCCCAGTTAAATTGTGAAATCGGGCTAGAGGCCCAGTTGATTTATGACATCGAGCTTAAGTCCCAGTTGTGGTTTTTCATAGTTGTATGTATATACCCTTTTTTATGAGCGTATTGGTCTCCTCCAGACGTCGTAGATCTTGGAGAGTCACGATCCACTTCTTGGAATGAGTGACTCCAAGAGGGAACACATTCTAGGAGTGAGAGATATGGTATAGTCTCGGACTGGGTTCGCAGACCATCCTCCAGATGTCGTAGATCTTGGATTTTGGACGATTCCTCCCATATCTAGTGACGCCATATCTAGTGACGCCAAACACCGTCTGCAAAAGCATGCACTCTTCTTGTAATGACCTATCCCGGAAACCAGGTTAGATTAGTGGTTAATGACGAATTAGTGAAGTTAATCAGTGATTAGTTGGAGGAATTCGGACAAACGGTGAAAAATGACGATTTTACCCTTGGAATGGGCAAAAATGTTGACTTTTCATTCGGACGGTTAAATGGACTTTAACTGGTGAACGTGATGTAGTTCGGGACGTCACGAGTTCATAGACAGGTGGCACGTCTGATTCCGACATCCGAGGAGGAAGATATGACGTTCAGAAGATCGGGGATATTTTGGTAAATTAGTTAAAAGGGGCAAATGATTGATTTTTTCTAGATAGGCCTTTGTCACGCATTTCAAGGACCGTTAGGTAGGGCTCGATCCCCTGAGTACAACGACAGGCGGCACGCTATCATCGAACGTCGGTAGATTTGGATTTTGGTCTAAAACCACTAAGGGCAAAATGGTAATTTGCAAGGATAAGGGGCAATTTGGTCTTTTTGCAGTGCCCTGCTAGAATTGGACATGTGGCTGTTTTGGGGAATTGTGCCCACAAGATTGAGGACACCTGGCTGGTCCTGGATGGTGCTAGAACTAACTCACCGCCTTCAAACCGTTTTAAAACAAATGTATGTGTGTGCACGGTGTAGGAACAAAAACAGAGGATTGGTGAGGCACTTGATCCCCTCACTCTCCACGGTGATAGGTTGACCCTATGTGGTGAACAAGAATGAGAGGTTAAAAGGTGGGAAAAGTGGTGGTGATGTTGTGGAAGGCCGTCGTGCACGGCGGAGGTAGAATAAAGGTGAGCGGTGAATCCTGTTTTTTTTAGCCCGTTTCTACTTAAGCCTGAATTAGTGGTTAATAAGTTAATTGATTAGTGGGATGAGGTTTAGGAAGCTCAGAGGGCTAGAGAACTCGACATGGTAAGGATAATATTCAAAAATGGCAAGTCGGGTTTTGGTGGGTGTCGAGTGAGTTTGTTGATTAAATGATCCTTCTAAGGTTGCTAGGGACCTAAGGAACCTATTTTGGTAACTGAAGGATGGCCGGAGGCAGGGGAACCGTCGAGGTGGTGATCAACCGGTCCAGCAACGGATTGAAGGTATGTGGTTTTCACTTGGTTTTCTTATTTTGAGGCTGTGGATCATTTGGAAACGCTAAAAGGGAAGGATAGGATTAAAAACGGGTTGAAATCGGGCTGGAAAAAGGCTGGAATGGCCGTGAACCGTGATCGCCAGTTCAATTAGACTGGCATGAACCAAACCGGTCGGGACCCGGTTCGGCGAGAGGACAGGGATGAATAGTGTCAAAGTGTGAGGGCTCGTGGAACATATTCCGAGGAAGTTTTCAACATGTGAAATGATGTAATCAATGTAACGAACATTTTGGAACTGGTATCGAGTCGATCCGACATCACCTCGATATGTTTTGGGATGTCCGAAGGTTTTAGGGCTCGGTTAAAAATAGTTAAAAATTTGGGAAAATTATGGGGCTTTAGTTTAAGCTTTATGAAGTAGTTAGTGACCTTATTTTGGGATTTGGATAGGTTCGGGATAGCCGGCAATAGTGGATTGGCCGGGAAAACGTAAGTGCACGCGTATCGAGGCGATGACGCTAATGGTGTGTGAGTGGACTTTTCTTTCGAACTTATGATGCATACATATATGTTTTTATATGTTTTTTATACGTGATTTTATGGTTATGATTATGATTATGATGATTTACGATTTTTGCACGTATTTCGATATTATTACGAATTTGCACGTCTTACGAGATTTCGATTATGTTGTGATTTGACCATGGTTTTGATGATTTGAATTTGAGATTTGAAATATGATTTGATTTTAATGTTTTAAAATGGATGTTGGAAGAATGATTTCGGGCTTGAAGCCTAGTTCGTAAAAGTGGTTTCGATAAACGTAATTTTGGATTTTGGAAACAGATTTCAGGATGACGATTCTGGATTCAGTTTGGAGCTTGAAAGTGGATTTCCGGATTTGGGTTCAGAATGGTTATTCCGGACGCTAGCTCATGGAATGACGGTTTTGGATTCAGATTTGGGAATTGATGATGGATATGATTCTGGATTTCGATTCGGGATGCTAATTTCGGATTCAGCTTGGAATTCGAAATGGTGATTTCGAATTCGGATTTGGACATGGATTTGGAAATGGTTTTAAAAATGATTTTGGATTGGATTGGCTGGATCTAGTTATTGGGTTTAAAGTCCCGGATATGATTATGACGGGGGCGGGCCCAAATTGGGTTTAAAGACTCGGATTGAGTTTAAAGATTCGGGAGTTTAAAGACTCGGATATTGTGATTTCCCCCGTAGGCCTATTGAGTTTAAAGACTCAGGAGTTTAAAGACTCAGGAGTTTAAAGACTCAGGAGTTTAAAGACTCAGATTATATTGAGGCCTGGATTGAGTTTAACAACTCGGATAGATCCAGCAAGTTCGATGGATGGAAATGTGTTTTTAAATGTGTTTTGGATTTCGAAGAGAACTTGATAATGGTGGTTTTCAATGATGGTTTTCCGATGTATTGGGCAATGACCCGGATGTTATGGATTTTGATGGTTTTAGGCTGAGGCCTGGGATTTGAGAAAAGGAAATAAGTTTGGTTTCCGTAATTGAATATGAAATGGTTTTCTGGCATGAGATGATTATGCATACATTGGTTTTTTTAAACGGAGGGTATAAATGTACTTTTCTTATAACCTGTTTTTAAAACTTATCCTTTATTTTTGTCCACTCTCAGTCTTTTGTGTTTTCAATACCCTCTAGGTTGTTGCAGTGCGGGTTGTTGGTAGAGAGAGACGGAGACATCACTCACGCGATCCACAGTAGAGTCTGCGTGCTCTGCGAAGTCCGAAACTTGTGGACGGTTCGATTGGAAATCCCTTGACCATCTTACATGTTATACGGTGGTTGGACGTAGGTTAAGCCCTCATGTCACGTGTAAGTTAGACGGGAGCATAGCTTAGCCCTTAATCCCGGGGGATTGGGGGTGGGTCATGTCAAATTGGTATCAGAGCAGGTTTTGTGCGCTCTGCGTGAAATTTGGCTTCCAGAGCCGGTGGTTTGTCGACTTATGTGCTGGAATACTACTGTGGATGTGATGTCTCGATGCGGAATAGCCCGTTAGCAACCTGGACTCGATAGCGACAGAACACTCTTTAGTGCTTAGTTTATGGCGATCGTTAGTGCCTGGGTGATAGTCGCTCGACACGCAGTGCTAGGTATGAGCGACTCAGTGATGCGTTGCCCGATACGCAATTGGATGTGTTACTTACTAGCTTTGGGTCGGAAATGATATTGTGTTTGACGCTGGATATGCTTGATAGTTGGCTAGACCATAGGGTCGCATGTATGCCAGCGTGATTAACCTGGATGGTAACCAGTGAACTACGCTTGATGGTCGACCGAGGGTTGATTGGTTGGTATCTAGAGCCCAATGAGAGTGGCCTGTTGAGCTGGTGGTACACACTGGCCGAGGAGGCCGGTTGACGGTGGTTTGTTAGGCCAGATGACGATAGTTTGGATTTGTGACCTTTTGGTCGGTTTGGTTGAGATTGGCTTTGTGTGACTACGGGTAGCCGGATGCCTCGAGTGGCGGGGCATAGGAAACTAATTTGTGGATTTGACGAAATCCCCCTAGTATTGGATACTAGTTGATGTTGGTGTGTAGATTTACGATAGTGGATGGTCTTAGTCGGGCGTGACGACCCGAGTGTTAAGGTTGTAAGGAACTAGTGGTTGTTGCGGGTTTGGATAACCCGTAGGACGGGGATGATTTGAGAAACCCCGTGGGATGACTACTTTGGACTGTGAGTTCCTTGGAGAGTAACCCGGAGGAAGTGCTTAGTTTGGGAACTTGAGTTGGTGGTTCTGGTTTGCGCCGACTTACGGCCGGATTGGCCATGGTGCTGCCGAGGTTTTGGTTGGGTGGATGACTTTGGATAAGTCCAGTACGGTTATGGCATTTCGTTAAGCATTGAGTTGCTCGGAGTTTTGGATTACGAGGGATGTCAGTTCCTCCAACCCAAGCATAGATTCAAGGTTTTGGCTCAGTAGGAGCGGAGGATTGGGACTAGTGTAGTAGGAGCACTAGATCGGAAATGATGTGCCACGAGCTGGGATGCTTGGTCGGATGGGCACATTGAGTCGAGATTGTGGCTAGTTGTGAGGTGCCGGTGTCTGGTAGGGACCATTAACCGAGCAGGGATATGTGATGACCATTGGCAGGTCTTGTTCTGTACGAATGGTCAGGATACCGTTAGTTTGATCAGAGCAGCGAAGTGGAAGCGCGGTTGACCTATGCTTCGTGTTGGAGTGGGCTAAGTTGGTACGGTCGGGTTGACCATAAGTGAGGTTGGTTTTCGTGGACTCATCTTGTTGAGTTGGAGATGTCGAGTATGTTGGACTGTTTCGGTACATGCCGAGGTTGGCATTTGAGGTGATGAGATGCTGTTTTTGGTTCCGAGTTGATGATTAGGTTGTACGATGGATACTCTGGAGTCGATTTGGGAGACTGATTGATGGGAGGTCAGGATTTGTGACCTTCCTTAATCGTGAACACTTGTGGATGTGCTCAGGAGCGGGAAAAGTATTTGGTAATGCTGGGAGTGGCCTGTGTGGCGAGTGTCAGGGGATGGTGTTGAAATGGATTAAGGTAGAAGGACTTGTGATGACATGATTGAGGACCATCGTGTTCCGTTGAAGGATGACGGAGGGAAGCGAAGAAGGAATGACTATAACTGATCGATATGAGGTTATTAAAAACAACTCATAATCTAGACGTGTGGTATTCGGGATCGATATGATGGTGCGGTGGTCAGAGTTGTATGGACGAGAAGTGGGATCCACTTAGGATTGAGTGGATCAGAATAAGATCATTTCTAGCTCACGCTTGAGCTGTTGTGGATCAGGAAGATCGAGATCTGGTACTGGGTCTGCACGATATTCGTAAGTGAGATGTGAGTGGAGTTCATATTGGTCTGGGAGACCCAAGAGACCGGAGACGCGAAATAGACTTGAGATAGTGTTCTTCGAAGGACATGTTGGGCCTGACGTGTTGGCCTAGTATTGGGTTGGACCGTTGGGCTTTAAAAGTGAAGTATGCTTGGCTTGTGTAGCCAGGTGGTAATCAATATGGTGGTGAGTATGTTTGTATGCCCTGAAGAGACACTCTGAGGGTGACAGGTACACAATGGTGTCTTGGATAGACTTTGGGTGTTGAGCTCGGCTGATGCCAACGTGGTTGACTGATGGACGTATCGTAGGATGACATTGGATGAACGTGGGGATATACTCTACGAGCTGTGTTGAGGTAATCTAAAATATCTTTGTTTTCATGAATGTTCGTAGGGTTGTCTTTGCGTATGTTTGGTGGTATGCACCGTGGTTCTTGTTGGTTGTGATTGGTGCATGTACTTGAGATATGTTCTGATGCGATTCGATGTGTATCGTGATGATCTGATAGAGGTGGTGGTAACCAGCTTGGTGCCGAGGTATGTTGTTGATTATCTTGCTGATCAGAGCAGTATCGATATGATTTACTGGTTGAGGTAAGGACTGGATCCGGGTGATCCTGAGTGATTGGATTGGTTATGGTAGGCTGCAGTGTTGATGTGAGCTGGATGCTCAGAGCCATGAGTGGCTAGTGGGACCCTGGTATTGGGATGTTTGATCACGGTTAAACCGGTTATTGATAGGGTCCAGTTATAGAGAGATAGTATGGAATGTGAGATAGTATGGAATATGGATGGTGTTTCCACAGGAGATAGTATGAGACGTAGATGTTGATCCCATAGTAGATACGTTATGACTCCAATGGGGTCGGCGCGCATCGCTGACAGAAGTAATATGGATCATGGAATAGGTCTTGATGCATGGAAGTACCGAGACCGGTAGATGCCAGTTTGTGAATGTGTAACGACCCGTCCCGAGATCCGAGATTACTAAAGTGATTAGTAACGGATTAGTGAGCCTAATCGTTGTTTAGTTGGGCCGTTAGCGTAGAATGACGATTTTGCCCCTAGTTTGGGCAAAATGTTGACTTTGAGTTCGGGTGGTCAATTGGGCATTGACCGATGATTATGACGTAGTTGGGGACGTCAAGAGTCCGTAGACAAGCGGCACGCCCGATTCCGACATCCGAGGAGGAAGTTATAATGTTCGGAAGGTTGAGTGCATTACCGTAATTTGGGTAAAAAAAGGGGGGAAAAGTTGACTTTTAGCACGAAAGGATTTTTATACGTAGACCGAGGACCGTTATGTAGATCTCGTCGTCCTGAGTTCAATGACAAGCGGCATGCCTTCATCGGACATTGGACGGGCAATATACGGGTCTAGAACGGTGAAGGGCAAAACGGTAATTTTAACTCATATGGGCATTTTGGTCTTTTTGGGTGCATTGGGATTTGTGCAATCTGATGAGGACAAGTGTACAGTAGAGAGTGGGATATTTTGGATTTGGCCCTTGGGATTGTGACATGTGGCAAGGGTCTAGTGGGTTCTAGTTTTGCACGGGTTAAATTTATTGGTTTGGTCGAGTGTGTAGCCGTGTTTGTGAGAAAGGAAGAACAAAGACTGAGATGGAGAGGAAATTGATCGGGTTCTGGGTGAGTGTGTGAATGCTTGAGTGTGTGAGAGTGATCAGGGGAAGGCTGAGAGTACTAGGAAGGTGGTGAGAAGAAGTGAGAAGTCCAGTGAGTGTGTGAGGAAGTTGTGAGTTTCTCAGGAAAACAGAGAGGGAGTTTGGTGGAGTGCTGCCGTTTTTTGGATCAAACGGTCGAGTGGTGGTGTTCAGAGGACGGAGGAGGACCTGCGGAGTTGAGTGGACACCTAGGGACACGGCGGAGCCCACGGCGGTGAGCGGCAGGTGAGGTAACTTCAATTTCCTCTGTTTTTCATGTTTTGTTCAAATCAAGAATCGTGGCTTTTGGGGCTGAGTCGAGGAGTCTGGTGAGGTCTAGTGGACTAAGTAGAGTCCTAGGACATTGCTGGTTGTGCATCCGTGACAGGGGAGTGCACGGCGGAGGCCAGAACGACGGTGAGTTTACTGTCTTCTCTGTTTTTCAGTTTGGGTTCAAACTTAAAGTCGTGGTTTTTGAGGTTGAGTCGAACTGTTTTAGGGGTTTTAAGGAGTCCAGTGAGTTGCCTTTGAGCTTAGTGAAACAATCTGAGGCTAGGGAAATGGACGGGTGGCCGGATTAAAGAACAGGGGTTCTGTTGGTCACGGGTTCGAGCTAGGGACGACGAGTTAGAGACCGTAATGTCGAGTTTTTAAGGTTGGATTGAGTTGCTTAGGATAGGACGAAGCTAGGGGAGGAAAAAGGAAGGGAAATGGTGGACAGACGGCAGAGAACCGCCCTCTCCGGTTCAGACCGGTCGATTAGCTGAGGAAGACGATGAACAGTGTTCTGTGTGCAGGCGCGTGAGGCCCACGCGCAGCCACTTTGGGCGGCACGTGGAGGCGCGTGCGGTGGGTTCTGGGGAAACTTCCAACTAGGTTTTTGGTCTAGATGTTGTAACGGATCTTTTGAGATAGGTTTAGGGTTAAACGGACGTTGTTTAGGGTTAGTTCCGCGAGGTCGAAGGTTTAGGGTCTCGGTTCATTACGTTTAGAATCCGGGGATTTTTGTGGGGAATTAGGAGAACTTTTGTTAACGTGTTAGTGACGAAGTATGGTGACTTGTGACAGGATCAGGAATCCCCGAGGAGGTCGAGGAACGTGCAGGACGTTCGGGACGCGAGTGAGGTACCCCTTCTATAATTATTTTATGGTTTTACATGTGATTTCATGATTGTTTGATTATGTTATAACTGTTTTACTTAATTGCACGTGAAATTACGTATTTGGCACGTTTTAGGAGAAAGGCTGGATTTCTGATTATGAGGCTATGGTTTTGGGATTTCAAACGATAAAGGGTTTTCAATGATTATAAAGGATTTTTGGAACATGATTTCGATAATAAGGGTTTTCGGTTTTAGAATCAGATTTCGGAAGGAAAGATTTGGTTTTAAAGTTGAAACGTGGAATTCCGGATTTGGGTTCGGAATGACGGTTCTGGACGCGGAAAGGGCTTCGGACCAGTGATTTCGGATTCGGGTTTGGATATAGATTGAGAAACGGTTTTCAAATGGCTTTGATTGGATTTGCTGGATCTGGTTATTGGGTTTAAAGACCCGGATATTGTGATTGACGGGGGATGGGCCCGGATTGGGTTTAAACACCTGGATTGAGTTTAAAGACTCAGAGTTTAAAGACTCGGATATATTGATATTTCCCCCATAGGCCTGTTGAGTTTAAAGACTCAGAGTTTAAAGACTCGGATTATTGAGGCCTGGATTGAGTTTAAAGACTCGGGAGTTTAAAGACTCGGATAGGTCCAGCAGGTTTGATCGGATAATGATGACTTGGATTTATGTTTTATCGTACTGTTTTCATGATGCCTATGTTATTAAATATAAATGTTTTATGGTTTATAGCTGTGTTTAACTAAAAGGGTTGTGCATGCATGTTTTCAAAACGGAGGGCGAAACCCTGGTTTGTTATAAAATGGTTTTTGAAACTTTCATTCTTTATGGTCCACTCACACTTTCTGGTTTTAACTGCCCTCCAGGTCGTGGAGCTAGCGCGGGGGTTGACGTTGAGGCAGCGTCGGAGGCATAGAGCACTCGAGAGTTTTCCCGAAGTGTTTCAAACTTTCCGTTGTGCGTGTACTCCGTGTTTTGGTTTTGTTTACACCTTGTTTTTGTACTATGCTCTGTATAGATGTTGACATTTGGGCTGTTTAAATTCTCCTGCGTCTGACAATGTAATTTGTGGTTTCCGTGAGGTTGATTCGGTCTTTCGTTATTGGGGTTGTCAGACGGGAGTAGGGTTTAGTCCCTAATCCTAGGGGATTAGGGGTGGGCCCTGACAGAATAGGTGTACTTGAGATTTTTTTTGTTGACGACAACAAACTCACATGATGTACTGGGACGTTGGAACGAGGTATGCTCGACTTGAAAAGGGAATCAGAAGTGTTAAACAAGGTAGCCGTGGTGTCGTCGCGTACCTAGTGATAGTTGAGCCCTGAGTGTCGCCTGGGGTAACGTTAGAAATATCGCGGGAACGCGATGGATTTGTGATGACCCCAGTACAATTGGGATGGTCTCCAGATGAATTAAAAGTTGGTTGAGTTGATTCACTTGGTGAGATGTGGTGACAGTTGGGCACTGTCAGGATAAGTCGGATTGGCAGGCGATCGACACCAGGTAGGAGACCCAGGTGTGAGCTCAGTTAGATTTTCCCCTAGTTACGTACGGAAGTACGAGATTCAAAATTTCGGGGACGAAATTCTTTAAGGAGGGAGATTGTAACGACCCGTCCTGGAAACCGGGATTAGATTAGTGGTTAATGACGAATTAGTGAAGTTAATTAGTGATTAGTTGGAAGAATTCGGACGGACCGTGCAAAATGACGATTTTTCCCTTGGAACGGGTAAAAATGTTGACTTTTCGTTCGGTCGGTTAAATGGACTTTGACTGATGACCGTGAAGTAGTTCGGGACGTCACGAGTTCTTAGACAGGTGGTACTTCTGATTCCGACATCCGAGGAGAAAGATATGATGTTCGGAAGTTCGAGGGTATTTTGGTAAATTAGTACAAAGGGGCAAATGATTGACTTTTTCTACGATAGGCCTTTATCATGCATTTCGAGGACCGTTAGGTAAGGCTCGATCCTCTGAGTACAACGACAGCGACATGCTATCATCGGACGTAGGTAGATTAGGATTTTGGTCTAAAACCACTAAAGGCAAAATGGTAATTTGATAGGATAAGCGGCAATTTGGTCTTTTTGCAGTGCCCTATTAGAATTGGACATGTGGCTGTTTTGGGGAATTGTGCCCACAAGATTGGGGACACTTGGCTGGTCCTGGATAGTGCTAGAACTAACTCACCGCCTTCAAACCGTTTTAAAACAAATGTATGTGTGTGCAAGGTGTAGGAACAAAAACAGGGGACTGGTGAGGCACTTGATCCGCTCACTCTCCACGATGATCGGTTGCCCCAAAGTGGTGAACAAGAATGAGAGGTTAGAAGGTGGGAAAGTGGGTGGTGATGTCGTGGAAGGCCGCAGTGCACGGTGGAGGTAGAATAATGGTGAGCCATGAATCCTATTTTTTTTAGCCCGTTTCTACTTAAGCCTAAATTAGTGGTTATAAGTTAATTGATTAGTGGGATAAGGTTTAGGAAGCTCAGAGGAAGAGAACAAGCCTGGTTTCGAGGCCTGTCTTGGACGAGGGCCAGAGAACTCGACATGGTAAGCATAATATTCAAAAATGGAAAGTCGGGTTTTGGTGGCTGTCGAGTGAGTTTGTTGATCAAATGATCCTTCTGAGGTTTCTAGGGACCGAAGGAACCTGTTTTTTTAGCTGAAGGTTGGACGGAGGCAGGGGAACCGTAGAGGTGGTGATCGACCGGTCCAACAACAGATTGAAGGTATGTGGTTTTCACTTGGTTTTCTTATTTTGAGGCTATGGATCATTGGGAAAAGCTAAAGGGGAAGGATAGGATTAAAAAGGGGTTGAAATTGAGCTGGAAAAAGGCTGGAATGGCCATGAACCGTGACTGTCGGTTCAATTAGACCTGCCTGAACCGAACCGGTCTAGACCCGGTTCGACGAGAGGATAGGGATGAACAGTGTCAGTGCATGGCTCCCACGCACAGCCCCTTTGGGCAGCGCATGAGGGCACATGGAACATATTCCGGAGAAGTGTTCAACATGTGACATGATGTAATCGATGTAACGAACATTTTGGCACTGGTTTCGAGTCGATCGAACATCGTCTCGATATGTTTCGGGATGTCCAAACGTTTTAGGACTCAGTTAAAAATAGTTAAAAATTCAGGAAAATTACTGGGCTTTTTCATAAGCTTTATGAAGTAGTTAGTGATCTTATTTTGGGATTTGGATAGGTTCGGGATAGCCGGCAATAGTGGATTGGCCGGGAAAACGTAAGTGCACGCGTATCGAGGCGATGCCGCTAATGGTCTGTGAGTGGACTTTGCTTTAAAACTTATGATGCATGAATATATGTTTTTATATGTTTTTTATACGTGATTTTATGGTTATGATTACGATTATGATGATTTACGATTTTTGCACGTATTTCGATATTATTACGAATTTGCACGTTTTACGAGATTTCGATTATGTTGTGATTTGACCATGGTTTTGATGATTTGAATTTGAGATTTGAAATATGATTTGATTTCAATGTTTTAAAATGGATGTTGGAAGAATGATTTCGGGCTTGAAGCCTAGTTCGTAAAAGTGGTTTCGATAAACGTAATTTTGGATTTTGGAAACAGATTTCAGGATGACGATTCTGGATTCAGTTTGGAGCTTGAAAGTGGATTTCCGGATTTGGGTTCGGAATGGTTATTCCAGATGCTAGCACACGGAATGACGGTTTTGGATTCGGATTTGGGAATTGATGATGGATATGATTCTGGATGCTAATTTCGGATTCGGCTTGGAATTCGAAATGGTGACTTCGAATTAGGATTTGGACATGGATTTGGAAATGGTTTTAAAAAATGTTTTTGGATTGGATTGGCTGGATCTAGTTATTGGGTTTAAAGTCCCGGATATGTTTATGACGGGGGCGGGCCCAAATTGGGTTTAAAGACCCGGATTGAGTTTAAAGATTCGGGAGTTTAAAGACTCGGATATTGTGATTTCCCCCGTAGGCCTATTGAGTTTAAAGACTCGGGAGTTTAAAGACTCGGATTATATTGAGGCCTGGATTGATTTTAAAGACTCGGATAGATCCAGCAAGTTCGATGGATGGAAATGTGTTTTTAAATGTGTTTTGGATTTCGATGAGAACTTGATAATGGTGGTTTTCCTATGTTTTGGGCAATGACCCGGATGTTATGGATTTTGATGGTTTTGGGCTGAGGCCCGGGATTTGAGAAAAGAAAATAAGTTCGGTTTTCGTAATTGAATATGTAATGGTTTTCTGACATGAGATGATTATGCATGCATTGGTTTTTTTAAACGGAGGGTATAAATGTACTTTTCTTATAACCAGTTTTCAAAACTTATCCTTTATTTTTGTCCACTCACAGTCTTTTGTGTTTTCAATACCCTCCAGGTTGTTGCAGTGCGGGCTGTTGTTAGAGAGAGATGGAGACATCACACACACGATCTACAGTAGAGTCTGCGCGCTCTGGGAAATTGGAACTTGTGGACGGTTCGATTGGAAATTCCTTTTCCGGCTTACGTGTTATACGGTGGTTGGATGTAGGTTTAGCCCTCGTGTCATGCATAAGTTAGACGGGAGCATGGCTTAGCCCTTAATCCCGGGGGATTGGGGGTGGGTCATGTCACTTCTCATCGTCTCCACCACAATCTTTCTAGATCATGGACCCAAAGCCAATCACGGATCCACCAATCCATAAGTGATCACTGTATTGGTGACACCCAACCTCATCTAACACGGAGTCGAAAATGACCATTTCCTTTACCGCTTCGAAATCGAGGGTAGTTGCAACCATGTTGGAAGCATACCTATCTTTTCCGACCGACAAAAACTGTCGATAACTACTGTAGTCACCCATTCTATTCCTCACTATCAGACCACTCCTCAAACAAGTGTATACGAAGCTCAGGAGGTATGGTCAACCGCAGTCAACAAAAACCAACTCCCAACGGATTCTCCAGTCCTCACATCACTCTGACAACATCCACTTATGTGTCCTGTAAACCGTCTAACGTTGTCGTACTTTACTACCATTCGTATCTCAAGTCTCGCATCACGTCGACGGCCAACCTAAAACTCTGACCAAGCTAGCAGAAAAGGCGAAGTCCTCCTCCAACTAGGAGTATTCTCTGATAAATACTGTAATGCTTAATCCTTTCCTTCAAAACTGAACACTTCCATCGATTCTTTTCGGCTTCTTCCATCACTGTTCATGTCGGCATTCCTATTTCGCACATCCCAATCCTTATGGGGTCAAATTTTCCAGCATCGAACAATCGTGTCATCCATCCACAAGAACTAGGGTGCCTATCACCCATCCGGGTATACCTCATACCTCGCACCGAGCCACTCGGGATCCTTCTATCCCACTCAGTGCCAACTGAACTCACATGTTTACCACTCTAGGGCGCGTCTACCAACTCGGTCATCAATCCCCATGACAGTACTGGCGTCGTCGTCGTCCAAATATACCCTTTTTTCATCATAATTTCCATTTCGACAGAACTCCCAAGAATTTACACTGGTCGACGAATCCTACTCGTCATGTGGTAGTAGAAACCAACCATGAGCACATCACGACTCAGATACCCTCATCATGTGGCTCGTCGCCTCTCCTCGTTATCGTCATCGCATCACCACCACATGGAGTGCAAATCAACCCAATCCTGGAACTCTGCTCATACCGAGCCACTATCACTTATCTCTACTCGGGTCGGAGAGGCCCTGCCTCCCTCATACTTCATAACTGTAGAATAGTAAACATCTGTAGCTATTTAGTACACTGTATTTAGTAGACAGCAACATTTATTGGACAGATGTCCCTACACAGTTACCTGGGTAGTTACTAGAACCGTTATGTTTTAGATTCAGATAAGGGAGAGATAACTGTTTGTAGTTATCTCAATCCCAAGACCTGTATAAATAGGCCTATCGGCACATCAATGAAATAATCAGATTTCACATAATTCTACATGGTATCAGAGCATATAATCTGACCACCATATCGATCCTCCCTAAGTCTGACCAACAAACCGATCCTCCTCCTATCTTTCTCCCAACTATGGCAACCGATTCCTGCTCTTCTCCCACCGTCTCTCCCACCCATATTTCAACCCTGGTTTCGGTTAAACTCAATGAAAGTAATTAACTTCTTTGGGAAAGCCAGATTAAGCCCTTTCTCATTGGGCATAATTATTGGTGTTTCGTAGATGGCACACATCATACCCCTCCTCCTACCCTACCACCCCAAACACCTACTGCTTCCCCTCATTCTGATACTTCTGCTTCAGATCTCATCCCTGCCCCTATTCCTGTCTCCGATCCCGCCGATCACCAATGGTTTCAAATTGATCAAACCTTGATTAGTATGCTCAGAGCCACACTCACTGAACCAATCTTGTCCTAGGTTGTTGGCCTCCAAACCTCTCGTGAAATCTAGCAGTGCCTCCAACAAAATTTCTCCCAACAATCCCAAGCAAATGCCACTAACCTCCGTTTTCAACTCATGTCCCTCACCAAAGGTCAGAAAACTATCTCTGAGTATCTTTCCCAAGCCAAAACACTGGCTGATTCTCTTGCTGCGATTAACTAGCCTTTCTCCCCTACAGACCTTGTTACTGCTGTCCTTCGTGGCCTCGGTCCTAAGTACACCATGCTGGTGACTGCCATGCTGAACTTTCCACCCTTCCCATCTCCGTGCCTGCTTACTTTCCTTCGAGGCTCAACAAACTTCTTCTACAAACCCTGTAGCTGTAGTTCCTCCTACTGCTTTCTATGCTAATTCTACCCACCCCACTCCAGTTCCCTATGCTAGTGCCTACTACAGCACACGTGGAAGACCAACCTACCAGCGTGGTGCTCGCCAAACTCGTCCCCAAAGGTCATCCTACCACAAAGTCTCTGGCCGCCCTTCTAAATTTTCACATGCTCCTGGCATTCTTGGATCTTATCCCACCAACACTTTCCGTCCAAATGGCCCCCAATACTGGTCCTGCAACCGCCATAGACATATTGTTGCCCACTGTCCTCAAATTCAACATACTCCTGATCATGACCTTGCCCAAGCCTTTGCTGGACTTCATCTTACCCCTGCTACTGCTGATCCCAACTGGTATCCTGACAGTGGTGCTACTCATCATATGACCCTCCAACCTGCTCCTCCACACACTACAGCCTCTTCATCAACTGATCATGTCATGGTGGCCAACGGTGCCACTCTTCCCATCGAACACACTAGTAATCTCACTTTTTCCTCTGGTCCCTATGTCTTTTCATCTCTCCAATGTCCTTCATATTCCTACCCTACGCAAAAACTTGTTATCTGTTGCACAATTCACTAATGATCAGCAGGTCAGTATAACATTTTTCCCAACTCATTTCCTCATCCGAGACCTAAACACCAAGGCTGTTCTCTTTCAGGGCACCTATGAAAATGGGTTGTACCCCATCCGTCCATGTCGCACTACCCACCCTCAGGCCTTGCTGACAAGTGCAACTAGTTCCCTCTGGCACAACCGCTTGGGTCATCCATCTCCTCAAGTCCACCGTGTCTTAGCTTCTCAGACTCCTGTCATTGCTTCTGCTTCCTTAGAAAATATAGGCTTTTGCAATAGTTGTGCCATGGGCAAATGAACTAGATTATCTTTCAATTCTATTGTACACACTGCAATAAAACCTTTTGATTTAATCCACTCTGATGTCTGGATGTCCCTAGTCCCCTCTGTTTCTGGTTTTAGATATTATGTGCTGTTTACAGATGATTTTACTAGGTACACCGGGATTTTTCCACTTCGCCATAAATCAAAAGTTTTTGCACACTTCTCAACTTTCCTAACCTATATTCAAAACCAATTCTCTACCACCATCAAACAATTCCATAGTGATGGTGGCAAGGAATTTGATAATCACTCTTTCAAGTCCCTCTGTTCTCACCATGGAATCCACCACCATTTATCTTGCCCCTATACCCACAACAGAACGGCCTGGTTGAGAGAAAACACAGGCACATTTCTGAAATGGGCAGAACTCTACTGATCACTGCTGGACTGCCCTACTGTTATTAAGCCGAAGCAGTAACTATTGCAGTTTTCTTCATCGACCTTCTCCCAACTCCAGTCCTCAAATGGACCTCCCCTTACTTTAAACTATACGGCAAAGAACCTTCATATCACCTCTTTTGAGTTTTTTGATCTGCTTGTTACCCATATATTGGCCACACCACTAAACATAAGCTAGAACCCAGGTCCATTCCTTGTACCTTTCTCGGATATAGCTCTAATCACAAAGGTTATCGCTGCCTTCATGTCCCTAGTGGTAAATTTTATATAAGCCGCCATGTTGTTTTCAATGAACACCATTTTCCCCATGCCACCAATCCCTCCCCTCCAGTCCCTGATTTCTGCTTCATCCCTGTTATTCTAGCCACTCTTAATTCCCTAATCCCCACAACAACTCAGCATCCGCCTCCTTTTCCACCTCATTTTCCCACCATTCCCCCCACTCCCTCCACCACTTCCACCACAATAAATTCCTATGAACATTCAGTTCACACTCAGCCTGATCCACCAGCTCCTGCTCCTCCTACCCCTGTTCCTCCAGCCTCTAGACCACCAAACACCCACCCCATGATAACCTGCAACAAGGCAGGTATCTCAAAATCTCGAAATCTCCTATTTGCCACTAAATATCCCCTTCCCCAAGCCTTCATTTCCTTGGCTCAGACCACCATTGAACCTACCACATACCACTAAGCCTCTAAATCTCCAGAATGGACCCAGGCAATGCACACTGAGTTCACTGCCCTCTTCAACCAACAAACCTGGTCTCTTGTTCCTTTACCACCTCAAGCCAATGGAGTTGGTTGTAAATGGGTCTTTAAACTCAAAAGACATGCTGACGGCACCATTGAGAGATACAAGGCCCTTCTCGTCGCCAAATGCTTTCACTAACAAGCCAGCCTCAGCTACACCTAGACATTCAGTCTTGTTGTGAAGCCTCCTACAATCAGAATTGTCCTTGCTCTTGCTGTTTCTCACAACTGGCCCCTAAGACAAATGGATGTCACCAATGCATTTCTCCATGGTACCCTCAATGAAGAAGTATACATGCTACAGCCCCCTGGATTCGCTGATTCCCACCGTCCTAACCATGTCTGCAGACTACACAAGGCTATTTATGGGCTCAAATAGGCCCCACGAGTCTGGTTTGATCGTTTTTTATCCTTTCTGCTTCTCTATGGCTTCCAACAAAGTAGAGCTGATCCCTCCATGTTTGTTTACCATCACCAATCTACCCTTATGTATCTCCTACTCTACGTTGATGATATACTCTTAACTGGGAACTCCCAATCTGCGGTCTCCACTTTCATGACAACATTGGCACGTGCCTTTGCCATCAAGGACCTAGGTCCTCTCCACTACTCCTTGGGGGTCGAAGCCAAGTCCATAGATACTGGACTACACCTCACTCAAACCAAGTATACACTGGACATCCTACAACGCAGTGGTTTAACTGATTGTAAGCCAGCCCTCACTCATGTCGCTCCAAAACAAGCTCTCTCTACTGATGTTGGTCAACCCTTCCAAGATGGCTCTACCTATAGACAACTTATAGGTGCCCTACTCTATCTGACTTTAACCAGACCAGATATATCCTTTGCTATTCAGTAAGTTGCCCAGTTTTTTAGCTCTCCTACAGATATCCATCTAACCGCTGTCAAACGGATCATCCGCTACCTCAAAGGCACCCTTGGACATGGAATTCACATCCGCAGGTCTCTCTTTCCCTTGAAAATTCATGCATTTTCTGATGTTGATTGGGCTGGGTGCCACGATACTAGGCAGTCTATCACAGGTTTTTGTATATTCCTTGGATCCAATCTGATTTCCTGATGTGCAAAGAAACAAAAGACTGTTTCACGCTCTAGTTCTGAGGCAGAGTACCGTGCTCTAGCCTATACCTGTGCAGATACCCTATGGATACTTAGTCTCCTGCAAGAACTAGGTGTTCTTCTAGCCATGCCGGTTCAGCTGTACAGTGACAACCTAAGTGCCACTTACATAACCCGCAAACCAATCTTTCATGCTCGCACAAAGCACATCGTCTTAGACTATCATTTTTTACGAGAAAAGGTGGCTTCAGGAACTCATCAAGTGCAATTTGTTCCCTCTACAGCACAACTTGCTGACCTCTTCACCAAAGGGCTTCCTGTCAATTGCCATTTATCCCTTGGCTTCCAAACTTGTCACCCACGGGGTGCCACGTTTGCGGGGGGATGTAGAATAGTAAACATCTGTAGCTATTTAGTACACTGTATTTAGTAGACAACAAAATTTATTGGACAGATGTCCCTAGACAATTGCCTAGGCAGTTACTAGAACAGTTATGTTCTAGATTCAGATAAGGGAGAGATAACTATTTGTAGTTATCTCAATCCCAAGACCTGTATAAATAGGCATATCGGCACATCAATGAAATAATCAAATTTCACAGAATTCTACAATAACTCAGGGTATGACCATTCTGACAATCAATACGAGAAAACGAACGTTCCCCGAACATCCTCTGATTCTCAACAACCATCATCAAATCCAGCCTCGATGGTGGTACCTACCACGAGCTCGTGCAGACACAACCCACTCACATCACCACTGAGATTCCGAACCTATGCGGTCAACGCACCGTCAACGCCAACTGCTCAACACACAACATCCACCGATCAGTCCACCTTAGGATCCAATCCACAAGTACCACTCTCCTGGTCACTCGTGTGATCACTCACCAACTAGGGATATTGCAAACCTGGTTGCTCCTTGCAGTACGTCCATCTCGAGTGATCCCTCGCGCTCGACTTCGAAAAATCATCGTACTTTGTTACTAGTGTTCAAAAAACCAGGAATCACAATCTGGGGACCTTGTCCCCTCGTAATTAAATGGCTCCCAGCCACTGTCCTTCATAAGAACTTGGCAATACTCTGTGCCTATCCCTGCACAAGTGCTACATGCGCAATCGCACCCTACTATACCACACAAAAACTATTTGGGGGCATATCTTGCAAGTCGACATCCCTCCGGGATTCGACACACTAAAACACGGCATCTCACGCCAAACAGGATCAACGTTCCTTTTCTAACCAGTATCAACTAAGGTCATCGCGCGCCTGACTTCTCCTAGCAGCATAATCATCGATCCTTGCACTTTTGTCATGGACGACCCTAAAATCCGACCTCCACTGATTCCACTTTGCTCCATTCCAGATCCATCTTGACCCCTCAATAGTCCCGACTCTCAGATCGTCATACTGTACCTATTGGTCCACTGGATCCTATCCCCAGTAACGCTACGGTTGTAAGCCGTTGGGTGCATACGAATTTCGATTCTACTCGGGATCCATCCTCTCAGAAAACACGGCATCCTAAGCCAATAAACCCTAAACCATTGCACCTCATGCCAAACATAATCTAACTAGGATTCGATTCTACTGAATCCTCCTACTTTTACCCTAACTATCAGGTTGATGACGGGCTGTTACCACTGTAGAGACATCACATCCTCGACCTGCGCGTCACTCTGAGAGTAAAACCCGCTCTGATACCACTTGTCAGGACTCGTTCCAAATCCACTGGTATTAATGTGGGACGTGTCTGCTCCCGTCTGACACGAAGTGTCAGACCAGGGATAAGTCCAACCTCAACCCCACCGGGGCTTCTAGAGTACGCTAGGATCCAGAGGAGAAGTTTGATGTCTCGGTCTCTGCTACAGTCTGCATCCGCGATCAACCTGAAGGGCATCAAAAACACCAAAGCTGTGAGTGGACAAAACAAATAATTTATAAAATAATTTCTTAAAATGACATTTGTGCCCTTCACTAAAAAGTATGCATGCATTCAAAAACCATTTCTCAAAACATTCATTGGGGCCTTGGCCCAAAATCAAATTCAAGTATATGGGAACTCAGCCTGATGGGAGCAGGCACGTCCCACGTTAATCTCGGGGCATTTGGGACGGATCCTGACAACATAATTGGCCAAATCCACCCAAAGTCATCAAAGGGCCATGAATACATCTTAGTGGCTACCGACTTTTTCTCCAAGTGGGAGGAGGCAATCCCATTAAAGAAGTTTACTCCAACTGAAGTGATAGAGTTCATAAAAAAACACATTATTCACAGATTTAGGATGCCAGAGTCCATTATGATGGATCAAGGCAAGGCCTTTACAGGAACAATAATTGAAGCGGCTACGACCAACTAGGGTTTAAGGCTAGCACATTCTACACCTTATAATCCTCAGTCCAATGGTCAAGCCGAGACCAGCAACAAGGTCATTAAAGAAATTTTAGAAAGAATGATGGAAGAAAATCCTAGAGATTGGCATTCACTCTTGTCCAACACTTTGTGGGCTTACCGAACCTCAAAGAGGGTGGCCACCGGGACAACTCCATTTGCATTAACTTACGACCATGATGCTATGTTGCCACTTGAGATGAATGTAAAACCTTTGAGGGTAGCACGCCATGCTGAATAGAGTGAAGATGAATAAACAAGGCCATATTTTAAGAGTTGGATGATTAAGATGAAGTAAGGTTGAATGCCCTGGACAAGTTGAAGGCTCAAAAAAAGACTATGGCCAGAGCCTATGACAAGAGAACTAAGGCCAAAAGTTTTGGTGTATGAGACTTGGTTTGGAAAACAATATTACCAATAAGAACCAAAGATCGTAGGTTCGGTAAATGGTCTCCAAATTGGGAAGGACCAATTTTAGTTCACCAAGTACTAGGAAAAGAGGCCTATAGGTTGAGTTATATGAGTGGCCGGATTCACCATCTCCCAATAAATGGCCGGTATCTTAAAAAATATTACCCTACGTCTTGGGAGATGGCAGCGACGAGCTAGAAATTAATTTTCAGTTAATATAAATGTATATCGGTCGTGGTGCATCATGTAATGTGTATGATTGAATTCAATGGCCAATGATTTTTCATTATAAGGTAGGCTAACAGGTGAATAAAGTTAAACAAGTCTGCCAAAAAATGGTTGCCAGAAAGCTTTGAACATAAACTACTTAGGGTAGTCTAGTGGCTACAAAAATATGCCAATAGATGGCAAAGTGAATACCAAGTCAGAAAAATAGCCTCATAGTGTACAAAATATGGTGGCCAAGTCGATAATAAAAGTAGACTAGTGGACTGGGATACACATGACAGGACCCGCCCCGATCCCACAGGGACCACAAGGGGGCGTGCCCTGCTCCCGTCTGACACCCAATAATTCATACCAATTTAAGCCTCAAAAACATCAAATGCATAAATAACCAAATTAAAGTTATACATAAAATCCGAATTAAACAGATGTCAGACAAGGGATGAAATCCAAACGACAAGTTGCGAGCACGACTCTAACATAAACATGCGGGTACACCACCCAGCAGGGGTTCAGGTACGCAGAAGTGGATCTATGCCTCAGCCTCAGGTTCCTCCTCTACCTCATTAGCACGACCTGGAGGGGTTACCAAAACATTAAGGGTGAGTGGGCCGAAACTCAAGTTTATAAAATCGTTTAGTAAGTAAAACATATAATTTACCCCTCCGTTTTCCAAAACATGCATGCAGTATTATTTACAATCATTAATCATATAATATGAACCATAAGGCATGTAATAAAACCATAAACATAATTTTAGCCACTGCACTATACACTCCAATCCCGACATCCCTGATGTCTGACGTCCCTGACGTCCAATAAGGCCACAATCACAAGGCTACGCGTGCCACTCGGGTCTCAATTCCGAGTTCAATCCCCGAACCCTGTTCGGTTACAGCATCCCCGATGCTTAGCGTCATAGACGCTGGACGTTCTAGACGTCCGTGACCACTCCGGGGTACCTCATCCGGAGGAGACAGTATCATATGGAAGGATATATACAGTGCAGTACCAAATACATTTTATTGATATCCACATGAAAAACATATGAGTATACATAGGTAAAATCTGAACCGATCGTTACGTTTCATCAGACGGGTCTCATGCCCAAATACCGTGAAACGTGCCATAACTGAAATTTCAATATCATCAAAACCATATCTTGATTCCAGCATGTGAACATATAAGTAAATCAGAAAACATTTAAGCATGCAAGGGTTTAATGAAATCGGGCCCACTCATAGTACGATCCCGCGATGAACCTGCGCGTACGAACTTGTACCAGGATTATCGTACAATTCCTATCAGTCCAAATCATATGTAAGGGTCACTACAAGTCTTAAACATTTAACCACAAAATCCGAAATAGAAACCGGCTCGGGGAAGCCGTCCAACACGTTTCCCGAGGCAACCGGCCCTAAACTGACCCATCAAAACTATCTCAGATCAACATGGTTAATTCACCAAAAATGTTCAGAATGATTAGAGGAACAAAAGTCATGTTGATCGTGATCGGAGATAAGGTCCAACGCGCCCTCACGCGCCGCCCAAAGTGGCTGCGCGTGAAAGTCACGCGCCTGACACTGTAGCTACAGTGTCACCAGCTTCACCCGTTTGTCTGTAATTCGGGCCTGCCACCCGCGGCTTGACCCGGTTGAATACCCATCAATTCTTACTCGATTTCAATCCAATTTGATCCTAACATGTTCATTAACTATCCAATTTAGGTTCTGAGTCAACAATTAACCTCACTGGTCCCTTAAACGGGTCAATCACCAGAACTCCCTGGTTTCAAACCCATTGTCCAATTAACTTCACAGGAAGCATAATAGGATCAAAACGAACCAAAATGAACAATCAATTGTGTCTGAAAGTACCTAAAGGTTGTCGTCCCAAGCTCTGCGATTTCCCTGAAAACAGCAGTCACCGTCCCAGCTCACCCGTGGCTGATGGCCTTCGATTTCGATGTGGTTGAGTTCCAAACACTCCCAGAAGACTAAACCAGGCCTTGGTTTGGTCCAACAGTCGCCAGAAATCAAAACCCGATTTTCCCTCCAATTTTGCCTGAAATGGTTTCTCTGGTTTTCTTCATCAATTCTCAGTTTTCTTATTGGCAGAGTGATGCTCACACATGTTCTAATCAGTTTTAAATAACCTCAGCTGTCCCAGAGGCTCGTGGAAGTCCAATTTGTCCACTGAAAATTGTTCCCCGAAAAAGCTTCGAATCACAATATTCAATTCGACCGTGCAGGCTGGACGGTTCAGGCCACGTTCAAAAGCAAAAGACAGCCCAGACTTTCCAGCACATATTAGCATAATCAATTGTGCACTGAACCACCGCACATGGTGGTGCCGCCCATGTCCCCCGCGGTTTGCTACAGTAACCAGGGCGAAATGACCAAAATGCCCCTAGTTCAAATAATTACCAAACCGCCCATCACTTCCTAGACCCGTAACTCAGCCATACGAAGTCCGATTTCGACGTGCCGCCTGTCTATGGACTCAGGATATCGAGGCCTACCTAACGGTCCTTGAGTCATGTAAAAATTAGTTGCCAAACAAAAAGTCAACATTTTCGCCCGTGAAGTCCAACTTACGGTAATGCCCCTGAACTTCCGATAGTCATAACTTTTACCCAGATCGTCCGAATTGGACGTGCCACCTGTCTATGGACTCGTGACGTCCCGAACTACGTCACGGTCACTGGTCAAAGTCCATTTGACCCACTAATAAAAAATTCAACAATTTGGCCATACCATTCACAAGGGTAAAAACGTCAATTCAAATATTAAATTACAATATTAAAATCCTCGAATTTTCGGGGTGTTACAACACATCTAGTGGCTAAGAATGTGAGACTGCAATATCAATTTGAGGGTGGCCCAATGGTGGTCTCCACGAGCTTTCGTAGCCAAATGTCCCTCTCTCTTGGAGTTAACCACTTTGACCTCTATCTTTTTCGCCATGAGTCTGGTCTCAAGTGGTTGGGTGGCTTGGTACCCACCCATAACTACGAAATTAAATGCACAAATTGAAGACAAAGAGGTTTGGTTGTTTACCTCAAAGCCAAACACTGGAGTTTGGGGAAGAAGCACCAATTTCAATTGCCCACCCTTAGAATTCGGATAGCCAATTGAAGGGGGTAATGTTTGATGGTGTTGTGAGATTTTCCACTCACCCAATATATGAAGAGGAGTTCTTCGCTAGGATTTGTGATGTTATTACGGCTGGGATTTTTGTGGTCTTTGGCTGGGATTTTTGTGACTTTCAGCTGGGTTTTATGTGGTATTACGGGTGGGTGGAAGGAGATTTTTCCTTCTCTTTTCTTATCATTTCGGCTGGAAGATTTTAGAAAAGAAAAGGGGACTTTGTTCTTCTTTCCTCTCCTTATGATGTGGCCGAAATATAGGAGGAAGGAGGACAATTTTCATTCTCCTTGGATTGGGTAGAAAATAAACTAAATAGAGGCCTTCTTCTATTAGGTACGACCTAAGGGGAAAAAGTCAAGTTAGGGGTCATTATCCCCTTCATTCATGCATATAGATAGGTGTACTCAAAGTCCTTTCATTAGAATTTGATAACCCAAGGCTAGCTATATATATATATACATATAAGTTGATCAAACTTCAGAAAATTCTATGGCCGGGTCAACCTTAGTAAAAGTCTTTGGCCAGGTCGGCCTTGATAAAAACTCACGGCCGGGCCAACCTTAGTAAAATTTTTTGGCCAGGTCGGCCTAGATAAAAACTCTCGGCCGAGCCAACCTTAATAAAAATCTTTGGCCGGGTTGACCTTAATAAAAGCTCACAGCCGAGCCAACCTTAGTAAAAGTTTTTGGCCGGGTCGCCATTGATAAAATTTCTCGGTTGGGCCAACCTTAATAAAAATATTTGGCCGGGTCAAACTTGATAAAAACTCACGGCCGGGCCAACCTTAGTAAAAGTCTTCGGCGAGGTCGGCCTTGATAAAAACTCACGGTCGGGCCAATCTTAGTAAAAGTCGTTGGCCAAGTCGGCCTTGATAAAAGCTCTCGACCGAGCCAAGATTAGTAAAGGTTTTTGGCCGGACTGACCTTGATAAAAATCTTTGGCAGGGTCGACCTTAATAAAAACTCATGGCTGGGCCAACCTTAGTAAATGTTTTTGGCCGGATCAGCCTTGATAAAAACTCACAGTCGGGCCAACCTTAGTAAAAGTCTTTAGCCAGGTCGGCCTTGATAAAAACTCTCGGCCCGGTAAACCTTCGTAAAAGTCCTTAGCCTGGTCAATCATTTGGTCTGATTTTGGCTAGGTCGTATGGCTTTTAGACCAAGAAGTAAAGTGGTGGCCACTAATGGTCTAATGACACTCAATCAAATTGGGATTGAGCTTTAGTGTTACTAAATCTAGTTCTGCCACCCGATCCAAAGCTTGAAAGAAAATATGGATGCAGGGCGGGTTCTTGTCGATCCTTACCCGACCACTATCTTCAAACGGTTGAAAGTAGGAGACAAATCAAGCCAAGATTACGTCAACCTAGAGTCTTCTCGAAAGAGAATGTTTTGATCGAATCTCAAACAATTATTTTGGTATCAATCCGGCCTTGAATCAGGTGAGCTTAACAAGGCAAGTTGTTTTTCAATCAAATTTGGAAGGATTTTGGGTGGATTAAATGTGGAAGAATTAGGGTGAATCAAATTTGGAAAGGATTTAGGGTGAATCAAATTTGGAAAGGATTTCAGATGAACCAAACTTGGAAAGTTTGGGTAGCTCAACTTGGAAGGTTTTTCAAATCAGAAACATGGAGGCCAAGCAGGGCCAATTCGTGTGTTGATTAAACCTTATAAATAGTCAAGGTGAAGAGAAGAAGAGGACATCCACATCATCAACACACAAACTTACTCTTACCTTGCACCTCTTCAATTCTTATACTAGATTTTTAGTTCAAGTTTTAGTGTAGCCAAGTTCTTCATTTTTTTCAAGTAAGTTTATTTTTCAGAACTACTTTAATTATTTTGCTTTAAGTTCAAGTTTGTTTTTATTCAATCTTTATTTCAATTCAAGTTCATTCCATTAGCCTTTTTTTAATAGTTTTACTTAATCACTTTATTAATTTTAGTTTATTATTCGTCTTTAAATTTAATTATCGATTTTCTTTTAAGCATTTATTTATTACGTTTACGTTAAGTTTATTTTCTTAAGTGTAGTTAATTTTCTTGCTCGATTTAATATTGCACTTGCATTCCATTCACATAATCTAAAAAATAAAAATATATATAAGTTCGAAGCTCGAACCCGAGGGAGTGAAAGAACTCAGACCAAGAAGAGGTTCCTTGCTTGGTCGCACAATCGTGAGGTTAGAAGTCTACCTTAGGGACGCATCCCAACATCTACAATTCCATTCAGGCCATTTGGTGGTCGGATGGTGGCACGCCTGCGCATTTATTCGAAGAAGAACCAAAATCCCTTATATCGGTTTGATAAGTCAAATCGAGGGAAACAAGTATATACGTATATGTATATATACATATTCTACACATGCATATATAAATTACATTTTCACACAATTTTAAATTCTACGCAATAGTTTTAATAAATTATTTAAAAATTATTATGTATTATATAAAAATAAAAAATAATAAAAATCCATATGATAGACGAACTTTCCATCGATCGTATCAATTGAAGATAGCTATCAAAAAATATATGTACTTATTTGCCTATATATAAGATTAGCACAACGAATTCGAAATTCACTGTTGAAGAAAAAAAAACAAAAAAAAAGTAAAATACAAGAAAAGGGATGAAATCAAAATTCCTTACTAATAGGAGATAACAATAAAGTGATTCAGCTGTACTTTATACAGGAGTCTGAAAGGTGCCATTTATTGAGCAGAATGAGGACCCTGTTAAAATCCACCATTTAGGATATACCTATAATTCAAGAAAGGAGAGGTATTTGAGAAAGATCAAACACTAGCCGATAAGAGAATACATTTGACGTCCTTATCATAAACCCACAAATGAAGCCTATATAATTATAAAGGCATGAGAGTTGAGGATTACCAAAAAAAAAAAAAAGAAGCAGCAGCCCATACGCATATAAGAGAGTAGCAGTCTGAGTGAGTGGGACAAGCTAGTTACGGACGATGTGAAAAGGTTTAGCCGCAGTATTGCAACGAAAACAAAGTACGAGTCTTTTATGAATATATGTTTCAAGCCTCAAGGCTATGCAGTTTTTTTTTTTTTTTTTTTTTGTGGTTGTGCAAAAAGGAGCAATAAGCCTCACGGCTGTATGGGGTAGAACAAATCCCTCGAGGCCAATCTCAACAGCAAGCTATCAAATTATAAAAAATAAAAGAAAGGAAAAAAGCAGTTTGAAGATAGCAAACGTAAAACAATAGAACTGATACCTTTAGGGATACACTTCGACTTGTTGTTTTGCGAAAGTGATAGGGATCTTTAAAAAAAAAAAAGCTGCACACAGATTTAATTGACGAATAAGTCAATTACCATTTATTGAGATAGCCTCTAAATACCCAAAAAAAAAAAAGGGCTCACCTCCCCTTTGTCTGCAAAGAAAAGGCAAGAAAGTGCAATTGGTCTTGGTCTATCACCTGCAGGATCAAAGAAGAGAGTGAGGACAAGAAAAGTGGAAGAGATATTTAATTGGAGTGGGAGGAATTATTGGCAAATTGCCAAATAGAAATTTCACTCTCTCTGATGGAGGAAAGTCCAAGCTCTATGTAGCCTTGAAAAATATTCAAAATATAAGGCTCACCTTTTTTATTTGCTCCAAAGGGTCAGAAGGTGTCTGTACCCTCCCCACTTGCACACGCCAATTACAGAAGGCAAAGAAGAAATGCTTCTAATTAAGGACAAAGTAGAAGTTAGGTTTCTGTTCTCTGGGTTCGTGCACCGTCTACAAATTCGCATGGAAAAGGAAGGAAAGTATGAGTATTAAACTATGGTGCGCCAAAAAATGGGACTCACTGCAAAAGAAAATTTGGACGCCAATCCTTGTTTGGTGAGGGATGTCTTTTTGTAGATATCTAATAGGCATCAAGCCTCCTGCTTTTATAAGAGTGGTCACCACAAACCCTTATTTGATATGATTTAGTCATGCTAAAATTCATGTTCAAATTAGAATCAAAGTACTCAGTGATTTCGAATGCTAAAGACCGACTCCTTCTTTAATCAGGATTTGCGGAGAGCAAATTATCCATTGGGAATAAAGATATTAAAAGAATTGCGCAGTCCATTTCATACCAACGATTGATTCATCCATGCAAATTAACTTTGGAGGGATCAAATGAATAAATGATCAGACGATGGCTCTCGATTTGTCAGCAATTCAAAACCAAAAGATAACAAAAAAAGGTTTGCGATTGTGGAAAAAGGACAAGAGATTTTAATTGATCTTGATGCCACCTGCAGGCATGAGAAGAAAAATGGTTAGAAAAAGGTGGAAGAGATGTTAGTTTCTAAAGTCAACTTCATCTTTTCTGATTGTAGAGAAGAGTCCAAGCCAGGTGGCCTTACAAAAATGAATAAACTATGAAACTCACCTTTTGATTTGCTAGAAAATGGGGGAAGGTGTATGTATCTTGCACGCCACCTACAAAAAGAAATATGAAGAATATGTATCTGTCAACAACATTAAAAATGTGACTTTTACTCACTTTGTGCTCTACTTCAACGAAGAGAAAGAACTCAAGCTCCGACAACGAGGGATACAACGTTTCATTTCTCTAGTTCTTGTGCGAAGAAAACAAAGGAAGTCTTGTATCAGTTTATGTTATAAATATTTCAATGAACTACGCCGGTTTGATTTCCGTAAAAAGATACGTGGGCAATTTAAAATTTTAGATACAACCGCAAGTCCCAAACAGAATCCATGATTTAATTTTCCTAATCAAATTCGCCCCAAACTTTTCGTTTCTAAATTCACTCAAATAATCATATACTAAATCAAACACATTTCTCCATACTTTGATGGGTCATTCATTCATTAAAAAATTTCAGAACTACGCCGGTTTGATCCCGTTAAGGGTACGTAGGCAATCTAGATTAATTTAGATGCAACTACCCCCCTTAAATAACTTCGTACTTCTTCGAAGTCAATTCTATTTTCAAAATAGCTAAACACATATTTTAATGGGTCATTCACTCATTAAAAATCCTAGAGCTACGAGTGGCTTAATTTCAGTGACGGATGCATAGACAGTCTAAGGTTCGACTTAGGTGCAGCTGCAAAAATTAATAAGACACCATGTCATTTTGTTATTTTCTTTGAAGTTAGAATCAAAGGGTTTCTTCGACGGCATGCAATGAAGTATAATTAAGAGGCAATTATGCTTTGCATGGATCGTACCTTAAATATAATAAAAACCTCTATTGCTTAAGCAGTGATGGTGAGAGTATGTTATAGAACAAAATTTTCCCCAACATTCACTAAGAACATTTTACGGTCAAAATTAAATCGGATTCTAAATAGGAATTAAGTTCACATTCAAATATGGAGAGGTACGTGCACATTGTGGTATTTATAAAAAAAAAAATTTGAAACATAATGAAATAACTACGTACATACTTACAAATTTTCGGACTGGTGTTTGGCCTTCAAATAATGCTGCGAAATTATACCCGAACCCTCAATAATTTCACAAAAATGCAGCAAAACAAATTGATTTGATTATAATAATTATCCTCAACAACAATATGCATCACGGGTTCGTAAACAAAGTACACAACTATAGCTAATTAATTATTTAAGAATTATTGACCGAAAGTAAATTTTTATAGCTAAGAAAATTAAACAAATTAAATTGAGAATAATTTCACACTAAACAGCTAATTGATTTTATATATAATTTTTTTTTCATATACAACAATAGTTTATAACTATAATAAAATTATACAAATATCATGAATTTATTTTTCTTTTGTCAAGCTATAATCATATTGCAGAGGAATTAATACATTAAACTATAGCTAAATGTGAATAGGTAAACAAAAGTTTAAATATGCTAAATTAAAAGAAATAATATTCGTAATTGATTGAAGAGATCGACAAAGAGAGAAATTAAGAACTGGGGAACCAGCCAAATCTGAATTAATTCATTTCTATCAGTGATCACCACTGGAGTCGTAAGAACAGTTCAAGCTTACAATTCTTGTAGAATTAACTCTGTCTCATCAATAAATTAACCCTCTTCCCATATTTGAAAAAAAGTAAATAAAAAAGGAAAGAAAAATTGCATGCATATAAATATATATATATATATATAGATTAGGAAGATGATGAACAAATGCCTGGCTTTTCCATGTACGCCGCTAAATCCTTTTATTTTCCGATGAATTATCCACTGGAAATGAACACTCACGCGGTTGCTAGCTCAGAATCATATTTGATCACACCATAAAGCCAGACAAAAATTTGATACCCAAGAGAGAGAACCCAGTGGAGACGTCGACCATATTAATTTCTTCTTCTTAATATTCTTCATCATATATTTTGTAAGTATTTTTGGTCAGCGATTGTTGCTCAAAGAAAACATGGACGGAAAAAAGAGAGAAAGAGTGGAGGAGACAAAAATCAGAAATAATTCTATAAGAGAAAAATATAAAAAGGAAGGGCAGATGAGAGAGAGAGAGAGAGAGAGGATCCAGGGTTTTGATTTATGAAGAAGAAGTTGTTCCCGAGAAGAAAAGGAGGGTTTCCGGTTGATGTTGTTTTTGAGTGGGTGGTTTCTTCATGTTGAGTTTTCAAAATGGTGGGCCAACACCGGTAGGGTTAGACTTCGGAGGCTTTTTTGTTGGGGGGGGGGGGGGTTATTGAGAAAATTTTTTGAAAATTATTCATAAAATATATTATTAAATTTGAATTTGAAATTAATTAATTATAAATTAATATTAAAATTAACTGAATTATATCTACTGGACTTCTTTAAAATAATTGAATTATAATATTACGATTAAATAATTTATGTTTTATGTTGTTATAATATCGCTGTAGATAATAGTATCACGATTAAGTGTTGCATCTCTGTGTTAATAGTATATGACTGTAGATAATGGTATTATATATGATTAAGTGGTGTACTTCGTGTTATGAAGTTATGGTACGACTATATAATAAAATTGCCATTAAGTGATCGATATACCTTGTGGTATGCTGCTATAGTATGATTGTAGATAATAGTTATATGATTAAGTGGTATGTCGGACAATACTATTTGGACCCTCTAAATTGATCACATTTAGTAATCATGTTGATGTGCCAATCAATGAATGGTCTAAAATAAATATAGAATAATTTCATTTAATAAAATAATATCATTCATTGATTGTCACATCAACATGGTCACTAAATGTGGTTAATTTAAAGGGTCCAAATAACATTATTCCTCGTATTATACGCGTTATTATATATAGTGTTACTGTAAATAATGGTATTTTAAGAAAAAGTACTAGTACGATATGATCAAGTGGTATAATTTGTGCTATACGGTCATGGTATGGTAGTAAATAATAAGTATTACAAGCAAGTGCTATATTTCATATTATGCTATTACAATATGATTATAAATAATAGTATTAAAAGTCATTGTTCAAAACGGCGGCCGCTTAGTCCAACTAGGTGGTGCCTAGGCACTCGAAAGTGATAAATCACCTCATATAATGGTTAAGCGCACTGGTAGATTTGCGTGTATATATATATATATATATATATATATATATTTAGTTACATGAGTTTTTATATATAGAGAGATTTAGTTATATAAGTTATTTTATTTATTAAATACTTAGTTAATAATATAAGTATTAATTAAAACTAAGATAATAAATTAAAAAAATATTTAATGTTGTATAATACAATTAATAAAAAAAAATTATATTTTCAACATTTATGATTCCCAATTCAATTTTTTTATTTAGATAATTGATTTTTGTTATAAAATTATTTGATAATATTCATTAGATTATTACTTTCTTGAATTTTGTCTTAAAAAAAATGCCTAGGCCCCCGTCTTGGCCCGGCGTAACCACCTAGGCACTAGATCCCTATCGACCACTGTGAAAGCGCCTAACGCCATTTTAAACCTTGTTAAAACACTACAAGAAAATTTTCGGCACCCGACGGACACAAATCCGTCGCTAAACTGCGAGTTACTCGACGAAAAACACAACACCATCTGGTAACCAAAGTGCGCCAAGAAAAACTGTTCGCGGGCCAAAAGTTCCCATGTTACTCGATGAAAAAATTGTGCCCGTCGGATAACACTAGAAAACCCGACGAATACTTTGTTTTTATACCGTCGGGTAACATCAACGTAACCAATTTACCCGACGGTTCCCATGCGTTGGGTATGATTTTGGTGGGAAGGAAATTACGTTTTGGCGCCAAGCTTTTGCCGTTACCCGACGACGCTGTGTTTTGTATCCGTTGGGTAACACATAACGTTGCCAAAGTTACCCGACGGTATATATTCGTCGGTTATAGGTGTAGCGGGATGGAAATTATTTTGGCGCCAAGCATTTTCCTTTATCCGACGACTCATTTAAATTAGCCCTACGAATACTATCGTCGGGAAAAAGCCCATCAACATTAAACACAGTAGAGCCACTCTTCTTCCTCCCCACCTGTTTTTTCAGTTCTCTCTCTCTCACTCTCTTTCTCTCTCTCTCTCTCAAATCTTCTCTTCATTAATCCACCAACATTAATTTATCTCTTCATAATTTCATCCCTCATAAATACAAAAGGTATGTATTCAAGTTTGGTATCTAGGTTTTGGAGATTTTGAAATTGTTGTTTATTGTGATAAATATGTTGAAAGTTTTGGTTATTTGTGTGAAAATAGTGTAGAAAATTAGAAGATTTATTAGGAAAATATGTTATGAATTAGGAAATATAAATTGTGATAGGAAATTAGAAAAGATGTTAAAAAATAAGAAATTAGAGTTAATGTTAGGAAATATGAAAATTATAAAAATATATTAGGAAATTAGGAAAATAAAAAATAGGAAATTAAAAAGTTAGAAAATATGTTAGGAAATTAGAAAATTAGGAAAATATATTATAAAATTAAGAAAATTAAAAATAGGAAATTAAAAAAATTAGAAAATATGTTAGGAAATTAGGAAAATAAAAAATATTTTAGGAAACAAAGAAATTAGAAAATATGTTAGGAAATTAGGAAAATATAAAATAGGAAATTAAAAAAATAGAAAATATGTTAGGAAATTTGGAAAAATAAAAAATATGTTAGGAAATTAGAAAAATATATTTGGAAAATAGATAATTGTTGGTAAACTTTCTTTTTTCAAATATTTTGATGGTGTGAAATGTGTTATATTTCATAACAGTTTATGGAACAACCTTAGACATGTTTGAGAGTCAGTGAATCGAGTTGATTGACTGTAACAATCCGTCCCAAATTTACAGGATTAATAGAGGATTATTGTGACTAATTGAGAATTAGTCATGGAGTTTCGGATGGACGGTGTAAAATGACGATTTTGCCATTAAAAATGCGTAAAAAGTTGACTTTTGACTAAAGTGGTCAAATGCATAAGGACCGAGGACCATTACGTAGATCGAGACGTTACGAATCCGTAGACAGTTGGCACGTCGAAATCGGACGTTCGACAGAAAAGTTACAGATCTAGAACAAATTGTGGTACTATTGCACGATTTACGAGAAAGTTGGACTTTTGTCTCTTGTGGGCCCCAAATATTTTATCCAGACCCAATGGATGAGTGACAAGTGTCACTTATCCATTGACCATTGCTTTGCATACATGCATACCATCACCCTTCATTCATCTTCTTTGTTTTCCCATACTCGAAACCCACAAATACCCAAACCCCAATCCATTTCCCCTCACCTGGTTTTGATCTGAGAGAGAGAGAGAGAGAGAGAGAGAGAGAGAGAGAGAGAGAGAGAGAGAGAGAGAATGGTGGCTGAGAGACCATGAGATGGCGAGGGATGAGGTAGGACCGCCGTGGACGACAGAGGAAGGCACGGGAAAGGTAAACCCGATACCCTTTTAAATTCAAAATTTTGAATTTCATTTTGGGACGTTTAGAATTGATTTTGATGATTTGGTTGAGTCTATACAGCTCATACGAGCTGGTAGGGATGATTTGGGGACAAAGAAAGACGGTGGAACCACCCTTGACGGAGGCTTGAAACTGGGGCGTGAGGATCGAATTGCACAGGTAAATTCAAGTACATTTTTCATGATTTTAAACCCATAGATCTTCCCTAGGGACCTAGACGATCGTGTAGGAAGAAACGAGATCGAAGGTTAGAAATGAAGGTTTTAGGACTGGGGCAGGTCGTCTGTCTGGGTGACCCGTTACAATGAGCCGGGTCAACCCAGGCGAAGGTTTAAGACGATGATGACGTCATCATCTGACAGGTGTCAGAGGTGGACCAATTAGGGACTGCCACATAGCAGTTGTCAATGCCCAGTCAGCCTGACATGTCAATGATGTGGATCAATCAGGAGATGTCACGTGTCACTGACATGTCAGACACGTGGACCAACGGGATGCTAACATATGGCACCTGTCAGATCTGACAGTTGTCATGCTGACGTCAGCGTTGATCGTTGACTTTGACTGTTGACCTAACGTCAGCGTTGACTTTTTTACCAACAACTTTGACCCATGCGTGGGGGCGCGTGGACCCAAAATTAGAGGTGGGACAAGTACCATTCCAGAGGTTTCGACGATCCAGATCCAATAGTGGTGGTTTTGGGTCGATTGGAGATCGTTATGTTGGTCAAATTCGAGGCTTATGGTACAGTTATCAAGGCGCAGCAAGGACGGTCTGTGAGTGGACATTGCTTTCTAAATATGATGCATGCATAACTATTTTATATGTTTTAAATACAATATTTCAAATGGCTTGAGTGCATATGTTTGTGGTGTTTTGGTAATTTTGTATAAATGTGGTATTGCACGTATTTCGAGGATTTATGGGTTGTGTTATACTCTGGGCTTAGGCCATATTTTATACGTGCTTGTGTTTTAAATGATTTGGACAATGAAAGGATTTCGGATTTTGGAAATATCATTTCAGGGTTGAGGCTCTGTTAATTTATAAAAGATCGGGCATAAGGCCCAGTTGGTTATGATATTGGGCAAGAGTCCCATTTGTGGTTTATGAAATACGATTTCGAGCTTGAGACCCTAATGAGAATTGGATTTGGAATTGGGCTGAGTCCCTAATTGGATTTGGAAATTATACCTCAGGCTGAGACCCTGTTGAAATGCTTAAAATGGATTTGTGGTATAAATGATTTTACGATGGTTTTCCATTGGTTGGATTTCGGTTTTTAAACATACCATCCTATATGTCGATTTTCTCTCCAGGTGTCAGGGACACTGGAGTAGTCGCAGAGTATTGCTTGAGAGGGGCTACTCTACGTGAAAGACTGTAGAGAGACTCAGGATCAGGATTGCTAGAGGTTAAAACCGTCCCCCAAGGAGTGTCATTGACTTGGGTGGACCTTGGGGAGACTCAGACTTGAGACCTAGGGGCGCGCATAGGATTAGACCGTGACATTATTCGACATCTGGGATGTCAGGCATCTAGGATGCCAAGGATGGATTAAATATGTTTTTATTGGACTAGTTATACGGTATTTAATGGATTTGGGCAAGGACCCACGTGTTGCTTTTGGCCTGAGTTCCCACATGGATTTGGGCAGTGACCCACATACTTTGGTTTTACGGTTTTTGGCAGGCGTCCAGCAGACCCAGGAGGAGTTGAACGAATAGCAGCTGGACACTCTCTTAGAGCAGCAACTGCCAAATCTGGAGCGTTCGAGGGTGATCTTGGAGGGACGGCTGGGTCGACATCCTAGGAAGATCGTTTGGAGTGCTAGCAATGGGCCGGAGCGAGACATCTCGTGACAGGACCCATCCCAATCCCACTGGGACCACCCGGGGACGTGCCCCGCTCCCGTCTGACAATGACTCTAAACATACCAAAATTACCCTTAAATAAAAACCGAAGACTTAAATAGATAGATAACGTACAACCACAGTGTTTAAAGTGATACTGTCAGACAAGGGAAAGTAAAATACAACATGTGAGCACAATAGTCAGAGTACATTTATTCGGTGCTCAACCTACCCACAAGTGGGTGTACAGGTGCACAGCTAAGCAAACTAAACCTCTGCCTCCTCTTCCGGGTCCTCCTCCTCTATTTCCGTGTCAGGGTCTGGAGGGGTCAGTAAAACAAGGGTGAGTGGGCCAAAAATAACAGTTTAGAAATCAATTTAATAATAAAATAATCATAAGGTTTTACCCCTCCGTTTTCCAAATCTTGCATGCAGTGAAAATATAATATTAAAATGAAATCATAACAAATAAACCACAATTATAATCGAAAGGTGAAACTAACATATCAGTGCACTGTAAAACCCAACCCAAATGATGTCACGGTTCTAAGGCTACGCGTTGCCACTCAGGGTCTCACACCCGAGACTCTCTAGGTACATCAGCTCCCGGTATCCCAGTCACTGCCCGAGGTATATAAACATGCCTTCCTGAGAGTAAGCAGCCCAACGGGGGTCAACTCCACTCAGTCAGAGCCCCGTGACTACTCCAGGGTCCACCCAGGCCAACAACCCTCCCTGGAGGAGACAATATACACAGGTAGGAAAGTACAGTACAATAACAGTATAGTTTATCCTATGTCCCCCGGACATCCCAAACAAAATCCACATATAATACAGACGGGTCTCATGCCCAAAACATTGTAATAGCATATATAAACAGTTCATAAGACTCATCGTAATCATAAGTGGAAATAGTAAAACAGTTTATGCATGCAAGCCTTTTATAAATCAAACAGCCCACTCACACTCGGTCCTTGCTGCTCAACGATCTCTAAAACCTGTATTTTTATACCTGAGGGTTACTTAAGGACCCTACAACATCAATACCAAGACCCTAGAACAGATCCGCCTCAAAATCGCATCCCGGGCACTATTCCCGGTGCTTCAAACCCCATTTTGACTAATATAACGATCTCCGATCGACACGAAACCACCTCCATTGGATCCGTATCGTCGAAACCTTGAAAATGGTACCGGCCCCAACAAAATCACTGTTCACACGCGCCCCCACGCGCCTGGTCAACGCGTGGGTCAACGCTGCTACAGTGATGCTGACGTCAGCATGACGTCATCACTGACACTTGTCAGGTGACACGTGGCATGTTCTGATTGGTCCCTGGTCTGACAATATCTGACAGGATGACGTCATCATGACGTCAGAAGTGACGTCAGCATGATGACGTCATCATGCTACAGTACCAGGTCAGACCCGTTTGACTGGAACCGGGTCGTCGTCGACCCACGGCTTGACCCGATTCCACCGTATGATTCCGGCCACCATTTTCGACAGGGTTCATCCCTATAGGGTCGTCTAGGTCTGTTCTATGGTTCTACAACCTCAAAATAGAAAGAAAACGGGAAGAAACTCACCAGTTCGTCACTGAAACTCACGGCCAAGGTCCGATCGTCCTCTCCGGTGATCCACGCCGTCTCAGTCGTCCAAACTGGTCCCAAACAGCTCGTCTCTCACCCTGGGACATTTCTAACACCACACAATCGATTTCCTAGCATCAACATAGGTTGGTTCGAAACAGGGGATCAAAACGGGGCTTTCGGGTTTTGGGTCTTACCGCCGCCGTCACGCCGCCGTAGCCCTCGCCGTCGTCCAGTTGTGCTCCTGGGGTCCCCACGGTGCAGGCTGAAGCTTCCCTTGCGTCGAGGTGATGCGGTTGTCGAGGTTTGCTTCTTGGACCCGTTTCCTTAGTGTTTCGGGTCTGAGTTTGGACGGGATTTTCCGGGCAGGAACAGGGGTGGTGGTCGCCGGTGATGCAGGGTGATGATGAGTAGATGATGGTGGTGCTGCTGGTGGTCACCTGGTGCGATGAGGGTGGCTGGTTCGTGTGTTTGGATGGAGAGAAAATGGAAGGAGAAGCACGAGTTAAGGGGGGATGGATGTGTGTGTTTGTGAGAAACAAAGAGGATGATCGTGCATGAATAAGGAAAGCAGATGAAAATGAAGGGATGGGATGGGATTCATTTGGGCAGAAATCCAAGGGCTGGGGTTAATTGGAGGGAAAAATAAATAATATAAAATGGGTTAAATAGTGTAATGTTGCTTTATTGGAATAGTATGGGCTTGGATGGGTGACACTTGTCACCAATCCACTGGTTTGATTTAAATATTAGTTTGGCACGGATTCCCATAATAAATTATTATTTTATTCCGTTGTTCTCGGTTCGTAAATTCCGCTAAAACGCTTCCTTGACCATAACTTCTTCATACGAACTCCGATTTCGGCGTGCCGCCTGTCTACGGATTCGTGACGTCCCGACCTACGTCATAATCATGGGTCAAAGTCCAAATTGTTTCCCGGGTCAAAAGTCAAAGTTTCCCCCCTTCAGGGGCAAAATAGTCTTTTTACATTAAAATATTATTATTCTCGGTTCGGGTCGTTACATCTCGACTGGCTCCAAGGCTTCTTCTAGGGGCATCAATTTCGAGAAGTACTCGGAGTTAAGATGTAACTATACTGAGCTTCGGACAGAGACCACCGAATTGAGGGCCAAAAATGTGTACATTCGAGCTTAACTTGATATGGTCCTTAAGCGCATGGGAGTTCGTCCGCCCTCTGAGCAAGCTCCGCTCGACTAGCTTGGCATGTCCTACTAGCCTAGCACGTCCGACTACGCTCACCCCCTCTTCCTATCCCTCTTCCTAGCCATTTATGTATTATATTTTGTTGTAAATATGTTCGAAACAATATTTTAAATTTTATAAATATATATTTCCTAATTCCAAATTTGAATTTTATTTGATATTGATATTTTTTATCATTAATAATAATTTCATTAATTAAATAATATTATTAAATTAAAAAATTCATTATACCCCACGAGTGAATTGTATGTTACCCGATAAATATGTTCATTCGGTAGACATGAATTGAATTATTTTTATTATTGTTCAAGAGTAAACCCGACAAAGGTTTCAATGTAACCCGGCGAAGTCACTAGCTCGATGGATATCCACCGAAGTATTTTCATTACTATTCACTATCATACCCGACGACGACTACACGACAACCCGACGCTATTCATAATTCGGTGGATATCCACCGAACCGATATAAAAGTTCACCCGACACATACTTTAATGTAACCCGACGAAGTTACTCGTTTAGGGGATACCCACCGAAGTATTTTCATTACTGTTGAACTCCATACCCGGCGACAATACACGATAACCTAACACCATTCATAATTCTGTGGATTTCCACCGAACCCACCTCAACGGTGACCCGATGTATACTTTAATGTAACTCGACGAGAATTCACTTTGGTGAATTACTGCCGAACTCAGTGTGGCCCGACGTGCGTTGACACGACCCATCCCAATCCCCCCTGGATTATGGCGGGATGTGCCATGCTCCCGTCTGACACGAAGTGTCAGACAAAAGATAACTAAAAACCTCAGCCCGACCGGGGCTTCTAGAGCGTGCCAGGATCGATGGAGGGGTGCGATGTCTCAGTCTCTGCTACAGCCCGCATCCGTGATTAACCTGAAAGGAATAAAAACCATTAAAAGCTGTGAGTGGACGAAAATCAATAATCTAATAATTATGCATGCATTTGAAAACCAGTAATCAAACCATTTACTTAAATAAACCATTAGGGCCATAGCCCAAAAACCATAAATCCAAACATATCTGGGAACTCAGCCCAAAACAATAGAATACCAAAATTCGTAAATCCAGAACCATGTGAGCCACTGCCCAAATCCATAAACACAGAAATACCATTTCATAAATCCAATAATTCATATTTACCAAATAACCATCCTCGGCATCTAGATGCCTAGCATCCCAGATGCTTGATGTCCCAGACGTCATATCTCACGGTCAAAGCAACGAGTGCTGCCCGAGGTCTCTCTAGGTCCATATCTCTGACATCCCAGATGTCTGGCGTCCTAGATGTCTAATCATAGTAATCCTACTCTTGAGTCACTATACGGACCGGCTGCTCAGTGCAGTGACCCCTCACAAGTAATGCACCGTGACTTCTCCAGTGTCCTAGACACCTGGAGGAGACTATCCACATATCCTCGTATCAAGATGGTATATGGAAAACAGTTTTATAAAGCCATTTCAAAACATCTCAAAGGGCCCTACCCGAAATTTCCATAAAACCATCACAAATCCATAATTACAAAACCATTTAGGGTCCGCGACCCGAAATCACGTTCATGAAACATAGGGTCTCAGACCCGAAATCACATTTATCAATCGCAATTGGGCCTCATACCCGATTTCATAAACCAACTGGGTCCCCGGCCCGATCATAAAACTCAAATAAGTCTCAGCCTGATTTCTCATTAAGTCAAATGGACTCCAAGTCTGATACTTTCCAAATCAAATGGGTCTCATTCCCGATTTCACCTTTTCAAATCCAAAACCATTTCATCAAACCATCACTGAAACCAAAAGCACGTATAACACTATATAAAGCCATAAACTTCAAAATACGTGCAAATACGTAAACCAGTCATCATCATCGCAAAACACATATATAAAGCATATAAAACAGTTATTCATGCATAATATTTATAAAACCAAAGCCCACTCACAGACCGTCCTACGCTGCTGCCTCGATATGTGTGTCATACGCCCTTCTGAGCCACATCACTATCACCGGGACTTCCAAACCTGTCCAAACCATACTAGAGGGTTACAAACTACCTCATTAACCTCTCATTAAATCCCCATAATTTTTCCGAATTTTTAAACGTATTTTACATAGGCTTTAAACCTTTAGACACCCAAAATTACCCCAAAACGGTGTCGGATCGACACGAAACCAGTCCCAAAATGTTCGTTACATCAAAAGGATGATTTCATATGTTGAACACTTCCCCCATAAGTGTCCTACATGCCCCCACGCACCGCCCAAAGGCGCTACGCGTGGGCTTCACGCGCCTGCACTGTTCATCATCTTCAACCTCGCTGAATCGGTCCGGTTTGGTCCAACTGCGTAGCCAGTTCAGGCCCATATCTTCTATGTTTTCGTTCCTTTTCATCTAATTTCAATCCTAAACCTTCATCTAATCATTCCTAATCGATTTATGATTTCAAAACATGAAAACCAAGCATCAAACTCATCTTCCCGATCGATGTTTGAACTGGCCAACCTTCCCCCTCAGTGTTCTCAAGCCTCCAACCACCGTTGGCCTTCATTCCAAGCCCAATAGCTTCCTAGCAACCTCCAAAACACGTTCCAAACATCAAAACCATTCAACCAACTCTAAAACCCAATTTCCAAATTTGAAAAAACAAACTCACCGTTCATGGATTAGCCAGCCACCGTCCACGATGACTCGAATTGTGGCTACCATCTTCATCGTCTCACCACACTCTCTCTTTTTGATTCACACACCAAGCACAAATAATGGGGTTTGAAGGGTTGCTATAGAATGGGTTTGCACGGTTTAAGGACCTTCACGGTTTGGGAGAAAATGAAGAAATGATCAATGATGGTGAGGGAAAAATATCCCACCGTGTGGGGGAATGGGCCAATCAGATGCCTGACACTTGTCACTCATCTGGTGGGTCCTTCTAGAAATTTTCACCAACCAAAACCTGCCACTTGTCAGTTTCTCGGGTTGTGTGAATAGTGTCGTAAAACTTTCTAGACCCGTAACTTCTCCGTCAACCTCCGATTTCGGTGTACCGCCTGTCTACGTACTTGTAACGTCCCGATCTATGTAATAGTTCTCGGTCCTCATACGTTTGACTCCCCGAGTCAAAAGTCAACATTTTGCCCCAATTCTAAGGGCAAACGGTCATTTTACACTGTCTATCCGTTTGACAGTACATCTAGAAAAACTTGAGGGATCCTGCTCCCATTTGACAGTTACTGTTCATAAACACAAAAACAACCTTAAAAATGGTCTATAACAACCACAAAACAGCCAACGACCAGACCAGAGATATATATTTAGAACTCATATATAGAGCATAAGTTCATAGTACGAAACATATATATATAACTTGTTACATTATACACACCAAAACAAGTTTATGCCTCTTATCCTAAAAGGTCCCCATCTTGGGCCTCTGATCATTCGCCCATATGGAATCACCTCCTTCTTAATGTACCTAAGAGTGGGGGCCGGCCACAGTTTTTCTTTGAGGAAGCTTGGGAATATATTGAGGATTGCAAGGATGCAATCTGGGGGGGGGGGGGGGGGGGGGATGGTTAAGATGGTGATGTATTTGGAAGGCTCAGCAGAGTAGATGGGGTCTTACGAAATTGGAGCCGTGAATACGGTGCGTAATAACCCTCATAAAATTAAGTATCTTCAAGCTCAGTTTGAGGAATTTACCTAGGGGGGGGATGGTTAAGATGGTGATGTATTTGGAAGGCTCAGTAGAGTAGATGGGGTCTTACGAAATTGGAGCCGTGAATACGGTGCGTAATAACCCTCATAAAATCAAGTATCTTCAAGCTCAGTTTGAGGACTTTACCCCTTCCTCCCTTTCAGCGCATGATCAGCAGGTTGCTAAAGGGGCAGATCGGGAGCTAGATGGATTAAGGGGTCAGGACGAGTACTTCAGCATCAGCGCTTTAGGGTTATTGGCTCAAAATGGGGGACAAGAGCATCAGTTTTTTTCATCAGTTTGCTAAGGAAATTGGGTGAATTTTATTCCGGGGATCTTTGATAAGCCTTGAATTAAGAATCATTTTATACCTTTATGCTTATCTTTTAATGTTTAAATACCAAAAAATTGTAGAAAATAATGTATTTTGTAATAAATGTGTAGAATTGGATAGATCTCGGAATTACAAGAATTTAGGCAAAAAAATCACCTCAATCGGAGTTATATTGAAGAAGTTATGATCGAATGAAGGGAAGCCACCAAAAAGGGCAAGGAAATTCGGTAGCATGCTACCAAACCAATCACAACAACCCAAGAATAGTGTCGGCAGCCGCCTACTGAACTGCTAATGATTAGTTCGGAGCGCATGTCTCGAGTTCATCTACACCTATTCTGACAAGACCCGTCCTAAATCCCTCGGGATTAGCGTGGGACGTGCCTGCTCCCGTCTTACACGAAGTGTCAGACCAGGGATATTTCCGTCCTTTGCCCAACCGGGGCTATCAGAGTATACCAGGATCCGAAGGAGGAATGTGAATGTCTCGTCTCTGCTACAGCCGCATCCGCGATCAACCTGAAGGGCATTCAAAATACAAAAGCTGTGAGTGGAAAAAACAAATATTTTATAAAAACATTTTCATAAAAAAACCTTTATGCCCTTGATTAAAAACATATGCATGCATTCAAAAACCATTTCTAGGGTTCTTGCCGGTTCCATAAACCGTCATGAACCATCAAACCACCCGAAATTAGTCAAACAACACATGCGACCTCCGCCCAAACCAAAACACGTGGGAACTCATCCCAAAACCATCTCATAAGGGTCTCAGCCCAAAACCAATACGCGAGGGCCTCAGCCCAACTCCATCTCAGTGAAAACTCATCCACATATACATAAATACATATATAACCCATCCTAGGCACTTCCGGAGAAGATGCCAACTCGGGGCATACATCCGCTAGGGAATACATCCCCGATATAGTCACGATGTCTCTATATATATATAAGTATGCATACTACTCGGGGTCTCATTCCGAGTTTTCACCCAGGAATTCTCCATCTGGGAGGCTCATCTTCGAACCTAGTCCGATCATCTCTCCGGAATCTGGTCCGGTACCACATCATTACGCCCATTCCTGGAATGGGATCCCTATGGGGATACCCACTCTGGTCTGTGGATCGTGACTCTCCAGGTCGACGTCTGGAGGATACCAATTACGAAGCTCATAAGGAGGGTATATACATACCAGTATACAAAACCATAAAAACGGAACTCAGGTCCGATAACACAAAGCAAATGGGCCTCCAGCCCAAACATATGACTCAACAGGGCGTCTAGCCCGATTTCACAATAACTGGGCATCGAGCTTGAACTCGTAAATCAACGAGAAATTGAGCCCGCTATCTCGGGGTCAGTCACGATCCTGATCATAGCGATTCGTGCAACCATCAATCCAGAACCGCTCTCAATCATGGTATGTCGCCGTGAACGCATCACTGCCGCGACCATCTCGAGACCGTGGTGCACACATCGCTGATCGATCCTCTAAACCGTCAGCACTCCAAAGTCGAGTCTCCAGTGGCTGCTCAACAACAGGACGTGCATCGTGACCTCTCCAGAAGGAACGCATCTCAATCCGGAGGCGAGCATCACGTCGTCCGTCGCCGTGCACACAGCACCTGTCGCGACCACGACTCAGACCTACGGGTCGTCAATAGGGTGTCATGCCCGAGTCAAAACCAAATCCAAATGGGTCTCATGCCCGGTTTTACCTTTTCAAAACCATTTCATGAAAATCGAAAACGTAAACGCGTATAAGCACGTATAAAACTCGAAAACCTCAAAGTACGTGCCCATACGTAAACACACAGCAAAATGCACTCAAGACTTCCCAAAACACATATTAAAACATATATAAAACATTTATGCATGCATCGATTTCAGAAAGAAAGTCCACTCACATATCGTCCGCGCTGCCGCCTCGATACGCGAGCAATACGGCTCTCCCGGGTCCATCGTCGTGTCCGGGACTTCCAAACCTATCCAAATCACTTTAGAGGGTTACTAACTACTTAATTAACCCCTCAATAAAGCCGCCTAATTTTCCGGGATCTTTAACTATTTTTAAACGCCCACCGAAATCTTCGGACAACCCGAACTATATCGAGACGATGTCCGATCGACTCGAAACCAGTCCCAAAATGTTCATTACATCGAATAGATGATTTGACATGTTGGAACCACCCTCAAATTCTCCCCCATGCACCTGTACGCGCCGCCTGAAGTGGCTCCGCGTGGGAGCCATGCGCCTGCTACAGTGTCGTCTCCTACCTCGGTCAGACCGGTCCAAACCAGTCCGGTACGATTTTCTCTGCAACTTGGACCGGCGTGACCGGTCCAAATCCATACACTATTCAATATTCATCGTTTTCCTCCCTAATCGATCCTATCCTTCCTATTTTTGTCCTAGGAACCTAAATAAATCAATCAAAACTCCTAAATCCTTCAAAACCCGAACGGTCTAGATTTTCTTCACGGTCCAAAATGTCCAAAACCTTCCCACGCCTTCACAGCCGTCTACCAACTCCCAAAACCATCCTATTACAACCCTAGCAACCTATTTAATTCAACACAATTATCCAAACAAGCCCATAATGACTAGAAATTGAAAATGGATTAAATTGGTTAAAACCTATTACCTGGATCGGTTTCCTCCTCCTCCGTCCATGGCGGATCTGTCTGGGCCAGCCACCACATCCTCAGCTCCTCAGTTCACTCTATGTCTTCTCAAATGGTTATAGGTTGAAGGTTTTGGATTGGATTGGAAATGGTGATCGATTTGGGTTTGGGTGGATGGGAGAAAATGATCGATGAAAGGGGAATGGGGTATGCATGAAGGAAAATGATGTCCAGTGAACCGTAACTTCGCCGTTGAACGTCCGAATTCGACGTGCCGCCTGTCTATGGATTCGTATCATCCCGCTCTACGTAATGGTCTTCAGCCCTCGCCCATCTGACCTTTCGGGTCAAAAGTCAACCGTTGGCCCCTATTCACCTAAATTACCAAAATGCCCCTATTCGGCCAAAGTTCATTTGACAGCCCGAACAAAAGGTCAACATTTTACCCATTCTAGGGGCAAAATCGTCATTTCGCCCTAAACGTCCGATAATCCTCGTCTAATCCTCGATTATTCTCGCTAATCCGGAATTAATCCTTAATTAATCCCGCTAATTTGGGACGGTTCGTTACATATTCGGTGTGAGTACACCGACCCTCATTCTCTTGCTTTAGAACGCATCCACCGAGTTCTTTCCCCCTGTTCAGTGCGCATCCACCAAACCAATCTGCAACCTTCCTATGCACGTTGACCGCCCTTTGACCACCGAATTTCAGCCCTAATATCGGCCAGCGCCCACCGAAAACATTCGTGGAGCTTTATTTCGAGTTTTAGGCAATATTTTGGGATAATTCAAACTTGCTTTCACACTTATTCTCCATATTCTATAAGGATTTCAATCTTATTTCCTTTTGTATTATTATTTTTAGTTTTTTACTTGTAGGAAAGGGTTTTAGTTAGATTTCCTTAATATTGAGGAAACCTTTTCCTTTTAGAATTTAAATTGTAATCTCCTATTTATTTGATGATTAATTTTCTCATATAAATAGAGAGGCTTGGACTAATTGAAAGAAGTCGCTCATTCTTTAACTCGAAGCTCTGCTTAACCAAAATTTCCTTTTTCAATAAATTCAAGATTTCTTGTGTAAAACTAATTACACCATATTCCACCTTTTACAACCTTCATCTGTGGCATAAAGGAGTGTCTCCAAGTGTCTCACCAAAGAGTGCACAATCACTTCGTATCCATAGAGTGTCCCGAAGAGAAAAAGTGTGACATGACCTATTTACCTTGTAGTTATCTTTTGTGTTTGAATATCTTGGTTTATGAATTGATTTCTAATATTATTATTGGTTTTATGGTTGTATTAATTTCAATATTATATGTGTTGTATGATTCTAGTTTTTTTTTTATGATTGTATGTTTGTGTTTAATGCTTGATTTGATAGAAGAATGTCTCCAAGTCTATATCACTGAAAGTGTGGCGTGAATGTCTCCCTGCACGTACTTAAGATAACATGCAAATAACTCGTAAGACTAGAATTAGAGGATTTTATAGGTTGAAGTTAATATAATTCATGAATGAGTTAGGTTAAAGATGAGTTGATCATGTAAATAATAAATTAGGTTAGATTAGATTAGATTAGGTTAGTTAATCACATAGGATAATATAAACAATCAACTACCCCCTTATTAATTAATCAAACGATAATCATGTTTAGGTACCCTCAATCCCTGGTCCAGAACGATCCATATTTACCAATGCTACAATCTACAAAAAATGGTTTTTAATTGCATACGTTTCCTTAAGTGTTGAGTGTGACTTTGTGTTTACTTTAATGCTTAATTTTTGCGTATCAATCTTTGATTTGCTGGGGGTGTGGAACTCTTCAGACCTAGAACTCGGTAAGGAATTTGTGTACTATTTCAGTGGTTTATTTGCTACATCCGAGATGTCTTATCCGACATCAGTGGTAGGGGTGGTCCAACCAGTTCTGGGACCAGGGAAATTCTGAGCTTGGTAGGCCTTTTGTTCGTCAGGAACTGGAGACGTCTCTTGCCAGTATGTTTCCAACCAAAGTTCCAAGGGTGGATAGGATGCTAGCTTTGTTCTATTAGAAATTTTGGGATGTGGTGTGTCATGACCCGATCCATCTAACACGATATTGTTCGTTTTTGGCCCAACCCTCACGGTTTTGTTTCTAGGAACTCACGTGCAACTTCCCAATAGGTCACCCATCTTAAGATTGCACTAGCCTCAACTCGCTTAACTTTGGAGTTCTAACCAAACTCAAAGCCAGCGAGCTCCCAAAAGGCCTCGCGCTAGATAGATACATGCCCACACATATAAGGCACTTCACATTTCCCTCACCGAGCGATGTGGGATTGTTCACCGTTCTTGCCTTGCCAAGAACACGGTTCTTGCTCACGGTTCTTGTTTCCAAGACCAGGTATTACAATCCACCCCCCTTGGGGCCCAGCATCCTCGCTGGCACACTTCCGGTCGGAGTCCAACTCTGATACCAAATTGTCACGACCTGACCCCTCTAGCACGATATTGTCCACTTTGGGTCCAACCCTCACGGTTTTGTTTTTAGGAGCTCACGTACAACTTCTCAATAGGTCACCCATCATGGGATTACACCAGCCTCAACTCACTTAATTTTGGAGTTCCAACCAAACTCAAAGTCAGTGAGCTCCCAAAAGGCCTCGCACTAGATAGATACATGCCCATACATATAAGACACTACATTTTTCCCTCCCCGAGTGACGTGGGATTGTTCTCCGTTCTTGCCTTGCCTTGCCAAGCTCATGGGTCTTGCTTATCGTTCTTACTTCTTAAGCTCACGGGTCTGGCTCACCGTTCTTGCTTCCAAGACCAGGTATTACATGGTGGGCAATGAAGTTTCTAGTTTCTACCTAGTAGTGCTTAATTATGGTGCAAGTTTTCAACCCATGAATCATACTCTGATCTCTCTCATCCTAAAAGTGGACAACCCTATTAAGGTAACTGATTTTCGACCCATTGTTTTATTTTGGGTAATTTATAAAAATATTGCCAAAACTATAGTTAACAGGTTGAAGAGTGTGATGCCCAAGGTTATTTCGGACTTCCAGAGTGCTTTTGTTCCTTCTCGTCTTATCACTGGCAATATTTTGGCCGCTTTTGAGTCTATACATACGATTTGATGATGGGGGAATAGTAAATTAAAGTAGATGATCTTAAAATTGGATTTCTCCAAGGCTTATGATATATTGGAATGGTCATATCTAGATGGAATATTGCGTAAGTTGGGCTTTAGCGATCGAATAGTTTGTTTGCTTATGAATTGTGCGTTCACCATTAGTTACGCAGTGCATGTCCGTGGACAAGCAATTGATCAAGTTGTACCTACCCCAAGGCTTCAACAGGGGTGACCCCATGTCTCCTTATCTTTTCCTCATTTGTGCTAAAGGCTTCTCAACTTTCTTATCCCAGGCACAACGTACTATGCATCTTAATGGCGTGTCCGTAGCCCCGAAAGCCCTTTCTATTTCTCATCCTTTTTTTTTGCAAATGATAGTTTACTCTTTTTTAATGCTTGGCTGGAGGAATCTCACCATTTGTTCAATCTCCACAAATGTATTGAATGATTGAATACTTTTTGAATGAATGAAATGAATTGTGGGTAACTCTATTTATAAATGTGTTAATATATGTTCATAAAAGACACATATCTTAATAAGAGATACATCTCTTAATAAGATATATACCTATTAAATAAAATATGCATCTCTTAAGAAAAGACACATCTCTTAATAAGAGACACATCCCCTAACAAATGATACATATCTTAATAAGAGACATTGTATGTAACCATTGAACTTTAATGTATACCTCTTCATGACATATGCCCTTTCTACCAAAATTTGCCAAACCAAATGGCACTTTAATTCAAAAATATACATAAATATATTTTCTTCAATTTTCTAATCTAAATATTAATTTTTTACAAATTAACATTCATTTAGAGATTAGGAATTAATTATTAGAGTTAAACCCTAATCTTAAAGGTATAATGGTCCAACAATTATGTTCTTTTAATTTCCATTCATATTAATAGAAATTTAATTTAATTTCCTAACAAGAAGAACAAAACAATACAAATGTATTTCTCTCACACTAAATCCTAAGTATACAACTCTTCTTGATAAGTGATTTGCTCAAAACTCAAAAGATTGCTTTCACACACCGGGTATTTTTGCCGCTTCCTCCGAGAACCCACTAAATGTCAACTACCGTATTCTTTTTCTCCAAGACCAAATGGCGAAGGCCCAAATAGATTGCAAATGCAATTGCCACCTCCTCTCAAATGGTCTTTAAACAAAAGTGGGGATTTATGGGCTCCTCAAGACTAGGCCCAACACAAATGGAGCCGAACCTACAATCTCTTCCTTGGTGAGATTTCCATAACACTGAATAAGCACCCAAAAAAATAAATAAAAATAAAAATAAAAAGCAAGCGAATCACTCAAGCCAAACCAACTATCACAAGTTCGGACTGCTCAGTGCTCATCAACTTCTTCAAATATGCAAAATGTGAGCCAAGTCGGCGGAAAGGACAACCTTAGTCCACATATCAACATGATTTTCATCAATTCCAACCCTCTGAAGTATCTCTCCCTCAGAAACAATCACACACACAAGGTGTAAATCGCACATCTAGGTGCTTAGAGTCCTTGGATTTTGACCTTGATACTACCCAAATGAATACATAGCACTTATCTGACTATCACAATGAACCTCTACATACATCTGATCAACCCTCAAATGACCTATAAGTCCATGAACCCAAATGGCCTCTTTCTTACCTTCAGCAAGAGCCTATACTCGGTTTCTGTAGTAGACGAAGCTATAGACAACAACCAAGTGTGACCTCCAACAAATTGGCCCCTTTTCCATAGTAAACAATATCCTGTACTAGACTTTTTATTATCGAAATCACCTGCAGAGTTTAAGTCAACATAACGAAACAAAAAAAATTTCCAATATCGAACATCTTTCTCAAGACACAAACCAACATCTCTGGTTGTATGAAGCTACTTCAATAGCCACTTAGCTGCATCTCAATGCTCTTTATTAGGATTATGCATATGACACCAAGTTCTATAAATCTCTTCATCCAAATCACCATGTAGGAAAGCCGTATGACATCAAGTTCAGCAAGTTCAGGGTCGAATTGCGCACCAAAAACTAGCATAATACGAATGGAATGGAGGAGTGCCAAAGAGAATGTCAAGAAGGAGGCTAGGGTTTAATTGGGCTCAATAAATCTATTTTCCTCCCTATGGGGTATTTATTTATTTATTTATTTATATACTCTATAATACAAAAGTCAATTAGACCAGATAGGAAAATAATTACCATTCCTATAATTTACTATTCTATTTACAAGATATGGCCGACATCAACACTCCCCCATCAAGGTGAAGCATGGACATCAAGCATGCCCAACTTGACATGTGACTCATTGGAGGCCTGTTTGGACACTGCTTTGGTAAAAATATCAGCCAGCTATTCAGTAGTTTTCACATATGGAACTTCGTCAATTTTCTTTTCCAAGTTCTCATATATGAAATTAAGAACAACTCACATGTTTAGTTTAATCATGTTGTATTGGGTTTTCTACAATCTTTATAACTGATAGATTATCACAGTATAACTTCATAGTAGATAAAACATGTGCCGTACTAGATCCACTCGTTTAACAATACCCATAATCACCCATTTAAAAACTAGTGCTCATTAGAAAGTTGGTGACTACAATTCAAATCGCCCTGAATTGAATCATGGTAGATAGAACACGTGCATGGTAATGAATCTTGTTGATGCTAAAAATGGACCAAATTTAATGTTCGTCTTCTTGTGGTGTTGGTAATTCTACTCATTTGGTGTGACCTATTACATAGAATAAGCGAGGATCAAAGGATAGTTCAACCTATGAATCTCCAATACTCATGTCAATTTTGTAAATCTAAAAGTTGACTTGTAATTTTAGCAGCATGCTAGTAAGGTTGCCAAGTTACCTTTTGAGGGAAAGGGGAGGGAGCTTCTATTTATAATCTATTAATAAAATTGTTAAACAATTTTGATGTAGGATAAATTTTAATCTCGTTACCCTATCAGAATATGTCCTCTTATACCAAACCAAGTGGACCTACTAGGGTGATGTGTTTTTTCTTGTGAGTCTCGTGGAGTCCTTTGTTGTCTTTCTTTAGTTAGAGTATCTCCAGCGGGAGTCACTAATTTAATTTAAATTTGAGCAAAAAATGATGTATTGTATTCAGATTTATATAGACAATTGCACAGTTTTTTGAAGTGATTTAATTTTACAGATTTATTGAATTTTATAAACTTTTATAGAGTTAATAACAAAATTATATAGAACGTGACAAAATTTGGTAGAGTCAAATTGAGTTTTGCAGGAAATATTATTGAGTTATATAAATTGATATACATTTTTTAAAATAAATTGATAATCAAATCATAATTATCGGTTTACTAAAAGTTTTCCAACTAAAAAAAAAAAATTTCTAATACTACAAAAATATAAAACTTCCAACGATCAATGTGTTTGAGAGGCTAGGGTCGTTAGGCATCATGCATGTCTTTTTTTTTTGTCTTTTTTTTTGGTTCATTTTATTAAGTTTTTATTTTTTGCTTATTGTTTATATTTTCATTCAAACATTAAATAAATTCATGTAAAATTTATTTTATTTGATTACCTGAAATTCCTATAGAGAATAATATATGATAATCAATATCGATATCAGTATCAGTATAAAACTTCAATTTTATTGAGTATTGAAAAATACAAAAATAATAATTTTTAAGCCTTCCCTCTAGAAATCCGAGGGGGAGGCTAGACAAATCACAAACTTTACTAAGGCATTATTTATACTTGTTGATGCATGAAATGTGCCAACTTAGGGAGCAAATACTGCTCTGCCACGTGCCCTGTGTGAACCTGAAAGAGGAAAGAAACTGGTCGGTCGGTGAGAGTATAGGTACCGGTGTGGTACCGGTCCAGAGGTACTCCGACGCCCAAGTCAGTGGTCGGTATGAGGTTTTAGGGAGGTAGCAGAAAGTATACTGTAAGAGTAATAGTAAACAGTAAATTGCTTAGTTACCATTGTACGACAAGTGGACCCCTTTTGTATGGGTGCGGCGAATATAATATTTGTATTTGTCCCGATGTGGGACAAATATCAATTCCCTGTGGGACGGACACGTGGAGGTGCCATCTAGACCGAGTGAGACTTGTCCGTGTGAGTGGGCCTGGGCCCCTTTGGCTTGTGGTAGGTGGTGGCACTGGGCCGACCGGTCGGTCTGGGCCGACGCATCGACCGACAGGAGCTGGTCCTCTGGAGTCGGCCGGTGGACATGGTTTCTGGAAGAAGGTTGGGCCTCCAGATCGGTCTGGGCCGACGCGCGGAGCCAGGTAGAGGGTTGGGCCTCCAAGATTGGTCTGAACTGGGGTTACTTCAGCGTTGGGCTGGGCCTGTAGTCAATATGGGCTTTAAGCTCGATCTGGGCTGATATGGTATGAACAATACTAAAATGCTTGTCATACCCCATAAAACTCTTCCGTTTAATGAAGTCTATAATAGTTATTTTAAATGCACCTTAAATTTTACAGAGTTATGAAGTACCATAATTGAATACCTAAAATATTTTAATGACTTTATAAATCTTTATAAGAATATAGATTGAATACTTACCCTCAAATTTTTACTAACTCCCTAAAAGTTCTAATTGAATACCTCTAAACTTTTAAAGACATTTAAACTCTATAAAAGTCTCAATTGAATGCACACTACCCTAAAATAGTTAGAAAATTATTTAGCAAACAATTTTAAAAAAGTTTACTCTAGCATTCTTCCTTATTTTAACAAATTTCAAATATTTTATTATTCATTTTAAGTTACCAATGTTTTAATTTTTTTTTTTTATAAATGAAATTCATTCAATTGTGAGGAGATAGGGAATCTCTACCTTCTCTCTCATTTTTGTTAAAATTAGGGATTCAAAACCCTCAAAATTACATAATTCAAAATTAGGAAATAAACTAGGGACTCTGTAAGAATTTTTTTTCTTTAAAAATCTCTAAAATAACAACAAAAAAGGGCCTCGGTTGGAAATGCCCTAATTCTTCAAATGTTGTATTTTATCAGCTGCTTGACTCTACAATTATTGTATTTTATATGCTGCTAGCCCAGTAGAATCTTTTACTGTTTTTTATTTTGGAGTCTTTCGGTTATATTTTGTCAGCTGCTCGCTAGTAGACAGTACTTGATACAAACATACTTAAATGATTCGTAAAAATATTTTAAAGAAACCCAACATAAAAACCATAGAATTGAGATGAATATCTATAAATTACTCTGATTATTTGAGATGAACATATATAAATTACCCTCATTATATAATAAGTAATCTATGCCCTAAAATTTCAGTAAAACCATTACCAAGTTTAGAAGAAAAATAATCACTACAAAAAATTAACCTTATATTAATTAATTACGACAAAAATTAACTTTATATGTGAAAAAAAATTACTTCCATAAAATAATAAAGAAAAAAATCGAGAAGATATAACAATATAGAAATAAGTATAAATTAATCCAATTTTGAGGTATAACATATAAGTTAGTCCATTTATTGACTTATCCTATTCCATTTAAATAATTTACTGATTTTTGTTTTACTTAATTTATTTTTTTAGTTTCTTGATACCCATTATACTTTTTTAACTAATTAACACTACAAGAAATACGGTTTTATCCGGAAAAACAAGCTCGCCGGGTAACATAAGGTCCTCATCGACTAAGTATGAAATTCGACGGGACACTGTCAGGCAGCGTGCGGCTGGGTAGCCGCCGTCGAGCCACATGTTTTAATGACGAACTACCAATAATCGTCGGGTAACAATGATATCACCTGAAGCAACGATCGTCGGTGAACACTCGTCGGGTAAGCTTTGGCCAACGAACCAAGCCCGACGAATAATTGTGGTTGGTCGGGCTACCTTTAGTTCGGTAGCCATTCACCGAAGTGAATTATCCATCGGGTTACATTACAGAACGCACTGGGTCAACACTTAGACATGTTCAATGGGTATCCACCGAATCAAAAAAATTTGTCGGGTTACGACGAAACATTCATTAATATTTTTTAATTTTTTAATTTTTTTATTAAGTTTTAATTTTTTATATTATTTAATTAATAAAATTATTATTAAATATGAAAATGAAATAAAATTCAAATTTGAAATTAGGAAATATATATTCATAAAGTTTAATATATTGTTTTGAACATATTTACAACAAAATATAAAACATGTAGGGTTAGGAAGAGAGCTAGTCGAGGGGGTGCTGTTCGGGCAGAGCTTACTCAGAGGGTGGACGAACTCTCATGTGTTGAAAGAACATCTCAAGTTGAGCCCTGATCAAGGCGTTTTGGGCCTCAAATTTGTAGTTTGGTATAATTGCGTCTTAAGTCCGAGTATTCCTCTTGATTAATGCCCCTAGAAGAAGCATCCAAGCCGGTCGAGATGTCCTGCTCCAGCCTTTTGCCAACATCCCAGACGATCTTCTCAGGACGTCGACCTAACTGTCGCTCCAAGATTGCCCTCAAACGCTCTGGATATGGCAACTGCTACTCCAAGTGAGAATTTGGCTGTTAGGTCAGCTTATCTTGGGTTTGTTTGATGTCTGCCATCATTCCCGCCTACAAATCATAACACATTCATTACTTTAAAAATAAAAAATAATTAAATAATTAAATTAAATTAAATGATAACGATTTAGACTTACTTGAATAGCATCAGCCTACGGGTTCCCCCCGGCTTGCGTACACTTGTCCCCAGGTATCCACCTTGGGGAACAATGACTAGGCGTTGCGGCGGTCCTCGTGCATGGCTGCTAATGGACGCGACCCCCTATGGTGGTTCAACGTCTTCTTTCCCCAATTACGTGTAAGACCCGTGTCCTGTAGGGAACAATGAACGATCCCACATTCCTGCGAAAGGGGGGGGGGGGGGGAATCGTCTGGGAGGGGAATAGTGGTGTGCCTTAAAGGTGTAGGCACACACCTATCTAGCACGAGGCATTTTGGGAGCTCATTGGCTTTGGGTTCGGCTGGAACTCCAAAGTTAAGCGAATTGAGGCTAGTGCAATCCCATGATGGGTGACCCCCCTGGGAAGTTGCACTGTGAGCTCCCGAAAACAAAACCGTGAGGGTAAGGGCAAGGAGGCCCAAATCGAACAATATCGTGTTAGATGAGTCGGGTCCTGACCGAGGAGGGTCGGGTCCTGACATTACGCTTGTTAACCTCCGATTTTTTCTATTCATTAATAGATTTAATTAAATTCAGAAATTAAAAATATAATTAAAAACTATAACAAATTAAGAAAATGCACTTACAATCCACTTGGGCGTGACGAAGTAGTCACAAAGGCAATCCCACTCGACCCTCCGAGGGCCGTTTAACTCCTCCGGAAGGTTGGCACAAGTTTTGTCCGGGGTCAGCCAGCTCTGCCAGCAAAGCCCGTGCTCATACTTCCACTCGGCGTACCGCAATTGCTAGTTGCACTCATGTATTTCATGAGTCTCGCATTCCCAATATTATACTGGAAATTGACCTGCAATGTACGATTAATAAAAATTGGTAAAATTGTTAAAGATTATCAAAGATAATTAAAATCATTAAAAAAAATTAAAAATACTTACAGACAAGACACCTCAAAGGAAGGTGAGGTGATCTTCGGCTTGATCTCAAAATCTATCACCCATCATGAGACAATGGGTGCGCAGAATGACACCCATGTTATGCACCATCAAGCTGTGGACCTTGGAGGGTGCTTGGCCGAGCCGATCGACGAAAATAACCTCGATCTTGGCGCTCGTCAATCAACAAATCCATTGGGATGCCCTTCTCTGGTTGATCCCATGCACTCTGGTAGATTTCCCAAATTGGGTAAACATTAGTAAAAAAAATGAACAAAATTCGAAATAAAAATATTTTTAACACTTATTGACCAACTCACCCTTAGGGATCGTTTCGACTACCTCTAGGGTGTTCCCATCGACCTACTCTTCCGGGACTCGAGATCAACATGACGTTGGCCTCGTTTCTTCGAATGTTGTTGACAAGCAGACTGAGCACTAGGTCGTATATACTCCTCGACGGGGAAGGTCGGGACCAGCAGGACTACTGGTGTGGCAGATGCTGATGGAAGAGTTGGAGTTGAGACAGGTGTGTCCAGTATCGGTGTCGAGTCAACATCGCCCCTCGGTGTGTTTAGGACCGACGAACTCGTGACGTTCGCTGGCTGCTAAACCGAACCCGGTGAAGTGCGAGGACGAGCTCGTGAAGTAATCAGCGTGGGTGTCGACATCTACAAAATAAAATCAATAATTAATAATAAAAATAATCAATAATAAAAAATAATTAATGAAAAATAATAAAAATCAATAAAAATAATTAATAATCAATAATAAATAATAATAATAATAAACGTTAAAAATAATCAATAATAAAAAATCAATAAAAATAAGTAATAATAAAAAATAATCAATAATTAAAAATAAAAAATAATTAAAATTCAACAAAAATAGTTAAAAATCAATAAAAATAATTAATAATAACGAATAATAATAAAAATAGAAATCATTAAAAATAAAAAATAATTAATAAAAAAATTATCAAATATGAATAAAAATAATTAATAAACAATATTATTTAATAATAGTCAATAATCAATAACATTAACAAATAATCACCCATAACCATAGTTCTTGAAATTCAATGATAAACAACATATAATCCATGCTAACCAAAATTCCAATAAAAAATCAAGAACAATTAATCCATGCTAACCAATATATAATCCATGGAATCCAAAACCAAAATTTCAACCTAAAATCAAGAACAATTCATCCATGATATTCAAAATTAAAATTCTAACAAAAATGAACAATAAATGGAAATACATTATTGAGATAGTTAGAGAGAGATATAGAAGGAGATTACTGTGGTGATGAAGGGAGAGGACGTGTGAGGCAATGTGAGGGTTTTTTTTTCTTTGTTGCTGACGACTGTGGTGATGGTGGTAGGGAGAGTCGCAACGAGAAGGAAGAGGGTTTTTTTTTCTCTAGTATATTTTTCGAAGAAGAGAAGAGGAAGTAGAAGATCGTCTATGGCTTTAAACATCTAATACCTTTGCCCGACATGACAGCACCCACCCCCAATCCCCTGGGATTAAGGGCTAAATCCTGCTCCCGTCTAATTTACGCATGACACGAAGGCTAAACCGATGTCCAACCTCCATGTGACACGTAAGTCGGACAAGGGATTCTCGATCCGTCCGTCCTAGAAGTGTCCGAACTTCCTAGAGTGCGCCTCAGCTACTGTGGATCACGGGTGTGATGTCTTTGTCTCCCTCTCTACCAACAGGCCTCTCCGTAACAACCTGGAAGGTCTCAAAAACACGAAGAGACTGTGAGTGGACAAAAATAAAGTATAAGTTAAAAAAAAATTCATAAAACAAGTACATTTAAACCCTCCATGTAAAAACAATGCATGCATATCAAAAGCCAAGTTATAAAACCATTCTTTCTCAAGTTATTTAAACCATGTAAGAAAAACCGAACACCTTTTCTTTTTTTTCTCAAATCCCGGGCCTCAGCCCAAATCATCACAAATCATATCATCCGGGCATAGCCCGAAACACCGGAAACTCTTGATAAAAAACCGCCATCATCAAATCTCAGTGAAATCCGAAACACATTTGAAAGCCACATTTCCATCTATCGAACCTGCTGGATCTATCCAAGTCTTTAAACTCCCGAGTCTTTAAACTCAATTCAGGCCTCAATATAATCCGAGTCTTTAAACTCCCGAGACTTTAAACTCAATAGGCCTACGGGGGAAATATCAATATCCGAGTCTTTAAACTCCCGAGTCTTTAAACTCAATCCGGGTCTTTAAACCCAATCTGGGCCCGCCCCCGTCATAACATCTCTGGGTCTTTAAACCCAATAACCAGATCCAGCAAATCCATTTTCCATTTCCGAATCTGAATCTGCAACATCATCAGGATCCCGGATCCAAACCCAGAACTCATATTCATATCCATTTCCAAATCAGAGTCCGAAACCATCATTCCGTAAGCCGTCATCCGAAATAACCATTCCGAACCCAAACCCGGAATCCACTTTCAAGTTTCCAAAATCGAATCCAAAATCGTCATTTCGAAATCCGATTCAAAAACCCAAAATCACGTTCTTTAAAACAATTTTCTGAACTAGGCTTCAAGCCCGATTTTACTTTCCAAAATCCATTTGAAACCATTGGAATCAAATCATGTTTCAAATCCCGAAATCAAATCATGAAAACCAAGTTCAAATCACAACATCCATTATATTCTCACAAAACGTATAATTCAGTAAATGCCTCGAAAAACGTTCAAAACCGTAAACCAACAAGATCATAAATCAAATCATAGAATCACGTATGAAAACATATAAAAACATATATGCGTGCATTATAAGTTAGAAAGCAAGGTCCACTCACAGACCGTTTGTAACGTCGCCTCGATACGCTTTCAATTACGCTTCCTAGGCTAATCCACTATCACCGGCTTCCCCGAACCTGTCCACATCCCATAATAAGGTCACTAACTACTTTATAAAGCTCATACTAAAGCCCCGTATTTTTCTCGAATTTTTAACTATTTTTAACCGATCCTTAAAACCTTCTGACATCCCGAAATATATCGAGACGATATCTGATCGACTCGAAATCAATTCCAAAATGTTCGTTACATCGAATACTTTAAAAGTCGTGTTGGAACCTTCCTCAAAAGGCGTGCCACGCGCTCACATGCGGCCCCTGAAGTGGCTGTGCGTGGGCCTCAAGCGATAGTCACTGTTCATCGTCTTCAACATGAGTCGACCGGTCTGTACCAGTCTGCAATTCCGGTCCGATTTTGAACCAGCGTTCACGGTTTTGTCCAATTTTAAATCCGTTTCTATTCCTATTTCTACCCTGAGCTTTGTCCCAACAAGTATAATCAATCTAGTTAATAGAAACAAAGAATTCTGGTCTATAATTACCTTCCCGATTCAAAAATACAGTTATCCACCGTCGACCGTCACACCAGCACGATTCCAGCCTCTATTTCCCTTGATTTTGAGCTTGCTGAGTTCCATAGGTCCTCCATACCCTCATCCAATCAATAATTATGAGTAAAAACATGTAAAACTGAAATTACCATTTTCGATTTCAAAATCGAATTTTTATAAACTTCCACTTACCGTCCTTTCCAAGCCTTAATTCCAAATCTATGGAGTTCCTTTCGACCTTCCAACCATTTTCCTTTCAGAAACTATGGGTTCAAGACCATGATTGAGGGTGATCAAATCCTAGTTCCTCACGGTTTTGTTTCCACTCTATTTCCTCTTGTAACATGGCCACCGTCCACGGCAAGCCGCCGTGAGTACTCTACTACCACCCTCTCATTACTGTCTTGCTTTTTCCTTCAATACTTAAGCGCAGAGGATGACATTTACAGGGTTAATTGGGTTGGGATTTCACGGTATAAACCCACACTCTGTTTCCTTTTTCACGGCCAAGCCGTGCACCCCCTCCAAACGTTAAAATCGTTTAGGTCGGTGTCCCAAGCTTCCACTAGCTTCCAGAGAGAGACAAGTGTCTCAAATCTGGTGGGCACCCATCCCAATGTGGCCAAGTGTCATTGGCACAAATCCCAATGCAAAACAAATGACCAATTTACCCTTGATTGCACAAATTACCGTTTTGCCCCTTATGGTTCTATACTCGTACCTTTGTCATCCGACCTCCAATTGACGCATACCGCCTGTCATCATACTCATGGCATCGAGATCTACCTAATGATCCTCGAAATACGTGAAAGTGATTTGTCTTCCAAAAAGTCAACCATTTGCCCCTAGTCTATCAAAATTATCAAATTACCCTCGAACTTCCGAAGGCCATATCTTTCTCCTCGGATGTCGGAATCGGACGTGCCACCTGTCTATGAACTCGTGACGTCCCGACCTACGTCACGGTCATCAGTCAAAGTCCATTTGACCGGCCAAACAAAAAGTCAACTGTTGGCCCACTTCCAAGGGTAAAATCGTCTTTTAGCACCGTCCGTCCGAAATCACCCAACTAATTACCGATTAGCTTCACTAATCCATCATTAACAATTAATCTAATCCTGATTTCTAGAACGGGTCATTACACGACAAAAACCCATTGGGTTTGATTTTAATGAATCATTGGGTAACGATGGCGGTAAAATCGAAGGGACAACGCAAAAGCAGAAGAGTCTGGTCGTTCAATTGTTAACAGATGAAGCATCGTTGGGTAAGCATTGGCGGTAAATTCATTTTTTGGGAAAATTTGAATTAACCGCCAAACTTTTCGCGAAAATTTTGGGCAATAAATTTGGACGGGTTAATTATATATGTTACCCGACGGTAAATAGCGTTAATCGAAAACATTTTAACCTCACCCGATGAATTTTTACTACCAATAATGATCCTTTTAATTACTTAGCAACTATCAATGTAACGACCCGTCCCAAATTCCATGATTAGATTAGTGACTAATCACGATTAGTGAGGCTAATCCGTGATTAGTAGAGCGAAATCGGACGAGCGATGCGAAATGACCGTTTTGCCCTTGAGGGTGGCAAAACGTTGACTTTTTAATCAGGAGGTCAAATGGACTTTGACCGATGACCGTGACGTAGTTCGTGACGTCACGAGTTCATAGACAGGTGGCACGTTCAATTCCGACGTTCGTAGAAGAAGTTATGATGTTCGGAAGTTTAGGGGCATTTTGGTAATTTTGGATAAAAGGGGTCAAAAGTTGACTTTTTGACCGGGAGGTCCGATGGCCGAGGGCCGAAGACCGTTACGTAGATGAGGACAATACGAATCCATAGGCAGGCGGCATACTGAAATCGGACTTCGAACGGGAGAGTTATGGGTCACGGAAGTTCGATTTCACTATGCACGAACTTCGAGACGGGGACGTTTCGGCGAAATCTGATTGGGTGGATATTTTGGTGGGCCCCATGGATGAGTGACAAGTGTCACTCATCCCATTGCTTTGATCCCCCAAAATGTGGATCTAAATAATTAAATATTATTATTTTAATTATTTTATAATTAAACCTAACAACTATTAATCCTAACCATCCATTACCAACTAACTATCAATCCTCACCATCAATCTCTCCTTCTCTCATCAGCCATCCTCTTCTTCATTCTTCACACACACCCGAAACCCCATAACCCAAAATCCTCCATTTTCTTCATTTTCTTCAAAAACCCAAAACACACACACACCATCACCATTCATTGCTTGTGCGAGCTGGACATGACCGTGAGGTGGTGGAAAGGGGATGAGGAAGGCAGGCCACGGCTAGCCACGGCGGAGGACACGGCGGGGAGAGAGAAACCATGGGTGAGTTTTCTTTCAAAAATTGAAAATTGATTTTTGTTGTGTTTTAATCGCATCTAGGGATTGGGAAATGTTCCTAGAGGTCTTAGGGTTCTTTTAGGATTGTTTTCGAAGGCTGAGGTGGCCTGTAACGGCCGTGAAGGGCGGAGGTAGTCACGGCCGCCATTGATGAACTTGGAAGGTATAGTTTTTGAGGGTGTTCTTAGTTGTTAGGGCCATGGATCTTTAGGTTAGGTTGAGAGGAGTAGAATGGGACAAACGGGAGGAAAAATGGTGGCCGGAGCAGGGAGAACCGGCCGGGTCAAGCCGCGGGTCATGGCGACCCGGTTGCAGACGTTCGGGTCGACCCGCGGGAGGACAGAGATGACAGGTGACGTCATCATGCTGACGCCATCATGTCAGCGATGACGTCAGCATTGTCAGATCTGACAATGTCAGCTGACATGTCAAAAAATGGGCCAATAGGAGTGCGACACGTGTCACATGTCAGTGCACAGTCAGCACTGACATGTCAGTGACGTGGCCCAACCAGGGGCTGACACGTGGCACTTACGTGGACCAGTGCCGCGATGACACGTGGCACCTGTCAGACTGCCACGTGGCACTGACAGCATAGTGATGTGGACCAATGGGAGCTTGACACATGGCACCTGTCAGAGTCTGACATGTCAGACCTGACAGCTATCAGATGATGTCATGCTGACGTCAGCAGGTACTGTAGCAGACGCGTGAAGCCCACGCGCAGCCACTTCAGGCGGCGCGTGAGGGCGCGTGGCAGGGAATCTGGGGAAGGTTCCAACATACGAAATCATCTATTCGATGTAACGAACATTTTGGGACTGGTTTCGTGTCAATCGGACACCGTCTCGATATGTTTCGGGGCATCGGAAGGTTTAGGTTCGGGATTAAAAATAGTTGAAAATACGGGAAAATTACGGGGCTTTAGTGGGAGGTTAATTAGTAGTTAGTAACCTTCTATTACGATTTGGACAGGTTTGGGAGTCCCGATGACGGTGATCGGCTCGGGGAGCCGTATGGCACGCAAATTGAGGCGGCAGCTCGGACGGTCTGTGAGTGGACCTTGTTTTCTAAATTGGTGCATGCATAAATGTTTATTATATGTTTTATTACTTGTTTGATGATGCCATGGGTGCATTTGTATGTGGTTACGTATAAGCACGTATTTCGAGGTTTCAGCCTTATACGGTGCTTATACGGGTCTGTATTTCTTTATTGATTTAAATGAACTGAATTTGGATTTCAAAATGATAAACTCGGGTATGAGACCCATTTGGTTTGTCTCGGGCATATGACCTCAGATTCCGGGCACGGTGCCCAGTTGGTGTCCTATGTTCGGGTACGAGACCCAGTCACTTTACGGTTTTGATTTCAGGTCCGGGAACCTTAAATGGATTCCCAGGTTCATGACGGTTTATGGGAACCGGCATGAACCCTTGTTATGGTATCATGGTTCAGGACGGTTTATGGGAACCGGCATGAACCCTTGTTGGTTATTACGGTACATGACGGTTTATGGGAACCGGCATGTTACCTGGTTATGTTATTACGGTACATGACGGTTTATGGGAACTGGCATGTTACCTGATTATGGATATTATGGATCATGACGGTTCAGGGGAACCGGTCATGAATGTTTATGTTATGTATATATATGTTCGTCTACCTTCCTTTACTTCTATTATCTCCTCCGGGGAGGGTCGTTGGCCTGGGTGGACCCCGGAGTAGTCACGGAGCACCGACTGAGTGGAGTCACCCCCCAGTTGGGTTCCTTACTCTCAGGAAGGCTATGGTTACTATTACCTCGGGTAGGGTCAGTGGTCTACGAACATTGACCTTGACTTTGAGATGACTCGGATTGAGACCCGGGTAGCGCGCGCGTAGCTTTGGATACCGTGACAGGATTGGTTGTGTGACTTATATATATGTATGTGATGGATATATGATATATGATATGTGGTGTGTACAGGTGTGCACAGGATTTGGGCAGTGGCCCGTATGGTCGTTTTTATTGTGGTCCTTTCGACCTTAGTTTATATCTGCTTTGGGCTTAGTCCCACATATGGTTGTTTTGGATAAATGGTTTTCGAATGCATGCATGCTTTTTAGTGGAGGGTACAAATGTCTTCCTTATTAAATGTTTTTATAAACTCTTGTTTTGTCCACTCACAGTTTTTAATGTTTTGACTGCCCTTCAGGTTGACATCGGATGTGGACTGTAGCAGAGACCGAGATATCACATACCTCCTCCGGATCCTGGCGTACTCTGATAGCCCGGGAGGGCAAAGGTCGGAAATATCCCTTGTCTGACACTTCGTGTCAGACGGGAGCAGGGTCATCCCGCACTAATCCCGGGGGGATTGGGATGGGTCCTGTCAATCAAGAAAGGTTTTTAATATTACCTGACGAAATTGGACCTAACCCGACGAATATTTTTACTTGCATTAGTTATTGTTGCACTTCGAATTATTTCTCAAAAAACATTTAACGGTTACCCGGTGAAAAATTCTTGAAATATTTGTCGGGTAATGTGGTAAACAAATTTAATCAATGCATTTCCAATGTCCGACCATACATTTTGTGTCGTTCAGTGCCGAAAATCCACTAGACAAAACTCATCAAGTTTCAAGAAGTTTAAGTCGTACGATTGTAATAGAACGTTTTGTAACCGTCGATCTGTTACATCCCATTCCCTGGCCTCGGGAATTCGAAATCTTCAAATGTTTTGTTAAGAAAATCTACGTGTATGTACAATAAATGTGGACAGTTGGATTGGTTGAACTATCGAAATAAATTATTCAAATTTGTAAAAGCACCAATTTCATCAAACACTTAGAAACTTTTCAATAAACATATTTGCATAATGTTATCCGTTTGAGTTTCAAATGATGAATAGTACATAATCCAACTGTTCATTTTGAACCGTTGAGTTCTTGAAATCCGCCTTTCAAATTTCGCGATGTTTCGAGAAGATTAAGGTGTCCAATCATGATAGTGTTTTGTAACTGTCGATTAGTTGTGCACCATTACCCATGCTTGGGAATTCAAAATATTCTAATTTTTCACGTAGACGTCATCTAAAAGTAAGAACAATATATGTGGATGGTTGAATCAGTCGAATTATCAGTGGAAAGTGACAGGACCCGTCTCAATCCCTCCGGGATTAACGCGGAATGACCCTGCTCCCGTCTGACACGACGTGTCAGACAAGGGATATTTCCGACCTTTGCCCTCCCGGGCTATCAGAGTACGCCAGGATCCGGATGAGGTATGCGATATCTCGGTCTCTCCTACATTCCACAATCGATGTCAACCTGAAGGGCAGTCAAAACATTAAAAGTTGTGAGTGGACAAAACAAAAATTTATAAAAACATTTCCATAAAGACATTTGTACCCTTCACTAAAAAGCATGCATGCATTCGAAAACCATTTAACCAAATGGAACCATCAGTGGGAACTAAGCCCAAAACCATAATCAAACCAAATATAGGGCCATTGCCCAAATCCATAAGAGACCAATAAGGGACTCAGCCCAAAACCATAACCATACTGACACCAAATACACGAGCCACTGCTCAAATCCTGTGCACACCTGTGCACACCACATATCAAAGAATCATAAAGATTCAACCATACGGCCACTACCCAAAAGCATACGGGACTCAGCCCCAAACCATCATGAAACCAAGTACATGAGCCACCGCTCAAATCCTGTGTAACCACACATCACATATCATATATCATATATACATATAAGTAAAACAACCAATCCTGTCATGGTATCCAAAGCTACGTGCGTGCTACACGGGTCTCAATCTGAGTCTTCTCAAAGTCAAGGTCAATGTCCACAGACCACTTATCCTACTCGAGGTTATAGTAACCATAGCCTTCTTGAGAGTAAGGAACCCAACTGAGGGGTGACTCCACTCAATCGGTGCTCCGTGACTACTCCGGGGTCCACCCAGGCCAACGACACTCCCCGGAGGAGATAATAGAAGTAAAGGAAGGTATATGAACATATATATATATATACATAGCACAAATATCCATGCCCGGTTCCCCTGAACCGTCATGATCCATAATATCCATTCCATTCATATATATATATATACATAAAACATCCTCCATGCCCGGTTCCCATAAACCGTCATGTACCAACATAACATAACCAGGGTTCATGCTGGTCCCCATAATCCGTCATGTACCATAATAACATAACCAGGGTTCATGCCCGTCCCCATAATCCGTCATGAACCACGATACCATAACAAGGGTTCATGCCGGTTCCCATAAACCATCATGAACCGGGAAATCCATTTAAGGTTCCCTGACCTGAAATCCAAACCGTATAGTAACCTGGGTCTCATGCTCGAACATAGGACATCAGCTGGGCATGGTGCCCGATATCTGAGGTCATATGCCCGAGACAAAACCAAATGGGTCTCATACCCGAGTTTATCCTTTTGAAATCCAAATCCAACTCGTTAAAACCAATAAGGAAATACAGACCCGTATAAGCACCGCATAAGGCTGAACCCTCGAAATACGTGCTTATACGTAACCACATACAAATGCACCCATGGAATTACCAAACATGTATTAAAAAATATAATAAACATTTATGCATGCACCAATTTAGAAAACCAAGGTCCACTCACAGACCGTCCGAGCTGCCACCTCGATTTGCGTGCCATACGACTTTCCAGAGCCAATCACCATCACTGGGACTCCGGAACCTGTCCAAATCGTAATAGAAGGTTACTAACTACTTAATTAACATCCTACTAAAGCCCCGTAATTTTCAGATATTTTTAACTATTTTTAATTCGGAACCTAAACCTTCGGACACCCCGAAACCTATTGAAACGATATCCGATTGACACGAGACCAGTCCCAAAATGTTTGTTACATCGAATAGAAGATTTCGTATGTTGAAAACTTCCCCAGGTTATGGCCCACGCGCCCTCACGTGCCCCTAGAAGGGACGGTGCACTGTTCATCTTCTCCAGCAGTCGAACCGCCGGTTCACTGGTTGGCCAGTCCAGTTGGACCGGCGTGACCGGTTCACGGCTCCTCCCTTCTCATTTTGGTCTGATTTCAAGCCAATTCAATCCTACAATTTCTATTTCTTCATTCCCTATCATTTTCAATCATCAAACCAGCCTAAAAACACCTAAATCCCATGGTTTGATTTTGAACCAAACAGTTCAATATTCCCCGATCAACCTCCACGGCGTCTCAGCCGTTAAACCCATTCAAAACCTTCCTAAAATGTCTATTGAAACCTATTGAACACTTCCTAATCACCCACAAGCAACCATAACGGAAAAACCAAATTAAATAAGGAAAAATGGGTAACCGGGTTACCTTCTCGGTTTCTTGCCTCCACGCCGCCGTCCACGGCGGTTCTGGCCGTCCAGCATCATCCAACATCCTCCTCTCACTCTCCTGGTTCCGCAGATGATCATAGGTTAAGGGTTGGATGGGTTTTGGGTTACACAGAGATAGAGGGGATGAGATCGGGAAAATGTTTGAAATGAAGAAATGAAATGGATGATGCATGTATGTAGGAAGGTGGCATGTGGATGGGTGACAAGTGTCACTCATCCATAGGGCAGGTATTAAATATCTGGCCCCCACTAGAGTCCAAAAGTTAACTCGTCTCGTAATTCGTGCAATAGTGCATTTGAACTTCCGTGAACCGTAACTTCGCCGTCGAACGTCCAAATTCGACGTGCCGCCTGTCTACGTATTCGTATCGTCCCGATCTATGTAATGGTCCTCGGCCTTTAGCCATCGGACATCCCGGTCAAAAAGTCAACTATTTTCTCCTTTTAACCATAATTACCAAAATGCCCCTAAACTTCTGAACGTCACAACTTCCTCCTCGAACGTCGGAATTGAACGTGCCACCTGTCTATGAACTCGTGACGTCACAAAATACTTCACGGTCATCGGTCAAAGTCTATTTTACCGCCAGAATGAAAAGTCAATGTTTTGCCACGGCTAGCGGCAAAACGGTCATTTTGCATCGTTCGTCCGATTTCGCCCAACTAATCACCGATTAGCCTCACTAGTCTTGATTAGTCACTAATCAAATCTAGGAATTTGGGACGGGTCGTTACAACCTTTCCTCCTTAATTAATTTCGTGCTCGAAATTCCAACCGACCGAATTCCAACCGTTCTTCCCTCCTTAATTTAGTTTCGTTTTCGAAACTCCAACTATTCTGATTCCACATCCACCTCGTGGAAAGTACAATCTACCTCACAACACGTGTACACTCGTACACCAACTACCCAGAATAATACTTACTCCTCTGCAGCCAGACGTACCACTAACGCTCGTGTCGTATCGACTACACTCGACCACGTCGAATGATAGTAATCACAAGTTCCGTAGTGACATCACTTGTCAGTATCAGGACAACCCGAGTATCCTATGAGTTAACCGCTTGTCAGACTTACCCTTTCACTGACACGAACAACTCTACGGTTCCTTGCGCAACACAAATCTATCCTGACGTCGGCTCCCACAAGGAGTCATCAGATCTCACAAATCGATCCATGCTGACACCTTCGACAAACTGTCACCACTTGAGAGTCGTCAGTCGAAAACTGACACTATACTCCCTCGTGGTTACACTAACCAACAACTCACTCAACCATGAGTAAACACTTACCCAAAAAGCATTTCACTCAATCTGTGTGTCACTAGACCCATCAGAAAGACCATGACCCACTGCACAGTATCCAATGTCTAGTTCACGACCCCAACTAATCCGATGGTATCGGAACTAAGCCGACTACCAACACGTTCACCAACGTACCCACGGTTTAACCTATATACCGTCACCAGGCACGACAAGTCTGCCCAGTATCGTACCTCGAACAACGTACAAGGTACGTACATCTACCCATCAATCAGCTTACAACCACAACAACCTAGGTTGTAGGCAATCATGTTTCAATAATAGAGTCCATATGTCCAATCCAGTATTAGATAAATCGAAACTCCAACCCAACATCCATTTCCAATTCCGAATCCTAATCCGCAATTTCGTAAGAAATCCCGAATTCAAATCCAGAAATCATATCCATAGCCATGTCCAAATCCAAATCCGAAATCATTATTCCGTAAGCTAGCATTTGGAATAACCATTCCGAACCCAAATCCATAAAAGAAAATCCACTGTCAAGCACTAGAATCAAATCCTGAATCGTCACCCAAAATCTGATTCCAAAACCCAAATACAGAAATCCTCTTTCAAGTTCCAAAATCAAATCCTGAATCGTCATCCAGAAATCTGATTCTAAAACTCGAAATATCGTTCACGTCTACCGAGACGCACCAAAACCGAACCTATCGGTTACCTGCTCAACCAATTTATACATTACCCTCTATTGACTTCATAGGGAAGCTAATCCCAACATCAACACCTCTAAGGTTGACCAAAGCCGACCACATCGGAAAACTACTCACCTGAGTAATATACTATACGGGATTTACTTCGAAAAGAAGTTCAGTCCAATCATGCTCAACTCAAACATCCAAGTAAGAGCGATAAACTCTCCACCTATCTGGATCATCAAGATCAAGATCCAGATCCATCACTACGTCAACCGACCATAGACGTCACGATCATCGATCGTCACAACGCCCAAAGTCCACAACCATTTCCCACATCTAAACAGATTAGTCAACGACGAAACACGCCGAGACTGTGTGTAATGACCCGTCCCGAGTGTCGGGATTGAATATTAATTAATTATGATTTGGAATGACTAATCGGGGATTAGTTGAGTGAAATCGGACGAATTATGCAAAATGACCGTTTTGCCCCTAGCGTGGACAAAATGTTGACTTTTAGTTCGGGAGGTCAAATAAACTTTTACCAATCACTGTGACGTAGTTCGGGACATCACGAGTTCATAGACAGGTGGCACGTTTGATTCCGACATTCGAGGAGAAAGTTATGGCGTTCGGAAGTTGAGGGGTATTTTGGTAATTTGGCATATTAGGGGCCAAATGTTTACTTTTTGACCGGGAGGTCCGATGGATGAGGGCCAAGGACCGTTACATAGGTCTCGTCGATACGAATCCAACGACAGGCGGCATGCTGAAATCGGAGATTCGACGACGAAGTTATGGTCACGGAATCGGGCTCGATTAACCGAACGAACCGGGATTAAAATAATATTTTAATATGAACAGTACCCGGTGACTAAACACACTTGGATGAGTGTCACTCATCCCCTAAATTCAGGCATAAAACCAGGATCCATGTTTTTAGGGAGACCTCATGATGATGTTTTATTAATTTTTAATTAATTAATTAAACTTAATTTCCATTAATCTCCCATATTTTCTTAACCGTGTACAACCCACAATTCAGTTTTCTCCCAACCTTCATCCCTCTTCCATCTCTTCCATTTCTGAACCAGAAAGTGAACAATTGAGAGAGCATTGAGATTGAATTATCTGGGAAAAACTGGAGATTGTGAGAGAGCTGGAATCTGGAAAATCGAAAATTTGGTTTTTGGGAGGGAAAATTCGAAATGGAAGATTTGAGCCGTGATGATCGAATTGGAGCTTAGAAGTAGCTTCCTGAGGTTGAAACGAGTTGAACCAGATCAAAAACGAGAAGAATTGAGGCCCAATTGGCTCTGAACTGGGTCTGGTAATAGTGAGGAATGTCGAGCTTGAGTCGTGGAGTTTGAGCCATGGATTGATGCAATTGAGTTGGGGAAAGTGTTTAACGGAGTCCATTGAAGCTTCTTGTTGAATCAATTTAAGGAAAACGCTTGAAACTGACGACTTTCGAAGATGAACAGTGTTCGGAGTGTTCTTCGAATGTTCATCTTTGATCGTGAGGATTGAGGTAATGTTTCATGTAATTAATGTTACAGAACTCTAATTGAACTTAAACCGAAACTAATTGAATGTTCAATTGTTGAATTTGGTGTCGAATTGACAGAGAACAAACCGGGTCGCCTCGCGGGTTAAATGGCCCGTTTTACAGACAAACGGGTATGAACGACGACACTGTAGTTGGCACGTGGTTTCACGCGCAGCCACTCACGGCGGCGCGTGAGGGCGCGTCCGGCCTAGTCTCAAGGTGAGGTCAACATGAATTTTGATCCTTTCAGTGTAACGAACAATTTAACGTTGGTTTCGAGGAAATCGGATATTGTTTCGATAATATTTCGCATATCCAAAGTTTTGTTTTACGTTAAAAATACGTATTTAAATTCCGGAAAAATTGGGGAAAATTATATGAAGTATTTTGAGATGTTAGTAACCCTCTATAATGATTTTGGACAGGAGTTGTGATTTTCAGATTTTACGGAAAAACGTGCAGTTCGGAAACGAACCGTTTTGGACGGTGTGTGTGAGTGGACGTTGTTTTCTAACCGTGATGCATGCATATATGATTTAAAATGCCTTATTATATGATTATATATGCTTTGGAATGATTGATGTTTCAATCTGGTAATTTCTCGGTTTTATGATTATTATATTATTATTTTTGGGCGATTTTCGAGAAATTACGAAATTTGGTGAAAATAATGTTTGGACTTGGTTTATGAGTTCGAGATTGAAATTGATTGAAAATAATGTTTGGACTCGGATTATTGAGTCATGGATTGAAAAATGATGTGGTGACTCGGGAATGAGTCAAGGGTCAATTTCGTGGATTTACGTGAAAATGGCAACGGAGGTTGCAACGCATGGATTTGCGTGATAATGATATTTTGGGTATGAGAACCCAAGTGAATAGTTATTTTGACTCGGATTTGGAGTCACTTGTGAAATTGTGAAATTAATGATTTATTGTGATTTTATGATTATTTTAATCAGTCTTTCGGGCACGTTTTACGAGGAACGTGCAAATGATATTTTGGGCTAGGGCCGGAGTCTAACTGATTTCTAAAATGATGTTTTGACTTAGTTGGTAAGTCAATGATGATTTCTGGATTATTTTATTATTTTAAAAGGTGATTTTAAAGAAGTACGTGTAAATGGTATTTTGGGCTTTGAGACCCAGTCGGAAATGATCTTGACTTTGTATGAAGTCAAGATTTGATTGAAATGTTTTGGGATGTAATTCCCGAGATGGTTTTCATTATGATTATGATATTCCCAGACGGTCGGAGCTGGGGGGATTACCCAGACGACCGGAGCTTGGGGGATGTGATTGTAGGATTCAGAGTTGATCCTATGGTAGTCAGCTTCTCGGATGAGACTGAGCCTGGATGTACCACTCGGATGGGTCTGAGCCTGGGGATGTGTTCGCCTAGAGGTGACTGAGCCCGAGGGGGTTGAGCCCAGAGGTGTCTGTTCCCGAGAGTGTGGCTGGATATTGGCGTACGCGTTGTGCAGCACTTGTGAGTAGTGCAGTTTGATTGATTGTGCACTTGTGAGTAGTGCAGATGTGATTGTGATAGTTTGTGCACTTGTGAGTAGTGCTGATTGATGTTATTTGTGATGACGTACTGGTATTGAGTACGGGTTTTTGGTCTTTGTGGACAGATGATTATGTTTTCACATGTTTTGGCCTGAGAGCCGGGTTTTGATGTCTTATAACATGAACTGATTTGGTGAACATGAGTTTTACGGACCATGGGTAAATATGTTTTGATTTTATCGGTCCACTGTTCATACTTGAATGATTTCATACTATTACTCATGTTTTACGATATGCATGCAAGTTTGTGAAAACTGGAGGGTAAGAATGTATTTTGGTAAATGTTTTTTTTAAGAGGTCATTTTTGTCCACTCACACCTTTTCTGTTTTGTGACCCTCCGGGCCGTGGTACGACGTTCGGGACTGATCGTGAGGCAGTGGCAGCAGCAGAAATCCGCGCAAACATCCCTTGTCTAGCAAGCACTGAAGGGTAGTTTCGGACCTTTAGTTGACTTGTCAGACGGGAGCAGGACCGGGCACAGTTTTTGACGTCCAGTTGGGATGGGTCCTGTCAAAGTGGTATCAGAGCATTTGGTTCTTGATTTCCGTTGTTACGTCATGCCTCCAAGTCGTGCGTCCCGTACACGGTCTGATGATGGGAGAGACGAGAATAGTGTTAGTGAAGGTCCAGATATTGAGCGAGCTCGACGGTTAGGAGCCACTGTGTTTCGTGGTGATTCGGGCCCGGATGGTGCCGAAAATTGGCTTACTCGATTGGAAAGGATTTTCGAGGTCATGGTATGTCCCCAGGAGGACATGGTGCCTTTAGCCACTTTTCTTCTGGATGGCTATTCTTACAGGTGGTGGCATAGTTTACAGTTGACTAGCTGGGATGCCCGTACCTTGGCATGGGATGCATTCCGAGAGAGATTTCTAGATCAGTTTTACCCTCGCTCATTTCGGAACGCTAAGGAGGTTGAGTTTCTCCAATTACAGCAAGAGAATCTGTCAGTGGTTGATTATGAACAACAATTTTTGCACTTATCTAGTTTCGCTCCTCTGTATGTGGCTACTGAGGAGGATAAGTGTCGAAGGTTTGAGCAGGGATTGAGGAATGAGTTACGAGGTGCTGTAATTGTGGGCTCGTATTCTACCCTGAGGGAATTATCAGATGCTGCTATCCGAGTGGAGGCTACTATTTTACCTGTGCCAGAACAATCTTTGGGCTCTGGACGACGCCGAGAGCGTCAGGATACTGAACAGATAAGTCAGGAAACATCGAAGCGAGTTAGCCTTCATACTCTTGTGTCGCAACCCTCGGTGGGTGTTCATTCGAGTGGAACTTCAACTCGGTCGACTGGTAAACGGCGTGGTGGGGCAAGTCGCCTCAGCACTGCTACCTGTCACTTTTGTAGGAAACTTGGACATTTGCGAAGGAACTGCCCCGATCGACTCGACAGTAGTTCAAAATAAATGTATTGATACTTGGTTTTGTGCTGCTTTATAAATAATTTGTATTGTACACTTGTGTTGTAATATTGTATCTTGTGTTTTGATTGTGTCGGATTAGTGTGGGTCCGGATGGTTGTTTTTTTTATAACGGTTTGGTTTGTAGATGGGCATGTTGGGCCCAGAATAAACTTGACCCGAGGATGGGTTTGGATATTGGATTGGACTCAGAGGAAGTTCGGAAATGGTTTTGTGTTTTGGAAAGGATGTGGTTTACCTAGGGGTACTTTGCTAGGTGACCAGATATGCCAGTGGTGGCATTGACGTCAGTCGAGTTTGGACTTGGACTCAGTAGGAGTCAGGAGTTGGTTTAGGATTCGGGATGAGTCCTGATGTGATTTGAGGGCTCCGGATGAGCCGGGTATGACTGTGAGTTGTTGAGGCAGGTTTTCTGACCACAGTTGGGTTGTTCATGATAATGTGTTAGTGTGCCTTCATCTACGGATGGGCATGTAATGTGCTCGATGGATGTGTTGACTATCCTAAGAGAAAATTTGTGGTGTGCTTATTCGACCAGAGTAGACTTGTGTCATAAGTGCTAGTGGTGGCCGGGGTTGGTGTGAATCTCGGGAGAACTAGACATTCTTTCCTGTGGACACGTTGATGTGTCATTTTGAGAGTTGTGATTTGGCGAGGTGTTTTTGGGTAGCATAGGACAAGGATTGCCGATGCTAGCTAAACCCTCCGAATTTTTACTTTTCCCTACCTGGTTTGGGGTCGACCATATTGATCTATGGGTCGAGTATGCTGAGGTCATACTTCTGGAAAGGGCGACTAACAGGAATAGTATTGGATGATAAACCGAAAGGCCTATTATGGGTGACGGTGTTAGTCAGGAGACTTTGAGATTTCGACCTTGTAGTGGGTCGGGTGTACGGCTAGTGAGGTAGCCGGTATTCTAAGCTGAGGGAGAGTTAAAATTTTTGATAACGTGAGGATCAGTGGAATCCTGTCATTAATGAAACTCCATGGGATTGGAGTAATACTTGGCATTTGATCATTTGGACTATTGGGGTCCAGCTGTAGGATCATGCTTGGTGTACGACATACTGTGACGTATGTATGATGGTAATTGATACCTAGTGACGGTATAGGGGATGTACCAGTGATGTGTCGATAAACGTGTTGGCGATTGGCTTAGTTCCGATACCATTAGTGTTAGTTGTGAACGTGAACTGGACATTGAACACGACGCCCTAGGCAGGGTGATTTTGATGATTTCAGTGATTGTTTGAGCAGGTTCTCTTAGCCATGGTTGGCTAGTGTAACTCTAGTGTTGAGTTGTGTGATCACTGCTAGGCTGGTGTTCAATGTGTTCCAGTTACACCGTCTGATTGAATGAGTTGGTGGTTAGTGTGACCGCAAGTTTCTTTGCGGCGAGATGTTATCATGTCGTGACCTTACCAGCATCTGGGATCGCTGATGGGGTGACAGTTGTGGATACTGAGGTTGGTATTTGTCGCAGGATTGAGTTTGCCCTGCGAGGTGAGATCTTGTTATTGATCTTTTGCTACATTGACGGATGTTGTAGTATGATGTGTTGTCACTAATTTGTTACTGATTGACACTTTACTAGGGTGGTAAAGCTTGGTAGTGACAGTTTGTCTTGTAGTGTCGGCATAGACTGACAAGTGAGTTTTGGTGACTCTCGATGAGAGCGAAGGTCAGGGCACATTAGTGAGTACGTGGGGCCGTCAAGCTGAAGGAGTCAGCTTAATGGTGACATTGCCAATTTCTGGTAATCAATTTCACTCGAGGTGGTCGAGTGTAGTCAGTACGACGTGCATCTGTGATGTGACGTCTGAGTGCAGACGAGTTCTGCGTTGGCTAGTGGGTGTACAGGTGTACACATGTTGTGAGGCCCATTTGTTTTCCACGAGGTAGTTGTGGAATACGGATAGTTGGAATTTCGGGGACAAAATTCTTTCAGGAGGGAAGGTTGTAATGACCGGTCCCGAGTGTCGGGATTGAATATTAATTAATTATGATTTGGAATGACTAATCGGAGATTAGTTGTGTGAAATCGGACGAATTGTGCAAAATGACCGTTTTGCCCCTAGCGTGGGCAAAATGTTGACTTTTAGTTCGGGCGATCAAATAAACTTTGACCAATGACTGTGACGTAGTTCAGGACGTCACGAGTTCATAGACAGGTGGCACGTTTGATTCCGACATTCGAGGAGAAAGTTATGGCGTTCGGAAGTTGAGGGGTATTTTGGTAATTTGGCATATTAGGGGCCAAATGTTTACTTTTTGACCGGGAGGTCCGATGGACGAGGGTCAAGGACCGTTACGTAGGTCTCGTCGATACGAATCCAACGACAGGCGGCATGCCGAAATCGGAGATTCGACGACGAAGTTATGGTCACGGAATCGAGCTCGATTAACCGAACGAACCGGGATTAAAATAATATTTTAATATGAACAGTACCCGGTGACTAAACACACTTGGATGAGTGACAAGTGTCACTCATCCCCTAAATTCAGGCATAAAACCAGGATCCATGTTTTTAGGGAGACCTCATGATGATGTTTTATTAATTTTTAATTAATTAATTAAACTTAATTTCCATTAATCTCCCATATTTTCTTAACCGTGTACAAGCCACAATTCAGTTTTCTCCCAACCTTCATCCCTCTTCCATCTCTTCCATTTCTGAACCAGAAAGTGAACAATTGAGAGAGCATTGAGATTGAATTATCTGGGAAAAACGGGAGATTGTGAGAGAGCTGGAATCTGGAAAATCGAAAATTTGGTTTTTGGGAGAAATTCGAAATGGAAGATTTGAACCGTGATGATCGAATTGGAGCTTAGAAGTAGCTTCCTGAGGTTGAGACGAGTGGAACCAGATCAAAAATGAGAAGAATTGAGGCCCAATTGGCTCTGAACTGGGTCTGGTAACAGTGAGGAATGTCGAGCTTGAGTCGTGGAGTTTGAGCCATGGATTGATGCAATTGAGTTGGGGAAAGTGTTTAACGGAGTCCATTGAAGCTTCTTGTTGAATCAATTTAAGGAAAACGCTTGAAACTGACGACTTTCGAAGATGAACAGTGTTCGGGGTGTTCTTCGAATGTTCATCTTTGATCGTGAGGATTGAGGTAATGTTTCATGTAATTAATGTTACAGAACTCTAATTGAACTTAAACCCAAACTAATTGAATGTTCAATTGTTGAATTTGGTGTCGAATTGGCAGAGAACAAACCGGGTCGCCTCGCGGGTTAAATGGCCCGTTTTACAGACAAACGGGTATGAACGACGACACTGTAGCTGGCGCGTGGGTTTCACGCGCAGCCACTCACGGCGGCGCGTGAGGGCGCGTCCGGCCTAGTCTCAAGGCGAGGTCAACATGAATTTTGATCCTTTCAGTGTAACGAACATTTTAACGTTGGTTTCGAGGAAATCGGATATTGTTTCGATAATGTTTCGCGTATCCGAAGTTTTGTTTTACGTTAAAAATACGTATTTAAATTCCGAAAAAAATTGGGGAAAATTATATGAAGTATTTTGATATGTTAGTAACCCTCTATAATGATTTTGGACAGGAGTTGTGATTTTCAGATTTTACGGAAAAACGTGCAACTCGGAAACGAACCGTTTTGGACGGTGTGTGTGAGTGGACTTTGTTTTCTAACCGTGATGCATGAATATATGATTTAAAATGCCTTATTATATGATTATATATGCTTTGGCATGATTGATGTTTCAATCCGGTAATTTCTCGGTTTTATGATTATTATATTATTATTTTTGGGCGATTTTCGAGAAATTACGAAATTTGGTGAAAATAATGTTTGGACTTGGTTTATGAGTTCGAGATTGAAATTGATTGAAAATAATGTTTGGACTCGGATTATTGAGTCATGGATTGAAAAATGATGTGGTGACTCGGGAATGAGTCAAGGGTCAATTTCGTGGATTTACGTGAAAATGGCAACGGAGGTTGCAATGCATGGATTTGCGTGATAATGATATTTTGGGAATGAGAACCCAAGTGAATAGTTATTTTGACTCGGATTTGGAGTCACTTGTGAAATTGTGAAATTAATGATTTATTGTGATTTTATGATTATTTTAATCAGTCTTTCGGGCACGTTTTATGAGGAACGTGCAAATGATGTTTTGGGCTAGGCCCGGAGTCTAAATGATTTCTAAAATGATGTTTTGACTTAGTTGGTAAGTCAATGATGATTTCTGGATTATTTTATTGTTTTAAAAGGTGATTTTAAAGAAGTACGTGTAAATGGTATTTTGGGCTTTGAGACCCAGTCGGAAATGATTTTGACTTTGTATGAAGTCAAGATTTGATTGAAATGTTTTGGGATGTAATTCCCGAGATGGTTTTCATTATGATTATGATATTCCCAGACGGTCGGAGCTTGGGGGGATTACCCAGACGACCGGAGCTTGGGGAATGTGATTGTAGGATCCGGAGTTGATCCTATGGTAGTCAGCTTCTCGGATGAGACTGAGCCTGGATGTACCACTCGGATGGGTCTGAGCCTGGGGATGTGTTCGCCTAGAGGTGACTGACCCCGAGGGGGTTGAGCCCAGAGGTGTGTGTTCTCGAGAGTGTGGCTGGATATTGGCCTACGCGTAGTGCAGCACTTGTGAGTAGTGCAGTTTGATTGATTGTGCACTTATGAGTGGTGCAGATGTGATTGTGATAGTTTGTGCACTTATGAGTAGTGCTGATTGATTTTATTTGTGATGACGTACTGGTATTGAGTACGAGTTTTTGGTCTTTGTGGGCAGATGATTATGTTTTCACATGTTTTGGCCTGAGAGCCGGGTTTTGATGTCTTATAACATGAACTGATTTGGTGAACATGAGTTTTACGGACCATGGGTATATATGTTTTGATTTTATCGGTCCACTGTTCATACTTGAATGATTTCATACTATTACTCATGTTTTACGATATGCATGCAAGTTTGTGAAAACTGGAGGGTAAGAATGTATTTTGGTAAATATTTTTTTAAGTGGTCATTTTTGTCCACTCACACTTTTTCTGTTTTGTGACCCTCCAGGCCGTGGTACGACGTTCGGGACTGATCGTGAGGCAGTGGCAGCAGCAGAAATCCGCGCAAACATCCCTTGTCTGGCAAGCACTGAAGGGTAGTTTCGGACCTTTAGTTGACTTGTCAGACGGGAGCAGGACCGGGCACGGTTTTTGACGTCCAGTTAGGACGGGTCCTGTCACTGTGGGTTCTCTCCAATTACCTCGTATCGATCCTTGTCATTCCACCGAGGAAAAACCAAGGGTGATCCAATACAATAACATAAAAAACTCATCATACGTGAATGCAACCAAAACTCACTGCACTCACCACGCCATGTAATCCAACATCGTCTGCCACAAGCAGAAAATGAGAAATCTCAGTCACCTAACTTCGATATACTCACTCCATCTGATGACCCAAGACAAACCATGGGTCCACCAACCAATACACGATCGGTGTACTAGTGGAAACCAACAACATCTATAACATCTACGTCATCTACCACATCAATCATGGTAGAATTCGAGAAGTCACCCAAAACGACATCGATATATCGATTACCAATGCGGAAAACCCGCATTCCACTCGTCACCACAATTGCAACCTCTCTCAATTCCGTAGTTCCAACTATGTCAGAACCAACACACTCGGACATCGACCACGTGTCCCCGTTAGACTGGTTATGAACACATGCCCATTTACGACCATTTATGTACACCCAAAAGGATGTCAAGTCATCATATTCTGATGTATCACTTGACTTGAGAGTCACAACAGACTCCTGCTGTGATCTACAGTCAAATCTTTGTATACCACCATATCTGACCAACTTTGGCCAACACCGACCAACTGGTCGCTAAACCCTGTGACAGATCGAGTTTGACCAACCGGCCACTAATCCCCCATGATAATACTCGATCCTCACTCCTCAACTACCGCTGGATCCTATCCAGTCCATCACTATCCATGATCCACTCCCGAACCACAGATACCGAACATATGCTTATCTCGACGGATGTGACTCAACGACATCACAATCACCGGCACCAGCACCAGCACCAGTACCAGTATCACCACTATCACCTGTCAGCATCAGCACACAAGCATCCACACTAGCATTATCATTAACACTAACACTAGTGTCAGTACTTACATCAACAATAGCACACGATGTGCAAAACCGACAACCCTGGATCTCTGCTCATACTGAGCGACTACCCCGTACCTCTGCTCGAATAGGAGAAACTCTGCCTCCCCCGTACCCGACAACTCTGGATACAGTCACCCTGACAACTTAACCATGAAAAGGAAACATCCCATGAACGTCCCCGTCTCATTCTGCGATCGCACTCAGCCGTAACCGAGTCGAATCCAAAATCACTGCTCGTACATATGCGTTACTCACGCACCCCGTATCATCGTCACGACTGACAATCCCATCGTCACAATCGTCACGACAACCTGAGTCTACTCGACATGATAAGACCTGACTACATCCATCGATAGTAGTGTTTGCCACAACCTCGTGCAGACCTAACAACCAGGCATCTCGATATCCAGACTCCGCATCCAACGGAATCAACCGCTCGTACCAACTACTCTGTATCCCACTCAGGGATTCCATCGACAAGTACCAACCCTGGTAACCTGTCCAACCAAACTCTAACCAATCGTAACTTGACTCACCCAATGTCGTCTACCAGGTCGCCCACGAACTTAGTTGCACCAAACCACAACTGAGTAGCACGACAACCAACTAGGTCTAACCGATAAATACAACCTCGACTGCATAGTGCAGTCCCATCACTAGAGCTGGCATAACTAGACCGACTAACGAATCCAAATTCGAATAGTCGTCCAAGTCAAACCACTCGTCAACTCACATTTCCGAACCATACACCCAAGGTAGGGTTCCACGATCACACCTAGAGTTCCACTGAACCCAACTAAAAAAGGCAGTATAATCCATAATCTGACCGACCCCGCGGTCCCGACATCGTAAAGGCGTCAATCCAATCCTACCGTCAATCCAACTAGGATTCCATGAATCCGACCGCTAACTGCCATAGGCAGTAAATCCATTTAACTTACCAATATCCGATCATCGGATGGTCACAACATCCAACCAGTTGTCGGAACCGATCCTACGACATGGTGAGAGACGATCCCAACTAACCGTCTCACGATCAAAATGCTAACGTACTGGTACGTTCATCCTTTCATAGGGACCCATACTGTCAACCCTGACAGAACTATGGCAACCCCGGAATCCAATGCCGAACCAAGACATTCCACGATTCAAACCTACTAACTATCGTATCGGCATCCTAACTATCAGGTTGATCACGAACTGTAGCACATTGAGATATCACATCCTCGACCTGCGTACTACTCCAAGAGCTCCACGGTTGCTCGAATAGAGACAACCCCCGCTCTGACAAGCAATCCTATGCTCTGATACCACGTTGATAGGACCCATCCCAATCCCCACGGGATTAACGCGGGATGACCCTGCTCCCTTCTGACACGACGTGTCAGACAAGGGCTATTTCTGACCTTTGCCCTCCCGGGCTATCAGAGTACGCCAGGATCCGGAGGAGGTATGCGATATCTCGATCTCTGCTACAGTCCACAATCGATGTCAACTTGAAGGGCAGTCAAAACATTAAAAATTGTGAGTGGACAAAACAAAAGTTTATAAAAACATTTCCATAAAGACATTTGTACCCTTCACTAAAAAGCATGCATGCATTCGAAAACCATTTAACCAAATGGAACCATCAGTGGGAACTAAGCCCAAAACCATATACGGGCCACTGCCCAAATCTATAAGAGACCAATAAGGGACTCAGCCCAAAACCATAACCATACTGACACCAAATACACGAGCCACTGCTCGAATCCTGTCCACACCTGTGCACACCACATATCAAAGAATCATAAAGATTCAACCATACGGGCCACTGCCCAAAACCATACGGGACTCAGCCCCAAACCATCATGAAACAAAGTACACGAGCCACCGCTCAAATCCTGTGTAACCACACATCACATATCATATATCATATATCATTTATACTTATAAGTCACACAACCAATCCTGTCACGGTGTCCAAAGCTACGTGCGTGCTACCCGGGTCTCAATATGAGTCTTCTCAAAGTCAAGGTCAATGTCCGCAGACCACTGATCCTACTCGAGGTTACAGTAACCATAGCCTTCCTGAGAGTAAGGAACCCAACTGGGGGGTGACTCTACTCAGTCGGTGCTCCGTGACTACTCCGGGGTCCACCCAGGCCAACGACCCTCCCATAAGAGATAATAGAAGTAAAGGAAGGTATATGAACATATATATACATAGCACAAATATCCATGCCCGGTTCCCCTGAACCTTCATGATCCATAATATCCATTCCATTCATATATATATATATATATATATATAACATCCTCCATGCCCGGTTCCCATAAACCGTCATGTACCAACATAACATAACCAGGGTTCATGCCGGTCCCCATAATCCGTCATGTACCATAATAACATAATCAGGGTTCATGCCGGTCCCCATAATCTGTCATGAACCAAGATACAATAACAAGGGTTCATGCCGGTTCCCATAAACCATCATGAACCGGGAAATCCATTTAAGGTTCCCTGACCTGAAATCCAAACCGTATAGTAACCTGGGTCTCGTGCCCGAACATAGGACATCAGCTGGGCACCGTGCCCTATATCTGAGGTCTTATGCCTGAGACAAAACCAAATGGGTCTCATACCCGAGTTTATCCTTTTGAAATCCAAATCCAAATCATTAAAACCAATAAGGAAATACATACCCGTATAAGCACTGTATAAGGCCGAACCCTCGAAATACGTGCTTATACGTAACCACATACAAATGCACCCATGGCATTACCAAACATGTATTAAAACATATAATAAACATTTATGCATGCGCCAATTTAGAAAACCAAGGTCCACTCACAGACCGCCCGAGCTGCCGCCTCGATTTGCGTGCCATAGGGCTCTCCCGAGCCAATCACCATCACCGGGACTCCTGAACCTGTCCAAATCGTAATAGAAGGTTACTAACTACTTAGTTAACCTCCTACTAGAGCCTCGTAATTTTCCGATATTTTTAACTATTTTTATATTCTAACCTAAACCTTCGGACACCCCGAAACCTATCGAAAGGATGTCCGATTGACACGAGACCAGTCCCAAAATGTTCGTTACATCGAATAGAAGATTTCGTCTGTTGAACACTTCCCCAGATTATGACCCAAGCACCCTCACGCACCCCTAGAAGGGATGGTGTACTGTTCATCTTCTCAAACAGTCGAACCGGCCGGTTCACTGGTTGGCCGGTCCAGTTGGACCGGCGTGACCGGTTAATGGCTCCTCCCTTCTCATTTTGGTCCGATTTCAAGCCAATTCAATCCTATAATTCCTATTTCTTCATTCCCTATCATTTTCAATCATCAAAACAACCTAAAAAAACCTAAATCCCACGGTTTGATTTTGAACCAAACGGTTCAATATTCCCAGATCAACCTCTACGACATCTCAGCCGTTAAACCCATTCAAAACCTTCCTAAAATGTCCCTAACAACCTATTGAACACTTCCTAATCACCCACAAGCAACCATAACGGAAAAACCAAATTAAATAATGAAAAATGGGTAACCGGTTACCTTCTCGGTTTCTTGCCTCCACGCCGCCGTCCACGACGGTTCTGGCAGTCCAGCATCATCCAACATCCTCCTCTCACTCGCCTGGTTCCTTAGACGATCATGGGTTAAGGGTTGGATGGGTTTTGGGTTGCACAGAGATGGAGGGGATGAGATCGGGAAAATGTTTGAAATGAAGAAATGAAATGGACGATGCATGTATGTAGGAAGGTGGCATGTGGATGGGTGACAAGTGTCACTCACCCATAGGGCAGGGATTAAATATCTGGGCCCCACTAGAGTCCAAAAGTTAACCCGTCTCGTAATTCGTGCAATAGTGCATTTGAACTTCCGTGAACCTTAACTTCGTCGTCGAACGTCCAAATTCGACGTGCCGCCTGTCTACGTATTCGTATCGTCCCGATCTACGTAATGGTCATCGGCCCTTGGCCATCGAACATCCCTGTCAAAAAGTCAACTATTTGCTCCTTTTAATCATAATTACCAAAGTGCCCCTAAACTTCCGAACGTCATAACTTCCTCCTTGAACGTCGGAATTGAACGTGCCACCTGTCTATGAACTCGTGACGTCACGAACTACGTCACGGTCATCGGTTAAAGTCTATTTGACAGCCAGAATGAAAAGTCAACGTTTTGCCACGGCCAAAGGCAAAACGTTCATTTTGCATCGTTCGTCCGATTTCGCCTAACTAATCACCGATTAGTCTCACTAATTGTGATTAGTCACTAATCTAATCTGGGAATTTGGGACGGGTCGTTACAGAAAGTCTTCATGTAACGACCCGTCCCGAATTTCATGATTAGATTAGTGACTAATCCCGATTAGTGAGGCTAATCCGTGATTAGTAGAGCGAAATCGGACGAACGATGCGAAATGACCGTTTTGCCCCTAGTGGTGGCAAAACGTTGACTTTTCAATCGGGCGGTCAAATGGACTTTGACCGATGACCGTGACGTAGTTCGTGACGTCACGAGTTCATAGACAGGCGGCACGTTCAATTCCGACATTCGAGGAGGAAGTTATGACGTTCGGAAGTTTAGGGGCATTTTGGTAATTTGGGTGAATAGGAGGTCAAAAGTTGACTTTTTGACCGGGAGGTCCGATGGCCGAGGGCCAAAGACCGTTACGTAGATAAGGACGATACGAATCCGTAGACAGGCGGCACGTCGAATTCGGACGTTCGACGGCGAAGTTACGGTTCACGGAAGTTCTCAGTTACTATTCACGACGGCACGTTTTACGAGACAAAAAGTGCAGTTTTGTCTCTAGTGGGCCCAGATATTTAATGGAGGCCCAATGGATGAGTGACACTTGTCACCCATCCACTGGCCAACCTCACCCACTCATGCACCAAACCACTCAACCGTGCATCCATTTTCCATTTTTTCCTCCATCCATTACCCGATCCCATTTCTCACCCAAACCCATTCAACCCTTCCCAATGATCGTATAGGAGAGACCAGAGTGTGAGGATGGACCGGTGGACGCTGGTGGCCAGCCCAGGACGCACCGCCGTGGACGGCGGAGGAGGAGGAGATCGAGGTAATCGGTTTTACCCGATTTTGTCCATTTTCAATATTAGTGGTTATGGGTCATTTTTGATTGTTTTAATGAATTAGTTAGGATGTTAAGAAGCCATTAGGAAGGTTTTGGGAAGGTTTGAACGTTGAGGGACCTCTGGGGAGGATTTCGAAAAATTGAACCGTGAGGGGATTTTTGGGTTCACGGGTTTTAATCGGTTTTAGGTAGTTTTGTTAATTGGGATTGATAGAAAACATTAAAATAGGAATTTAGGAGTTGGAATGGAAGAAAACGGTCGAAAAATGAAGAGTGTAGAGCCTTGGACCGGTCACGCCGGTCCAGGCGGACCGGAATTGCAGAGAAAACTGGACCGGCCCGGTCGGACCGGTTCGATCGAAGGAGGACGACGGTACTGTAGCGGCGCGTGAGGCCCACGTGTAGGGGCCTTTGGGCGGCGCGTGGCAGCGCGTGCTAGGGTTTCTGGGGATGTGTTCAACATACGAAATCTTCTATTCGATGTAACGAACATTTTGGGACTGGTTTCGTGTCGATCGGACATCGTTTCGATATGTTTCGGGGCATCGGAAGGTTTAGGTTCGGTTTTAAAAATAGTTAAAAATACGGGAAAATTACGGGGCTTTGGTAGGAGGTTAATTAAGTAGTTATTAACCTACTATTAAAATTTGGACAGGTTTGGGAGTCCCGGTAATGGTGATCGGCTCGGGGAGCCGAATGGCACGCAAATCGAGGCGGCAGCTCGGACGGTCTGTGAGTGGACCTTGTTTTCTAAATTGGTGCATGCATAAATGTTTATTATATGTTTTATTACTTGTTTGATGATGCCATGGGTGCATTTGTATGTGGTTACGTATAAGCACGTATTTCGAGGTTTCGGCCTTATACGGTGCTTATACGGGTCTGTATTTCTTTATTGATTTAAATGAACTGAATTTGGATTTCAAAAGGATAAACTCGGGTATGAGACCCATTTGGTTTTGTCTCGGGCATATGACCTCAGATATCGGGCACGGTGCCCAACTGATGTCCTATGTTCGGGCACGAGACCCAGTCACTTTACGGTTTTGATTTCAGGTCAGGGAATCTTAAATGGATTCCCAGGTTCATGACGGTTTATGGGAACCGGCATGAACCCTTGTTGGTTATTACGGTACATGACGGTTTATGGGAACCGGCATGTTACCTGTTTATGTTATTACGGTACATGACGGTTTATGGGAACCGGCATGTTACCTGATTATGGATATTATGGATCATGACGGTTCAGGGGAACCGGTCATGAATGTTTATGTTATGTATATATATGTTCGTCTACCTTCCTTTACTTCTATTATCTCCTCCGGGGAGGGTCGTTGGCCTGGGTGGACCCCGGAGTAGTCACGGAGCACCGACTGAGTGGAGTCACCCCCTAGTTGGGTTCCTTACTCTCAGGAAGGCTATGATTACTATTACCTCGGGTAGGGTCAGTGGTCTACGGACATTGATCTTGACTTTGAGAAGACTCGGATTGAGACCTGGGTAGCATGCGCGTGGCTTTGGATACCGTGACAGGATTGGTTGTGTGACTTATATATATGTATGTGATGTATATATGATATATGATATGTGGTGTGTACAGGTGTGCACAGGATTTGAGCAGTGGCTCGTGTACTTGTTTTCTTTATGGTTTGGGGCCGAGTCCCTTATGGATTTGGGTTGTGGCCCGTATGGTCGTTTTCATTGTAGTCCTTTCGACCTTGGTTTATATCTGCTTTGGGCTTAGTCCCACATATGGTTTGTTTTGGATAAATGGTTTTCGAATGCATGCATGCTTTTTAGTGGAGGGTACAAAGGTCTTCTCGTTAAAATGTTTTTATAAACTCTTGTTTTGTCCACTCACAGTTTTTAATGTTTTGACTGCCCTTCAGGTTGACATCGAATGTGGACTGTAGCAGAGACCGAGATATCACATACCTCCTCCGGATCCTGGCGTACTCTGATAGCCCGGGAGGGCAAAGGACGAAAATATCCCTTGTCTGACACTTCGTGTCAGACGGGAGCAGGGTCATCCCGCACTAATCCCTGGGGGATTGGGATGGGTCCTGTTAGCGTGGTATCAGAGCGGGGTTGTCTCTATTCGAGCAACCGTGTAGCTCTTGGAGTATGTACGCAGGTCGAGGATGTGATATCTCAAGGGGCTGCAGTCCGTGGTCAACCTGATGTTGAGGTACCGGTACGATAGTTAGTAGGATTGGATCGTGGAACGTCTTGGTTCGGCATTCGATGCCGGGGTTGCCATAGTTCTGTCAAGGTTGGCAGTGTGGGACCCTACAAAGGGATTAACGTGTTCGTATTCTGGAGTGTGATCGTGAGACGGTTAGTTGGGATCGCCTTCACGATGTCGTAGGATCGATTCCGACGACTGGTTAGGAGTTGTGACCATTAGATGGTCAGATTATGTTGAGTTAAATGGATTTACTGCAGTTGGCAGTTAGCAACCGGATTCGAGGAATCCGAGTTGGATTGTTGGTAGGATTGGATTGACGTCTTTTCGATGTCAAGACCGCGGGGTCGGTCAGATCGTGGATTTTGCTGCCTTATGCAGTTGGGTTCCGAGGAACTCTAGGTGTGATTGTGGAACCCTACCTTGGTAGGTATGGTTCGGAAAGGCAAGTTGGCGAGTGGTGTGACTTTGACAACTATTCGGATTTGGATTCGTTAGTCGGTCTAGTCATGTCAGCTTGTGTGGGGACTGCACTTCGCAGTCGAGGTTGTACTTATCGGTTAGACCGAGTTGGTTGTCGTGCTACTTCAGTTGTGGGTTGGTGCAACTAAGGTCGCGGGTGACCTGGTAGACGACATTGGCTTAGTCGAGTTGCGACTGGTTAGAGTTTGGTTGGACAGGTTACCAGGGTTGGTACTTGTCGATGGAATCCCTAAGTGGGATACGGAGTATTTGGTACGGGCGAGTGATTCCGTTGGATGCGGGGTCTCGATAGCGGTGCCTGGTAGTTAGGTCTGCACAAGTGTGTAGCAGGCACTACTACCGAGGGTGGTTGTAGCTGTGGTTGTTGGGAATCGGGGACGTTCAGGGGACGTTTCCTTTTCTCGTATGAGTTGTCAGGGTGATTGTACCCAGAGGTGTTGGGTACGAGGGAGACAGAGTTTCTCCTATACGAGCAGAGGTACGCGATCGTCGCTTGGTATGAGCGGAGATCCAGGATTGTCAGTTTGCACACGGTGTGCTGATACTGATACTGGTGTTAGTGTGCTGCTACTAGTGTGGATGCCTGTGTGTTGATACTAGTGCAGGTGATAATGCATTGGTGTACTGGTACTAGTGCGGGTGCTGGTGCCGGTGGTTGTGATGACGGTGAGTTACGAGTCGGGATGTGACTCCGACGTGATGGGCTTATGATTGGTATCTGTGGTTCGGGAGTGAATCACGGATAGTGACGGACTGGATAGGATCCAACGGTAGTTGAGACGTGAGGATCTAGTACTGTCATGGGGGACTAGCGACCAGTTGGTCAGTGTTGGCCAGAGTTGGTCAGAATTGGTTAGATATGGTGGTTTGCAGAGATTTGACTGCAGATCACAGCAGGGGTCTGTTGTGACTTTTCAGTAGAGTGGTACATCAGATTAGGATTATGTTGTTTCCAATCTGGTTGGAACTTCGAAATCGTGAGAGGTTGCGATTGAGGTGACGCGAAAAATGTGGGTTTTTCGCATTGGTATTGAGTATATCGAAGTCGGGTGACTGAGATTCTCATCTTCTGCATGGTGGCAGACGATGTTGGATTACGTGACGTGGTGAATGCAGCGAGTTTGGTTGTCTGCACATAGGACGAGTTTTGATGTCATCGTCTTGGATCATCTTTGGATTTTCCTAGGTGGAATGCCAAGGATCGATACGAGGTGATTGGGGAGGAGCCACAGTCTCGATCGTGACGTCTATAGTCGTTTGACGTAGTGTTGGATCTGGATCATGATTTGGATATCCAGATAGGTGGAGAGTTATTACTCTTACTTGGATGTTGAGTGGAGCATGTTGGGACTGAACTTCTTTTCGAGGTAAGTCCCATATGGCTTATTACTCGCCTGAGTAGTTGTCCGATGAGTAGGTGTCTGACGAGGTCAGATTTTGTCTGACCTAGTGTTGTGTTGATGTTGGGATTGACTTCCCTATGAAGTCAATCGATCGTATGGTGGTAATTGTTTAAACGGGTAACTGATAGGTTCGGTTTTGATGCGTCTTGGTAGACGTGAACGAGATTTCAGGTTTTGGAATCAGATTTCTGGATGACGATTCAGGATTTGATTTTGGAACTTGAAAGAGGATTTCTGTATTTGGGTTTTGGAATCGGATTCTGGGTGACGATTCAGGATTCGAGTCTAGAGCTTGACTGTAGATTTTCTTTTTATGGATTTGGGTTCGGAATGGTTATTCCAAATGCTAGCTTACGGAATAATAATTTTGGATTCGAATTTGGACATGATTAGGGATATGATTTCTGGGTTTGGATTCGGGATTTCTTACGAAATTGCGGATTCGGATTCGGATTTGGAAATAGATAATGGGTCGGAGTTTCGATTTGTCTAATACTGGATTGGACAAATGGGCTCTATAGTAGAAACGTGATTGGCTATGACCTAGGTGGTTGTAGTCTGATTGATGGGTAGTTGTATGTACCTTGTACGTTGTTCGAGGTATGATACTGGATAGGCTTGTGGTGCCTAGCGACGGTATATAGGTTATACCGGTAGTACATTGGTGAGCGTGTTGGTAGTCGGCTTAGTTCCGATACGATGGGATTGGTTGAGGTCGTGAACTGGACATTGGATCATGTGCATTAGGTCATAGTATTTCTGGTGGGTCCAGTTACACACATGTCGAGTGTTTGTGGGTAGATGTATACTCAAGGTAAGTAAGTTGGTGGTTAGTGTAACCACAAATGAGTATAGTGTCAGTTTTTGACTGGCGACTGTCAAGTGGTGGCAGTTTGTCAGATGTGTCAGCGTGGATCGTTGAGTGGAGATTTAGTAAGGAACCGTCGAGTTGTTTATGTCAGCGAAAGGGTAGATTAGACAAGTGGGTCGATCATAGGATACTTAGGCTACTCTGATACTGACAGGTGGTGTCAGTTCGGAGCGTAGACTTCTGCTATTCGATGTGGTCGAATGTAGACGATGTAACGTGAGCGTTAGTGGTATGTCTAGTTGCAGACGAGTAAGGATTATTCTGGTTAGTTGGTGTACGAGCGTGCACGTGTTTTGAGGTCGATTCTACTTTCCACGAGATGGATGTGGAATCAGAATTGTTGGCGTTTCGAGAACAGAACAAATTAAGGAGGGAAGAACGGTTGGATTAGAGTCGGTTGGACTTTCGAGGACGAAATTAATTAAGGAGGGAAGGTTGTAACGACCCGTCCCGAATTTCATGATTAGATTAGTGACTAATCCGGATTTGTGAGGCTAATCCGTGATTAGTAGAGCGAAATCGGACGAACGATGCGAAATGACCGTTTTGCCCCTAGTGGTGGCAAAACGTTGACTTTTCAATCGGGCGGTCAAATGGACTTTGACCGATGACCGTGACGTAGTTCGTGACGTCACGAGTTCATAGACAGGCGGCACGTTCAATTCCGACATTCGAGGAGGAAGTTATGACGTTCGGAAGTTTAGGGGCATTTTGGTAATTTGGGTGAATAGGAGGTCAAAAGTTGACTTTTTGACCGGGAGGTCCGATGGCCGAGGGCCAAAGACCGTTACGTAGATAAGGACGATACGAATCCGTAGACAGGCGGCACGTCGAATTCGGACGTTCGACGGCGAAGTTACGGTTCACGGAAGTTCTCGGTTACTATTCACGACGGCACGTTTTACGAGACAAAAAGTGCAGTTTTGTCTCTAGTGGGCCCAGATATTTAATGGAGGCCCAATGGATGAGTGACACTTGTCACCCATCCACTGGCCAACCTCACCCACTCATGCACCAAACCACTCAACCGTGCATCCATTTTCCATTTTTTCCTCCATCCATTACCCGATCCCATTTCTCACCCAAACCCATTCAACCCTTCCCAATGATCGTATAGGGGAGACCAGAGTGTGAGGATGGACCGGTGGACGCTGGAGGCCAGCCCAGGACGCACCGCCGTGGACGGCGGAGGAGGAGGAGATCGAGGTAATCGGTTTTACCCGATTTTGTCCATTTTCAATATTAGTGGTTATGGGTCATTTTTGATTGTTTTAATGAATTAGTTAGGATGTTAAGAAGCCATTAGGAAGGTTTTGGGAAGGTTTGAACGTTGAGGGACCTCTGGGGAGGATTTCGAAAAATTGAACCGTGAGGGGATTTTTGGGTTCACGGGTTTTAATCGGTTTTAGGTAGTTTTGTTAATTGGGATTGATAGAAAACATTAAAATAGGAATTTAGGAGTTGGAATGGAAGAAAACGGACGAAAAACGAAGAGTGTAGGGCCTTGGACCGGTCACGCCGGTCCAGGCGGACCAGAATTGCAGAGAAAACCGGACCGGCCCGGTCGGACCGGTTCGATCGAAGGAGGACGACGGTACTGTAGCGGCGCGTGAGGCCCACCTGCAGGGGCCTTTGGGCGGCGCGTGGCAGCGCGTGCTAGGGTTTCTGGGGATGTGTTCAACATACGAAATCTTCTATTCGATGTAACGAACATTTTGGGACTGGTTTCGTGTCGATCGGACATCGTTTCGATATGTTTCGGGGCATCGGAAGGTTTAGGTTCGGTTTTAAAAATAGTTAAAAATACGGGAAAATTACGGGGCTTTGGTAGGAGGTTAATTAAGTAGTTATTAACCTTCTATTAAAATTTGGACAGGTTTGGGAGTCCCGGTAATGGTGATCGGCTCGGGGAGCCGAATGGCACGCAAATCGAGGCGGCAGCTCGGACGGTCTGTGAGTGGACCTTGTTTTCTAAATTGGTGCATGCATAAATGTTTATTATATGTTTTATTACTTGTTTGATGATGCCATGGGTGCATTTGTATGTGGTTACGTATAAGCACGTATTTCGAGGTTTCGGCCTTATACGGTGCTTATACGGGTCTGTATTTCTTTATTGATTTAAATGAACTGAATTTGGATTTCAAAAGGATAAACTCGGGTATGAGACCCATTTGGTTTTGTCTCGGGCATATGACCTCAGATATCGGGCACGGTGCCCAACTGATGTCCTATGTTCGGGCACGAGACCCAGTCACTTTACGGTTTTGATTTCAGGTTAGGGAATCTTAAATGGATTCCTAGGTTCATGACGGTTTATGGGAACCGGCATGAACCCTTGTTGGTTATTACGGTACATGACGGTTTATGGGAACCGGCATGTTACCTGGTTATGTTATTACGGTACATGACGGTTTATGGGAACCGACATGTTACCTGATTATGGATATTATGGATCATGACGGTTCAGGGGAACCGGTCATGAATGTTTATGTTATGTATATATATGTTCGTTTACCTTCCTTTACTTCTATTATCTCCTCCGGGGAGGGTCGTTGGCCTGGGTGGACCCCGGAGTAGTCACGGAGCACCGATTGAGTGGAGTCACCCCCCAGTTGGGTTCCTTACTCTCAGGAAGGCTATGATTACTATTACCTCGGGTAGGGTCAGTGGTCTACGGACATTGATCTTGACTTTGAGAAGACTCGGATTGAGACCTGGGTAGCATGCGCGTGGCTTTGGATACCGTGACAGGATTGGTTGTGTGACTTATATATATGTATGTGATGTATATAAGATATATGATATGTGGTGTGTACAGGTGTGCACAGGATTTGAGCAGTGGCTCGTGTACTTGGTTTCTTTATGGTTTGGGGCCGAGTCCCTTATGGATTTGGGCTGTGGCCCGTATGGTCGTTTTCATTGTGGTCCTTTCGACCTTGGTTTATATCTGCTTTGGGCTTAGTCCCACATATGGTTTGTTTTGGATAAATGGTTTTCGAATGCATGCATGCTTTTTAGTGGAGGGTACAAAGGTCTTCTCGTTAAAATGTTTTTATAAACTCTTGTTTTGTCCACTCACAGTTTTTAATGTTTTGACTGCCCTTCAGGTTGACATCGGATGTGGACTGTAGCAGAGACCGAGATATCACATACCTCCTCCGGATCCTGGCGTACTCTGATAGCCCGGGAGGGCAAAGGACGAAAATATCCCTTGTTTGACACTTCGTGTCAGACGGGAGCAGGGTCATCCCGCACTAATCCCTGGGGGATTGGGATGGGTCCTGTCACTTCAAATTTGCAAAAAACATTGTTTTGTTTGAAGTTTTAGGATACACGTTACCCGACGAATAATGATAAAAATTTGTCGGGTAAGATATTCGAAGATGAGCCACCGAAATACTTTACGCTAAACCATAAACCCTAAATTATTTTTTAATATTACCCGACGAAGATTTTGAAACAGTTCGTCGGGTAACATATATGTTAATAATTGTGGTAAAAATTATTATTTTATGTTACTCGACGAGTATTCTTATAAAAATTCGTTGGGTAATATTGATTTAATTGTGGTAATTTGTTTCATTTTTGTATTTTTTTTGTGTGATGTATTTTTTTTGAAGTATTTGGATTTGTAATGAATGTTATACATTAATAATTGAGTTTTTTGCAGAACAAATAATCAATCTGTTTCAGTGTCACTATCACCCACCCAATCGCCCTCGTCATCCGATGTGTGTTCCCCGGTTGACTCCTCAAAATCACTTTCAATTCGTTCTAATGTACCAAGATCAATGAAAATGCCATCAATCCCAATTAATGGGATTACATCATTGGTCCGAACTCCATCTACATGTAGGGTGGATATAGTGGAATTCACCTGGTAAACAATTTGGCCGTCACCTGCTTCTGTCTCTTCTTCATGATAATGATCCTTCGAATCCCAGATACTTTTGTGATTGACCATCTCAACAACTTTCCAACCAAAACCAGCTTTTGGATTATCCACATAAAAGACTTGTTACGCCGTACTAGCCAAGATGTATGGATCACTGTCAAACCACCAAGTGTTTTTGTTGATAGAGGTGCATAAATGATCTTTAATGACCTTTCTTGAGAGATTAGAGTTCGTATCAAACCAATGACACTTGATCAGGATAACTGTCTTGCGGTCTGTGTATAACACTTTAATCACACTAAACAATTTACCATAGAATCCAGTATTTGCATTTTCCTCCTCACCTAGCACAAAGACCCCATTGTTTTGCATCAATAATTTATCGTCTCGTTCTGTACATCCAAAATTAACTCCATTTACGTGAAATTTGCTGTATGTTTCTCCTCGAAATTTGCCTATGGCAAGTTGCATTAATTCTTCATTGAAATTGGGTAAGTTGTCATCTTTCAGCTGGGCCATCTGATTAGATGTACAAAAATTGGTCAAGTACGAAATTGCTTTTAGGAATTTATAAATAAAAGGTTTCGCTTACATGCGTGGAAAACCAACGTAGGAAAAGTTGTCTGTCCATTTTCGTTCAATTAGACAGATATTCGGCCTTCATCAATTCTTGATGCTGCTGGTGAAAATGCCAGATTTTCATAGTTGTTCAGCATGAAACAATGAGCCACGTCCATGTCTCGATTGGTGAACGACTCTGAGATTGGACCATTTCCGAAAGGTCGTGCAAGTTGGGAAATACAAATAAGGTCTTTGGACGTTGACTACCATCCTCGTTACCCGAGGCCCTGTTGAAGGAAGTCTCTACATTTTGAAGGTACATTGCACAAAAAGTGAGCGACTCCTTTGCAATGTACGCCTCTGCTATAGAGCCTTTATGACGTGTCTTGTTACGGACATACTGTTTATATGTACCTAACATCTTGCAATAAAATATTATGAATCAAAATTATGAACGACAAGAAGGAAATAGTGGCAAAAATAGGAATTAGTCATACCTCTCGATGGGGTACATCCAACGATAGTGCATTGGGCCTGCTAGCTTTGCATCGTCTAACAAATGTATTAGAAGGTGCACCATTATAGTAAAAAATGTCGATGGATATATTTGCTCTAGATGACACATAATGTAGACAATATCCTCATTTATTACTTCGAGGTCCACATTTACCAACGATTTGGCACATAATATCTGGAAAAATTGAGACAAATGAACTAGAGTTTCAACAACGCCGGGCTCCAAGTACACCTAAATGCCAATCGGCATAAGCCATTTTAGCAAGACATGATAGTCATGACTCTTCATACCAGATAAGGTGCCACTGTCTATGCTAACATTTCAGGATATATTACCAGCATACCCATCGGGAAACTTCACACCTTGCAACCACTTTAGAATTTTTTTTCTTATTTTTTGTGTAACGACCCGTCCCAGAAATTAGGGCTAAGATAATGATTAAGGTGGGATTAGTGAGCTTAATCGGGGGTTATTTGGTCCCGATAAGGTCATTAGCCTAGAATGACGATTTTGCCCCTAGAATGGGCAAATTGTTGACTTTTAGTTCGGTAGGCCAAGTGGGCTTTGACTAATGATCGTGACGTAGTTTGGGACGTCACGAATCCGTAGACAGGTGGCACGCCCGATTCCGACATCCGAGGAGGAAGTTATGATGTTCGGAAGGTTGAGGGCATAACCGTAATTTGGCTAAACTAGGGGAAAAGTTAACTTTTTGGACGATCGGGTTTTTACACGTTGACCTAGGACCGTTAGGTAGATCTCGTTGTCCTGAATTCAACGACAGGCGGCACGTGTTCATCGGAGTTAGGACGTGTGAGTTAAGGGTCTAGGAAGGTAGTGGCAAAATCGTAATTTTGGGTTCAAGAAGGGGCATTTTGGTCTTTTGGCTGTGGGGCATGGTGTAACCGGATTTGGACACTTGACCTGTGTAGAGAGGAGATTTTTGTGTAAGAAGAGAGAGGATGGTGACACGTGGGGCTTGACTAGAGGGTTCTAGGCGTGTGCACGGTCCCAATTATTTGGGTTGTGTTCGTGTTTGTTCGAGAAAACAGAGGCAGAGTGAGGCGGTGAGGAAATCGATCAAGCACGATGAGGGTGTGAGTTTTGTGAGTGTGTGAGGGTGAACAGAGGTTAAGGGAGAGTGGAGGAGTGAACTGGAGTGGGTTGTGTGATCGTGAGTGAGAAGAAAGGAAGGGTGAGTTCACGGGAAATCAGAAAACAGAGAGGAATTTGAGTGATGGTGCTACCATTTTCGACTAATCGAGACTGGTGGTGGCGTCCAGAGGACGAAGGAGGACGAGAGGAGATACTTACTCACGGCTGAGCTCACGACGGCGACCGGAGGGCAGGTAATTCCTCAACTTTTCCTCTATGCTCTGTTTTGCCGTCGATTTTCAAATCGAAAGTCGTGAAGTCTCGGGTTGAGTCGACGGTTTTGGTGAGTTGGGTAAGACTCAGTAAGGTTCTAGGAAGGGTCTAAGGTAGCCACCGTGGCGGGGGGTGACCGGGTTGGCTGGATCGTGAGACAGGGGAAGTGTTCGGGTTTTGTTCGAGCTTGAGTCGACGGGCTATAGGTTGTGTCGAGGTGTTTGGAGTAGGGGAAGAGGTAGCTTAGGTATGGATGATGAAGATGGTGAAGAGAGGAGCAGTTTTGGTGGCGGGACGGCGGAGAACCGGCCACGCCGGTTCGAGTTGCAGAGACTCGTTCAAACCGGGTCGACCAGAGGTTGCTGGTGACACCGTAGCTGGCGCGTGAGGCCACGCGCAGCCACTTTGGGCTGCGTGTGCGGCGGCGGTTGGGAAAACGGTCAACATGGTTTTTGGTCTAGGTGTTGAAACGAGTCCATTGGAATTGGTTTCGGGTTGCTCGGACGTCGTTTGAGGTTAGTTTCGCGAGGTTGAAGGTTTAGGGTTTCGGTTCGTTACGTTTAGGACCCGGGGATTTTTAGGGAGAATTAGGTGGACCTTCGTAGATGTGTTAGTAACGTTCTTGGGTGATGGTTGACAAGTTCGGGACTTCCCGAGGAGGCTGAGGAACGTACGAGACGTTCAGGACGCGATTGAGGGCTCCGTATCAGTGAGTGGACCCCTTCTCTATAACTGAGCATGCATAACTATTTTTAATTACTTGTTTTATGGTTTTAAGCATGATTCTATGTTTATCGAATATGTTTTGTTGGTTTTACATAATTACACGTTTTTCGAGGAAGTTCGGTTTCAGCACGTTTTACCAGAAAAGGGTGATTTCGGAATATGAGGCTATGGTTTTGGGCTTTTAAATGATAATTGGGTTTAAATGTTTATAAAGGGATTTTGGAACGTGATTTTGATAATCAAGGTTTTCGATTTTAAAATCAGATTTCGAGATTTGGTTTTAAAGTTGAAAAGTGAAGTTCCGGATTTGGGTTCGGAATGACGGTTCGGGATACCGGAAGGGTTTCAGACCGGTGATTTCGGATTTGGGTTTGGATATGGATTTCGAAATGGTTTTCAAATGGTTTTGATTGGATTTGCTGGATCTGGTTATTGGGTTTAAAGACCCGGATATTGTGATTGACGGGGGACGGGCCCAGAATGAGTTTAAAGACCCGGATTGAGTTTAAAGACTCGGGAGTTTAAAGACTCGGATATATTGATATTTCCCCCGTAGGCCTGTTGAGTTTAAAGACTCGGGAGTTTAAAGACTCGGATATTATTGAGGCCTGGATTGAGTTTAAAGACTCGGATAGGTCCAGCAGGTTTGATCGGATAATGATGGCTTGGTATTATGTTTTGTGATACGGTTTTATGATGCTTATGACATGATTTTTAGAACTGTTTTATTTGATGATTCTGCAAAATGTTTTTATGATGATCTTTATGTGATCTATAACTGCTTTTGGTAACTAGGTTATGCATGTGATTTCAAAACGGAGGGCCAAACCCTGTTTTCGTATAAATGGTTTTGAAACTTTTATTCTTTATGGTCCACTCACACTTTCTGGTTTTAATTGCCCTCCAGGTCGTGGAGCTAGAGCGGGGTTTCGGAGTCGAGGCAGCGTCGGAGGAATAGAAGTTACGAGAGCGACCCCGAAGTGTTTTAAATTTTTCGTGTGCGTGTATCTAGTTACCGGTTTTCTTTCTTTTGTAGTTAGTACTATGCTCTGTAAACACTTAAACATCGGGATGTTTTGTATAGTTTCTCCTGCGTCTGATTGAGTACTTTGGTGGCTTTGAGTGAGTTTACTTTGGTTTTGTGTCGGGGTGTCAGACGGGAGTAGGGTTTACCTCGGTTTTCGGGGTGAAACCGGGGTGGGTCCTGACATTTCGAGGTAAATGTATAACTTGGATGAGCCATGACGTATTTGGAATTGATGACTTTCTTCGAAAAATTTGGGGAACCACCATTTCTTGCATACCTAGCCGAGTTTTTTTTTTGTGTCTTTTGACTTGCCTTCAATGGGTAAAGTAGTTCCCACAACCCTCTTAGCAACATTCTTCTCGATGTGCATAGGATCTGCGATGTGTTTGCTTTTCAATTTCGACCAATATGGCAACCTGAAGAATATGATGTTTTTTTTGTCCAATTTTCCTGTTCAGGAGGGTTTGGACCTCATTTGATGAAATCATGCATACTGTTCAATTTAGAAAATATCTCATCACCGGATTTTTCTCAGGGTCAAGCCTGTAACTCCAATTTACCATAAAATGTGTCTAACTGCGTACGCCATCGGTGATCCCAGGGTAAAAACCTTCTTGAACCTAAGTAGCATACCTTCGATGCATGCAAACATGACGATGTGTCTGGACCACATGTAGGACACGCAAGTTAACCCTTGGTGCTCCACTCTTCTAACATGTCGTAAACTGGAAAATCATTAATTGTTCACATTACTGCTGTTCATAGTGTGAACATTTGCCCACTAAATTTGTCATATGTACGTACGCCATTTTCTCACAGATCTACGAGCTCATTAATTAATGGTCGCAAATAAATATCGATGGAATTACTTGGGGATTTAGGGCCCGACATCAAAGTACGAAGGATTGTCAACTATTTCTTCATGCATCTCCAAGAAGGCATGTTATACAGAACCATAACCACTGGTCATGTACTATACGGTTTTTTCAAAACTCCCGAATGGATTAAAACCATCAGTAGCAAGCCCTAATATGACATTTCTTGGCTCTATAGTGAAATCGAGATACATCTTATCGAATTCCTTCCAAGCCTCCTCATCAGCTGGATGCCTCAATGTATCATCATCAATGCGCTCATCTTTGAGCCACCTCATATCCTCCGTTGTGTGAGACGACATGTAGAATAATTGTAGCCTTGGTTTCAGGGGAAAATAACGCAGCACCTTATTCAATTTTTTTTTTTGAAACCTAGACTCATTACACACGAGACATTTATCAAACTTCTCGAATTTACCGTAAAATAGTGCACAATTGTTCTTGCATGCATGGATTTTGACATACCCTAAATTGAGACCCTTCAACATCTTCTTTGAGTTATAATGATCTTTAGGGAGACAATTTTCTTCCTGGAGCTTTCGAATGATGATGTCCATCATGTGATCAAAATTCTTGTTTGTTTTATTATACTTAACTTTCATGTGAATCAACTCCACAACTGCCCCTAGAACCGAAAAAGTCTTACAACCGGGGTACAGTTGTAACACCCCGGAAATTCGAGGATTTTAATATTGTAATTTAATGTGTAAATTGACGCTTTTACCCTTGTGATTGGTATGGCCAAATTGTTGACTTTTTGATTGATGAATTAAATGGACTTTGACCTATGACCGTGACGTAGTTCGGGACGTCACGAATTCATAGACAGGTGGCACGTCCAATTCGGACGATCAGGGAAAAAGTTACGACTATCGGAAGTTCAGGTAGGTCTCGACGTCCTGAGTCCGTAGATAGGCGGCACGCCGAAATCAGACTTCGTACGAGGAAGTTATGGTCAGAAACGTGAAATCGGGAGGTTCGTGTCTCGGTTTTCGTGTCGAATATTTTATTCTGAAAAATTGCTGATTGGAGGACACCTGGTGAGTGACAAGTGTCACTCACCTATTGGCTGGATTGGATCAAGCTCCACTAAGCATTTAAATAGATTTAAAAACCACTTTTGATCTCAGCCATTGATCTGAAAGTACCCCAGATTGTATCTCAGCCTTTGATCTCATTTCTGAGATCTAATCTGGACCGTTCATTTCATTGTGCAGCCTTCCCTCCATTTCTATATATTTCCTAACCCGACACACTCACGTACTGCCCATTCCAAACCATCACACCACATTGCATCTGACCATTGCTCTGAGTGCCACTGGACTGGACGGGTGAGGCGGCAGACGGCAGTGATCACGGCGGAGGACGGAGGCGAGGTAGGAAACTCTGGAAACCCGAAACGGTTTCAAAAAACTCAAAACTTGAATCCCAGCATATATGGTTGTTTCCTACTAACCCTAATCAACTCTAGGGACTAGTAAGAAAAATTTGGGCTCGAGTTCGTGACCGGTGATAGCCAGAACAGGGTACAAACGGCGACGGGAGAACCGGCTCTGTTCATCGAGGTAGGCCTTCGATCCCGTCTATATTTGTCGATTTTGATTCCATAGAGCTGTTTCTGGGATTGTGACGATCATGTAGGAACAAACCAGAGTGAAAATGATTGAGAAACTAGGAAATGGTGACCGGGTCTTGATCGCGGGTCTGATCGACCCGAGTTGCAGAAATACGGGTCAACCGTCTGAGGACAGAGGTGATGACGTGGCACCCTGTCAGACTGTCAGGTGACGTGGACCAACCGTGAGCCGACACGTGTCACATGTCAGTGCACAGTCAGCACTGACATGTCAGTGACGTGGACCAGTGCTGTGCTGACACGTGGCACATGTCAGATCTGACACGTGGCCTGACAGATCAGTGAGGTGGACCAATCGGATGTTGACACGTGGCACCTGTCAGAGTCTGACATGTCAGACCTGACAGCTGTCAGATGACGTCAGCAGTGACGTCAGCGATGACGTCAGCAGAGACTGTTCCTGCGTTGACCGGCGCGTGGGGGCGCGTGTGAACAGTGTTTTTGGTGGGATCACCACCATTCTTTAGGTTTCGACGATCCGGATCCAATGGCGGTGGTTTTGGGTCGATCAGAGATCATTAAGTTGGTCAAAATGAGGTTTATTGCCTTGGAAAGCGCGTTCGAGCGGCTTTTCCGGACCGGTTTCGGTCTAGGGTTTCATGGTTAAATGTTAGGGGTTTGTATTGACCCTTACGTATACTTTGGATATGACAGGGATTGTATAATTATACCAGAGCGAGGGTATACGCTCAGTTTTCAGTAGGATTGTACTGTGAGTGGACCCGATTTCATTAAACCCTTGCATGCTTAAATGTTTTCTGATTTACTTATATGTTCACATGCTAGAATCAATAAATGGTTTTGATGATATTGAAATTTCGGTTATGGCACGTTTCACGGTATTTGGGCATGAGACCCGTTTGATGAAACATAACGATCGGTTCAGATTTTACCTATGTATACATATATGTTTGCATGTGGATATCAATAAAATGTATTTGGTACTGCACTGTATAGATCCTTCCATGTTATATTGTCTCCTTTGGATGAGGTACCCCGGAGAGGTCACGGACGTCTAGTACGTCCAACGTCTATAACGCTAAGCATCGGGGATGCTGTAACCGAACAGGGTTCGGGGATTGAACTCGGATTTGAGACCCGAGTGGCACGCGTAGCCTTGTGATTGTGACCTTAATGGACGTCAGGGACGTCAGACATCAGGGATGTCAGATTGGAGTGTATAGTGCAGTGGCTAAAATTATGTTTACGGTTTTACTATATGCCTTATGGTTTATATTATATGATTGATGGTTTTAAATTCGGTTGCATGCATGTTTGGAAAACGGAGGGGTAAAATATATGTTTTACTTATCAAATGATTTTATAAACTTGAGTTTCGGTCCACTCACCCTTAATGTGTTGGTAACCCCTCCAGGTCATGATACTGAGGTAGATGAGGAACCTGAGGCTGAGGCATAGATCTACTTCTGCGTACCTGAACCCGTGTTGGGTGGTTTTACCCGCAGGTTTATTTTAGAGTCGTACTCGCAACTTGTAATTTTGGATTTTATCCCTTGTCTGACATCTGTTTAATTCGGATTTGATGTATAACTTTAATTTGGTTATTTATGCATTTGATGTTTTGAGGTTAAAATTGGTATGAATTATTGGCTGTCAGACGGGAGCAGGGCACGTCCCCTTGTGGTCCCTGTGGGATCGGGGCTGGTCCTGTCAACAGTTCACACTGAGCTTCTTTTAACAATCTCTCATAATGGAGTTCAGAATCTTCGAGTTGAAACCTAGGTGCTTCACCATTGATATCATCGGATGCAGGAGGAAAAACATCCGTTAATATCTCAACGACCTGATCATTATCATATCGCTCCTCCAAAGTACTTTATTCCCGATAGGGCCTACAAACTAAACATTTCGATTCAGTAAATATTTCTTCGATGTGATATATCCAATTAGTGTAGTTGTGTACGATCCCATTTTCTTCCAAATGATACTAGACCTCACTCAACGGCGTCCGACTGCAGTTATTACATTTATGATACAAACAAACTATAAATCTCTCATCAATGCAATGATGAAGCTCTTGATCCTATCCATATACTGAACTACAGATCTATGAAACAATTGCATCCAATTTCTGTCCATTATACCTGTCGGAAAAAAATAAAGTCAATGTAAGTAATTGGGTTAACATTTTTGCCTAATGGCCCGACAAGTGAATATCACAACCTGCCCTTCTCCTTATTACTCCTGTTTTGTGGCCCTATCCCATTCGAGAGTGCACATTTTATGCTTTTCGGTTTGAAATCTACAAGTCAAAGTTTCGATCATTGGAAAATTCGGCAGCATCTCCTTAAAGTTCCCAAAATGCGCGATATAGATATTACAAAGAAATATTTAGTATGCATTCAGAGAGCATTATAGGATGCAAACAGACCGAATTTTCCACAATTGAAACCTGATCTTGTAGACCACAAACTATACATCACATAGTTGCACACTCCCAAACTTGTTCGAATAAATGGACAATTCAAGAGTCAGTCAATCAACTCGATTTACTGACTCTCAAACGGGTCTAAGGTTGTTCCTTAAATTTAATTATACGAAGTTAATCAACCAGTTTAACTTCCCATAAACTGTTATGAAACACATTTCACACCAAAAAAATATATGAAAAAAAAAGTTTACCTACTATTTTCTATTTTCCTAATTTCCCAATATATTTTCTTAATTTTCTAATTTCCTAACATATTTTCTAATTTCTTAATTTCCTAACATATTTTCTATTTTCCTAATTTCCCAATATATTTTCTTAGATTTCTAATTTCTTAACATATTCTCTAATTTCTTAATTTTCTAACAAATTTTCTAAAATCCTAATTTCGTAACATATCTTGGAATTTTCTAATTTCCTATCATAATTTATATTTCCTAACTCATAACATACTTTCTATTTTCATCTTTTCCTAATAAATCTACTTTAATCAACAATTTCAACATATTTATCAAAATTAAAAATAAAATAAAAACCATACCTTCGATTGAAGATGGTGTGATAAGAAGATGAACTATTGTGATTGGTGGAGAATTAATATTAGTGAATATAAGATTTGAGAGAGAGAGAGAGAGAGAGAGAGAGAGAGAGAGAGAGAGCTGTGAGATGTTGAAAATGCAGTTGGGGAGGAAGAAGAGTGGATCGGTTGTATTTAATGCTAAAAGATTTTGGCCCGACAAAGATAGTCATTGGGCAACTTTTAATGAGTCGTCGGGTCAGGTTAAAGGTGCCAAAACAATTTTCTTCCCACCAATCTCATACCTGACGAGTTTTTACTATTAGGTAACATTGGTCAACGCTTTTTGTTACCCGACGACGTAAAACAATATATTCGTCGGGTGTTGTATTGTTACCCGACGAGGGTGATTTTTTCGTTGGGTAACATTGTCTTTTTCAGCACACGAATTAATTTTTTAGCGCCATTAAATTACCCGGCGGTGTTGTAATATTTGTCGGGTAACATAGATTGCAACGACAAATTTGTCTTCGTCGGGCAAAAGCTTGTCGGGTCTCAGAAATTTTCTTGTACCTATTAGTCTACTGCACCTATTCATTTGTGGGAGTCCGTTGTGGATAAGAAAATTTCAAATTTTAAATATAATTTAATTTTTTGATATTTTTTTTATACGATAATTTTTCCAAATCAATATCCTAGTGATTTTCAAGAATTAAAATATCGAGATCAACGGATATATCGCTAGTCAAATTTACAGATATCTCGCCCCAAATATCGATATCGATATCGTTTACGGTCAACAAAAATGACGGAAAATCGATCTAAAAGTTGGAAATTTGGAATAAAATTTTAGGAAAAACTTAAATACCCAATGATGGTTATATAAGACTAATAAAAATTATAAAATGACTTTGATATAATAAATATATGATGAATAATATGATACAATAGGGTTCTGTCGATAACTAGTAATATAAAAATCTAAACATAAACATAAATTGAAGTGAATTACTATAATTGAATGTTAATATAATTAAAAACATAACAATAAGTATAAAAAAATTTGAATCGAAGAAAAATTATAAAATGAGTAAATATATTTAAAATTGAAAAAAAGAATTAAAAAAATAGAGTCAATCTTTGTTCAAAAATTGGAAAGGATTGATATATTTAAAATTGGAAATGATTGATATATTTAAAATTGGAAAAAATGATAAATATAGTTCAAAATAAGGAATAAATTAAAAATATAGTTCAAAATAAGGAATAAATTAAAAATATAATTCAAAATAAGGAATAAATGAAAAAAAAAGGAATAAACGAAAAACAAAGGGAATAAATGGAAAAAAAGAGAGGGAAAAAACGGAAAAAACGGAAAGGAAAAAAAAAGGAAAAAATGGAAAGAAAAAAAGGAAGCAAAATGTGCGCTTGGGGTGTTGACCCAGGTGCACCTGCACCTATTAATTAACAAACACAAGCCAAACCAACTCCAATAACAAACCTAATTGAAAAATTATCCAACCAAATAATATAAAAAGTAAACTTACTGACTTAAAAACAATCGTCCCCTACCTTGCGCGGGTCTGCTATTCGGGGTTTTTTTGACCCGGCGGCATGACCCGGATGTAACTCACTGGTTTTACGTCCGATGTTCATGAAATTTGTTCCTATCTCGATCGTTTCAATGAAATAAGAAGATCAATGAGCTTAAAACAACGAAAACGGTCGATATTTCGCTTAATATAACTAGCCATTTTAATTGTGCGAAACTCTTGGATACTATTTGACACTTTTGCAGGACTACCGTCGTACCAATTTTTGATTTATCTTAACTTTTTTGTTTTATTCCTTCTGATTATAGTCATTCATGTAGAAATAGAGGTTTAGTGGGTAAAAATTTGATTTGTTTGATTGTATTCACAAATGAAATTTAGTCTTCTTGTTTATGTTTCATCCAATCTTTGTATTTTTTGTTTTTATGTTTTTTTGTTTTGGGTTCTTTTCGTTTACTGATCCTTTCATTCTATGAATGTTAATTTACCTATCACCCAGTAATAGGTATATATAGGTAAATTACCCAGTAATAGGTATATATAGGTAAATTACCCAGTAATAGGTAAAGTAGCGGACGGATGCGCTTAACACTGTAGCATTTAAAAACAAAAAATTATAGCGTAAAGGCATTCGCGAGTTGTGCTTTAGTCCTCAGACCAACAAGGTGGAAGCTACGCCACGTGAGCTTCACCTGCTCTTTCGTGAGAGCTTCACATGCCCTTCTGTGAGAGCTTCGACGAGAGCTTCGCAGCAAGAGTTTCACCCAAGTGCTTCACCGCAAGATCCTCACCGCGCGAGCTCTATTTTCTCTTCTGTGAGAACTTCGCCGAGAGTTTCGCTGCGCGAGCTTCACCGAGAGTTTCGCTGCGCGAGCTTCACCTTCTCTTTCAATTTTAATCTTAGGGTAAGCTAAGATGATTTTAACTACAGTATAAGGTTATTTAGTAATATCAGACATGGATGTTCCGTGTCTGTTGATTTTGGTTGGATTTTGGTTCTCCTCTCTGACGTAGAACGAAACCCTAAATTCAACTCTGTCAAGATTTTTTCAAGATTCATATAGTTATACAATTCTATTTTGAGTTAGGTTTCCCTATATCTCATTTTTTTACTTGTAATTTCGTTGAGAATCCACTTATTTTGAATGAGTTTCCCTTCATTCTTATTGTTTTCTTGCCATTTTTGTGAACCCTAGCAAAACATTGTGTTTCTTGTAATTTCATTTGCTCTATCAATTTTCCTCAAATTCCACATGTTTCTTGTGGTGTTTGTTTCCTTGGAAAGTCAGTTAATTGTGTTTGTTACCAGTGAAGATTGGGAATAAGAAAATTTGATTCTTTCATGAATAGGTTAGTGATTTTGTTTGGTTAAATGAAAAAGTAAATTCATTCATATGCTCAAATTGTTGAAATCAAGATTTTTTGTTTGTTTGTTTCTGTTTCGTTCTTCTGTACCTTTACATTGTCAAGTTTATGTTCTAATTCCATTTTACACTATGTACATGCCTGGTTGTAGTTAATTAACTGCATATATGTCATTCCTAATATTCAAGAACTGATGAAAAACAGGTTCCATAGATGAAAATATTGGATGTTGGTGGTTCTGTGTTTCTGCATAGTCGTTCCCAAGTGGACCTTAAGGATATCCCTTCGAACAGTATGACTCTGTAAGAAGATAGTAGATATCCCCTCGAACAGTATGATTTTGCAAGTACTATATTTTGTGCTCTTAATTTTCTGACAAGATATTAATTAAACACAATAGTACTGTGAGTTTGTAGGAACATATATTTGTCTGCTTTCAATGGTATTGCACTATTTTATTGTCGTGAGTATTGTTTTGATAGCTCACACGCGTAGTTCAATTTCAAATGCTTCCAATGGTTTTCTCTGTTTTTTTTCTTCTTATAGTATGATTTTTTGTGTTGTCTTTATCTTATCTATTTTTTTTTTTGGGCTTTGGTAACTAGTTCTGTTTGACATGGGCATGATCAGCCAAGAGGTTGTGACTAAAGGTACTCTTTCCCTAGTATTTTTCTTTTCTTTGAAGTCATGTCTTGAACAACTTTAAATGTTTGTGACGGAAGCGGGTAATTTTATACGATGCGAACTTTCCTGTAGGTTATCATTATTCTTATTGTCATCTTCGCTAGTGCTTTTGAGATTGATGTTTCAAATTGGACTCCTTTTGCCCCACATGGTTTTGGAACAATACTGACTAGAGCGACAATTGTATGTTTTGGATGTGTTGGGATTGATGCAGTTGCTAATTTAGCCGAAGAATCAAAGAGACAACAGGTATGCCCTGTTGGGAGTGATTGAATTTCTTGTGAAGTAAGCTAATTTAGTTTATTAGATGATTATTTATTTATTTATTTAGAAAAGGTCTTCTGCACTACCTTGTTTGATGAGAATTTCTGAATATTTTTCATTCAACTTTTATATTTTAGCAGGACTTACCAATAGGAATTATCTGCAACCTTCTAATATGTATTACATTGTATATTGAATGCTACCTTACTATTTACTTGGGGAAGATGCCCCTTTGTCTAATGCTTTTACATCCAAGGGGTTGAAATATGTTACAATCTGAATCCGTATAGGTGCTATTTTCGCACTTACCAAAACCCTTCTAATTGGCCTGTGTGTTCAGGTGAACCATTTTATCCCCATGATTTAGTTGAAGTGTCTTTATTATATGGTATGTGCCAATTTGAATGATGTGTTGTTTCTCAAACTCGATTATATCATGGGTTGGGAAGAGATGGTTTACTACCTTCATTTTTACGTATATGGTATGTTACAAATAGCAATTTGAGGAGTTGCTGGATATAAGTAATTTGAGCAGTTTACGTATATGATATCCAACTTCAGTTTTATTTGTGATACATAAAGAAGTGGTTATTTGTGACCAAAAGACGGAAGTTAGTTGAAGTAGAGTTGGCTTGAAGAAGTGGTTAACCCACACTGCTTGGCTTTCTATTTCTTACACTCAAATTAATCTTTTTTTTTTTTTTAAATGGCAACGTCATCTTCATCTTCATTACTCTGTCTCAGCTGCTTCTTCACCACCATACATAAAAACAAGGTACACCTTAGAATTCATTATCTTAATTATGTTCGCTCACACCTAATTACTTATTAATTCCCACCTCATAATGTTGTATTTGATTTTGGATTCATTAATTAGGTACTGCCCTGAGCTTCCCCTGCATTGTTTTCCTGCAAACCTATCACTTGCACATCGGAGAAAACCTCAATTGGTGAAAGTAATATCACTCCATCATCATCTCACTTCTTCTTTTTCAGCTTCCACAATTGACAATAGGTGGTTGATTATGTAGGGAAAAAGTGATCACAAGATGCACAACTCGGATGAGTACCTTGAAAAGCCAGACAATGGAACAAAAGAGGATGCTGGAGCGGAGGACTTCATGGTTGGTCTCTGACGAGGTTGCATTGGGCTGCTCATGGAATTCTAAATGGTTTTATCTTGAGGCATGCATGTAATTATCCAGATAAGATTTGTAGTTTTTAGAAGATTGCAAAAAATTAATGTATCTTTTTGGCTTTTAGATTATTTTTGTTGTAAGAATGTTGGATAAATTTTCTCAAGGATTTATATATGTGACTTTCTTTCTATTTCAAGAGTGATTCAAAAGTAAAATAACACTGCACCAGAAATGGCCTATTACAGCATGTCAAAAATGTTGTAGTAGCATATTACAGTGTTGAAGAAAACACTTTCATTGCCGACGCTGTAGTAAGGGTGACACCTGTTACAACGTTTTCAAAGTGCTATAGTATATTTATTTACAACTTTGAAAATGCTGTACTTGGTTTTTCATAGCATTTATGAAATGCCGTAGTTGGTTTTTCCTAGTGTTTTTAAAACTCTATTATAGCGTTTTTAAAGCGCTATAATAGCTATTAGATTTATTTAAAACTTTTTGGTATGCTATTTTTAGGTTCTAAAATACTATAAAACATTATATTGTAGGTTTGTAATAAACAATAAATTACAACATAATTAAAATGAACTCAAATTCTATTAAACTTTGAAATAATTACATTGTGTGCTAAGCAAAAATAAAATAGTGTCTTGACTACTATAAATTTTACAACTGAATGGAAAGCCATAAAAGGTTGAGTTCTCATACATAAAGAAGCAAATTTTAACTCTCATACTCTATGTATCCAACCGCGTAACTACTTCAGGAGCTCCATCAAAATATCTTATTATCTGCATCAAACTAATAGCAGCAAAATTAAAATGTGATGAACTAAATATCAAAAACCATACGAAGCTATAATCAGCAAACATAGTTTCCTCCTTGTGGGCTTATATAGTATCTTGACAAACTTCACTTCACCAAGAAGCTATAATCATCATTTCAACAACAATATCTCCTACTAGTGCTTACTTAAAAATTTAATTATGTTCTAGATTCCCAACTCCATTAGCCTTAATGAATGAAAAGATTATGTGACTTTTGCATAGAAAATTTGTATATTGATTGCATTTGTTGAACCTATCCGCAAATACATAGCCATCATTACCATACTCTACATACATGATAGTTTACAAGTTCATCAAAAAATTTGGTGGGAAAGGTGTAAATCAGTGATACGTCATACCATCTTTGGAAGTTCAAATCAAGCATTTGGACTATTTTTTTCGTCACAAATAGAACCTATTTATCATAGGAACTCGTATAACAATTAAGTGGCACAAAAGAAACCCTGAATTGCCTAATTCATATGCCTTGATTCTGTTTCAGATTCATATAGTTTTTTTTAAAAAGCCTAACTTCACACTAATTATAGACCCATGGAAGGAAAACCCCGTTGCTTCATTAACTTCACACTAAAGTGTGATTTTAGATTATAGAATTCATACCTTGCAAGGCTAACAATCTTAACAACTGCTTCTAGACTTTCTGCACAAGATGAAACTGCAGAAATTGCATAAGATGAAACTGCAGACAATGTAGGTGCAGAAATGCAATAAATGTATAGGATTACATAGTAGGATTTTACAGCCCTACTTCAAACTTTACTTGTTTTATCTCCTCGAACCTTAGAGGGTAAAACATTAGTACTTTCAGAAAAAAATTTCTTCCCATTTGTAGGTTTTTTGTTTGTGATACTTGAGAACAGGTGACAAAGAGATGCAGTGAGTAAAACTTGAGCGTTGGATCTTATTTGGTTCTCTTGGTGCAACTTATGTATGCAGACTTCTATAACTTTACATGGAGGGTCACTTCACTCACCGGATGTAGTTTTTATTTTCCCTATAACTGAAATCGGGATTAGATATTTGGGTTGATTCTATTCCTATCGGTTCAGTGTAAACATTTTAGTTTTTCTTTAATCTATGTGTATTTTTTGTTAAATTAGTTGGAATCTCAACCCTCCTTGTAATCCTATTGAGTTGAGAGAAAGTTAAATTGAAACTTGATTATATTGAGAGAACTCACCTCAACAGTATGAATTTCCAGTTTCCTTGCATAAAAAACAACATGGCTTGCTTTGAAGGATACACATGGAATGATTCCAAGTGAAGCAGCTTCCTCCAAGCATAGAACATCATGAGATGACAAAATGTGTAACCTAATCCTTGCTAACACCCTTCATGAAAACCCGATCCTTGCCAACACCTGCCATGACAAAATGTGTAACCTGTAATCTTGCTAACACCTACCATGACAAAATGAAAACCTGATCCTTGCCAACACCTGCCATGACAAAATGAAAACCTGATCCTTGCCAACACCTGCCATGACAAAATGAAAACCTGATCCTTTCCAACACCTTGTAATCTTTCTGCCTTTATCATCATTAAACGCCAAAACTATGTAATTTACAACTAATGCAATTTGGGAAAAAAAAAATATCGTACCTCAACCATATTGACAGGACCCATCCCAATCCCCCTAGGATTAATGCGGGATGACCCTACTCCCGTCTGACACGAAGTGTCAGACAAGGGATATTTCCAACCTTTTCCCTCTCGGGCTATCAGAGTACACGAGGATCCGGAGGAGGTATGTGATATCTCGGTCTCTGCTACAGTCCACACCCGTTGTCAACCTGAAGGGCAGTCAAAACATTAAAAGCTGTGAATGGACAAAACAAGAGTTTATAAAAAAGTTTATCGAAAGACATTTGTACCTTTCACTCAAAAGCATGCATGCATTCGAAAACCATTTAACCAAATGGAACCATATGTGGGAACAAAGCCCAAAACCCTAATCAAAAGAATCATAAAGATTCAACCATACAGGACACTGCCCAAAACCATGTGCATATCACATATCATATACATCATATATATATATATCATATATACATATAATTCACACAACCAATCCTGTCACGGTTTCCAAAGCTACGCGCGTGCTACCCGGGGTCTCAAACCCAAGTCACTCAGAGTCCAAGGTCAATGTCCGTAGACCAATGACCAGTGCTGAGGTTACGATCCAATCCTTCCTGAGAGTAAGGAACCCAACTAGGGATTGACTCCACTCAGTCGGTGCTCCGTGACTACTCCGGGGTCCACCCAGGCCAACGACCCTCCCCGGAGGAGATAGAACAAGTAAAGGAAGGTATATGAACATATATATATATATATATATATATATACATAACATAAACATTCATGCCATGTTCCCCTGAACCGTCATGATCCATCATATACATATAGATAACCTCCATGCCTGGTTCCCATAAACCGTCATGTACCACAATGATCTTTCCAGGGTTCATGCTGGTTCCCATAAACCGTCATGAACTTGGAAATCCATCTAAGGTCCCTGACCCAAAATCATCAATGTAAAACAACTGGGTCTCGTGCCCGAACATATGACATCAGCTGGGCATCGTGCCCGATATCTCAGTGTCAGTCACAACTCCGATCGTAGTGATGTGTGCAACCATCCATCCAGGTCCGCCCTCAATCCTGGTATGTCGCCATGAACGAATCAACCGACGCGACCACCACAAGATCATGGTGCGCTCATCACTGATCGATATCCTGAACCGTCAGCACTCCGAAGTCGAGCCTCCCCAGGCTGCTCGACCACGAATCGTTCATCGTGACCTCTCCGGAAGGAACACATCCCAATCCGGAGGCGAACGTCATGTCGTACGTCGCCGTGCATCAAACACCTGCCGCGACCACGACTCGGACCCGTAGGTCATCAATAGGGTCATATGTCCGAGAAAAAACCAAATGGGTCTCATACCCGAGTTTATCCTTTTGAAAACCAAATCCATTTCATTTAAACCAATACAGAAATACAGACCCGTATAGGCCCCGTATAAGGCTAAAACCTCGAAATACGTGCCTATACGTAACCACAAACAAATGCACTTATGGCATCACCAAACATGTATTAAAACATATAATAAACATTTATACAAGCACCAATTTAGAAAATAAGGTCCACTCACAGACCGTCCGAGCTGCCGCCTCAATTTGCATGCCATACGACTCTCCCGAGCTAATCACTATCATCGGGACTCCCAAACCTGTCCAAATCGTAATAGAAGGTTACTAACTACTTAATTAACCTCCCACTAAAGCCCTGTAATTTTCTGGAATTTTTAACTATTTTTAATCCAGATCCGAAACCTTATGATGCCCCAAACATTATCGAAACGGTGTCCGATCGACACGAAACCAGTCCCAAAATGTTCGTTACATCGAATAGAAGATTTCGTATGTTGGAAACTTCCCCAAAAGGTGAGGCACGCGTCCCCACGAGCCCAATGAAGGTGATGAACGTGAGATCACGCGTCGCACTATTCATCATCTTCCCAAACGCATCGAACCGGTTCTCTGGTTCCTGGACCGGCCGAACCGGTCTAGACCGGTTCAAGGCCCAAACTCCCTCATTTTCGGTCCATTTTGTCCCATTTTCATTCCTAAATGTTCCTCATCCTATTTCCTATCATTTTAGTCATTAAAAACCGAAGACAAACTACAAAATCCATACCTCCTTGATCGGCCATGGTGGTGGTGACGGTCACCTCCGTCCACCGTCCTTCCTGGCCATCTCAAGCCTCAAAAACCACCCCATTCTTCTCCTAAAGTCCCTAGAAGCATAACCTAGATGTTAGTTTCCATTAAAACTCAATAAAACCCAATTTCGAGATTTTGAATATTTTTACCTCACGGGTTCCCTCCGCCGTGGCCACCACCGTGAGCCACCGTCCTTGTCATCCCAGTCCTTCCTTTAACACTCCCTCACGGTCACACTTGAGCTCACAGGATGAATGGTGATGAGGTGTTTGTGTTTGAGAAATGGAGGAAGGGTGAAGTATGGGTTTCGGGTTTGTGAGGAAATGAAGAAGGAAGAAATGATGTTTGATGAAGAAGATAATGAAGTTGGATCAGATGAGAGGAGAGATAGAAATGGGATGAGTGGTGGGGATTAAAAGATTAAATGGAATGGAGGGCCAAGATTGAGTGTTAGAAAGATTGGATTATAAAATTAATTAAAATAATATTTAATGAGTGAGATCCACAATTTAGGGGTATTGACCAATAGGATGAGTGACACTTGTCACTCATCCATGGGTCCCATTAAAAATATCTGGCCAATCAGAATTTGCCAAATCATCATCGTCTCAAAGTGCGTGCATAGTGAAATCGACATTCCGTGACCCATAACTCTCTCATTCGAAGTCCGATTTCAGCGTGCCACCTGTCTACGGATTCGTATCATCCCGATCTACGTAACGGTCCTTGGCCCTTAGCTATCGGACCTCCCGGTCAAAAAGTTAACATTTCACTCATTTTAACCAAAATTACCAAAATGCCCCTTAACTTCCAAACGTCATAACTTCTTCCTCGAATGTCGGAATTGAACGTGCCACTAACTCGTGACGTCCTAAACTACGTCACGGTCATCGATCAAAGTCCATTTGACCGCCAGAATGAAAAGTCAACGTTTTACCCATTTCAAGGGAAAAACAGTCATTTTGTATCGTTCATCCGATTTCGCCCAACTAATCACCGATTAGCCTCACTAATTGTGATTAGTCACTAATTTAATCCTAAAATTCGGGACGAGTCGTTACAATATTTTTGTCAACTGTAAGCTTGTTAAGTGTGAGTGTGCCTGTTTTGTCACTACACAAGACATCTTGTTATGGATACAAAGCATAGGCAGCATCCATTACTCGCTTAAGCTGCAATACAACTAATCAAAATAATGCAACAGAGCAAAACTCCCAACGCCACAAAAGAAAAGGCCGGAAAACCAATGATGACAATAAAATTTGATTTAGGGTTGATGACACACTTTGAAAGAATTCTAGTCTCTCTCACATCGAAATTATTACCTCCAAGAAGCTTATCAAGAAAGAATTCTCTGTTAAGTGGGCTTTTAGGGTCTTGATTTGGTTTTGCTTTTGTAGCAACCAGCACTTGAACTGCCTCTGGTCTTGTCATCTCTGTTGTGTAACCATCCTGTTCGATTTATGTTGGCAATGGAACGTTCATCGATTTGAAGAAGAAAATGTTGCCAATTTTATGATGATTATAACAATGTATGACAGTTTACCTTGTATTATTATGTACTAGTAGTTCTCTTGTTAGGTAAGGGACAACTCCAGACAAGATTTGAGGAGCACAATGATATACATCATAGATAACTTCATGGTAATCAATCTGATATTTTTCCGACTTGTTTTCTCCTGACATTGATGATATAAGTAATTGTCTAATGCCGGGTTCAAGGTTTCCTGCACATTGTTCTATAACATTCATTGCAAGCCTCCTAGCAGCCATGATAATATCCTAGTATTTAAATTTACAAGGTCAGAAAAGAAATTGTAGCAGGAAAATACAGTGTAACTTGAAAAAAAATAACCAAAAAAAAAAAAACTAATTCCAGATGCCAGAAAATAGATATGAGATTCTTACATTTCTATTACGACCAACATATATAATACAACAAACAAAAGATCCTCATGCAAATTCTCACTCCCTTCTAAGAGAACAATCATAATTGTTTGCATCGATGACAAGACAGTTTCTTGATGAACATCTCTGCACATGTGACAAATTTCGAACCTTTAGTTATTAAATTGGATAACCATTTACAAAAATGCTAATAGCACTAAAATATCATTGCAGTGTACAGGACATTAAGAACAGATAACATAATATTGATTGTACGTTCTATCTTGTACTGGAAACCTATTTTTGAAATTAACAAACTAATACTAACATTGATGCCCACTATCAAATCTACATATGTTTTCTTGGGAATATAATTGAACATATATAAACGAGAGAGATATGGATACATAAAACATATGTCAAGTAAACTGATCAAAGTATACAGATCCATGAAACAAGGAGGGAATGACCACCTTAGAGAGATGATTGCATGCTTTAGAAGATATGATAAAACTATAAAAACAAGAAAATAAGATAGTACTCTAACTCATAGACAAACACTAAAAGAAATAACACTAACTTGGCAACATCAAAACATGTACTAAACATTTCATTCACTAGGTCATCACATTCGAGGTCCAACATTACAAGTAAAAACACCATTGAACTTCTTCCTCATGATAAATTTAATGAAGTTGGAACATTAATTAAGTATAAATCAAGATAAGAACATAAAAAAAAACTAACTAGTAATCTAAAATTTAAATAAGAGTACTACTTTAATATATGGAAAATCTTTTTCCAGTTCCATTATTTGTTAACTTCTTGACAATGTAGGGCTGAGAGTATTCAATGAAATTTCATCTGCAGAAATAAAAAGTAGGCATCTTTAATTGATAAACCGTAAATAGAGTTTCATCCAATTTTACTCGGAAAACAGTGCAAAATCACACTATGAAATCATACAAACGAACAAAAAAGTGAAATCAAACTTGAACTCTTACTCTGACCTTTTCTGCGTTTCTTTGATTTATCCATGGTAGACTTCTTAGATTATTTGGAGCAAGGGATATCCTCATAAATCCTAAGCAATTATCCTAAGATGAAAAAGATGAGTCACATGCCATTGAGAAGAAATAGCAGGGAAGAAATACCCGATTAAATTGAATAAAACCCTAAATCACAATTTAAAATGAATACCTAAATCATCACAAACGATTTTCGGAGATGAGGTCATGAAGTTAACGAGAGATACTTGTTACAAAAGAACACCGAACATTAGGGAAGAAAGTACTGAGGCAATCGAATGAAAAGTCCATTTATGCCACGAAGGTCAAGGCGTTCTGGCCGACATCTAGACGATGACATCCAGGTGACAAAGCCATTCAAGTTAAAATGGCGTGACTTAGAGAGTCGGGTGAAACATAACCGGTGAGAACCGATCACACTTCACCCAACATCGGATGCGTAGAGCATGGACAAAACCAATTTGATGATCATACTATACCTTTTTACCTGTCAATACCCGATTGTACCGTTAGCTTCACTCCTCACTTAGGAGTGAGTGTCAGAGCAGAATTTGAACTCCTCGAAGTACGTGCGTGTCATAGAAACCTGAGGGGTTCAAAACACAAGGGTGACTGGACCTAATTGTTACTTCAGTGTAATGGCATTTTCAATAAATAAACTTTAACCCCTCGGTTTTCGTAAAAAACTCAGAAACAATCATAGTATACTTGCACGTAATATGAGAAAATAATCACAACAACGAGTTAACAGTAATTCAATTGATTCAATCTTATGAGCCATGAAGAAATTGCAATTACATCACATCATCGACCCACATCAAAATGCTCTTGATTCGCCTCGAGTCTCATAATCAAAACATATACTGGGTATCCTGCTAGCGTACCACGACCACGTGAAGGATTGGGTGCAATGCACCATCACCACGAGTCCCCTAGAGCTCGGGGACAGGACTGTTGGTTTTTAACTAGTATAGCGAGAAGCGCAGGTGAACGATCGCATAGAGGACTGGTATGTGGCCTACATAAAGGTACTAGATACCAGCGACTCCTAAGTGGGTCCTAACACTATCTCATAAATTCTCCTGGGACTAATATCCAATGCACATATAATTCGTATACATACAACCAGGCATAGCATTATATCATAGCATCATGTCATAGCATACCAGCGTAAACATCATAAACTAATCATCTTATTCTACATACCACAATAGCACATATCAAATCATGCATGCTCAAGATATCATAATGCAATCATCATAAAATGTGCTAGTAAAATATTATAAAAACAGTTTAGAGAAGGAGGTCCAATCACACTATTCGGGGAGTCAGATCACCCGACGAGTCAATGAGTCTCAAGCTCCCAAGTCCATTTTGCCATAGGGAATCATCCACAAAATTTGTAATTAATAACAAGTCTAATACACAGGTCTAATTGCCCAAGGATAGCCCAAAATGAAGTCTAGAATTACTTAACACGAGTCTAGAAATTTTCTAAACATCTTACACCCTGGAAACAGCACCCACGCGCTGCCGGGACCTGGAAAACACCGCCTATACGCCGCTAGTAGTCGAAAATTAACTTTACAGACCTTTTTTTGCCTGGAAAACCACTTAAAACGGTACAAAACAGTTCCAAAGGTACCCACGCGTTGCTTTCGTTCAAAAATGGGCTCCCACGCGGCCCCACACGACAGCAAAAGGAGCTGCGCCCCACCCACGCGCGTGCGCGCACACATAGCATAGCCATGCACCCTTATGCGCTCATAGTGCACGTCACACACACTGCACATGCGGGGGAATATTTTGTTAAATATTTCCAAGAATATTCCATGAATTTTTTATATTCTTGGAATATTCCACGAAAGTTGACCGTTAATTTTTATGTTGACCTTAACTTTGACTAATGTTTATTAGTCGGTGACCGTGGACCACCATCACTGGAGCTTCACCGGAGACGGTGATTGAACGACTGTAGTGCCACCGTCCGCGGTGGTCGGAATCTGTGAATTTCTCCGGATAATTTCCAAATTTCGGCGTAGTTGAACAACGTCCAAAGATCAAAATTTTTGACATGCAATTATACCAAATTTAACTACACAACGCCAGTATTTTGAAATACAAGTTACGGGGCAAGATTGTACTTGCAAACAATGTAAAAATGGTAGGGAGGTTTCCGCTGGGTCGAGTTCTCAGTCCATCGATCCAACACCGCGTCACACCTACCAGGAAAATACAAGCAAGGCACAATTAGGTTCGATTGGTGAAGGGTAATCTGAGGGAACTAATTTTCGAAGAGGAAGATGTACATTGGGCGGTCATAATCGATTTTTTGACAACCTGAAATTTTGCAGCTGCCTCTCCGTGGTGTCGATAACCAAAAAATCACAATTATGCCACCAAGTCAAAACCACTTTTCGCTAGCAATGAAAATATCTAAACGGATAGGTTTGAGTCTTCCTGGAACACTCCCAAAACCAAGCGGGTCGTCGTCGGGTCAAAGTCGGGTCGATGTTCCTCGCATCCAAAATCACATGCAAACTCACTGTTAGCTTCCCCGTGAAGTCAAAAAGTAGAAGATGTTGTTTAGGATTCAAGATGGTACCTAGTTTGAGTTTAGACGACTTAGGTCAACTTCAGGTCCTAAACGGGTCGAGGTTGTACACGGTGCTACGCCGGTCCTCAAGGCTTGTTATTAGTCCCAACAGAGTCGCCGTGAGATGAAAGAGATCATGGGTTAACTACTGTCCTTGGTTTCAATTTCTCGACCAAGGATGGTGGCTTCTTTCCCTATGGCTTGCCTTGCTCGAAAACGCTAGAGGGCTATGGAGTCGTAGAGAATCCAGAGACAGGGAGCTCCAACGAACACTGTGGTGAAGGTTAGGGATAACGGAGATACAAGTTTGTTGCCTAACCATGGAAATTCAGTGAGTTCCTCAAGGTTGGGTGTGCAGAGTCACACCTCCATGCCTCTGATTCTTCTTCCAAGAGCAACACACATACAGACGTGGTGGGGGTATGTTTACCTCCGTGCATGTCGCACATGTGTCCCTCACAAAGATTCTGGGTTCAGAAATACTATTTGGGCTTCCATATTTTAGGTCTGGGTAGCTTTAGACAATGAGAGTAATGGGCTAAGATAGGGGTTTTCTTGGCTTAGTGCGATAGTCGCTTTTGGGTGTAATTTACAGTTAGGTTAGGTCCAAACCAACCAACCATAGCCTAGATGTAGCCCATCACGAAGCCCTTAGGGGTAAAATGGTAATTTCACTATTTAGGGTTTAAATTCTCGGTACGGGTCATAACAATCTACCCCCTTACGGAAATTTAGTCTCCGAAAGTTGGTCAATGTCGGTCAATGATACAACTCTCAACAGGTGTCTGAAAAATCATCCACTGTCTCCACAACTATGATTTGAATACCTCGTAGGGTACACTAGCAAAGTCCTACGTCAGAAGATTCATTATTTCCCAAGCATCAAGCTATCGGTGTGTCCCTTTGTTTACCACAAGTACTCCAAAAATATTTATCTCAAATGATACAACAAATCATATGCTTCTTGAAAAGTTCCTTGAATGTCCTTTGAGGATTCCTCAATCAACGATTAGTCTTTACTTGGAAAGATACCGAACACTCACGCTTAGGTCGATTTCCCCTTCACCAACACTTGACGTTAGTCAATTTCTCGGATAACCCCCATGTTCCAACGGTCCCGCAACGTAACTCATTTCAAGGTAATCAATGTAACAACCTCAACAAACCATTCTTCCCGAACTTCCTGATAACAACGGTGATTCTCAACACTATGGATCCGATGGGTTCTAAACTAACCCACCAATTATAAAGATCTTTGTAACGATTCTCCCAGACTGTAGTTTAAAGTGTCAAACTAGTATTAGGGTAGCTAATTGCGAGTAGCCTTGAGGTTCGAAGATAACCTAGGAGAGTTCCTTATTTACACAATGATTTAAATTGTGAGTAGGAATAAGTCAACTCAACCAATAAGGATAATGGAAACGCAGTCCACACGTGTCTAGTGGTGCACCGAATAGTAGACTTAGCAAAGGGACGCTCTTAATCCAAAATTCCAAGAACAGGGCACAGAAGATGCTAAGTACACGTCTGATTCGAACGAATATTCAGGAGAATAAAAGGCAACGCAACACACCACGGGTCGAAAATTCGTATCTAACGGTTCCTTTAGTTTCTCTCAATAGTCGTTAAGTCCGAATTGTCATCTCAACAAATTCGGAGTGGGGGTTGACTGGGCACAATGATACCCAAAGAGAATACTTACCTTACTTCGTAATACGTGATGGCTTCCATCATGAGGATTCCTAGGTCTTAATTTAGCATGTTTCAAGGACGTCCAAGGTTCGATTTTCAATAAGTCAGAATAATAGGGGGATACTCGAACGAGTAAGAGCGTCATTTCACCGCTTGAGTGGTGTCTGAGACAAAAATACAAGGTTGAGGTAATTTGAAAGAAATTTCAAGCAATTACAGAAGGCGGGGTGTAGGGATGAAATAATACCCCAAGACTCAAAGGTCAATGTGTAGTCAAAACGTTCCCGAGTAAAGTTTAGCAGCTTAAACAGGGAGAAAGGTTCCATCACTAAAGAACAATTACAAAAATGCTCATAACAGGTCCATACGACGTGCATGGATAGTGATGAAGATTCTCCATACTCGGGTCCTTCACAAAATCGGTAGAAAATTTGGTTGATTTGCCCAACTACCTCTTGGATTTATGAAAAAACAACCTTGCCCTAGATTAACGTTCAGTTGCAAGTCACCTTAAAAGTAAGAACACCATGTTAATTTGTTCGTTCAATATATCCCAAAAGGTTCCCAACATGTGGTCCAAGAAGGTTCTCGTGTCAAATGTAACGACTCGGATATTTGAAAAAGGGAATTTTGGAAAAAGTTGAAAAAAATGACGATTTTGCCCTTGGAATCGGGCGAACGGTTGACTTTTGGTTTGAGTGGTCAAACAGACTTTGACTGATGACTGTGACGTAGTTCGGGATGTCACGAGTTCATAGACAGGTGGCACGTCTGATTCTGACTTTCGAGGGAAAAGTTACGATGTTCGGAAGTTCAAGGGTAATTCGGTAATTTGGTTTAAAAGGGCGCAATTTGTTGACTTTTCAAACGACATGGACTTTTCACGTAATTCAAAGACCATTAGGTAGGCCTCGACACCCTGAGTTCGTAGACAAGCGGCACGTTGAAAACGGACCTCGGACGAAAAAGTTACGATTTTAGAACGAGGAAGGGCATTTTGGTAATTATGTGAAGGAGGGGTAAAATGGTAATTTTGAGGGTGCAGTTTGAAATCAGCCGTGATGGTTTGTTGGGTGAATGGTTTAACCAATAGAGTGACAATTGTCACTAAGAAAGGATGGATTAGTGGCACAAGTGTTGTAGTGGGAAACTTAAACAAAGTGAGTGTGCTGTGTGTGCTGTGGAAGAACAGAGCACAAGTGAATTGTTTTATTCAATTGAGTGTTTTGAGCAGAGCATCGGTTACATTTGATTAATTAATTGAAGTAGCTTAATCAAATTCCTGAGAAGGATTGAGAGAAGCAGAGAACTGGAGAGGAATGGAGAGGATGAAATCGTGTGGAAAAAGGGAGAAACGGGAAGGAAAACCCCAGAAACAAACTGAACCCACCCGAAAACCATAATTAACAACTTATAATCAAATTTTGAATTGGACGGTCAATTGATGGAATCAGAGGTTAGGTTGAGCTGCTAGACGTCCAAACGAGTCAAATGGGATCGACAGTGAAGAAAATGGTGAAAAGATGTGCCCAGACGACATTTGAGTTCAGTTTTGGAGATCCCAGTTGAGTTGGAATGATTAGAGGGATTAGAGCTCGAAATTGAGATTGGAAACATAGTTGCAGGAACCCTGCGAAGCTTCTGAGTGAGTCAATTTGAAGGAATCGCTGAGAATTGACAGGATCAAACGATGAACATTATTCGATGTTCTTCGAATAGTCGAGTTTGATTCGACCGGATTGAGGTACGTTTTGCTGTATTTGATTTCACAGAACCTTAATTAGATTCATAACGAGGCTAATGGACAGTTGAATTGTAGAAATCAAGCAAGAATTAAGGGAGATTCAGCCGGGTCACTTCGCGGGTTATCGGACCTGTTTAACAGTCAAACGGGTGAAGGAGACGACTATGCAGGGGTACTGTAGCAAGGCGCGTGAGTTTCACGCGCAGCCACTCATGGCGGCGCGTGAGGGCGTGTGGGCCCGATTCTTGAGGTGAGTTCAACACGACTTTTGTTCTATGCAATGTAACGAACATTTTGGCGTTGGTTTCGAGTTAATCGGACATAGTTTCGATATTGTTTCGAGGGTCCGAAGGTTTATGTTACGTTTTTAATTAATATTTAATTCCCGGAAAATTATGGGAAATTATTATGATGTTATTTGAGTCCTTAGTGACCCTGGAGAATGATTTCGGACAGGATTCGAGATTCGTGGAGAAGTTCAAAAATTACGGAAACACGTGCAGCACGAAAAATGAGCGATATGGACGGTGTGTGAGTGGACTTTGTTTTCTAAACTTCAATGCATGCATAATCTTTTTCTATGCTTTATAATTATGACTCATATGCTTATGCTTATGGTAATTGCGATTTCCGTATTTATACGTATTTTGATATACAATACGTAATTGCACATATTTTGAGGCTAGGGTTTCTCCTATGTTTTCATGATGGTTTAATGAATGATTTTATCTGATTTGTGCGTATCATGTTTTGATGATATTTTGACTATGATTGTGAGTATGATTTACGATTTTGACACGTATTTCGAGAGTGTTACGAATTTGCACATTTTCTGAGATTTCGAGTATGTTGTGTTTGACCGTGATTTTGGTGATTTGAATTTGGTATTTGCAATACGATTTAATTTCAAAGATTTAAAAACGGATTTTGGGAAAATCGATTTTGGGCTTGGTGCCCAGTTCATAAAAGTGGCTTTGATGAACGAGATTTCGGGTTTCGGAAACTTGAGGTGGATTGACAGGACCCATCCCAATCCCCCCGGGATTAGTGCGGGATGACCCTGCTCCCGTCTGACACGAAGTGTCAGACAAGGGATATTTCCGCCATTTTTCCCTCTCGGGCTATCAGAGTACGCCAGGATCCGGAGGAGGTATGTGATATCTCGGTCTCTGCTACAGTCCACATCCGATGTCAACCTGAAGGGCAGTCAAAACATTAAAAACTGTGAGTGGACAAAACAAAAGTTTATAAAAACATTTCATAAGACATTTGTACCCTCCACTAAAAAGCATGCATGCATTCGAAAACCATTTATCCAAAACAAACTATATGTGGGACTAAGCCCAAAGCAGATATAAACCAAGGTCGAAAGGACCACAATGAAAACGACCATACGGGCCACAGCCCAAATCCATAAGGGACTCGGCCCCAAACCATAAAGAAACCAAGTACACGAGCCACTGCTCAAATCCTGTGCACACTTGTGCACACCACATATCATATATATACATATAAGTCACACAACCAATCCTGTCACGGTATCCAAAGCTACGCGCGTGCTACCCGGGTCTCAATCCGAGTCTTCTCAAAGTCAAGGTCAATGTCCGCAGACCACTGACCCTACCCGAGGTAATAATAACCATAGCCTTCCTGAGAGTAAGGAACCCAACTGGGGGGTGACTCCACTCAGTCGGTGCTCCGTGACTACTCCGGGGTCCACCCAGGCCAACGACCCTCCCCGGAGGAGATAATAGAAGTCAAGGAAGGTAGATGAACTTATATATACATAACATAATATCCATGTCCGGTTCCCCTGAACCGTCATGATCCATAATATCCATAGCCAAGGTAACATGACGGTTCCCATAAACCGTCATGTACCGTAATAACATAACCAGGTAACATGCCAGTTCCCATAAACCGTCATGTACCGTAATAACCAACAAGGGTTCATGCCGGTTCCCATAAACCGTCATGAACCATGATACCATATTAAGAGTTCATGTCGGTTCCCATAAACCGTCATGAACCGAGAAATCCATTTAAGGTTCCCTGACCTGAAATCAAAACCGTAAAGTAGCTTGGGTCTCGTACCCGAACATAGGACATCAGTTGGGCACCGTGCCCGATATCTGAGGTCATATCCCGAGACAAAACCAAATGGGTCTCATACCCGAGTTTATCCTTTTGAAATCCAAATCCAGTTCATTTAAATCAATAAAGAAATACAGACCCGTATAAGCACCGTATAAGGCCGAAACCTTGAAATACGTGCTTATACGTAACCACATAGAAATGCACCCATGGCATCATCAAACATGTATTAAAACATATAACAAACATTTATGCATGCACCAATTTAGAAAACAAGGTCCACTCACAGACCGTCCGAGCTGCCGCCTCGATTTACGTGCCATACGGCTCCCCGAGCCGATCACCGTCACCGGGACTCCCAAACCTGTCCAAATCGTAATAGAAGGTTACTAACTACTTAATTAACCTCCTACCAAAGCCCCGTAATTTTCCCGTATTTTTAACTATTTTTAATCACGAACCTAAACCTTCCGATGCCCCGAAACATATCGAGACGGTGTCCGATCGACACGAAACCAGTCCCAAAATGTTCGTTACATCGAATAGAAGATTTCGTATGTTGGAACTGTCCCCAGATTCCCTGCCACGCTCCCTCACACGCCGCCTGAAGTGGCTGCGCGTGGGCTTTACGCGCCGCTACAATACCTGCTGACGTCATCGCTGACGTCAGCATGACGTCATGCTGACGTCATCTGACAGCTGTCAGGTCTGACATGTCAGACTCTGACAGGTGCCATGTGTCACGCTCCCATTGGTCCACGTCACTGTGTTGTCAGTGCCACGTGGCAGTCTGACATGTGCCACGTGTCATCACGGCACTGGTCCACGTCAATGCCACGTGTCAGCCCCTGATTGGGCCACGTCACTGACATGTCAGTGCTGACTGTGCACTGACATGTGACACGTGTCAGCTGATAAGTGTTCCACGTCACCTGACAATCTGACAGGTGCCACGTCATCATGCCACATCACCACCGTCAACCTCGCACAGCCGGTCCGAGCCGGCCGGTCTGGTTTTTCCTGCAACTTGGACTGGCGTAACCGGTCCAGGTCTCCTTCTCCCTCATTTTCGGTCCGTTTGCTTCCCTTCCAACTCCTAAATTCCTATTTCTTCATTTCCTATCAATCCTAATTAACTAAACAACCTAAAACCTACGAAATCCGACCGGTCCAATTTGAACCTCACGGTTCAATTTTTCCCGATCAGCCTACACGGCTGCTCAGCCGTCAACCACCACCAAAACCCCCTTAAAACCTTCCTAACATCCTAATAATCATTCCCTAATCATTTAAAACCAACCATAATGCTCACATCGAAAAATAAGGAAAAATGGGCTTACCGGGTACCCGATAGGGTTCTGGGTTCCCGCCACCGCCCACGGCGGTTCCAGCCACCAGCTACCGTCCTTAGTCCTCCTCTCTCACCCTCTGGTCTCAGTTATGGTTAGAAGGGAAGGGTTTGGTGTTTGGGTGAGAAATGGTGATCGGGTTGGTTTGGGAAGAAATGGGAGAAATGGATGAACGAGGAAGGGTTTGGTGCATGAGTGGGTGAGGTTGGCAAGTGGATGGGTGACAAGTGTCACTCATCCATTGGGCCTCCATTAAATATCTGGGCCCACTAGAGACAAAACTGCACTTTTTGTCTCGTAAAATGTGCCGTAGTGAATAGTAACCAGGAACTTCCGTGAACCGTAACTTTGCCGTCGAACGTCCGAATTCGACGTGCCGCCTGTCTACGGATTCGTATCGTCCTTATCTACGTAATGGTCTTTGGCCCTCGGCCATCGGACCTTCCGGTCAAAAAGTCAACATTTGACCCCCTTTTATCCAAAATTACCAAAATGCCCATAAACTTCCGAACGTCATAACTCCCTCCTCGAACGTCGAAATTGAACGTGCCACCTGTCTATGAACTCGTGACGTCACGAACTACGTCACGGTCATCGGTCAAAGTCCATTTGACCGCCCGATTGAAAAGTCAACGTTTTGCCACCACCAGGGGCAAAATGGTCATTTTGCATCGTTCGTCCGATTTCGCTCTACTAATCACCGATTAACCACACTAATTGTGATTAGTCACTAATCTAATCTAGGAATTTGGGACGGGTCGTTACATGGATTTCTGGATTTGGGTTCTGGATGATGGTTCCGGATGCCGGCTTACGAAATCATTATTGCGAATTCGGATTTGGAAATAGATGGAAGATATGATTTGAGATTTGAATATTAAGTTCGGACATGAGTTCCATTTCAATAAGACGTGATGTCGGATTTGGTTTTGGAATTTGAATTCCGATGAATTCTGGATTGGTTGTGAATTACATATGTTTTGGGTTTAAAGACCCGGTACTATTGCTGGATCATGTTTTGGGTTTAAAGACCCGGTTGATTGATGATGGGGGGAGGGCCCTTGATTGATATGTTTTGAGTTTAAAGACTCGGTTATAGTGATATCCCCCGAGGCCTACTGATTGTGTTTTGAGTTTAAAGACTCGTTGATAACCCGGGAAGGCCTAATATATGTAAGTTTAAAGACTCGGTGATTGAGATCCAGCAATCTGATTGACTTATGATTTACTGGCGATTTCCGATGTTTTCGGATGTGTTGGGCAGTGGCCCGGTTTATATGGCTTGATGGATTTTTGGGTTATGTTCTGTACTTGGATTTTGATTCATGATTTTGGGCTGAGGCCTTGTGTTTATGGTTTCAAGCTAAGGCCCACGGTTTGAGAAAAGGAAAATGATTTTGAGTTTTGTACACGGTTTTCTTATATTGGAAATGAAATGGATTATGAAATGATTTCCGAATGCATGCATCAGTTTTACGTGGAGGGTAGGAAATGTTTTTCTGTAACATGTTTTATAACTGCCTTAGTTTCGTCCACTCACACCTTTTGTGTTTTTATTGACCCTCCAGGTCATGGCTCGTTGATCGAGCCTGATTGAGAGGCGGAGGCATGAGTGAGTACGTGTGTGGCTATCCGTTGTTTGGCAAGTGCTGAGGGTACTTTGGGGAACCTCAGTCGACTTGTCAAACGGGAGCAGGACCGGGTACGATTCTCAATGTCCCTCAGGGGACGTTCCTGTCATCAAAGCCTAGTTTGACCGGTCTAGAAGTAAACTTCGACAACCCCAATCACCAATCAAAAAGTCATCTTGAACGAAGAGGTGCAGGTTATGACAGTCTTACGTAAGATAGAGATCATCGTCCAAACCTCGATTCAAAGTCGTCCTGTCAATGGATAAATTTTGTGTTAAGGTAGAGTACCACTGGTAATAGTGGGGTAGTGACATCATGCTTGTACTCCAAATTAAATGGAGATTGAGTAAGTTACCGTAACCAGTTCGACTTGGAGTGCACAAAAATGAATAGGATTTGGATCCCACCAACTTGGTCAATTAGGGGTTACCTCAATCCGAAACTCGGGATCCACGATCCAAAACACGCAAATGATACAGTCTTCAGATGACCACAAAGAGAAAAGGCTAGCATCTAAGAAGTGGAGAATTTGTCACAATCTCGGTAGTCATCAATAAGCGTGGGTGACCTACTCCACGACTTCCCGATACACATACCAAAGCAAAGAGGGGGTGATGAGAAGTGATTGGTTTATGAATAAGACCGAATACTCTAACGCCCATAAATACGTCAACAAACCCTAGATCAACCTTGTTAGATTCTAATTGCATTTACATTTCAACCCAAATATCTCCTAAACCATCATCCAAATCCATGATCACAATAGGAAACAAAGCCACTGGAGTACTCCTCTCACCACACTCGCCTTCCAAATGAAAGATGTTATTTTGAGCCAATGGACTAGCTTAAGGATAGGTCAGGTAGTTTCACACCCAAATAAAATGGGAGGTGGACTTACGGTCAGGAGCCGTCCTCAATCCCCTAGGAATTAACGAGGAACGACCGTGATCCCGTCTGACACGGGGTGTCAGACAAGGGAAATTTCCAACATTTGCCCTCTCGGGCTATCAGAGTACGCCAGGATCCAGATGAGGTATGTGATATCTCGGTCTCTGCTACAGTCTGCAACGTATCTAAACTGAAGGGTATTAAAAACAGAAAGACTGTGAGTGGACAAAAATAAAGAGTTTATAAAAACATATTTCATAAAGACCTTTATACCCTTCACTAAAAAGCATGCATGCATAGTAAAACCATTTATCCAATCACATATGTTTAAACAACCACATTTAGGGTCACAGCCCCAAGTTCCGTAAATACAAGCCACACGGGCTACTGCCTAAAACCATTTACAGAAAACCATAACATAGTGGACATATGTGGGATCTCAACCCAAATCCAATAATCATCATAAAACAAAATTTCCCAAACCAATTGAAATCATGTTTATCCATTATATTTCATATCCAAGAACCTGTCACGGTATATAGAGCTATGCGCATGCTAACCGGGGTCTCAAACCCAAGTCTCTCCAGGGTCCACCCAGGTCAATGTCCGTAGATCAATGACCCTCCCTGGAGGTAACGAACCATGCCCATCCTGAGAGTAAGGAACCAAACTGGGGGGCGAATCTACAAAGTCAGTGCTCCGTGACTACTCCGGGGTCCACCCAGGCCAACGACCCTCCCCGGAGGAGACAATCATATATATATATAGGATGACATATGAAAAACCTTTCGAAATCATTCTTTAAACATTTCAAGGTTTCATGCCCGGGCCCCATAAGCCTTCATGAACCATAAAATCCTTTCAAGGGTTCATGCCGGTTCCCATAAACCGTCACGAACCATAAATCCATTTTAAGGGTTCATGCCGGTTCCCATAAACCGTCATGAACCATATCAACCATTTGTAACAAATAGCTGGGCCCTAGGCCCGAATCCACAAACAAACTGGACCTATGGTCCGAATCGTAAACCAACTGGGCCTCGCGCCAAATTTAGTAAACTAAATGGACCCCGTGCCCGATTTAGTAAACTAAATGGGCATCGTGCCCGATATAGTACACCAACTGGGCCTCCGGTTCGATGCCTTGTTAAATCAAATGGACTTTAAGTCCGAGAGTTCGTAAATCAAATGGGTTTCAAACCCGAGTTTACCTTTTCAAATCCAAAACTATTTCATGAAATCATATCCAAAACCATAAGTACAGAAAATCAGAGTAAAACCGAAAAACCTTGATTTACGTGCAAGCACGTAAATCAACTCGTAAAGCGTGAAACCATATAATTCACAACCATCCAAATCATCATCATATAATAACATTCATAATCCATATAAAACATTTATGCATGCATCACAGTTTAGAAATCAAGGTCCACTCACAGACCGTCCGAAGATGCGCCTCGATACGCGTGCCATAAGCGTCTCCCGGGTCAATCACCGTCACCGGGACTCCCGAACCTGTCCAAATCGTAATAAAAGGTTACTAACTACTTAATTAACCTCCTAATAAAGCCCCGTAATTTTCTTGAATTTTTAAGTATTTTTAAACTCGATCTGAAACCTTCCGATGCCCCGAACATTATCGAGACGGTGTCCGATCGACACGAAACCAGTCCCAAAATGTTCATTACATCGAATAGAAGATTTCACGTGTTGAAAGTACCCTCAAAAACTCCCCCACGCGCCCGCACACTCCCCTAGAAAAGCACTGCAAGTGGGCTCAGGCGCCTACTGTAGCAGCGTCTTCCTCCTTCGGCCAGACCGGTCCGAACCGGCCACCCCGATTTTTCCTGCAAATCCGGTTCGCCTAGACCGACGTGACCGGTCAGAGCCCATAAAATCCTCTTTTTTCGTCTGTTTTTTCCCTAATCAATCCCTAAATTCCTATTTTCATGTTTTCTATCAATCCCAATCAACAAACCTAATCAAAACACCCTAAATCCCATGGTTCCATTTTGAACCTCACGGTTCAAGCTTCTCATTTTCCTCCCACGGCTTCACAAGCATCCAAAGCTTCCTAAAACCATCATATTAACCTCCTAACAACCTAATGAATTCAACCAACCCATCCAAAACAGGCCAAAATGCTAAAATCGAAAATAAATGGGTTTTGGGTCTAACCGGGTTACCTGTTTCGGGTTTGGTCTCAGCAGCCCACGGTGGCGCTGTCCTGGCCGGCCACCAGCATCTAAACATCCTCCTATCACTCCTTGGTCCTAACAGCTGATCATGGGTTAAGGGTTTGGATTGCTTTGAATGGTTGGGTGAGATTGGGTAGTAGGAAGAAAAGCAAAGGAAATGAAGATGATCGATGCAAATGGAAGGTGAGATGCATGAATATGTTTGGGCTGGGCAATGGATGGGTGACAAGTATCACTCATCCATTGGGCCTCCATAAAATATCTGGGCCCTACTAAATTCCAAAATGCAACCGTTTCGTAATTCGCGCAATAGTACCCCGAAACTTCCTTGAACCATAACTTCGCCGTCGATCGTCCGAATTCGACGTGCCACCTGCCCACGGATTTGTATCATCCCGATCTATGTATCGGACCTCGATCCTCGACCATCGGACCTCCCAGTCCAAAATTCAACTATTTGCCTATTTTAATCAAAATTACCAAAATGCCCTTAAGCTTCCGAACGTCATAACTTCTTCCTCGAATGTCGGAATTGAACGTTCCACCTTTCTATGAACTCGTGACATCCTAAGCTACGTCACTGTCATCAGTCAAAGTCCATGTGACTGCCATAATGAAAAGTCAACATTTTGCCCACGCTCAAGGGCAAAACGGTCATTTTGCATCGTTTGTTCGATTTTGCCCAACTAATCACCGATTAACCTCACTAATCGTGATTAGTCACTAATCTAATCCTGGAATTCGGGACGGGTCGTTACAACCTTCCCTCCTTAATTAATTTCGTCCTCGAAATTCCAACCGTTCTTCCCTCCTTAATTAGTTCCATTCTCGAAACTCCAACTATTCTGATTCCACATCCACCTCGTGGAAATAATTCGATCTCACGACACGTGTACACTCATACACCAACCAACCAGAACAAAACTCGTCTGCATCCAGACGTACCACTAACACTCTCATTACATCGACTACCCTCGACTGTAACGACCCGTCCCGGAATTTGGGATTAGGTTAGTAACTAATCATGATTAATGAGGGTTAATCGGAGGTTAGTTGGGTGGAATCGGACGAACGTGGCAAAATGACCGTTTTGCCCCTGGTTGTGGGCAAAACGTTGACTTTTTATTCGGGCGGTCAAATGGACCTTGCCCGATGACCGTGACGTAGTTTGGGACGTCACGAGTTCATAGACAGGTGGCACGTCCGATTCGGACGAACAGGGTGAAAGTTATGACGTGCGGAAGTCCAGGGGCATTATCGTAAATTGGACGTTATAAGGGGGAAAAGTTGACTTTTTGTTTGATAATTGATATCCATATGACTCGATGACCGTTATGTTCGTCTCGACGCCCTGAGTACAACGACGGGCGGCACGCGTCAATCGGAATTCGAATGACCAAGTTGCGGGTCTAGATTGCTTGAGGGCATTTTGGTAAATTGTCAATTGAGGGCAAAATGGTAATTCAGCCTTGGGGACAGTCGTGGGATAGCCGTGCGCGGGTGGTTTCCCCTTAGAAAAACAGAGCATGGGCGGGGGAGAATTGTTTAGTCTGCCCAAGGAATTGTTGAATTCTTTTTACCTGATAATGGCTGAGTGGGAGAGTTGTTTAAGGACTTTGAGGTAGTGGCATAGGCTGTTACGGTTTCTGATCGGACCTGGTGACCGGAGGAAAATCGAGCATTGCGTTGTGGACTTGAAGGTAAGTTCTTGCAAAATTGATTTCAAAATCATCCTCAGAGTAAGTCTTCGATGCTCCCTGGCCAGTTAATTGAAGGAAAACGGTGACGGTTTGCTGAACAGGAACGTTGAACTGTGATTGGGACAGGAGGTTAGTTGGTCTAGTTTTAGGCCGTGATGATTGAAATGGATGTCACTGACCCTTAATTATGTCCTTCACGATGCTATTTGAGGGTTCAATTGAAGGAAACAAGATGTTATTGGCAGGTTTTGAACCGGGTCACACACGCGGGTCGACGGCCCGTTTACCAGGGAAACGGGTGAAGGAGACGTACTGTAGCGGGAACTGTAGCAGGCGCATGGGCTCACGCGCAACCACTCACGGCGGTGCGTGAGGGCTCGTGGACCCGAATTTCAAGGTGAGTTCAACACGACTTTTGTCCTATACAATGTAACGAACATTTTAGTATTGGTTTCGAATTTTTCGGACAACGTTTCGATGTGGTTTCGAGGGTCCGAAGATTTATGTTACGTTTGTAAATAATGATTAATTCCCTGAAAATTATGGGAAATTAGTATGTTTTTATGTAATCCCTTAGTGACACTAAAGCATGTTTTCGGGCAGGATTTGAAATTCTGGAAAATATCGGAAATTACGGGCGTGCGTACGGCGCGAAACCAAGCCTTAAAATTGGTGTGTGAGTGGACGTTGCTTTCAAAATTTAATGCATGCATAAATTATTTCTATGATTTTATGATTATGATTATAAGTTGTGATTGATTTTGATTTCCGTTTTTATACGTATTCGATTCCCGTATTTATACATATTTTTACTATACATGTGAAATTACACGTATTTCGAGAATATGGTCACTCGTGTGCTTAATGATGGTTTAATGAAAGAAGTTATACGAAATGGGTGTAAAATGATTTAAGAAGGTTGTTTATGATTTGCGAGTGTGACTTATGATTTTGACACGTTTTTCGAGAACGTTCCAGATTTGCACGTTTTACGAGATTTCGAGTTATTGTGATTTGATCACTGTTGATGTTTGAAACTGGGAATTGAAATGAGACTTGTGGTTTTGAGGATTTTAAAAAGGGGTTTTGAGTATGTTTTGATTGGGTCGTGATTTTGGTGATTATGATTGTGGGTTGATGTGTTGAAAATGAGATTTGAGAAAGAAGTGATTTCTAAGAATTAAAATGGATTTGAAAAAGGTGATTTCGGGCTCGATGCTCGGGGCACAAAAGTAACTTTGATTTACGGGATTTCGGTTTTCAGAAATAATAAACTGGATTCTTGGTTTGTGTTCGGGATGATGCTTCCGGATGCCGGCTTACGGAATCATTATTGCGAATTCGAATTCGGGAATGAAAAAGGATTTAATAAAGTGATTTGCTATGATTGTGCATGCCCCGTGTTTAATGATGATTTGAACATGTTTTGTGAAGTAAGGTTTGGGAAATGGAATGTGGAAATTCGGACCATGAGTCATGTGGTGAAAAATGTGATTTTGGGGATGGATCCCACGTTGTTGTGTTTGAAAACTGTTTTGGGGTTTAAAGACCCGTAAAAAAAACTGTTTTGGGTTAAAGACCCGGTGCTATTGCTGGAGCACGTTTTGAGTTTAAAGACTCGGTTAATGGATGACGGGGGAGGGCCCTTAATGAGTTTAAAGACTCGGTTACTGTGATACCCCCGAGGCCTATTGATTATGTTCTGAGTTTAAAGACTCGTTGATATCCCGGGAAGGCCTGTTTATGCGCATGTTTTGAGTTTAAAGACTCGGGCGCACTTGATATCCAGCAAAATGATTGACTTGTGATTTATTGATGATTTCTGATGTTTCGGTTGAGTTGGGCAGTGGCCCGGTATATGGTTGTTGGTTTTGGATCATGTTGTGCATTTGGTTTGATTCGTGGTTTTGGGCTGAGGCCCGGTGATTATGATTGCGGGGTAAGACCCGATAGTTGAGAAAGGAAAAATGATTTTGAGGTTCATACGAGTTTTTCCTTATGTTGAAATTTGATACACAGTTTTTCTTATGTTGAAAATCTTGACCGACTGCGAAATGATTTTTGTATGCATGCATTGGTTTTTACGCGGAGGGTAAAAACGTTTGTTGTAACTGTTTTGTTAAACTGATTTATTTTTGTCCACTCACACCTTTTGGTTTTTATTGACCCTCCAGGTCGTGGCGCGTTGTTCGAGGCTGTACGAGGGGCGGAGGCATGAGTAAGCACATGTGGCTATCCCTGGTCTGGCACGTACTGAGGGTAACTTGGGTATTTCAGTCGACTTGCCAGACGAGAGCAAGATCGGACACGGTTATTGATGCCCCTTCCGGGGGCGGTCCTGTCATCGACCACGTCGAATAACAGTAGTCATACGTTCCGAATTGACACTACTTGTCAAATCTACCAAGTCGCTGACACAAACACTCGAAGGTTCCCTTCTCAATCACCAATCTATCCTGGCGTCAGCTCCCACTGGGAGTCATCAGACCTCACTCAACGATCCACAAAACATCCGACAAACTGTCACCACTTGACAGTCGCCAGTCAAAAACTAACACGATACTCACTTGTGGTTACACTAACCACCAACTTACTCAACCTGAGTATACACATACCAACAAAGCACTCAACCTGTGTGTAACTGGACCCATCAGGAATACCATGACCCAGTGCACAGTATCCAACTTCTAGTCCACGTTCTCGACTAATCCAATGGTATCGGAACTAAGCCGACTACCAATACGCTCACCAACGTACCCACGGTATAACCTATATACCGTCACCAGGAACCACAAGTCTACCCGGTATCATACCTCAAACTATGTACAAGGTACATACGTCCATCTACCAACCTACCACATCAATAACAATGACGACAACACGACCACCTAGGTCGTAGCCAAACACGTTTCAATTTTGGAGTCCATCTATCCAATCCAGTACTAGACAAATCAAAACCCCGACCCATTATCCATTTCCAAATCCGAATCCGAAATCATCATTCCGTAAACTAGTATTAGGAATGACCATTCCGAACCCAAATCCAGAAATCCACTTTCAAGTTCCAAAATCGAATCCTGAATCGTCACCCAGAAATCCGATTCCAAAACCTGAAATCTTGTTCACGTCTACCGAGACGTACTATATCCGAACCTATCGGTTACCTGTTCAAACGATTACCTCATTACATTTGATTGACTTTATAGGGAAACCAATCCCAATATCAACACATTTCTAAGGCTGACCAAATCCGTCCTCGTCGGACACTTACTCGGGCGAGTAATATACCATACGGGATTTACCTCGAAAAGAAGTTCAGTCCCATCATGCTCAACTCAAACATCCAAGTAAGAGCAATAAACTCTCCACCTATCTGGATCGTCAAGATCACGATCCAGATCCAACACTACGTCGACCGACCACATACGTCACGGTCGAGATTCATCACTTCATCACCTCGACCATAAACGTCACGATCGAGGATCGTCACGACGCCCAAAGTCCTCAACATCAAAATCTTGATCCACATCGGGACCCTAGATCGTCACAATACCCTATATCCTCAACACCACGATCCTGATCCACATTGCGAATCCTAAGTTCCTAACATTACAATCTCGATCCACCTAGGATCCCCACAAGCTGACTGATTACCTCGTATCGATCCTTGTCATTTCACCGAGGAAAAACCAAGGATGATCCAACACGATGACATCAACACTCATCCTACGTGAATGCAAACAACACTCGTTGCACTCACCACACCACGTAATCAACATCATCTGCCACCAAGCAGAAAATGAGAAATCTCAGTCACCTAACTTCGATATACTCAATTCCTAATGATGACCCAAGACAAATCCCGGGTTCACCAACCAATACACGACCAATGTAATGGTGACAACAATCACCAATTACCATCATCTACCACCATCTACCATCATCTACCATGGTAGAACCTGAGAAGTCACCCTAATGACTTCGAAGTACCCATTACCAATGAGGAAAACCCGCATTCCTCTCGTCACTTCAATCGCAACTCTTTCGATTCCGAAGTTCCAACCATGTCGGAACCATGCTTAACTGTTTCTATTCATGAGCTAGAAGTTCTCTTTCTCCGTCCTTTCCGTCCAACGACGAACGTCGATAACTATTATAATAACCTATTCTATTTCTCACAATCAAAGTCCTCCTGAAACAAGCCTACCTGAAACTCAGGAGGTATGGTCAACTGCAGTCAACCATAACCAATCCGAAATGGATTCTCAAGTTCTCAGCTCATCTAGACGTCATCCACGTGTCCCCTTTTAGACTATTTACTGTCACATGCCCATTTACGACCATTTATGTACATCCAAAAGGATGTCAAGTCATCATATCCTGATGTATCACTTGACTGAAGGGTCACAACAGACTCCTGCCGTGATCTGCAGTCAAATCTCTGCATACCGCCGTATCTAACCAATTCTGACCAACACTGCCCAATTGGTCGCTAAACCCCACGACAGATCGAGTCTGACCAACCAGTCACTAATCCCCCATGACAGATCGAGTACTGTCAATGGAGTCACATCCTGACTCGTGACTCATCGTCATCACAATCACTGGCACCAGCATTAGCGCAAGCACCAGTATCATCACCACTAGTATCAGCACACAAGCATGCACACTAGTATCAACACAAAGTGTGCGAATCAGAAAACCCTGGATCTCCGCTCATACCGAGCGACGATCCCGTACCTCTACTCGAATTGGAGAAACTCTGCCTCCCTCGTACCCAACAACTCTGGGTACAGTCATCCTGACAACTCATACGGAAAAGAAAACGTCCCCTAAACGTCCCTGATTCCCAACAATCATAACTACAACCACACTCGATAGTAGTGCCTGCCACAACTCTTGCAGACCTAACCACCAGACATCTCGATATCCAGACTCCGCGTCCAACGGAATCAACCGCACGTACTACTACTCCGTATCCCCACTCTGAAATTCCATCGACAAGTACCAACCCTGGTAACCTGTCCGACCAATTCTAACCAGTCGTAACTCGACTAAACGAATGTCGTCTACCAGTTCGCCCTTGACCTTAGTTGTACCAACTATCCATCACAACTAGAGTAGCACGACAACCATCTAGGTCTAACCGATAAGTACAACCCCGACTGCAGAGTGCAGTCCCATCACTAAAGCTGGCATGACTAGACCGACTAACGACCTCAAATCCGAATAGTCGTCAAAGACAAACCACTCGCCAACTAACATCTCCGAACCATACAACCCAATGTAGGGTTCCATAATCACGCCCCAGGGTCAATCTGAACCCAACTGTTAACTACCATAAGTTCAACTAGAGTTCCACGAACTCGACTGCTAACTCCCAGGAGCAGTAAATCCATTTAACTCAACAAAATCCGATCATCAGATGATCACAATTCTGAACTATCGTCAAAATGATCCTAGGACATCGTGAAGACGATCCCAACTAACCGTCTCACGATCAAAACGCTAACGTACAATTACGTTTATCCCTTCGTAGGGTCCCACACTGCCAACCTTGATAGAACTATGGCAATCCCGGCATCAAATGCCGAACCAAGCCATTTCACGATTCCATCCTACTAACTATCGTACTGGCATCTCAGCTATCAAGTTGATAACGAACTGTAGCCCATTGAGATATCACATCCTCGACCTGCGCGCACCATAAGAGCAACCGTGCTCTGATAAGTAATCCTACGAGCAATCCTATGTTCTCATATGAGCTAGCCGAGCTCTGATACCACCCTGTCAGGACCCATCCTCAATCCCCCAGGGATTAACGAGGAACGACCCTGATCCCGTCTAACACGGGGTGTCAGACAAGGGAAATTTCCAACCATTGCCCTCTCGGGTTATCAGAGTACACCAGGATCCGGAGGAGGTATGTGATATCTCGGTCTCTGCTACAGTCTGCATCGTATTCAACCTGAAGGGTATTAAAAACAGAAAGACTGTGAGTGGACAAAAATAAAGAGTTTATAAAAGCATATTTCATAAAGACCTTTATACCCTTCACTGAAAATCATGCATGCATAGTAAAATCATTTATCCAATCACATATGTTTAAACAACCATATTTAGGGTCACAGCCCTAAGTTCCATAAATACAAGTCACACGGGCTCCTGCCCAAAACCATTTACAGATAACCATAACATAGTGAACATATGTGGGATCTCAGCCCAAATCCATTTATCATCATAAAACACAATTTCCCAAACCAATTGAAATCATGTTTATCCATTATATTTCATATCCAAGAACCTGTCATGGTATATAGAGCTACGCGCGTGCTAACCGGGGTCTCAAACCCAAGTCTCTCCAGGGTCCACCCAGGTCAATGTCCGTAGATCAATGACCCCCCCCCCCCCCCCCCCCTCTGGAGGTAACGAACCATGCCTATCTTGAGAGTAAGGAACCCAACTGGGGGGCGACTCCACTTAGTCAGTGCTCCGTGACTACTCCAGGGTCCACCCAGGCCAACGACCCTCCCCGGATGAGACAATTATATATATATATAGGATGGCATATGAAAAACCTTTCGAAATCATTCTTTAAACCATTCAAGGATTCATGCCCGGCCCCCATAAGCCTTCATGAACCATAAACTCCTTTCAAGGGTTCATGCCGGTTCCCATAAACCATCATGAACCATAAATCCATTTCAAGGGTTCATGCCGGTTCCCATAAACCGTCATGAGCCATATAAACCATTTGTAACACATAGTTGGGCCCTAGGCCTGAATCCACATACAAACTGGACCTCTGGTCCGAATCGTAAACCAACTGGGCCTCGCGCCCGATTTAGTAAACTAAATGGATCTCATGCCCGATTTAGTAAACTAAATGGGCCTCGTGCCCGATATCGTACACCAACTGGGCCTCCGACCCGATGCCTTATTAAATCAAATGGACCTTAAGTCCGAGAGTTCGTAAATCAAATGGGTTTCGAACCCGAGTTTACCATTTCAAATCCAAAACCATTTCATGAAATCATATCCAAAACCATAAGTACGGAAAATCAGAGTAAAACCAAAAAACCTCGATTTACGTGCAAGCACGTAAATCGCCTTGTAAAGCGTGAAACCATATAATTCACAACCATCCAAATCATCATCATATAATAACTTTCATAATCCATATAAAACATTTATGCATGCATCACAGTTTAGAAATCAAGGTCCACTCACAGACCGTCCGAAGATGCGCCTCGATACGCGTGCCATAAGCGTCTCCCGGGTTAATCACCGTCACCGGGACTCTCGAACCTGTCCAAATCGTAATAGAATGTTACTAACTACCTAATTAACCTCCCACTAAATTCCCGTAATTTTCCTAAATTTTTAAGTATTTTTAAACACGATCCGAATCCTTCCGATGCCCCGAACATTATCGAGACGGTGTCCGATCGACACGAAACCAGTCCCTAAATGTTCATTACATCGAATAGAAGATTTCACGTGTTGAAAGCACCCTCAAAAACTCCCCCACGCACCCACATGCGCGCCTAGAAGAGCAGTGCGCGTGGGCTCACGCACCTACTCTAGCAGCGCCTTCTTCCTTCGGCCAAGCCGGTCCGATCCGGTCAGCCCGGTTTTTCTGCAAATCCAGTCCGCCTGGACCGGCGTGAACTGTCCAAGCCCATAAAATCCTCATTTTTCTTCCTTTTTGTCCCTAATCAATCCCTAAATTCCTATTTTCATGTTTTCTATCAATCCCAATCAACAAACCTAATCAAAACACCCTAAATCCCATGGTTCCATTTTGAACCTCACGGTTCAAGCTTCTCATTTTCCGCCCACGGCTTCACAGCCGTCCAAAGCTTCCTAAAACCATCCTATTATCCTCCTAACAACCTAATGAATTCAACCAACCCATCCAAAACAGACCATAATGCTAAAATCGAAAATAAATGGGTTTTGGGTCTAACCGGGTTACCTGTTTCGGGTTTGGTCTCAGCCGCCCACGGTGGCGCCGTCCGAGCCGATCACCAGCATCCAAACGTCCTCCCATCACTCCCTGGTCCTCACAGCTAATCATGGGTTAAGGGTTTGGATTGCTTTGAATGGTTGGGTGAGATCGGGTAGTAGGAAGAAAAGCAAAGGAAATGAAGATGATCGATGCAAATGGAAGGTGAGATGCATGAATATGTTTGGGCTGGGCAATGGATGGGTGACAAGTGTCACTCATCCATTGGGCCTCTATAAAATATCTGGGCCCCACTAAATTCCATAACTCAACCGTTTCGTAATTCGTGCAATAGTACCCTGAAACGTCCTTGAACCGTAACTTTGTCGTCGAACGTCCGAATTCGATGTGCCGCCTGCCTACGAATTTGTATCATCCCGATCTACTTAACAGTCCTTGGCCCTCGATCATCAGACCTCCTAGTCCAAAAGTCAATTATTTACCTCTTTTAATCAGAATTACCAAAATGCCCTTAAGCTTCCGAACGTCATAACTTCTTCCTCGAATGTCGGAATTGAACGTGCCACCTGTCTATGAACTCGTGACGTCCTAAGCTACGTCACAGTCATCGGTCAAAGTCCATTTGATCGCAAGAATGAAAAGTCAACGTTTTACCCACGCATAGGGGCAAAACGGTCATTTTGCATCGTTCGTCCGATTTCGGCCAACTAATCACCAATTAACCTCACTAATCGTGATTAGTTAGTAATCTAATCATGGAATTCGGGACGGGTCGTTACATCATAACAACAAGGCATCCAAAAACCAGGATTATGAAACTCTCATGCGAAAGCCCATAATATGAAAACTTTTCCAGAAGTCATGTTGCCCCAAACGAGAGGGATTGCTCCCAAAAGAAGAAGAAGTTAACACACGAGGATTTCAAATTCATTTCCAAAACGTTCGTTTAAAAAGGAGTAGACGAAACTCAAATTGTCCAAATTACCCAAATCACGTGAACTTTAGAGAAAAAAAAAATGAAGAAGAGCCGTAAATAAAAATCGAGTATGTGAGATGTGGCACAGGTGCTAAAACAAACAATTGAGTAAAGGAATTTAACGAAAGTGTTCACTAACCCACAGAGGGATGGAATTTATCAAAATTGGTTGGTTCTCAAAAGTCAAAAGTAGTCTTGAAAAGAAATTCTATGTTGTAGTTTAAAACAAATTCAAGTAAGAGCAACAAATAAGGGGACATGATCCCTAGTTGTAAAAATCACAATTTTGTAGGGTAAGAATTCAGGTCGTAAAAGAATTTCAGCAACAAGTCTGATGAATCCATGTGGCGTCAAGATGGATCACATCACGCTACGTGGTACAATCTCGACACCGAGATTTTGTTGAGTAACTCCAAATTATTTGAAAATAACACGTCACAACAATAACCTTACACGAAAAAGTAAACATCTTTGGAATTCATTGGTGAGAACAAAGAAAAGTGAAACTTTTATTTTTTAAAGAAAATCCGTTAACCTCGTTTTAAAAAGTTTGAGGGAACGATGAGTTGGTTTTAAAAACATTTCTCAAAACATGGACATAATAAGCAAGGAACCTTTAGAACCAAGAAATCAGAAGGTTTCAAGAGTTCGTACTACGAGAGTTTAGGTCACACAACTATAAAATGGCGCTAGGATTCCCAAACTGCCTGGGGATTCCCAATAAGAAACCCACGATAGGTTACTTGCTCTCGATCCAAGATAAAAGTCTCTTGGACATGAAAATCGAGAAATATTTCATTTCGTAGCCCTTATGGCATCACAAATTCATGCAGACCTCATCTGCGAAACCTTTGCGGAAAATCCTGAAAGGGGGTTCTACGTCCGAAAAAAGACGACCTCATTAGTCGATCATAACACCGCAGTTCTCGAAAGTCTCAATTAACCAAGTCAACCCAAGCACGAAAAACGATGCATGAGAATTTACCAACAGGAAAATCGTTACACGAGTTCATCCGTAAACCGTGATTTCATCACTCATCATCGAATAACTCGTTCACACCACCTAATACGAGCCTCGAGCTCGTAATCACTATCTCAATGCGAAATTCGACAGAAATCAACCTTGCTAATCCCGTATCTATGGGTGACAACGACTAAGTTAAACCCAGGTTAACTCGTGGAAATGCGTGATCTAACAAAAAACCATTAACAACTAACGATAAAAAGGCACAAAAAATATTCAATGAGTGGCTCTGACACAGGGAATCGGGTCGTATGATCATCAAGCGTTCGAATTCTAATGACATATCCTAGAACAATGCTCTAATGCCAAAATGACACACCCCGACCCCGAAAATTCCATTTATGGCACGAAGGTTGAGGTATGCTAGCTGACGTCTAGACGATGATGTCAAGATGACAAAGCCATTCAAGTTAAAATGACGCGACTTAGATAGTCGGGGGAAACCTAACTGGTGAAAACCGACCACACTTCCTCCAACAACGGAAGCTTAGAGCATGGACAAACCAATTTATTAATCATACAATACTTTTTACATGTCAATATCTGATTGTACCATGTGCTTCACTCCTTTCCCAGTAATGAGTGTCAGAGCAGCATCCGAACCCTAGAAGAACGTGCGCTATAGGAACCTGAGGGGTTTAAAACACAAGGGTGAGTGGACCCTGTTGTTATTTTAGTGTAAAGCCATTTTCAATATATAAAATTTAACCTCTCGTTTTTCGTAAAAAAAAAACTCAAAAACAATAATAGTATACTGTCATGTAATACGAGAAAATAATCACAACAACAAGTTAATAGTAATTCAAATGATGCAATCAGATGAGCCATTCAAAAATCATAAATACATCACATCAACGACCCACCTAAAATTGCTCTTGAGTCACCTCGAGTCTCATACTCGGAACATACACTCGGTATCCTGCTTGTGTAACACGACCACGTGAAGGACTAGGTGCAATGCACCATCACACGAGTCCCCTATTGCTCTGGGGCAAGACTGACTCTTTTTAACAAGCATAGCGAGCAATGCAGGTGAACGATCAAGTGGATGACTAGTCTGTGGCCCAAAAATAAGTACTAGATACTAGCGACTCCTAAATGGGTCCTAATGCTATCTCATCAATGCCCCATGGACTAATATGCAATACACATGTGACTCATATACACACAACCATGCACAACATTATCTCATAGCATCATGTCATAGCATACCAATGTAAACATCATAAACTAATCATCTCATTTCACATACCACAATAACGCATATCAAATCATGCATGGTCAAGATATCATAATGAAATCATCGAAAACGTGTGAGTAAAATATTATAACAACAATTTAGGGAAGGCGGTCACACTAGTCGAGGAGTCGGATCACTCGACGAGTCAACGAGTCTCAAGCTCCCAAGTCCATTTTACCCTAAGAAATCATTCATAAACTTTGTAATTAATAACAAGTCCAGTACATAGATCTAATTACCCAAGGGTGGCCCAAAACGAAGTCAATAATTGCTTAACATGGGCCTATAAACTTTCTAAACCATCTAGAAACAGTACCCATACATTGTCGGGTCCTGGAAAACAATACCTATGCATCGTTCGGAGTAAAGAATTGACGTTGTGCATGTTTTTTGGGCTTGAAAACCACTTAAAACTATATAAAACCTTCCCAAAAGGAGCCCAATGTCGTCGTGGCTCAGAAATGGGCTCCACATAACGCCAAACACCTATTTAGGGTCGAAAAACCCTAGCATGCGTCCCACAACTAGCAGGAGTTCCCACGCACTGGCCACGTGTGCCTACGCGTAGCCATGACCCCTCACGCACGCACAGTGCACGTCATACAAGCTGCAAGTGCCACATGTGCCACTCGTGTGCGCCACACGTGCCACACGTGCGGGTGAATAATATGTTGAATATTCCATCTATTGACCGTTAATTTTGATGTTGACCCTAACATTAAATAACATCTGTTAGTCGTTGACTATTGACTACCGTCCAGAGATGGTGATCGGACCACCGTAGTGCCGCCTTCCACGGTGGTCGGAATTTGGGAAATTCGCTGGCAAATTTCCAAATTTCGGCGTAGTCCAACAACGTCCAAAACTCAACATTTTTGACATGCAATTATACCAAATTTAGTTGAAAGTGGTTTGAAAATGGCAGGGAGGTTTCAGTTGGGTCGAATTCTCAGTCTAGCGATCCAACACTGCGTCACAGCCACCAGGAAAGCACAAGCAAGGCACTATTAGGTTTGATCGGTGAAGGGTAGTCTGAGGGAACTAATTTTCGAAGAGGAAGACATACGTTGGACGGTCATAATCCAGTTCCCAACGACCTGCAACTCCGGTAGTTGCCGCCTCCGCCGTGTGGATAGCCGGAAAACGACAGTTAAGCCACCCAATTGAAACCTCTTTTCATTAGCAATGCAAAGATCTAAACGGTTAGGTTTGTGTCTACCTGGAACATTCCTAAAACCAAGTGGGTCATTGTCGGGTCGACGTTCCTCGCATCCAAAGTCATGTACAAGCTCACCGTTAGCTTCGCCCTAAAGTAATGAAGTAGAAGATGTTATTTAGTATTCAAGATGATACCTAGTTTGAGCTAAGTCGACTCGGGTAAACTTTGGGTCCTCAACAGGTCGAGGTAGTACACGGTACTGCGGCGGTCCTCATGGCCTACTACTAGTCCCAATAGAGTCGCCATGATATGGAAGAGGTTGTGGGTTAACTACTGTCCTTGGCTTCAATTTTGCAATTGTGGATGGTGGCTTCTTCCCTTACAGCTCGCTCTACTTGAAAACCTAAGGAGACTACCTAGTCGTAGGGAATCCAGAGGTAAATAGTTCCAACCAATACTGTGGTGAAGGTTAGGGACGACGAAGATACAAGTTTGCTGCCTAACCACGGAAGTTTAGTGAGTTCGTTGAGGGAGGGTGTGGAGAGCCACACCTCCACGCCTCTGATTCTTCTTCCAGGAGCAGCATGCATGCAGTGATGTAGACACGTGGTGGGGGGTGTGTTTACCTCCACACATGTCCCACATGTGTCCCTCACAAAGATTCTGGGTTTAAAAATACTATTTGGGCTTCCATATTTTGGGGTTGGGGTAGCTGAAGGCAATGAGAGTAATGGGCTAAAATAGTTGTTAAGTCTCGGGATTAGTGAGACAATCTCTTTTGGGTTTAATTTACAATTGGGTTGGGTCAAACTAGCCAACCATAACCTAGATGTAGCCCATCACGAATCTCTTAAGGGTAAAATGGTAAATTCACTATTTGGGCCAAAATTCTCTTTACAGGTTATAATATTAAAAATCGTCGTCTAATTATGTTTTAGACGACGAGTTTTCTCTTCTAGATGATAGTTAAAAACTGTCGTTTATGATAAACTCAGACGACGATTTTCAATCAAAATTGTTGTCTGATTTAGGCCTCAGATGATGATTTTTATTAAAACTGTCGTTTGATAACGCACTTTAGACGACATTTTTTATTAAAAATTGTCGTCTAATTGGGCTTTAAATGACAATTTTTTTGAACAACAGTCATTTGTTTAGGCATTAGAAGAAAAAAAAAAATATTGCCATATGATACTTTTCAAATAAATGTCACTCACATAAACGTCGGTTATTAATGCATTAAGAGGAAAGTTTTTTTTATCGTCGTCTAATGGCTATTTTGGCATAGTGCTTGACTTGTCAATATCTACAACTTTCTAATTTTCCAATTTTTTATATTCAAAATTTAACCTATACCTATAATTTTTTTTTTTTTTTGTATATTGGCAAAATAACACACACACAAATTATATATATATATATATATATATATATATATATAATTTTTTATATTCGAATGTACTCACTATACCTTTATTACTATTATTGGAAAATAATAATGGTTATAATGAATTTACTTACTATACTTTTATTTATACATGTATAACTATCTTCGGAAGAAATAAAACAAATTTTTTTAAAAATAGATAAAATACATGTGTAACTATAATCTTGCAAAACTATCAGATAATATTAAAAAAAATTTAGACAATTAAAATAACTCGTAGAAATAAAATAAAAATATTTAAATTTTGAAAATTTGAAAATTTCTCATCCACATTTGATAAATAGACTTCCAAAAAATAGTTATAATAGATAAATAGTCGATTAAAAGGGCATAAAGGATATTAGGAAAATAAAAGAAGCAATTAAGCAAAAAAAGGCTAATTAGTCATAATGCACCCAGAACAAGTGAGCAAATATCAAAATGCATCGAAAATTGAAATTTACCTCAATTTGCACAAAAAAACATCATGCACTTTATTATCTCCATTGCACCATGCATCAACCTCTAAAAGTGCTTATGTGACTAATAATATTACAAAATTTTAAAGGGCAATTAAAATATTTGCTATATTTTATTTAATATTATATTAAATCTTTTTCAAACAATTAAAACTAATCTAAAAATACCAAACACGTCCCATTTCCACTCTAGTCCACAGTCACCCACTGACATCTACATCAATTTCCTCCACCAACTCCTTTCTACAGCTCACTCTCCTCTGCCCTCTTGGAACAACCAGACTCTAAGGCAAAGACCTTTGATGTTCTCTAGCTTGATGTTTTCCCTTCCCATTACTAGCATCATTGAGTTGTTCCCCAATATCACTGAATGCCGAAATTTTTCATCAAAGTCCTTAAAATAGTGTTTTGTTGAATTCCCTCCTCCAATGTTTTGTTGAATGCCCTCCTCCGAAATTGAAAATGCCCTAACTTGTGACATTTGTAGCACTCAAACAGTGTTTTGTTGAATTCCATCCTCCCTCGGCCTCTTCTTCTTCCTCTGGACACTCCACATCCTCTTCCTCTACCACTAGCTCTATCCTCATAGGTAACTTTCAATGCTTGCTCTTCACTACTTTACCTGTGCCCCTTCATTCTCTGTTCATGAACTAACAAGCTGCTCTACAGTTCATCGATTGTCAACATGTCCAAATCGTTAGATTCTTCTATTGAACACACGACATAATCAAATTTGGGGTCATTGATCTCAAAATCTTCTCAATAGTGACCACTTGATCCATTTTTTCACCATTTATCTTCACCTTATTGGAAATCATAATAGTTCGAGCAAAATACTCATCTACCCCTTCACCTTCCCTCATTTGCAAGACTTCAAAGGTTCTCCTTAGGGCTTGCAATTGGGCTCGCTTCACTCAAGTTGACCCTGATACTTCAACTTCATGGAATCCCAGATTTGTTTCGCTGTGTCTTTGACGAGAATTGGCCCCATAATGTTTTGATCGATGGCCTGAAATAGGTAAGTGGTTCTTGACTTTGAGGTCTTTTCGCTTATGACCCTCCATATTCTTCCTCTGAGCTGCTGGTAGCCTTGGTCTATCAGCTCTTGGTACTAGAATTCCTTCTTCGACAAGACTCCAAAATTCCTTCAAGCGAAGGAAATTCTCCATTAACATTGAGCAATGGTTGCAATGACCATCAAACTTGGGAATGGATGGTTGAACGAAACTTCCTTCTGCAACCATGTCTCTCTGTTTCACTCTTCTCACTAACACTCACAATCAGGCCCGATTAGGAGCTCTGATACCACATTGTTAGAAAAACTAGACTCTAAGGAAAAGACCTTTGATGTTCTATGAAGAATAATTTTTATTGGACGAAAGAATGTGAATCGGCTTATAAAGCCATTACAAATAACTAAACAAAAAAACTTCAACCCACATCTTTAACAAGCTAAGAACGTGATAAACAACCCATAAACAGTAAAATGCTAATCTAAAAAATGAATTGAGCTCCTCCATATTAGGAGTTATTGATAAATTCAAAATAGATACCTAGCATCCACAAACTCTAGAGATTTGAAATTTTCAAACGTCTAACATCTCTAACATGCAAGGCCTACTGCTCTCAGCCCATCAAGCATCTCTACATCCACACGACAAAAGAGATCCCTATGAGTGGTCCACCACCCTTGCTTCCCCAGAACAGGTTCCATGTAGAGGCCTTGCTAGGGTTTCCTTGAGACATTCGGCTCGTGATATGAGAAAAATATTTTGGTCAGGAACATAGCATGCCCAGTGGGACTTTTGCAGTGCATGCCCAAACATAGGACTACTCAGCAATACCGAGACTCTAAAGGAAGATTCATACATAAGCACCCGCAGGAAACGACACTTGAATTGCTTGTCATGCAACCTGTTATGGAGCCACAACCCAACGAGGATATCATTGGCCATGAAATGGTCAAAGAAGAGATCACTCAGCTTTTTAAAGACGGCATGGCCTCTATCAGTTTGCAAATCGAAGCCTTGAATCGCCAGGTTTAGCAGCTTTCTAGCCGAAGTACGGCTTCTCAGAAAAAACAACAATGCTTCAAAGGTCCCAAAACCAAACAAAGGCAAATGCTCAGAATCGGGAGCGTCAGCCTGGGACCATTTTTTCGAAACACCACCCTTCCCGGGTAGGATGGGTTTTGAGATCCTTGAGACAAGTAGAGCTTCACATGATGCCCCAATCTTGGATTCAGGTTTCTTTTCCAAAATCTAGCCATCTAATGGCCGAGGAGAAAATAAACCTATAATCCCACCAAAACCCAATAACATTCTAAACGGCTGGAGAAAGTCTAATCCCGACGTGGAAGAGTTGGACGAAGAATCTCCTCACGATGGAAGACCATCTCGAGCCATCGAGCATCTAACTCACATGAATGAGAAGAACAAACTGAGACGTTTGATAATCGGCCAGCCAACAAAGCCTCGAAGAATCGATGTCCCAACCTACAAGAAGCCTTACCCGCCCTAAGTAGACTAGGACAATCCTTTTCCAAGAAACTTCAAGCCACCAACCTTCACACTCTTTAATGGAGAGGGCAACACTTCGTCTATGGAACATATAAAGAGATTTTCCTCTTAGTGTGTAGCCATTGAAGACAACCCCTATCTCAAGCTGCGATTATTCAGCAGCTCATTGTCTGGAGATGCTTTTTCATGGTATACTTCATTACCAGAGGCATCCATCCACACTTGGCGGTAGATGGAGGCTAAGTTTCAAGAGGAATTCTACTGAATCGAGCCCAAGGTTACTATTAGTGATTTAACGGCCCTCAAGCAGGAAGAGCATGAAACGACAGAGGACTTCGTTGCTAGGTTTAAAAGAATGAAAATAAAATTCAAGTTACCTATCAGTAGTGCCCAGATGGTAGCCATCACACAGCAGGCCCTGAGGTTCTCACTTAGGAGAAAAATCGATGACACTACTTTTTCTGATATATAGGAGATTGTGGTATCAGTAACCAATTTTGAAAGACTGTTAGAGGAAGAATAACGGTAGAGGCACAACTCTAAGACCCCTCCCTTCTATAAAACTAAGTTCCTTGTGCACCAATTGGAGCACTAGGCGACCGAAGAGGAATCAAAGAGCTCAGTGGAGGAGCATGAATTGAATATAGCCACAACCGAAATTCAAACTCCAGGGAAGGGCCCAGTGACTCTCAAGTCATTAGTCAAGCCCATCTGAGAGCAAAAGCCAGTTATGCCAAGTGGTAGCCTTATCGCGAATAAGACACCAGCGTCCAGATCTTATTCTTTTGACTTCATTAAAGCTGGGGAGATGTACGATGAGCTAGTAAGGGAAAAAGGTGATTAAACTAGATCCCAAACAAGTGATACCCATACCGGAGGACCTCAAGAATACAAAAATTTTCAAATGGCATGTGTCATTTCATCACGGTATGACCAATTGTGTGCAGTTCCGCGATATCATCCAAAGGTTGATTAATCAAGGCCACATTGCGTTGGTACCTATCCCGGAGGCTCCATTGGCACTTGCTGCATCAAAAGACGAAAGGGTGTTATGTAGTGATTGCAAGGCACAATACGTTTCCACAACTCCAGCCACGAGTATTAAGAGGAAATCGGAAGGGAAGAAAAAGAGTCGACATCAAAAAGGGAAAAGGAAACAACCGACTCCCTAGAAGGAGACTAGGAAAATGGCTAAGCCTTGCAAGGCCACAATTTGAGAAGGAAAGTCGTATGTGGCAAGAAATCACAGGAAGCCTGCTAAAGAATTAGGAAGAACTACCAAGAGAAGAATCTAGAGGCAGAATGGGGCTTACCTTCGAGCCTAGAAGGTTTTGGGGGCAGGACCCGTCGAAGAGCCAACAACCCCTCCGACAACCAAAACGAAGTTAACTAGCCCTCCCAAAATGGACAAAGAGGAGAAGAAGGAGTATAAAGGGGATATAGGTGTGATGATCCGGAAATTCGAAAAAGGAAAATTTGGAAAAATTGGAAAGAAATGACGATTTTGCCCTTGGTTATGGGGCTGAAATTTGACTTTTTTGTTCGGGATGCCTTTTGGACTTTTGGTCATGACCGTTGGGTAGGTCTCTGGACGCTGAATCCGTAGACTGGCGACATGCATCAATCAGAGTATGGACGAGAAAGTTTGGGGTCTGTGAAGTCTAGGGGCATTTTGGTAATTATGCAAGCAAGGGTATTTTGGTCATTTGTAGATTAAGGGGCAATTTCGTCCATTTGCTAGTTTTGATGAATCACCAAGATTGTGATTCAGTTATTTCTGTAAGTGACACATGTCACTGTGCAGATGCCAATTAGTGGCATTGATGCCATCTGATGTTTGAATAGGATAAGTCATATAAACCCATGTGTGTGCTTCCCTTAAACAAAAACAGAGAAAAGTAATTGATTTCAAGAAAACAACAAACTTCAGTAAGCTGAGCATCTGAGAACCTGAGCGTATGGAGAGGGTGAAATCGTGAAAGAAAAGAAAGGAGAGAAAAGAGAAGAGGGAACTGAAAATACCCAGGAAAACCGAATGTGTTCTTCTACCTTGAGGATTCGAATTCGACTTCTAGAATTAATTGGAATTAAGCTTCTGGAGGAAGGAACGAGTCGATCCATTATTGAATTCGAAGGAAACTAATGGACAAACACCAAGAACACACCTTGCGACATCTTCGAATTGTGGAGGTTGAGTTCATGTAATTGGAGGTAAGAAATCTTGAAATTGGTTTCGAATTCATGTTTAATATGACCTTAAGATACTTTCTGGTCGGTTAGATTTATGAATTGGGCTGAAACATGTTACAATTGGACAAAGTTGGAGTTATGGCCGATCGGGAATCGACTTAAAAATCGACCTGTTTAAGACTTGATTTTGTGAAAATGAGAACATGGATCTCTAATTAAGAATGATTAGATAAAAATCGATGAAAGAAACAAAGGAATTAAGGTTGAATTGACTGAGAACTAATCGGGCTGAGACGCGGGTTGCAGGACCCGTTTTGCAGAAGTCGAGCGAGGAAGGTGACACTGTAGCGTTACTGTAGCTGGCGCGTGGGCTTCAAAAATCAAGGAGATCGGGCAAAATCGATACTTGTCGGGTTTTCTCGTCCACACTGCCGTGGACGGCGGTCCTACTAGCCTCCATCATCATCCTTTCTTCCTCTTTGTTTCCATCATGGGTCACTAGCCTTAGGTTAGACTTAGGGGGGGGGGGGGGGTGGGTGTAACAACCCGTCCTGAGAGTCGGGATTAGTAGTGTGTTTAAGGTGGGCTTCGTGGGGCTAATCGGTGGTTAGTCGGTATCGATAAGGTCATTAGCCTAGAATGACGATTTTGCCCCTAGTTAGGGCAAAAAGTTGACTTTTCGTTCGGGTGGTCAATTTGGTATTGACCGGTGACCAGGACGTAGTTTAGGACGTCACGAATCCATAGGCAGGTGGCACACCCGATTCCGACATCCGAGGAGGAAGTTGTGATGTTCGGAAGGTTGGGGGGCATACTTGTAATTTGGTTAAAAGAGGGGGGAAAAGTTGACTTTTTGGACGATCGGGTTTTGGTACGTTGACCTAGGATGGTTACGTAGCTCTCGTCATCCTGAGTTTGATGACAGGCGGCACGTAGTCATCGGACTTACGAGGCGAGAGATATGGGTCAAGAAAGGTTGTGGCAAAACCATAAATATGAGTTAAAAAGGAGGGTATTTTGGTCTTTTTGTTTTGCACCTGGGGATTTGTGCAGAGAGAAGATGGAAGGCTGAGATTGAACCAGGTGGGAGAGGAGTTGAGAGATTGGTGACATGTGGCACAGGACTAGAGGGTTCTGGTTGGATCTCGTGTATGCGCGGTCCAAATTATTTGGGTGCAACTGTGTGTGCCATGCTTGTCTTCGACACAGACAGAGAGAAACAAAGAGGGGGAGACTAAGAGAAAAGGGGATGGTGATGGTTTGTGGTGGTGTGAATTGACGAGTGAGGAGTGACCGGAGAGTGAAGGAGAGCTTGGGAGGAGACAGGGAGGCACGGTGGCCGTGTGTGTGAGAAGAGTGAGCCACGGGAACCAGGGAGGAAAACAGAGAAGTTGGGTGGTGGTGCAGCCGTGATCGATCTCTCGAGGTCAGCGGAAGTGCTCAGAGGACGGAGGAAAGCAGGAGGAGCTACTACCTCACGGTTGAGCTCACGACGGCGACAGGAGGACAGGTAAATTCGCAACCCCGTTTCTTTGCTCTGTTTTGTCGTTTGGATTCCGAAGCTAAATCGTGGACCTAGGGGGAGAGTTGAGGTAATTGAAGGTTAAAGTGCGATTCCTGGAGGTCCCAAGAGTCGACTGTGTGTGCTGCCGTGGTGGGTGGTGCACGGTGGAGGCGAGACGACGAAGGTGCTCTGTTTTGCCGTGAGATTCAAACGGCGAGTCGTGAAGGTTGGGGCAGAGTCGAAGGCCTAGGAGGGTTGGTTTAGGTTCAGTGAGGCCCTAGGAAGAGTCTGGGACAGTCACCGTGACGGGGGGTGATCGGAATGGCTGAATCGTGAAACAGGGGCTGTCGGGCCGTCTGGTTCGAGCTTGAGTCGACGATGTAGGGGATGAATCGAGGTGAATGGAGTTGGGGACTGATTAGAGCAGGTCTGGGGTGAAGGAAGGAGATAAGAGGGTGGCCGGACGGCGGAGAAAGGTTCTCGCCGGTCCAGTTGCAGCGGCCGGTTCAGCACAGTGCACTCGAGGTTGGGGGTGACACTGTAGCTAGCGCGTGAGGCCCACGCGCAACCACTTTGGGAGGCGCGTGGGGGCACGTGGAGCAATTTCCGGCGAAGGTGTCAACATGGTTTTTGTTCTAACTGTTATGACGAGTCTAATGGAAGTGGTTTTGGGTCCATCGGACGTCGTTAGAGTATAGTTCCGCGAGGGTTCCGGTTCGTTTCGATTAGGAGTCGGGGAATTTTGAGGGACTTTAGGTGAACCTTAGTAGACGTGTTAGTGATGGAATTTGACGATTGTTGGCAGGATCGGGATTTCCCGAGGAAGCTGAGGAACGTGCAGGACGTTCAGGACGCGAGTAGGGCTCAGTACTGTGAGTGGACCCCTTCTCTAAACTCGAACATGCATAACTGTTTTTCTATAAATGTTTTATGCATATCTATATATGATTACATGAATGTTGGATTTATGATGATTTCTACCTGGTTGCACAGTTTTCGAGAAATAACATATGTTGCACGTTTTACGGGAAAAATGGTGATTTTGGGAAAATAAAGCTATGGTTTTTGAGATTTCAAACGTTAAATGATTTTTAATGATTTTGAGTGGATTTTGGAACATGATTTTGAGAAAGGGTTGGTTTTGAAATCGAAATTGACAATGTACGGTGTGAACCCTCACGAAAAGTCTCTGCCTCCCCCTCCGGGAACCCTCACGAAAAGTCTCTGCCTAAGACGCTGCCTCGACGTCCAGACCCCGCGCTATCTCCACAACCTGGAGGGCAATTCAAAACAGAAGATGTGAGTGGACCGTAAAATAAAATTTCTAAAACCATTTATCCGAAAACCGAATTTAACCCTCCGTTTTGAAACCACATGCATAACCCAGTTATGAAAACAGTTAGAAATCGATCATCATAAAACATCATAAGAAACAGAAACACTATAAAACAGTTATAGAAATCATAGCATATGAATCATAAAACCGTACCAGAAACCATGAACATGAAATTAGCATTTTCCCGATCAAACCTGCTGGACCTATCCGAGTCTTTAAACTCCCGAGTCTTTAAACTCAATCCAGGCCTTAATCATATCCGAGTCTTTAAACTCCCGAGTCTTTAAACTCAAAGGCCTACGGGGGAAAAATCAATATATCCGAGTCTTTAAACTCCCGAGTCTTTGGGACAGTCACCGTGACGGGGGGTGATCGGAATGGCTGAATCGTGAAACAGGGGCTGTTGGGCCGTCTGGTTCGAGCTTGAGTCGACGATGTAGGGGATGAATCGAGGTGAATGGAGTTGGGGACTGATTAGGGCAGGTCTGGACGAAGAGAATGGTGAAGGAAGGAGATGAGAGGGTGGCCGGACGGCGGAGAAAGGTTCTCGCCGGTCCAGTTGCAGCGGCGGGTTCAGCACAGTGCACTCGAGGTTGGGGGTGACACTGTAGCTGGCGCGTGAGGCCCACGCGCAGCCACTTTGGGCGGCGCGTGGGGGCGCGTGGAGCAATTTCCGGCGAAGGTGTCAACATGGTTTTTGTTCTAACTGTTATGACGAGTCTAATGGAAGTGGTTTTGGGTCCATCAGACGTCGTTAGAGTATAGTTCCGCGAGGGTTCCGGTTCGTTTCGATTAGGAGTCGGGGAATTTTGAGGGACTTTAGGTGAACCTTAGTAGACGTGTTAGTGACGGAATTTGACGATTGTTGGCAGGATCGGGATTTCCCGAGGAAGCTGAGGAACGTGCAGGACGTTCGGGACGCGAGTAGGGCTCAGTACTGTGAGTGGACCCCTTCTCTAAACTCGAACATGCATAACTATTTTTCTATAAATGTTTTATGCATATCTATATATGATTACATGAATGTTGGATTTATGATGATTTCTACATGGTTGCACAGTTTTCGAGAAATAACGTATGTTGCACGTTTTACGGGAAAAATGGTGATTTTGGGAAAATAAAGCTATGGTTTTTGAGATTTCAAACGTTAAATGATTTTTAATGATTTTGAGTGGATTTTGGAACATGATTTTGAGAAAGGGTTGGTTTTGAAATCGAAATTGACAATTGGACTTTGGTTAAAGGTTGAAAAGTGGATTCCGGATTTGGGTTCGGAATGACGGAGAGTACTATTGTCAATTCACACCACCACAAACCATCAAACATATCCGGGCCCGTCCCCCGTCAAACATATTCGGGTCTTTAAACCCAATAACCAGATCCAGCAAATCCAATCCCAAAACCGTTTGAAAACCACTTGAAATCCATATCCAAACTCGAATCCGAAATCCCCGGTCTGAAGCCCTTCCGGCGTTCAGAACCGTCATTCTACTGTGGGGAGCGAGGTCATTTTCGACGTGAGTGTCCACAGTTGCCACATGAAGGTGGTGTAGGTCGAGGAGCAGCGGAGCCTGGACAGAGTACAACGTCAGGGACAGCGGGCACTAGAGGAGGTGGCATTGCCACTAGTAGTTCGAGGGGACGTGGTAGAGCGTCGGGATCTCAGGCCCGAGTGTTCTCGATGACTCAGCAGGAAGCTCAGTCGGCACCAGATGCAGGGACATGTACTTTCTTAGCCTTGTTTGTGTGTACCCGGTTTTGTTGTTGGATTCTTGGAGTGAGTCTAGGATTTTCCCTAGGTGATCTGGGGAGTGTTACAGTGGAAGGATAACGGAGGGAATAGGAAGGAGTGATTATAACGGATCGATATGAGGTTATTGCAGGAGAGAACCCACAAGCTAGTGTTTGACTTTAGGACTTTGTGGATTTAGTCCGATAGTGGCCGAAGTAGCAGCCGAGGAAGATAGGTGTTCGTTGGTCTGGGAGAGTAGCCGAGTTGATTTAGAATGGTGAGGTGGTAGTACGTGAGGAAGTGCTCTGTGACTTCTATTGGGTACTCTATATGAGGTATTGTATAATACCTTTGTTTTCTATTCACAGAGTTTCCCTTGCGTACGCCATACAGTTGTTACAGGGAAAGGGTTGGCCGTGGTAACGGTAATTTGGGGTGGTGTGAAATACCCAAGGTGGAGATGATAGACAGGAAACCCAGGAGAGGTTGTTGTTGACCCAGTGTTGAGTACCGGGTAGGAGACCCTAGGTGTCGGGAACTAGCGGTGGAATTTCGGGGACGAAATTCTTTTTAGGTGGGTAGATTGTAACAACCCGTCCCGAGAGTCGGGATTAGTAGTGTGTTTAAGGTGGGCTTAGTGAGGCTAATCGGTGGTTAGTCGGTATCGATAAGGTCATTAGCCTAGAATGACGATTTTGCCCCTAGTTAGGGCAAAAAGTTGACTTTTCGTTCGGGTGGTCAATTTGGTATTGACCGGTGACCAGGACGTAGTTTAGGACGTCACGAATCCATAGGCAGGTGGCACACCCGATTCCGAGATGGGAGCAGATGGGAGCAGGATTTACCTCGGGTTTCGAGGTGAAACCGGGGTGGGTCCTAACAATTTGTATCAGAGCATAGGTTTGTCGAGTTTGTTGGGTTTGTTGGTTTGTGAGGTTGTGTTTTAGTTGTTTAACTGCTTCTATGCCTCTTTCAGTGTGCGGTTGACGATGCCTCCGAGAGGTAGACCCTCTCCACGACCTGAAGAAGAAATGGCGAGGGGAACTGAGAGTACTACGATTGAGAGAGCCCAGCGGCTCGGGGCGACTACTTTTAGTGGTGGGGCTGATCCTGAGGAAGCCCAGAGGTGGATTACCAGACTTGAGCGGATTTTTGCGGTGATGCATTGTCCACCGAAGGAGCGCGTGTTGTTGGCTACGTTTTTACTGGATGGTGCGGCGTACGAGTGGTGGTATACCCTCGAGTTGTCCAGTTGGGATGCCTATAGTGTGACTTGGGAGACGTTCAGGGAACGGTTCCTGGAACCGTATTACCCTCGTTCTTTTCGGGATGCCAAGGAGGCGGAGTTTCTGCAGCTCCAGCAAGGGAATTTGACAGTGGCTGAGTATGAACGAAAGTTCCAGATGTTGTCTCGGTTTTCTCCTGCTTTTGTGGCCACTGAAGCCGAAAAGTGTCGTAGGTTTGAGTTGGGCCTGCGAGGTGAGATTCGGGCCATTGTGACGGCCGGATCGTTTGCTACCCTCCGAGACTTGTCGGATGCTGCGGTAAGAGTTGAGGCTAGTTTGCCGGTGCGGCGCCGGGAGTCATCTTTTTCTGGAGCTTCGAGTTAGTGGACACCGAAAAAGGGTACTTCGGTGGAGCGTCATCGTCGGGCGATGATCGTTTCGGAAGGCCTGGTAGTTTCCAGAGTTCCGGATTTCGGGGTTACCGAGCACAGCCGACTCCGCAAGCGAGTGCGACGTCTGTAGCGTCTACAGGGAGACCGAGCAGTGGACCAGGTAGGAGGATAGGTCCAGCAGGTTTGATCGGGAAAATGCTAATTTCATGTTCATGGTTTCTGGTACGGTTTTATGATTCATATGCTATGATTTCTATAACTGTTTTATAGTGTTTCTGTTTCTTATGATGTTTTATGATGATCGATTTCTAACTGTTTTCATAACTGGGTTATGCATGTGGTTTCAAAACGGAGGGTTAAAATCGGTTTTCGGATAAATGGTTTTAGAACTTTTATTTTACGGTCCTCACATCTTCTGTTTTGAATTGCCCTCCAGGTTGTGGAGATAGCGCGGGGTCTTGACGTCGAGGCAGCGTCTGAGGCAGAGACTTTTCGTGAGGGTTCCCGGAGTGTTTACATTTCTTCCGCGTGCGTGTAAATATAGTCGGTTTTTATTTGTTGTACTATGCTCTGTAAACGTTAACTTCGGGTATTTTATTGAGTACTTTCTCCTGCTTCTGACTGTGTACTGTCGGGGTGTCAGATGGGAGCAGGATTTACCTCGGGTTTCGGGGTGAAACCGGGGTGTGTCAGGACCCGTCCCAAATATGGCCTCGATACCCGGGACGAACCCTGCTCCCGTCTGACAATCACACTTACAGTATCAAAAACAAACAAACAACCTTCACACAACTATAAGCATAACTATCAGACGAAGGAGTAACATATACACAACAGTCAGTAAGAGCATAGTTCTACAAAATGGGCACAAAAGTCCTACAATGCTAGTCTCGCAACGGAAGGACGTCGGAAGCTCTATGCCTCGATATCTGCCTCAACGTTCACCCCAGCGCTAACACCATGACCTGGAGGGAAAATTTAAACCAAAAGTGTGAGTGGACTAGAATAACCAAAAGTTGTAAAATCAGTTTATCACTAACGGGAGGTTAAGGAAAAATAAGCATCAGTGTTCCCTCCGTTTTTAACACAGGCAAGCCCAACGAAGTACTAGAAAATCATAATATGAAACATCATAAGAAACAGAAACACTATAAAATCTCATAAGAAACAGATACACTATAAAATACCATAAGAAACCGAAACACTATAAAGTGGCTATAGAAATCATAGTTTCAGCATCAAATCATCATTTCCGATCAAACCTGCTGGACCTATCCGAGTCTTTAAACTCAATCAGGCCTTAAATGAAATCCGAGTCTTTAAACTCCCCAGTCTTTAAACTCAATAGGCCTATGGGGGTAACATCAACATATCCGAGTCTTTAAACTCCCGAGTCTTTAAACTCAATCCGGGCCCGTCCCCCGTCAATATCAATCCGGGTCTTTAAACCCAATATCCAGATCCAGCAAATCCAATCCATATCCCGTGTAAAACCAATTCGAAATCGATCTCCAAACTCGAATTCGAAATCCCCGGTTCGAAGCCCTTCCGGCGTTTCGAACCGACATTCCGAACCCAAATCCGGAAATCCATTATTATACCAAAAACCACATGTAATCACAAATCATATTTCATAACCCATTTATCATCATCAGAAAACATGTATAGATTGAAATCCTCAAATATGGCATCAGAATCCGAAAACCAGGTTTTCTCGAAAAACGTGTAAAATCCCGAAAATGTCTCGAAAAACGTGCAACATATCAACCACATGTAATTGTCAACAAGAAGCATAAAACACATTTAATATCATAAAGCATTAATAAAAACAGTTAGGCATGCTCGAAAGAAAAGAAGGAGTCCACTCACAAATCCAGAACGAGTCACTCGCGCTCCGGGCGCTCCTCGACTGTCTCGGGTGCCTCCCGTCCTGTCAAAATGCACTAAATAGGGTCACAAATACATCAAGAATCCTAATCCTAATTTCCCCAATTTTTCGGGAATTAAATAATATTTTAATCCTAAACCCTCAACCGTCTGGATTCCCGAACAACTCCGTCACACCGTCCGATTAACCCGAAAACTATACAATTGGATTCCTTAGAACATTTAGGACTAAACTCATGTTGGAAGCTTGACCGGATTCCTCTCCACGCGCCTCCACGCGCCGCCCAAAGTGGCTGCGCGTGGGCCTCACGCTCCTGCTACAGTGCCTTTCAACCTTGAGCAGACCCGGTTCAGCACAGTGGTCTGCAAACTGAACCGGCGTCAGCGGTTCTCCGCCGTACCTGCACAATACCTCTCCCTTTCTCCACCTAAAGCTTCGTCCAGTTCAAACCTATCCATTCCCCTCACTCTCCTGGTTCGATTCACCACTCAACTTCACAACTGAAGCTCGAAAGAAACACACAGACGGCCCCTATTTCACGATCCAGCCACTCCGGTCATCCCCCGTCACGGTGGCAACACCAGACGGTTCCTAGGGCCCTTCTACGTCTAACCCGACTCACCTTGACCGTCGACTTGTGCCCAAACGTCACGACTCGACGTTCGAACCCACGGCCAAAACAGAGTACAGAGTACTCTCCGTCGACTGGCTCCGCCGTGCACGTCCCCGTCACGGCGACCATCCCACACCACTCCTAGAACCTCCCTGAACACCACTGCACTCACCACTCCCTTCGATTCTCATCCTACCCTCACGACTTTTGAATTGAAAAAGCACGGGAAAACAGAGTAGAGAAGCTTACCCTTCGATTCCGTCTCCGTCGCAAGCGCCGCCGCGTACCACGGTGTTCGTTGGACTCCCTACAGCCTCTTGAACGTCCCACGGTCGTGATTTGAGCCACCACACGGCGTAGCCACCACCACGAACTCACGGCCTCTCTGTTTCCTCAAATCTTCGCCGCACCACCACCGTGCCACCGTGCACAATTCCAGTCCCAAAACACGATCAACACCTCACCCTCGTCTCTCTTTCACTCTCACCAGTCACTCCTCACTCCCCCTCGCACAAAATCGATCAAGCTCTCCTCAAACTCTCACCCTCTGTTTTCTGTGTTTCAAACCCAAAACACGGTTTGATTTTGTGCAAGGTGTGGCCGTGCACACTTGAGAACGGCCTGGAACCATCCAGCCACTCCCACGTGTCCATCATCCATAGGCCAGCACAAAAAATCCCTGCCACTTGCCCTTATCTGATTGGGCTGAAAGAAAATGACCAAAATACCCCTTGTACAATTAATTACCGTTTTGCCCTCGAATGTTCTAGACCCGTATCTTTTCCGTCCGACGTCCGATGACAGCGTGCCGCTTGTCGTTGAACTCAGGACGTCGAGACCTATCCAACGGTCCTCGGTCTAGGTGAAAATCACAAGTCCTCCAAAAAGTCAACATTTTCCTCGTTTACTCAAAATTACGGTAACGCCCCCAATCTTCCGAACGTCATAACTTTTCCTCCGGTTGTCCGAATCGAACCTGCCACCTGTCTACGGACTCGTGACATCCTAAACTACGTCACGGTCAAGAGTTAACACTCAACCAATCGGGAATTCAAAAAGTCAACTTTTCGTCTACTATTCACAAGGGCAAAAACGTCCATTTACACAAAATTTTACAAAATTACATTTTTACCCTTCCCGAAAGTACGGGTTGTTACAATCTACCCCCCTAAAAAGAATTTATTCCCCGAAATTCAGTGAAATAAGTAAGGGTACTGTTCCCGCATCAAGGCCTCGGGTTCCCAAGTAGCTTCTTCCACTTGATGATTCCTCCACAATACTTTAACCAAGGGAACCGTTTTCCGCCTTAAGACCTTATCCTTCCGATCCAAAATTGCTACAGGCTGCTCTTCGAAACTCAAGTCTTCTCTCAGTTCAACTGGTTGTGCTTCCAGAATATGCGAATCGTCTCGAATATACTTCCGAAGCATAGAGACATGAAAGACATTATGTACCTTTTCCAAATCTGCTGGTAAAGCCAATCGATATGCAACAGGACCAATCCGTTCTATAATCTCATAAGGTCCAATGTAACGAGGACTCAACTTCCCTCGTCTGCCGAACCGCACAATTCCTTTCCAAGGAGACAACTTCAGGAAAACCCAGTCTCTTACGGCAAACTCCAAATCCCTTATCCTACGGTCGACATAACTCTTCTGTCGGTCCTGAGCTGCCTTCAGTCGATCCCTGATCAGTGCCACTTTTTCCTGTGTGAGGTCCAACAATTCAGAAGTAGTCAATCGCCTCTCCCCAACCTCAGTCCAACACAATGGAGTCCGACACTGTCGCCCATACAAAGCCTCGTAAGGAGCCATCCCAATGCTCTCTTGATAACAGTTGTTGTAGGCGAACTCCATCAAAGGTAAATGAGACTCCCAAATACCCTGGAACTGTAAGACACAAGCTCGCATCATATCCTCGAGAATCTGAATAGTCCGCTTCGATTGTCCATCGGTCTGAGGATGAAATGCAGTACTGAAATGCAATTTAGTCCCAAAAGCTTCCTGTAAGCTCTGCCAAAATCGGGAAGTGAATCTCGGGTCTCTGTCCGATACTATCGACTCTGGAGTCCCATGCAACCGAATAATCTCATCTATGAACAACTGTGCAAACTGCGCCAACCCGAAGTTCTCCCGTACTGGCAAGAAATGAGCAGACTTCGTAAGTCGATCCACAATAACCCACACCCCATCATGTCCCTTGGGTGTCCTAGGTAGCTTGAACACAAAATCCATAGTCAGGTGATACCATTTCCACTCGGGGATCGGCAAAGGTTGCATTGCTCCATAAGGTCTCTGACGCTCGGCTTTCACTTGCTGACAGATCAAGCATTTACTGACATATTCTGCAATCTCACGTTTCATCCCTGACCACCAGTAATGCTCCCGTAGGGTACGATACATCTTGGTCCCACCAGGATGCATCGCATAAGCTGAACAGTGAGCCTCATCCAGTATTACTTTCTTCAATGCTTCATCCTCGGGTACACACAACCGTCCACCTTTAACCAAGGCTCCATCTTCACGGATCTCAAAGTCCTGTCTCTCTCCAGCCTCGACCTCAATCCGAATGATGCATAGAATAGGGTCCTCAAACTGAGCATCAATCACCTGATCAATCAAAACAGGTCGCACATGGAAACTCGCTAGGAGTGCTCCCTGATCAACCACAGTCAACTCTACTCCCAACATGCGGAGCTCAACCAGCAACGGTAACCGTACGGTCCTCAAATGTGACAAAGAACTAGCTGACTTCCTGCTCAAAGCATCGGCTACCACATTAGCCTTCCCTGGGTGATACTCAATAGTACAGTCGTAGTCCTTAAGCAATTCCAACCAACGGCGCTGTCTCAGATTCAATTCCTTCTGAGTAAACAAATACTTCAAGCTCTTGTGGTCCGTGAAGATCCTGCACCTCTCGCCGTATAAGTAATGTCGCCAAATCTTCAGTGCATGAACCACCGCTGCCAGTTCCAAATCATGTGTAGGGTAGTTCAGCTCATGGGGTTTCAATTGCCGGGAAGCATAAGCAATCACTCTCCCATGCTGCATCAAGACACAACCCAAGCCTTGCAAAGAAGCGTCACTGTACACCTCAAACTCCCCACTATCGTCTGGAAGGGCTAACACAGGGGCAGATGTTAACCATTTTTTAAGCTCCTGGAAACTCTGTTCACAGTTCTCATCCCACTCGAATCGAATTCCCTTCCGAGTCAACCTCGTTAACGGTGCTGCTAGAATAGAGAAGCCCTCAATAAAGCGCCGGTAGTAACCTGCCAAACCCAGAAAACTCCTGATCTCCGTCACCGTCTTGGGCTGTTCCCAATTTGCTACCGCCTCAACCTTCTGAGGATCCACGCTGATACCCTCGGCCGAAATCACATGGCCAAGAAATCCAACACTGGTCAACCAAAACTGGCACTTACTCAGTTTCGCATACAACTGATGCCTCCTCAATGTCTCAAGCACAAGTCTCAAATGTTTCTCATGTGCCTTCGCACTCTTCGAATACACCAAAATGTCATCAATGAAGACAATCACAAAACGATCCAAGTATGGCCGGAACACGCGGTTCATAAGGTCCATAAAAGCTGCTGGGGCATTAGTCAAACCAAAAGGCATCACAACAAACTCATAGTGACCGTACCTGGTCCGGAAGGCTGTCTTCGGTATATCCTCCTCTTTAACCCTTAACTGATGATAACCGGAGCGAAGATCAATCTTCGAAAAATACTGGGCTCCCTTCAATTGGTCGAACAAATCGTCAATCCGGGGTATGGGATACTTATTCCGAATAGTTACCTTATTTAGTTGTCTGTAATCCACACACAATCTCAATCCTCCGTTCTTTTTCTTAACAAACAAAACAGGTGCTCCCCAAGGTGACATACTCGATCGAATGAATCCTATATCGACCAACTCTTGCAACTGGGCCTTAAGTTCCCTCAATTCTGCAGGTGCCATACGGTAAGGAGTCTGTGAAATAGGCTGTGTACCTGGAAGAAGATCAATCGTGAACTCAAGATCTCGGTGTGGGGGTAGTCCTGGCAACTCCTCGGGAAAAACATCGGGAAACTCCCGCACCACTGGTATGTCCTCCGCCCTCACTGGCGTAGCACGTATATCCACCACATGAGCTATGTAACCTTGGCACCCCTTACGCAACAACTTGCTAGCCTTAAGTGCCTAAATAACTCCAGTAGGAAGTGCACGCTGATCTCCCTGAAACGTAGTCTCTGATAAGCCGGGACTCCGAAAAGTCACTCTCCTATCGAAACAGTCGATAGAAGCATGATGTCTCGTTAACCAGTCCATACCCAAAATAACATCAAAGTCCCGTAGATCCAATAGTAACAAATCTGCCATTAACTCAACCTCATCTACCATCACCGGACACTCTCTCAACACCTGAGTCACCACCAACACCTCCCCAGTAGGTGTACTCACCCCTAAAGCACAATCCAAAGTAGACACCTCCCTCTCTGTCACCAGACTACAACTCCGAGCTATAAATGAATGGGTAGCCCCGGGATCTATCAAAGCAAAAACAGTGTGACCAAGTATGGTGAGTGTACCTGTCACCACTCCCGGTGCGGATCTGGCCTCCTGCTGAGTCATAGCAAAAACTCGCGCCTGAGGTCCCGATGACCTACCGCGCCCCCTGGAACTACTCGTGGCACCACCGCCACCCCTAGGGCCTGCTGCCCCTGACACTGAAGCAGTACTCCGCCCGGGTTCCGCTGCACCCCTGCCTGCTCCACCCTCCGAAGCTAGCACTGGGCACTCCCTCCGGAAGTGTCCTCGCTCTCCGCAATAGAAGCAAGTATCTCTACCGGGTCCACCGGTATGCCTCCCTGTAGAAGCAACTGAAGTCGCACTCGCCTGAGGAGTCGGCTGTGACCTAGCTCCTCGAAATCCCGAGCCCTGAAAACTCCCTGGTCGGCCATACTGGGCTCCACCAGCCGATGACAATCCACCAAAATTACCCCGTTTCGGGGGCCTCTGACTCGATGCTCCTGGAAATGAATGCTCTCGGCGTCGAACACTGCCCGAATACTGTGGTCTCGCAGGTAAACTGGCCTCAACCCTGACAGCAGCATCAGATAACTCCCGAAATGTAGCAAAAGAGCCAGCTGTCACTATGGCCCTGATCTCTCCTCGAAGGCCCAACTCAAACCGGCGGCACTTCTCCGCCTCGGTCGCCACAAATGCAGGAGCGAAACGAGATAGCATCTGGAATCTCTGCTCAAACTCTACGACTGTCAAATTCCCTTGCTTCAAGTGAAGAAATTCTGCCTCTTTAGCATCCCGGAAAGAACGGGGATAGTACTGATCGAGAAACCGCTCCCGGAAGGTCTCCCATGTCACGGTACGTGCATCCCAGCCGGACAGTTCCAATGTGTACCACCACTCATATGCTGCTCCATCCAACAGAAAAGTAGCTAATAAAACCCGATCCTCTGGAGGACAGTGCATCACCCCAAAAATACTCTCAAGCCGGGTGATCCATCGGTGAGCTTCCTCTGGATCGGCCCCACCGCTAAACGTAGTAGCCCCAAGCCTCTGGGCTCTCTCGATCGAAGCGCTCTCAGTCCTTTTCGTCGCTTCATCTTCAGGTCGTGGAGGGGGTTCACGTCTCGGAGGCATGATAGATCGTACGCTGAAAGAGGCATAGAGTTAGTAAAACAACCTAGACCCAACACAAATCGACAAACCTATGCTCTGATACCAATTGTCAGGACCCGTCCCAAATATGGCCTCGATACCCGGGACGAACCCTGCTCCCGTCTGACAATCACACTTACAGTATCAAAAACAAACAAACAACCTTCACACAACTATAAGCATAACTATCAGACGAAGGAGTAACATATACACAACAGTCAGTCAGAGCATAGTTCTACAAAATGGGCACAAAAGTCCTACAATGCTAGTCTCGCAACGGAAGGACGTCGGAAGCTCTATGCCTCGATATCTGCCTCAACGTTCACCCCAGCGCTAACACCACGACCTGGAGGGAAAATTTAAACCAAAAGTGTGAGTGGACTAGAATAACCAAAAGTTTTAAAATCAGTTTATCACTAACGCGAGGTTAAGGAAAAATAAGCATCAGTGTTCCCTCCGTTTTTAACACAAGCAAGCCCAACGAAGTACTAGAAAATCATAATATGAAACATCATAAGAAACAGAAACACTATAAAATCTCATAAGAAACATATACACTATAAAATACCATAAGAAACCGAAACACTATAAAGTGGCTATAGAAATCATAGTTTCAGCATCAAATCATCATTTCCGATCAAACCTGCTGGACCTATCCGAGTCTTTAAACTCAATCAGGCCTTAAATGAAATCCGAGTCTTTAAACTCCCGAGTCTTTAAACTCAATAGGCCTATGGGGGTAACATCAACATATCCGAGTCTTTAAACTCCCGAGTCTTTAAACTCAATCCGGGCCCGTCCCCCGTCAATATCAATCCGGGTCTTTAAACCCAATATCCAGATCCAGCAAATCCAATCCATATCCCTTGTAAAATCAATTCGAAATCGATCTCCAAACTCGAATTCGAAATCCCCGGTTCGAAGCCCTTCCGGCGTTTCGAACCGACATTCCGAACCCAAATCCGGAAATCCATTATTATACCAAAAACCACATGTAATCACAAATCATATTTCATAACCCATTTATCATCATCAGAAAACATTTATAAGTTGAAATCCTCAAATATGGCATGAGAATCCGAAAACCAGCTTTTCTCGAAAAACGTGTAAAATCTCGAAAATGTCTCGAAAAACGTGCAACATATCAACCACATGAATTAGCAACAAGAAGCATAAAACCCAATTAATATCATAAAGCATTAATAAAAACAGTTAGGCATGCTCGAAAGAAAAGAAGGAGTCCACTCATAAATCCAGAACGAGTCACTCGCGCTCCGGGCGCTCCTCGACTGTCTCGGGTGCCTCCCGTCCTGTCAAAATGCACTAAATAGGGTCACAAATACATCAAGGATCCTAATCCTAATTTCCCCAATTTTTTGGGAATTAAATAATATTTTAATCCTAAACCCTCAACCGTTTGGATTCCCGAACAACTCCGTCACACCGTCCGATTAACCCGAAAACTATACAATTGGATTCCTTAGAACATTTAGGACTAAACTCATGTTGGAAGCTTGACCGGATTCCTCTCCACGCGCCTCCACGCGCCGCCCAAAGTGGCCTCACGCGCCTGCTACAGTGCCCTTCAACCTTGAGCAGACCCGGTTCAGCACAGTGGTCTGCAAACTAAACCGGCGTCAGCGGTTCTCCGCCGTACCTGCACAATTCCTCTCCCTTTCTCCACCTAAAGCTTCGTCCAGTTCGAACCTATCCATTCCCCTCACTCTCCTGGTTCGATTCACCACTCAGCTTCACAACTGAAGCTCGAAAGAAACACACAGACGGCCCATTTTCACGATCCAGCCACTCCGGTCATCCCCCGTCACGGTGGCAACACCAGACGGTTCCTAGGGCCCTTCTACGTCTAACCCGACTCACCTTGACCGTCGACTTGTGCCCAAACGTCACGACTCGACGTTCGAACCCACGGCCAAAACAGAGTACAGAGTACTCTCCGTCGACTGGCTCCGCCGTGCACGTCCCCGTCACGGCGACCATCCCACACCACTCCTAGAACCTTCCTGAACACCACTGCACTCACCACTCCCTTCGATTCTCATCCTACCCTCACGACTTTTGAATTGAAAAAGCACGGGAAAACAAAGTAGAGAAGCTTACCCTTCGATTCCGTCTCCGTCGCAAGCGCCGCCGCGTACCACGGTGTTCGTTGGACTCCCTACAGCCTCTTGAACGTCCCACGGTCGTGATTTGAGCCACCACACGGCGTAGCCACCACCACGAACACACGGCCTCTCTGTTTCCTCAAATCTTCGCCGCACCACCACCGCGCCGCCGTGCACAATTCCAGTCCCAAAACACGATCAACACCTCACCCTCGTCTCTCTGTCACTCTCACCAGTCACTCCTCACTCCCCCTCGCACAAAATCGATCAAGCTCTCCTCGAACTCTCACCCTCTGTTTTCTGTGTTTCAAACCCAAAACACGGTTTGATTTTGTGCAAGGTGTGGCCGTGCACACTTGAGAATGGCCTGGAACCATCCAGCCACTCCCACGTGTCCATCATCCATAGGCCAGCACAAAAAATCCCAGCCACTTGCCCTTATCTGATTGGGCTGAAAGAAAATGACCAAAATACCCCTTGTACAATTAATTACCGTTTTGCCCTCGAACGCTCTAGACCCGTATCTTTTCCGTCTGATGTCCGATGACAGCGTGCCGCCTGTCGTTGAACTCAGGACGTCGAGACCTATCCAACGGTCCTCGGTCTAGGTGAAAATCACAAGTCCTCCAAAAAGTCAACATTTTCCTCGTTTACTCAAAATTACGGTAACGCCCCCAATCTTCCGAACGTCATAACTTTTCCTCCGGTTGTCCGAATCGAACCTGCCACCTGTCTACGGACTCGTGACATCCTAAACTACGTCACGGTCAAGAGTTAACACTCAACCAATTGGGAATTCAAAAAGTCAACTTTTCGTCTACTATTCACAAGGGCAAAAACGTCCATTTACACAAAATTTTACAAAATTACGTTTTTACCCTTCCCGAAAGTACGGGTTGTTACAGGGTGGGTCCTAACAATGGGGTTGTACAGAAATGGAAAATGGGTGAGATCGGGTTTTTGGGTTTGGTTGGATTGGTTTGAACGACAAAGGGAGGGGATGCATGTATGGGAAGCAATAAGCAATGGTTGAGTGACACTTGTCACTCATCCATTGGGCCAATTTAAAATATATAGGGCCCACTCAGGACAAAAGTCCATTTTCGTCTCGTAAAACGTATCGTCATGAATAGTACCTTAAAACTTCCGTGAACCGTAACTTCTCCGTCGAACGTCCGAATTCGACGTGCCTCCTGTATATGAACTTGTGACGTCCCGAACTACGTCACAGTCATCAGCCAAAGTCCATTTGACCGCTAGAACGAAAAGTCAATGTTTTACCCACGACCAGAGGCAAAACGGTCATTCATCCGATTTCGCCCAATTAATCACCAATTAACCTCACTAATCATGATTAGTCACTAATCTAATCCTAGAATTCAGGACAGGTCTTTACATGGATGGTGCTTGAGTGCAGTTCCCGAGGGTGGCCTACGCGTAGTGCGGATTGATTGATTGATTGATTGTGCACTTGCGAGTAGTGCTGTTTGATGTTGATTTTGATTGCGTACTGGTATTGAGTACGGGTTTTGGTCATTCTTTGCATACTGGTATTGAGTACGGGTTTTGGTCTTTGTGGCCAGGTTGGTGTTTATATATGTTTGGCTTGAGAGCCGGGATTTGATGCTTTTCATGTGCTTTGGCTGGAAAGCTGGCGATTGTTATTCAGGTGTTTTACCCTATGCATGCATGGTTTGATAAACTGGAGGGGAAATGGTCTATTTGATGTAATGATCCATCCAGAATATCGGGATTGAATATTAATTAATTATGCTTTAGAATGACTAATCGGGAATTAGTTGAGTGAAATCGGACGAAACGTGCAAAATGACCGTTTTGCCCCTAGCATGGGCAAAATGTTGACTTATAGTTCAGGCGGTCAAACAGACTTTGACCGATGACTGTGACGTAGTTCGGGACGTCACGAGTTCATAGACAGGTGGCACGTTCGATTCCGACATTCGAGGTGAAAGTTATGACGTTCGGAAGTTGAGGGGTATTTTGGTAATTTGACATATTAGGGGTCAAATGTTGACTTTTTGACCAGGAGGTCCGATGGATGAGGGCCAAGGACCATTACGTAGGTCTCGTCGATACGAATCCAACGACAGACGGCATGCCGAAATCGGAGATTCGACGACGAAGTTATGATCACGGGAACAGACTCGATCAACCGAACGAATCGGGATTAAAATGATATTTTAATATGAACAGTACTCAGTGACTGAACACACTTGGATGAGTGACAAGTGTCACTCATCCCTTAAATTAAGGCCTAAACACAGATCCTTGTCTTAGGGAAAACATCATTATGATGTTTTATTACTATTTTAATTAATTAATCCTTTTATTTTTCCATTAATGTCTTCTGTCCTTAACCCGTGTGCAAGCAAAACACAGAGAAGAGAGCTTGATCTTTGTCCACCATTTCTCTTCCATTTCTGAACCAGAGAGTGAGCAATTGAGAGATTATTGAGATTGAATTCAACTGCGTAATCACGTGAGATTGACAGAGTGAGAGGGACTGGAATTTCGAATTTCAGAAAATTGGGGGGGAAATTTGAGTTGGAAGAATTGAGCCGTGAGGATCGAATTGGAGATTAGAATTAGCCTTCTGTGGTTGTGACGAGTTGTTTCAGATAAAAAACGAAGGCAATTGAGGCCCAATTGACTCTGAACTGGGTTTGGTAACAGAGTGCAAGTTCGAGCTTGAGTCGTGGAGTTTGAGGCTTGGATTGATGCAATTGAGTTGGGTAAAGTGTTTAACGGAGTCCATTGAAGCTTCTTGATGAATCAATTTAAGGAAAACGCTTGACATTGACGACTTTCGAAGATGAATAGTGTTCGGGATGTTCTTCGAATGTTCATCTTTGATCTTAAGGTTTAAGGTATGATTTTGTGTAATTGACGATATAGATTTCTAATTAGACTTATAACGAAGCTGTATGAATGTTCACTTGATGAAATTGGTATCGAATTGACAGACATTGAACCGGGTCTGTTCGCAGGCAAAAGGACCCGTTTACCAGTTAAACGGGAGAGGACGACGGTTACTGTAGCTGGCACGTGGGTTTCACGCACAGCCACTCATGGCGGCGCGTGAGGGCGCATCCGGCCTAGTTTCAAGGTGAGGTCAACATGACTTTTGATCCTCTCATTGTAACGAACATTTTGACACTGGTTTCGAGGAAATCAGATATTGTTTCGATAATGTTCCGCGTATCCGAAGTTTTGTTTTACGTTTAAAATACGTATTTAAATTCCGGAAAAATTGGGGAAAATAATATGAAGCATTTTGAGATGTTAGTAACCCTCTATAATGATTTTGGACAGGAGTTGTGATTTCCAAATTTTACGGAAAAACGTGCAGCTCGGAAACGGACCGTTTTGGACGGTGTGTGTGAGTGGACTTTTGTTTTCTAATCGTGATGCATGCATATATGATTTAAATGCTTTATTATATGATTTTAAATGCTTTGGCATGATTTATGTTCCAATCCGGTGATTTCTCGGTTTTATGATTATTATATTATCTTTTGGCACGATTTTCGAGAAATGATGAAAATGATATTTTGGGCGTGAGAACCCAAGTGAATAGTGATTTTGACTCGGATTTGGAGTCACTTGTGAATTTGTGAAATTAATGATTTATTGTGATTTTATGATTATTTTAATCAGTCTCTCGGGCACGTTTTACGAGGAACGTGCAAATGATTTTTTGGGCTAGGCCCGGAGTTTAAATGATTTCTAAAATGATATTTTAACTTAGTTGGTGAGTCAATGATGATTTCTGGATTATTTTATTGTTTTAAAATGTGATTTTAACGGTTTACGTGAAAATGGTAATTTGGATTTGAGACCCAGTCGGAAATGATCTTGACTTTGTATGAAGACTCTTCTGATTGAAATATTTTGGGATGTAATTCCCGAGATGGTTTTCATTATGATTATGATATTCCCAGACAGTCGGAGCTTGGGGGGGATTACCCAGACGACCGGAGCTTGGGGGATGTGATTGTAGGATCAGGAGTTGATCCTATGGTAGCCAGCTTCTCGGATGAGACTGAGCCTGGATGTACCACTCGGATGGGTCTGAGCCTGGGGATGTGTTCGCCCAGAGGTGACTGAGCCCGAGGGGGTTGAGCCCAGAGGTGTCTGTTCCCGAGAGAGTGGCTGGATATTGGTCTACGTGTAGTGCCGCACTTGTGAGTAGTGCAGATGTGATTGTGATAGTTTGTGCACTTGTGAGTAGTGCAGATGTGATTGTGATGATTTGTGCACTTGTGAGTAGTGCGGATTGATTGGACTGATATATTTATTGTGCACTTGTGATTAGTGCTGATTGATGTTGTTTGTGATGACGTACTAGTATTGAGTACGGGTTTTTGGTCTTTGTGTCCAGGTGATTATGTTTTCACATGTTTTGGCCCGAGAGCCGGGATTTGATGTTTTATAACATGAACTGATTTGGTGAACATAAGTTTTACGGACCATGGGTAAATAGTATGAAATCATACCTAAATGATTTCATACTATTACTCATGTTTTACGATATGCATGCAAGTTTGTGAAAACTGGAGGGTAAGATTGTATTTTTGGCAAATGTTTTTATAAGAGGTCATTTTTGTCCACTCACACCTTTTATGTTTTGTGACCCTCCAGGCCGTGGTACGACGTTCGGGACTGATCGTGGGGGCAGTGGCAGCAGTAGAAATCAGCGCAAACATCCCTTGTCTGGCAAGCACTGAAGGGTAGTTTCGGACCTTAGTTGACTTGTCAGACGGGAGCAGGACCGGGCACGGTTTTTGACGTCCAGTTGGGACGGGTCCTGTCATTTGAAATGTATTTTCAAATGATATTATTTTTTTCCCTTCACAGCTTTTCCGTTTTGATTACCCTCCAGGCCGTGGCACGACGTTCTGGGCTGATCAAGAGGCGGAGGCATGAGCGGAAATCAGTACAGTTATCCCTTGTCTGACAGGTGCTGAGGGTTAGTTTCGAGACTTAAGTTGACTTGTCAGACGGGAGCAGGACCGGGAACAGTTATCAAAGTCCAGTTGGGATGAGTCCTGTCCAATTGGTATCAGAGCATTGGGTTACAGATTTGTCATGTCTCCGAGATGCGAGCCCCGTGCACGACCCGGTGATGAGATTGAAGGTCCAGATCTTGAGAGATCCAAACGTCTGGGAGCTACTAGATTTACCGGCCAGTCAAACCCAGAAGAAGCCTACGAGTGGCTTATTTGTTTTGAGCGGATCTTTGAGGTCATGCGATGTCCGCCAGGAGATATGGTTTTGTTAGCCACATTTATGTTTAGTGGCAATGCCTACCGGTGGTGGCATGGGTTACAGATGACTGGTTTGAATGCCCACACTTTGACTTGGGAGGCTTTCCGAGAGCGCTTCCTGGGTCAGTTTTATCCCCGCTCATTTCGTCATGCTAAAGAGGTTGAGTTCCTGGAACTGCAGCAGGGGAACATGTCGATGGCTGAATATGAACAGAAATTTCTGAACTTATCTAGTTTTTCTCTCTTGTATTTGGCAAATTAGGAGGATAAGTGTCAAAGATTTGAGTATGGATTGAAGAATGAGATACAGTCCGCAGTGACAGTCAGATATTATTCCACACTTCGAGAGCTATCAGATGCTGCTGCTCGTGTGGAGGCTACTTTGCCTACACGAGAGCACTCTGGACGACGCTGAGAGCGTCAAGGTACCAGATTGATGCATCATGGACCACCAAAGAGAGGTAGTGGTAGCCTTGGCTCTTCTGGGGGATCTCGATTCAGTCCGGATGATGATGGAAATGAACAAGGGTGTATTCAGGGTTCTATTCAATCACCTGGAGTTCCTAATTAGCAGTATAGGCGCGAGGTGATGGACCTGGATGACTCGGCGGAGTTAGTTGTTATTTCTATGGGGAAGTTGGGCATATGAAGAGGAATTGTCCGTACCGACCAAATGGTGGCACCATAGTGCAGGGCTAGGGGACGGCCTCGACCTCTAGAACCGCAAGTGGGGGGGGGGGGGGGGGGGGAACTGATAGCATTAGGGGTGCACCACAAGGACCTGGTCGAGCTTCAAGCCCACTTGCTCGAGTATTCTCTCTTCAACAGCAGGAAACTAATAAACCACCCGAAGGTAGTTCAACATAATGGTAGTGCCCCATGGGTTACTATTTTGTACATACTGTAATGTATGTTATTGTACAGCTGTACTGTTATATGTTTATTTAATAAATAACGTGATCAAATTTCGAGGAAAAAATTCCTTAAGGGGGAAGGTTGTGATGACCCGAAAATTTGAAAAAAGGAAAATTTGGAAAAATTGGAAAGAAATGACAATTTTACCCTGGTTATGGGGCCGAAAGTTGACTTTTTGTTCGAGATTCCTTTTGCACTTTTGGTCATGACTGTGGGTAGGTCTCGGGACGCTGAATCCGTAGACAGGTGGCATGCATCAATCGGAGTACGGACGGGAAAGTTAGGAGTCTGTGAAGTCTAGGGGTATTTTGGTAATTATTCAAGCGAGGGTATGTTGGTCATTTGTAGATTAAGGGGCAATTTCGTCCATTTTCTAGTTTTGATGAATCACCAAGATTGTGATTCAGTCTTTTCTGTAAGTGACACAAGTCACTGTGCTGATGCCAATTAGTGGCATTGATGCCATCTGATGTTTGAATAGGACAAGTCATATAAACCCGTGTGTGTTCTTCCGTTAGAAAAAGAGAGCAAAGGAATTGATTTCGGGAAAACAACAAACTTCAGTAAGCTGAGGATCTGAGAACCTAAGCGGATTGAGAGGGTGAAATTGTGAAAGAAAAAAAAGGAAAGAAAAGAGAAGAGGGAACTGAAAATACCGAGGAAAACCGAATGTGTTCTTCTACCTTGAGGATTCGAATTCGACTTCTAGACGTTAATTGGAAAAACTAAGCTTGAATTAAGCTTCTGGAGGAAGGAACGAGTCAATCCATTATTGAATTCGAAGGATATTAATGGACAAACACCAAGAACACACCTTGCGACATCTTCGAAGTATGGAGGTATTGGAGGTAAGAAATCTTGAAATTGGTTTCGAATTCAAGTTTAATATAACCTTAAGATACTTTCTGGTCGATTAGATTTATGAATTGGACTGAAACTTGTTACAATTGGACAAAATTGGATTTTTGGACGATCGGGAATCGACTTAGAAATTGACCTATTTAAGACGTGATTTTGTGAAAATGAGAACACGGATCTCTAATTAAGATTGATTAGATAAAAGTCGATGAAAGAAAAAACGAATTAAGGTTGAATTGACTGAGAACTAATCGGGTTGAGACGCGGGTTGCAAGACCCATTTTGCAGAAGTTGGGCGAGGAATATGACACTGTAGCGTCACTGTAGCTGGCGCATGGGCTTCACGCACAACTGCTTGTGGCGGCGCGTGGGGGTGCGTGGTCCACTTCCTCGAGATCTGGCCAACATGTCTTTTAATCTACTCAGTGTAACGAACATTTTAGCGTTGGTTTCGAGTCGATCGGACACCGTCTCGATATTGTTTCGAGGGTCCGAAGGATTATGTTACGTTTTAAATTCGTATTTAATTCCCAAAAAATTGGGGAAGTTTCCTATGATATTATTGGATTCATTAGTAACCCATAATGATTTTGTTTGACAGGCTTCGGGATTTTCGGAAATTACAGAAAGGCGTGTAGCTCGGAATTGAGCGATTTGGACGGTGTGTGAGTGAACTTTTATTTTATAAACTGATATGCATGCATAGTTAAATATTTTACATGATTGATTGCATGATTTGATTTGCAATGATGTGATGGTGATTTGGCATTATTATTTGCAATTTAATAATTATTTTAATTGGTCTTTTAGGCGCGTTTTACGAGGAATGTGAAAATGATATTTTGGGCTAGGTCCGGAGTCAAAAAGGGTTTTAAAAGGATATTTTGACTTGGTTTGAAGTCAAGGATATGATTGATATGTGTTTGTGGTATGGATTGTGGATACTAGTACATGTCTAGATGATGCGAGTGCAGTTCCTAGATGTGACTACTCGGATGTGCATGAGTACTGTTCCCGAGAATGTGGTACGTCTAGATGGTGCGAGTGCGGTTCCCAGACAGGACTCGGATGGTGCCTGAGTGCAGTTCCCGAGGGTGGCCTATGCGTAGTGCGGATTGATTGATTGATTGATTGATTGTGCACTTGTGAGTAGTGCTATTTGATGCTGATTTTGATTGCGTACTGGTATTGAGTTCAGGTTTTGGTCATTCTTTGCGTTCTGGTATTGCGTACGGGTTTTGGTCTTTGTGGCCAGGTGGGTGTTTATATATGTTTGGTTTGAGAGCCGGGATTTGATGCTTTTCATGTGCTTTGGCTAGAAAGCCGGTGATTGTTATTCAGGTGTTTTACCCTATGCATGCATGGTTTGATAAACTGGAGTGGAAATGGTCGATTTGAAATGTATTTTCAAATGATATTATTTTTGTCCACTCACACCTTTCCCGTTTTGATGACCCTCCAAGTCGTGGCACGACGTTCGGAGCTGATCGAGAGGCGGAGGCATGAGCGGAAATCAGTACAGTTATCCCTTGTCTGACAGGTGCTGAGGGGTAGTTTCGGGACTTCAGTTGACTTGTCAGACGGGAGCAGGACCGGGCTCGGTTATCAAAATCCAGTTGGGACGGATCCTGTCAACACGTCCTAGACTTGCCTTAGAAATCTCCTCCACAGTTTGCAAGAAACTCGTCTTCGGGACTTTCTCGAGAAAAGACTTGAAGGAGGGTCAACCAGCGAAGTGGGTATCCAATATAGTGCTAGTAATCTAGGTGAAAAGCAAACAAGCAGAATATGTGTGGATTAACGCAATTTAAATGAGGCAATTCCAAAAGATGAATATCTGATGCCCATGGCCAATAAGTCAGGACCCACCCCGGTTTCACCCCGAAACCCGAGGTAAATCCCGCTCCCATCTGACTCCCCGACACAAAACTCAAGTAAAACTCGCTCTAACCCAGTCAGACGCAGGAGTAATTACAAAATATCTCAACCTTATCGTTTACAGAGCATAGCACTAAATTACAAGGAAAATAATAAAAAAAAACTGATAAAGTACACGCACACAGAAGCCCTTCAACTCTTCTAGGATCCCTCACGTCACTTCTATGCCTCGGACACCGCCTCGACGTCAAGACCCTGCGCTCGTTCCACAACCTGGAGGGCAATTTAAACAGAAAATGTGAGTGGACCAGAAAGTACAAAAAGTTCAAAACCACTTATATGAAAACCGAGTTTAACCCTCCGTTTTGAAACCACATGCATAACCAACAGTTATGAACACAGTTATAAAATAATCGTTATAAAACATCATAAGAAACAGAAACACTATAAATATCATAAGAAACCATAACATGAGTATCAAAAACCGTATCAAAAACCATAAACATCAAATCATCATTTTCCCGATCAAACCTGCTGGACCTCTCCGAGTCTTTAAACTCCCGAGTCTTTAAACTCAATCCAGGCCTTAATAATATCCGAGTCTTTAAACTCCCGAGTCTTTAAACTCAAGGCCTACGGGGGAAAACAATATATCCGAGTCTTTAAACTCCCGAGTCTTTAAACTCAATCCGGGTCTTTAAACCCAATCCGGCCGGTCCCCCGTCACATATATCCGGGTCTTTAAACCCAATAACCAGATCCAGCAAATCCAATCCCAAAACCATTTTAAAACCACTGGAAATCCATATCCAAACTCGAATCCGAAATCCCCGGTCTGAAGCCCTTCCGGCTTCCAGAACCGTCATTCCGAATCCAAATCCGGAATCCACTTCCCAATCTTAAAACTAAATCTCGTTTCCTGAACTCCAATTTTAAACCACAAAGGACCTCCCACAATCATTGAAATCATTTATCCTTAGAAATTCCAAAAAAAACCCATATCTTTGTTTTCCAAAATCACCCTTTTCTCGAAAAACGTATCAAAACCGTCTTTTTCTCGAAAAAGTGAAATCATGTCAAATCAGCATAACATAGTCAAGAAACGTAGGTGTATGAGTAAAACCATCAAAAACGTATATAAAAACAGTTATGCATGATCGAGTTTTAAAAAAGGGTCCACTCACAGTACTGAGCCCTACACGCGTCCCGAACGTCCAGCCCGTTCCTCGGCTTCCTCGGGTAATCCCGATCCTGTCAAACACCGTCAAATTATGTCACTAATACGTCTACGACACAACTACCTAATTTCCTTAAAATTCCCCGAACCAAAGACTTAAAACCCGGGACCCTAAACATTCACCCTCGCGGAACTACATTCAAACGACTTCCGATTGACTCGAAACCAACCCCTATGAACTCACCACAACTCCTAGACCAAAAGTCCTGTTGATCGCTTCTCCATACGTCGCCGCACGCGCCCCCACGCGCCGCCCAAAGTGGCTGCGCGTGGCACTCACGCGCCAGCTACAGTGCCATCTTCAACCTCCCGCACTGTACCGAACCGGCCGCCGTGGCTTGGACCGGCGAGAGGCATTCTCTGCCGACCGGCCACCAATTCACTCCCTCTCTTCTCCTACAGCTTCGTCCAGACACCACGAATCCATCCCTCAACTCCTCTAACCTCGCCACAGTCCCGTCATCGTCGATTCAAGCTCAAAACCAGACGGCTAATGTTCCCCTGTTTCACGACTCCTCAACTCCGGCCACCTCCCGTCACGGTGGTGACACCAGACGGTCCCTAAGACCTCACTGAACCTAGACCAAACCTATGTTACCCTCAACTCACCCCTAAGCTCGTCGATTCACCGTTTGAATTCCACGGCCAAACAGAGCATCAGAGTGCTCATCATTGCCCGAGCTCCGCCGTGGACACCCCCGTCACGGCGACCATCCCAGTCGACACCTAGGACCTCCCTGAAAACTACCCCGACCTCCAATCCTCTCGACTCTCAGCCCAGACCCACAACTTTCCAACTGAAGTTTCACGGCAAAACAGAGCAAAGAAGCCTTACCCTTCGATTGCAGCTCCGCCGTGCGCACCGCCGCCTAATACTGTGGTCGTTGGACTCCTTGCAGTCTCCTCAGCCTCCCCTTGCCTTGGTTTGCCTCGCCTCACGGCGTAGCCACCACCTCGACCTCACAAGCTCCCTGTTTCCCCCAAAACTCTCACCCTCTGTTCTCTGTGTTTGTCGAAGAACCACACACACACGGGTTCACCCAATTATTTAGGACCGTGAACACACAGGATCGCACCAGAAGCCTCTATACACATGCCACATGTCACCATCCACTCAATCCTGATCCCACTTGGTTAAACCCCAGCCGTCCATCTCCTTTCTCTCTGCACAAATCCCCAGAACCAAAAGACCAAAAGACCCTCCTGTTTTACTTATTTTTACGGTTTTACCGAAACTTCCTAGACCCGTAACCTTCGCCTCGTAAGTCCGATGAATACGTGCCGCCTGTCATCGAACTCAGGGCGACGAAAGCTACCTAACCATCCTAGGTCAACCTACCAACACTCGTCCGTACAAAAAGTCAACTATTCCCCCTACTTTACCCAAATTACGGTTAAGCCCTCAACCTTCCGAACATCACAACTTCCTCCTCGGATGTCGGAATCGGGCGTGCCACCTGCCTAAGGATTCGTGTACTTTACCCAAATTACGGTTAAGCCCTCAACCTTCCGAACATCACAACTTCCTCCTCGGATGTCGGAATCGGGCGTGCCACCTGCCTAAGGATTCGTGACGACCTAAACTACGTCCTGGTCACTGGTCAATCCCCAATTGACCACCCGAAATAAAAGTCAACATTTCTGCCCGACCGAGGGGCAAAATCGTCATTCTAAGTTCCCGGACCCCTCGGGACCACCTAACCCTTGATTACCCTCACTAATCACACCTTAATCACTCTAGAAATCCCGATTCTCGGGACGGGTTGTTACACAACATGCTAATCGATGGAGAATCTAAAAACCAATTTCTGTCCATCATGGACGGTAACGCATGTTCTAATCAAATTCTCCTCGGGGAGGAAGATATCCATAAAACCGCGTTCAGATGCCCAAGACACTTAGGGACATTCGAGTATGTCGTCATGCCTTTTGGATTGAAAAACGCAGGTGCCACCTATCAACAAGCAATGAATGCTATCTTCCACGAAATGATCGCGAAGAATTTGGAGGTTTATATCGATGATGTTGTGGTCAAGTTCGAGGATGAGGAAAAATACATATGCGATATCCAAAAAGCTTTTGGGAAGATAAGGCAACATAAGCCAAAAATGAATCCCAGAAAATGCGCGTTTGGGGTCCGAGGAGGGAACTTCTTGGGATTCCTGGTCCATCAAAGGGGGATCGAGGTAGATAAAAACAAAACTAAAGCAATCATCGATTCTCCCCCTCCAAAAAAATTAAAATAAACTTCAGAGCTTGTTTGAGAAAGTCAATTTCCTCAGATGGTTCGTAGATAACCTATCGGGGAAAACTGAGCGTTTCTCCTCCTTGGAAAAAATCAAGGATATGGAAAAATTCAAGTGGGAAGAAAAGCACCAACTCACTTTTGAAAAACTCAAAGAGTATCTCTCCAGACCGTCAGTCCTAATGCAACAAAAAGTGGGCAAGCCTCTGAAGCTATACATATCAGCGTTGCAATGCACAATCGGAAGTTTGTTGGCTCAGGAAAACGAGGAGGAGAAGGAGAAAGCCATATATTATCTGAGTAGGACCCTAACGAAAGTCGAAGAAAGATACATGGCGGTAGAAATGTCTTGCTTGGCGCTATACTTCACGGCCATTAAATTACGACACTACTTGTCGCCCTTCACCGTTTGGATTATCAGCCAGACCGATTTACTGAAATATATGTTGTCCCGCCCCATTTTGAGGGGAAAATTTGGTAAATGGACCCTGGCCTTGTCCGAGTTCAACCTCCAATACGTACCACAGAGGGCAGTAAAGGGACAAGCCATCACTGATTTCCTAGCCGAATACCCGGGTATCGAGATTGAGGCAGAGCTGATTTCAAGAATCAGTATGCTAACTATACTACCTTGGAAGTTATATTTTGATGGATCCAAAACTAAAGACTCGGCAGGAGCCGGTGTGTGCTAAAAATATCTGGAGGGTTTATCCCATCAGTTCTCATTCAAATTGGACTGGGAAAATATAACAAATAATCAAGCAAAATATGAGGCATTGATCATTGGGATGGAGATTCTTGTTGAATTAGGAGCACGGTAGGTCGAGATCTATGGGGATTCTGAGTTGGTGGTCAACGAAATCACTGGGACTTACACATGTCGGAATCTCTACTTAACTAGCTATCATGCTGATGTGACCACTTTGTCTTTAAAATTCATCGACCCAACTATCGAACACATACCCAGAGAAGAAAATTTGGCAGCCAATTTAATGGCCCAAGTCGGGTCCGGGATACCGTTCAAGGAAGAGTAATCTGAGAAAATGATCCGGGTAGGGAAAAGATCCCTACCTTCGATATTGGAAAGGTATACCGTGTTAGAAGTCATGGATATAGAAGTCGAAACCGACGACTGGAGAGCCCCATTTATCAAATACTTGATGTACCCGTCAAATCAAGATAGGAGTTTTAGAAACAAGGTGTGCCATTGCACCATTGGGAGCCTGATCTTGTACAGAAAAATTATGATGGAACACTATCACGATACGTTGGACCCAAAGAGGCGATGATAGTAATGGGAGAGGTACACGAAGAAGTGTGTGGTTCGCATCCAACATGACCAAAGATGAAATGGCTAATACAACGACATGGCTACCTTGGATCCAACATCCAGTCAGATTGTTGCGACATGCACCTTTCCAACACGAACCTGCGTTACCTCTCAATTCGGTCGTTAAACCATGGCATTTTCGAGGATGGGCAATCGACTTCATAGGGAAAATATTCCCAGAGTCCTCAAGGAAGCATGTCTATATCGTGGTAGCCACATACTATTTCACCAAATGGGTGGAGGCTAAGGCTCTCAAGAAAATCACTACTCGTGAATTAATAAAGTTTTTGAAAGACAACATATTGAGTAGGTTTGGTATACCAGAAACTATCGTCACGGACCGCGGGCCATCGTTGATATCCTAAGAACTAAAAGAATTTGGTGCCCAATTCTCAATCAAGTTCGTTAAATCCAGCCCTTATTACCCCCAAGAAAATGGCCAGGCAGAGGCCAACAACAAGAGCTTTCTTGCGATTCTAAAAAAGATGTTAGGGGATAATCCTACTGATTGGCACGAGTAGTTAATCTACACACTTTGGTCATACCGGACGTCGAAACGTGGAGCCATTGGAACATTCCCAGCCGAAATTGTATATGGTAGAGATCTTATGTTACCAGTCGAAATTAACATTTGTTCATTAAGGCCACAACATCAATATGGTATGCACACATAGGAGTATATCCATGCCATGTGTTATGAATTAGAAGAGTTGGATAAAAAATGAATGGATGCACTGAACAAGATCATGGCTAACAAGGCCACAGTGGTAAGAGCTTACAATAAAGAGTGATAGGAAAACCTTTCCAAGAAAGGGATTTGGTTTAGAAAACAGTTTTACCGATGAGGACAACTGCGCTCGAAAGGGGGAAATGAAGCCTGACTTGGTAGGGGCTGTTAATTTGATCACAGAAACCAGATTTTCTTGAGTAAGTAATTGGTTTTTCGGGACGTACCATCCAGACGTGGTTTCCAACATCACAAGTCGAGATACCATCTTTGTGTATTGTTCCGATTACTTTGCTTTCGACTCGAGAGAACCTGGGACCACTAACCCCCTTAACAAACTAAAATAGCAACATTGCCAATCAGAGTATCATGTCGAAATAAAATTCACTGGTTTAGGGCAAGGCTGAAAAGAATATTATGTCCTTGAAAAGGGCATAAAAAAGAACAGCGTAGGAGAATTCTTTTCTACCTGCTCCACGATCGTTTTAATCAGAAGAACGGTTTTTGGGCCGAAAATGGAACCAACCCGCACTGTCTAGTAGCAGTTTCTCTACTAGTGGCACACCTACACTCGAGCCGAGAAAGCCCATCTGCTTCCTGGTCTGCCCATTCAAGGATCGACCATGCATCAGGGCCTGCTGCTCTCAGTCCATCCAGGATCTCTGCACCCATCACGAAAAAAGAGATCCCCACTAGTGGTCTACCTCCCTCACTTCCGCAGAACAGGTTGCACGTGGAGGCCCAGCTAGGGTTTCCTTGGGACATTTAGCTTGTAATACGAGAAAAATATTTTGGGTAGGAACAGAGATGATCCTAAAAGTTGGAGACCGTATATACTGGTAAGTCGTGGGGGAAGGTTGGCGAGGTTGAGAGAAATGGATGTGGCTCCTGCAATTCGGTTTGGCTGCCACACGCCTAAATGGGTTCTGCATAATAGTGACTGCAATGACAAGAACTCAGAGCACACAATCTGGTAGTAAGCATGAGGAGGATGGCAACAAGGTTAATAGGTCTATAAATTTGGGGCAATGAGAAGTAGCAAATAAGTCGAGCGTTTTGGTTGGAGCTTGTACATGCAAATCGCTCCAAAGGTGAAGAAGGCAATAGAGGAGCAAGGTGCAATGGTCGAGCTGATGGCGTCATTCAACTTGGTGGGTTGAAATTTCAAAGGCGAAGGCTTGGGTGGCTGGGTAGGTAGTGGGGGAGGTCCAGTATGGGTGGTAGGGTAAGTTGGGGAAGAAGGAAGGTAAATTAACATTAATTTTTATTTTTTTAAAGAATTTTAATGTAAAATTTAATAAAATATAGTAAATTTCTTAATTAGTTTATAAATTTTGTAATATTATTACCCCATAATATGTAGAGATAATAATATGCCTATTTTTTTATGGACGTGAAGGAAACTTTCAATTCATAAGGCATTTTGAAAATTTCTGACTTATTCTGAATGTATTTTAATTAATAAATTAAAAAAAAATTGACAAATATTTAAATGAAATCTAATAAATTAATAAATAAACTAGTTAATTATAAAGATGGATTAATTTATAATTGATATAACGTTATATATAAGAGTCTCATGCAACTCAGTCACGTTTTCTACACATTCCAACGTACATCGTACATATTTTTCATTTTGTTTGAGCAGCTACATGCCTTTTTATTCTTACATATAAGGCTTCCTATTCTTAATTTATAAAGCTCACCTCTTGTTTCTTTCTATTAAAAGCACTAATAAATACCAGCGCTATCACGTCCACCACTGCCACCGTCATACCCACCACCTCCGCCACTATGTCCGCCACTTTCTCCTTGCCCACCTCCGCCTTCTTTACCACCAGATCCACCACTGTGCCCACCACCACTAGATCCTCGACCCCCTCCACCGTATCCACGACTACTATCTCCACCCTGCTTTCCACCTCCTTGTCCACCACCACTGCCTTTCTACCAGATCCACCACTTCTTCCTTGTCCACCTCCACCACCCTGACCGCCAGATCCACCACTATGTCCGCCACTTCCTCCTTGTCCACCGCCACCGCCTTTTCCACCTGATCCACCAGTGCTTCCGCCACTGGATCCTCGACCCCCTCTACCGTATCCACCACCACCACTCCCGCCCTTACCACCACCACTTCCTTGACCTCCTCCACCATGTCTACCACTACCGCCTTGCCCCGCGGATCCACTCCCGCCACCTTTACCACCATGTCCACTGGTACCACCGCCGAATCCTTGACCCCCTCCAGCTTTACCACCGTGTCCCCCACTGCCACCACCTCCACCCTTACCACTATGCCCACCACTACCTCCTTTTCCCCCTGATCCACCGCCACCGCCTTTACTACCACCACTTCCTTGACCCCACCACTACCTCCTTGTCCCCCTGATCCACCACCACCGCCTTTACCACTGTTTCCGCCACTTTGACCACCGCCGCATCCTTGTCCCCCTCCACCTTGACCACTTCCTTGGCTACCATATCCATTAGTGTCCGGATTCACAGCTTCTAGTTCTGTTGCTGCCTCTTCTGCAGAAATAAACATTTCAATTAATGAAGACACCCAACCCGATGAAATACAAAAGAAAATAAAGTCGATAGCAAGGTACCATATGCGTTAATGTCCTGATGACCACCTCTTCCACCCCACCGCCGCCATGATGACCACCAAGATGGTGTTTGTCAACACTGTAGATGTCAGGATTTACAGCTTTTAGTTATTCTGTTGCCTCTTGGCCCTCTTCTTCACAAATAAAAATTTCAATTAATTAAGACATCCAAGAATTGCAAAAGCAATTGAGGTTGATAGGAAAATCCAAGCTAGCTATAGCTTATGATGCTCAATAAGTAATTAATGCAAGAAACAAAAAAAAAAGTTAATAATTTATATATTATATATATTATAGTTCTGTAGAGACCTTTGTTCTCAGCAGCCCGAGACGAAAAGATGAGAAGAGCAAGCAGGCGGATTGGCAGCTTCAAGTTCCACATTTTTTTCTTCAACAACATGATATTGCTCACAACAAATATCATGCAAATCTCTCTCTATATATTCTTAAAATGGAAATATTTTAGGACTCGACTGCCATGCCGGGCCTTGCTGGGGGCTATTTATACTGCAAAGAGGTCCGTCCTAGTGAAAATAAAACGACACGGATCCAAGCTAGCTATAGCGATGGGAAAATCCAAGCTAGCTATAGCGATGGGACACGGATCCATCTCCGGAAGCTCCAGTAGCTTACTTGGCTTCAGAAGGAATCGGCACTTAGCCTAAGTGCATGTGGAGTTCAATTTCATGACTTAAGCTGGACCCAGAAAACAAGTATACAGACGCGTGTGGATATATATAGGTTTGAGCTCAGCACCTAGGGTTTATAGCCGCCATCTGGCTGGCCTCTACACTACCAAAAAAATATATTATTAAGTGCCCTTAATTAGGGGCAGATTAAGCTGCAGAAAATGAATTCGCCTCTTATATATAGGAATATTAGGGCGCATTCATCTCTAACTAGTGGTGGATTCCGAAATTTTGTCAAATTATATACACAATCTGAATAGTCATATTATACTTGAAAATAACACAATAGACTAGAATTTTTTGATATAATGGGGGAAATTTCTTTTATTTATTGAACAAAATACATACTGAATTCGATTAGTAATAGAAACTAGTACAATTAGAATAACGATATTCATACCCACTCCATTATGCAGTGAGAGATTCCAGGTTCAACTCTTATAAAGAACACGGCTCACACTCAATATATATAATTTTTTTTCTCGCTCCATTAATATCTTTAATAAAAAGAAAAATAAGTAGCGCAACTAATCAATTAAAAAAAATTATTTTCAAAACAAAAGTTTTTTGAAAAATTAATCAAACCGGCCAAATCGTTTAGGAAATAATCAAAATAAGAGTACCTTAGAAATAATTTGATCTTTGAGCATACTTAAAATTTGAATATTAGATAGGAATTGAGATTGCGTGGAGTGGTGTAACACCCCAGAAATTTGAGAAATGAAAATTTCTGATATTTTGAATATAAATTGACATTTTTTATCTTGGTTTACGTGGTCAAAAGTTGAATTTTTACCCAGGGATATCTTTTGAACCTTTTGAACATTTCGTAAGGACCGTTACGTAGGTCTTGAAGTCGAAAATCCATAGATAGGCGACATGTCATAATCGGAGCTCGGACATAACCGTTACCGGTCTAGAATACATAGGAGTATTTTGGTAATTTTAGACCAGGGAATTTTGGCCTTTTTGGGCTAATTGATGAGTTAGTAAAGGGAGATAAAGGAGATGGTGACAAGTGTCACTATCCTGTGCTGATTAGTGTAATCAGCTCATATGGTCGTGTAATCTAATCTAATCTTTTGGTTCCTAGATTGAAGAGAGAAACATAGAGAGGGAAAGTGGTGAGTGAGATGAAAAGGAAAGGAAAAGAAAGAAAAAAGGTGGGAAAAAAATAAAACGCAAAAATCCTGATACCCACCTTGCACTCTTGGATTCGAATTATGGGATTTTGAGGTGGAAACACGAAATTGACATTATCCTCCCCTTGATTAGGCCTATGTGACCAAAGCCCAGTTGGGAATTGAAAGAAGGGACCTGAATTGTAGCTAGAGTCGAGGTTGAAGTTTAACCGAAAAGTTGAAGGATGTGACTTTAATTTCAAGGTGAGGAATTCATATTCCAAGATTATAGAATCATTTATGACATTGATTAGACTCGAACGGGTTTTTAAAACGTGGGAATTGGACATAAAAATTGAGATTTTGGATTGAATTGGATTGCTCGGGTTAGGTCTAAGTTGCAAATTCACGGGTCGACCAAACCCAAGGTTAAAGACGAGTACACCACGGCTGTAGCAACAACGCACGTGAGGACCACTCGCCGACACTCCGCCAGGGGCGCGTGTGGCACTATCTCGACGTCTAATCAACATCTTTTTTTTATGTAATCAATACTACAGACATTTTGGCACAGGTTTCGAGTCGATTGAACATCGTCTCAAGGTAGTTATACGTGCCGACAGTGTTATGTTTTCATTTCAAGATGTATTTTATGATAGGACCCGACCTTAAAAACACTCGAAAGTCACACTCGGCCCTGCTCCCGTTTGACAAGTAATCCAAACTACAGAAACTGCCCCTAAGACTCGTCAGATAGGATACTTGTACTTTCGACGTCTTATTCCTCTGCCTCTCGAGCAGCCTCGATTTCCACGCAACACCTCTAGAGGGTTACAAAAAACAGGAAAATGTGTGAGTGGACAAAATTGAATATGTGAAAATCATAGCATGAAAAAATCCAACATTTACCTTCCGATTTTTAAAACCATGCGTGCATATGAAATCCCTCAAATATCGGTTAAAAAAACACACAGTTTATGGCCTCGATATACGTGAAAAGAATCCACAAGTCAACATATCATCAAATCATCAAAAGAATCAGAACACTAGTATAATCATCACACAAATCACCAAAACCATAAACACAAAGACAACACGGCAATCACACACAACCAATCCATATCCAACCCATCCAAGATGCACAACAACAGTTATCACATCAACTCCAGAATTGATAGTGTAACGACTCGTCCTGAATTTACGAGACTAATTAAAGATTATTCGGGATTAATCAAGTATTATTGGATGATCGGGGTAAAATGATGGTTTTGCCCCTGGACGAGGGTAAAAAGTTGACTATTGGCCCACGAGGTCAATGACATGTGGATCGAGGTCTATTCTGTAGACAGCCGGCACGTCGAAATCAGACATCGTACAAGTAAGTTAGGAATCTGGAACAACTTGGGATACGATTACACGATTTACGAGGCAGGTTGAATTTTGTTTCTAGTGGGCCAAAATATCCTGGCCTGAACTAATGGATGAGTGACAAGTGTTCCATTGATGACCATCACACAATCATGCATATCCCTTCCCTTTTTGGTTTCGAAAACCTGAACCCCTCACGCAACCCATTTATTCATTTACTTCAGCCCTTGCTACTGCTACTTCAAAGAGAAACTGAGATTGAGAGTGAGTTTGAGAGGTTGACTGAACGGTGTGGACGGCGGAGCCACGATAGTGGCTGGCTAGCTAGGAACCCAGGTAAACCCGAAAGCCCATTTAAGTTGTTTTTCTTGGTTACGATTTTTTGAACGTTTGGAGATTGTTCTAAAGCTCTTGATGTGTTTAATAGTTCGTACGAGCTATTAGGAACAAAAACAAGAGGCTGAGGACCCCTAGACGGCCTTGGGCTGTGGTTTGTAGGGCGACTGTGGGAGTTCAATCGTGACAAGAGAGGTTTTGACTTCTTTATGTATTTTGAGTCTAGGGGTAGATTCCTGGGTTGAGGACGAGTTTAACGGTGAAGAAACGATCGATTTTAGCTGAGTTTTGAGGCAGAACGAGTCGGGTGGAGTCACTGGTCCGAATGACCTGTTACAGTGAACTCGGTTGACCCAACTAGTGGTAGGGGATGATGATGTGGAAGTCCACATCCCCACCTGTCAGGCCACATGGCTAATTGGGTAGTGACACATGGCATAGGTGTCAGGTCTAGTAAACGTCAACATCGCAGTCCACGTCAGCATTGACCACTCATGTGGACTAGTGAGGTAGTGCTACGTGGCGAGTTGTGAGAGTGTATTAGATGACGTGGCAGCTGACATGGTAGGTCAACTCCAGCATTATCAGACCACGTGGACCAACAAGATGGTGCCAGGTGGCAGGGTGTTAGATAGTTGTCAAGTTGTCAGAGCTGATGTGTCAATGGCACGTGGCAGTTATGACGTTAGCAGGTGACGTCATCACGTGACATGGTAGTGTAAGGGGATGACACATGGCACCAGTCATTGAGTGCCACGTGGTAGGTTATCAAACCTGTCAGGCTAACATCAGTAGTGAAGTCAGCTAGGGCTGACGTCAGGAGATGAGGTTAGCAGATAACGTCAGCAATTGACGTTAGCGTTGACTGGCGTTGACCACATTGTCTCGTGTGAACTTTAGATGGCTCATGAGGGCGCATGGGCACGAATTTTGGGGACAATCCGATCTTGTTCAAAAAATTTCGACGATCTGAATCCAATGGTGGTGGTTTCAGGTTGTTCAGAGGTCATCTAGTTGGTGTTTTCGAGGTTTTTAGCCTTGGGAAGCATGTTCGGTACACGTTTACTATTTCAGGATAGTTAGAGGTTTTTGAGGTGGACTTGTATAGGTTGATAGTAACCTTTGAGTATGATTTGGACAAGTCCAAAAGTCGTGGTGATTGTGGATTAGCCCCGGAGTGGCTTACGACGCGGATTGTGAGCACGCAGCATAGACGGTCTGTGATTGGACTTTGTTTTATGAAATCATGCATGCATAACTATTTTATATGTTTCATGAACATGATTTTATATGCATAGATTGCATATGATTTAAATATGATTTATTTGGCATTTTAGTAGAAAATGCGATGTTGCATGTAGTTCGAGATTTCTATTTTATATGATACTTGGGCTTAGGCCGAGTGTTCTACATGCATGTGTTTATGTGATTTTGATGGTTTCACAGAGCGACGTGAAACCAAAGATTTGACTAAATTTTTTGAATGATTTCACGAATATGTGTGAAATTGATATTCGGGCTTGAGTCCCAGTTGGATGTTGACTTTGACTTGGTTTACAGTCAAAGGGGTTTTTGAATAATGAAATGGTTTTCGGATTTGGAAATGTGTTCGGACTTGTGTCCCATTTGATTTATGATTTGACTTAGAGTATAGTCAAACACGAGGAAATGATATATCGAGCTATGACCCTGTTTTAGATTTTTGAAAGATATTTCGGTCATGTGACCTATTTGTGGATTTGATAGGATTTGAGGCCATCCTAGATTTATGAAGTGTTTATAGACACTGTTTTTCTGATGATTTTTTGGAAACTGATTTGATGAAATTACATCTGGGCGTAGACCCTATTGGGATGTTTTGAGATGATGTGAAATGTTTTCCACACGACAATCCTCTATGATGTGATGATAGCTTCCAGACGTCGAACATCTAGTGGGATGTGTGATCTTGGAGAAGCCACAGGGACACTGCATGCATGAGTGTCAGAGATGGACATTTTGAAGACGTCAACCATCATGTGTGATGTGGTATCTTGTAGATGTCATCGCTCAAATGTCGACCATCTTGTATGATGTATGATCCTGAGTTAGAGCACCTAGACGTCGAGCCACGGGCTCCGAGCCTGGTGTATATTCGGATGTGTAATCCTGAGTTGCACGCATAGCGCTGATATAATGACTAATGGGATATTGGATATTGGATAAAGAGGATTGGTGATTATGTTTCCTTGAGACTTCATACGTGAGTTAAAAGTTGATGGGATCCTCGAATAGTAGTTACTAGTTGATTGGATACCGGTTAGCCTAGTATGACGACTTTGAACGGATTGTGACGACCCTAGTTTGAAATTGGTTGAAAAAATTACCAGGAGATTTGTACTTGTGGATCGAATCCCGATGTGGACCGATTAGTGGATATCACACTTTGAACGGATTGTACGGACATTGATTTATGCTTTTGAGGACATGGTTCTGTTAGTCATGAGCATTTGGTACAGACAACGAAGTTTTGTTGGATAGGTCTGCACGAGGTTTGTGGCAAACATTGTTATCCATGTGGTCGATAAGACTATTAAGAGTTGGGCGATGTACAAGGAATGTTTCTATGGCTATCCCTCGTAATTCTGGAGGTGGAGTTTATCGCGAGAGGCGGAGTTCCCCCGACGTGTGCAGTAGATTTGACGGTTGCTCGGTGTGAGCAGAGATTTTTGGTTTTGGTTCGGTTTTCACTGTGTACAGCGGCGAATTAGACGATGGAGGATTCGTCGGTTTGCATCGAGACTTTGGAGTAAGATTTGAGCGATGGTGCTAGTTTGATGATTTACAACACTCCAAACTCTGAAGGATGTGGCATCTCAAGTGGAGATGAGCCGGTTGGAATCCCAACAACGGATGAGTGGTTCTGATAAACACGAATGGTGTCATAAGGATTTGTACACTTAAAGAGCTTGTTGAGAGGTGCTTCTAGCACTGATTTGTCGTATGGCCGACTTGTGAGTCGCAATGAGCATTGAGCGGGACAGAGAGGATCCAAAGTTGCTCAGGAAGAGTAATTCAGTTAGATTACTAGAGGCGGGGCATACCTAGTGTGGTGACGGGTACCATAGCTATCTTTGGACAAATTGTACGAGTGCTGAGTTCAGGAGCTGAATCCATAGATTGGGACATGCGAGCTAGTACGAGTGTTGGTCTTTTGGGGAGACCAGAAGAGATCATTAAGGAAGAGTATTCAGCTTTTTATGAGATTTTTACCAATGACTAGCCAAAGGATACTCATTTCGGGAGTTACAGCTTGGAGGCCCGGAAAGTACTAAAGAATGACTGTTCAGGATATGGGAAACACATTGTGAAGTCCCCAGATGGCCCAATTAGCTTGAGAATGATGTCGGTTGTGTCGACATTCCTAGCAGTATCCCTTGTAGGATTTACCGATATTACTACCTCAGAGGGAGGTTGGGTTACGATAGACTTGAGGGTGTAGTACAGACACCTCGTTGGAATTGGTTTCGACTTGAGTCGAAGTCAAGAATTTGGTTGAGAGACATGCTTTAGCTGCAAGTATTGTATGCTCGGATATGTGATTCTCGAATTGTCTTCGGAAGTGAAATTTCCCAAGTTGGCTTACGAATAGTACTATGGTGGTAGTTGGCCAACGTGAGTTAGCAACGGAGTATCAACAATGGTATTGTTATGGTACACCAAGGTTTCATACGTGTTGATATGGGAATAAATTTTGAGAAACGTGGACTAGTGTTGATTTCCTAGTTATGATATCATCATTGAGAGATGAGGGTGGATGCTCGGACGACCAACATAGCGTTGGATTGACTTCAATTAACCACGGTAACTGAGATTGGATTTACTCAGATTGGATGAGTGTTATCGATTTTCATATGGAGGTTTTTCTCTGGAATTGTAGCCTGCTGACAGGATTGACTCAGAGGGGGGTCATTCTGGTGTGAGATGATAACTGAGTAAGCAAGATATTGATTACTGCTCTAGCTTGACTCTTCTGGACATTAGCGGGAGTTTACCGTTGGGACGCATGTACGGAAGTGTTGAACTTAGTATCTCATAGGGAGATGTGCGGGATTCTTATGGATCACCTGAGCCTTATGTGTTGATACTCCCTCAGAATGGAACTCGAGGAAGAGGGGACAGCTAGAGTTGATTGATATATGTTGAGGATACAATGAGTAGCATTCGGGAAGAGATGAATCTAGAAGCTGATGCCTCGAGCAGGATGTGTGTAGGCTCGTTATCTCTGATTTTTGGTTGGAGGTATTGTGCTGGTAATGGACAACGAGGGAATGTTATTGGATCGTATTCCAGTGAGAACATAGGCTGGATTAGAGGTTGACCGCACAACTTAAGAATCCGACCCTTTGCATTAACGGGATGGGGTCGAGGTTTGGATTGGTACGTCTTGGTAGACATGAATTCCTTGGTCTTGGTTGGTCTCTGGAGTTGGTCAGGTGATCGGAAGGACTCATAGAGGATGTTGAGTATAGTGTACGGTCTGTCCAAAGCAGATATCAGACATACATGTTTCCGTTATAGATGATGATTGGTGATAAGACTTGACTTAAGCATCATTTTATAATCTTTATGCTTAATCTTTTAATGTTTAAATACCAAAAAATTGTAGAAAATAATCTATTTTTTGAGAAATGTGCAAAATTAGATAGAATTCGGAATTACAAGAATTTAGGCGAAAAAATCACCTCAATGGGAGTTGTAACGATGAAGTTATGATCGAATAAAATGAGGTCACCAAAACCCACTCAGGATTTCGTTAAGAGGCTATCGAACTCATGTAATCAGCCCAAAAAACCCTTTGGCGCGTGCCTCCCGACTTCCTGTAGATGGTGCCGACGCGTGTGTACCGAAGGTTTCATTTTCTTCTCGGTGCGCGCTTCCTGAATTTCCTAATCTTCTTTCGGCAGAAGCCTACCGAACGCCTCGTTCCAGCCTCCTTGCTCTAGTGACCAGCCGTTGACTGCCAAATTTCTCTCCCTTTTCCGCGCGCGTGCCTGCCGATTCTCCTGCAAGCTTCAGCCGCGTTCCACCGAACCGTCTCCTGTTACTATTCCTGCAACATTTCTCCATTTTTCATGAGGAAAACTTCTCCAAATCAAGATTGGATTTGTTTTACTTTTTTGTAAGGAATCCTTTTTGTTAATTGGGTTTTATATTGCCTTTTTAATTAGTATTTTTATAATCTTATTCTTTTAGGACTTCATTATTAATTAGTTTAGTCCTTTTCCTTTTAGAATTTAAATTGTAAATTCCTATTTATTTGAGAATTAATTTCCTCCTACAATAGAGACGCTTAGGTTATTTGTAAAAGGTCGTCCATTTTTGTACCAAAGCTCTACTTGACCAAATTTTCCTTTTCAATATTTTCAAGATTTTAAGTGTAAGAATAATTACACCACACTTCGTTTTCTACACCTTTATCCGTGACTAAGTTGAGGACCCTTTGCTTTTCTCACCAAATAGTGTCCAATCACTTCGTATTCATAGGGAGCCCCGAAGAGAAAAAGTGTAACACAACCTCTTTACCTTGTAGTTATTGTTTATGCTTGAATATTGACTATATGAATTGATTTCTAACAATATTCTTGGTTTTATGATTTTTATTTTTCAATATTCTATATGTTCTATGATTCTAGTTTTTGTTATGTTTGTGCGTTCGCGCTTAATGCTTGACTAGATATAGGGAGCCCCAAGTCTAGGCCACTGAAAGTGTCGGGAGCCCCGAGCATGTACTTAAGAGAAAAGTAACTCGTAAGATTAAAATTATAGGACTACTTAGGTTGAAGTTAATACAATCATGAATGAGTTAGGTTTAAAGATAAGCTGACCATGTAAATAATAAATTAGGTTAGATTAGATTAGATTAGGTCAGTTAACCACGTAGGAAAATAGAAACAATCAACTACCCCCTAATTAATCAATAAAATGATAACCATGCTTAGGTACCCTCAATCCGTGGTTAATAACGATCCCTACTTATAAATGCTACGATCTCCAAAAAAGGGTTTTAATTTACATATGTTTTTATTAAGTGTTGAATTTGACTTTGTGTTTACTTTAATACTTAGCTTTAGCGTATTAATTTTTAGCGCTGTTGCCGGGGATTGAAATAATCTCTTATATGATTTTGTTTATGTATATATGTTCATAATGTATATTATATTCCCCTAGACACAAACATAAAAGTGAACCCAACACTGAGATGGCCAACAACGAATGTAAGTCTCTTCGTCTACGTACTTGCTCAACTGTGTGGAGCATAGGACCATCCTGCATTATTTTTCCTCTATCCAAGGAAAACAAAACAGACATTGAGCTTAAAAGTGGTTTCCTTCATCTACTCCCAACCTATTATGGGTTACCCAATGAGGATCGGAATAAACACCTTAGAACTTTCCAATTTGTGTGCAATAGCATGAAACCAAGTGATGCTGATGATGAGCTTCTGCAACTTAAGGCTTTTCCTTTCTTTTTGGCGGATAGCGCCCAATCTTGGCTCATGGCCTTACCCTCCAATCATATCACTACTTGCCAAAAACTTGCAGACTTTTTTTTAGCTAAGTACTTCCTCGCTTCTAAGATCACTTCGAAGAGCCGAGAGATCACACCCATTACCAAAGCACAGAATGAAACCTTTGGTTCATACTATGATCGTTTCAAGGTCCTTTGTGCCACTTGTCCTTCACATGGTTTCTCGAAAACTAACCTAATGAATTACTTCTATGATGGTCTCAAATCCATGGACAGAGACATTCTTGATGCAACTTCACATGGAGCATTTATGGATTTAGATGAGCCCGAAGCAAGACAGTTGTGACACGACCTACCCCCAATCCCCCGAGATTAAGGGATAAGCCATGCTCCCGTCTAACTTACGTGCGACATGAAGGCTAAACCGACGTCCAACCTCCATGTAACACGTAAGCCGGATAAGGGATTCCCAAGCGAACCGTACAAACTTCCGGACTTCCCAGAATGAGCAGAACCTACTGTGGATTGCGTGTGTGATGTTTCTGTCTCTCTAACAACAGCCAGCACCGTATCAACCCTGAAGGGTATCGAAAATATAAAAAGACTGTGAGTGGACAAAAAATAAATAATACATTCAGAAAACATTTATAAGAAAAGATAATTATACCCTCCACGCAAAAACCAATGCACGCATATGAAAACCTTTTCATAAAACCATTCCATATTCAAGATAAGAAAACCATCAATGAAAACCGGAATCATTTCTTTTTCTCAAATTCGTAAGTCAAATTCAGGGTCTCAGCCCAAAAATCATAATTCCTCATCAAAGTACGGGAACTCAGCCCAAAACTCATTAAATCCAAATCATCCGGGCCACAACCCAAAATATCTGAAACCAGTGAAAAACCACAGTAAAACATCAATCAATCAAGTTGCTGGATCTCAAGCACGCCGAGTCTTTAAATTCAAAACACAAGCACATAATCAGGCCTTCCTGGGATATCAACGAGTCTTTAAACTCAAAACACAATCAACAGGCCTCAGGGGATATCACAATAACCGAGTCTTTAAACTCAAAACATATCAATCCAGAGCCCTCTACCGTCATCAATCAACCGAGTCTTTAAACTCAAAACCAGATCATCCATATCTGGGTCTTTAAACCCAAAACCAAGTATCAACCGGTCATTAAACCCAAAATAAAGTGAAACTCATAGAAAATCCAGAAATCCATTTCCCAACCCGAATTTGAAATCATCATTCCGTAAGCTAGCATCCGAAATCATCATTTCGAACCCAAATCCAGAAATCCACTTTCAAGCTCCAAAACCGAATCAGGAATCATATTTCCGAAATCCGATTCCAAAACCGGATATCACATTTATCGAAATCACTTTTATGAATAGGGCTTCAAGACCAAAATCACTTTTCCAAAATATAATATAAATCATTAAAATCAATTCGTATTTCAAATCCCAAAATCATAGTATCAAACCCATGGTCAAATCACAGTATAAATCGTAAGCTCGTAAAACGTGCAAATACGTAATTTTCTTGAAATACATGCAAAACCGTAAATCATCAAGATCATAATCATAAACATAGAAATCACATATAGAAAACATATAAAAACATTTATGCATGCATCATAAGTTAGAAAGCAAAGTCTACTCACAGACCGTTAACGTCGCCGCCTCGATATACGCGCAATTACATTTTTCTGGCTAATCCATTATCACTGGCTATCCCGAACTTGTCCAAATCCCATAAGAAGGTCACTAACTACGTTCAAATCACAAACCTTTATACTAAAGCCCCGTAATTTTCCTGAATTTTCAACTATTTTTAAACGAGCCCTAAAATCTTCGGAGATCCCGAAACATATTGAAACGATGTTCCATCGACTCGAAACCAATTGAAAAATGTTCGTTAGATCGAATACTTTAAAATTCGTGTAGAAACCTTCCACAAACAAAGTGCCACGCGCCCATACGCGCTGCCCAAAGTATCTATGCGTAGGCCTCACGCGCCGGCACTGTTCATCTTCAACCTGTGTTAAACCAGGTCCAGACTGGTCCGGTTCAGACCAGTCCAACTTGAACCGGCGTCGGCGGCTTTTCCTTCGTTTTCAGTTCATTTTCAATCCCGTTTATCCGATTAGCTTCGTCTCAGTGTTTCTAGTCGATCTCTAATATCCAAACATGAAAAACAAGTCGAGATATTACCTCCCAAACTAAGGATCGAATCAAGTTTTTCCTCTTCTGTGTTCTTGCTTCTCCGGCCACCGTTGACCATGGTTTCAAGTCCTATGAACTCACCTGAACTTCCAGATCATCACTCAATTAATCAAATCGATCGACAACCATTAATTAATGAATTGCCATTTTCGAATTCAGATAGGACGTCACTAGTTTCTTACCGTACTACCGCCGTCGTGCACCACCGTGGCTGCCACCTAGTTTGTCTCAACCTTTTTTCCACCTCTTATTCACACAGCATGGCCCAAAGATGGCATTGGAGGGAAATTGTACAGTTTGGGTTTCACGGCCTCTGTTTTTCACGGTTTCCAGGTCGCCGTTCACGGCAGGCCGTCGTGACAGCACCACCACAATCCTCCTTCCATCTTCCCACTTTTTCCTTCACACTTCAAGGCAAAGAATCTTGTTGGAGAGTAATGGGATTGATGGTTTCTCATGGGTCCTCTGTATTTTGTTTAACAAAATTGTGCATCCATTTGAAAGCCTGAGAAAATAAGTGTGGTGGTGAGGAAGAGGCTTCCACAACCTTCCAGCAAGGGACAAGTGTACCAATTCCATTGGGCACAATTCCGAAGACACAAGGTGGCACAATCTCACTGGGCACAGATCCCTAGGCGGCAAAAGACCAAAATGCCCTTTTATGGAAAATTACCATTTTGCCCCTAACATGTTTTGACCAATAACTAAACCGTCCGAAGTCCAATGACAATGTACCGCCCGTCGTTGTACTTAGGGGATCGAAACCAACCGAACGATCCTCGAAATGCATGACAAATCCATGTCGTATGAAAAGTCAACCGTTTGCCCCATTTCAACAAAATTACCAAAATACCCCCGAACTTCCGAACATCATAACTTTGTCCTCGAATGTCGGAATCGGACGTGCCACCTGTCTATGAGCTTGTGACAACACAAACTATGTCGCAATAACCAGTCAAAGTGCATTTAACCGCCCGAACTAAAACTCAACATTTCGCCCATTCTAGGGGCAAAATCATCATTTCGCACCGTCCGTCTGAAATCACCCAACTAATCACCGATTGACTTCACTAATCCGTTATTAAGCACTAATCTTATCCCGGTTTTCTTGACGGGTCGTTACAATCTCCCCCCCTCCCCATAAGACAATTTCGTCCCCGAAATTCCGAATAATGTACGTCTGTAACAAACTAAGACAATTCAATTGGTCTCACACCTGGGTCTCCTACCCGGTAACCATCACCTGCCAATCCAGCCTTATCCTGACATTTCCAAACTGTTACCAGCAGTATTACCACACCTATGACCACATCTCGGCCAATCAAACAATCTCAACCAACTTTCTGTCCCTCTAGCGAATCATCCCATTCTCACCGGGGTCAACACATTTCCAACTCATACCCAAGGTACCTCGAACATTACACCAGCTGACACTCACGGCTCAACTAACACTAGGTTGTGACGCACTACTATCAGTCACATCATCCTCGACTCAGTCTCGAGTCATACGTACCTCATACGAACGTCTTAGTAAAACGTGCGAGTCTGCCATCAACGGGCAAGAAACTTACCTCGCAAACCAATTCGCAAGACATCATCTATCGACCTCCGTACTCCGATTCGTCAATGTCCATTCAACAGTCCGTACTACTTTCGTCAGCGATTCGCGCCGACCTCACAGGAGTCACAACGTACTCGGTTACACCACTAACTCAACTAATCATCTCACCGGTGGTTCAACCAACCATCAATGCTGTCAACCTGTGGGGACACCATCCACATCCCACACTACCTCTCTATAACTGGACCCGATCACATACCTGTCAAATCGTGACCACACATCTCCGCATCAAGGTCCCACCAGCCACTCATGGCTCTGAGCATCCAGCTCACATCAACACTGACTCCTATCATAACCAATCAGATCACTCAGGATCACCCTAATGCAGTCCTCATCTCAACCAGTCAATCTCATCGAAACTATTCCGATTCACCAAGACAACCAACAACATAAATCGGCACCAAGCCGATCACCAACACCTCTACGAGAACATCACGATACACGTTCAATTGCATCGTAACATATCTCAAGTACATGCGCTAATCACAACCAACCAGAATCATGGTGCATACCACCAAACACACGCAATGACAACCCCGTAATTTTTTTTTAATCAAACACAAATATTTTAGAATACCTCGATCACAGTGATCGTAGAGGACATCCTCAAGAACTTCCAACGACATCATCGTGCATCTCCCAAACATCACAGTGAATCTCCGGGGCACACAAAACATCCTCGTATCCACACGAATTACCCTGACTACAAGCCAACACGTTTCACTTTTGAAGTCCATCGGTCCAATCCAACACTAGGCCAACACTTCAGGCCCAAGTCTATTTCGAGTCTCCCGGCCTCCTGGGTCTCCCAACCAATATGAAATCCAATCGCATCTCAACTACGAATATAGAGCCGACCCAGTACCAGTTCCAAGTCCAATATTCATACGTATGCGAGATGAACCACACGTGTCCTGCACAACTCAAAGATGGTTAAGATATCCAACCACTTTCACTCCTGCAAGACAGAGCCATCTCCTCAGCTGTACGTCCAACATATCCAACCTCTGTCTTGCCTACGATCCTCCTGATCCACAAATGATGGTACCTTCTGATCCACAAATGATCAGACCACTGCATCTGATCAAATCGATAAAGAGGACCACACGTTTCGAGACACGTCTGGATTGTGGGTTCTCTTCAATAACCTCATATTGATCAGTTATAGTCACTCCTTATCATTCCTCCTTATTCTCTTTCTTCTGTCATCCAACAACGAAACTCACAATGGTCCACAACCATGACTTCACAAGTCATCCTACCTTAATCCAACTTAACACAATCCCATGACACTCGCCACACAGGCCAAACACGGCGTCACCAAGTACTCTCTCTACTCCTGAACACATCCACACGTGTCCACGACTAAGGGGGGTCATAACTCCTGATGTTCCTCCAATAGGTCTCCCAAATTGACTCTAGAGTATCCATGTCTCAACCACCACACTAACTTGGAATCCACACAACACCTCACCTACAACATCTCCTGTTTTCGAGATTCCAACCATGGGACTTTATCTCCAACAATTATACCACCACTGGGCTAACCGTCCAAACATCAACTCCTCTACTACACTTAGGAAATCCAAAACTCCTACGGATCACAACCGCGTGTCCGTAACCAAGCCAACTCACCAACCAACTCGTATGTCGGTTATCACCGTTTATGCACATCTAAAAGGATGTCAATCATCACTCCTTCTGATGATCGCGTCTCAACCTTTCTGAGGTTCAACTCCGAGCATCCCTAACGTCTGAGTTACCAACTCTTGGGATCCTCAATCAGCACTCAAGACCCTCGGACTCCTCAGTCATTATCCTCAATTTCGTCAATCACCAAGTACCAGCCTCAGCATCTCCAAATGCCCACACTCTCCAACACAACCAACATCCGCTGACTCAAGTCCAACACACTCAACATTTCCAACACACTCAACATTTCCAACACATCAGGATGAGTCCAAGAAAACCCACCCTCACGGATGGTCAACCCGACCACACCCACCTACCCCAATCCAACACGAAGCATAGGTCCACCGTGTTTCCGTTGCGCTACTCTGATCAACTATCGGCATCCTGACCGTTCATACTGAAACATGACCTACCAATGGTCATCACATATCCCAACTCGGTTAGTGGTCATAACCTCAATGCATGATGCGTCCATCCTACCATTCACAAGCCTCTAGCTCATATCAGTATTGACTCCTCAATCTTCACTTGGGTCGGGGGAACTGACACCCATCGAAATCCATAACTCTGAGAAACTTAATTCTCAACCAACGCCGTAATCGCACTGGACTCGTCCAGAGTCATCCACCCAACCATCGAATACCTCGGCTGCGCCTAGCAGCACCATCTCCAATCTAGCCGTAAATCGGCCCAAGCCACAACAACTGGCTAACCACAACCCTAACTCACGTTTTCCAACTAAGCACTTATTCTGGGGGTTTTTCACCACGGTACTCACAGTGACAAGCTAGCCCTCACAGCAGGGTTCCTCAAATCATCACTAGGGTTATCAAAAACCCACGACATCCACTAGCTCACAACAACCTCACTCTTCGGGTTGTCACACCCGGCTAAGAACATCCTTAACGTAATATCTACACACAAACGTCAACTAGTAACCATCACTAGGGTGAATCCATCAATGCTAGACATCCGGATACTCGTAGCCGAGCGAATCCAAGTCAACCCATCTAACCAAATGGTCACAACTCAGACTAGCGTCATCCGAAAGCCATCTAGCCCAACAGGCCACCGTCAACCGGCCTCCTCGGCCCACGTGTACCTCCTAGCTCAACAGGCTGTCATCGGCTTCACATGCCGACCAGTCGACCAACAATCGTATCTCACCATCCGGGTGAGGTACCTTAACACACAGCTGACTATCGAGCATGGCTTGCGCCAAACACCAACCACTTCAGCCTTAAGCGGACAAGTATCACACCCCAACGCGTATCGGGCAACACATCACCTAGTCGCTCGTACTCACACCACTAACTAAGCCACTAACTATCGTACTACCACTCTCTTTCACTTGTGTGTCCAGGTTGATGACGGGTTGTTCCGCGTCAAGATATCACATCCACAGTAGCATCATAACACCCAAGTCGCCGAACCAACTACTCTGGGAGCTAAAACCTCGTGCAAAGTGTACAAATCCAGCTCTGATACCAATTTGACACGACCTACCCCCAATCCTCTTGGATTAAGGGATAAGCTATGCTCCCGTCTAACTTACGTGCGACATGAAGGCTAAACCGACGTCCAACCTCCATGTAACACGTAAGCTGGACAAGGGATTCCTAAGCAAACCGTCAAAACTTCCGAACTTCCCAGAATGAGAAGAACCTACTGTGGATCGCGTGTGTGATGTCTCCGTCTCTCTAACAACAGCCCGCACCGCATCAACCCTGGAGGGTATCAAAAACATAAAATGATTGTGAGTGGATAAAAAATAAACAATACGTTCAGAAAACATTTATAAGAAGAGACAATTATACCCTCCACGTAAAAACCAATGCATGCATATGAAAATCTTTTCATAAAACCATTACACATTCAAGATAAGAAAACCATCAATGAAAACCTGAATCATTTCGTTTCTAAAATCCGTAACTCAAATCCAGGGCCTCAGCCCAAACATCATAACTCCTCATCAAAGTACGGGAACTTAGCCCAAAACTCATTAAATCCAAATCATCCGGGCCACAGCCCAGAAAATCTGAAAACCAGTGAAAAAAAAAAGTAAAACATCAATCAATCAAGTAGCTGGATCTCAAGAAAGCCGAGTCTTTAAACTCAAAACACATGCGCATAATCAGGCCTTCCCGGGATATCAACGAGTCTTTAAACTCAAAACATAATCAACAGGTCTTAGGGGAAGAGGCTTCCACAGCCTTCCAGCAATGGACAAGTGTCCCAATTCCATTGGGCATAATTCCCAAGACACTAGGTGGCACAATCTCACTGGGCACAGATCCCTAGGCGGCAAAAAACCAAAATGCTCTTTTATGGTAAATTACAATTTTGCCCCTAACATGTTTTGACTAATAACTAAACCGTCCGAAGTCCAATGACAACGTGCCCCCCATCGTTGTACTCAGTGGATCGAAACCTACCTAACGATCCTCAAAATGCTTGACAAATCCATGTTGTATGAAAAGTCAACCGTTTGCCCTATTTCAACCAAATTACCAAAACACCCTTGAACTTTCGAACATCATAACTTCGTCCTCGAATGTCGGAATCAGACGTGCCACCTGTTTATGTACTTGTAACGTGTCGAACTACGTCTCAGTCATCGGTCAAAGTCCATTTGGCAGCTCGAACCAAACATCAACGTTTCACCGATTCTAGTGGTAAAATCGTCATTTCGCAGCGTCCGTCCAAAATCACCCAACTAATCACCAATTAACTTCACTAATCCGTCATTAAGCACTAATCTAATCCCGATTTTTGGGATGGGTTGTTATAGTTACTCGAGAGTAAAGCCACAAATCATGCCCACTAAGGCATGTCTCACAAGAAAGGGGTAAGTGCACTTAATTCTAAGGGTGCCTCAAACGAGAGGATTGAAAAGCTCCAATCTATGCTTGAACAAGTTTTGGAATTAGAAGTCAAAAGGGCTATGCAACCTATGGGACCTATATGTGGAGTTTTCCAATTGGACGGACACCCTACTGACCATTGTCCTCAAATCATGAATCCCAATGAGGGAATGGAATAAGCCAATACCTTAGGCAGATATCAAGGGAACCAATGATTCAATAACTTTAACAACTATGGACAAGGCAACCGGGGTCATCCAGGATTCAAGTGAAGCAACAGTGAAGGATGTTTGAACCCTCCAGCTCAACACCAACAAGGGTACTCAGGACAACAATTCAAGCCAAGACCGTTGATGCCTCATCAACCTATAGGTATTCAACAAGCTCCTCCGATTCATCAATTCTCTAACCTGGATTATGATAATATTTTTGCACAATTATCCACTTCAACTCAAGTCCTTCTGGACAGCCAAAAGCAAACAAAGGAGATTTTGAACACTCATGGTCGTGACATTTCTGAAACGAAGAAGCAAAATTGTCAAATTGTCGATTTCATGGGACATGTCAAAGATACGGGGAAGTTTCCTTCACAAATCTTCTCCAACCCAAAGAACAATGCTTCTGAGCATGCTAGTTATGTTACAACTCAAGGTGGGAAGGTTTTGCATAACCCTATTCCCAAGGAAGACCCGAAATCAAGTTCTACGGATGCTAGGAAGGAAAATGACGAATTTGTTCAGAATGAGTATGATAAGATCATATTCCGAACAAGGAAGTGACACCAACGCCAATACCATCTAGCCACAACAAAGGTAAAAATCATGTCTCTTCCAATTCTATTCCTACTAACACCTTGTTGTCTCGTGCACCCTTTCCAAGTAGATTAGTAAAAACTAAGAAGGGCGAGAAGTATGATGAGATCCTTGAAAAATTCCGGAAGGTACAAGTGAACTTACCATTGATTGAATGCATCAAACATGTCAGGACCTGACCCTCCTCGGTCAGGACTCGACTCATCTAGCACGATATTGTCCGCTTTGGTCCTGCTCACCCTTACGGTTTTGTATTCGGGAGCTCCCGGTGTAACTTCGTAGGAGGTCACCCGTCATGGAATTGCACCAGCCTCAACTTGCTTAACTTTGGAGTTCCCCAGGAATCCAAAGCCAATGAACTCCCAGAAGGCCTCGCTTAGATCAGAGTTGCGCAGCGGCCCACTCTATCTAACACGATATTGTCCCCTCTAGGTAGGGCGCACCATCACACCCGCAAGGTTTTGAGTCCAAGACCTCATGCTTGGCAGGGCACATCTTTACCAATGCGGTCAAGGGAGGCCTCGTGCTAGGTAGGTTTGTGTACGCCCTGCCAGAGGGGACAATATCGTGTTAGATAGAGTGGGTCGCTGCGCAACTCTGATCTAAGCGATGCCTTCTGGGAGTTCACTGGGTTTGGATTCCTGGGGAACTCCAAAGTTAAGCGAGTTAAGGCTGGTGCAATTCCATGATGGGTGACCTCCTAGGAAGTTGCACCGTGAGCTCCCGAAAACTAAACTGTGAGGGTGAAGAGGCCCATAGCGGACAATATCATGCTAGATGAGTCGAGTCCTGACCGAGGAGGATCATGTCCTTACAAAATGGTATTAGAGCGAGGTTGTCGCTATTCGAGCAAACCGTGTATCTCTTATGGCGCGTGTATCGAGGCGGTAGCTCTGACAGTCTGTGAGTGGATCTTGTTTTCTAAATTGATGCATGCATAAATGTTTTATATGTATTTATGAACATGTTTTGTGATGCCATGAGTGCATTTGTTTGTGGTGTATTTGGTTTTCCGTATTTGCATGTATTTCTAGGTTTTTGGTTTTATTCGGTGCTTACGAAAAGGTTTTAGATTTAGAAACATGATTTCGGGTCGGGGAACCACTTGTGGATTTGTGATGGTTTTATGGAAAACCCGGGCATAGCCCTTTGAATGATTTTAAATGGTTTTCCATATACCATCCTTACGAACGGATGCCCTCCAGACGTCTCGTAGTATCCTGGAGTGGCGGGTTGTCTCCTCCAGATGTCTTGTAGTATCCTGGAGTAGTCATAGGGCATTGTATGTGAGGGGTCATTGCAAGGAGCGACCGGTCCTTATAGCGACTCAGGAGCATGGATTGCCAGAGTTTAAAACCTCCCCCCAGGGAGGGTCATTGATCTATGGGTCATTGACCTGGGTGGACCATGAGGAGATTTGGGATTTGAGACCCCCGAGTAGCACGCGTAGCTTGGAACCGTGACAGTGATGTGGATTATGACATCTCGGATGTCAGGCATTAGGGATTCCGAGGATTGGTTTTGGGCTGAGACCCACTAGTATTGGTTTTGGACTGAGTTCCTTCAGATTTGGATTTGGGCTGAGTTCCCTTATGGTTTTATTTACTGTTTTGGGCTGAGTCCCACATGATCGATTTTGGGCTGAGTTCTCATATACTTTGGTTTACGGTTTTGTGCTAAGGCCCTAATGGTTTAATTATTGACAAATGGTTTGATAATTGGTTTTCGAATGCATGCATGCTTTTTAGTGAAGGGCATAATTGTCTTCTTTTTATGAAATGTTTTTATAAATGGTTATTTTGTCCACTCACAGTTTTTCGTGGTTTTAATGCCCTTTAGGCTGATCGCGGATGAGAGCGGTAGTAGAGACCGAGACATCACACTTTCCTCCAGATCCTGGCGCACTCTGGAAGCCTCGGTGGGGCTAAGGTTGGAATTTTCCCTTGTCTGACACTTTGTGTCAGACGGGATCAGGCGCATCCCGCGTTAATCCTGGGGGATTTGGGACGGGTCCTAACAAAACAAGTACCAATTTATGCCAAGTTCCTAAAAGAGTTATGCATTCAAAGACGACAATCAAGAGAAAAAGAGGTGGTTAAGGTAAATGAAATTGTTTCTGCAATTATCCAACGAAAACTTCCACCAAAATTGAAAGATCCCGGGAGCTTTTCAGTTCCCTGCGTAATAGGTAACAAGTCCTTTGATAATGTCATGCTAAACTTAGGTGCATCAATCAATGTTATGCCATACCATGTATATGCATCAATCAATCTAGGTAAATTAAAGAAAGACAATGTGATTATTCAATTAGTAGATCGTCCTCACGCATATCCAAGGGGATATGTAGAAGATGTTCTTGTGCAGGTCAATCAACTTATCTTTCATGCTGACTTTTATATACTTGACATGAATGAGAGTCCTTTGGACAACACACCATTGCTTTTGGGATGTCCATTCAAGAGGACCGCAAGAAGAAAGATAGATGTCCACAATGGCCTTCTATCCATGGAATTCGATGGGGAGATGATTAAGTTCAACATCTTCGAAACTATGAGGTATCCTACTACTGGCGTTAATGCTTGCTTTTATATTGACATTGTTGAATCTATGTCGCATGAACACTTGAAAAATACTAGAAAAGCAATCAAAGGACACTCCCACTATTGCTTCCTTGATGGATACTCTGGATACAACCAAATAAGTATCGCTCAGGAAGATCAAGAGAAGACCACTTTCACATGCCCGTTTGGTACATTTTCTTACAGGAGAATGCCATTCGGTTTTTGCAATGTACCAGGTACTTTCCAACGTTGAATGCTTTCCATATTCTCAAATTATGTAGAAAATATTATTGAAGTATTCATGGATGACTTTAGTGTAATCGGAGATAGTTTTGTAGCGTTCTTAGAAAACCTTGAACTTATATTACAAATATGTGTCGATTCTAAGCTAGTACTTAATTGGGAGAAATGTCACTTCATGGTAACTCACGGGATAGCATATTGTTTCGGCTAAAGGCATCAAGGTTGATAGAGCTAAAGTAGATCTTGTGTAATACTTACCCTCTCCTACTTTGGTGAGAGAGATCCATTCGTTCCTTAGACATGCAGGTTTCTACCGACGATTCATCAAAGACTTCTCATCAATTTCTAGACCCCTATGTCATTTACTCCAAAAGGAAACCGCCTTTGTGGTCAGTGCCGAGTGCCAAGACGTCTTTGACAAGCTAAAGGAGTTGCTCACCAGTGCCCCTATCTTATGTACCCCAGATTGGTCTTTACCGTTCGAGCTCATGTTCGATGCCTCCGACTATGCAGTAGTAGTTGTCTTAGGACAACGGAAGGACAAGAACCCCTATGCCATTTACTATGCCTCTAGGACATTGGATGAAGCTCAACAAAACTACACAACAACTGAAAAATAACTACTTGCTGTAATCTTTGCTCTTGATAAGTTTCGTTCTTACTTACTTCAATCCAAAGTTATTGTGTATACAGATCATGCTACTTTGAAGTACTTGATGACCAAGAAGGATGCCAAACCAAGACTTATTCGATGGATCCTCTTGCTGCAAGAATTGGACATTGAGGTAAGGGATAAGAAGGGGGTAGAGAATGTTGTTGCTGACCACCTATCCAAGATCGTGAAGAATCAGGAGGATCACATCATACTTTCGATCTTTCCAGACGAACAACTCTTCAAAATTCAGGTAAGAACTTCTGCCACCCCTTGGTATGCTGATATTGTGAACTACTTAATAACTAAACAATTCCCGAATACCATGTCTAGATATCAAGGTGATAAGCTTAAACATAATGCTAGAACTTACTTATGGGATGAACTTTACTTGTGGAAACTGTAATGACCCGTCCCGATCTTTAAGATTAATTTAGTAATTAATTAAGGGTTAGCGTAACTAATCAGTGATCAGTCAAGAGGTTTCGGATGGACGGACGGTCATTCTCTACATTTGGACTTGGGTAAAGTGTTGACTTTTGACTCGGGCAGTCAAATGGACTTTGACCGATGACCGTGATGTAGATCGGCACGTTACAAGTCCGTAGACAAGCGACACGTCAAAATCGGACGTTTGATGAAAAAGTTACGGGTTTAGAAAGGAGGTGAGAACTATTGCACGCAAATTGAGAAATAGACATGTGGACTGTTTTGATTGGGGAAATTATCTGGGTTGGACCCACTAGATGAATGACAAGGGTCACCCATCTGATTGGCCCAAAACCCAATTATTTCGATTCTTATCATCAGTCATCCTCATCCTATCATCTCTGTTTTTCCATACCCGTGAAACCTCCTAAACCCATACTACCCAATCCCAAGCAAACATCCTTAATCCTCGCCTGATACAGATGGCCCGTGAATGAAAATGAGGGAGTGAGGGAGACGATCGTAATAGTGGCAACGAGGTGGACCATCGTTCACGGTGTCCAGAGTTCAAAGTATAGGTTTTTCGGGTTCAAAAATGGAGTTTTTGGTTAGGATGGTTATTGACAGTTTTGATGGATTGGGTGATGTTCTAGGGATTAGTACGAACTCAAAGGACTTGGAATCAAGGGCAACACTAGCTGGAATCGTCTAGAAACGGAGGAGGAAATCTAGGCTTACTGTTCATCGATCCAAAAGGGTCAGTTTTAGGTTTTATCACATGATTCTGAGTCCATAGATCGATTGTAGGAAGAAACCGCATCGAAGTTGGTTAAGAATCGAGGGAGTTAGTTTCGGGTCAGGGTCGCGGGTCTGCGTGACCTGCTTGCAGACGTACGGGTTGACCCGCCCATTGTAAGTGATGAGGTGACGTTAGTGATGTTGCCATCATGTTAGGTCTGACATGTCAGACTCACAAGTGACAGAGGTGGCCAATGAGAGCTTTACAAGTGTCAAATGTCAGTGCACAGTCAACACTAACATGCTAATTATGTGGCCCAATCACGGGCTACCACGTGTCACTGACATATTAGTGATGTACACCAGTACGAAGGTGACAAGTGGCACTGTCAGATCCGACAAGTGCCGGACTTGACATCTATCAAAACTTGTTGACTTTTTGGCAGCGTTGACTAAGTGCGTGGGGGTCCCGTAACCACAAATTTTTAGGTGGGACTAGTGTCATTTGAGAGGGTTTCGATGATCCGGATCCAATGGTGGTGGTTTTAGGTCGATCAGAGATCGTTAGGTTGGTCAAATCAAAGGTTTTAGCCTCGAGAAATGTGTCCGGGACACGTTGACTTTTTTGTGAGTTTTGGTGTGTTATTCTATAGACTTGTATAGATAGTTAGTGACCTTCGGGGTATGATTTGGACAGGTTCGGAAGCCGCGAAGATGGTGGATTAGCCTCGGGGAGGCTTATGACACGCGTATCGTGGTGGCAGCTAGGACAATGTGTGAGTGAACTTTTGTTTTCGAAATACGATGCATGCATAACTATTTTATATTTTTTTATATATGTGATTTCTATGATTATGATTGTGGTATTTATGGAAATATGGACTGATTTTGGATTTGGAAATATGGAATCCGGCATGAGACCCATTTGATATTGGAAACTATCGGACTTGGAGTCCCTTTGATTTAATGAAGTATCGGGTTGAGACCCCGTTAGTATGAACTCTCGGGCTGGAGGCCCAATTGGTTATGATATCGGGCATAAGTCCTATTTATAGTTTATAAAATGTGATTTCAGGTTCCGAGACTCTAAATGGATTTGGATTTACGGATTTATGATGGATTTATGGAAATTTCAGGCATGACCCCTTTGAAAGGTTTTGAAATGATTTACAAATTTTTTTCCATATACCATCCTTATATGTGGATATGTGGATGGTCTCCTCTAGATGTCTGGGACACTAGGGTAGTCACAGCGCATTGCCTACGAGGGGTCATTGCACCAAGCGACCGGACCGTATAGTGACTCAGGAGCAAGATTGCTATTAGACATTTGGGACGTCATACATCTGGGATGTCGTACATTGACCCGGAGAGACCCCGAGCAACACGCGTAACTTTCACTGTATTGGATTACGTCATACATCAAGCATCTGGGACGCTAAGCATCTGGGATGCCAAGGATCGGTATTTGGATTATGGATTATTGGATTTATGAAATGGTGTTTTTGTGTTTAATAAATGGATTTGGCAGTGACCCATATGTATTGGATTTACGTTTTTGGGACGAGTTCTCACTTGGTTGATTTGATGGTTTTGGGCTAAGGCCCTAATGATTTGAGGAAAGAAATGGCTTTGGTTTTACAAATGGTTTTATGATATTTAAATCAACTAGTTTTCGGTTGATCGCGGATGCGGGCTATAGCAGAGACTGGGACATCACAGTCCACCACTGATCCTGGTGCACTCTAGAAGCCTCGTTTGGGCGAAGGTTCGGGTTATCCTTTGTTTGGCCTTCGTGTCACGCGTGCATGTCACACCTGGGTTAGACGGGAGCATGGCATATACCGCGTTAATCCCGGGGGGATTGGGATGGGTAGTGTCAAAGTGGTATTAGAGCAAGGTTATCAGTTGGAATCAGAGCATGGTTGTTCTTACTATGTCACGCAGGTGCAGGATGTGATGTCTCTACGAGGATTAGCACGTCATCAACCTGAAGGATAAGGTAAAAAGTACAAGAGTTAGTGGAAATGAATAGTGGATGGGCTGCGTTTGGCCCGATACGCAGTGAATCAGTGTGATTGGACCGTCATCAGGGCTGGATATGACAGATGGTTGGTCGGATACTAGGTTTGTATATGATGGTAAGAAGAATGTGAGTCAGATGTAGGTTTGGATTGGATGACTTTTCAAAGGCGAGCCGTGGGATTGGCCATATTGGAGATTGTGCTGTAGAGAACAACCGAGGTCGTGGATGACCCTAAGGGAGTATAGTGGAGACTATGGAGATTGGTTGGTCTGACACTAAGTGAAATGATGGGATTCTATTCCCGAGTACCATTATGAGATTATATTTGGGGTCCACTCGTGGACCGATTAGTGTTGACGTGAGGAGACAGAGACACGATAGTCGTGTGGCGACTTTTGACTATCGAGAGTGGTTGTAGTTTTAACCATTGGAAGGTGAACGTTGCAAACGCTAGTAGACCTGGTGAGTCCAGTGAACCTTGCGTAGTCTAGTTGAGGCTGGTGAGAATTGGACGACGTTCGGGGAATGTCTTTTTTCATGAATGATTTATCAGGGTGGTTTTGTTAGAGTAGTTTTACCCAGAATTGGTGAGTCAAAGGGAGAACTAAGAATTTATTTGAAGTTGGAAGAAGCCGAGGAGAATCAATGGAAGTGTTTAGTTTGGAGAAAAGGGTTAAGTACTACATCAATGACTACACTCAAACTACGCATTAAATTAAACACGTAATTCGAGTATTGTGCAATTTAAACCCTTTTTGTGTAGAAGTAGTATTGGTAAATAGGGATCGTTCTTAACCGGGGAAATTAGGGAACATTAATAATGTGTTAGTGGGAGATGAATAAAAGAATAATGAATTAAAGAATTAAATAATCAAAGAATTAAATAATCAAAGAATTAATAAATTAAAGAATAGATGAATAAGAGAATAAAGAAATAAGAGAATCAAAGAATAAAGAATTAAAGGAATAAAAGAATTAAAGAATTAAAAGAATAAAAGAATAAAGAGGGGGGTTTTGAAAAGATTTATAACTAAATTAAAGAAAACACTAATTAAGAATTAAAATGCAAATGCTCATGCTAATTGGAACTTACAAACCATAGAGTAGTTTCATAGACAAAACCCACACTTTTACGTAAGTAATTTCGAATTAACAATCACATTATTTAAACTACTCCTAAAAATAGACTTCTTTCTAACATTTTGCTCATAATAAACCAATCACGAAATCTTACCTTCATCATCTCAAATACTTACATATATCTTTCAATATTATAAATGCATCAACCATTAATGTGCGTCAAACATCAATATGCTTCAAACATTTACAACATGATTTACCTTAAGTTTATAATTAAATGCGCCGACAGCGATCAACATTTAATCTCTTCAATTCTACTCTAAGTGCACCGACAGCGGATAAAACACTTAACATCAAATTGAAGTTTAAGCACTAAAACATATGAAGTAAAAGAAATTCAAAAAGTAAAACACATGGAGATTGCATTCTTACTTACAAATGTTAGAAAGAAAATACCAAGAACAATAGTAAAGAAGAAATGAAAATAACATAAAAATAACATAAATTAAGAATAAGAATTAAAAGGAAACTAATTAATAAGAAAATCTACAAGAAGTAAAAATGGTCCCCAAAAATGTCTCTCAAAAGAGAGAAACAAAAGAAATAAACTAAGAACTAAGAAAAATGAAAGAAATGGAAGAATGAAACTAATGGGGGACTCCCCAAATACATGAAATGACCTCCCTATTTATAGAGGGAGTGCCACAATTGTTTAATTAAAAGTACAAAATTAAAATATAAAAATAGCAATAAAATAGTACATGAAGAAGTGATGGAAATGATGAGATTGGGTGGGAAAAGATGCTGATTTTGAGGCAAATATGCTGATTTTAGGGAAAAGTGGCTGATTTTGGGGAAAAGTTGCTGATTTTGGGGCAAATATGCTGATTTTGGGAACTATTGGGGGCTGCTGGATTTTTGGCTTGGGATGCTGGATTTCAGCAGCTTCCCACCGAATTTCCTTGCGATTTTCGGTGGTTTCTCATATTTCGTCCATAATTTCTTCGTTATAATTCCGATCGGGACGATTCTTTCACCAAAATGCTCCAAATTCCAAGCTTTATTTATTTCTACAAAAATATCACAAAATAAATTAATTTGTCTAATTATTTATTATTTTAATATTAAAAGTCAAGTATAATGGGTATAAAATAATATAAAATAACGCTTATTTGAGGACCTATCAAATACCCCCACACTTAAACTTTGCTAGTCCCTAGCAAATACTAAAATTAAACTACGAACTCAAACAAGTAACCTTTAACTATTTGTCTCAATATTTCATTATTACAATCATGGCATAAAAGATTTTCACTTAAAGCGTTTAAGCATATGGAATTCAAAAGTTAATACTTTGTAACAAAATGCTTCAACAAGTAAGATAATGAGTAAATATGGTGAATTGGATCTCAACATGAATAAAACAAGTATGAATCAACTCACAAAGATATGCACTCATAAATTCACTCAATTTGTGAGGGTTTGTGTTTGCACTCAAAGTATGTGAGAAATACTCACATAATCGAAATGAAGTACTTTTGCACAATCTCAAACAAACACCTCAAGATAAAAACAAAACATACTTGCACAAATGAACCAAAACCATAAGCTTACTCAAGTGATTGACTCCACTAATCAAAATTTTCCATCTTAAGGATCATAAGGTCTTTACGAAGGTTGTAATGGGGCTATGTTTAGAGGTAAGGAAAATATAGGACAAGTGGTGCTCAGTTCGTTCCAAGACTCAATAGACTCCCAAAACGTATCATAGCTTCCCAACCTTAGTGCAATGATGTCAGTAATCCATCCCTTCGAACATAGGCCTAATTCCATCATGTTGGGCCTCATAATCATTCTTTGTGTCAGATTTACAAATGTGAGGGACTTAACTCAAACATTACATAACCAAACCTTATTACCTTGATCGAGACTCAACTTTTTTTTTTCTTTTTTTTTTCTTTTTTTTTTGATTTTTTTTTATATCAAGGTAATAACATGTGTCAACAATACAACAAAACTTGAGTCGGTAAATCCAAATAATTCACATAAAAGTCTTTTCAACATCATCATTTTCTCCTTACACAATCTTTATATCTTCAACCGAGTTCTTGGAACAAGGGTAAAGGATGTCTATACTAAGCTCAAGTGTTTAGATAATCATGGTGATGAAAGAAAGGCTTAATGTGGGCTCGAAAGGGTTAAAACTAAGGGGGTCGCAACTTGTGCGCACAAAATAGGGAACATGGATGTTTGAATTTGTGGTGTTAACCCTAATGCCTTAATCATTTCCAAAATCAGAGAGTTTATTGACTTAAAAGCTTTGAAAATCACATAGAATAAGTTCTAGTACTCTAGAGTTCATTAAAAGCTATGGCAAGCAGTTATGAGGTATATGTATATCAATTTAAACAAAGAACTTATGAATCACTCATCAAAGATGTATATAAAGCTCTAAAGCTCACATAAGGTTCATATGATTCATACTTATCTTATTATGCTCGTTTATATACCAATTTACATGCATTATCTTCAAGTTATAACACTTAATCACAAAATATTAACAAACAAATTCAAGTTGTAGTGATCACCTTTATAGCCATAACATATTCATTTCCGTTCATTTATAACATTGACAAGTTAAATGGCAACTTAAAACTCATAAAAACACTAAGTTAAAAGATTCAAGAAATTTTTTTTTTCATTTTTTTTTTTCATTTTTTTTTATATTTTTTATATTTTTTAATTAATTTTTTTTTTCATTTTTTTTTACTCAAAATTGTAAACCATTCCCCCACACTTAAATTCTACATTGTCCTCAATGTAGGAAAATACGAAGTAATTAAACATAGAATCAAAGTAAGGAAGATGATTTACGAAAATAATAGGAAAACATTAAATAAACAAAATAAAAGAGAGTGAAGGGTAGAAGGATAGCAAATCTGTATTGATGACTCCTTCACATCTCGGGAACACATTGGGTTGCCTCCCAACAAGCGCTTGAAGTTTAACGTCCATCCAGCCTAGACAGAGATGCAAGTTAGTTAGTCAGAGATGTACGTTAGTCAAGAATGCAAGTTAGATATGCAAATTGAAGTTAAAGATGCAATTTGAGTTAAAGATGTAAATTAGAGGAAGAGTGCAATGCAAGTTAAACTAAATATGCAAGTTAAGTGAAAATGCAAGTTAAATGAAAGATGAAATGCAAGTTAGAATGAAAGATGCAAGTTAGTTAAACTAAAGATACAAGTTAACTTTATCATGACAAATAATGTAAATTAAGATATAAACAATATTTATATGTCGAGGGAAGTCAAAGATATATATGGTTCACATAGCCTCAAAGTTTAAATGGAGACTTATACGTCCGTGCGGCCCAAGTAAATATCTTGGATTAATTCAACTGTTTGGGCAAGTTCAAAGGTGACCAGGTTAGAAAGAATACACATAAGAGGCAGGGCTAATTTCTTAGACCCAAAACCCGTTATGAGTACCGTCTCTTGTCCTAGACATCACCCTCGAAAATTTCTTACTCCAGAGGAATTAAGATGACTCAAGTGTTAACAATCACCGTGGGTGAGAGTTAACAAAAGAGTCTTCGCCGATAAAGATCAAAATCTAAATTTCGAAACACAAGTGATCTACATATAGCCGAGACTAATGCATGAATGCAAGAACTATTTACAAGTATGTTTTTTATGCACAATTTACAAATATAACATGACAATTTACGTATGAACAATTTATACAAGTATGAACAATTTATTTACAAGTATGGTTTTATTCACAAGTACTGATATTTACAAAACAATTTCTCATTAACAAACTAACATAAGTATAAGATTTATTTAACAATTTAGATTTACACTAACACAAAGTGAAGATAAATGAATATTTTTACGAATAAATGAAGAAAAAGAAATTTTTTATTTTTTATTAATTAATTTTTTTTCTGAATTTAAAAATTAAATAAATGAAGAAAAAGAAATTTTTTAATTTTTAATTTTTTTTACGAATTTTATGTTTTTTTTTAATTACAAAAAAAAAATAAAAATAAGAAAAGTGAATATTTACCATAAGCATTTATGAACAATTAAAAAGAATGAACATTATGTACAAGTATGAACAAGAATAATATAACAAGTAAGAGAATTATAAACAAATATAAATGAAAATCTATTATGAACAAGTATGCATGTATACTATGAAATATAAAAGTTATGAACATGTATAAAAGGTAACAAGTAACATATATACTACATTTATTTACAAGTATGAATTAACACTAACATAAAGCTAAGATAAGATTTTTTAAAATTTTTTTTTTAAAATTAAATTTAAATTTTATCAAAACATAACCAAATAAATAATTACATAAGCATAAAATAAGTGTAATAAAAAATTTAATGGAATAAAAAGTTAATGGAATAAAATTAGTGGAATAAAAAGTTAATGGAATAAAATTAGTGGAATAAAAAGTTAATGGAATAAAATTAGTGGAATAAAAAGTTAATGGAATAAAGTTAGTGGAATAAAAAGTTAATGGAATAAAAAGTTAATGGAATAAAAAGTTAGTGGAATAAAAAGTTAATTGAATAAAATTAATGGAATAAAAAGTTAATGAAATAAAAAGTTAATGGAATAAAAAGTTAATGGAATAAAAAGTTAGTGGAATAAAAGGTTAATGGAATAAAGTTAATGGAATAAAAGTTAATGGAATAAAAAGTTAATGGAATAAAAAGTTAGTGGAATAAAAGGTTAATGGAATAAAGTTAATGGAATAAAAGTTAATGGAATAAAAAGTTAGTGGAATAAAAAGTTAATGAATAAATTTAAAGTTAAAGGAATAAAGAAAAAGTTTATGGAATAAAATTAAAGTTAATGGATTAAAGAAAAAGTTAGAAGGTGTAAAGAAAAAAAATTAAAAGTAAGGAAAAGTGAATATGTACAATATACATTTATGACAAGTATCAATTTTAATATGAACAAGTAAAAGTAAAAGTAAACAAATTAAATTAAATAATGAACAAGTATCAATTTTAATATGAACAAATACAAAAAAAAAAATTATGAACAAGTATAAATTAGAAATTAAGAATAAGTAAAGTATGAGCATTATAAACAAAAATAATAAGAACAATAATAAGATGGATAAATATAATATTAACAAAAGTAAAATTTATAAACAAGTATAATATGCACAATTTATATACATACACTAACAAATTAAAAATGATTTTCAATTTCCCCGGCAACGGCGCCAAAAATTGACTACACTCAAACTACGCATTAAATTAAACACGTAATTCGAGTATTGTGCAATTTAAACCCTTTTTGTGTAGAAGTAGTATTGGTAAATAGGGATCGTTCTTAACCGGGGAAATTAGGGAACATTAATAATGTGTTAGTGGGAGATGAATAAAAGAATAATGAATTAAAGAATTAAATAATCAAAGAATTAAATAATCAAAGAATTAATAAATTAAAGAATAGATGAATAAGAGAATAAAGAAATAAGAGAATCAAAGAATAAAGAATTAAAGGAATAAAAGAATTAAAGAATTAAAAGAATAAAAGAATAAAGAGGGGGGTTTTGAAAAGATTTATAACTAAATTAAAGAAAACACTAATTAAGAATTAAAATGCAAATGCTCATGCTAATTGGAACTTACAAACCATAGAGTAGTTTCATAGACAAAACCCACACTTTTACGTAAGTAATTTCGAATTAACAATCACATTATTTAAACTACTCCTAAAAATAGACTTCTTTCTAACATTTTGCTCATAATAAACCAATCACGAAATCTTACCTTCATCATCTCAAATACTTACATATATCTTTCAATATTATAAATGCATCAACCATTAATGTGCGTCAAACATCAATATGCTTCAAACATTTACAACATGATTTACCTTAAGTTTATAATTAAATGCGCCGACAGCGATCAACATTTAATCTCTTCAATTCTACTCTAAGTGCACCGACAGCGGATAAAACACTTAACATCAAATTGAAGTTTAAGCACTAAAACATATGAAGTAAAAGAAATTCAAAAAGTAAAACACATGGAGATTGCATTCTTACTTACAAATGTTAGAAAGAAAATACCAAGAACAATAGTAAAGAAGAAATGAAAATAACATAAAAATAACATAAATTAAGAATAAGAATTAAAAGGAAACTAATTAATAAGAAAATCTACAAGAAGTAAAAATGGTCCCCAAAAATGTCTCTCAAAAGAGAGAAACAAAAGAACTAAACTAAGAACTAAGAAAAATGAAAGAAATGGAAGAATGAAACTAATGGGGGACTCCCCAAATACATGAAATGACCTCCCTATTTATAGAGGGAGTGTCACAATTGTTTAATTAAAAGTACAAAATTAAAATATAAAAATAGCAATAAAATAGTACATGAAGAAGTGATGGAAATGATGAGATTGGGTGGGAAAAGATGCTGATTTTGAGGCAAATATGCTGATTTTAGGGAAAAGTGGCTGATTTTGGGGAAAAGTTGCTGATTTTGGGGCAAATATGCTGATTTTGGGAACTATTGGGGGCTGCTGGATTTTTGGCTTGGGATGCTGGATTTCAGCAGCTTCCCACCGAATTTCCTTGCGATTTTCGGTGGTTTCTCATATTTCGTCCATAATTTCTTCGTTATAATTCCGATCGGGACGATTCTTTCACCAAAATGCTCCAAATTCCAAGCTTTATTTATTTCTACAAAAATATCACAAAATAAATTAATTTGTCTAATTATTTATTATTTTAATATTAAAAGTCAAGTATAATGGGTATAAAATAATATAAAATAACGCTTATTTGAGGACCTATCAAATACCCCCACACTTAAACTTTGCTAGTCCCTAGCAAATACTAAAATTAAACTACGAACTCAAACAAGTAACCTTTAACTATTTGTCTCAATATTTCATTATTACAATCATGGCATAAAAGATTTTCACTTAAAGCGTTTAAGCATATGGAATTCAAAAGTTAATACTTTGTAACAAAATGCTTCAACAAGTAAGATAATGAGTAAATATGGTGAATTGGATCTCAACATGAATAAAACAAGTATGAATCAACTCACAAAGATATGCACTCATAAATTCACTCAATTTGTGAGGGTTTGTGTTTGCACTCAAAGTATGTGAGAAATACTCACATAATCGAAATGAAGTACTTTTGCACAATCTCAAACAAACACCTCAAGATAAAAACAAAACATACTTGCACAAATGAACCAAAACCATAAGCTTACTCAAGTGATTGACTCCACTAATCAAAATTTTCCATCTTAAGGATCATAAGGTCTTTACGAAGGTTGTAATGGGGCTATGTTTAGAGGTAAGGAAAATATAGGACAAGTGGTGCTCAGTTCGTTCCAAGACTCAATAGACTCCCAAAACGTATCATAGCTTCCCAACCTTAGTGCAATGATGTCAGTAATCCATCCCTTCGAACATAGGCCTAATTCCATCATGTTGGGCCTCATAATCATTCTTTGTGTCAGATTTACAAATGTGAGGGACTTAACTCAAACATTACATAACCAAACCTTATTACCTTGATCGAGACTCAACTTTTTTTTTTCTTTTTTTTTTCTTTTTTTTTGATTTTTTTTTATATCAAGGTAATAACATGTGTCAACAATACAACAAAACTTGAGTCGGTAAATCCAAATAATTCACATAAAAGTCTTTTCAACATCATCATTTTCTCCTTACACAATCTTTATATCTTCAACCGAGTTCTTGGAACAAGGGTAAAGGATGTCTATACTAAGCTCAAGTGTTTAGATAATCATGGTGATGAAAGAAAGGCTTAATGTGGGCTCGAAAGGGTTAAAACTAAGGGGGTCGCAACTTGTGCGCACAAAATAGGGAACATGGATGTTTGAATTTGTGGTGTTAACCCTAATGCCTTAATCATTTCCAAAATCAGAGAGTTTATTGACTTAAAAGCTTTGAAAATCACATAGAATAAGTTCTAGTACTCTAGAGTTCATTAAAAGCTATGGCAAGCAGTTATGAGGTATATGTATATCAATTTAAACAAAGAACTTATGAATCACTCATCAAAGATGTATATAAAGCTCTAAAGCTCACATAAGGTTCATATGATTCATACTTATCTTATTATGCTCGTTTATATACCAATTTACATGCATTATCTTCAAGTTATAACACTTAATCACAAAATATTAACAAACAAATTCAAGTTGTAGTGATCACCTTTATAGCCATAACATATTCATTTCCGTTCATTTATAACATTGACAAGTTAAATGGCAACTTAAAACTCATAAAAACACTAAGTTAAAAGATTCAAGAAATTTTTTTTTTCATTTTTTTTTTTCATTTTTTTTTATATTTTTTATATTTTTTAATTAATTTTTTTTTTCATTTTTTTTTACTCAAAATTGTAAACCATTCCCCCACACTTAAATTCTACATTGTCCTCAATGTAGGAAAATACGAAGTAATTAAACATAGAATCAAAGTAAGGAAGATGATTTACGAAAATAATAGGAAAACATTAAATAAACAAAATAAAAGAGAGTGAAGGGTAGAAGGATAGCAAATCTGTATTGATGACTCCTTCACATCTCGGGAACACATTGGGTTGCCTCCCAACAAGCGCTTGAAGTTTAACGTCCATCCAGCCTAGACAGAGATGCAAGTTAGTTAGTCAGAGATGTACGTTAGTCAAGAATGCAAGTTAGATATGCAAATTGAAGTTAAAGATGCAATTTGAGTTAAAGATGTAAATTAGAGGAAGAGTGCAATGCAAGTTAAACTAAATATGCAAGTTAAGTGAAAATGCAAGTTAAATGAAAGATGAAATGCAAGTTAGAATGAAAGATGCAAGTTAGTTAAACTAAAGATACAAGTTAACTTTATCATGACAAATAATGTAAATTAAGATATAAACAATATTTATATGTCGAGGGAAGTCAAAGATATATATGGTTCACATAGCCTCAAAGTTTAAATGGAGACTTATACGTCCGTGCGGCCCAAGTAAATATCTTGGATTAATTCAACTGTTTGGGCAAGTTCAAAGGTGACCAGGTTAGAAAGAATACACATAAGAGGCAGGGCTAATTTCTTAGACCCAAAACCCGTTATGAGTACCGTCTCTTGTCCTAGACATCACCCTCGAAAATTTCTTACTCCAGAGGAATTAAGATGACTCAAGTGTTAACAATCACCGTGGGTGAGAGTTAACAAAAGAGTCTTCGCCGATAAAGATCAAAATCTAAATTTCGAAACACAAGTGATCTACATATAGCCGAGACTAATGCATGAATGCAAGAACTATTTACAAGTATGTTTTTTATGCACAATTTACAAATATAACATGACAATTTACGTATGAACAATTTATACAAGTATGAACAATTTATTTACAAGTATGGTTTTATTCACAAGTACTGATATTTACAAAACAATTTCTCATTAACAAACTAACATAAGTATAAGATTTATTTAACAATTTAGATTTACACTAACACAAAGTGAAGATAAATGAATATTTTTACGAATAAATGAAGAAAAAGAAATTTTTTATTTTTTATTAATTAATTTTTTTTCTGAATTTAAAAATTAAATAAATGAAGAAAAAGAAATTTTTTAATTTTTAATTTTTTTTACGAATTTTATGTTTTTTTTTAATTACAAAAAAAAAATAAAAATAAGAAAAGTGAATATTTACCATAAGCATTTATGAACAATTAAAAAGAATGAACATTATGTACAAGTATGAACAAGAATAATATAACAAGTAAGAGAATTATAAACAAATATAAATGAAAATCTATTATGAACAAGTATGCATGTATACTATGAAATATAAAAGTTATGAACATGTATAAAAGGTAACAAGTAACATATATACTACATTTATTTACAAGTATGAATTAACACTAACATAAAGCTAAGATAAGATTTTTTTAAATTTTTTTTTTAAAATTAAATTTAAATTTTATCAAAACATAACCAAATAAATAATTACATAAGCATAAAATAAGTGTAATAAAAAATTTAATGGAATAAAAAGTTAATGGAATAAAATTAGTGGAATAAAAAGTTAATGGAATAAAATTAGTGGAATAAAAAGTTAATGGAATAAAATTAGTGGAATAAAAAGTTAATGGAATAAAGTTAGTGGAATAAAAAGTTAATGGAATAAAAAGTTAATGGAATAAAAAGTTAGTGGAATAAAAAGTTAATTGAATAAAATTAATGGAATAAAAAGTTAATGAAATAAAAAGTTAATGGAATAAAAAGTTAATGGAATAAAAAGTTAGTGGAATAAAAGGTTAATGGAATAAAGTTAATGGAATAAAAGTTAATGGAATAAAAAGTTAATGGAATAAAAAGTTAGTGGAATAAAAGGTTAATGGAATAAAGTTAATGGAATAAAAGTTAATGGAATAAAAAGTTAGTGGAATAAAAAGTTAATGAATAAATTTAAAGTTAAAGGAATAAAGAAAAAGTTTATGGAATAAAATTAAAGTTAATGGATTAAAGAAAAAGTTAGAAGGTGTAAAGAAAAAAAATTAAAAGTAAGGAAAAGTGAATATGTACAATATACATTTATGACAAGTATCAATTTTAATATGAACAAGTAAAAGTAAAAGTAAACAAATTAAATTAAATAATGAACAAGTATCAATTTTAATATGAACAAATACAAAAAAAAAAATTATGAACAAGTATAAATTAGAAATTAAGAATAAGTAAAGTATGAGCATTATAAACAAAAATAATAAGAACAATAATAAGATGGATAAATATAATATTAACAAAAGTAAAATTTATAAACAAGTATAATATGCACAATTTATATACATACACTAACAAATTAAAAATGATTTTCAATTTCCCCGGCAACGGCGCCAAAAATTGACTACACTCAAACTACGCATTAAATTAAACACGTAATTCGAGTATTGTGCAATTTAAACCCTTTTTGTGTAGAAGTAGTATTGGTAAATAGGGATCGTTCTTAACCGGGGAAATTAGGGAACATTAATAATGTGTTAGTGGGAGATGAATAAAAGAATAATGAATTAAAGAATTAAATAATCAAAGAATTAAATAATCAAAGAATTAATAAATTAAAGAATAGATGAATAAGAGAATAAAGAAATAAGAGAATCAAAGAATAAAGAATTAAAGGAATAAAAGAATTAAAGAATTAAAAGAATAAAAGAATAAAGAGGGGGGTTTTGAAAAGATTTATAACTAAATTAAAGAAAACACTAATTAAGAATTAAAATGCAAATGCTCATGCTAATTGGAACTTACAAACCATAGAGTAGTTTCATAGACAAAACCCACACTTTTACGTAAGTAATTTCGAATTAACAATCACATTATTTAAACTACTCCTAAAAATAGACTTCTTTCTAACATTTTGCTCATAATAAACCAATCACGAAATCTTACCTTCATCATCTCAAATACTTACATATATCTTTCAATATTATAAATGCATCAACCATTAATGTGCGTCAAACATCAATATGCTTCAAACATTTACAACATGATTTACCTTAAGTTTATAATTAAATGCGCCGACAGCGATCAACATTTAATCTCTTCAATTCTACTCTAAGTGCACCGACAGCGGATAAAACACTTAACATCAAATTGAAGTTTAAGCACTAAAACATATGAAGTAAAAGAAATTCAAAAAGTAAAACACATGGAGATTGCATTCTTACTTACAAATGTTAGAAAGAAAATACCAAGAACAATAGTAAAGAAGAAATGAAAATAACATAAAAATAACATAAATTAAGAATAAGAATTAAAAGGAAACTAATTAATAAGAAAATCTACAAGAAGTAAAAATGGTCCCCAAAAATGTCTCTCAAAAGAGAGAAACAAAAGAACTAAACTAAGAACTAAGAAAAATGAAAGAAATGGAAGAATGAAACTAATGGGGGACTCCCCAAATACATGAAATGACCTCCCTATTTATAGAGGGAGTGCCACAATTGTTTAATTAAAAGTACAAAATTAAAATATAAAAATAGCAATAAAATAGTACATGAAGAAGTGATGGAAATGATGAGATTGGGTGGGAAAAGATGCTGATTTTGAGGCAAATATGCTGATTTTAGGGAAAAGTGGCTGATTTTGGGGAAAAGTTGCTGATTTTGGGGCAAATATGCTGATTTTGGGAACTATTGGGGGCTGCTGGATTTTTGGCTTGGGATGCTGGATTTCAGCAGCTTCCCACCGAATTTCCTTGCGATTTTCGGTGGTTTCTCATATTTCGTCCATAATTTCTTCGTTATAATTCCGATCGGGACGATTCTTTCACCAAAATGCTCCAAATTCCAAGCTTTATTTATTTCTACAAAAATATCACAAAATAAATTAATTTGTCTAATTATTTATTATTTTAATATTAAAAGTCAAGTATAATGGGTATAAAATAATATAAAATAACGCTTATTTGAGGACCTATCAATCAACTATCAGAGAATACTCTTAGTCGGAGAAGGTGACTCCTATTTTTCCATTTTCTTGGTTAGGGCTTTTTGGTTGTCTATCAACATGATTGTGAGACTTAAGACACGTTGGTGTGCTCGGGGATGGTAACCATAAAAGTGGAAATGTGATAGTCAGATAGTGAAGGATGTCATCCATCACTCATCCTTTTGGTTGTGCATAAACAGTATAAAACGGACTAGCAAGTTGGGTATTAAGTTCATGGTTTATGGGACACATAGGTGGATGATATTCGAGTGAGTTGAGACTGGGAATTCCAGTAGTTGGAAAGGATGAGAATGCTTCCAACATGGTTGCAACTTCTCTTGATTCCGAAGTCGGTGAAGGAGACCTTTTATGTTCCGCCTATAACCGGTGATGTTGGCGTCACCGGTACCTTGATTAGGTATTGGTTGGTGGACCCATGCTTGATTTGGGTTCATTAATCAAGAGAAGTTGGTGAGGTAGATTTCGAAGTGGATAAGGGACGTCCGAAGCCACTAAGGGTGACTTCTCATTTCTACTCATGAGTAGATAGTGTACACTAAATAACATCTAACCCTCAATCCAGGGTCAATCTCGTCTCAGATCTATCACGAGGTCTCATAGACCCTCGTCTACCCTTCTCATTACCAGGTTGTGAACGAGGCTTACGTTTCGGAGGCATGACGTGGCAACAGAATCAGCAACCTATTGCTCTGATACCAAGTGGACAGGACCGTCCCCTGAGGAACATTGATAACCATGCCCGGTCCTGCTCCCGTCTGACAAGTCAACTGAAGTTCCCAAATTACCCTCAGCACTTTCCAAATAAGGGATAGCTGCACACGTGCCCACTCATGCCTCCACCTCCCGAATAGCCTAGATCATCGAGCCTACACCTGTAGGGTCAATAAAAATACAAAAGGTTTGAGTGGACAAAAATAAATCAGTTATAAAACATGTTACAGAAAGACATTTCTACCCTCCACGTAAAACCAATGCATGCATTCGAAAATCATTTCATAATCCATTTCATTTTCAATATAAAAAAACCGTGAAAGAAAATCAAAATCATTTTCCTTTTCTCAAACCGCGGGCCTTAGCCCGAAACCACAAACATGGGGCCTCACCCAAAATCATAAATCAAAATTCAAGTAAATGAATATAGCCCAAAATCCATGAAACCATATAAATCGGGCCACTACCCAACACATCCGAAAACATCGGGAATCAACAGTAAATTACGAGTCAATCAATCTGCTGGATCTCAAGTGCGCCCGAGTCTTTAAACTCAAAACCATGTGCATAATCAGGCCTTCCCAGGATATCAACAAGTCTTTAAACTCAAAACACAATCAATAGGCCTCGGGGGATATCACAATAACCGAGTCTTTAAACTCAAAACATATCAATCAAGGACCCTCTCTCGTCATCAACATGATCCAGAAATAGTACCGGGTCTTTAAACCCAAAACCATAATTCATAACAAATCCAGAATCCATCGTAAGCCATATTCCAAAACCAAATCTGAAATCACATTTTATCGAAATGGAACTAATGTCTGAATTTCAAGTTCAAATCCCAAATCATATCCACCATCCATTTCCAAATCCGAATTTGGAACCGGCATTCCGTAAGCCGGCATCCGGAATAATCATTCCCAACCCAAATCCGGAAATCCACTTCCAATTTTCGAAAAACCGAAATCTCGTTCATCAAAACCAATGTTATGAACTGGGCATCAAGCTCGAAATCACCTTTTTCCAAAATCTCTTTTTAAATATTTGAAATCAAATACCAAATTCAAATCATCAAAACCCTGGTCAAATCATCAACATACTCGAAATCTCGTAAAACGTGCAAATCTGTAATAATCTCAAAATACGTGCCAAACTGTAAATCATACTCTCAATCATAATCAAAACATGATACGCATAAATCATATAAAATCATCCATCAAACCATCATTAAAGTATAACATAAACCGTATTCTCGAAATATGTGCAATTACGTATTGCATATCGAAATAAGTGTAAATAGGGAAATCGTAATTACTATAGGCATAATCATATAAATCATAAATATAAAGCATAGAAAACAATTATGCATGCATTGAATTTTAGAAAACAAAGTCCACTCACACACCGTCCAAACGGCACGCTTCCGAGCTGCACATTTTTCCGTAATTTCTGGAAATCATAATTCCTGTCCAAAATCAATATCGAGGGTCACTAACACTTCAATATACCTCATATAAATTTTCCCAATTTTTCTGGGATTTAAATACGTATTTTAAACGTATACGAAAACTTTGGATACACTGAACACTATCAAAACGATATCTGATTTCCTCGAAACTAGTGCCAAAATATTTGTTAGATTAAAAGGAGTAAGTTTCATGTTGAACTCACCTCGAAATTGGGTCACACGCGCCGCCGTGAATGGCTGCGCGTGAAGCTCACGCGCTGCTACAGTAAAAGCATTGTTCATCGTCTCTACCCGACTATCTGTTAAATGGGTCTTCAACCCCGCGTGTTCGACCCGATTCAATCCCGTCCAATTCCAACTTGTTTTCAATAATTCAAATGTCCAATAGCCTCGTCAACACATGAATTAAAGGTCTGTGATATCAATTCCAATTGTTGACACCATATCTGACCAGACCCACTGGGCCGTATACTTAAAGCCCTGACAACGCTCAAGGCCCAAGAACACCATACTTGCGACAGCCCTAACACCGGGCCCAATGCGGGATGCCACGTGGAAGCATATCCACCCTCGATTTATGTAACACATGTCCGCATGTAAATCGAGGAGCATTCGTCCCACATCGGAACTTTGGGAATTGAACATCCCACCTACCTATACATAAAGGGTACACATTTCCCAATAAAGGTAACTAAGTTTTACTATTACAATTACTCTACCGAACTTACCATTTACCGTTTCCTCTTACGAACAAAGTAACTAACTTGATCGTCGGAGAGCCTTAGGACGGCACCACACCGGTGCCCGTACTAACGGAGACCCGCGATCCACGTGAGTTGACAGGTCACAAGAGGGACACGCGTCATTTGGTGATTGGGCAACGAGTACTCGACAGTTGGAACATTTAACGCTTCAACAGTTTGGCGCCGTCTGTGGGAAATCTGACTAAGGTTGCCCACGCTCAACCAGACAGAGTTACGACTCATCCACAAGTTATACCGAGAGTCAGCTCTTCGTCACCAAACATGCAGGGCGAACACGACCTCGGTGAAATCACACCCGGGCAAGGCCCCAGAACGAGGGGAGAACCCTCTCCCAACTTCTTGCAGATAATCGAGAAACTCCAGAGCGACATGGCCGAGGTGAAAGCGAAGGGCACCCAGGCCGAGTCGAGGTGTCAGGTGCTCGACGATCAGTACACTGAGGTGGCCGAACAGCAACGGGTCGCACAGGCAGAACTCGCTGCCCACCGAGCACGCGTCGGTAGCGCTGAGGCCGACAAGGTGGTGGCCGAATGCGCGGAGCGTGTCGAGAAGAATCGCCGACTGGCGGAAAAAGGAAAGGAACATGCAGTCGCCGAACCACGGAAGGGAAGGAATGGGGACACCGAGCCGAGCAAGAAACCGGCTCGGATGCTAATCATCCCCGGCAGTCAACCCGGTGACACCAGGATCTATCGGGACGCCCGAGACGCCCTCAGCGAGGGAGGGCGGAACCGATCGGTCAACGAACAACCTTCACGCCGACCTGACCCTCGGTCGGAGTTGGGAAAAGGAGACCACCACCGAGGAAACATAACCGCTCGGTGGTCCCGCCCCAATATCAGCCATGGGACCTTCGCGACCGGAGATCCTGTCCCCATCACCAACTCGTCCATGGAAGCCGAGAGCACGGCCAAGTCCGCTCGGCATCTTGGCCCCAGGACCAACCGCTCAGACAGGGGGAGGCAAACATCGAGGTCCCCTCGCGGCGACACCGAGCGGTCAACCCACCTCGGCCTCCCGCTCCCTCCGCGCCCTGAACCAACCCGCCGAAGGAGCGCCGAGCGGTCAGGGCAGGCTGGGCGGCAGAACGACAAGCCTCAGGAACGATCCCGCCGGCGGGACACCGAGCGGTCTAGGCCGTTCGGTCAAGATGCAAGTATATGCCGGAGTATACCCAAACAGGGGTACACCGAGCGGTCACGGCAGGTCGGTCACGGAAGGAGTGAATCACTGAGCCCGCCAAGCGGAGGTGGCACCGACCGCCCTTATAGGGTCGACCGCGACCGAGCGTCCAGGGATAAACACCAATCCAAGACCGACTCACTCGTCCAGCACCTCATGGACCGAGTCCGGACGCTTGAGGCCGGGACAGCCCGGGAAGCGAGACCAGTCTGGTCAAAAACCAGCCCGGGCCCCTTCACAGAAAGAATCAACCAGTTCAGGATCAACCACGAGATTAAACCCTTGAAAATCCCCCTTTACAACGGGAAGGACGACCCGTGGAATCATCTGAACAACTTCTACTCGGCCATCTCCCTCAAGAACCTCGCCGATGAGGAACAGTGCCTCATCTTCAGTTCCACACTGAACGAGGCAGCGATCAACTGGTTCTACAAGTTGGAATCTAGGTCCATCGACTCTTTCGAGCAGCTCACCTCCACCTTCATGAACCAGTTCATGATACAAACCGACCGCCTGTCCTCGGCCGAGGACCTCTTCCAGCTCAAACAAGGTGACAACGAGTCGCTGCAGCGATATGCAGCGAGATTCAGTCATGAATACTCTCGGTGCGCGGAAACGGACGAACGAGCAGCTTTTACGGCCTTCAAGGGCGGCCTCCGAGACTCCCCATTCAGGTATGCAGCTCACACCCAAGGTTGGAAAACTTATAATGAAATAATGAAACAGGCGGCGATCCACGCCAAGGCTGAGGTACTAACCCAAAAGTCCAACACTGCCAATACCTACCAACCCCCACGGGCCGACTCGGTGAAAACATACCCACCGAGCGTCCCGGAACAGCAGGGCCCGGCACAGCGTCCGCAGGAGCAGGGGCAACAGAGCTATGGGGGGAAACGGAAGGACTACCCCCAACAGCAACAATCTGTACAGCCCTGGGAAGAAGGGTAAGAACCCGAATCACCAGGAAAGACAACAGGGGGAGCGGTCAAACACCGGGGAAAAACGGGTTCCTCGTTCCAAGTACGAGACATACACCATCCTCAACACCCCCTACGAGAATGTCCTCCTCAATGGGGAACACATGATCCCGAAGTCTACTTGGGCACCAGCGAAGGGCAAATTTGGCAAAGACACGGGAATTTATTGCCAATACCACAAATACAATGGCCATAGTATTGACCAATGCGTTGCATTTCAGGATCTGGTGGAGGCTCTAGCCCGAGATGGGAAGATCAACCAGTTTCTTCAACACGCTCCACCTCCACCTCGCAACCCACAGATCAACACGACCTCCGGAGGACCGTCGATCTCTTGCCCGCTCACTTCCAACCGGGCAAAGAAGAACTTTCTACGGGCCACCAAACAGAATCAGCAGCTCTTCAGCATAGAGGAGGGAAGAGCCAAGAAAACAAATCGACTCGGTTGGGAGCCGATCACATTCTCCGAGGAGGAGGAGCGCGGGATCATCTACCCTCACGACGACCCCATTGTCGTTATGGCGGAGATATCTAACTTCGACGTACAACGGGTAATGGTCGACACTGGGAGCTCGGTGAACGTCCTTTTCATGCGAGCTTTCAAGCAATTGGGCATCCCAGAAGCAAGTCTGGACCGCTCACCCACGCCGCTCTTTGGCTTCACGGGGGACTCCATTGTCCCGCATGGAACAGTCACTCTCCCCCTCTCCCTCGGAACACACCCACGAAGGGCAACCGTACTGGCACCTTTCTTGGTGGTAGACTGCCCCGCGGCCTACAACGCCATTCTCGGGCGGGGAATACTCAACCAGATGAGGGCAGTCGTCTCCACCCACCTACTAATGGTAAAGTTCCCAACCCCTATGGGGATTGGTCAAGTCAAAGGAGACCAAATGGCTGCAAGGGCCTGCAATTCTGCCACCCTCATCCAACCTCCGAAAGAAACCATGGCAGTATCAGAGTCCGCGTTCGAGGCCGACCCCGTGAGCCCTCAGGACGCACAGAAAATTCGGGCCGAACCAATCGAAGATCCTCGGGACCATTCCGCAACACCCCATCCACAGCCCATTGAGGATATCGAAGAGATAGTACTCTCCCACGACTTTGCGGACCAGAAGGTAAAGATTGGGACAACTCTTTCGCCCGACCTGCGCTCACAACTGATCCGGTTTTTAAGGGACAACTCTGAGGTCTTTGCCTGGTCGTACGCCGACATGCCCGGCATCTCCACCGACGTGATCTGCCACCGGCTCAGTATCGACCCTACCTACAAACCAGAAACGCCGCCTCTACGATGCTGAGAGGACCGAGGCTATGAAGGCAGAGATCATCAAGCTCAGCACCATCCACTTTGTTCGGAAGGCCGTCTATGCCGCCTGGGTTGCCAATGTTGTACTCGTCAAAAAACCTTCTGGGGCGTGGCGAATGTCCATTGATTTCACTGACCTTAACAAGGCCTGCCCCAAGGACAGTTTTCCTTTGCCCAAGATTGACCAACTGGTCGACGCCACGGCAGGACATGGGCTCCTGAGTTTTATGGATGCGTACTCGGGCTACAACCAAATCTTTATGCATCCGGCAGATTAGATCCACACAACCTTCCGGACAGATCAGGGGTTATACTGTTACAATGTCATGCCTTTCGGACTCAAAAACGCCGGGGCCACTTACCAGCGCCTAGTGAATTTCATGTTCGCCGACCAGATTGGGAAAACCATGGAGGTTTACGTCGACGACATGCTCGTCAAGAGTAAATCGGCTGACCTCCACATCCCCAATTTCTCGCAAATGTTCGACGTCCTCAAACGGTATCGAATGAGGTTAAATCCGGTGAAGTGCGTGTTCGGAGTCAGCTCTGGGAAATTTCTGGGTTTCATGATTAGCCAGAGGGGCATCGAGGCCAACCCGGAAAAAATCAAGGCCCTGGTCGATATGGAGCCCCCACGAACCCAGAAAGAAGTGCAAAGCTTAACGGGCCGAGTCGCAGCCCTTACACGCTTCATCTCCAAGGCCACGGACAGGTGCGTGCCTTTCTTCAGGGCCCTAAAGGGCAGGTCCAAACACATCACCTGGACCGATTAATGCACCAAGGCCTTCACTGAACTTAAGGAATACATGGGAAAAGCGCCGCTGCTAGCAAGACCAGACACCGGGGAAACCCTCTACATGTATCTATCTGTCTCCACTTCTGCCGCAAGTTCAGTTTTGGTCAAGCGTAGGGACGGCGCCGAACATCCGGTGTATTACGTCAGCAAGGCTCTGCAGGACGCCGAGACAAGATACTCTGACTTAGAGAAGCTCGCTTTCGCCCTCATCATGTCCGCCCGGAAGCTCAGGCCATACTTCCAGGCTCATTCCATCGTCGTCTTAACCGACAGACCACTCCGGCAAGTGCTTCAGAAGCCCGAAACTTCGGGCCGCTTACTAAAATGGGCAATAGAACTCAGCGAGTTCAACATCACTTTCATTCCCCGCACTGCCGAGAAGGGACAGGCCATGGCAGACTTTATCTTTGAGTTCTCCTACGTCCCGGCAGCGGCCGCAGCTGAGGTCCCACCATCTCCCCCTCTGTCCATAACACATACTTTGGATGAGGAGAACCCCCAACTCGACCCCACTCGACCAACCTGGCTCCTTTATGTCGACGGGTCGGCTTGCCACAACGGGTCGGGAGCCGGACTTATCCTTACCACACCGGACAAGGTCCGAATGGAGTATGCCCTTCGTTTCCAATTCAAGGCCTCCAACAACGCCGCCGAGTATGAGGCCCTCCTTGCAGGGCTCCGCCTCGCTAAAACCATGGAGGCAGAACAGGTCAAGATCTTCAGCGATTCAGAGCTCATCGTCAACCAGATCAACAACGCCTATGAGGCGAAAGACTCTTCCATGGCCGCATACAGAGCACTGGCGAAGACCCTTCTATGTAGTTTCCGCAGCTACGCTATCACTCGGATTCCAAGCTCCGAAAACAGCCATGCCGACGCCCTGGCCCGGCTCGCATCCTCCCTCGATGAGAAGCAGAGTCGAAGCGTACTGATCGAAATTCTGGATCAACCCAGTACAAAATGCTCGGCGGTCTACGCCATCAACACTAATGGCACGTGGATGGTCCCACTGATTAGATTCCTCGCAGATGGAACTCTTCCTTCTGACAAAATCGAGGCCAAAAAGGTCCGAAGACGGGCAGCCCGCTATACACTCATCAACGACCAACTCTACAAACGGGGTTTCACTTTGCCCCTCTTGAAGTGTCTCGTCCCGGAGGCAGGCAGAGCCGTTCTCGAGGAAATCCACGCCGGTATTTGCGGAAATCATTCTGGACCACGGTCGTTGGCCCACAAGGCTTTCCGGCAAGGTTTCTATTGGCCAACCATGCACGGAGACGCGGCCGAGCTGACCAAGCGGTGCGATAAGTGTCAACGGTTCGCCCCTCTCTTCCTCCTACCTCCAGAAAACCTCACACCAATGGTCAGCCCCTGGCCCTTCTCGCAGTGGGGACTTGATTTGATTGGGAAAATGCCGGCAGGAAAGGGCAAGACAGAGTATGCGGTGGTAGCGGTGGATTACTTCACAAAGTGGGTTGAGGCGAAAGCTTTGGCTTCTATCACCACGGCCCAGATCGAAACGTTCGTCTTCCAGAACATTATCTGCCGTTTCAGTCTCCCCCACACAATCGTCACGGACAATGGGAAGCAATTCGACAACGCACGCTTCCGTGCCTTTTGTGACAGACACAACATCCGCCTTTGGTTCGCCTCACCAGCTCACCCTCAGTCCAACGGCCAAGTTGAGGCCATAAACAAGATCATCAAGCATACACTGAAAACGCAGCTGGACGAGGCCAAGGGAAAGTGGTCTGAAATTCTCCCCAATGCACTCTGGTCATATCGGACATCCTACCGCACATCTACGAATGAAACCCCCTTCTCGCTCACTTTCGGAACGGAAGCAGTCATTCCCGCCGAACTAAGCGAAACTTCTTACCGAGTGTCGTCTTATGAGCCTGAACAAAACAACCGTCAGATCGCACTCAGTCTAGACCTCATCGAGGAACACAGGGAGCAGGCCAACCTCAGAAACATCGCCTGCAAGCAGCGGCTTTGCAACTACCATAACGCCAGAGTCAAACATCGGGGTTTTCAGGAAGTCGACTAGGTCCTCCGAAAGGTCAGCCTTGCCACCAAGGATAGCTCAGCAGGGACTCTCGGCCCCAATTGGGAGGGTCCTTATCGGGTTACCAGAATCTGCCGGCCCGGAACTTACGAGCTAGAAGACCCAGATGGGCGAAGACTGGGCCACCCATGGAATGCCGGTCATTTGAAGAAGTACTACATTTAAGGCTGTATTTTTTCCTTCTTATGACTTGCTGTACTTTACCCGTTTTCTTGCACCGGTTATTTATAAACTCTTCCATTTATCTAGCCTTTCTAACATACCACTATGACTCAAACATACGAGTCGGGGTTCGGTCTTACTCGGCCTACACCCCAACACTTGCTATTTTGACTCAAACATTAGAGTCGGTGTACAGCCCTACTCGGCTTGCACCACCACTACGACTCAAACATACGAGTCGGGGTTCGGTCTTACTCGGCTTACACCCCAACACTTGCTATTTTGACTCAAACATTAGAGTCGGTGCTCAGCCCAACTCGGCTTGCACCACCACTACGACTCAAACGTACGAGTCGGGGTTCGGTCTTACTCGGCCTACACCCCAACACTTGCTATTTTGACTCAAACATTAGAGTCGGTGTACAGCCCTACTCGGCTTGCACCACCACTACGACTCAAACATACGAGTCGGGGTTCGGTCTTACTCGGCTTACACCCCAACACTTGCTATTTTGACTCAAACATAAGAGTCGGTGCTCAGCCCAACTCGGCTTGCACCACCACTACGACTCAAACGTACGAGTCGGGGTTCGGTCTTACTCGGCCTACACCCCAACACTTGCTATTTTGACTGAAACATTAGAGTCGGTGCTCAGCCCAACTCGGCTTGCACCACCACTACGACTCAAACGTATGAGTCGGGGTTCGGTCTTACTCGGCCTACACCCCAACACTTGCTATTTTGACTCAAACATTAGAGTCGGTGTACAGCCCTACTCGGCTTGCACCACCACTACGACTCAAACATACGAGTCGGGGTTCGGTCTTACTCGGCTTACACCCCAACACTTGCTATTTTGACTCAAACATTAGAGTCGGTGTACAGCCCTACTCGGCTTGCACCACCACTACGACTCAAATGTACGAGTCGGGGTTCGGTCTTACTCGGCCTACACCCCAACACTTGCTATTTTGACTCAAACATTAGAGTCGGTGTACAGGCCTACTCGGCTTGCACCACCACTACGACTCAAATGTACGAGTCGGGGTTCGGTCTTACTCGGCCTACACCCCAACACTTGCCATTTCTAGACTCGAACATTAGAGTCGGCGTACAGCCTCACTCGGCCTACACCAACACTCAGACAAACGGAAATCGAAGGATAACTCGGTCTACAATTTTTGATCCAGAAGAGTCTATTTTCATTCAAAATGTGCCGACCTATTATGCTCGGCCTGCAAGAGCTTTACAAAATTCGACCTCTCGGTCGTCCCCACTATTCTTAACAAAAAAAAAAAACAAAGAAGGGGAGAAACACAAGCATCCTACACTAGCTCTTCCACCGGCTGCTCGGCTTGCTGAACTCCCTCCACCTCTGGCTCAGGCTCCTTTTGCGGCTCAACCTGGTCGGCTTCCGGCAGGTCACTCGGCTGGGCACCCTCCTCATCCTCCTCCCCCGACTCGTCCTAAAACATGTCGGCAGTAATGTCCTGACCGAGCCAGGGGGTCTTCACGATCAGTCCAGGATTATGCAGGAAGAGGTTGCGGAAGAACTCCTGCTCGCACTCGGCGGCATACTCGTACTTCAGCTGGTCAAACTCCTCCGAAGCTTTGAACTCCGCCACCGCCTTTTTCCCCGCCTCTTCCAGGTCAGCCTTTCTCGCTGTTTTCACCCGACAGAGCTCCTTCCAGTTCTTCAGCCTGTCCTTCTCCTTGGCCTCCACCTCGATCTTCAATTGATCTCTAGAAGCCAGGGCCTCCTGAGTCTTCCACCTCTCGGTTTCCAAATTTCGAGTAAGGTCGGCCGCCTCTTTCATCGCCCTCTCGACTTTCTGAAGTTTGGGAGTGAGCTCTTCCTGTTTCTGCTTCAGCCGCTCCTTCTCCCGGCGAGCAGACGCCACCCTTCTCTGGCTGTTCCCAAACTGGAGGTACACCTCACCGAGAGCCTGCACATGACAACCGTTAGCAACACACTCGGCCTAACATACCACACTTGCAACATACGAAAAACTTACATTGCTCAGTAGCAGCAGGGCCTTCTTCATCCTCTGATCAGACGACTGGCATTGCACCTCGGCCAGCTCTTCCAAGGGCGTCGAAGCCCCCTGACGGACCCCATTCAGCAACGGCACCATTTGCCTCGGGCAGCAGAGGGTTGTCTCGGCACTGGATCCCTCGCCGATCGCCTCCCCGTCGGTGAACACACCGAGATTCACATCTCCTCTCCTCTGGAGCATCTCCAGGATCCTCGCATCCAACCGAGGGGGGAGGGGGGGGGGGACGGTGGAGGATTGAACTCGGGTACCGGCATCGACCTCTTGCCGCCAATTGCTTCCTGTGCCAACAGGATCGTCTCGGCCTCTTTTCTCACCTTCGTCCGCCTTGGGTCGGGGGAGAGTACTCGGTCCCCTTCGACTGTGCTCCGCTTCCGCTTTGGTGACTTGGGCGGAGGGCTCGGGGGCCTCGGTTTTGAGGATTGGCCCTACTGTGCTCGGCCGGAATTCCCAGGCTGCTTCTTCTCGGCTCGCTCTTTTTTCTTCTTTAGCAGCAGCTCCAAGCGCTCGGCCGCCTTGGATAGGGACGCAGATTCTCCGGAGCCTTTGTCTGCCTTCATTCTCAGTTGCTCACAATCCTTGTAAATCCAGCTGCCGAAGTGGTAGGGGACTGCAACACCGAGACACAGGTTAGATATAAGAAAACCAATAGCAAACCAACAACAAAAACAGACTTACCCTCGTCGGTGTCGATGAGGCCGGCCTTGTACTGAAACCCGGGTAGCCGAAGAATTCGTCGGTTCCGCTCCAACTCGTCCAAGATCTCCCTTACTCGGTGAACGACCGCTTTCTCTTCTGGTGATATTTCTTCTTCTGGGAACAAACCTGCACACCGAGAAATGGTCAGCTGCAAAGCTATTACTTAGCATACAACATATCAACATTCGCATGAAGGGGCGGCCTATGCTATAACTATCAACCTTGGGTCTGGAATTTGGACGGTATCGGGGGTCCCTCGGTGTTCCCCTCCCAGTTCCCACCGACCAGGCAGAACTTCGTCTTGTACGATTTTTGGGAGGCCGGTATGTCTAGGATGAACTCCCCCCGTTTGCTCTTCTTACGGTGACGGACGAAGACCCACCCGGTACTCTGCTGCTGAAACCCGAACTCGTACAAGTACATCAGTTGGGCGTAGGTCGGCTCCGGTTGATCGGCCCACCTGAAGGCCGTGTAGAGGAAGCAGAGCATAATCCACACGTTCGGATTAAGCTGACCGAGTGCCACCCCCATTTTCTTCACCATTCTCCGCAGCCAGGGGTGAAGGGGCAGCCTTACCCCGTGGTGCATCAGCTCGGTATAGAACAATGCCATACCAGCTGGGGGGTTGCTCGGTCTTTCCTCTCTAGTCGGTGACCTTGCCGTCACCGATTCGGGAACGCCAAACTCAATCCTCATTTTCATCAGGCCCTTCTCGGTCTCCTTGTTCACCATTTCGTCCACGGTGAAGGCCGCCCTCTCAATTGGCACGGCTTCTGGGACCGACTCGTCCCCGGCCGTTTTCACTTTGTTCAGCCGAACCGTGCCCTTATCACGGCCGTGGGTCAGCTTCAACGCTCGGTGCACCCCCACTTTTACTATCGTTTCAGCATGTACCAGCAGATTGCCGCTACCCGACCTACCCGTCGGCCCAGCCCCAGAACCGGTGTCTGTAGTCCTACCGGATGACTCGGCTGTACTGTGCACCGACTCTACCCTTTTTTGTACCTCCGCCGGGGAGGCCTTGTCCTCACTCCCTGAGTTGGGAGTGAGCACCTCCATACTACTATCTGACGACTCACCGCCCTGTGAGTCGTAGCATTTACCCTCAGCTACCGAGTCACTTTCGACCGACATCTACAAAAGAAAACAAAAAAACCAAACTCAGCCGACCGACTCGTTCCTATGAAGATCTGACCACAACCTTCACCACGTTCATGACCAGTTCTTCACACCCCCTACTTTAATCGCAAAACTGAACTTGGACAAGTGCTTACCTTGTTTTTTACGGAGGACCGTTGGTCGGAAATCGGAAAACACCGTACGCACCGCCGTCCAAAGCTCGTCGGAAATCGCCTCTTTGGTTGGACAGAATTTCTCCAATTCTCTCAAAAACACAAGTGCGGAAATCGGTGAAGAGCTCCCCATATTTATAGCCATTGATTCACAGACTACGAAGCGTCACTCCCCTTAGTGACAGACACGTGTTGCAACCAAACATTCTGACCGGACACGTGTCAACCATCGGTCCGAGGAAACCCAACCGTCTTCCTACAGGTCGACACCGACTTCCGTACACCGCTCGGTGTCTGGGACTGCTTAACAGACGCTGGTCCTCCCACCGACCCATGTACACTGCTCGGTGCTCTCATCCGTGGGCGGGTATTGGCTCTATTCACCGACTCGTATACACCGCTCGGTGTTCTCACCCCCCGTACGGACGCTGGTCCTCCCCCACCGACCCGTGTACACCACTCGGTCTCCGCAGCTCCAACGCGTCATTTGGCTCCTATCACCGACCATGACACCGCCACCGACCGATTGCGCACAACCGCCACCGACTGAGCCACTTTTCCGCCGAGTGCTCATTATCACCGGCCGTCTCCTAGCTCCTTCCTCCCCATGACCGAGACTGTCTCGGCGGACTATCCCACCAAAGGACTTGGGGGACTACAGGTATACTTCCCACCAGGGTCTGGGTGAATGAAATAAGTCCCCGACCGAGAAATTCCACCTCAGTCAACGACTTGGGGGACTTCTGTTGACACCATATCTGACCAGACCCACTGGGCCGTATACTTAAAGCCCTGGCAACGCTCAAGGCCCAAGAACACCATACTTACGACAGCCCTAACACCGGGCCCAATGCGGGATGCCACGTGGAAGCATATCCACCCTCGATTTACATAACACGTGTCCGCACGTAAATCGAGGAGCATTCGTCCCACATCGAAACTTTGGGAATTGAACATCCCACCTACCTATACATAAAGGGTACACATTTCCCAATAAAGGTAACTAAGTTTTACTATTACAATTACTCTACCGAACTTACCATTTACTATTTCCTCTTACGAACAAAGTAACTAACTTGATCGTCGGAGAGCCTTAGGCCGGCACCACACCGGTGCCCGTACTAACGGAGACCCGCGATCCACTTGAGTTGACAGGTCACAAGAGGGACATGCGTCATTTGGTGATTGGGCAACGAGTACTCGACAGTTGGAACATTTAACGCTTCAACACCAATTATAATTACTTCCAACCATCCTACTCAATTCAAATTTTCGAAGCCTGTTCATCATTCAATCCCTTCAGTATTCATCGATGTTTTTAAATTGATCAGTTAGGAAGCATCATAGACTCATTCTAACCATGAATTCAAGCTCAATTGGACTTGAACATACTTTTGTATGATCGAACTAAATCCTGGAAACTCCAAACCTTCGCGGGTCCAGTTCTTGGCCAATACCTACTCGATTACTTCCATTTTTGACCGTGTTCAACTACTCAAGGTCCCAGAAGTCTGAATTGAACCTTAATTTGTCATGGGCTGGTCTACAGATCGAAATTGAATTTCAATTATTAAAGGACAGGTTTCAGGTTTTTTGATTTTCCTTTCACAATTGCATCACTTTTCTTCCTCTCTCAATCTCAATTCTCTGTTCTCCCTCTCTAAATTCTTCTCTGATCAAAATCACAACTTGATCTTTAGTCTCTGTTTTTGTTTGAATATTTCCACCATCGCCACATCAAATTCACGATCACACACAAGTGCACCACCACTAATCTCCATTAGAAAGTGACAGGTGTCACTTGATGGCCTAACCATGGCTGAATCAGCCCAATCACTGCCCCATTTTATTTAATTAACTAATTATCATTTTGCCATTGCTTTGACATTTTTCCAAAATGCTCTTCGCACCTCTAGACCTGTAACTTGTTTGTCCGAAATTCGATTGACGCGTGCCGCCTATCTACGGACTCATTGTCTCGAGACCTACCCAACGGTCTTCGAATTACGTGAAAAGTCCATGTCGTTTGTACCAAATTACCCTTGAACTACCGAACATGATAAATTTCTTCTCGACTGTCGAAATCGGACGTGCCACCTGTCTATGAACTCGTAACGTCCCGAACTCTGTCACAGTCATCGGTCAAAGTCCGTTTGACCGCTCGAACCAAAGGTCAACCGTTCGCCCAAAGATAGGGGCAAAATCGTCATTTTCTTCAAATTTTCTAAATTTTCCTTTTTCGAATGTCCGGGTTGTTACAACCTACCCCCCTTAAAGAATTTCGACCTCGAAATTCCAAATCAGTAGGTGCCATATTATTTTTCCCGAGGATACATGTCTAAGATGAACTCGAAACGTAATCGACCCCAACCAAATATAAGTCACATCCAACTCGTAGAAATTATACCACCAGTATCAATCTCTCTGTAAAACCCTGCCCCATGGGTAGTCATACCACATACTTGCTCGGAATACGTAGCCTAGGTCACGTTGAGTCCACACAATCCAATAAACACAAAAATCCATCATATCTTCTCAATCATATGTCGTCCGCTCGTGACATGATACATCCTTACGCATATGTCACCAGGCCAATAAACTCACAAGGTTCAATAACTCGGGAACTCAATCCCTTCGCTACGTCAATCAGACCGTACCCCTTTCCCAGGGTCACTATGTATACCGAATTTACCCTTTTCTTCTATTGTGTTTATCATCACAGGTTTCACTGATATATACCTCCTGCTACGCACTCAACACAATCATTCATACTATACTGCAAATCATATCCTTTTCTTAACTTCGACTTCATCATACACCAAGTATGATCCTGTAGTTGGACAACAATAGTCCAATGATCAGAAATCATGTATTACTCTAATCGTGTGGAGTTCTATCAATAACAAGATTTCACCTATCCTTAAGTGATCAAACATGACACTTCTCCCCCAAATAATACATGATCCAACAATGCGGTCGTAATCTCAACTAGCATCGACACACACCTAACCGAATCCCAAATTTCATAGTGACATCTCATTATACACACAAAAAGGATCAACATCAAACGTAAGTCACTGATTTTCCATTTGTAACCATTCTATGTCAGTTTTCATTTCTAATAACTTTGACCTCCTTTTGGGTCAATCACCATAACTAGCAAAACATGGTAGAGAACCCCTCTACAATCCTCTGTGGTATCTATCCGATTTCACAACGACTCATGTTCCCTGTGATTGTCTTTAATTATTTTCCAGTGACCAATACATCTGTTTCTCCTGAGATTTACACTAATCCCGATCGTTATTAGTATCTGTTTCACAATCCTACCCTGGTCGACCTAATACTTATTCAACCAAATATTTTTCTCCCTGAGGTATTTACTACATCTGTTCAGTATATCACACGCCCATCTGTACATGTAAGTACACTAACCAATCATTAATAATACCATACCTCGTCCTACGGTGGTTAGAATACCTGATTCATCAGCTCACAAATAGAACCAGTCCATTTGGCCATCCAAGGGTATCACCATCAACTAACCTTAGCCATATCAAATCCGGACATTATGTTTTCTCTCTCTTACTCATAACCAATACTCATTACCATGTTGGCCTCTCTCGATAGGCTCAATAATCACAACCTCCCAATATAACCACAAATCGTTAGCTCGTGATACGGGATACTTATCCCATAGTTGTCCATAATCAACATGTAAGCTCAGACTATCATCCCTCTTTCCTCTTACGGTATAAGAAATGATGGATTTCCCATGGCAACACTGAGCCGAATGAACCCGTATCTACCGAGTCCTGTACTTGCACTTTCAATCTTTATAACTCCATCGGTACCACATATCAGGGTGTCCAAGAAACAACTCGTATACTCGACATGATCTCCATCATCGAATCAATCTTTCATCCTGGAAAACCTCAGTAAATATATATTGAGAAATCTATACATCCTTAGCCCTCGCTGGGCATCTCATACGCGAAGCACATACACCACACATATGACCAGCAACTTGATTACCTCTTACCAACAGTCCATCGATTGTGAGGGTCAAATCATTCTAGAGGATAGCACCCTCGAGTCTCTCTGAACCGTAACCTCTGGTACTCCTGAATTCCACATATTACTCTCTAATCGACATACTCAATAGATGTATCATCAGTCATCAACTAATCCATCCTAAGGATTACGTCCAAATCGTCCAAATCTAGAAACACCAAGTCAGCCACTAGGTGAATAACACCTGTCATCCTGGGTAACCTCACATCGATAGGTCTACCCCCCTTATGTCTCACCAATTTTATCATATATAATTACCAAGGTTACCACATAAATATCATCAATTTTATCACATGATCTCAAAACATGGAAGAGTGGATAGCCCGGGACCTACCGAATACATACGTCATGACCACGAGTAATAGATATCCAAGTCATCACTCCAGAGGCTACTCAGACCTCCTGCTAGTAACTGCAATCCTCACGCAAGTGGTCCCAATCCGATCACGCCCTTACGGTCCATTATGGGCCCCACCAACTCTTCCCTCGCCTGCCACATCAACAATCACTGCAGGGGCCAATCCTTGCTCCATTGCACCCCAACGAAGCCATCTCACTATATCAATTTATCTATATAACCATTTCTTTATGATTTGACCAGACTACTCGCATTCATCACTATTACTGCATAATTAACCTTATTACTTTACCTCCCAGTGGACCCGACTAGCGTCCCACTGAACTGGACTATCTCCTATGTCCAAATCCCCGTATATATCGGGTCTCTGCCCGAACCTCAGTCACTAAGGAAACTGACGCGTCCCATAAGTCCAATAAATAAGGTTAAAAAAAAGACCAATCCATAAATTCATAACTCATCAGTATCTGACCTTATCCAATCCTGGGCATCACAGGTGCCAAATATTCCTTGGTCAAAGCTCGGCCGTATCAGCAACCATAATTATATTCAAATCCTCCGGCTCCTCCCGAGCCCAGATTCATTACCATGACTCATCTCGAGTGTAACTTGCCCAAATGTACAACCTTTTTAGCCCCTGGGCTCATTCGTCCCGGGGACCCATAGAATGCTATGTCTAACAAACAGTAGTTCACAGTGTACACTAAATAACATCTGACCCTCAATCGAGGGTCAATCTCGTCCGAGATCTATCATGAGGTCTCATACACCCTCGTCTACCCATCTCACTACCAGGCCGCGCACGAGACTTATGTTTCGGAGGCATGACGTGGCAACAGAATCAGCAACCTAGTGCTCTGATACCAAGTTGACAGGACCGTCCCCTGAGGAACATTGATAACCGTGCCCGGTCTTGCTCCCGTCTGACAAGCCAGATGAAGTTCCCAAATTACCCTCAGCACTTGCCAAACAAGGGATAGCTGTACACGTGCCCACTCATGCCTCCACCTCCCGAATAGCCTCGATCATCGCGCCTTGACCTGGAGGGTCAATAAAAACACAAAAGGTGTGAATGGACAAAAATAAATCAGTTATAAAACATGTATAGAAAGACATTTCTACCCTCCACGTAAAACTAATGTATGCATTCAAAAATCATTACATAATCCATTTCATCAACATGATCCAGCAATAGTACCGGGTCTTTAAACCCAAAACCATAATTCATAACAAATCCAGAATCCATCGTAAGCCACATTCCAAAACCAAATCTGGAATAACATTTTATCGAAATGGAACTCATGTCCGAATTTCACGTTCAAATCCCAAATCATATCCACCATCCATTTCCAAATCTGAATTCGGAACCGTCGTTCCATAAGCCAGCATTCGGAATAACCATTCCGAACCCAAATCCGGAAATCCATTTCCAGGTTTCCAAAACCCGAAATCTCGTTCATCAAAACCACTGTTATGAACTGGGCATCAAGCCCGAAATCACCTTTTTCCAAAATCTGTTTTTAAATCTTTGAAATCAAATCCCAAATTCAAATCATTAAAACCCTGGTCAAATCATCAACATACTCAAAATCTCGTAAAATGTGAAAATATGTAATAATCTCAAAATACGTGCCAAATCGTAAATCATACTCTACATCATAATCAAACATCATCAAAACATGATACGTATAAATCATATAAAATCATCCATCGAACCATCATTAATGTATAATATAAACCGTATTCTCGAAATACGTGCAATTACGTATTGCGTATTGAAATACGTGTAAATACGGAAATCGTAATTTCCATAGGCATAAACATAGAAATCGTAAATATAAAGCATAGAAAACAATTATGCATGCATTGAATTTTAGAAAACAAAGTCCACTCACACACCGTCCAAACGTGGAGCTCACGGCTCGCTTCCGAGCTCCACGTTTTTTCGTAATTTCTGGAAATCATAATTACTGTCCAAAATCATATAATTTTCCCAATTTTTTCGGGATTTAAATACTCATTTTAAACGTATACGAAAACTTCGGATACACTGAAAACTATCAACACGATATCTGATTTCCTCGAAACTAGTGCCAAAATATTTGTTACATTAAAAGGAGTAAGTTTCATGTTGAACTCACCTCGAAATTCGGTCACACGCTCCCCCACGAGCCACCGTGAGTGGCTGCGCGTGAAGCTAACGCGTTGCTACAATAAAAGCACTATTCATCTGTTAAACGGGTCTGCAACCCGCATGTTCGACTTGATTCAATCCCGTCCAATTCCAACTTATTTTCTGTAATTCAAATGTCTAATAGCATCGTCAACACATGAATTAAAGGTCTGTGATATCAATTCCAATTACAATTACTTCCAACCATCCAACTCAATTCAAATTTTCGAAGCCTGTTCATCATTCAATCCCTTTAGTATTCATCGATTTTATTAAATTGATCAATTAGGAAGCATCATAGACTCATTCTAACTATGAATTCATGCTCAATTGGACTTGAACATACCTTTGTATGATCGAACTAAATCCTGGAAATTCCAAACCGTCGTGGGTCCAGTTCTTGGCCAATACCTCCTCGATTACTTCCGTTTTTGATCGTGTTCGACTACACAAGGTCCCAGAAGTCTGAATCGAACCTTAATTTTTCATGGGCTGGTCTACAACTCGAAATTGAATTTCAATTATTCAAGGACAGGTTTCGGGTTTTTTTATTTTCGTTTCACAATTTCATCACTTTTCTTCCTCTCTCAATCTCGATTCTCTGTTCTCCCTCTCTGAATTCTTCTCTAGTTCTTCTTTGGTCCCAATAGGTTGCTGGGGAGGTCGATCAAGATCACAACTTGATCTTTAGTCTCTGTTTTTGTTTGAATGTTTCCACCACCGCCACATCAAATTCACGATCACACACATGTGCACCACCACTAATCTCCCTTAGAAAGTGACAGGTGTCACTTGATGGCCTAACCATGGCTGAATCAGCCCAATCACCGACCCATTTTATTTAATTAACCAGTTATCATTTAGCCCTTGCCTTGACATTTTACCAAAATGCCCTTCGCACCTCTAGACCCGTAACTTGTTGTCCGAACTCCGATTGACGCGTGCCGCTTGTGTATGGACTCAGTATCTCGAGACCTACCCAACGGTCTTCGAATTACGTGAAAAGTCCATGTAGTTTGAAAAGTCAACAAATTACCTCTTTTAACCAAATTACTAAATTACCCTTGAATTTCCAAACATCATAACTTTCTCCTCGATTGTCGGAATCGAATGTGCCATGACACGACCCATCCCAATCCCCCCGGGATTACCATGGAATGTGACGTGCTCCCGTCTGACAAGAGGCGTCAGACAAGGGATAACCGATTGACATTGCCCAAACGGGCTTCCAGAGTGCGTAAGGATCGATGGAGGAGGTGTACGATGCTCAAGTCTCTGCTGCAGTCGCATCCAGAATCAACCTGAAAGGCATTGAAAACAAAAGCTGTGAGTGGACGAAAATAAACAAGTCTGTTTAAAACATTTATAAGACATTTATGCCCCTCAGTAAAACCATATGCATGCGCCAAAAACCAATGATCACACATTTATTTAGAAATAACCATTAGGGCCTTAGCCCGGAAACCAAAGCGTAGTTTCAATTTCCAAAAGTCAATCCAAGAGTTATTTCATAAATCCAGTAATATGAACCATAAGGCATATAATATAAACCATAACCAGAATTTTAGCCACTGCACTATACACTCCAATCCAACATCCCTGATGTCTGACGTCCCTGACGTCAATAAGGTCACAATCACAAGGCTACGCGTGCCACTCGGGTTTCAATTTCCGAGTTCAATCCCCGAACCCCGTTCGGGTACAACATCCCCGATACTTAGCGTCATAGACGCTGGACATACTAGACGTTCGTGACCTCTCCGGGGTACCTCATCCGGAGGAGACAATATAATATGGAAGGATCTATACGGTGCAGTACCAAATACATTTTATTGATATCCACATGCAAAACATATATGTATACATAGGTAAAATCCGAACCGATTGTTACGTTTCATCAAACGGGTCTCATGCCCAAATACCGTGAAACGTATATAAAATGTAAACCAGAAAACATTTATTCAATTCCATTTTAGGGTCCCCGACCCGCAATCGTATGTAGAAATCAACTGGGCCCTTGGCCCGATTTCACAAGTTAACTAGGCCCATGGCCCGATCCACATGTTAACTGGGCCCCTGACCCGATTTCATAGTTCAACTGGGCCCCTGGCCCGATTTTACATTATTCAAGTTCGTAACCCTTTCATGAAAACATATCCAACCACATTTATGGAAATCGGTGCAAATCCAGAAAATCTCGGTTTACGTGCAAATATGTAATTCACCTCGAAATACGTGAAATCATTTTTAATTCACCGATATCCAAAGTAAATCATTTAATCATAATTATAACAATCATAAAACAGTTATGCATGCATCGAATTTATGAAACCAATGTCCACTCACAGACCGTTTAACCGAGCGCCTCGATATGTGTGCCATAGGCCTTCCCGGGCCACACCACTATCACCGGGACTCCCAATCCTGTTCAAATCACATTAGAGGATTACTAACCTCATCATTACCATCCTATTCAAGTCCCATAATTTTCCCGAATTTTTAAGTATTTTTACACTGGATTAAAAACCTTCGGACATCCCGAACAATAACGAAACGGTGTCCGATCGACACGAAACCAATTCCAAAATGTTCGTTACATTAAATAGGACAGAAGTCATGTTGACCTCACCTCGAGATTCGTGCCCACGCGCCGTCACGCGCCGCCGTGAGTGGCTGCGCGTGAAACCCACGCGCCTGCTACAGTGTCACCAGCCTAACCCGTATGTCTGGTAAACGGGTCCAAACAGCCCGCGAGACGACCCGGTTCAATGTCCATCAATTCAACCCTAAATCTTCCAATTGATCATTCAGTTAGTTTCGTTTTAAGTTCAATTTAAGTTCTGTAAACTCAATTACACAAATCCTTACCTACAATTCGATGATTCGATGATGAACACCAAGAACACTCCGGTTACTGTTCGTTCATGGAATTCCTTCAATTCCAATTGATTTCCTTAAATTGATTCAACCAGAAGCTTCCATGGACTCCGTTAAGCATTTCCCCCAACTCAATTGCTTCAATCCCGCACTCAATCGTCACGACTCAAGCACGAACACCGTCACGGTTCAACCATGGAGTTCTGTCAACCACAACCGTTTTCTTTCAATTGACGAACCCAGAAGCATCGTGGGATCATGAGAAGTAGTTTCCCTACCTCAATTCCGTCGTCTAAACACTCCACGATCACGACTCAACCTCGATTTCCTTCCTCTGTCACCAAGCTCGATCAGAGCCAAAACGGCACCAATTCATCTCGTTTTTTCGTCAATTATGATCGTTGTGATCCCAGGAAGCTGAATGTGAGCTCAATTGCGATCCTCACGGCCCAAATCTCATTATTCGAATTTCCCTCCCAAAAACCAAAATTCCGAATTCCAGTTCTACGACCCCCCTCAATCCCTCGTGTTTCCCTCACTAAATCCGTCTCAGAAATGTCTCCAAATTGCACACTCAAGATCAGCTGGTGGAGAGGAGATTAAGAGTGGAATGAATTGTGGTTTTGGGTTGTACACGGTTAGGAAATTAGAAGAGGTTTAATGGAAATTAAACAATAATTTAGTTAATTAATTAATAAAACATAATCATAATGTTCCCCCAAAACATGGATCCTGGGCTTAAGCCCCAAATTAAGGGATGAGTGACACTTGTCACTCATCCAAGTGTGTTCAGTCACCGGGTACTGTTCATTATTATATTATTATTTTAATCGGAGCCTCGGTTCGTAAATTCGTTTCCTTGACCATAACTTCGTCGTCGAATCTCCGATTTTGGCATGCCGCCTGTCGTTGGATTCGTATCGACGAAACCTACGTAACGGTCCTTGGCCCTCGGCCATCGGACATCTCGGTAAAAAAGTCAACATTTCCCCTTATTTCGTCCAAATTACGAAAATTCCCTTGCACTTCCGTACATCATAACTTTCACCACGAACGTCGGAATCGAACGTGCCGCCTGTCTATGAACTCGTGACGTCCCGAACTACGTCACGGTCATCGGTCAAAGTCCATTTGACCATCCGAAATAAAAGTCAACGTTTTGCCCACGCCCAGGGGCAAAATGGTCATTTTGCACAATTCGTCCGAAATCACCCAACTAATGCCAGATTAGTAAATCACAATTAAATATTATTAAATCTCGATATTCGGGACGGGTCGTTACATGCCACCTGTCTATGAACTCGTGACGTCCCGAACTCCGTTACAGTCATTGGTCAAACTCCATTTGACCGCACAAACCAAAAGTCAACCGTTCACCCAAAGTCAGGGGCAAAATTGTCATTTTCTTCAAATTTTCCAACTTTTCCTTTTTTGAATGTTCGGTTCGTTACTAAGACCCTATGAATCGAAGGGTTAGTATGAAACCACATAGGATCGAGGTATCGTGAACGAGATAGTGATGTGACAACAGAGGCTTTGAAGAAGGATCTAGATGCGTTCCAAAATCTTGTTGGTGAACCAACATGGGGCAGAGCCCGCCTTGCTTATTATGCTAAGCTAGGAGTAGAAGAATCGTATTGTAAGACAGTGAAAGAATCTCTGGGAATGGTAGACAAGACAGAGGTTGGATATGTGAGTGTGTATGGATCTGGGATTCGTTCATTCGGACTGGAAGTGTGAGTGACATGTCAGTGACGTGGACCCGTATACAGGCGACACGTGGTATGTCAGAACCTATCAGTGCTGACGTTAGCGATGACGTTAGCCGTTGATCGTTTACTCCTGACGTCAGCGTTGACTTTTTGGCAGCATTGACTTTGCGTTGACAACTCAAGTGGGGGCGCGTGAGCGCGAATTTCGAGGTGGGACTATTATCATTCGAAGGGTTTCGACGAATCAGATCCAATGGTGATTTCGAGAAACATGTCCGAGACACGTTCACTTTTCTGGGAGTTTTAGGGTGTTATTCTATAGACTTGTATAGATACTTAGTGACCTTCGGGAAAGATTTGGACACGTTCGGAAGCCCCGGAGATGGTAGATTAGCCTCAGGAGGCTTATGGCACGTGTATCGACGCCACAGCTAGGACGATCTGTGAGTGGACTTTTGTTTTCTAAATACGATGCATGCATAACTGTTTTATATGTGGATGGTCTCCTCCAGATGTCTGAGACACTAGGGTAGTCACGGCGCATTGCCTGCGATGGGTCATTGCATGGATCGACCAGACCGTATAGTGACTCAGGAGCAGGATTGCTATTAGACGTCTAAGGCGTCAAACATCTGGGATGTAATAGATTGACCCATATAGACCCTGGGCAGCACGCCTAGCTTAGACCGTGATATGACATCTGTGATGTCAAGCGTTTGGGACACTAGGTATCTGGGATGCCAAGGATAGGTATTTTGATTCCAGATTATTGGATTTATGAAAAGGTAATTAAGTGTTTAATAAATGAATTTGGGTAGTGACCCACATGTATTGGATTTACGGTTTTGGGCCGAGTTCCCTCTTGGTTGATTTAATGGTTTTGGGCTAAGGCCCTAATGATTTGAGGAAGGAAATGCCTTTTTTTTTTTCTAAATGGTTTTTATTATATTTAAATTTACTGGTTTTCGTATGCATGCATGGTTTTTAAGTGAAGGGCATAAATTTCTTTTTATGAAATGTATTTTAGGATATTATTTATTTTCGTCCACTCACAACTTTTATGGTTTTTAATGCCCTTCATGTTGATCATGGATGCGGGTTATAGCAGAGTGATAAGACCCGTCCCAAATTCCCTGGAATTAACATAGGACGTGCCTACTCCCGTCTGACACGAGTGTCAGACCAGGGATAATGCCGTCCTTAACCCAACTGGGACTACCAGAGAGTACCAGGATCCAGAGGAGGAATGTGATGTCTCGGTCTCTGCTACAGCCCGCATCCGCGATCAACCTGAAGGGCATTAAAAACACGAAAAGCTGTGAGTGGAAAAAACAATAATTTTATAAAAACATTTCATAAAAAGACCTTTATGCCCTTCACTAAAAAGTATGCATGCATTCAAAAACCATTTTTCGAATCATAGAACACGGGGCCTTGGCCCGAAACCCAAATCAAGTGGGAACTCATCCCAACTCCAACACACGTGCGTCTTAGCCCAAATCCAATACACATGGGTCTCAGCCCAAAACCATCTTTGTGAAAACTCATCCAAACATATATATATATATATATATATATATACACAAAACCCATCCTTGGCATCTCAATGCCCAATCAATAACCCGTCACGATATATCTATTAGTGTGCATACTACTCGGGGTCTCACTCTGAGTCTACCCCCAGGATCTACGACGTCTGGGAGGCTCGTCCAAAATCCAGGATCTACGACGTTTGGAGGACGGTCTGCGGACCCAGTCCGAGACTATACCATATCTTTCACTTCTGAAATGTGCTCTCTCTTGGAGTCACTCATTTCAAGCAGTGGATCGTGACACTCCAGGATCAACGACGTATGGAGGAGACCGATACTCTCAAAGAAGGGTATATACATACTAGTATAGAAACCACACTCGGGACTCACGCTCGATAACACAGGTCAACTGGGCCTCAAGCCTGAACTTATGACTCAACGTGGCCTCTAGCCCAATTTCACAATTTAACTGGGCCTCCACGACAGGACCCATCCCAATCCCCGCGGGATTAACGTGGGATGACCCTACTCCCGTCTGACATGGAGTGTCAGACAAGGGATATTTCCGACCTTTGCCCTCCTGGGCTATCAGAGTACTCTAGGATCTGGAGGAGGTATGTGATATCTCGGTCTCTGCTACAGTCCACATCCGATGTCAACCTGAAGGGCAGTCAAAACATTAAAAGCTGTGAGTGGACAAAACAATTTGTACCTTCACTAAAAAGCATGCATGCATTCGAAAACCGTTTAACCAAAGAAACCATATGTGGGAACTAAGCCCAAAGCCAAGATTGAAAGAATCATAATGAAAACGACCATACCGGCCACTGCCCAAATCCATAAGGGACTCGGCCCAAACCATAAGAAACCAACCATACGGGCCACCGCCCAAAACCTGTGTAAACACACATCATATATCATATCATATATCTCATAAATCATACATCATATATACATATAATTCACACAACCAATCCTGTCACGGTTTCCAAAGCTACGCGCGTGCTACCCAGGTCTCAATCTGAGTCTTCTTAAAGTCAAGATCAATGTCCGCAGGCCGATGACCCTACCCGAGGTAATAGTGATCATAGCCTTCCTGAGAGTAAGGAACCCAACTGGGGGGTGACTCCACTCAGTCGGTGCTCCGTGACTACTCCGGGGTCCACCCAGGCCAACGACCCTCCCCGGAGGAGATAATAGAAGTAAAGGAAGGTATATGAATACATATATATATATATCATAAACATTCATGCCCGGTTCCCTTGAACCGTCATGATCCATAACCTTCATAACAAGGGTTCGTCCCAGTTCCCATAAACCATCATGTACCATAATGACCTGACAAAGGTTCATGCCGGTTCCCATAAACCGTCATGAACCACAATGACCTTTCTAGAGTTCATGCCGGTTCCCGCAAACCGTCATGAACTTGGAAATCCATCTAGGGTCCCTAACCCGAAATCATAAACCGTAAAATAACTGGGTCTCGTGCCCGAACATATGACTCAACTGGGCACCGTGCCCCATATCTAAGGGTCAGTCACGACTCCGATCATAGTGATTTGTGCAGCCATCCATCTAGGACCGCTCTAAATCCTGGTATGTCGTCGTGAACGAATCAACCGACGCGACCACCACAGGATCAAGGTGCACTCATCACCGATCGATATCCTGAACTGTCAGCACTCCGAAGTCGAACCTCCCCAGGCTGCCCGACCACGAATCGTGCATCTTGACCTCTCCGGACGGAACACATCCCAATCCGGAGGCGAGCGTCCTATCGTCGATCTCCGTGCACATAACACCCGTCGCGACCACGATTTAGACCCTGAGGTCGTAACTAGAGTCATATTCCCGAGACCAAACCAAATGGGTCTCATACCCGCGTTTATCCATTTGAAATCCAAAACCATTTCATTTAGACCAATAAAGACATACAGACCCGTATAGGCACTGTATAGGGCCGAAACCTCAAAATACGTGCCTATACGTAACCACACATCAAAATGCACCCATGGCATCACAAACAAGTATTAAAAACATAAAATAAACAGTTCTTCATGCACCAATTTAGAAAACAAGGTCCACTCACAGACCGTCCGAGCTGCCGCCTCGATTTGCGTGCCATACGGCTCCCCGAGCCGATCACCATCACCGGGACTCCCAAACCTATCCAAATTTTAATAGAAGGTTACTAACTACTTAATTAACCCCCTACCAAAGCCCCGTAATTTTCCCGAACATTTAACTATTTTTAAACCGACCCTAAACCTTCCGACACCCTGAAAACTATCGAAACAATTTCCGATTGACGCGAGACCAGTCCCAAAATCTTCGATACAACGAATAGAAGATTTCATGTGTTGAACACTTTCCAAAATTATGGACCACGCTTCCTCACGCGCCCTCGGAGTGCACTGCGCGTGGGCCTCACGCGCCACTGCACAGTGCATCTTCTTCCTTGCGACAGACCGGTCCGGCCGGTTCGACTGTGCAGTCCGGTCCAGCTGGACCGGCGTGACCGGTCCGGCCCTCCTACTCCCTCATTTTCGGTCCGTTTTCCTCCATTTTAATCCCTAAATTCCTCTTTTCTCATTTCCTATCTAACCCAATCAACAAAACCAACTAAACCCCCCCTAAATCGATCCCTAGAAATCACCCCCCACGGCCCCTGTTTTTCCTGGCCACCTTCCAGCCTTCCTCCGCCATGAACCACCCTCCAAACCATCCTAAAATGTCCCTAGCAACCTATAGAACACTTCCTAAACATCTAATACTAACCATAACAACAAAATCGAATTTAAATGAGTTTTGGGTTTTATCGGGTACCCGCACGGGTTCTTACCTCCACGCCACCGTGGGCGGCGGTTCAGGCCTCCAGGCCGGCCACCTCAGCTCCCTCAGTCTCCCTGGTCCTCACGGCTGGTCATGGGTTAAGGTGGGATGGGTTTTGGGTTGCACAAAGATGGAGAAATGGTGAGATCGGGTAATGGGAGGGGTGTGTGTGTTTGAATGAAGAAATGGAATGGATGGTCGATGCATGAATATGTGTGGTCTGTGCAATAGATAGGTGACACTTGTCACTCATCCATTGGGCCTCCATAAATATCTGGGCCCCACTAGAGTCCAAAAGTTAGTTCGTTTCGTAATTCGTGCAATAGTGCACTTGAACTTCCGTAAACCGTAACTGCGTCGTCGAACGTCCGAATTCGACGTGCCACCTGTCTATAGATTCGTATCGTCCTTATCTACGTAACGGTCTTCGGCCCTAGTCCCTCGGACCTCTTGGTAAAAAAGTCAACATTTGACCCCATTTAACCAAAATTATCAAAATGCCCCTAAACTTTCGAACGTCATAACATCCTCCTCGAACATCGGAATTGAACGTGCCACCTGTCTATGTACTCGTGACGTCACGAACTTCACGGTCATCGGTCAAAGTCCATTTGACGGCCCGAATGAAAAGTCAACGTTTTGCCACCATCAGCGGGGAAATGGTCATTTCGCGTCGTTCGTCTGATTTCGCTCAATTAATCACGGATTAGCCTCACTAATCGTGATTAGTCACTAATCTAATCTAGGAATTTGGGACGGGTCGTTACACTCCAGCCCGATACCTCAGGGTCAGTCACGATTCCGATCATGGTGATGTATGCAACCATCAGTCCAGGACCACTCTCAATCCTAGTATGATGTCGTGAACATATCACTGCCACGACCACCTCTAGAACATGGTGTATACGTCACCGATCGACCTCTTATACCGTCAGCATTCCCAAGTCGAGCCTCCAGTGGCTGCTGGATAACGATGCGTGCATCGTGACCTCTCGGGAGGGAACACATCCCCAGTCTGGAGGTGAGCAACGTATCGTCCGTCACCGTGCACACAGCACCCGTCGCGACCACGATTCAGACCCGTAGGTCATCAATACGACCATATGCTCGAGACAAAACCAAAACCAAATGGGTCGCATGCCCGGTTTACCTTTCAAAACCATTTCATTTAAAACCGAAATCATAAACCCGTATAAGCACGTATAAAATAGAAAACCTTGAAATACGTGAAAATACGTAAACACACACACAAATGCACTCATGGCATCCCAAAACATGTCCTAAAACACTTATAAAACATTTATGCACGCATCAAGTTAGAAATAAAGGTCCACTCGCAGACCGTCCGAGCTGCCGCCTCGATATGCGCTTCGTACGCCTTCCAAGGCCAAACACCATCTCCGGGGCTCCGCCCAAATCACTTTAGAGGGTTACTAACTACTTAATTAACCCCTCACTAAAGCCCCCTAATTTTTCAGGATTTTTAGTTATTTTTAAACGCGATCCTAAACCTTCGGACAGCCTGAACTATATTGAGACGATGTCTGATCGACTCGAAACTAGTCCCAAATGTTCGTAACACCGAATTGATGATTTCACATGTTGGAAGTTTCCCAAAAAACCTCCCCATGCACCGCCACGCGCTGCCTGATGGCCTTGCGCGTGGGCTTCACGAGCCTGCACAGGGTCATCCCTTTCCTCCAGCCGACTGGGTCCGACTGGCCGGTCCGATTCAATCTCTACAATTCGGTCCGCTTGGAGCGGCGTGACAGGTCTAACCCCATAACTTGGCCAATTTTCGTCCTTTTTCTTCCAATCCAATTCCATTCTTCCTATTTCAATCCTAGAAACCTAATGGTGTGATCAAAAGAACGAGAAACCCGCGAAACGTCACCGGTTCGAAAACTCCCCTCACGACCCAATTTTCCAGTTCTCTCCCAGGGCTCCTCCACCATCAACCACCACCCAAAACCATCCTAAAACCTTCCTAACACCTTAATAAATCCATTATAATCAACTAAAATGGTCCATAACGTTTGAATCCAAAAATATGAAAAATCGGGCAAAATTGGCTTACCTTGTACGGTGTTCCTCCGCCGTCCACGGTGGCGCTGTTCTTGACCACCCATCACCATTCTCACGGTCCTCACCTCGCTTTCTGGGCTTCACACACGATCAGATGGGGAAGGGTCTGGATTGGGGTAGAGGGGTTGGTCGGTTTGGTGGAAAATGGAAGATGATCGAACAAAAAAGGGGAAGGGCTGGATATGCATGTGCCTATTTGGATGGGCAATGGATGGGTGACACTTGTCACTCATTCATTGGGCCTATCCAAAATATCTGGGCCCCACTTAATTCCAAATGGCATTTGTTTCGTAAAACGTGCAATAGTTCGTTCGAACTTCTGTGAACCGTAATTTTTTCGTCGAGCGTCCGATTTCGACGTGCCATTTTTCTATGGACTCGTATTGACTCGAACTACGTAACAGTCCTTGGCCCTCGGCCATCGGACCTCCCGGGGTCAAAAGTCAACCTTTCACCCTCGTTTAGAGGAAAAATTATAATTTCGCCCTGAACGTCCGTTAATCCTCGACTAATCCTCTATTAGCCTCGTTAATCCGTCATTAATCCCTAATTAATCCTTAAAATTAGGGACGGGTCATTACACAGAGACCGAGACATCACAGTCCACCACTAATCCTAGCGCACTCTAGAAGCTCCGTTTGGGCTAAGGTTCGAGTTATCCATTGTTTGGCCTTCATTTCACACGTGCATGTCACACGTAGGTTAGACGAGAGCATGGCATATCCCGCGTTATTCCCGGGGGGATTGGGATGGTTCATGTCAAAAACAGTGTTCTAATTTTGTAATTAGGAGATGTGTCCCAGATAATGAACATAATTCTATACTAGCATTTTGGCATACTGAAGCAAGTGGGGGACATTTTGGCTTCAAGAAAACTGCCCTTAAGGTGTTAGACTCAGGTTTCTTTTGGCCTTCTTTATTTTGTGATGCTCATGCATTTTGTTCTACTTGTGATAGATGTCAAAAATCAGGTAATCTAGGACCTAATCAAACGCCACAAACTTTTATACTTAATGTCGAGGTTTTTAATTTTTGGGGTATTGACTTCATAGGTCCATTCCCTTCTTCGTTTGGTTTTGAATATGAACTTCTTGTTGTGGATTATGTATCGAAATGGGTGGAAGCTAAAACCAACCGTACTAATGATTCTAAAGTTGTTGTAACCTTCCTTCGCACTAACATATTTTCTAGATTTGGTATGCCCCCCGTAATGATTAGTGATGGGAGAAGCCACTTTTGCAACAATACTGTTGGTGCACTATTAAAGAAGTATGGAATCACTCATAAGGTATAAACTCTATAGCATCCCCGAACTAATGGTTTAGCAGAAGTTAGCAACCGGGTGATCAAGAAGTTACTTGACAGGATTATTGGGCTTTCACGGAAAGGTTGGAGTGCAAGGTTAGACGATGCATTGTGGGCCAACAGAATAGCTTACAAGACCCCATTGGTATGTCACCTTTTCGGCTCGTCTATGGCAAAGCATGCCATCTTCCCGTGGAATTGAAACACAAACCTTGGTGGGCAGTTAAGAGATTCAACATGGACACTGATGAAGCAGGCATACATCGAAAGTTGCAAGTTTGTGAACTTGAAGAAATTCATAATGATGCATTCGATAGTTCATAGATCTACAAAGAAATAACAAAGGCCCTACATGATAGGATGATCCGTGGAAAGCACTTCGACGTTGGTTAAAAGGTTCTACTCTTCAACACGCGTCTCAAACTCTTTCCAGGTAAACATCGTTCTAGATAGGAAGGCCCTTATCCCATTACTCATATTTTCTCTCATGGTGCTGTATAGGTACAATCACCTATCACTGGGAAAGAATTCAAAATCAATGGCCACCTTCTGAAGCCTTATTTCGAGGCTTTCATGGAACACAATATGGAAAAGATGTAACTCCAAAACTCGGATATTCAAATTAAAGAATAAATGAAGCATCAGGTCTAGACTGAATGGACATTAAACTTCAAGCGCTTCTTAGAAGGCAACCCAATGACGGAGAAGTGGAGGAGCCATCAATGGAGATTTACTTTCTTAAACTGTTCACTCTCTTTACTTTAGTTACTTTATGTCTTTATTGCTTTATTTTCGTAAATCAATTCTCTTACTTAGACTGACAGGACCCACCCCGATTATCGCCTCGATAATCGGGAAGCATCCTGCTCCCGTCTGACAATCGAACCCAAAAGATCGGAAGACAAGTTAAAATTACAACACACCCATTGTCAGACCAGGGAGATTAAACAAAATACATGCGACTGGACGTCAAGTCCCCAGTTTCACAGAGCAATATTACAAAACAAATTAAAGAACATGTCCTACTCTGTGAACTAACTACTCCGCAACGGAAAACGTTATGCCTCCGCCTCTGCCTCGGCGCTTACCCCCACGCTTGTACCACGACCTGGAGGGAATTTAAAACAACAAGGTGTGAGTGGACCGAAACATAAGTTTAACAGGAAAAACAGTTTTTCCGAAATCGGGTTCGCCCTCCAGTTTTGTAATCCGCATGCATAACCAAATATTCAAAATTGTGTATTAAACTTTTGAAAACTCGTTTTCCGAAACACAAGGAAAACGTTACAGGGATCGTCATAACTCATGTAAAACCATATAATAATACCAGATTCCAGAAACCGTCATTTTGAAACATTATTTGCACAAATCAAGTGAAACATAAATCAATAATCATGATTATGCCGTTGGATCTATCCGAGTCTTTAAACTCAACATTAGCCCTTCTCGGGATATCAACGAGTCTTTAAACTCAAAACACGATTAGTAGGCCTCGGGGGTATCATAATAATCGAGTCTTTAAACTCACGAGTCTTTAAACTCAATTTTCGGGCCCGCCCCCAAAATCAACATACCGGGTCTTTAAACCCAAAACCAGATCCAACCATCAACCGGGTCTTTAAACCCAAAACCGTTTTTAAACATAATAAGTCAGGATTCATCACAAATCTTTTTCCAACATTATTCCAAAAACATTTCTCATCGTAACAGGACTCATGCCCGAATTCACATGTAAATTCCAACACATGCAATTACCAGAAAATTTCTTCACAATAAGATCAAACATCATAAATCCGAAACATGCATATTCATAACCAGATACTTCATCAAAATTATCACGCATGCATAGGCAAAAACCGAAACCTCGAAATGCGTGAAATACGATAATTATCTCGAAAAACGTGAAAATAAGTAAAACCGATATATCATCTCACCATCGTAAAATCATATGTAAAACCATGAGATAAATAAGCAAAATAGTCATGCATGCCCAATTTAAAAATCAAAGAGTCCACTCACAGTCTTAGGACACGTCAATCGTGTCCCGCGCGCTCCTCCGTAGCTTCGGAAGTGTCCGGGCCTGTGAAAACGTATAAGAAGGGTTACAAGCATCCCAAAATAACACGTAGGATTTTTCCTAATTTTTCCGGAATTTTCGGCAAGAATAAACTTAAAGACTTAATCTTCCGGACTCCCGGAATTATCCCGAATGACTCCCGATCGATTCGAACTCTAAAGATAAAATGTTATTTAAACTGTAAAGATTAATTCTCATGTTGATCGTGATCGGAGTTGACGTCACACGCGCCGTCACGCGCCGCCCAAAGTGGCTGCGCGTGAAAGCCACGCGCCAAGCTACAGTACCTTCGTCCTTACCCGAATCAACTGATAAACGGGTCTAATACCCGCGACTCAACCCGACCAGTTCAAGCCCAATTCTCAATCAATTCCTCTCGTTTTTGATCCTATTATCTTCCCTAATCCTTTAATTTTAGGTCTGTAATGAAGGTTAACCTCGACTAGTACCCAAACGACCCAACTCAAACTCGAACAGTCGAACAAATCGACATTCTGGAACTCACCCAAACTAACCCCAATCTCAAATTAATTTCACCAGTAGGTTAAGGGGATTCATACGAACACAATGGTACTGTCAATTGATCTCGCCGTTACCTGGAAGTCGTCGTCCTCAAGCTCGAAAATACTCAGAACCAGGGCACTCCGTTCCTGGCCAATTCGTGGATGTCGTCCTTCGAATTTGACGTGGTTGGTTTCCTCTTGCTCCCAGAAGACTAGAATGACCCCTAGTTTAGCTCGCAAGTCCCCACAATTTGATCTTCCATTTTTCCCTCCACTGGTTTTTCCTTCAAACTGGAACTTGGGTTCCCGGGCAACACGGCTCCAAACTCAACAACTCCAGCACCGTCGTGATTCTAACACTCCCAGAAGACTCCCTATGTGTTTAGTTTCACCTCAAAGCCCGTAGGATTTGAACTCTGAGTTTCCCCCCTGAAAACCCGAAACTGTTTTCTCCCGTCTCTCTCAACCTCAGCCCTCACAATGATGCCCAAATGACCCAACCGAATCCCCCATCACCCTCTTACTCAGACATTCGATTCAAACGGCCAGCACCCGTGGGAGACCAGCTGAGGTTCTCTGCAACCTGCTTCCCACAAACACAGAAACCATGGCCATATTAAACTCAATCCCGTGCCTGCAACCTGCTCACGCCACTCAGTCATGCTCCCACTACCTCAATTCACATAAACAAACATCTGAACAATCCACTAAAGCCATAAACAATTGAACGCACAAACCCACGGCCGCTGCTCTGTTTTCCACGGTGGTGAACAGTACCCCGTGCGGAAATTACCAAAATGCCCCCAGGGCAAAAATTACCAAACTGCCCTCCAACTTCCGTGACCCGTAACTCGGTCGTCCGACGTCCGTTTCAAGCGTGCCGCCTGTCGTTGTACTCGGGGCGTCGAGACGAACATAACGGTCTTCGAGTCAAATGGATATCAATTGTCAAACAAAAAGTCAACTTTTTCCCCTTATAACGCCCAAATTACGATAATGCCCCCGAACTTCCGAACATCATAACTTTCACTCCGAGCGTCCGAATCGGACGTGCCACCTGTCTATGAACTCGTGACATCCCGAACTACGTCATGGTCATCACTCAACGTCCGTTCGACCTCCAAATCTAAAAGTCAACAAATCGACCACACAAACACAGGGGTAAAAACGTCATTTTATTCAATATTTAATAATATTACATTTCCAGAACGTCCGGGGCGTTACAATCTTCCCCCCTTATGAAATTTCGTCCCGAAATTTCAAGGAAACAAGTAGGGGAACTGTTCTCGCATCTGCTCCTCGGGTTCCCATGTGGCTTCCTCCACATTCTGGTTCCTCCAGAGAACCTTCACCAGAGGAACGGTCTTCCGACGTAGCACTTTCTCCTTTCGATCCAAAATCTGTACCGGTTGTTCCTCGAAGCTCAAATCATCCCGAAGTTCAATGGGCTGATCCTCCAGTACATGAGATGCGTCAAACACATATTTCCGCAACATCGACACATGGAAAACATCGTGGACCCTCGAAAGCTCTGGCGATAGAGCCAGCCGGTAGGCCACCGGGCCAATCCTCTCGGTAATCTCATAAGGTCCAATATAACGAGGGCTCAACTTTCCTCGCCTGCCGAATCGCTCTACACCCTTCCAAGGGGACAATTTCAGAAATACCCGATCTCCGACCGCAAACTCCAGATCTCGAATCCGATGGTCCACATAGCTCTTTTGTCTGTCCTGGGCTGCCTTGAGCCGATCCCTGATGAGTTTGACCTTCTCGGTCGTCAGTTCCACCAATTCGGATTTAGTCAGCCTCCTTTCGCCCACGTCCGTCCAACACATCGGAGTTCTGCACTGCCGTCCGTACAAGGCTTCGTACGGAGCCATCCCAATGCTCGCTTGATAGCTGTTGTTGTAGGCAAATTCCATCAAGGCTAGATGTGACTCCCAAGTGTCCTGAAATTGCAAAACGCAAGCTCGCATCATATCCTCCAATGTCTGGATGGTCCGCTCAGACTGGCCGTCAGTCTGAGGATGAAAGGCAGTACTGAAGCGAAGTTTCGTCCCAAATGCTTCCTGTAGACTCTGCCAAAATCGAGAAGTAAATCTTGGGTCTCGGTCAGAAACTATTGATTCCGGAGTACCGTGCAAACGGATGATCTCGTCAATAAACAACTGGGTCAACTGCGTCATCCTGAAGTTCTCTCGCACTGGCAAGAAGTGAGCTGATTTCGTAAGCCTGTCCACAATCACCCAAACTCCATCGTGACCCCTGGGTGTCCTAGGAAGTCCAAACACAAAATCCATCGTCAAGTGATCCCATTTCCATTCCGGAATAGGTAGTGGTTGCAAGGCTCCATAAGGTCGTTGTCTCTCAGCCTTCACTTGCTGGCAAATCAGACACCTGCTGACAAACTCGGCAATCTCCCGTTTCATTCCCGGCCACCAGTAGTGCTCTCGCAAGGTACGATACATCTTGGTCCCACCAGGATGCATCGCGTAGGCCGAACTATGAGCTTCGTCCAAGATCTCCTTCTTCAGTGCCTCCACGTCGGGCACACACAACCGTCCTTCTTTTAGCAAAGCTCCATCCTCCCTGACTGTAAAGTCTAGCCGTTCACCGGCTTCCACTTCAATCCGAAGTACACATGAGACAGGATCTTGAGATTGAGCCTCAACGATCCGATCGACCAGGAGTGGTCTCACATGAAAATTAGCCAGCAAGACACCTTGGCCATCCAAACCCAAATCAATGCTATTCTTACGGAGTTCAACCAAAAGTGGCAAATGAACCGTCCGTAGATGTGCTACAGAATGCGTTGACTTCCGGCTTAGAGCATCAGCCACCACATTGGCTTTTCCCGGGTGGTACTCAATCGTGCAATCATAATCCTTAATTAGCTCTAGCCACCGTCGCTGCCTCACATTCAACTCCTTCTGAGTGAACAAGTACTTCAGGCTCTTGTGGTCCGTAAATATTCTGCAAGTCGCACCATACAGGTGATGTCTCCAAATCTTCAATGCATGCACAACAGCAGCTAACTCTAAATCGTGCGTCGGATAATTGCGCTCATGCGGTTTCAACTGGAGCGAAGCATAGGCGATCACTTTCCCATGCTGCATTAGTACACATCCCAAACCCTGTAAGGATGCATCACTGTACACCTCAAATTCCCCACTGCCGTCTGGAAGGGTCAGTATAGGAGCAGACGTCAACCTTTCCTTTAGCTCCCGAAAACTACGCTCACAATCGTCATCCCACTCAAACTTGACTCCCTTCCGCGTCAGTCGCGTCAACGGGGCAGCAATGGTAGAGAAACCCTCTACAAACCTCCTGTAGTAACCAGCCAAACCCAAGAAACTCCTGACTTCTGTGACGGTCCTCGGTTGTTCCCACTTCGCCACTGCCTCAATTTTCTGAGAATCCACACAGATCCCGTCAGTTGAGATCACATGCCCCAAGAAACTCACGCTCGTCAACCAAAACTGACATTTGCTGAGCTTCGCGTACAACTGGTTTTCCCTCAAGGTACCCAGCACCATCCTTAAGTGCTCCTCGTGCGCTTCCGCACTCCTCGAGTAGACCAGGATATCGTCAATGAACACGATGACAAAGTGATCCAAGTAAGGCTGCAACACTCGGTTCATCAAATCCATAAACGCTGCGGGTGCGTTGGTCAAGCCAAACGGCATCACCAGGAACTCATAATGACCATAACGGGTCCTAAAGGCTGTCTTGGGTATATCCTCATCCTTAACCCGCAATTGATGATACCCAGAACGTAGATCAATTTTGGAGAAGTACTGCGCTCCTCGCAGCTGATCGAACAAATCATCGATCCGAGGCAACGGGTATTTGTTCCTGACGGTTACTTTATTCAGTTGCCTGTAATCGATGCAAAGTCTCAAACTCCCATCCTTTTTCCTCACAAACAACACCGGAGCTCCCCAGGGGGATACACTCGGTCGTATAAATCCCATCTCAAGTAATTCTTGCAACTACGCCTTCAGTTCTTTCAACTCGGCTGGCGCCATACGATACGGAGTCTGAGAAATAGGTTGCGTACCTGGAACCAGATCAATAGTGAACTCAACATCTCGATGCGGTGGCAATCCCGGTAGATCCTCCGGAAAGACATCCGGAAACTCCCGTACAATCGGTATATCCTCCACCCTCAATGGTGCAGCTCGTGAATCCATCACTCGGGCTAAGTATCCCTGGCACCCCTTCCTCAACATCTTACTTGCCTTCAGGGCAGAAATCACTCCGACAGGAGTTGCTCGCTGAATTCCCTGAAAAGTGGTTTCCGGTAGCCCCGGGCTCCGAAAAGTAACCCTCTTATCGACGCATTCGATAGAGGCGTGATGGAGCGTCAACCAATCCATACCCAAGATGACATCAAAGTCGTGCAAGTCCAAGAGTATCAAATCTGCCACCAGACCAACATCACCTACCATTACGAGGCACTCCCGCAACACTTGATTCACCACAAACACATCTCCGGTGGGCGTACTCACTCCCATGTCACAGTCCAGTGCGGACACCTCTCTACCCGCCAACAACTCACAGTCCCGTGAAATAAATGAATGAGTAGCTCCGGGATCAATTAAAGCACAAACATCATGTCCAAAGATCGTGAGTGTACCTGTCACAACACCAGGCGCTGCCCTGGCCTCCTGCTGCGTGACAGCAAAAACTCGGGCCTGTGGTCCAGCTGCTTGCCCACGGCCCTGGCCCCTCTGTCCATTAGCCGCTCCGGTACCACCTCCTCGAGTGCTCCCAGTCCCAGAAACTGCAGCTGTGCTCCGTCCCTGCTCTGTTCCACCCGACCTGCGCCACCACCCTGTGGCAAAGATGGACAGTCCCTCCGATAGTGGCCCCGCTCGCCACAGAAGAAACAGATGACACTGGAAGCATCTCGAATAAAACCACCACTCTGCCGTCCCGTGGAAGCAACAGAAGTCGCGCTCGCCTGCGGAGCAGTCTGCGCCCTAGGCGCTCGGAATCCAGAACCCTGATAGTTACCAGGCCTGCCATAACGATCATTGCCTGCAGATGAGGCTCCACCATAACGTCCCTTCTTCGAGGCTCCCTGACCATACGATCCAGAATATGAACGCCCGCGACGTTGTCCACCACCAGAATACTGTGGACGTGTCGGGAGACTAGCCTCAACCCGCACCGCGGCATCAGACAACTCCCTGAGAGTAGCAAAAGCTCCGGCCGTCACAATGGCCCGTATCTCACCCCGTAGGCCAAGCTCGAACCTACGGCATTTCTCAGCCTCAGTAGATACAAAGGTAGGAGCAAAACGAGCTAGCATCTGAAATTTCTGTTCATACTCAGCTACGGACATGCTCCCCTGCTGGAGCTGCAGAAACTCGGTCTCCCTAGCATCACGGAATGAACGGGGATAATACTGATCCAGAAACCGCTCACGAAAGGTCTCCCAAGTCACTGTACGGGCATCCCAACCCGACAACTCCAGAGTGTACCACCACTCATAAGCGGATCCATCAAGTAGAAATGTAGCCAACACCACACGCTCCTCAAGAGGACAGTGCATCACAGTAAAAATCCGCTCAATCCGAGAAATCCAACGGTGAGCATCCTCGGGATCCGCTCCACCACTGAATACCATAGCCCCAAGACGCTGGGCTCGCTCGATCGAAGCGCTCTCGGCATCGCCATTAAGTCGTGGAGGGGGTTCGCGTCGCGGAGGCATGGCCGGTCGTCCTTCTCTGAAAGAGGCATAAGTTAGTACAATAATCAAGGCACACCCGAGTGTCGAACACGAATCGTAAACCTAGGCTCTGATACCAATTGACAGGACCCACCTCGATTATCGCCTCGATAATCGGGAAGCATCCTGCTCCCGTCTGACAATCGAACCCAAAAGATCGGAAGACAAGTTAAAATTACAACACACCCATTGTCAGACCAGGGAGATTAAACAAAATACATGCGACTGGACGTCAAGTCCCCAGTTTCACAGAACAATATTACAAAACAAATTAAAGAACATGTCCTACTCTGTGAACTAACTACTCCGCAACGGAAAACGTTATGCCTCCGCCTCTGCCTCGGCGCTTGCCCCCACGCTTGTACCACGACCAGGAGGGAATTTAAAACAACAAGGTGTGAGTGGACCGAAACATAAGTTTAACAGGAAAAACAGTTTTTCCGAAATCGGGTTCGCCCTCCAGTTTTGTAATCCGCATGCATAACCAAATATTCAAAATTGTGTATTAAACTTTTGAAAACTCTTTTTCCGAAACACAAGAAAAACGTTACAGGGATCGTCATAACTCATGTAAAACCATATAATAATACCAGATTCCAGAAACCGTCATTTTGAAACATTATTTGCACAAATCAAGTGAAACATAAATCAATAATCATGATTATGCCGTTGGATCCATCCGAGTCTTTAAACTCAACATTAGGCCTTCCCGGGATATCAACGAGTCTTTAAACTCAAAACACGATTAGTAGGCCTCGGGGGTATCATAATAATCGAGTCTTTAAACTCACGAGTCTTTAAACTCAATTTTCGGGTCCGCCCCCAAAATCAACATACCGGGTCTTTAAACCCAAAACCAGATCCAACCATCAACCGGGTCTTTAAACCCAAAACCGTTTTTAAACATAATAAGTCAGGATTCATCACAAATCTTTTTCCAACATTATTCCAAAAACATTTCTCATCGTAACAGGACTCATGCCCGAATTCACATGTAAATTCCAACACATGCAATTACCAGAAAATTTCTTCACAATAAGATCAAACATCATAAATCCGAAACATGCATATTCATAACCAGATACTTCATCAAAATTATCACGCATGCATAGGCAAAAACCGAAACCTCGAAATGCGTGAAATACGATAATTATCTCGAAAAACGTGAAAACAAGTAAAACCGATATATCATCTCACCATCGTAAAATCATATGTAAAACCATGAGATAAATAAGCAAAATAGTCATGCATGCCCAATTTAAAAATCAAAGAGTCCATTCACAGTCTTAGGACACGTCAATCGCGTCCTGCGCGCTCCTCCGTAGCTTCGGAAGTGTCCGGGCCTGTGAAAACGTATAAGAAGGGTTACAAGCATCCCAAAATAACTCGTAGGATTTTTCCTAATTTTTCCGGATTTTTCGGCAAGAATAAACTTAAAGACTTAATCTTCCGGACTCCCGGAATTATCCCGAATGACTCCCGATCGATTCGAACTCTAAAGATAAAATGTTATTTAAACTGTAAAGATTAATTCTCATGTTGATCGTGATCGGAGTTGACGTCACACGCGCCGTCACGCACCGCCCAAAGTGGCTGCGCGTGAAAGCCACGCGCCAAGCTACAGTACCTTCGTCCTTACCCGAATCAACTGATAAACGGGTCTAATACCCGCGACTCAACCCGACCAGTTCAAGCCCAATTCTCAATCAATTCCTCTCGTTTTTGATCCTATTATCTTCCCTAATCCTTTAATTTTAGGTCTGTAATGAAGGTTAACCTCGACTAGTACCCAAACGACCCAACTCAAACTCGAACAGTCGAACAAATCGACATTCTGGAACTCACCCAAACTAACCCCAATCTCAAATTAATTTCACCAGTAGGTTAAGGGGATTCATACGAACACAATGGTACTGTCAATTGATCTCGCCGTTACCTGGAGGTCGTCGTCCTCAAGCTCGAAAATACTCAGAACCAGGGCACTCCGTTCCTGGCCAATTCGTGGATGTCGTCCTTCGAATTTGACGTGGTTGGTTTCCTCTTGCTCCCAGAAGACTAGAATGACCCCTAGTTTAGCTCGCAAGTCCCCACAATTTGATCTTCCATTTTTCCCTCCACTGGTTTTTCCTTCAAACTGGAACTTGGGTTCCCGGGCAACACGGCTCCAAACTCAACAACTCCAGCACCGTCGTGATTCTAACACTCCCAGAAGACTCCCTATGTGTTTAGTTTCACCTCAAAGCCCGTAGGATTTGAACTCTGAGTTTCCCCCCTGAAAACCCGAAACTGTTTTCTCCCGTCTCTCTCAACCTCAGCCCTCACAATGATGCCCAAATGACCCAACCGAATCCCCCATCACTCTCTTACTCAGACATTCGATTCAAACGGCCAGCACCCGTGGGAGACCAGCTGAGGTTCTCTGCAACCTGCTTCCCACAAACACAGAAACCATGGCCATATTAAACTCAATCCCGTGCCTGCAACCTGCTCACGCCACTCAGTCATGCTCCCACTACCTCAATTCACATAAACAAACATCTGAACAATCCACTAAAGCCATAAACAATTGAACGCACAAACCCACGGCCGCTGCTCTGTTTTCCACGGTGGTGAACAGTACCCCGTGCGGAAATTACCAAAATGCCCCCAGGGCAAAAATTACCAAACTGCCCTCCAACTTCCGTGACCCGTAACTCGGTCGTCTGACGTCCGTTTCAAGCGTGCCGCCTGTCGTTGTACTCGGGGCGTCGAGACGAACATAACGGTCTTCGAGTCAAATGGATATCAATTGTCAAACAAAAAGTCAACTTTTTCCCCTTATAACGCCCAAATTACGATAATGCCCCCGAACTTCCGAACATCATAACTTTCACTCCGAGCGTCCGAATCGGACGTGCCACCTGTCTATGAACTCGTGACATCCCGAACTACGTCACGGTCATCACTCAACGTCCGTTCGACCTCCAAATCTAAAAGTCAACAAATCGACCACACAAACACAGGGGTAAAAACGTCATTTTATTCAATATTTAATAATATTACATTTCCAGAACGTCCGGGGCGTTACATAGACTCTATGCTTTGACTTTCATACATTGAGGACAATGGGGGAGGGATTTATAACTTTATTGAGTCTTATTTCAATACTCAAAGAAAAAATTTGAAAAACAACATAAACCCAAAAATATTTTCATGTTTTTTAGTCCTTAGTCTTGAGTCCTTTGTTTAACTTAGTGTTTTAATGGGTTTCAGGATGCCCTTTAACCTGTCGATGAAAAAAATGACGGATAAATGAAAACAACATGGCTAAAAGCTTATCACGACAACTTGAATTCATTTGTTAATGCTTTATGATTAAGTGTTTATGACTTGTAGTAGATGATGCATGTTAAACTAGTACAGAACAAGCATGTTAAGATTTGTATGAATCATATGAACCCTATGTGAGCTTTAGAGCCTTATATACTTCTTTATTGAGTGATTCATAGGAGTTATTTGTTTAAATTGATATACATATGCCTCATAACTGCTTGCCATAGCTTTTAATGAACTCTAGAGTACTAGAACTTATTCTATGTAATTTTCAAAGCTTTTAAGTTAATAAACTCTCTAATTTTGGACATGATTAAGGTAATAGGGTTAACACCAGTTATCCAAATATCCATGTCCCTACTTGATCACACAAATGTGATCCTCCTAGTTAAACTCATTTTGAGCCTACATTAAGCCTTTCTTTCATCACCATAAACATCTCTTCACATAAGCCTAGTATAAGACATCTTTTACCCTTATTCGTTGGACTTTGTTGAAGAACATAAAGATGGTGTGAGATACAAGTAAGCGATTTGATGAATGAAGACTTATATGTAAGTGTAGGGAAATGACTTGCTCAAACTATGTTGTTATTCATTGCATTACCTCTCAAAAGAAAAAAAAAGAAAAGAAAAAAATTGATGAAAAAGAAAATACAATCAAGAACAAAAGTTAAATGTGGTACTAAAATTGTGTTTTGAGCTAAGTCCCCTACGCTTGTGATTTGGAACAATGATGATTGGAGACTGACATGATGAATTTCGGCCCGTTACCCTAATTACAAGTTCAAAGATGTTGATAGTGAAGATTAAAGCCCAACAAGTTGATACTTGGCCTAAGACTATGGAAAATACTGATGCCTATGTAATGAAGTCTTTCGTTGAGTCCTGGAACAAAATTTAACACTACTATGATCCTTGCCTCTACACCTAGCCCCATTACAGCCTTCAAATTAAGACCATATAATCCTTGAGATGAGTAAATTTTGATTTGTTGAGTCTATCACTTCAGTAAGCTTATGGTTTTGGTTCATTTGTGCAAGTATTTTCACTATCTTATGGTTTATGTTTGAAATTTTTATGAAGTAACTTACTTTCCTATTATGTGAGTATCTTTCTCTCATACTTTGAGTGCAAACACAAACCCTATACACATTGAGTGGAAATCTTGAGTTCATATCCTTGTGAGTTGATTCATACTTGTTTTATTCATGTTGAGATACATTTCACCAAGTTTACTCATTGTCTTACTTGTCAAGGTATTTTGTTATGATTTATTAACTTTTGAATTCCATATGCTATATAGCTCTTCAGTGTAAATCTTTGATGCCATACTTATGTTGATACAATTTTATACAAATGGTTAAGGGCTTAGGAGTTTTTGCTTTTAAAAAAAAGAAAAAGAAAAAAAAAATTGAGTTTCAAAGCCTTAGTTTTTTTTTTTGGTTTTTGCTAGAGACTAGCAAAGTCTAAGTGTGGGGTATTTGAAAGCCTTGATTTCAGCATCATTTTATACCCTTTATGCTTAAATACAAAACAACTGTCGAAAATAATCTATTTTGTAAGAAATGTACAGAATTGGATAGAGCTTGGAATTACGAGAATTTAGACGAAAAAATCACCTCAATTGGAGTTGTAACGACGAAGTTATGATCGAATGAAAGGAGGCCACCAAAACCCTCTCAGGATTTCGGTAGGAGGCTATTGAACTCATGTAATCAGCCCAAAAAACCTTTCGGCGTGCGCCTCCCGACTTCCTGCAGATGGCATTGACGCGCGTGTACCGAAGGTTTCATCTTCTTCTCGCTGCGCACTTCCTGTATTTCTTGTTCTCCTTTCGGCCGACGCCTACTGAACGCCTCTTTCCAGCCTCCATGTGTCGTTGACTGCCGAATTCCTCTCCTTTTTTCAGTGCGTGCCTGCTGATTCTCCTTGCAACCCTTATCCATGACTAAGTTGAGGAGCTTGAGGAGCCCTCGCTTGTCTCACCAAAGAGTGTCCAATCACTTCGTATCCATAGGGAGACCCGAAGAGAAAAAGTGTAACATGACCTCTTTACCTTGTAGTTATTTCTTATGCTTGAATATTGACTATATTAATTGATTTCTAACAATATTCGTGGTTTTATGATTTTTATTGTGTCAATATTCTATGTGTTCTATGATTCTAGTTTTTGTTATATTTGTGTGTTCGCACTTAATGCTTGAGTTAGAGGACTACGTAGGGAGTCTTGAGTCTAGGCCATTGAAAGTGTCGTTGGGAGCCCCGGGCACGTACTTAAGAGAATATGCAAGTAACTCGTAAGATTAAGATTAGAGGACTACGTAGGTTGAAGTTAATACAACCATGAATGAGTTAGGTTTGAAGATGAGTTCACCATGTAAATAATAAATTAGGTTAGATTAGATTAGATTAGGTCAATTAATCATGTAGGATAATAGAAACAGTCAACTACCCCTCTAATTAATCAATCAAACGATAATCATGCTTAGGTACCCTCAATCCCCGGTTAAGAACGATCCCTACTTATCAATGCTACAATCTACTAAAAAGGGTTTTAATTTGCATATGTTTTTATTAAGTATTGAGTGTGACTTTGTGTTTACTTTAATGCTTAGCTTTAGCTTATCAATTGGCATGTCAGCCATATGATAGGCGGATTAGATATGAGATTGTAGAGATGTGTGGATTGGATTGTGGATACTGGTATGTGGCTCAGACGTTGTGTGAGTGCAGTTAAGGAGTAGGCCTATGTGTAGTGCCGATATGATTGATGTGATGTCAATGCACCTGTGAGTAGTGCATCATGGATAGTGTGATTATTGAGTATTGATCATGGTACGATTATTAGATTGAGTCCGAAAGAGACATGGTGTGATAATCGGACGGGGTCCGATGTTGATTGTACATGGAGTACGAGGACAAAACATTGAATATTGTGCACTAGTGAAAAGTGGATTTAGAGGGTTTGGAGATTGTGCGCGTATAGAGCTCAGGGCCATGATGAGCCAGAGGAACCCTAGCATTTCTGTATGTGATTATCTCTGCTAGGGCGAGTATTCGATGGGGTTCAGATATACTCAGGATGAGGGAGATGTTGGTTTGTGTATCAACATGATGAGTGAGATGACAGTTGAGGCCCCTCTTGAGTCAGGATCAGAGCATTGGTCACTGAGTGCTATGAGGTACTGTGAGAGGGCTCTAGTGCGAGTCAGATATTTGGTAGGAAACTTTAACGGAAAAAGTGGAGTCGTGAGTTACCGACTGGTCACAATGGTACGTCGTGAGTATGATTAATGGTTGGGATCGTCTAGTGACAGAAGACATATGATTGCTCAGTGGAAGCAAAGATGTCAGACTTGGCTTTGATTACACCTACGTAGGTGGCAGGTGAGATCAATGAGTGTCGATGGCTCGAGCGAGGCTCGAGGGGTGACTTTTGGAATTCTCAAGGCTTGAGCATGGACTTTTGGGGATTCCAGTGACAGTTGGTCACACGTTTGAGAGATACGGTCACAGAGGATTGAGCTGAATTGTAACATTGACCATTGGATCGTAGTTGACTTTGAGTGATGTCAGTTCTGATGAGTATTGTGGATAAATGTTCGTCGTGTAGGCGAGACATGAGAGCCTCGGGTTGGAGGTAGGATGGGATTTCCACAGTTTGGTGTGGATTGGAGTCGATTTCAATTTCGAGGCCGTAATTATTTTAAGGAGGGTAGGTTATTTTCCCTATAACAAATTGTGGTATGATTACATCATTTACGAGGCAGGTTGAATTTTGTTTTTAGCAGGCCAAAATATCCTGTCTTGGACTAATGGAGTCACTCATCCATTGATGATCATCACACATTCATGCGTATCCCTTCTCTTTTGGTTTCAAAAACCCGAACCCCTCACCCAACCCATTTCTTCATTTGCTTCCGCCCTGCTGCTCCTTCAAAGAGAGACTGAGATTGAGAGTGAGTTTGAGAGCCTGATTGGACGGTGTGGACAGCGGAGCCACGACGTTGGTTGGTTGGAGATTGTTCTAAAGCTCATCATATGTTCAATGAGCTCGTACAAGCTAGTAGGAATGAAAACAAGAGGTTAAGAACCCCTGGATGGCCCTGGGTAGTGGTTTGTAGGACGTCCGTGGGAGTTCGATCACGACCGGTGACTTTTCGACCTTATTTTTGTGTTTTGAGGCAGAATGAGTTTGGGATGATGACGTGATAGTCCATGTCATCACCGAGTTGACCCGGCGAGGGGTAGGGGATGATGACATGGTAGTCTACGTAATCACCTGTCAGGCCACGAGGCCAATTGGGTAGTGACATGTGGCATAAGTGTCAGGTCTAGTCAACGTCGACGTGGTAGTCCACGTCAGCGTTGACCACCTACGTGGACCAGTGCGGTGATCCCAAGTGGCGAGCTGTTAAAGTGTGTCAAATAACGAGAATGCTGATGTGGCAGGTCCACGTTAGCATTTTCAGACCATATGGACCAACGAGGTGGTGCCATGTGGTAGGGTGTCAAATTGGTGTCAGGTTATCAGAGCTGATGTGTCAGTGACATGTGGTAGTGATGACATCATCATGTGACGTGGCAGTGTCAGAGGATGATGTGTGGCACCAGTCAAGGAGTGCCAAGGGGCAGGTTGTCAGACCTATCAGGTTGACATCAGTAGTGACGTCAGCTAGGGCTGATGTCAGCACTATGTCAGCAATGACCGGCATTTTCCGCCGTTGACCAGCGCGGGTGAACTTTGGTCGATGCATGAAGGTCTGTGGGCATGAATTTTGAGGTCAAACTAGTCTTGTTCCAAAGGCTTTGGCGATTTGAATCCATTGGTGGTGGTTTGAGGTCGATTGTAGTTCATCTAGTTGGTGTTTTGGAGGTTTTTAGCTTCGGGAAGCATGTTCAGTACACGTTTGGTGTTCCGGGATAGTTTGGGGTTTTGGATATGGACTTGTATAGGTTGATAGTAACCTTTGAGTATGATTTGAATAGGTCCGGATGTGCTCGAGATTGTGGATAAGCCCCGGAGTGGCTTACGGCGTGGATTGTGAGCACACAACATGGACAGTCTATGAGTGGACTTTGTTTTATGAAATGATTTGAGATGCATAGATTCCAAATTATTTAAATATGATTTATTTGTCATTTTCATAGAAAATGCGATATTGCACGAAGTTCGGGATTTCTGTTTTAGATGATACTTAGCCTTAGGCGGAGTATTCTACTTGCATGTGTTTATGTGATTTTGATGGTTTCACGAAGAGGCATGAAACTGAGGATTTGACTAACAGTTTTGAATGATTTCACGAATATGCGTGAACTCGATATTCGGGCTTGAGTCCCAGTTGGATGTTGACTTTCACTTGGACTATAGTCAAAGGGTATTTCGAACAATGATTTGAATAATGAAATGGTTTTTCGGATTTGGAAATGTGTGCGGGCTTGTGTCCCGTTTGATTTATGGTTTAACTTAGAGTATAGTCAAACACGGGGAAATGATATATCGGGCTGTGACCCTGTTTCGTATTTATGAATGATATTTCGGCCATGGGTCCCATTTTAGGATTTGATAGGATTCGGGGAATCCTGGATTTATGAAGTGTTTCTAGAAACTGTTTTAACTATGGTTTTGTGGAAACTGATTTGATGAAATTATATCTGGGCATAGACCTTATTGAGATGTTTTGAGATGATGTGAAATGTTTCCACACAACGTTCCTCTATGATGTGAGGATAGCATCTGGACGTCGACCATCCAGTGGGATGTGTGATCCTAGAGAGGTCACGAGGACACTGCCTCCAGGAGTGTGAGAGATGGACATTTTGTAGACGTCGACCATCATGTGTGATGTGTGATCCTATATTAGAGCACCTAAACATCGAGCCACGGGCTCCAAGCCTAGTATATATTCGGATGTGTAATCCCGAGTCGCACGTGTAGCGCTGATATCGTGACTAGTGAAATGTTTGATATTGGATATTGGATAATGAGTCCCTATTAAGATGTTTTACATGATTTAACTTGCTCTGAGACCTACGTGATTTGATTTGGACGGAGTCCCTATGTGAATTTTTTTGGGCTGAGACCCTGCTGAGAAAATGGCTTTGATTCAGCTATGTTTTCACTGTGTTTTGATTTGAAAAGCAATAGGATTTGCTTGTAAGAAAGTATTTAAAATAACATTTTCTAATGCATGCATACTTTTACGTGAAGGGTATAAATGTCCTTTTGATAAGTTGATCTTAAAGCTGTTTATTTTTATGCATTCACAGCTTTTAATAGTTTTTGATACCCTTTGGGTTGATCGCAGATGCGGGCTGTAGCAGAGACCGAGATATCACATGCCGCTACGAACTTTGAAAACCACTGCGTTCTTTGGTAACCCCGAGCGGGTTACGATTTTATCCCTGGTCTGACACGTGGTGCCATACGGGAGCATGGTACATTCCATGATAATCCAGGGGGATTAGGATGGGTCGTGTGAGGTAGGCACGTCACTCACTCGGGAGCCAGAGCCATGCTCGACATCCGAGTCATTAGAATACCAGTCTTAGGAACTAGAGCCTTGCTCGATGTCAGAGACCTTAAACCAACCACACACATCTCGAGGAGGGATATCCACAATTATCACAGTCATCACAACATATCACACATCACGACATTTCACAACTCACGAATATAGAGATATCACATGCATATACCACATATCAATTTCATAAATCAAATCCAGCATTCAAAACCTAGGCCTACGCCCAAAACACAATATATATATATATATCTATATATATATATATATATATATATCAAAACCTCGTAAAACGTGCTATAAAACAATTTCCATAAAATTGTCAAAAATCGTATAAAAATGTCATTCAAAACATGTAAATATGCATGCATAATATTTTAATAAAAATAAACGTGCACTCACACACCATCTATGTAGTCGAATCCTGCATTACACACATTTATGTAATTTTCGAGAACCTTATAACCTATCAAAAATCAAATTTAAAGGTCACTAACCATCTCCAAAAACTCATACATTAATCCCCAAATTTTTTGGGAATTTTAAACGAATTTAAAATAACACCTAAACCTTCAAACGGTAAAAAATGCCCTAAGATGATATCTGATCGCCTCGAAACCTGCGCCAAAATGTCTATAATATTAAAAACTACAAAACTTGTGTTGGTCAGAAAATGAGATACACTAGCACGCGCCCCCACGCGCCAGCAGAAGCGGTTGCGCTTGGTGCCCACGCGCGAGCACGATTCAGTCATCTTCCTTGCCCGTTTCCCTGATTTTTGGGTCGCCCGACTTGGTCGTTCCCTTTTAACCTATCAACCTTTTTCACTCGTTTATCGTTCAATCTTTTCTAAACTATAAAATTAAGGGATTTATGAATCCAACATCAGGAAACTCACCTGGAAAACCATTCAAATTTCTCTCCTTCTTTGGCCATCTGTCACCCATATAGTCTGAGTGATCCCAACTTCCAAAACCACGAGCCAAGTGCTTGTTATGGTGGCAAGGACACTTAGAGTAGGTTAGTGAACTTGTATTCAAGCTTACACCTCAAAAACACTACCTTGGTGTTCAACCACCATATTTTCTTCCATTTTTTCGTGCAGGGGTTCGGGTCTAATGTATATGTGCTACATGCACCACACCAAGCTTCTCAACTCCGTCAAAAACCTCTTTTCCTCCCTCTTTCTTTTGGTTTTCACCTCGTCTTCTCTGTTTTTCCATCTTTCATTCTCACGATTCTGATGACTACACACACAACATAACACACACATATATATATATATATATATATATATATATAATTGAACAAGCCTAAGTCGGTGGACAGTGCCCAATAAGATAAGGAGGGGAAGAATTTGGACACATGACACTTTTAAAGAATATCTTATGGTGAAATTACCAACATAACCCTTTGGGGAAAATTTTCCAAAATGACCCTACTCTTTCTAGAGCTGTAATGAACACATCCGATTTTCGATTTTGGCGTGCCGCTTGTGTATGAACTCAGGATCCCAAGACGTACGCAAAGTACCCACGAAATTTTCAAGCCATAACCCGCTTGTGCAAAACAGTCATTTCCATTTTATTTTCTATTTTTACTTTTCCTCAAGATTGGGGTTGTTACATTTTATCCTAGAAAATTAGGGAATTTTAATGTGAGACATTTGACTTTCGGAATTTCTGAGGAGCGTACAATACGAAATTGAGCTGCTCGGACTGACTGTGAGTGGATATTTGTTTCATAAACTCTGATGCAGGCATAGTTAACTCTTTTAAATATTTTATGACATAATTTGAGTTGCAATGACTTGAAAATTTATTTGAGATGAGTTTCTTGTTTTAATGACAGATTTCTAAATATAGATTTTATTATGGTGCTCGTGAAAACTATGCTTTGAGCTTAGGCTCGACTTGGAAATGGTTTTGACTTGGATTAGGTGCCAAGGAATTGTTTTGAAACTCATATTTTGGGTTCATACTCAGTATGCCTCAGATGTGTAGATGCCTCTGATATGCAATTCACAGGAGGCCTCAGATGCGTAATTCCTGAGTTGACCTCGGATGTGTAATTCCTGAGTTTACCTTGGATGTGTAACTCTTGAGTTTGTCTCAAATGGGTGAATCCCGAGTGGGTCTCAAAAGAATAATTTCTGAGAGTTGAGTGTTTGATTGTATTGAATATGATATTGTGTCCAAACGTTTTCACGTGATTAATGAACATGGATTTCAGGAAATGTGGGCCACTTGCTTTTGTTGATTTTTTGGTTCCACGGTTGAATTAATTGGATTTGATTTGAAATCTAGTTATTAAATTTTATGATATGCATGCATGTTTTCATAACTTGAGGACAAAGGATTTATTATTATCAAAACGTATTTTTAAATTCTTATTTTTTGACACTCACACCTTAAATAGTTTTGTTGGCCCTCTAGGTTGTTGCACAAAGATCGGAGCTTATATAGAGGCGGATGCATGACCAAGACATTAGTACGGTTATCCCTTGTGTGGTAAGTGTTCAGGGCTTTTTTGAAACTTCGGTCGATTTGGTAGACGGGAGGAGGACCAACTATGGTTATTAAAATATTTTCAAGAATGGTCATGTCAATTGATATCTATTGGGGATTCGTTTGGTGGTATTAGAATTGGGAAAAAATTAAAGGAGAATTTTATTTTATAACATCTCCCCAAACTAGGTTTAGGTCGTGTATAAAAAATGAAATAAAATAAGAGAAAATTAAAGCAGTGTATACTGCTTAAAAGCGAAGAAATTCAAGAAGAGTGGCAACACCATCATAAGGAGAAGGCCAGAGCTAAGTTTGGAGAGCAAAATTTATATATTTGTAGGTGTTGATGTACAATATGTGCCAACTTCGGGAACGAGTGTTTCTTAGCCACGTGTCCCTGGATAGACTTGCAAGATAGGAAGACTGGTCTACCGGTCAGAGATGATACCCATGTGGTACTAGCCTAAGCGTACTCTCACGCCCAAGTTAGTAGTGTGTCTGTGTAGAAAGAGTGAGTGGTGAATAGTAATTCATAAAGTATATATGAATAGTTAATGCTTATGGGTGTCATGCGTACAATAAATTTATTCTTTTGATATGGGACAGTGAGCATTCATTGTGAGACCGACACATGGCAACTGGGGTTTGTCCACGTGTAGGGTTTGTTCAGACCTTGAGAGGGCTTTCTTTGTGAGAATGGACCTGGGCTCTAGATCTTGTAGAAGTGTGTTGGGCTAGAGGCATTGGGCCACAAATTGGTTTGGGGTTATATGGTATCAACAGAAGTCCACCAAGTTCTTGACCGAGGTGAAATTTCTCGGTTCGGGACTTGTAAGAAATGCCCCAGACCTGACGTGGGTGTATGTCTCCAATCCGCCAAGTCCCCTAGTCGAGGGGAATGCATCGAGCGTAATGTGTTGTCGAGATGTGTTTGTTTGAACAAGTAGCTAGACAGGGGGAGGTTAGGAGTCACTAGAGCTTGGCAACTCAGTTGGCTCCGTTTGGGTTTCCAGCGACTTCTGTGTAACGACCCGTCCTGGAAGTCGGGTTTAGATTAGTGGTTAATGACGGATTAGCGAAGATAATCGGTGATTAGTTGGATACTTTTAGATGGACGGTGTAGAATGACGATTTTGCCCCTAGAATGGGCAAAATGTTGACTTTTAGTTCGGAACGTTACGAGTCCGTAGACAGGTGGCATGTCCGATTCCGACATCCGAGGAAGAAGTTGTGATGTTCAGAAGATTGAGGGTATTTTCGTAAATTAGTTGAAAAGGGGGAATTCGTTGACTTTTTGCACCACAAGTTTTCTTCACGCAATTCAAGAAGCGTTAGATAGGTCTCGATGTCCTGAGTACAATGACAGGCGGCACGCCGTCATCGAACGTTGGACGGTTAAGTTATAGGTCTAGATAAGTGAGGGGTAAAATGGTAATTTGGACATTTAGGGGCAAATTAGTCTTTTAGCACCTTGGGATGTGTGTGCAACCACGTAAGGACACCTGGGCAGAGGTAATTGGATATTTTGTGAGGGTTGGACCACAGATTGGAGGACACCTGGCCTATGTCTAGTGGCTTCTAGCCAAGTCGGCCGTGCTTTTACAGTTTTAAATGTTAGGGTTAATCGATCAGTAGAGAAAACAGAGAGGCAGAGAGGCTTTCGACCATTTCTCAAAAGTGTGAGTCGTGTGAGTTCTTTGTGATAAAGTGTGAGTGATCATAGTTGAGATGGGAGCTCGGTGAGTGAATTGTGGTGCTGGGTTAAGTAAGAAAACTAAGAGAAGGTGAGAACACCCAGAAAATAGAGACGACCACCGTGCACGGCTGAGAGTTCGATTGATCAAACTAGTCAAGTCTGGTCTGTGGTGGTGATCAGAGAACGGAAGAGTGACTTTGGGACGTGTAGGGCCACGGTGGAGATCCCGGCGGTGAGCAGAGAAACAGGTAAGTTCTTTGGTTCCTCTGTTTTTCCAGAATTGTTAAAACCAAAAGTCGAGCGTTTTAGGGATTGGTTGAGTGATTTTGTCGACTCTGGAAGCCGTAGAAAGTCACTACTAAACCCAGGGACTCGAAACCGTCAATGGAGGGACGACTGGTGGCCGGAATTCGAAGGTCGAATATCTGCATTTTTTGTTCGACTTTGAGAGGTAAGAAATAGGACTTCATTTCGCGTTTTTATTTAGTGAATCAATCACAAATTCAAGGATGAATCTAAGGGTGTAGGAAGGACTGGAAATGACTTGAAAACGGGTGAAAATCGGCCTCGCCAGCTCGGTTGGACCGAACCAGTATGGACCGGTCTGAACCGGGTTGGCTGGAAGTTGACGATGGCACTGTAGCAGCACGTGAGGGCGTATGGGGCTTCTTTTGGGGAAGTGTTCAACAAGGTTTTCACTCTAATCGATGTAATGAAATTTTAGGACAAGTTTCGAGCTGATCGGACACCGTCTCGGGGTAATTTTGAGTGTTCGAAGGTTTAGGGGTTCGTTTAATTACGTTTAAAAATCCCGAAAATTTGGGGAAGTTAGGGTAACCTTAAATGAAGTGTTTGTGACCCGAAATGGTAACTTTTGACAGGTCGGGATATTCCTGAGGCAACCGAGGAGCATACGGGACGCAAGTGACGCGTTCAAACCTTGTGAGTGGACTTTTTGTTTTCTAACCGAGCATGCATAACTGTTTTTACTTATTTACTTATGTTTCGATATATGATTTTATGCTTTCGCTATATGATTTTATGCTTATGACTTCTATATTTTTGCTTTACTTGATTGCACGTTTTTCAATATGAGTTATCGGATTTGCACGTACTTCGAGAATATGATTTTCGTTATGATCTGAGGATGGTTTCGGATGGATGATTTATGTTTATACGCATTTTGTTTTACTAAAGATTTGCGGATATGATTTGAGATTTAGAAGAGAAATTCGGGCGGAAGTCCCATTTTGGTTAAACGTGATTTCGGTTTTCGAAGATTTCCGGTTTGGCTTTGGTTTTCGGATTTCGATGCATTTTTTTTATGCTTGAAAAATGGTTTTGGGTTTAAAGACCCGGAAGAAGAGAAAAACCCGCTGGAAGTGGTTTTGAATTTAAAGACTCGGATTGATTGACGGGGGGTGGGGGGGAGGGCCCTGGATTGAGATGTTTTGAGTTTAAAGACTCGGTTTATGTTTTGAGTTTAAAGACTCGGTTATTCTGACACCCCCCGAGGTCTGTGATTGTGTTTTGAGTTTAAAGATTCGTTGATATCCCGGGAAGGCCTGGTTATTGCGCATGGTTTTGAGTTTAAAGACTCGGGCGCACTTGAGAACCAGAAAACCTGTATGTTTGATGTTTCTCATTGGTTTTCAAATGTTTTGGGCTGTGACCCGAATAACTTGGTTCTTATGGATTTAGGGCCGAGTGCCTAAACTTTGGTTTTGATTTCTGATGATTTCCGCACTTATTTTCATATCGTACATATGGTTGTTTTAAGATACTTGGTTATGCATGCATGTTTTCAAACGGAGGGTGAACCCTGGTTTATTTCGCAAACGGTTTTCTAACACTTATTTTTAGTCTAGTCACGCTTTTAATGTTTTTAACACCCTCCAGGTCGTGGTGCCAGCGCCGGGGCTAACGTTGAGGCAGATGCGGAGGCATAGAGTTTTCCCGTTGCGCGTGTAGTCAGCTGTTAGTAGGATTTTTGTGTTATCTTGTACTATTACTATGCTCTTTGCTACTATTGACTAGTTGTATTATAACTTCTCCCTGGTCAGACAATGTATATTTCGTGGTTTTTGTGGTTATTTTGGTCTTTTTAGTTGGGTTGTCAGACGGGAGCAAGGTTCGTCCCGATTATCGAGGTGATAATCGGGGTGGGTCCTGTCATTCTGGGTACCTAACGGATCACATGGAGGTGCGAGTAACCAATGTGGATTTGACAGCTAGCGTGGTAATAAATGTTGCGTGTACGGAGGCGTCCTTTCACTAGCCGACCCACTCCTATAAATAGGGGAAAAACTGAGAAACGGACTTCACTTTTCACTTTTATTCTATTACTTTGGCGAATTTTTGCATCTCTGTTCATTAGGCGATTTATGACGAGCACTCTTTGGCAGAGCTTGCGGTCGGGAGATTTTTGGTAGAGCCGACCGCCATGTGATAACAAGGTATGGCCTCATTTTCCTTTTTTTCTTGATTAAATCTTCGTTTTTGGGATGAACTGGGGATGAACTTGGGGGGTCAGACATCGGTTCGATCCGAGGAAACTAGCAGTCGATGACCAAGAGTTTTCTTTATCCTATTTTGTTTTGTAGATTGTTCTAATGTCTGACTGGGATAGCGAGTCGAATGAAATCCAATGTTACGCTGACGAGGATCAGCACAACTCATCGGTGGAGAGGAGCCCATCAGTGGAGGTAGCACCAAGCTTGATGTTGATAGAGAAGACTTTTCAGGGCGATTAGTCTACGGTTTCGATGTATGGGCGGTCCATAAGCAATGAAGGGGTCGTTCAGGTTGGCAGAAGGCTGGTTGGCAGCAACGAAGGGGCTACTTAAACAGACAAAGGAATGCCCAACATTAACGAAGAGGTTTCTCATTCAGGCAAAAGAATGACCGTCAGCGACAAAGAGGTTGCTCAAGCGGGTAAATGAATGACCATTAGTAACGAAGAGGTTGCTTATGCAGGAAAAATAATGACCATCGACAATGAAGATATTGCTCAGGTGGGTAAGAGACCGACTGAAGAAAATGAAGAAGTTGCCGAGGCGGGCAAGAGACCGACTGGCAAAAATATAGAGGTTTCCCAGGCAAGTAGGATACTGACTAGCTGCAATGAAGAGGTTGCCCAGGCAGGTAAGAAATAGTCCATAGGCGTCAGAGTTGTCTGGTCGATCGGTGATCGGGATGTGGGGTCGGTCACATTGATAAGTGATTCGACCGAGGAAGAGTCTGAGGGGAAATAAGTCCTGAATACATTGGCCATTCTGACCGTGAAGTTTTCCGTGGACGGGCTGAAAAGCAAAGAGACAAAAGCAACCGTTGAGAATTTTTGTTCAACTTAGAAAGTCCTTGCAAAGTGATGCTGAGGCTGGTGGAATCCTACAAGTTACCGAACAATCCTTAGAGGAGTTTTCCCTCTTCTACACCGAGTTATTCACCCATCGGGTCAAGCTTCCTCTACATCCATGGCTGAGGAAAATGGTTCGGAGTTTGGGGGTGGCACTCGGCCAACTGAATCTAAACATGTGGATTATCCTAATCAGTCTATACATCGTCTTCCATAGGGCCAAGCAAAGGCCACCGACCTACGACCAAGTGGTGTATCTGTACGAGTTCACCCATAAGAAAATAGTAAGGGTTGTGTGCATGCTCAGTGTAGGGATAAGATGTCCCAATGGGAGTACATCTACGGTCTGTCATCCTCCCAGAAAAGTTATAAAGAGAAGTTCATTTTTGTCAGTGGGAACTAGGGAGGAGAGGGCATTCCCTCGGTGTTCCAAGATCTAAGCCTCGAGAGTCGGTCCCTGTGATTTTTTTTATTTTTTATTATGCCGGTCGGTACGGAGTGGACTGACCATACTGTGCTTGTGTAGGTACTCTCCTATAGTTGACCGCATCTGAGGAGGAGAAAATCATCTGTGAGTGGGTTACGAAGAATTTTAATCTAACTTGGCACCATCGGGACGTCCTGCGAGTCCCCCAAACATTACTTGAGGTTGGTCTGATCCCCAATCTAGGTAAGGACGAGTATTCTCTAGCTTGTTTCACTAATGGCGTGGTCGGTATGTTGATCTTCATTTTTGTTTTACAATTGATCCCCAAAGATGCTAAGGGACAGATTGACGAAGCGACCAAAGTAGTCTTTGAGCTGTAAAATCAACTGATGACCGACTCGACCGAGGAAGATAAGGGAGCTGGGCCGACCAAAACTCCTCTTCCAATTCATGTTAGGAGGAGAAGGGAAAAAGCGCCGACTTTTGGTTCGGCTTCTCAAAGGGGTCTGTCCTTTGATCCGAGGGCGTCCAAGAGGCTGAGCGGGATGATGAGCAGTGGCTAAAAGACCAAGTTGAAGAGGGTGCCAACGGGGGCAAAGACAGTGGTAGTTGAGGCCCCGTCCCAGCTAACTGCTGGTGCATTCAAGCCATCTGAGGAGGGTTCTAAACCGATTGCTCGTCCCTCTATTCGACCATCATGACGTCCGGGTCGGTCACTCTGATTGTGGTTCCAGTTATTGAGGTAGACAAGGATAATGATGAGGATCGCGAGCCGACGGGTCAGTCCGAGAGGAAAATTGGGTTCGAGGTCATAGAAAATGACACTGAACGAGAAAGGCAGGTTTGGGAGTCCCTTGAATGGTCTGCTAAGAAAATAGGGCTCGTGCTCCAATTCTGGACCTTGTCGGTGTGTTCCCAGAGCCCCTGCCCATGATTCGGGCTATGGCTTACCAATCTCCACCGTTCCCGAACCACTCATTCCCACGGTCACTCGCTCACCAGCAAGAGGTCTCTTCGTTTATCTTTGCGCCATCGCATTTGGTTCTTCGGCTAGTGTATAGTCCTATGCTGCCACACCATCCTCCTCTGTCACCATCTCCTCATCCTCTGTCACCATCTCATCATCCTCTTCCACCACTTTGCCATCAAATCGGCCAGCGTGAGGAGGAGATTTTCGACCATAGAGGTGTTGGTCTGGAGGGGTTTCCAAAGCAGACACTAACTAGGTGGATGTCTCAGTCGCGGTCCGCGAGAAGTTACTGCCGGTTATTAATGGCGTTGCGAGAGGTGCTATAATGGAGTTATCCAAGCTGGATGACCTACTAGAGGGCTCCATGTCCGAGCGAATGTCGATGTTGCTCCTCATTGCTTCTCACTTAAGTGCTCGATCAAAGTTATACTTGTGAAATTTGTATATGTCATTGTTGTAATGTTTCTAACCTGTGGTCCGTTGGTGTAGTCCCTCGGCGAAATGTTCATACTCTCATGCCATGAAGCGAGTTGCGCATCCAACAAAGAGAAGTTTAAGCTCAAGGAGAAGTTGTCCACCCTTACCCGACAGTCGCAGGAGGCTGAGCTGGCCAGCAAGTACAAAGCCGAGCTGGAACAAAAGCTCCAAGTGCAATAGTAGATGCTGGATCAGCAGAAGGCCTAGCTCAGCATGTATTGTGAGGATGTGGCGCTGAACTCATTGGCGGGGATACGGAACCAACCGACCCTCCTACTTATGACCTATTATTATTTTTTATCCGACCTAGGCATCGGTGTAGCATAGGGTTTTCTTTTTATTTTCCTTGTAACTCTAGCTGACCAGTAGGTCGTTTACATCTTTTTCAATGAAGACATTTTTGTGCAAAATTTTTCTAAGTGTTAATTGCTCCGACCACCGATCGGTGTTGTATGTACTTAAATTTTCCCAGTATATTCCAAGTTCATAGACCGACCTGTACATCTTATAAATGCATGCTTGTGCGATCTGTCCAAAGTTGGTATGTGTACTTAGGTAAATGTATGCTTGTGTGGTCTGACTAGTGTGCATGTATTTAAATAAGTGTACGTTTTGATGATACTGATTGATAAGATGTTTGGTCTGTATGGTGCATGCCCTTGTAAACTTGATTGATGATGTGTTCGGTTGGCACGTTTTACACTTAGGAACATTTAGTGTATAAAAGTGTGTATGTAAGGTAGCCTCAGCTGAGTATTGTGTTTTGAGCTCATTCCTTTGGAAAAGTTGCCAATGTGTAGGCATCTACCTCGGGTGAGGACTTGAACAGACTTCCTGAGTGTTGGAACTCGTTGTATTTCTCAGTCCCCCAAGTTCTCGGTCGAGGTAGGTCACCGACGAGGGAGCGGAGATGAAAAAATTGAAAGATAAGAACTTGTAATGATTTCGCGATGTGTTAAGAGTAGTGAGAGGCTTTTGTGTGAACGTATGGGTGCCCAGCCTGCTCGTATGTGAGTCGACTGATCGTTGTGTAATGTGGAATGGTCGGTCAGTGGTGGTAAGTTGACCAAGTGGGTGGGGTCTTGCAAGTATGGAGGGACGTGGTTTACGTTAACCGACCGGTGTGTATTGTGGAATGAGGTTGATTTCCCTGTACCTTGTTAGTTTTGGTACTAAGTGTTACATGTTTTCTTAGTGTAAATGTGTTAGAGGGTAGCTCAGTATGTGTTGAGCAAGACGAAGTAGATGAAAGAAGATAGAACTTATCATTGATAGTTTGTGGTGGGTCATCTTAGACTAGTTCAATGAGGGCCTAAGTGCGGCTGACAAGATGATGGCCATGGGCCGAGCTAAATGTTGTACCTTTAGAGATGATCGACATTCCACCGGTGACATAGGATGTGTATGTCGGTGTCAGAGAGTTCGTAGGTGCCTGGTCCGCATATTAAAGTGATCTTATAGGGGCCTTCCCAGTTGGGGCTAAGTGTGCCTGTTGATCGGCCACTAGTGGCAAGGCTGACCTTCCTGAGGACCTAGTCCCCCACTTGGAAAGTTCGTGGCCTGACCTTCACATCGTGATATTAGGAAAGCCATTGCTTGTAGGCGACATTCTCAAGGTGGGCCTTATCTCGATGCTCTTCGACGTGGTCCGGGTTGAGTTCCATCCTGTCGTCATTTTGGTCGGTATTGTAGGTGGGGACTCAGTATAACTCTCCTTCAACCTCCGCTGGGACGACGACCTCCGTACTGAATGCTAATGAGAAGGGGGTCTCGATGGTAGCCGTTCCATATGAGGTTCGGTATGACCAAAGTGCACTCACTAAAATGTCTGCCCATTTTCCTTTGGTTTGCTCGAGCTGGGTTTTTAGAGTGTGTTTGATGATTTTGTTCACAGCTTTGAGCTGGTCATTTTTAGGATGTGTGCCCATTTTCCATTGGTTTCCTTGAGAAAAATTGGATGTCGTTCAAAAAGCTCTGAATTAGTCATTGTCGAACTGTTTCCCGTTGTCAGTGATGATAATATGGGAAGGTTGAACCGACAGCTGATGTTCCGAAAAATGAAGGTCTCAATCTGAGCAGTGGTGATGGAGGCGAGGGATTTTTTTTCAACCCATTTGGTGATGTAGTCATTTACCCGATTAGGTCGAATCCCCATTAGGTAAAAGTCCATGGGCTGAGCATAGGCGTCAGGTTCTTGTGGGTGGGGGGAGCAGGATAAAAGGAACGAAAGGTTGGCTTTTGTCGTAGCGCTTGGTAAATTTGACTGCGCAGACATCCATGGTCGGTCAGTAGTAGCCTTAGCGAAAAGGCTTGTGAGCCATAGATCGGGGGCCTATGTTGTTTCCACAGAACCTTGCATGATATTCTTCAAGGAGCATCTTTCCTACCTACAGATCTAGGCATTTGAGAAATGGGAGCATATATCCTCGCTTGTAGTACTGACCATCGATGAGGGTGTAGTGGGCTGCTTGTTGGCGTATCTTCTTGGCCTCGACCTTGTCTATCGATAGATTTCCGTTGGTGAAGAATCGGATGAGGGGTGCCATCCATGTTTAATCGGTGTTAACATAGAGGACCATCAAAGGGGAGGTGCTCGGTTGGTGGAGTATTTCTACCGAGACACTGTGGCGGGTCTTCTCGTCCAGGGATGAGGCTAACCGGGGGAGCTCGTCGGCAAGATTGTTCTAGGATAGGGGGATTCGTGCGACGGTGTAAGCCTTGAAACTGTTGAGGAATGACTGAGCCATATTTCTGTACATAGACAAGGAGGCATACTTGGCTTCAAATTCATCGGTGACCTAGTTTACAACAAGCTGGGAGTTGTTGTAGACTTGAATCTGCCCGACTTCCATGTGTTGGGCCAACCGCAGACCTGCGAATAAGGCTTCGTAATATGCCTCATTTTTGGATGCCCTGAACATAAAACGAAAGGTATACTCCAGTCGGTACTTTTCGGGAGTGGTCAAGATGAGTCCGGCACCTGAGCCACTGTGATAGGCTAAACCATCCACCTGGAAGAGCTAAGTTGGTCGGTCCACATGCAAGGTAGGTCGGGAAGTGGAAGGTCGCGCCGGGTTGGTTGGTAGTGTCGGTTCAACCGAGAGGTAAGTGAATTCCGAGTTGAAGCCTACCACAGTTTGTCTCTTTTTGGCTGGTCGGGGAGGGGGCAAACGTGATATCGAACTCGCTGAGCTCGCCTAGGTAATGGTGTGTAACAGATCGACGGTTACAAAACATTCTATTACAATCGGATGACTTAATTATCTCGAAACATCATGAGTTTAGTCTAGGGGATTTAGGCACTTAACGACACAAAATGAAATGCCGAACATTGGAAATTCATTTATTACATTTGTTTCACATGTTACTTGACAAATATTTTAAGAATATTCATCGGGCACATCACATTACCTGACGAATATTTAGCAAACATTCGTTGGGTAACATGTTAATCTTTTTGGAATAATCACCCTTATGTTTAACTATCACGAGTGCTAGTAAAAAATTTTGTTAGGTGAAATAAATAATTGTTGATTAATGTGGAATATTCATCGGTTAACATCACTAAATTATCCGAATTTACCACTCAATGTTACCCAATGAACCCTCATTGGGCAACGCAAAAATGACCAGACTCTTTTGTTTCTGCGATATCATTTCGATTTCACTGCCAATGTTACCCTACGAATCATTTAATTAATACCCAAAGTAGATTCATCGGACAAAAGTCGCTAAACGTTTAAATCAGACGAAGTCTTCTTCTACCTTCTTTTTCTTTTTCTTCGATTTCCAGCTTGTAAAAACTCTCCCATCTGTTCTCTCTTCACCAGCGAAGCCTCCGTCGTCTCAGCCCTCCCTCAGCCCTCTCCTTTTTGTCACTCAAGCACTTCTCTCTCTCCCTCCCTTAGCCCTCTTAGTTGTGAACGATCATCCAACCCGTAGCAGCTCAATGCCACCGCCGCAGGTCCAGGCCATCACCGCTGCCACTGTAGGCGACAAGACCCCTTCCCGATTTGACTAGACAATCCAGAGGGATCCTGCTCCCGTCTGATAGTACATACTCAAAAACATTATACTAGTTTCAAAGATTGAATAACGACTACCGAACTATCCAACTGTCAGACAAGGCATATCCTTTCATTTGTACAACTCAATATACACAAAGTATAAGTTCAAAATACAACGTGAACATACAGAACTTTTACCCTAGATACACCAAAACATGCTTATGCGTCCATTCCAAAACAATCCCCGTCGTTGTGCCACGTCCTGGAAGGAATGTAATAACCATAAAAATGTTAGTGGATGAAATTAACCTTTAGAGAACACGTTTTAGAAAACATACATTTATACCCTCCATTTTGGAATGCTATGCATGCATAGAAATCATTAAAAACTCAACATAAATATATCATAGTTTATGGTCGCGAAAAAAATGAAAAGCTACATAAATCAATGAACTGAAACCAATCACATCAATGGCCAATCATATTGGCCAACATCACATATCGGGTCCATAGTCCACAACATCATAGAAAACGCACACAATTCATCAACATAACGCACAACATTAATCATCATCACAACCACTACACTACCGGTAGACATATCACTCACTCGGGATACAGTGCCTAACTCGACATCCGAGTGAAAAACGTGCTCAGGATACAGAGCAAACTAGACGTCTAAGTGTTCAACACACACTAGTCTCAGGATACAAAGCCTAACTCGACGTCCGAGACTACTCATCACAATACTAGAGACATATCCACGTGAAATTGTATCAGAAACCGTAATCACAACCAAACATAATACCACTCTCACGATACGAAGCTTGGCTCGACGTTTGAGACTAACTAACCAACAAATCAGCATCATCACATATAACTAACTCAAGTCCAAATCTCAATCATCACCAAAGTTCACATCATCAATATCAAGAACACATACTCATATCTTATTTCAATAACACACAAATCGAATCTACAATCAGAATCTCGGGCCTAAGTTCTAAACCACAACTTAGACACCAATCACGCAAAACGTGCCATTAATGTAATTTTCATTAAATTGTTTATAAATCATATGAAAATCATAAATACTCCAAAATCACACACTATTTCACAGCACAAGCCTTTTCAACCCAAATCTATAATAAAAAATGAAATCGGAAAAGAAAAACCTCAAAAAATGTGAAATAACGAGATTTCTGTAAATGTCATCAAAAATCACCTAAAAATCCCAACCACCCAAACATCACCAAAATCATATTGAAAACAATTTAAAACGATTAAATATGTGTGTATAATATTTTAATAAATTGAAATGTCCACTCGCAGTGCGAATCACTATTTTATCTCGATTCCAAGCGTTCCTTGTTAACTCCGAGAGCTAAGTCACCTACCCAAAAATATAATTCAAGGTGAATAAGGTCTCGAGAACCTTCAAGTAACCTACTAGTAAAAACCCTAACTCCCAGGGATTAAGTATTATTTTTAAACACTAATTATGCATTTTGGACACCCAAAACTACCCTGAAATAGTGTTTGATTGCCTCGAAACCTACACCAAAATGTTTGTAACATAGAAAGGATAAAAACTCATGTTGGTAATACCCTCAAATTCATTGTCACGTACCCCCACGTGCTGCTGAAGCGGCTATGTGTGAAACCCATGTGCCAGCACTATTAATTACCTTCCTTGATCGAATTCTCTAGTTTTTAGGTCGCCCGACCCGGCCATATCTCACTAAGTTTTTGTCCTTTTTCAATTCTGTTTCGACCAAAATATTCTAGCACAACCGAAGACAAGATCTATGTATAAAAAATTTGAAGACACTTACCTAAAACTGACCACCGATTGGCAACCTCTCGCCCAAAATTTACCTTCACTGTTTGGGTGATCCCATCATCCAAAACTTCGCCTAAAAGGCTTGTTAAGACCGTAGAGACTTAGGGAAGAGGATAGCTAACTTGTTTCCAAGCTTCCTAGTTGAAAACGTGGTCGTGCCACCTCCAACCTGAAACCTCCTTCACAGGTTCACCGTCTCTCACTCTCTCTTAGCCCATGTCCAGCCTCTCATTCCGCTTTCTGATTCCCCCCCCCCCTCTCTCTCTCTCTCTCTCTCATCTCACTCTCTTCTCTTCTTCTTCTTAGATTCCTCTTCCTTTTCTCTTCTATCTCTCTTAGTTGAGAACATCTCTCTCTTCTCTTCATCCCAGATCCCAGATCCCTCTTCCTTCTCTCTTCTATCTCTCTTAGCCGAGAATCACATAACACACACCATACTTCAACACAAAAACAAACACACAACAAACATAGGTCAGTGGCACATGATCATATAGGATAAGGACACTTGTCACTTCCTTATTCAGCAACAAAAAGATATCACAACTAAATTACAAAAATGCCGCCACTAACAAATTACCAAAATACTCCTACACAGCTTAAACCCAAAACTAAACCATCTTAACTCTGTTTTTTGCATACCGCTTGTCGATGTACTCAGGAGGCCAAGACCTTCATAGCAGTTTTTATAGAAAAGCCAAAGGACATCCCGATAAAAAGGTCAACACTTTGACTTTTGGTCAAAAGTCAACCCTTTGACTTCAAGGGCAAAATAGTCATTTCAACCCTCGTTGAAAGTCCAAGCCGTTACAACTTACCCTCCTTAAAAAAAATCCATCCTCGAAATTTACATTCAGTCTGATCTAATAGTCTGACCCATATTCCAATTTTAATCGAAAATCCAGGCATTCAATTTCTTCATTTCCATGAAACACGACTACTAAACATGTAATGCATACCACAAGATCAAGAACGCACCTGCCACCAAACCTGGTGTCTCACGATCCTCAGATCGTCCGATAGCAAATACTTGAGCTTGTCGTCTAGAAGATCGACCACGTCCTTTAATAACCTCTCCATGTCCCACTAGTTAGGGTTTGACTTCCTTTTGACATACTGGAAGTTCGTTCATAATCTGGCCTGACCTTTTTTAGCGTACCCCGATGTGAGCAATTCGGGAAATACCTACTAATATGCCCAAGTTCAACACATCTGAAACAATGGAGCATAGAAGTTATGTTGTCATGACTCAACCTTCTCCAACAGGATATTATCCGCTTTGGGTCCAGCCCTCACGGTTTTGTTCTCGGGAGCTCACGTGCAACTTCCCAATGGGTCACCGATCATGGGATTGCACCAACCCAAATTCACTTAACTTTAGAGTTCCGCGAAGAACCCGAAGCCAGTGAGCTCCCAAAAGGCCTCATGTTGGATAGATGTGCGCCCACACATATAAGGCACATCCCCCAGATCCCCCCAAGCGATATGGGATTTCTAACCATGCCCCCAAGGCATGGATCCTGGCAATCCACCCTTCTTGGGGACCAGCGTCCTCACTAGCACACTCAATTCTGGCCGGGGTTTGGACTTGATACCAAATTGTCAAGACCCGACCTTCTCCAACAGGATATTATCCGCTTTAGGCCCAGCCCTCACGGTTTTGTTCTCAAGAGCTCACGTGAAACTTCCCAATAAGTCACCCATCATGGGATTGCACCAGCCTAAACTCGCTTAACTTTAGAGTTCCCCTGGAATCCTAAGCCAGTGAGCTCCGAAAAGGCCTCATGTTGGATAGATGTGCACCCACGCATATAAGGCGCATCCCCCAGATCCCCCCCGAGCGATGTGGGATTTCTAACCATGCCTCCAAGACACGGATCATCGCCTATGTCATCCCACCTAGACCATGCTGAAGCTCGACTAGACTAACTCGATGTCAAGGTAGCCTGGATCCCACCTCAAAGGCCCAACTCAAATCAGTTGCACCTATCTTCCTCAGTAGCTACAACCGTCAGAGCATAATGGGATAAACTCAAAAATTGTTGCTCATACTGGGTCACTATCATACTTCCTTGTACTAGTTTCAGAAATTATACCTCTTTAGCATCATGATAAGAACAAAAGAAAAACTAATGTAGAAATCTATCTTTAAAAGTTTCCCATGTCACTTCCCGGGCATCCCAGCCTGTCATTTGAAACCCTCGCAACGACTGGTAAACATACTCACTCAACTAAAATATGGCTATCAACACCTTGTCCCCCGGTGGACAATACATAACCTCAAAAATCCTTTCCATTCGAGTGATCCACTCCTCTACTTGCTCTATTCTTACCTCGCCCGAAAAAGTAGTAGCCCCTAAACAATGGGCTCTCTCTATGTCGAGGCCTTCTCTTACTCGTTCTACTTCATCATCAGACCAGGCACTGGGATATCATCTCGGAGGCATAGCCGTCACCCTAACTTCCCCCAAAAATAAACACACTGAATTCAGACCATGCACCAGCAAGTGATGACAATCTATGCTCTGATACTAAGTTGACAGGACCCCTTCGTGATTTAACTAGACAATCCAAAGTGATCTTGCTCCAGTCTGATAATACCTACTCAAAAACATTATACTAGTTTCAAAGATTACATAACTACTACCGAACTATCCAACTGTCAGATAAGGGATATCCTTTCATTTGTACAACTCGCTGTACATAGAGCTTAAGTTCATAATACAATGTGAACATATAAAATTTTACTCTAGAGATGCCAAAACATGCTTATGCTTCCACTTCCAAATGGTCTCGTCGTTGTGACATGGCTCGGAGGGCATGTAATAACCATAAAAATGTGTGTGGGCAAAAATAACCTTTAGAAAACATACGCTTATACTCTCTGTTTTGAAAAGCTACGCATGCATTGAAATAATTAAAAATGCAGTAGAAATATATCACAATTTATGGTCTCGAAAACAAGAAAAGGTAAATAAATTAATTAACTGAAACCAATCACATCAATCCCCAATCACATTGGCCCCACATCTCAACAACACATATCCTATCCATATTCCACAACATCATAGACATCGCACACAATTAATCAACATAACTCACAATATCAATCATCATCACAACCACTACCCTATTAGTAGGCATATCTCTCACTCAGGATATAGAGCCTAACTTGACATCCAAATGAAAACCAATTCAGGATACATAGCCCAACTCGACATCTGAGTCGCCATCCACACTGCTCTCAAGATACAAAGCCTTGCTCGACGTCTGAGGCTACCCATCACAATAACAGGAACATATGCACATGAAATTGTATCAGAAACCATAATCACAATCAAACACAATACTAGTCTTAGGATACGCAGCTCAGCTTGACGTTTGAGACTAACCAACCAACTAATAAGCATCATCACAAATAACCAACTCAAGCCCAAGTCATAATCATTACCACAGTTCACATCATCAATATCAAGAACACATACTCATATCACATTTGAATAATACACAAATTGAATCCACAATCAAAATCTCGGGCCGAAGCTCTAAACATAACTTAGACACCAATCTCGTGAAACATACCATTAATGTAATTTCTATAAAACCGTCCAGAAATCATAAGAAATTCATAAATACTCCAAAATCACATTATTTCATAGGACAAGCCTTGTTCAATCCAAACTTATAATAAAAAAAGAAATTCAGAAAGAAAAACCTCGAAAAAGTGAAATAGTGAGACTTTTGTAAATATCGTAAAAAATCAAATAAATATCCCAACCACTCAAAGTACCGACCTGTCCCGATTTCAGGATTAGATTAGTGACTAATCACGATTATTTAGGCTAATCTGTGATTGGTTAGGCGAAATCGGATGAACGATGCGAAATGACCGTTTTGCGCCTAGGTGTGGGCAAAACGTTGACTTTTAATTCTGGATGTCAAACGAACTTTGACCTATGACTGTGAAGTAGTTCGTGACGTCACGAGTTCATAGATGGGTGGCACGTTCAATTCCGACATTCGAGGAAGAAGTTATGACGTTCGGAAGTTTAGGGGTATTTTGGTAATTATAGTTAAAAAGGGGCAAATGATGACTTTTTGATCGGGAGGTCTGATGGTCGAGGGCCGAAGACCGTTACGTAGATCGGGATGATATGAATCCATAGGCAGGCGGCATGCTAAAATTGGACTTCGAACAGGAGAGTTATAGGTCACGGAAGTTCGATTACACCATGCACATACTTTGAGGCGAGGATTATTTGGCAAATTCTGATTGACCAGATATTTTCAATGGGACCCATGGATGAGTGACAAGTGTCACTCATCCCATTCACCAATTTCCCTAAAAAGGGGATCTCACCTAATTAAATATTATTATTCCTATTATTTTATAATTAATCCAAGTACCACTTAATCCTATCCATCCATTTCACTTAATCTTTCAAATCCTCACCCTCCATTTCTCTTCTCTCACCTGATCAACCCATCTTCTTTATTCTTCAAGCAAACCCGAAACCACCCATATGCACCATTTTCCTTCATTTTTCATTTTCAAACAAACCCACAACCCACACCTCACCACCATGAACATGTGAGCTCGTGAGTGACCGTGAGGGAGGACTGAGAGACTGAGACGGCCAGAGCCACGGTTGGGGACGGTGGTGGCCGCGGTGGTGGCCACGGTGGAGAGAACCTGTGAGGTAAGGAAATATTCAAAATTCGAATTTGAGTTTTAATGGTTTTTACTCGATTACATTAATTGGGTAAGGTTTCAGGGGACTCTAGGGTTCTAATAGGATTGTTTTTGAAGGTTGGAATGGCCGGGAAGGGCCGTGAACGGCGGAGGGAATGCACGGCCGCCATAGCCAAGCTTGAAGGTACGTTTTCGGTGGTTTTTGGTTTCGTTTTAATATCTAAAATGATTAGAAATGAGATTAGTATTGTATTAGGATAAAAAGGGGATAAAATGGGTCGAAATATGGACGGTTTAGGCCTTGAACCGGTCCAGACCGGTTCGGCCAATCCAAGAAACAGGGAAACCGGTTCGACTTGTGAAGAATATGAACAGTGCACCTGGCGAGTGGGGTCACGCGCAGGGGCTATCTAGGGATTGTGGGGGCGTGTGGTAGGTCCAATGGGGAAGTATTCAACATGTGAAATCTTCTATTCGATGTAACAAACATTTTGTGACTGGTTTCGTGTCAATCGGACATCGTTTTGATAGGTTTTGGGGTGTCTGAAGGTTTAGGATCGAGTTTAAAAATAGTTAGAAAATCGGGAAAATTGTGGGACTTCAATGAGAGGTTAATGAGGCTATTAGTAACCCTCTAAATGAATTTTAACAGGTTTGGGAGTCCCAATGACATTGATTGGCTCGGGAGAGCCGTATGGCACGCAAATCGAGGCGCAGCTTTGGACGGTTTATGAGTGGACTTTGATTTCTAAACTGTGATTCATGCATAAATGTTTTATATTGATTATGAATGTGATTCTATGATGTTGAATTTGATGGTTGTGAATTAAATGCTTTCACGTATTTTGAGGCGATTTAAGTTCTTGCACGTAAATCGAGGTTTTTCCGGTTTTACTCTGATTTTCCATTCTTATGGTTTTGGAAATAGTTTAATGAAATGATTTTGGATTTGAAAAGGTAAACTCAGGTTTGAGACCCCTTTGTTCGGAAACACTCGGACTCGATGTCCTTTTTTGTTACGTTCTCGGGCCGGAGGCCCAATTGGTTCTTATATTGATTTCGGATTTGGAAATATGGAATCGGGCACAAGACCCATTTGATTTACAGAATCGGGCACAAGGCCCAGTTGGTTTACGATTCGGACTGGAGGTCCAGTTTGTATGTGGATTCGGGCCTACGGCCCAGTTATGTGTTATGATGGTGATTTTGGGTCAGGGACCCTAGAAATGGTTTTTACGGGTCATGACGGTTTATGGGAACCGACATGAACCCTTGAAAGGATTTTACGGGTCATGATGGTTTATGGGAACCGACATGAACCCTTGAACAGTTTTATGGTACATGACAGCTAGTAAGTGCCGGGCATGAATCCTGGGTGGACCCTGGAGAGACTTGGGTTTGAGACCCCGGTTAGCACGCGCGTAGCTCTATTTTACCATGACAGGTTCTTGGATATGAAATATAATGGATAAACATGATTTCAATTGGTTTGGGAAATTGTGTTTTATGATGATAAATGGATTTGGGCTGAGATCCCACATATGTTCACTATGTTATGGTTTTCTGTAAATGGTTTTGGGCAGGAGCCCGTGTGACTTATATTTACGGAACTTGGGGCTGTGACACTAAATATGGATGTTTTAACATATGTGATTGGATAAATGGTTTTACAGTGCATGCATGCTTTTTAGTGGAGGGTATAAAGGTCTTCGTTAAATTGTTTTTATAAACTTTTTATTTTTGTCCACTCACAGTCTTTCTGTTTTTAATACCCTTCAGGTTGGATACGGTGTGGACTGTAGCAGAAACTGAGATATCACATGCCTCCTCCGGATCTTGGCGTACTCTGATAGCCCGGGAGGGCAAAGGTCAGAAATATCCCTTGTTTGACACTCCGTGTCAGACGGGAGAAGGGTCATCCCTTGTTAATCCTAGGGGGATTGGGATGGGTCCTGTCAACGTGGTATCAGATCATAGGATTGCTTATCAGAGCACGGTTTGCTCTTTTGTGTACGCAGGTCGAGGATGTCATATCTCAATGGGCTACAGTTCGTTATCAACCTAATAGTGGGATGCCAATACGATAGTTAGTAGGATTGGATCGAGAAATGTCTTGGTTCGGTACTTGATGCATGGGTTGCCATAGTTCTATCAAGGATGACAGTGTGGGACCCTACGGAAAGGATGAACGTAATAGTACGTTAGCGTTTGGATCGTGAGACGGTTAATTGGGATTGTCTTCACGATGTTGTCGGTTCATTTTGATGATAGTTCAGTATTATGACCATCCGATGATAGGATTTGGTTGAGTTAGATGGATTTACTGCAGTCGGCAGTTAGCAGTCAGATTCGAGGAATCCTAGTTGATTTGACTGTAGGATTCGATTGACATCCTTACGATGTCAAGACCGCGGAGTCGGTCAGATTATGGAGTGTACTGCGGTTGGCAGTTAGCAGTTGGGTTCAGGGAGACCCTAGGTGTAATCGTGGAACCCTACCTTGGGTGTATGGTTCGGAAATGTGAGTTGACGAGTGGTTTGATTTGGATGACTATTCCGATTTGTATTTGTTAGTCGGTCTAGTCATGTCAGCTTGTGATGGGACTGCACTCTGCAGTCGAGGTTGTACTTATCGGTTAGACCTAATTGGTTGTCGTGCTACTCAGTTGTGATGGATTGTTGGTACAACTAAGGTCGTGGGCGACCTGGTAGACGACAGTGGTTGAGTCGAGTTACGACTGGTTAGAGTTTGATTTGGACAAGTTATCAGGGTTGGTACTTCTCGATGGAATCCATGAGTGGGATACGGACTGGTTGTCCGGGCGATTGATTCCATTGGATGCGGAGTCTAGATCGTGATGTCTGGAGGTGTAGGTCTGCACGAGTCTGTGACAGGCACTATTACCGAGAGTGGTTGTAGTTACAGTTGTTGGGAATCGGGGACGTTCGAGGAACGTTTCCTTTTCTCGTATGAGTTGTCAGGGTGACTATGCCCAGAGTTTTGGGTATGACGGAGACAGAGTTTCTCCAAACGAGCAGAGGTTCGGGGTCGTCACTCGGTATGAGCGGAGATCCAGGGTTGTCTGATTCGCACACTTTGTGTTGATGCTTGTGTGCTGGTACTAGCGCTAGTGCTGGTGCCAGTGATTGTGATGACGATGAATTACGAGTCGGGATGTGACTCAGTCGAGATGGGCATATGTTTAGTATCTGTGGTTCAGGAGTGGATCACGGATGGTGATGGACTGGATTAGATCCAGTAGTAGTTGAGACTCGTGGTATGAGATACGAGTGTTGCAGGCCGTTTATGCACATCCGTAAATAGTATACAAGGTTTAACCTTGAGTAGCGTGAATTCCACTCGGAATGAGTGTACCTACATACATAGTATAAACAGATAGGCGAAATGGGCATGTGTCTCTAACTAGTCAAAAAGGAACACGTGGATGATGTCCGAGTATATTGGTTCCGACATGGTTGGAACTGCGGAATCGCGAGAGGTTGCGATTGAGGTGATGAGTGGAATGCGGGTTTTCCGCATTGGTAATGAGTGTTTCAAAGTCATTAGGGTGACTTCTCAGGTTCTGCCAGAGGATGGTAGATGATAGTTGTGTCACCAGTACATTGGTCGTGTATTGGTTGGTGAACCCGGGATTTATCTTGGGTCATCAGGAGAAGTTGAGTATTTCGGAGTTAGGTGACTGAGATTTCTCATTTTCTGCTTGGTGGTAGATGATGTTGATTACGTGGTATGGTGAGTGCAGCGAGTTTTGGTTGCATTCACGTAGGATGAGTTTTTGATGTTATCGTATTGGATTATCCTTGGTTTTTCCTAGGTGGAATGACAAGGATCGATACGAGACAATTAGTGAGAACCCACAGTCTCGGCGTGTTTCGTCGTTGGCTAATCTATTTAGATGTGGGAAATAGTTGAGGACCTTAGGCATCGTGAAGATCGAGGATCGTGAAGTTTATGGTCGGGTGACGTAGTGATGAATCTGGATCGTGATCTTGATGGTCCAGATAAGTAGAGAGTTTATCACTCTTACTTGGATGTTTGAGTTGAGGATGTTGGGACTGAACTTCTTTTCGAGGTAAATCCCATATGGCTTGTTACTCGAGCGAGTAGGTGTCTGACGAAGTCGGATTTTGTCAGACTTAGTGTTGCGTTGATGTTGGGATTGGCTTCCCTATGAAGTCAATCTAATGTATGTCGAGGTAATTGTTTAAGCAGGTAACCGAAAGGTTCGGTTTTGACGCGTCTCGGTAGACGAGAATGAGATTTTAGGTTTTAGAATCAGATTTCTGGATGACGATTCAGGATTTGATTTTGGAACTTGAAAGTGGATATCTGGATTTGGGTTTTGGAATCGGATTTCTAGATGACAATTCAGGATTCGATTTTGGAACTTGAAAGTGGATTTATGGATTTGTGTTCGGAATGATTATTCCAAATGCTAGCTTACGGAATAATAATTTTGGATTCGGATTTGGACATGGTTATGGATAAGATCTCTGGGTTTGGATTCGGGATTTCTTACGAAATTGCGGATTCAGATTCGGATTTGGAAATTGTTAATGGTTCGGAGTTTCGATTTGTCTAATATTGGATTGGACAGATGGACTCCAAAATAGAAACATGATTGGCTATGACCTAGGTGGTTGTAGTCTGATTGGTAGATAGACGTATGTACCTTGTACGTTGTTCGAGGTACGATACCGGGCAGACTTGTGGTGTCTGGTGATGGTATATAGGTTATACCAGTGGTACGTTGGTGAGCGTTTTGGTAGTCGACTTAGTTCTGATACCATTGGATTCGTTGAGATCGTGAACTGGACATTCGATACTGTGTGGTGGGTCATAGTGGATCTGATAGGTTCAGTTGCACACAGGTCGAGTAAGGTGTTGGTGATTGTATACTCGGGATGAGTGAGTTGGTGGTTAGTGTAACCACAAGTGAGTATCGTGTTAGTTTTTGACTGGCGACTATCAAGTGGTGACAGTTTGTCGGATGTTTCATCATGGATTGATTAGTGAGATCTGATAACTCCCAGTGGGAGCAGACATTAGGATAGATTGAGATTGAGGAAGGAACCGTCGAGTTGTTGGGTCAACGAAATGGTAGATTTGGCAAATGGTGTCAATTTGGAACGTATGACTACTGTTATTCGACGTGGTCAAGGGTAGTCGATGTAACGAGAGTGTTAGTGGTACGTTTGGCTGCAGACGACTAAGTATTATTCTAGTTAGTTGGTGTACGAGTGTACACGTGTTGCGAGGTAGATTGTACTTTCCACGAGATGGATGTGAAATCAGAATAGTTGGAGTTTCGAGAACGAAACTAATTAAGGAGGGAAGAACGGCTAGAATTAGGAAGGATGGAATTTCGAGAACGAAATTAATTAAGGAGGGAAGGTTGTAACGACCCGTCCCGAATTCCAGGATTAGATTAGTGACTAATCACGATTAGTAAGGCTAATTCATGATTAGTTAGGCAAAATCGGACGAACGATGCGAAATGACCGTTTTGCCTCTAAACGTGGAAAAATGTTGACTTTTCATTCTGGAGGTCAAACAAACTTTGACCGATGACCGTGACGTAGTTCGTGACTTCACGAGTTCATAGACGGGTGGCACGTTCAATTCCGACATTCGAGGAAGAAGTTATGACGTTCGGAAGTTTAGGGACATTTTGGTAATTATGGTTAAAAAGGGGCAAATGTTAACTTTGGGACCGGGAGGTCTGATGGCCGAGGGCCGAAGACCGTTACGTAGATTCGGATGATACGAATCCATAAGCAGACGGCATGCTGAAATCGGACTTCGAACAGGAGAGTTATAGGTCACGAAAGTTCGATTACACCATGCATGTACTTCGAGGCGGGGATGATTTGGCAAATTCTGATTGGCCAGATATTTTCAATGGGACCCATAGATGAGTGACAAGTGTCACTCATCCCATTGACCAATTTCCCTAAAAAGGGGATCTCACCTAATTAAATATTATTATTCCTATTATTTTATAATTAATCCAAGTACCACTTAATCCTATCCATCCATTTCAATTAATCTCTCAAATCGTCACCCTCCATTTCTCTTCTCTCATCTGATCAACCCATCTTCTTTATTCTTCAAGCAAACCCGAAACCACCCATATGCACCATTATCCTTCATTTTTCATTTTCAAACAAACACACAACCCACACCTCACCACCATGAACATGTGAGCTCGTGAGTGACCGTGAGGGAGGACTGAGAGACTGAGACGGACAGAGCCATGGTTGGGGACGGTGGTGGCCACGGTGGAGAGAACCCGTGAGGTAAGGAAATATTCAAAATTCGAATTTGAGTTTTAATGGTTTTTACTCGATTCCATTAATTGGGTAAAGTTTCTGGGGACTCTAGGGTTCTAATAGGATTGTTTTCGAAGGTTGGAATGGCCGGGAAGGGCCGTGAACGGCGGAGGGAATGCACGGCCGCCATAGCCAAGCTTCAAGGTACGGTTTCGGTGGTTTTTGGTTCCGTTTTAATATCTAAAATGATTAGAAATGAGATTAGGATTGTATTAGGATAAAAAGGGGATAAAATGGGTTGAAATATGGACAGTTTAGGCCTTGAACCGGTCCAGACCAGTTCGGCCGGGCCAAGAACCAAAGAACCGGTTCGACTTGTGTAGAAGATGAACAGTGCACCCGCGCGCACTGGCTATCTAGGGCGCGTGGGGGCACGTGGTAAGTCCAATGGGGAAGTGTTCAACATGTGAAATCTTCTATTCGATGTAACAAACATTTTGGGACTGGTTTCTTGTCAATCGGACATCGTTTCGATAAGTTTCGGGGTGTCCGAAGGTTTAGGATCGAGTTTAAAAAAAGTTAGAAAATCGGGAAAATTATGGGACTTCAATGAGAGGTTAATGAGGCTATTAGTAACCCTCTAAATGAATTTGAACAGGTTTGGGAGTCCCGGTGACAGTGATTGGCTCGGGAGAGCCATATGGCACGCGTATCAAGGCGCGGCTTCGGATGGTTTATGAGTGGACCATGATTTCTAAACTGTAATGCATGCATAAATATTTTATATGGATTATGAATGTGATTCTATGATGTTGAATCTGATGGTTGTGAATTATATGCTTTCATGCATTTCGAGGTGATTTACGTGCTTGCACGTAAGTCGAGGTTTTCCAGTTTTACTCTGATATTCCATTCTTATGGTTTTGGAAATAGTTTAATGAAATGATTTTGGATTTGAAAAGGTAAACTCGGGTTCGAGACCCCTTTGTTCGGAAACCCTCGGACTCGATGTCCCTTTTTGTTACGTTCTCAGGCCAGAGGCCCAATTGGTTCTTAAATTGATTTCAGATTTGGAAATATGGAATCGGGCATGAGACCCATTTGATTTACGGAATCGGGCACAAGGCCCAGTTGGTTTACTATTCGGACTGGAGGTCCAGTTTGTATGTGGATTCGGGCCTAGGGCCCAGTTATGTTTTATGATGGTGATTTCGGGTCAGGGACCCTAGAAATGGTTTTTACGGGTCATGACGGTTTATGGGAACCGGCATGATCCCTTGAAAGGATTTTACGGGTCATGACGGTTTATGGGAACCGGCATGAACCCTTGAACGGTTTTATGGTCCATGACGGCTAGTGAGGGCCGAGCATGAATTTTGGAAAGGTTTAAACAATGATTTAAAAAGGTTTTTCATATTCCATCCTTTATATATGATTGTCTCCTCCGGGGAGGGTCGTTGGCCTGGGTGGATCCCGGAGTAGTCACGGAGCACTGACGGAGTGGAGTCGCCCCCCAGTTGGGTTCCTTACTCTCAAGAAGGGCATGGTTCGTTACCTCCAGGGAGGGTCATTGATATACGGACATTGACCTGGGTGGACCTTGAGAGAATTGGGTTTGAGACCCCGGTTAGCACTCTCGTAGCTCTATTTTACAATGACAGGTTCTTGGATATGAAATATATTGGATAAACATGGTTTCAATTGGTTTGGGAAATTGTGTTTTATGATGATAAATGGATTTGGGTTGCGATCCCACATATGTTCACTATGTTATGGTTTTCTGTAAATGGTTTTGGGCAGGAGCCCGTGTGACTTGTATTTACGGAACTTGGGGCTGTGACCCTAAATATGGATGTTTTAACATATGTGATTGGATAAATGGTTTTACTATGTATGCATGTTTTTTAGTGGAGGGTATAAAGGTCTTCGTTAAACTGTTTTTATAAACTCTTTATTTTTGTCCACTCACAGTCTTTTTGTTTTTAATACCCTTCAGGTTGGATACGGTGTGGACTGTAGCAGATATCGTGATATCACATGTCACGACCCGGCCCATCTAACACAATATTGTCCGCTTTGGACCCAGCCCTCACGGTTTTGTTTTCGGGAGCTCACGTGCAACTTCCCAGTTGGTCACCCATCATGGGATTGCACCAGCCTCAACTCGCTTAACTTTGGGGTTCCAATCCCCCCCAAAGCCACTGAGATCCCAAAAGGCCTTGTGTTAGATAGATACGTGCCCACACATATAAGGTACTTCACCTTTCCCTCCCCGAGCTATGTGGGATCGTTCACCGATCTTACCTTTCCAAGCTCACGGGTCTGGCTCACCGATCTTGCTTCTCAAGCTCACGGGTCTTGCTCACCGTTCTTGCTTCCAAGACCGGGTCTTACAATCCACCCCCCCTTGGGGCCCAGCGTCCTCGCTGGCACACTTCCGGTTAGGATCCGGCTCTGATACCATTCTTTCACGACCCGGCCCATCTAACACAATATTGTCCGCTTTGGGCCCAGCCCTCACGGTTTTGTTTTCGGGAGCTCACGTGCAACTTCCCAGTAGATCACCCATCATGGGATTGCACCAGCCTCAACTCGCTTAACTTTGGGGTTCCAATCCCCCCCAAAGCCACTGAGCTCCCAAAAGGCCTTGTGTTAGATAGATACGTGCCCACACATATAAGGTACTTCACTTTTCCTTCCCCGAGCGATGTGGGATTGTTCACCGATCTTACCTTTCCAAGCTCACGGGTCTTGCTCACCGATCTTTCTTCTCAAGCTCACGGGTCTTGCTCACCGTTCTTGCTTCCAAGACCGGGTCTTACATCACATGCCTCCTCCGGATCTTGGCGTACTCTGATAGTCTGGGAGGGCAAAGATCAGAAATATCCCTTGTGTGACACTCCGTTTCAGACGAGAGCAGGGTCATCCCGTGTTAATCTCAAGGGATTAGGATGGGTCCTGTCACTCAAACATCACCAAAATCATATAGAAAACTATTTAAAAAAATAAACATGCATACATAAAACGGTGAGTCACACTCTGAGTGAACGTTGTAGTCTATTAAAATATTATATATGCTTAAAGTTCCGTGAATCACACTGTTTAAAACCTGTTAGTACAAACCCTAACTCCCAGGGATTAAACATTAACTACGTTCCTCGGACACCTAAAACTACCCCAAAACGGTGTTTGATTTGCCTCAAAACCTGCACCAAAATGTTTGTAACATTGAAAGGATAAATACTCTTGTTGGTCATACCCTGAAACTCGTTGTCATGCGCCCCACATACCGCCTGAAGCGGCTGCGTGTGAAACCCACGCTCTAGCACTGTTCATTATCTCCCTCGCCCGATTTCTCTGGTTTTTGGGTCTCCCGACCCAATGACCCAACCTGACCGTATCTCACACATTTTTCATCCTTTTTCAGTTCTGTTTCGACCAAACTGATCTAGGGCAACCGAAGACCAGATCTATGTATATAAATTTTGAAGTCATTTGCCTAAAATTTTCCATCGATCGGTAACCTCTAGGACAAACTTCACCTTCACTGTTTGGGTGATCCCAGCATCCAAAGCCTTACCTAAAAGGCTTGTTAGGATCGCGGAGAATTGGGGAAGATGGTAGCAAGCTTGTTTCTAAGCTTCCTCATCGAAAACGTGGTTGTTCCACCTCCAACCCAAAACCTCCTTCACGGGTTCATTGTCTCTCACTCTCTCTTAATCCACGTCTGGCCTCTTCTTCCTCTTTCTGATTACCTTCATCTCTCTCATGTCACTATCATCTCTTCATCCTCAATTTCCCATTCCTTCTCTCTTTGATCTCTCTCGGTCGAGAATACACATAACACACACCACACTTAAACACAAAAACAAGCATGCAACAAACATAAGTTGGTGGCACATGATGATAAGGACACTTGTCACTTCCCTATTCAGCTACAAAAAGATCTCACGAGTAAATTACAAAAAATGTCCCACCAAAAATTTACCAAAATACCCCTACACGACTTAAACCCAAAACGAAACCATCTGAACTCTATTTTTGCCATACCGCCTGTTGAAGTACTCGGGAGGCCAAGACCTTCGTAACTGTCTTTACAGAAAAGCCAGAGGCCACCATGATCAAAAGGTCAACACTTTGACTTTTGGTCAAAAAGTCAACCGTTTAACTTCAGGGGCAAAAGTTATTTGAACCCTCGTTGAAAGTCAGGGCCGTTACAACAGGTGCAACCATTTCCTCTATCTCCCACACTGATTACTTCGAGGTCTCACCCTCATTCGCCTACTGTGGCTAAAGAACCAACGAATGTCACAAGCTCGTTTGTGTCGAACACGCTGGGGCTGGATGGAGGTTCTACACCGATACCAGACACGCCCGTGGTGAATGCAACCCTTCCACCTGCATCTAACCCACCGGTAGTCCCGGCCAGCCTTGGATTTCCCTATCGAGGACCATATATGACCTGGTACCTCGACTACTCGTTGGCAGCATTCGAAGAAACAGGGGCAACGTCGTACTGATCTTGAGCTCTCGGAGGAACACATCGATGGGGACGAACCAGATCCAGCTAGAACGATCCCTAAGGGTGAGTTGGGGATTAATCAAATTTAAAAAAAAAATTATTTAGTTTTTTCCTAATTTTTCTTACTCATGTTTACCAAATTTGTAGGAAGAAATGTACGTGTGCAGGGGATCAACCGGGGGAGGTCATCCCAATGGATTTGCCAGTCGACGAATGCCAAGATCGAGATCATTTATGTCGATCGGCTCCACTCAGCGCTTGTCAAGGTCCATAGCTTGATGGTGCATGACATGGGTGCCATTCTTTGCATCCATTGTCTCATGATGGGTGATACTTTCCGGAACCAATCTCCGAAGCAGCTCACCTTCTGTTGGGTGCATTCTCGATCAATATGACACTGAGAATGTGACCCTCATGAAATATATGAGGCATAACTCGCATCTAAGGAACTCCAAGTGGAAGTACGAGCTCCATGACTAGTGGTTGAGTTGGTCTACCCGGGAGGAAGCTCATGCTAACTCTCCGCAAGAGTTGGAGGGTGCTTGGGAGATCGGGTGGGACTGGATCTACAAGCACTTTGTGATGTCCAACTATATCGTAAGTTCACTTTCTTAACATGTTAAATTTTTTAACGTACTTTTTTCATTACCGACTTCACGTATTTTTAGTGATAAATAAAATAAAAAAATCAAAGGCCAACAGGCGAAATCGGCGAAAGAATGCGCTGAACCACCATGTAGGGTCACGTCCCTTAGTAGCCAAGCACCAGGAACGCTACAACGCTGGGTCACTTTTCTCAGAGGTGAAGGCCTGGGGACAAGTGTAAGTTGGCCCGGAGAACCCCCAAGCTGATGCGATTCATGTAAGTTTAAATTGATATATTTAATTTTTTAATTATTTTTTTAAAAAAAATTAATAAATTTGTTTTCATTTTGTAGGCAGGAATGCTAGCCGACTTCCAGTAGACCTATGAGGAGATGACCCAACAACAACCAGACACACCTTTGGCCGAGCAGCTACTAGATCCGGAGCGATTGAGGGCAATCCTGGAGTGACAGCTGAGTCAACGTCCAAGAAAAATCGTCCGGGGTATCGACAAAAGGCGCAATTATACCACTTTTCGGACCGAGACTGCAAAGTTGAGAGCCCAAAACAACAGTCTTTAGGCCTAAAATGACAAGACCGTGCTCAGCTTGAGGTGGTCTTTTGACACTTGGGATATCCTCAGCCCCCTGAGCAATAGCCTGCTATGTCCCAACAACCTCACCTGACAGGACTTGTCCCTAAATTTCGAGAAAATTCTGACCAGTCCTGCTCCCGTTTGATAATTTTTGTCAGATAAGGGATATGATCAACTTAAACCATGTCCATATTATATTAAATTAACCAAACAAAGTTGTCCTTACGGGGTTACAGCCTATGTCCAACCCATTAACCACGTCAAGTAATGAAAGTTACCAATTCGGTTGTATTTGATTTTATTTTCATTGATAAATTAATCACAAATTGTATCATCAATTATGTAATCAAAACAAACCTTTTTGTATAGCCCTTGATTAAATACCCTTTTAATATTTCCTTACTTCTTTTTATTTATCATACTTAACAAGGATGTCTATTTACATCAAAAATTACTATTATCTAATTTCCATAAGCTTTCATTTTGTCATAAATATCACTATTATTATAATCATGTATAAGATTACATATATATATATATATATAATCTCCAAGAAAGACTATTCATTTATCAATTCGACAATAATTCATCTTTTTATCATAGTGATCTCCAATTAATCAAATAATTATATCAATTCCAATTAAATTATAATCATAATCTTCATAACCAAGTTTGCTATATATATATCATAATAATTTATTAAACCATTACTTACTCCTCCAAGTTAACCTTTCCTACTTACCTCAAATAATAACATTTAATCAACTCAATAATCTCACCATTAAATTCAGAATATTGATTCAAGGAACTTCCTTATTTTCCCATATTTATCTTAAATTCAAAACATAGCATAAACCATTGAAAATTCAAGGACTCACTCATATGATGTCCAATTTACTCAATCTTATTACCAATAAACTCATAAATTAATAGGAACAACATTCATGTTGGACGGACCATCAGAAAGCACCCTACGCCCAGCCACGAGCCAGAGGAATGCCTCTACATGTTGTGACCATGCACCTAATAGTGTCACCTTCTTCCTTCAGTGGGTCGAGCCCATTTCCCTAGTTTCGGGTCGCTCAACCCCCGTGCATGACCCAGCCATATCTCGGTAATTTCACATCCAAATTGGACGTTCCAATTCTCCACATGCACCTATTTAAGCCAAGGATAAGTTCTGTGTCGTTTAAATGGGAAATACTCACCTGTTAGCCTGGTCTGATCCTTAGAAGGTTCGGCCATGGTCGCTTAACCATTGTACTAGCTTTACCCACGTCCCAGCTCGTCCTTTTAGCCTCAACAATGATCACAGAGCCTACAAGGAGTGACCAACTTCTACCCTCACTTCCTCTCGCCCAGAACCAAGGAACCCTAAGTGGAACCTTATGGGTTCCTTCACACCCGCAATGTTTTCCCAGTTTTCTTTCTTGAACTTCATGACAGGACCCGCCCCGATCCCACAGGGACCACAAGGGGACGTGCCCTGCTCCCGTCTGACACCCAATAATTCATACCAATTTTAACCTCAAAACATCAAATGCATAAATAACCAAATTAAAGTTATACATCAAATCCGAATTAAACAGATGTCAGACAAGGGATGAAATCCAAAGTTACAAGATGTGAGCACAACTCTAAAGTAAACCTGCGGGTACACCACCCAACAGGGGTTCAGGTACGCAGAAGTAGATCTATGCCTCAGCCTCAGGTTCCTCCTCTACCTCAGTATCACGACCTGGAGGGGTTACCAAAAACATTAAGGGTGAGTGGACCGAAACTCAAGTTTATAAAATCATTTGATAAGTAAAACATATAATTTACCCCCTTCGTTTTCCAAACATGCATGCAATCGTATTTAAAACCATCAATCATATAATATGAACCATAGGGCATATAATAAAACCATAAGTATAATTTTAGTTGCTGCACTATACACTCCAATCCCGACATCCCTGATGTCTGACGTCCCTGACGTCAATAAGGTCACAATCACAAGGCTACGCGTGCCACTCGGGTCTCAATTTCCGAGTTCAATCCCCGAACCCCGTTCGGGTACAGCATCCCCGATGCTTAGCGTCATAGACGCTGGACGTACTAGACGTCCGTGACCTCTCCGGGGTACCTCATCCGGAGGAGACAATATAATATGGAAGGATTTATACAGTGCAGTACTAAATACATTTTATTGATATCCACATACAAAACATATATATACCGAATCAATCATTAAGTTTCATCAAACGGGTCTCAATCCCAAATACCGTGAAACGTGCCATAACCACATTTTCCATATCATCAAAACCATCATTGTTTTTAGCATGTGAATAAGTATAATAAACCAGAAAACATTTATGCACGCAAGGGTTTAAGAAAATGGCCCACTCACAGTACAGTCTTACTGAAAACCGAACGTATACCCTCGTTCTGGTACGATTATACAATCCCTGTCATATCCAAAGCATATGCAAAGGTCAAAACAAGCCCCTAACATTCAACCATGAAACCCTAGACCGAAACCGGTCCGGAAAAGCCGCCCGAACGCGCTTTCCAAGACAATAACTCTCATTTTGACCAACTTAATGATCTCCGATCGACCCAAAACCACCGTCATTGGATCCGGATCGTCGAAACCTAATGAATGGTGGTGGTCCCACCAAAATCACTGTTCACACGCGCCCCCACGCGCCTGGTCAACCCTCTGGTCAACCGTGCTACAGTACTGCTGACGTCAGCATGACGTCACTGTTGACGTCAGCATGACGTCATCACTGACAGTGTCAGAGGACACGTGTCAGCAGTCCATTGGTCCCTGGTCTGACTGATTTCTGACATGATGACGTCATCATGACGTCACTGCTGGCGTCAGCATGATGACGTCATCAGCTACAGTAACCGGGTCTGAGAACCGGGTCACCGCAGACCCACGGTTCGACCCGATCAGTTCTCATCAACCCGACCACCATTTCTGATGGGATTTGTTCCTATGGACTCGTCCCAACCTCCTCAACGGTTCTGTGCAACTAGAACTGGATTTTAGGTCGAAGAGATTACCTGAAAATCGACTAGAAGGTCGGCTGCCGGTTCTGGTTATCTTCTCCGGCGAGTCGACGACTTTCCAGTCACGGTCCTGGGTTCAAACTGGTCGTCAAGGTCCCCTGAATGTGTCCTAACAATAACCAACAATGTCAACGTCAAAAACAGACGTTTCGAAGCAGGGAAGGAAAACGGGCACTCACGGGTTTACCGTCCTATCGCCGCCGTGTCGCCGCCGTAGACCGTCCAGATCAGTTCCTCGTCGTCCTGTCGTCACGGTGAACCCAACCGTACGTTGGTTCGAGTCCTAGAGTGAAGGTTTGGATGGTTTGGTGACTTGGGTTGTTCGGGTTTCCTTCTCGGGTCTGGGAGGATTCCCGGCCGTGCAGGGTGGCTGTGGCGTGGTGGCCGGCGTCTGGGGGTGGCAATTGGCCGCCTGGTGTTGCCGTGAGGGTGAGGTTGAGAGGTAAGGTGCTGGAGTGTTTGTTCGAAGGGGTAGCCGTGCTCACGGTTTGAGAGAATGAACAATGTAGGTGTAATGTCTCCTGGGTTTATAAAACAGAATAGGAACTTAAATCAAGGGCCAGGATTCCATCAGATTTAAGATTCAATGGTGAGGATTTGAGGAGAGGAAATCAATTAATTAATCTAATGGCCAACATAGATCCTTGTTTTAGGGAGTGTGGGGATGAGTGACACTTGTCACTCATCCAAGGGTCCAGAATGATTTGATTAAAGTAATCAGATCCCATTAATAAAATATTATTTTAATCCGGTTCTCGGTTGGTTCGGTTAAATGCGAAATACTTCCGTGACCATAACTTCCTCGTACGAAGTCCGATTTCGGCGTGCCGCCTGTCTACGGACTCAGGACGTCGAGACCTACCCAACGGTCCTAGAGTCATGTGAAAATTAGTTTCCAAGAGAAAAGTCAACATTTTCACCCTAACCGTCCAAATTACAGTAATGCCCCTGGACTTCCGATAGCCATAACTTTTTCCCTGATCGTCCGAAACGGACGTGCCACCTGGCTATGGACTCGTGACGTCCCAAACTACGTCACGATCATTGGTCAAAGTCCATTGGACCCACCAATCAAAAAGTCAACAATTTGGCCATACAAATCCCAAGGGTAAAAGTGTCAATTCAAACATTAATTTACAATATTAAAATCCTCGAATTTCCGGGGTGTTACAACCTTCCCTCCTTAAGAAATTTTGTCCCGAAATTTCAAGGAAACAAGTAAGGAAATTGTTCTCGCATCTGAGCCTCAGGCTCCCACGTGGCTTCTTCCACATTCTGGTTTCTCCAGAGAATCTTCACGAGAGGAATCGTCTTCCGTCGTAGTACCTTGTCCTTCCGATCCAAGATCTGTACTGGTTGTTCCTCGAAGCTCAAATCCTCCCGTAGTTCGACAGGTTGTTCCCCAAGTACATGCGAAGCATCATGTACGTACTTCCGCAGCATCGATATGTGGAAAACATTGTGAACTCTAGAAAGTTCTGGAGGTAGCGCCAATCTGTAAGCAACCTTGCCAATCCTCTCCACGATCTCATACGGTCCGATAAAACGCGGACTCAGTTTCCCCCGTCGGCCAAAACGGATAATCCCTTTCCACGGAGATAATTTCAGGAAGAAAAAATCTCCCACCTCAAATTCCAGGTCTCGAATCCGTCGATCCGCATAACTCTTTTGGCGATCCTGTGCCGTCTTCAATCTCTCCTTGATAACTCGAACAGTTTCTAGGGTTAAGTCCATCAATTCCGGTCCTACAGCCGCTCGTTCTCCTATCTCCGTCCAGCAGATAGGTGTCCTACACTGTCGACCATACAGTGCCTCATAGGGTGCCATTCCGATGCTTGCCTGATAGCTGTTGTTGTAAGCGAATTCCATTAATGGCAAATGAGTATCCCAAGAGTCCTGAAACTGTAGTACAGAAGACCTCATCATGTCCTCCAGGGTCTGAATAGTTCTTTCAGACTGTCCATCGGTCTGAGGATGGAAAGCAGTACTGAAACGTAGGGTGGTTCCCAGAGTAGCTTGCAAACTCCGCCAGAACCTGGAAGTGAAACGCGGATCACGATCGGACACGATCGATTCCGGCGTACCATGCAATCGTATGATTTCCTTCACAAACAACTGGGCCAGTCGGTTAGGTTTATAAGTCTCCTGAACAGGCAGAAAATGGGCTGACTTGGTTAACCGGTCCACGATCACCCATACTCCGTCAACTCCACTCTGAGTCCTCGGTAACTTAAAGACGAAGTCCATGGTGATGTGATCCCACTTCCACTCGGGAATCGAAAGTGGCTGCATAGCCCCATACGGTCTCTGCCGTTCCGCCTTAACCTGCTGACAGGTTAAACATTTGCTCACGAACTCCGCAATATCCTTCTTCATTCCTGGCCACCAATAATGGTTCCGGAGGGTACGGTACATCTTTGTACCCCCTGGATGCATAGCATAGGCCGAACTATGGGCCTCCTCAAGAATCTCGGCCCGTAACTCTGCCACTGTAGGTACACACAAACGGCCCAACTTCACCAGTGCTCCATCGTCCCAGATGGTAAAATCCTGTCTCCCATCCGCATCGACCTCAATTCTGTAAATACAGAGTATCGGATCCTGAAGTTGTGCTTCGATGATCCGATCGATCAGTACTGGTCGTACATGGAAGCTGGCCAACAAAGCTCCATGCCTATCCGTACTCAAAATAACTCCCACCTTCCGGAGTTCCACCAGCAAAGGAAGGTATACCATCCCCAGGTGTGCAATAGATCTCGCTGACTTCCTGCTTAGTGCATCTGCCACCACATTGGCCTTACCCGAATGGTACTCGATCGTATAGTCATAATCCTTCAGCAGCTCCAACCATCTCCGTTGTCTCATGTTAAGATCCTTCTGAGTGAATAGGTATTTAAGACTCTAGTGGTCGGTGTATATCCGACACGTTGCGCCGAATAGATAATGTCTCCAGATCTTTAGAGCATGAACCACCGCTGCCAACTCCAAATCATGGGTAGGGTAGTTCAACTCATGAGTCTTCAGCTGCCGGGATGCATAGGCGATAACCTTGCCAGTTTGCATCAACACGCAGCCCAGACCCTGCAGCGATGCATCACTGAAGACCACAAACTCTCCACTGTCATCCGGCAATGCAAGGACAGGTGCAGTGGTCAATCGATCTTTCAACTCTTGAAAGCTCCGATCGCACTGCTCGTCCCAGATAAACTTCACTCCCTTCCGAGTCAAACGAGTCAATGGTGCAGCAATTTTGGAGAAACCCTCCACGAATCTCCGGTAGTAACCTGCTAACCCGACAAAACTCCGCACCTCGGTCACCGTTGTCGGTCTAGCCCAGTTGGTCACCGCTTCTGTTTTCTGGGGATCCACGCAAATCCCATCCGTCGATATCACGTGTCCCAGAAAACCAATACTGCTCAGCCAAAACTGACACTTGCTCAGCTTGGCGTACAACTGTTCTTGTCTCAGTCTCTCCAAGACCAACCGTAGTTGTTCCTCATGTGCACGGGCGCTCCTCGAGTACACCAAAATATCATCGATGAACACAATCACGAACTTATCTAGGTAGGGTCGGAATACCCGGTTCATCAGATCCATGAATGCTGCTGGAGCATTCGTCAAACCAAATGGCATAACAAGGAACTCGTAGTGTCCGTAACGGGTTCGAAAAGCAGTTTTCGGAATATCCTCCTCCGAAATCCTCAGTTGGTGATACCCAGACCGCAAATCAATTTTCGAGAAGCACTGAGCTCCCCACAACTGGTCAAAAAGGTCATCGATCCTGGGTAGAGGATACTGATTCCTCAGTGTCACCTTGTTGAGTTGTCGATAGTCAATACATAAACGGAGACTTCCCTCCTTCTTCTTTACGAACAACACCGGTGCTCCCCACGGTGAAGTACTCGGTCGGACATATCCCAAATCCACCAACTCCTGCAATTGAGCCTTGAGTTCTCGTAACTCAGCCGGCGCCATCCGGTATGGTGCCTGGGATATGGGTCGGGTACCAGGGAGTAGTTCAATTGTAAATTCGATCTCCCGCGATGGTGGCAATCCAGGTAAGTCTTCCGGGAATACATCCGGAAACTCACATACCACCGGTATCTCGTCGATACCCGGAGTATCAACCTGCTCCGACATGACATGCGCCAGATAACCCTGGCATCCCTTCCGTAGAAGTTTGGTAGCAATAAGTGAAGAAATCACTTCAGGAGGCGAACCATCACGTTCCCCCCTGAAAGATAACCTCCGGCAAACCCGGGCTCCGCAGAATCACTTGCTTGCTACAGCAGTCGATAAGCGATCCGTGCTCCGATAGCCAATCCATCCCTAGGATTATATCGAAGTCGTGGATATCCAGAATAATTAAGTCTGCTGGTAAATCCACATCCTCAATTCTTACCGGGCACCTCCGAATCACCTGATTCACAAGGTACACGATGCCCATCGGGGTGCCAACACCCATTTCGTAATCTAAGGCTGATACCACACAATCAAGGAAACCAGCACAACTCTTCGAAATAAAAGAATGTGTAGCCCCCGCATCCATCAATACACGTACAAGAAGGTTTAAGATATGTAGTGTACCTGTAACCACGCCTGGGGCAGTCCTCGCCTGCTGCTGGGTCATTGCAAACACTTGGGCCCTCGGCCCTCCGTTCCGTCCGCGCCCGCGCGCGCCACGCCCAGTACCACGGTCACCTCCCTGACCGCGACCTCCATTAGTGTGGGAAGCCGTGCTCTGCACCACACTAGAGCCCCCAGCGTCGTTGTTCTTGGGCAACTGCGGGCAATCACAGGCATAGTGGCCCTCCTCTCCGCAAGCAAAACAGGTTACAGACCTCGGCCAGTTCGAATGCCCACCAGAAGCACCGCTCCCAGAAGAACGTTGCCCAGTGTTGTATCCAGATCCTCTGCCCTGAGAGCCTCCAAGTCGACCTGACCAGCCACGACCCTTGAAGGATGAGGGTGCTCCCCTGTAGCCCCCTCCCTTGTTGTTCTTCTGGCCTGATGGCCCACGATGTGGGCGATCCTGACATCGTCCCTCGCCTGAAGGCTGTCGTGTCTGGTGTGCCGCCAGACTGGCCTCGACACGCACCGCAGCATCGACCATGTCTCTCAGTGAAGTATGAGTAGCAGCAGTCACACTTGCCCGGATATTCCCTCCGAGTCCAAGCTCGAACCTTTGGCATTTGTCCTCCTCCGTGCTCACGAATGATGCAGCGAACCGGGACAGTTTCCCGAAAGTTTGCTCGTAGTCCGCAACGGACATATCCCCCTGCTCCAGCCGCAGGAACTCAGTCTCCCGTGCCGCGCGGAACGACCGCGGGTAGTACTGGTCCAGAAATCGGGAACAGAAAACTTCCCAAGTAGTGGTATGGACCGACCATCCAGACATTTCAAGTCCGTACCACCACTGGTAGGCTCCTCCTTCCAGTAAGAAGGCCGCCAAGGTCACTCGTTCGCCCGGAGGGCAGTGCATCACCGAGAAGATCCTCTCCCACTTGGTGATCCAATCATGAGCATCCTCGGGGTTTGCTCCCCCGCAGAAAGGAGTGGCTCCCAAACGTTGAGCCCTTTCAGTGCTCGCGCATTCCATCTCCCTTTCCAGATCCTCGTCAGTTCGTGTATGATGAATTCTCCTAGGAGGCATAACCAACTGTCAAGAGGCATAGATCAGATAACAATATTCTTAAAAGTCGAAAAGTAACTAGTACTAATCGCTAGTCTAGCATGCTGACCAAAACCTAGTACTGACCACAACCTAGTGCTCTGATACCAAGCTGACAGGACCCGCCCCGATCCCACAGGGACCACAAGGGGACGTGCCCTGCTCCCGTCTGACACCCAATAATTCATACCAATTTTAACCTCAAAACATCAAATGCATAAATAACCAAATTAAAGTTATACATCAAATCCGAATTAAACAGATGTCAGACAAGGGATGAAATCCAAAGTTACAAGATGCGAGCACAACTCTAAAGTAAACCTGCGGGTACACCACCCAACAGGGGTTCAGGTACGCAGAAGTAGATCTATGCCTCAGCCTCAGGTTCCTCCTCTACCTCAGTATCACGACCTGGAGGGGTTACAAAAAACATTAAGGGTGAGTGGACCGAAACTCAAGTTTATAAAATCATTTGATAAGTAAAACATATAATTTACCCCTCCGTTTTCCAAACATGCATGCAATCGTATTTAAAACCATCAATCATATAATATGAACCATAGGGCATATAATAAAACCATAAGTATAATTTTAGTTGCTGCACTATACACTCCAATCCCGACATCCCTGATGTCTGACGTCCCTGACGTCAATAAGGTCACAATCACAAGGCTACGCGTGCCACTCGGGTCTCAATTTCCGAGTTCAATCCCCGAACCCCGTTCGGGTACAGCATCCCCGATGCTTAGCGTCATAGACGCTGGACGTACTAGACGTCCGTGACCTCTCCGGGGTACCTCATCCGGAGGAGACAATATAATATGGAAGGATTTATACAGTGCAGTACTAAATACATTTTATTGATATCCACATACAAAACATATATATACCGAATCAATCATTAAGTTTCATCAAACGGGTCTCAAGCCCAAATACCGTGAAACGTGCCGTAACCACATTTTCCATATCATCAAAACCATCATTGTTTTTAGCATGTGAATAAGTATAATAAACCAGAAAACATTTATGCACGCAAGGGTTTAAGAAAATGGCCCACTCACAGTACAGTATTGCTGAAAACCGAACGTATACCCTCGTTCTGGTACAATTATACAATCCCTGTCATATCCAAAGCATATGCAAAGGTCAAAACAAACCCCTAACATTCAACCATGAAACCCTAGACCGAAACCAGTCCGAAAAAGCCGCCCGAACGCGCTTTCCAAGGAAATAACTCTCATTTTGACCAACTTAATGATCTCCGATCGACCCGAAACCACCGCCATTGGATCCGGATCGTCGAAACCTAAAGAATGGTGGTGTTCCCACCAAAATCACTGTTCACACGCGCCCCCACGCGCCTGGTCAACCCTCTGGTCAACCGTGCTACAGTACTGCTGACGTCAGCATGACGTCACTGCTGACGTCAGCATGACGTCATCACTGACAGTGTCAGAGGACACGTGTCAGCAGTCCATTGGTCCCTGGTCTGACTGATTTCTGACATGATGACGTCATCATGATGTCACTGCTGGCGTCAGCATGATGACGTCATCAGCTACAGTAACCGGTCTGAGAACTTGGTCACCGCAGACCCACGGTTCGACCCGATCAGTTCTCATCAACCCGACCACCATTTCTGATGGGATTTGTTCCTATGGACTCGTCCCAACCTCCTCAACGGTTCTGTGCAACTAGAACTGGATTTTTGGTCGAAGAGATTACCTGAAAATCGACTAGAAGGTCGGCTGCCGGTTCTGGTTATCTTCTCCGGCGAGTCGACGACTTTCCAGTCACGGTCCTGGGTTCAAACTGGTCGTCAAGGTCCCCTGAATGTGTCCTAACAATAACCAACAATGTCAACGTCAAAAACAGACGTTTCGAAGCAGGGAAGGAAAACGGGCACTCACGGGTTTACCGTCCTATCGCCGCCGTGTCGCCGCCGTAGACCGTCCAGATCAGTTCCTCGTCGTCCTGTCGTCACGGTGAACCCAACCGTACGTTGGTTCAAGTCCCAGAGTGAAGGTTTGGATGGTTTGGTGACTTGGGCTGTTCGGGTTTCCTTCTCGGGTCTGGGAGGATTCCCGGCCGTGCAGGGTGGCTGTGGCGTGGTGGCCGGCGTCTGGGGGTGGCAATTGGCCGCCTGGTGTTGCCGTGAGGGTGAGGTTGAGAGGTAAGGTGCTGGAGTGTTTGTTCGAAGGGGTAGCCGTGCTCACGGTTTGAGAGAATGAACAATGTAGGTGTAATGTCTCCTGTGTTTATAAAACAGAATAGGAACTTAAATCAAGGGCCAGGATTCCATCAGATTTAAGATTCAATGGTGAGGATTTGAGGAGAGGAAATCAATTAATTAATCTAATGGCCAACATAGATCCTTGTTTTAGGGAGTGTGGGGATAAGTGACACTTGTCACTCATCCAAGGGTCCAGAATGATTTGATTAAAGTAATCAGATCCCATTAATAAGATATTATTTTAATCCGGTTCTCGGTTGGTTCGGTTAAATGCGAAATACTTCCGTGACCATAACTTCCTCGTACGAAGTCCGATTTCGGCGTGCCGCCTGTCTACGGACTCAGGACGTCGAGACCTACCCAACGGTCCTAGAGTCATGTGAAAATTAGTTTCCAAGAGAAAATTCAACATTTTCACCCTAACCGTCCAAATTACGGTAATGCCCCTGGACTTCCGATAGCCATAACTTTTTCCCTGATCGTCCGAAACGGACGTGCCACCTGGCTATGGACTCGTGACGTCCCAAACTACGTCACCGTCATTGGTCAAAGTCCATTGGACCCACCAATCAAAAAGTCAACAATTTGGCCATACAAATCCCAAGGGTAAAAGTGTCAATTCAAACATTAATTTACAATATTAAAATCCTCGAATTTCCAGTGAGTTACACTTCACCCATTTTCCTCCCTTTTCTTCCTATCTTTCTTCTTTTCTTATTCTTTCTCTTCTTTTATCTCCTCCTTCTCAGGTTTCCTTTCATCTCTCTCACGTGTTTCATTTTCTCTCCTTTTCGGCCTTCCATCCCTGAATTGCACAATGTACATACTCACAATACTAATTTATGCTTAGAGTAGGTCGATGGAGAAGCAACGGAAGGAAACTTAGAGAATATTCTAGATAAACACATATGATTCATGTGCCTAACTAGAAAATTACCAAATTACCATTTACACCAAAATTACCATAATGCCCCTAGCTATCCTTGATTCTAACAAACTTATTTGAACTTCGTTTTTGGCCAACTGCATAGTGACGTACTCAGGAGATCAAGATCTCCACAACTGTCTTTTTGGATTGTCCTAAAAATATCGCGATCAAAAAGTCAACCATTGACCTATATTGGGGTAAAATAGTCATTTTTCTTCTTATTTTTTTAATTTTTACTTTTTCTCGAGATTCGAGCTGTTACATCCCCACCCCGACAAGCCCCCCCACCATAGCCGTCTATTTTATTTTAGCTCATTGTAAAAAAATTAAAAAAATAATAGTTTAAATTTTATAAATATATATTATATTTGAATTTTATTTAATTTTTTATATCTAATAATTATTTATTTAATTACATAATATAAAAAATATTATGAAAAAATAATTAATATAAAAAATTATTACATTATGCCCGAAAAATATTTACAATATTACCCGACGAATCTTGTCCTTTCAGTGGTTAGCCGCCGAAAGATTTTTCTTACTGTTTTCAAATGTTACCCGACGAAGATATAAATATTACCCGTTAAATATTTTGATTTGACGAATATCTACCGTACAATTTTTCTTACTGTTCAAATTGTTACCTGACAAATAATTTAGTTTGCGTCAACAAGTATGAGTTTTTCAGTGGGTGGTCATCGAATCGTTCAACACGTATGTGGCCCGACCAACGTGATTTGTTTGTCGGGCCTAGTGCATTAACTCAGGGTTACCCGACGAAGTTTCACCAACAAACTCTACTTCAAGTAAAGCTAATGTTACCCGACATCGGACGTTGATTCTTCGTTAAAAGGTCTAGCTTGACGACGACGGCTCGACGATGTGCTGCCCGATGATGGCTCGTCTGTGCTGCCCGATGATGGCTCGTCGGGTTTTACGTTACTCGACAATTTTCATATCTTACCCAACAAATCATTTTTTCCGGGTAAAAACTTGTTTCTTGTAGTGTCTTTAACCTTCCTAAACAACAACTCTAATTCACTAGATTAATTAAAAATAAGCAGATAGATAATTATGAATGAAAAAAAATTAATTGAGAACAAAGGAGGCATCTCACGTTGAACATAAACTTAAACTAAAACTTGAACTGCCCCTAACTTATATAGAGTTATATTTTAATTACAATTTTTATATAGTTATACCATCAATTTAAACATGCAATGGCATGCTTATTGTTCTCTAAAACTACATTTTAAACAAAAGTGAAAAAATTAAATTGTTTCTTAATTAATGTTCATGTTTACTATAATGAATTAATTTATATGTTAAGACTCTAAAATTGATCTATATATAATTAACCCTACATTTTTATTTTATAAAGTCTTATATTAAATAAATAATAATTAAAATTATTTTATTGTTTAAATTACTATTCAAGACCAATATTGTATAAAAAAAAAATTCAACTAAGTTAAAAAACTATTTACCTATTCATATACATAAATTAAATAAGCGTGTCACCATGAAAATCTTAAGTATTATTACTACAGTTAATTTGTTTGTTATATATGAATATCTAAAATTTTATTGTTGTTGAATTATTATAGAGGTGATCTTAAAATGCGTATTTATAATTTGAATAATTATAATTGTGTTATGTACAGATCGATTATTTGATAAACTGAACAAGTTAGATGAAAATATACTATTAAAATATGACGTAAATATATAGGACAAACTATATAAAATACCACCAAATGGAGATGTAGGTATATATTCTCCTTATAATATAGAAAAGCTATATAAAGCCTCTAAAACTATAAAAGACAATTTCAAGTTTGTAACGAATTAACTACAAGAATTTTCAATTGATCGAATACCCAAAGTTTTCAAGATATGAGAAGTCATGCACCCTATATTTGACGATTTTATTAATCAATGTATGCTGATCAACTTCTTCATACTCATAATTCGTAAGGCTTTAATTGACTTATTTTATTTTTTAACCAATTTTTAGAAGAGAAAAAATATTGTGCTTTTTCATTTTTATTTTTTGCAAAAACACTACGTCATATATGAGAATAGACTACACTACAAAGACATCAGATAAATAGTAATCTGATGTTATTACCACGTTAAGCACTAGTTTTATATTTACTGAAGTGTAAGGTGTAAAACAACTTCAATGCAAATGTTGGCTGATGCATTTATGTACATTTAGCATCAGCTAATTATATAAACCGAAATCTATATAAAAAATTTCAATTTTTTTAGTTTAGCATCGGTAATAAAAATTCAATCGGCCGAAACCTTTACTTTTAATCAACCTATCTAAAAAAATTTCAATCCTTTAAATTTAGTTTTCCTTCTCCTTGGTTATAATTCATTCCCTCCAATTCAATTCAAGATTTTATTTTTCCCCATCCCATTCTAAATGCTAAATAAAAAAATAAATTAGAAATTAATTAAATGAAATCTATTTTAAAAAAATTTCTAAATAAAAAACCTAGAGTACTAATTCACATACACTTTCCATATTCTTTACTTTGAAATGAACGTGCACTCCAATTTATAAGTCTTCTACATCACTAATTCGCCACCCGCCATAATAAATTTTTAAATTCCCTCTCCTTCACTGTACGAAACACTTTTCCCCCCCAATTATCCCGCTCTCACTCCTTCCATCTCGCGCCCACAAACTATCCAAGTTAATTAGATTGTGCAAATCAGAAATAATCTTCCAAAGCCCTCAATCTATCTTTCCCTCTTTCTCTCTCTCTCTTTTCTCTTTCTCTATGAGGACCCGTGCCTTGCAGACATAGTTAGCAATCCTACATCGCCCAGGGAGATCGAGGGGATGTGCCTTAAATGTGTTGCGCATCTATCCAACAAGAGACCTTTTGGGAGCTCACTAGTTTTGGATTCCTAGGGAACCCCAAAGTTAAGCGAGTAGGGGCTGGTGCTGTAACAACCCGTCCCAAATTCCTGGATTAGATTAGTGACTAATCACGATTAGTGAGGTTAATCGGTGATTAGTTGGGCGAAATCGGACGAACGATGCAAAATGACCGTTTTGCCCTTGGGCGTGGGCAAAATGTTGACTTTTCATTCTAGTGGTCAAATGGACTTTGACCAATGACCGTGACGTAGTTCGTGATGTCACAAGTTCATAGACAGGTGGCATGTTCAATTCCGACATTTGAGGAAGAATATATGACGTTCGGAAGTTTAGGGGCATTTTGGTAATTATGGTTAAAAAGGGGGCAAATGTTGACTTTTTGACCAGGAGGTCCGATGGCCGAGGGCTGAAGACCATTACGTAGATCGGGACGATACGAATCTGTAGATAGGCGGCACGTCGAATTCGGACGTTCCACGGCGAAGTTACGGTTCAAGGAAGTTTCGGGGTACTATTGTACGTTTTACGAAAAACCTAACTTTTGGATTCTAGTGGGGCCCAGATATTTTATGGAGGCCCAATGGATGAGTGACACTTGTCACCCATCCACAGGCCACCCAAATTAACACATGCATCGACCATCTCCATTTTCTTCATTCAAACTCAAACCCGATCTCATTTCTCCCCAAACCAATCCAACCCAACCCCAGATGAGCATGCCTGAGAGACCAAAGAGTGTTGTGAGAGACGGAGGACGGCTGCAGGGAGCTGGAACCGCCGTGGACGGTGGCGTAAGGAGGCAAACCCGAAGGTATGGCTCGGTTTTGGTTTTTGGATCCATAATTGTGTTTTTGTGGTTATAGTTGATATTAGACGATTAGGATGGGCTTAATGAGTTGTTAGGGTCCTAATGGGATGGTTTTGGGAAGCTTTGGACGTCTGTGAAGCCATGGGTGAGTTTTGGGAAACTTGAACCATGAGGTTCAAATTGGAACTATGGGTTTTAGGATGTTTTAACTAGTTTTAAGGATTGGGAATTATAGGAAAAGAAGAAATAGGAATTATAGGATTGAATTGGCGTGAAAACAAACCAAAATGAGGGGTTTAGAGGGCCGGACCGGTCACGCCGGTCCAACTGGACCGGACTGCACAGTCGAACCGACCGGACCTGTCTGATTCAAGGAAGAAGATGAACAGTGCCCTAGCGCGTGAGGCCCACGCGCAAGGACTTTCTAGGGCGCGTGAGGGCTCGTGGCCCATAATTTGGGGACGTTGTCAACATGTGAAACCTTCTATTCGATGTAACAAACATTTTGGGATTGGTTTCATGTCGATCAGACACTGTTTCGATAATGTTCGAGGCATCGGAAGGTTTAGGTTTGGGATTTAAAATAGTTAAAAATTCCGGAAAATTACGGGGCTTTAGTGGGAGGTTAATTAAGTAGTTAATAACCTTCTATTACGATTTGGACAGGTTTGGGAGTCCCGGTGACAGTGATTGGCTCAGGAGAGCCGTATGGCACGTAAATACGGGTCTGTATTTCTTTAATGGTTTAAATGATAAGGTTTTAGATTTCCAAAAGGATAAACTCGGGTATGAGACCCATTTGGTTTGGTCTCGGGCATATGACACTATGGATGACTTTCGGGTCTAAGTCGTGGTCGCGGCAGGTGCTTTGTGCACGGCGACGGACGACCTGACGCTCGCCTCCGGGTTGGGATGTGTTCCTTCCGGAGAGGTCACGATGCACGATTCGTGGTCGGGCAACCTGCGGAGGCTTGACTTCGGAGTGCTGACGGTTCAGGATAGCGATCGGTGATGAATGCACCATGATCTTGTGGTGTTCGCGTCGGTTGATTCGTTCACGGCGACATACCAGGATTGAGGGCGGTCCTGGATGGATGGTTGCACGCATCACTATGATCGGAGTCGTGACTGACCCTGAGATATCGAGCAGGATGCCCAGCTGATGTCATATGTTCGGGCACGAGACCCAGTTTACTTGTATTGATGATTTCGGGTCAGGGACCCTAGATGGATTTCCAAGTTCATGGTGGTTTATGGGAACCGGCATGAACCCTGGAAAGGATATTATGGTACATGACGGTTTATGGGAACGGGGCATGGAGGATGTTTTATACATATATATATATATAAATGGAACGGATATTATGGATCATGACGGTTCAGGGGAACTGGACGTGGATATTTGTGTTATGTATATATATGTTCATATACCTTCCGTTCTTGTTATATCTCCTCTGGGAGGGTCGTTGGCCTGGGTGGACCCCGGAGTAGTCACGGAGTACCGACTGAGTGGAGTCACCCCCCAGTTGGGTTCCTTACTATCAAGAAGGCTATGGTACTATAACGTCGGGTAGGATCAGTGGTCTGCGGACATTGACCTTGACTTTGAGAAGACTCAGATTGAGACCCGGTAGCACGCGCGTAGCTTTGGAAACAGTGACAGGATTGGTTGTGTGAATTATATGTATATATGATATATGATATGATATATGAGATGTGATGTGTGGTTACACAGGTTTTGGATAGTGGCCCGTATGGTTGGTTTCATGATGGTTTTGGGCTGAGTCCCTTATGGATTTGGGCAGTGGCCCGTATATTTGATTTGATTATGGTTTTGGGCTTAGTTCCCACACGTGGTTCATTTGGTTAAATGGCTTTCGAATGCATGCATGCTTTTTAGTGAAGGGTACAAATGTCTTGATAAACTGTTTTTATTTATTTTGTCCACTCACAACTTTTAATGTTTTGACTGCCCTTTAGGTTGACAGCGGATGTGGACTGTAGCAGAAACCGAGATATCACATACCTCCTCCGGATCCTGACGTACTCTGATGGCCCGATAGGGCAAAGGTCGGAAATATCCCTTGTCTTACACTCCGTGTCAGACGAGAGCAGGGTCATCCGGCGTTAATCCCGGGAGGATTGGGAAGGGTCATGTCAGGTGCAATCCCATGATGGGTGACCCACTGAGAAGTTGCGTGTGAGCTCCCGAGACAAAAACCATGAGGGCTCAAAGCGGATAATATCCTGTTGGAGAAGCTCATGTCGTGACAATTTGGTATCAGAGCCCAACCCCGGCTGGGCCCCAAGGGGAGTGGATTGTGAGGAGCCGTGCCTTGGAGGCATGGTTTGTAACGATCCGTCCTGAATTTCGGGATTATATTAGTGACTAATCAAGGATTAGTGAGGTTAATAGGTGATTAGTTGAGCGAAATCGGACGGACGGTGAAAATGACCGTTTTGCCCCTAGTCGTGGGCAAAATGTTGACTTTTGACTTGGGAGTCAAACGTATGAGGGTCGATGACCGTGATGTAGATCTGGACATCACGAGTCTGTAGACAGGTGGCACAGCGAAATCGAACGTCGAATGGGAAAATTATGGTTCACGAAAGTTCAAGAAAACTATTGCACGAATTACGAGACGGATTACTTTTGTATCCTGGTGAGCCCAGATATTTAATTCCTGCCCAATGGATGAGTGACAAGTGTCACTCATCCCATTGGCCCATAACCCCATATTGTGGTTCTACAAATTGATTGGTCCACTTGGATATTATATATATATTTTCCTACCCACTTCTCATCTTGGCCCTCCATCTCTACCTCACACTCTCATCCTCACCGTCCATTCCTCTCTCTCTCTCTCTCTCTCACCTGATCATCGACTATAACCTCCTCTGCTTCCATTCACAAACCCGATCACCATTGTACCTCACCCTCCAAAACACACGACACAAACACACCACCACCACCACACTTGCATCCATACGATTGTGTGAGGAATGATGAAAGGCTGAGAGTGACGAGGAAGGCGGTCCATGGCGGTGGGTGAGTCAAACCGAACCCGAGAACCCAGTTTTAATTTCAAAAATCGAAAGTTGAGTTTCAATCGTGGTTTTGAGTTCGTTTTAATTCTAATATGATCTAGGGACCAAGGTAACTCGATGAGGATCGATTTGGAAGGAAATGGATGGCTAGAAGGCTAAGAAACCGAGCTTGAAGGTCAAGCCCATAGTTTCATCATGGAAGGTATGATTTCATTGGGTTTTCTTGTGCTTTGAATGGCTAGATCTATAGGAATTGAGTAGACGAAGGTTTAGGAATTGAAAGGGAAAGATTGGATCGAAAATGAGAGGATTGAAGCATTGAACCGGTCGCGCTGGTCCAGGCTGGTCCGATCTAGTTCGAACCAAGTGAACTCGGTTCACCCTAGGACAGGGATGATGAATAGTTCCAAGCGTGTGGGCTCACGCGCAGCCCCTTTGGGTGGCGTGTAAAGCATATTTTGGGGATGAATTCAACATGTGAATTAATCTATTCGATTTAACGAACATTTTGGGACTGCTTTCGTGTCGATCGGACACCGTCTCGATATTGTTCGGGACATCCGAAAGTTTAGGATCGAAATTAAAAATAGTTAAAAATTCGAAAAAAAACTACGGGGCTTCAATGAGAGGTTAATAAAGTAGTTAGTAACCCTCTAAATTGATTTGGACAGGTTTGGGAGTCCCAGTGACAATGATTAGCCCGGTGAGGCTTATAGCACGCAAATCGAGGCAGCATATTAGGACAGTCTGTGAGTGGACCTTGATTTCTAAACTGTGATGCATGCATAAAAGTTTATATGTTTTATGAATATGATTCTATGATGTTGATTTGGATATTTGTTAATTATATGGTTTCACGCATTTTGAGGCAATTTACGTGCTTGCACGTAAATCGAGGTTTATGGTTTTACACCGGTTATCCGTGCTTATAGTTTTGGAAATGATTTCATGAATCAGTTTTGGATTTGAAAAGGTAAACTCAGGTTCGAGACCCATTTGTTTTGGAAACCCTCGGACTCGAAGTCCATTTAGTTACTTTCTCGAGCCAAAGGCCCAATTGGTTCTTGAATCGATTTTGGATTTGGAAATATGGATCAGGCACGAGACCCATTTCATTTACGAACTCTTGGACCTGAAGTCCATTTGATTTAATAAGGCATTGGGGCGGAGGTCCAGTTGGTTTACGTACCAGGCTCGAGGCTCAATTGGTTTACGTATCGGGCTCGAGTCCCAGTTGACTTACGTATCGGGCACGAGGCCCATTTGCTTTATGAAATCGGGCACGGGGCCCATTTGGTTTACGGAATCGGGCACTAGGCCCAGTTGGTTTGTGAATTTGGGCTTAAGGTCCAGTTATGGTTTACGATTGTGATTTCGGGTCGGGGACTCATAAATCGATTTATGGTTCATGACGGTTTATGGGGACCAGCGTGAACCCTTGAAAGGTTTTTATGGTTCATGACGGTTTATGGGTACCGGACATGAACCTTTAAAAGGTTTTGAGAATGTTTTCAAATAGCTTTTCGTATACCGTCCTTTTTTATTGAATTGTCTCCTCCGGGGAGGGTCGTTGACCTGGGTGGACTCCGGAGTAGTCACGGAGCACTGACTGAGTGGAGTCGCCCCCGTTGGGTTCCTTACTCTCAGAAAGGCTATGGATTATAACCTCCAAGGAGGGTCATTGATCTACGGACATTGACTTGAGTGGACCTTAGGGACACTTGGGATTTGAGGCCCCGGGTAGCACGCGCTTAGCTCTAGATACCATAACAGGATTGGTTATAATATATATATATATATATATATGATGAACATGATTTCTTGGTTTTTCGAAATTGTGTTTTATTATGATAAATAGATTTCGGCTGAGATCTCACATATGTTTACTATGTTATAGTTTTCTGTAAATGGTTTTGGGCAGGGGCCCGTACGGATTTGGTTATTGAAACATATGTGGTTCGATAAATGGTTTTACTATGCATGCATGATTTTTAGTGAATGGCATAAAGATCTTTTATGAAATATGTTCTTAAGAACTCTTTTATTTTAGTCCACTCATAGTCTTTCTGTTTTCAATGCCCTTCAGGTTGAATACGGTGCGGACTGTAGCAGAGACCGAGACATCACATACCTCCTCCGGATCCTAGCGTACTTTGGAAGCCAGTCAGGCTAAAGGTTCAAATTTTCCCTAGTCTGACACTCCGTGTCAGACGGGAACAAGAGCGTCCCTCGTTAATCCCGGGGGAATTGGGACGGGTCATGACATGGTTAGCATTCTCACATCGGCCGGGGAGATCTATGGGATGTGTCTTATATGTGACAAACAATATCCTCTTGGAGAAGGTCGTGTCGTGACAATTTGGTATCAGAGTTTAACCCCGGCCGGAATTGAGTGTCCTAGCGAGGACGCTGGATCCCACGGGGGGTGGATTGTGAGGACCCGTGGGTTAGAGGCATGGTTAGCAATCCCACATCTTCCGAGGAGATCTGGGGAATGTGCCTTATATGTAACAGAGAATATCTTCTTGGAGAAGGTCATGGCGTGCCAATTTAGTATCAGAGCCCAACCCCGGCCGAAATTGAGTGTGCTAGCGAGGATGCTGGGCCCAAGGAGGGTAGATTATGAGGAACCATGCCTTGGAGGCATGGTTAGCAATCCCACATCGTCCGGGGAGATCTAAAGGATGGCCTTATATGTGTGGGCGCGCATCTATCCAACAGGAGGCCTTTTGGGAGCTCACTAGCTTTGGATTCCTAGGAAACTCCAAAGTTAAGCGAGTAGGGGCTACTGCAATCCCATGATGGGTGATCTATTGGAATGTTTCACGTGAGCTCTCGAGAACAAAATCGTGAGGCCTGAGCTCAAAGCGGATAATATCCTATTGGAGAAGGTCGAGTCATGACACATACACACACACACACACACACTCTCTCTCTCTCTCACACACACACACACACACACTATATCTCTCTCTCTCTCACACACACACACACACACACTATCTTTCTCTCTCTCTCTCTCTTATGGATCCGCCTTGTCACGGCCGTTCATCACCACCGGCCGTTCATCACCGTCATCTCTGTCTTCATCCACCTCACCGTCCTTGGTTAGCCTATCATATATTCGTGATAATATATGATCCTTCACCATTCTCAAATTGACAGGACCCATCCCAATCCCCACGGGATTAATATGGGAGACCCTGCTCCCGTCTGACACGAAGTGTCAGACAAGGGATATTTCCGACCTTTGCCCTTCCGGGCTATCAGAGTACGCCAGGATCTGGAGGAGGTATGTGATATCTCGGTCTCTGCTACAGTCCACATCCGTTGTCAACCTGAAGGGCAGTCAAAACATTAAAAGCTGTGAGTGGACAAAACAACCAGTTTATAAAAACAGTTTATAAGAAGACATTTGTACCCTTCACTAAAAAGCATGCATGCATTCGAAAACCATTTAACCAAATGGAACCAACTGTGGGAACTAAGCCCAAAACCAGAAATAAACCAAGGTCGAAAGGACCACCATGAAATCGACCAAAGGGCCACTGCCCAAATCCATAAAAGACCAATAAGGGACTCAGCCCATAACCATAAACATACATGAGCCACTGCTCAATCCTGTGCACGCCTGTGCACACCACATATCAAATCCATATATCATATATACATATAAGTCACACAACCAATCCTGTCACGGTCAATGTCCGCAGACCACTGATCCTACTCGAGGTAATAGTAATCATAGCCTTCCTGAGAGTAAGGAACCTAACTGGGGGGTGACTCCACTCAGTCGGTGCTCCGTGACTACTCCGGGGTCCACCCAGGCCAACGACCCTCCCTGGGGGGAGATAAGAGAACAAGTAAAGGAAGGTATATGAACATATATATACATAGTAGAAACACTTATAACCGGTTCCCCTAAACCGTCATGATCCATAACATCCATTCCATGCCCGGTTCCCATAAACCGTCATGTACCATACTAACCAATCAAGGGTTCATGCCGGTTCCCATAAACCGTCATGAACCAAAATGACATAACCAGGGTTCATGCCGGTTCCCATAAACCGTCATGAACCAAAATGATCTGACAAAGGTTCATGCCGGCTCCCATAAATCGTCATGAACCACAATGACCTTTCCAGAGTTCATGCCGGTTCCCATAAACCGTCATGAACTTGGAAATCCATCTAGGGTCCCTGACCCGCAATCAAAACCATAAAGTAACTTGGGTCTCGTGCCCGAACATAGGACAACAACTGGGCACCGTGCCCGAAATCTGAGGTCATATGCCCGAGACAAAACCAAATGAGTCTCATACCCGAGTTTATCCTTTTTGAAATCCAAATCCAAATCAATTAAACCATTAAAGACATACAGACCCGTATAAGCACCGTATAAGGTCGAAACCTCGAAATACGTGCTTATACATAACCACATACAAATGCACCCATGGCATCATCAAACATGTAATAAAACATATAATAAACATTTATGCATGCACCAATTTAGAAAACAAGGTCCACTCACAGACCGTCCAAGCAGCCGCCTCGATTTGCATGCCATAGTCTCTCCCGAGCCAATCCAACCTATCCGGGTCATCCTGACCTGTTGGACGACGAACCGTAAGCCCGATCGTCCCCCGTCGATATTCCTCGTTCCCGGCCACCATTCTTCTCGAATCCAAGCTCTAAGGACTCGTCTCACTCCCTAGAAGGTAATGGGATCGACCAACCCGTTCAACACACGTCAAAACACCAACCACCATTTTTGACCCGAAACCGTGGCTCTTGGGTTACTCCCGTCGTGTCCACCGCCGTCGTTGTAACGACCCGTCCCGAATATCGGGATTTAATAATATTTAATTGTGATTTACTAATCTGGGATTAGTCGGGCGATTTCGGACGAATTGTGCAAAATGACCGTTTTGCCCCTGAGTGTGGGCAAAACGTTGACTTTTAATTCGGATGGTCAAATGGACTTTGACCGATGACCGTGACGTAGTTCGGGACGTCACGAGTTCATAGACTGGTGGCACGTTCGATTTCGACGTTCGTGGTGAAAGTTATGATGTACGGAAGTGCAAGGGCATTTTCGTAATTTTGGCATATTAGGGGCCAAATGTTGACTTTTTGACCGGGATGTCCGATGGCCGAGGGCCAAGGACCGTTGCGTAGGTCTCGTCGATACGAATCCAACGACAGGCGGCACGTCGAAAACGGAGTTCGGGTGACCAAGTTACGGGTCACGGATGTCTGGGGGCAAAATGGTAATTTGTCAATCGGAGGGCAAAATGGTCTTTTACCATTGAATCTTGCTGCCTGGCAGTGACATCTGTCACTTTGTCATCTTCTTTGCCCCAGATAACATGGAATCATGTATTAAGGGAGACACAATTATTCTTACTTTAGACACTAATTCCCTAATTTGTGGGTTGTCTTAATGATTACCAATTAGCAGCTGATTAACCTCTGTCTCAGCTCCATTGTACAATTGGGAGACTGAGGAAGCCGAATTGAGTGTGAGGCTCGAGTGACAGTGAGGCCCCTGGGTTAATTTTAAACCGAAAAATCGTGGAAATTGGGGGATTTGCGAATTCGACAATATGAGCGGTGAGGATCACAATTGTGGATTCAATTCGACTTCTGGGATTGATACGAACATCTCTGCAATGAAAACGACGAGAAATGGTGTCGTATTGTGGAAGAACAGAAGCTTCCATGGCAGCTCAAAGTCGAGCTTGTGTTCAGTGGGTTTGAGGTAAGTAATTCTCAAATTGACCTTGTAGAAATGTCCCTTACACTCTCACGATGCTAACTGAATGAATTAATTTGGAAAACAGGGACGATATCGTGAAACCCGATTTGAAAACCCGTCGAGGATCGATCGAGAATCGTGAGGATTGAGACCACGATTTGTGTAATTCGATTTACAGAACTTAAATGGTGATTGATTACAAGGGATCAGTTGAAAGAACGGATTGATTCGATGTTGTTTTGGGTGAGATTGAACCGGGTCCTATCGCGGGTTTTTCAACCCGTTTACCAGAGAAACGGGCGAGGATGGTGACTGTAGCAGTCACTGTAGCAGGCGCGTGGCTTTCACGCGCAGCCACTCACGGCGGCGCGTGACGGCGCGTGGGCACGAATCTCGAGGTGAGGTCAACATGACTTCTGTCCTATTTAATGTAACGAACATTTTGGAATTGGTTTCGTGTCGATCGGACACCGTTTCGTTATTGTTCGGGATGTCCGAAGGTTTTAAATCCAGTTTAAAAATACTTAAAAATTCGGGAAAATTACGGGACTTGAATAGGATGTTAATGGTGAGGTTAGTAATCCTCTAATGTGATTTGAACAGGATTGGGAGTCCCGGTGATAGTGGTGTGGCCCGGGAAGGCCTATGGCACGCGTATCGAGGCGCTCGGTTAATCGGTCTGTGAGTGGACATTGGTTTCATAAATTCGATGCATGCATAACTGTTTTATGATTGTTATAATTATGATTAAATGATTTACTTTGGATATCGGTGAATTTAAAATGATTTCACGCATTTCGAGGTGAATTACGTATTTGCACGTAAACCGAGATTTTCTGGATTTTCACCGATTTCCATAAATGTGGTTGGATATGATTTCATGAAACGGTTACGAACTTGAATAATGTAAAATCGGGCCAGGGGCCCCGTTGAACTATGAAATCGGGCCAGGGGCCCAGTTAACATGTGGATCGGGCCAGGGGCCCAGTTAACTTGTGGAATCGGGCCAGGGGTCCAGTTGATTTCTACACGTGATTGCGGGTCGGGGACCCTAAAATGGAATTGAATAAATGTTTTCTGGTTTACATTTTATATATGTTCACATGCTGGAATCTATAAATGGTTTTGATGATATTTCGGTTATGGCACGTTTCACGGTATTTGGGCATGAGACCCGTTTGATGAAACGTAACGAATGGTTCGGATTTTATCTATGTATACCTATATGTTTTGCATGTGGATATCTATAAAATGTATTTGGTACTGCACTGTATAGATCCTTCCATATTATATTGTCTCCTCCGGATGAGGTACCCCGGAGAGGTCACGGACGTCTAGTACGTCCAGCGTCTATGACGCTAAGCATCGGGGATGCTGTACCCGAACGGGGTTCGGGGATTGAACTCGGAAATTGAGACCCGAGTGGCACGCGTAGCCTTGTGATTGTGACCTTATTGACGTCAGGGACGTCAGACATCAGGGATGTCGGATTGGAGTGTATAGTGCAGTGGCTAAAATAATGGTTATGGTTTATATTATATGCCTTATGGTTCATATTACTGGATTTATGAAATAACTCTTGGATTTACTTTTGGAAATTGAAACTATGCTTTGGTTTTCAGGCTAAGGCCCTAATGGTTATTTCTAAATAAATATGGGATTATTGGTTTTGGTGCATGCATATGATTTTACTGAGGGGCATAAATGTCTTATAAATGTTTTAAACAGACTTGTTTATTTTCGTCCACTCACAGCTTTTGTTTTCAATGCCCTTCAGGTTGATTCCGGATACGACTGCAGCAGAGACTTGAGCATCGCACACCTCCTCCATCGATCCTTACGCACTCTGGAAGCCCGTCTGGGCAATGGCAATCGGTTATCCCTTGTCTGACGCCTCTTGTCAGACGGGAGCATGATACATTCCATGGTAATCCCGGGGGGATTGGGATGGGTCGTGTCAAGTGGTATCAGAGCAGGTTTTGCTCTTTTGTGCGCGAAGGTCGAGGGTGTGATGTCTCTTTGGGCTGCTGTTCCGTTGTCAACCTGATAGATAGTTTGGGGTTTGAATGGTGGATTGGGTGTGTTGGCCCGATACGCCGTGCATTGATGCGATTCAACCCAGGTGGGGTTGTATACGATTAACTGGTAATGTGGGACCATCGGTTCGGTCATGTGATGATGGATTGTTGTGCCACCGGGCACAGCTAGGTTCAGGGAACCCCATTTGGAGTAATGTTATGGAAATGTGAACTCAGTTGAGTATTGGTCTAAGTTTTGGACCCTAGTAGTGTTGGCTAGTGTACGGGGGTTGGTGCATCGGAGTTAGCCGATGATCTTCGTGGTGGAACCCACGATGGAACCCACGTTGAATTGACGATTGGATTGGATTGGACGTCTATACGATGTCAGGACCGCGGGGTCGGTCAGGTTGTGGATTTTACTGCAAAAGGCAGTTGGGTTCGGTGGAACCCTAGGGTGTGATTTTGGAACCCTAATTTATAATTGATGGACCGAAAGGTGAACCTTAAGTGAGAACTTGTGCTGTGACGAGCGGCTGAGGTCGTGGATGACCATGGGGATGACTCTAGTGAGTCTTATGGGTTTCGATCTACGGATACGGTTATGAGGAAATATGGAATCCTGTTTTGGATCGAATGTTAGTATGATGTGTGGATACGGATCTTGACAACGATGACTGTTGGTCGACAGTTGTGTCGAGATAACTGGCTATCGAGGGTAGTTAGTGTGGTTTTAATACTTAGGGACGTTCAGGGAACGTTCATTATCCTGATGTGCCGATGGCAAAAATTGGAGGTACCCATAGTCGTGGGGAACGAGTGGTGTTACGGGATCGTCGTTCGGAATGAACGGAGATCCAGGGTAACAACCTTGCACACTGTGTGCTAGCATGGATGTTCGTGTGCTAGCATGGGTGTTCGTGTGCTATGTATGGATGTTGGTACCTATATGCCAATACTAGTATGGATGCCTGTGTGCTGATACTGGTATTGATGATGGTGCGTGGTGCTGGTACTAGCACTGGTGCTGGTACCGGTGTCGGTGATTGTGATGACGAGGAGCCACCATTTGGGGTGTGACTCTGTCATGATGGACAGATGATTGGTATCTGCGACTCAGTGGTGGTTGAGTCTTGGACTGGATGGGATCCAGTGGAGGTTGTGTCGTGTTGGGATAAGTCCTAACAGATATATGACGACAAGTGATGAACGGATAAAATGGTATGATTGAAACTTGGGGAATCTAGGGACGATGTTCCCTATGTCATGCGAGTTGGTGGATTTGGGGAGTTGTGGTCAACTCCGAGATTGGTAAGTTTGTGTACTGCTTATATCCCCTGAGAGTACAAGGAAATTATTGGAATTGGAAAAGTCGGGGAAACCATTCGTGGTATTGATGTGGGATTTTGTGATTGTGAATCACTTGGAACCTGAGGATTGAACCTGTTTAGGTTGAGATGTGAGACGGAAGCAGTGTGGTATGCACATTCAGGCAAAATTGTGGATATTCCGTTCGGAATCGGGGTGTGTGCATACATGATTATTGACGGACGTGAGGTCCGAGTAATGAATCGATCTTGGACACGTGGTGGTCCAAGTAAGGTATGGACATGGGCAGTCCAGTGGTTGGACTTGACATCTCATTGGGAGCATGTCTGTTTCCAACATGGTTGGAACTCCCGTTTCGGGGAGAGTTGTGATTGGGAGACGAGAGGAGTGCTCGTTTCCGAATCAGTGATTGGTATTCCGAAGTCATTAGGGTTGACTTCATATTTTCCTGCCGTGGCAGATGATGATTGTTGCTACCAGTACGTTGAGCGTGTATTGGTAGGTGGAACCAGGTTTGGCCTTGGGTCATTGGACACAAGAAGTTTTGTATGATTTTGGATTTGGTGGTGTTATGCGTGGTCATCTTTCCACCAAGAGAATTTGGCGAAGGATTCAATTGAGGGTGTAAGACCCTACGATCAGCTTTCAGATGGATTGTTAGCTATGTGAGCATGTGTGGATCCTAGGTGGAGCTGATTTGCGATGTTGTCGACTTTGGCCGATGTGACGATCTAGGATCGTGATATTACTTGTCGGGTGACGTAGCGATGGATATGGATTGTGATCTTGATGATCCAGATGGGCGGAGAGTTTATCACTCTTACCTTGGTATGTGAGTCGTAGATGACGGGACTGAACTTCTTTTCGGAGTGAAGTCCATATGGCTTGTTACTCGGTTGAGTAGGTTTCCGATGTGGTCGGATTTTGTCAAACTCTGACGTGTGGATATTGGGATTGGCTTCCCTATGAAGTCAATCGAGTGTTTCGGACAGGCAACCGATAGGTTCGGTTTTGTTACGTCTTGGTGGACGTAAACAAGATTTTGGGTTTTGGAATCGAATTTCTGGGTGACGATTCAGGATTCGATTGCGAAGCTCGAGAATGGATTACCGGATTTGGGTGCGGAATGATTATTCCAATGCTAGCTTACGGAATAATGATTTCGGATTCGGATTTGGACATGGATTAAAAATGTGTTGTTGGGTTCGGATTCGGGATCTCTTACGAAATTGCGGATTCGGATTCAGAATTGGAACGAGATGACGGGTGGAGTTCGCTTTGTCTCATGTTGGTGTGGACAAAGGTACTTCATTTTTGGAACGTGTCTGGCTATGACCTGGGTGGTTGTAGGCGGATTGTTGGATTGATGTACGTACAGGGTACGTTATACGAGGATTGTTACGGGTTAGGCTGAGTGGTGCCTAATGGCGGTACATGGGATGTACCAGTGGTGTGTAATTAAACGTGTTGGTAATCGGCTTGGTTCCGATATCATTTGTTTGGTTGTGATTGTGGACTGGACATTGGATACTGTGCGCTGTGCAGAGTGATTTTGTCGGGTTCAGTGTTTGTATGAGCAGGTGCTCTTGGCCACGGTTGGCTAGTGGAACCCCGGTATTGATATGTGTGATCACTGCTGGGCTGGTATTCAATGTGTTCCAATTACACCACTTGATTGGGTTAATTGACGGTATACGTACACTCTGGATGAGTGAATTGGTGGTCTGTGTAACCACGAGTAGCCTTGTGTGACTTGATTACACCGTGATTTCCCAGCGTTTTGGTTCGCTGAGGGAGTCGGCGATTTTGGACATTGAGATTTATTTATGTCGCAGGAATGGGCTTGCCCTGCGAATTGAGATCATGTGGTTGATCTTACGCTACATCGGGAGTGATGTAGTACGTGGTGTTGTCACCGACGGACAGATGGTTGGAGCCTTACCAGGGTGGTAAGTTTTGTGATGACAGTTGACTGATGGTGTCAGCGTGGACTGACAAATGAGATTTGGTGACTCCCAACGGGAGCAAATGTAAGGATTTATTGATAATGGAAAGGAACCATCTAGCTGAAGGAGTCAGCTAAATGGTTAAGCGATCTTATCGCGGATCAGGTGCTTATGTCCACTCGAGGTGGTCGAGTGTTGTTGTTGTGACGTATGACTGTGATGGGATGTCTGGGTACAAACGTGACTGGTGTTGTCCCAGTATGTGGGTGTACAAGTGTACACAGATGTGTGGTCGAATTGTTTTCCACAAGGTGGTTGTGGAATAAGATTGTTGGTAATTTCGAGGACGAAATTCTTTAAGGAGGGAAGGTTGTAACGACCCGTCCCGAATATCGGGATTTAATAATATTTAATTGTGATTTACTAATCTGGGATTAGTTGGGCGATTTCGGACGAATTGTGCAAAATGACCGTTTTGCCCCTGAGTGTGGGCAAAACGTTGACTTTTAATTCGGATGGTCAAATGGACTTTGACCGATGACCGTGACGTAGTTCGGGACGTCACGAGTTCATAGACTGGTGGCACGTTCGATTTCGACGTTCGTGGTGAAAGTTATGATGTACGGAAGTGCAAGGGCATTTTCGTAATTTTGGCATATTAGGGGCCAAATGTTGACTTTTTGACCGGGATGTCCGATGGCCGAGGGCCAAGGACCGTTGCGTAGGTCTCGTCGATACGAATCCAACGACAGGCGGCACGTCGAAAACGGAGTTCGGGTGACCAAGTTACGGGTCACGGATGTCTGGGGGCAAAATGGTAATTTGTCAATCGGAGGGCAAAATGGTCTTTTACCATTGAATCTTGCTGCCTGGCAGTGACATCTGTCACTTTGTCATCTTCTTTGCCCCAGATAACATGGAATCATGTATTAAGGGAGACACAATTATTCTTACTTTAGACACTAATTCCCTAATTTGTGGGTTGTCTTAATGATTACCAATTAGCAGCTGATTAACCTCTGTCTCAGCTCCATTGTGCAATTGGGAGACTGAGGAAGCCGAATTGAGTGTGAGGCTCGAGTGACAGTGAGGCCCCTGGGTTAATTTTAAACCGAAAAATCGTGGAAATTGGGGGATTTGCGAATTCGACAATATGAGCGGTGAGGATCACAATTGTGGATTCAATTCGACTTCTGGGATTGATACGAACATCTCTGCAATGAAAACGACGAGAAATGGTGTCGTATTGTGGAAGAACAGAAGCTTCCATGGCAGCTCAAAGTCGAGCTTGTGTTCAGTGGGTTTGAGGTAAGTAATTCTCAAATTGACCTTGTAGAAATGTCCCTTACACTCTCACGATGCTAACTGAATGAATTAATTTGGAAAACAGGGACGATATCGTGAAACCCGATTTGAAAACCCGTCGAGGATCGATCGAGAATCGTGAGGATTGAGACCACGATTTGTGTAATTCGATTTACAGAACTTAAATGGTGATTGATTACAAGGGATCAGTTGAAAGAACGGATTGATTCGATGTTGTTTTGGGTGAGATTGAACCGGGTCCTATCGCGGGTTTTTCAACCCGTTTACCAGAGAAACGGGCGAGGATGGTGACTGTAGCAGTCACTGTAGCAGGCGCGTGGCTTTCACGCGCAGCCACTCACGGCGGCGCGTGACGGCGCGTGGGCACGAATCTCGAGGTGAGGTCAACATGACTTCTGTCCTATTTAATGTAACGAACATTTTGGAATTGGTTTCGTGTCGATCGGACACCGTTTCGTTATTGTTCGGGATGTCCGAAGGTTTTAAATCCAGTTTAAAAATACTTAAAAATTCGGGAAAATTACGGGACTTGAATAGGATGTTAATGGTGAGGTTAGTAATCCTCTAATGTGATTTGAACAGGATTGGGAGTCCCGGTGATAGTGGTGTGGCCCGGGAAGGCCTATGGCACGCGTATCGAGGCGCTCGGTTAATCGGTCTGTGAGTGGACATTGGTTTCATAAATTCGATGCATGCATAACTGTTTTATGATTGTTATAATTATGATTAAATGATTTACTTTGGATATCGGTGAATTTAAAATGATTTCACGCATTTCGAGGTGAATTACGTATTTGCACGTAAACCGAGATTTTCTGGATTTTCACCGATTTCCATAAATGTGGTTGGATATGATTTCATGAAACGGTTACGAACTTGAATAATGTAAAATCGGGCCAGGGGCCCCGTTGAACTATGAAATCGGGCCAGGGGCCCAGTTAACATGTGGATCGGGCCAGGGGCCCAGTTAACTTGTGGAATCGGGCCAGGGGTCCAGTTGATTTCTACACGTGATTGCGGGTCGGGGACCCTAAAATGGAATTGAATAAATGTTTTCTGGTTTACATTTTATATATGTTCACATGCTGGAATCTGTAAATGGTTTTGATGATATTTCGGTTATGGCACGTTTCACGGTATTTGGGCATGAGACCCGTTTGATGAAACGTAACGAATGGTTCGGATTTTATCTATGTATACCTATATGTTTTGCATGTGGATATCTATAAAATGTATTTGGTACTGCACTGTATAGATCCTTCCATATTATATTGTCTCCTCCGGATGAGGTACCCCGGAGAGGTCACGGACGTCTAGTACGTCCAGCGTCTATGACGCTAAGCATCGGGGATGCTGTACCCGAACGGGGTTCGGGGATTGAACTCGGAAATTGAGACCCGAGTGGCACGCGTAGCCTTGTGATTGTGACCTTATTGACGTCAGGGACGTCAGACATCAGGGATGTCGGATTGGAGTGTATAGTGCAGTGGCTAAAATAATGGTTATGGTTTATATTATATGCCTTATGGTTCATATTACTGGATTTATGAAATAACTCTTGGATTTACTTTTGGAAATTGAAACTATGCTTTGGTTTTCGGGCTAAGGCCCTAATGGTTATTTCTAAATAAATATGGGATTATTGGTTTTGGTGCATGCATATGATTTTACTGAGGGGCATAAATGTCTTATAAATGTTTTAAACAGACTTGTTTATTTTCGTCCACTCACAGCTTTTGTTTTCAATGCCCTTCAGGTTGATTCCGGATACGACTGCAGCAGAGACTTGAGCATCGCACACCTCCTCCATCGATCCTTACGCACTCTGGAAGCCCGTCTGGGCAATGGCAATCGGTTATCCCTTGTCTGACGCCTCTTGTCAGACGGGAGCATGATACATTCCATGGTAATCCCGGGGGGATTGGGATGGGTCGTGTCAGTCGTCCCCAGTCCCTCAGTCATCCCTCACTTCCTCACACTCACTCACGGCTCACAAGAGGAAGGTTGGTGGGGTGTGGGTTGTGTGTTTGAAGAAAAATGAAGAAATGGTGATAATGGGTGGTATTCGGGTTTGGGAGGAATGAAGAAGAAGAAATATGAAGATGATGATCAGATGGGAAAATGAGAGATGGAGGGTGAGGATTAAAAGGTTAATTGGTAATGGATGGTTAGGATGTAAAGATAGATGGATTAATTATATTATAATACATATAATATTATTTAATTGAGTAGATCCACCTTTTTAGGGATTTAGCCAATGGGATGAGTGACACTTGTCATTCATCCATAGGTCCACCTAAAATATCTGCCCAATCAGATATTGCCAAATCAGCCCTGCCTCGAAGTATGTGCATAATGAAATCAAACTTCCTTGACATATAACTCTCCCGTTCGAAGTCCGATTTCAGCGTGCCGCCTGTCTATGGATTCGTATCGTCCTTATCTACGTAATGGTCCTCGGTCCTTGGCCATTGGACCACTCGGTCAAAAAGTCAACATTTGCCCCTTTTTAACCATAATTACCGAAATGCCCCTAAACTTCCGAACGTCATAACTTCCTCCTCGGACGTCGAAATTGAACGTGCCACCTGTCTATGAACTCGTGACGTCACGAACTACGTCACGGTCATCGGTCAAAGTCCATTTGACCGCCCGAACAAAAAGTCAACGTTTTGCCCACAACTAGGGGCAAAACGGTCATTTCGCATCGTTCGTCCGATTTCGCCCAACTAATCACGGATTAACCTCACTAATCGTGATTAGTCACTAATCTAATCTAGGAATTCGAGACGGGTCGTTACACAAATTCTTCAATTCGTTCAAGTGGATAAATCACTTTTAATTCATTCAGACATCCCCTACTTTAATTCTCATCTAATTTCTGATGAATATAGAGTTTTGGGGTTTATGTCTCTGTTTGAAAATTTATTGAAATTGAATTATGATTGGAACATGCCAGTTGTTTGGATCAAGAGGACGTAGGAATTCACATATAGAGTGGAGGAACAAACAAATTTGCACAGGTTAGTATTGCCTTCTAATTATTAGTTAGGATATTTGAAATTATTTGGATGCTTCTGGGCTCTATATGTAATTGGTTCTTAACTCCTTATAATGTCATATTTGATTTTGTGCTACTTGTTGAATGTGTTTATGCTATGCTGCTTGCTACTTACTAAATGTTATATCAGTTAGGATAGTTGAATGCTACTCTCTTTTGATTCTATGTTGCTTGATGTACAATGTGTTGAGATAATAGATGTAGTGGAATCTTTTTTGTACTTGAATAGAGTGGATGAGGAGTTGATTGGACTTGCTATTGAGTCGTCAAAACGAGAGGCTGAAATGGGTTATCTGAATAGACAGGGACTCAAAATGTACTAATTGAACTGTTTTGGTCTATACCTTCTGGTTTCCTGTAGTTATGTGTTTTTTCGAATTATTCATACAAGTGTCCCCCATTAATGGGATTCCATAAAAGCAATTTCACCAAGATAATGATGATTTTGATTGTGCAGTTTCAGTGCAGTTTCAAAGTCTCTCAAGGTTCCTAGTCCTGGATATTTTTTGTTCTTTTGGCGAGGGGGAGCTTCCTTATCTTTTAGGTCCTTGACTTATTTTATATGGAATTTGAGTTCTGACAGCAGAACAGGAGAAAGCAATACGCGAACAGCAAGCGATGTACAAAAATCAAGAACCGGAATTCTATAGTACATCGAAGGTATGACTTCTATTTATGGTATGGTTACATGCGGGTACATATGAGTGTACATAGAAAAATGGACAGGGAGGAATATGTAACAGTATAAGCGTTGTATGGGATTTCCACTTAAACAAATTGCGTTGTGGCTTATATGCAATGGGCAATTGAAGTTGTAGGCTTTATGCTGCACATTAAAAAAAATGTCGATCTTTTAGTAGAGATGATTTCAGATAAATATTAGGCCTTTTTCCTTGAGATTGCCAGACTAAAATTCTGAATTGTATAAATATTAAGAAATTCGAGCATGAGAATCTCATTATCTTCCCATTGTGAAGAAAAAGTTTGTTTCTTCTAAAAAAATTGTTTCTAAATTACAGTAAGGAAGGTCATTGCACCAAGATGAAGCTGGAATTGTAGAACACAAACCAATGAGTCAAGAGTTAAAGCATGATGTTGTTGAGCAGCAGGGTAACCATGTCGTTAATTGTGGAGAGGTACCATCATCTTCTTGTAAACATTTTGATTTAGCCCATTATAAGAAAAATGATAGCTATGCTAATCAAATTGTTAACGTACCCTTGTAGTTAGGCAGCATTTGTTCCAAAGAGCTTGAGGAAACTATATTGCTTGAGAATGCACTTTTTGATGAATCTTTGTATGCGCATAATTTTCCTAGTGGTCCAAGTAGTAATATGGGTCCTAGTATGCAGCCTGTACGTGGCCCTTCATCATCTGCTCCATCAGCAAGACAATTTCTAAGAGAACAACAGGTTTTAACATCCTCCTCACAATCACTCTCATGCATAACTATTGTTGATCAGTTCTCCAACACATAATTAATAGAAATATTACTTGCAGGATGCTGAGTATCTTGCATCCATCTTGGCTAATAAAGAAAAGGAAATGAATTGTTTCATCTAATTATTTGCTTACAATTAATAGGTTCAAAATTGATTTTTGATTTCATTTTTCCATGTATTACTTGACACAACATGGAAGGCTCTTTGCTTGGCTTATATGATTCAGTTAGCTTACAAAGGAAGGCAAACAAGTCAAGAACTACTTCAAGAATCACACTTCAAAGAGGAATAAGTCATTATGGGGCTATGTATGTAGGTCTCTAATATAGTCTATTCAAATTATTTGCATGTGCCCTTCAACTTTATTTTTAGATTTCTATATTATAGATCTCTCTTACCCTTTTGGCGTTGAATCTGCTCATTAACCTTTGTATGACACAAGGGTTGTGAGAACGAATCTCTCTCCCCATTAATCTTTGTGATCATCCTCTAAATATGCAGTGGTTAGTCATGAAGAGTACGCATGTATCTCTAGTGTTGGGAAGACTAGTTTCTAGAGAAGTTAACTGTAAATGCATGTAAAACTGTTCAGTTTGGTCCAAGGATGCTTACTAATCGAACACCAAAATCCATTAAATTATGATTGTTACAATTCGGGTTGTCATTAGAGTAACATGTATTACTTCATTATAGTTTCATGTACACGTTTGGGGAATTTTTAACTATATCTCCATCCTCAGCTGGCAGAAACCATGTGCAAGTATAGAAGGTGTATCGAAAAACATGCATTGGAATTACTTGGTCCGGTTTTTGATGTTGATCACTGCAAACTATAAATTAAATTAACATTTGAGAACTGATTTTCGCGTCTTATTGTGGCCTATCAATTTCAGAGAACTAAAATTTTTGAATGTAATTTTGCAAGATGATTGGAGCATCCGGTACGTGAACAGCTTGATGTATTCAATGAAGTCTGGTACTATATGCTGCTTAACAATGGACAAGCTACAATCGGTACGATATATGTAATTCTTTGACTTTCAAACCTATTGATAGTTTTAAAGTTTTTTTATTTTTATTTTTTTCTGATCCGTATGCAAATTTTGCAATTGATGCAATTCAGAAGCGGATTAAAACAGGAGAAGGAACCTCTTTCCTATGGCGTTTTCTCATATAATATATATATATATATATATATATCTCTGCTATTATACCAAATGATGTGTGTATATATTACCACTTATGGTTTTTGTTTAGCTGTCCATCTCTGCACCTGCCTTATGGATCCCTAATTTTGTTGTCCTCTGCACCTCAATGTTTTTGCTTAGTTATTTACTCTTACTACTCATGGTTTTAATCAAAATTAAATTAGGTGGTGTAAAGAAGTTGGGATATGTATGGTGCTATTGCTATTATGCAATTCTTTGACATTCAGACCTTCCTTTCGTCCCCCTATGTTGTTATATATTGCTATTATATGTCATATATGTGATGCAAACTCTCAAACCTATAATATATTGACTTGTGTAAAGAATTTGGGATATGTATGGTGCAACTCCTTAAGCTTGAAATTCAATAAGGCTAAGAACTTTCACTGACTTGTTATTCTTGAATAACAAGAATAAAAAACTGATGCTATTGATATCGATGCTATTGTCACTACACCAAAACAGGGCTTTTAGGGCGCGCAATGCACGCCTTAAAAGGGTTTTTAGGGCGCGCGGACGCTCGTCTTAAAAGGCCATGCCGTAAAAGACGCGTATTATTTGAGGCACACATTTTGCGTCGTAAATGCTGAAGTTTAAGGCACGCTATGCACACCCTAAATATTTTTTTAAGGCGCGCATTGCACGCCTTAAATACTTTTTTAAGGCGCGCATTGCACGCCCTAAATACTATATTCAAGGCGCACAATGCACACCCTAAATACTCAAATTTAAGGCATGCATCGCACGCCCCAAATAATTTATTCAAGGCATGCTTTGTAAGTCCTCATTGTATTTTTTTTTAACATTCAATCAGTAAATGATTTAAATTTTTTATTTGCAAACTCAATACCTATTACATATATTGTGAAGTAAATTCAATAAGAAAGAAAGAACCAATTTACATATGGGTATTCAATAAAAAAAATATATACCAAAACTCAAAGAGAATTATTCATAGATAGGAACTTAGCAAAGAAAATCAATATAAATTATACTTATCATACCATCTCAACGTACACTTATCCAAGTTTCCAAAACCCACAAAAATCCATAACAAAAACTATTCTAATAAACATTGGAGATGGTATAAGAGAAAATACAATTCTTCCATAAACCTAGGTAGGGAGAGCCATTCAACTTCACAAGTTTGACATCCTCCTACAAGTTCCTATAAATGCAGAAAGGGAACACCCTCCTTTCTTTTTGAGGCGCTGCACAAAACCAGCCAATGGCTTGGAAGTTTGCATGTTAAAGGGAACATCACGAACTTCACTGTTGATATATTGTACAACCTCAACTTGAAGTATCTCTCAATTAGTCTGAATCACAATTTTCAGCATTAAGAATTAGAATCAAGCTATGGAACCACAAGTAATATCTACTTTCCCAATGAAATTCACCGCTAAGCAACTTATTGGGAAAAAATATTCAAATATTTATACTAAAATAGCACATCTGTAAACAATTGCCTCATGATCAACTCACGATTTCTAAAGGGTAAATTAGCAAACAAAGCTAACAATTAGATTGATAAAAGTTCATAGTACAATCAAAGTGGACCACATGTCCACAAACAAAAAACCTATCCTCGCCAGCCAAAATATGACACATATACACTAAAATACAAGTGCAAGTATTCCTCGGCCAAGGAAACCCGAAACCAACAGCCAACTAATCTAGATTCAAAATTTAGAAAACAACTTCATGAAAAATCAGTGGAATTCATTTTCTCAATCCAGAAGAATTGCACTAGGGGGAATTTGAGTGTTCGGACAAATAACCCCACACTGAAATTAAAAGTCTTATTTGAATCGATAATCACCATCCAAATTCTTCAAAAGAAAATGAATACACTTTGAAACCATACCTCTTTTCTTCTTTCCTCTGGTGAATTCCTTGGCTCTTTCAACTGCTGCAACAACCTTATTCTGTAGTACTTTTCCGTTTTCCTCAAGTATCTCAAGCGTCTTTACAATGCAAAAAGAAGTATTTCAATGAGGAAATAAGCAACAGTTATAGATGAACAAAAATAGCAATAAACACCCAAAACCAATCTCATCGAGATGATCATAATAGGTATATCATCACTAAGAGTATATGTGGCAATCCATGCCAAAAATCAATTTCACAATAAGTACTTAACTTTATATGTGCTATATTGAGCATTTACGAAGTCTTTGCAACCCAATCTAATTGCATCAACCAATTCAAAGACACTAAAAACAATACAAGGGAAGATACTTCATATGCCTTCATGTGCCAAGATACTCAATGCATCATAACCCAAAATGATCAATGCGAATAAAAATAGAGAGAAATTGAAAAAAAAAAAAAGTAGAGAACAACATATTAACCTTTCCTCTCCCAAAATTTGATGGATGAGGTTGACCTTGAGTTGAGACAACAAAAACGACGATGAAACTTTGATTGGTTAAATTGGAAAACCAGCAAAATTGAGCAACATCAGAAACATGAAGAACATTAAAATACCAGAGAGGACAATATATTTTCCAATCCCTGCATGAACAACAACAGAAAACAGGTTGAAAACACACTTGAAAACTCATTGACAACTATGATTATTGAACAAAAATATAGCTGACAGATTGTTTTAAGAGTTCATAGTGGAAAACGCCTACAAACTGACATTCATGAACGCGTCCAAATATTCATCAACATCCAACAAAGAACAACATAAAATTAGCAGAAAGGAAAAAAAAAATGTACCTCACAATGCCACCAACACCCTGCACTGTTTATCCGGTCCCTAGAAAAAAATTCACATGCAAAGTATGAAAATAGCTGGAAAAAAAAAAAAAACACTTTATTAAGGCATCATTATTATGCAGCAAGAGCCAACAATTAAAATTAGCAATAAATAATTTGAAAAACAATAATCCACCTGAAAATCAGAACAACATCTACTGTTAGGTTATTCAATCCCTGGAAAAAAATCAAGATGGAAGAGTTTACAAATAGTGTTAATAGAAACCCAATAAACTTGACCATAGACTAAAAACCCAACACTGAATTCTACAAACCACAATTAAACCCAATCCCTAAACAGTTGAGAGATATTACCTAGAAAAATCAATCAAGCATTTAATCAAACACTTGGAGTGCATTAGTCATCACTCAAATCCAAGAGCGAATTCATTCCAAAAAAGCTCAATTGAACTTGTATACAAATAGAAAGTCCTAATCTAGTCCTAAACCAATCGTTTGCAGCTAGGAGCTAAGATTAGAAACTAAAGAGTTTGTGAGGTACATCCTCTGAGGTTCGTTAAACATCATAGCATAGCCAAGAACTCAATCATCTATCATAGGAGAGACTTCAAATTTCCAAATAACCAAAGAACTCAAATCCACAACATCTATCACCGTTCTAAAAAACCCACAATCATCTATCACAATCCCAAGAAGTCAACACGAATTAACCCAATAAAACCAATGCAAAATCATTTCAATTAGTACACTAGTAACCTGGACAACCGTGTTCGATTAGTATCCCATTGAGAAGCATGATGCTTATGACAGTGGCTCCCTAACGAAAAGCCTGGAGCACCTTCGCAGCCTTCTTGAAAGGAAACTGAGAAGCCTAGAACAAACAACGAACAAGATATGGGGCAGAAATTAAAATACAAATTGAAACTCTACAATACTAGAAATTGTAAAACCCAAAATTGAGAACGACGCCGCCGTGTCCAAATCTAAGATCCATGCCACAACTGACGTTAGCGAATGCCACCATCAAGATGCCTCCACCCATCGCCTTCGCGACTAGCGAGTCAGTTTTGCCTCCACTGCGAGTTTCTCGGTGGTGGTTGTGATGTTATTAATCATGTGGCGAACACGGTGGCCCTGGTATAAGCAGTCCTTGCTGGAAGCTAAGAGAAACTGAGAGAGAGAGAGAGAGAGAGAGAGAGAGAGAGAGAGAGAGAGAGAGAGAGAGAGAGCAAGATGTACCTCTAATCCCAGATAACATAGTCGATTAGTTTGGAAAAGCTTCGGTTGATGGGTTGAAGTGGGGGAGAGTATATGCTTGCTTCTTATCTCCCTTAGTGACAGGACCCATCCCAATCCCCCCGGGATTAGTGCGGGATGACCCTGCTCCCGTCTGACACGAAGTGTCAGACAAGGGATATTTCCGACCTTTGCCCTCCTGGGCTATCAGAGTACGCCAGGATCCGGAGGAGGTATGTGATATCTCGGTCTCTGCTACAGTCCACACCGTATCCAACCTGAAGGGTATTAAAAACAGAAAGACTGTGAGTGGACAAAAATAAAGATTTTATAAAAACATATTTCATAAAGAAGACCTTTATACCCTCCACTAAAAAGCATGCATGCATTCGAAAACCATTTATCCAGAAAACCATACTGAAACCAAGTACACGGGCCACTCCCCAAATCCATAAGGGACTCAGCCCAAATCATGAGAAACTAACCATACAGGCCACTTCCCAAAACCTGTGTAAACACACATCATATATCATATATAACATACATCACATATACATACAATTCACACAACCAATCCTGTCACGGTTTCCAAAGCTACGCGCGTGCTACCCGGGTCTCAATCCGAGTCTTCTCAATGTCAAGGTCAATGTCCACAGACCACTGATCCTACTCGAGGTAATAGTAACCATAGCCTTCCTGAGAGTAAGGAACCCAACTGGGGGGTGACTCCACTCAGTCGGTGCTCTGTGACTACTCCGGGGTCCACCCAGGCCAACGACCCTCCCCGGAGGAGATAATAGAAGTAAAGGAAGGTAGATGAACATATATATACATAACATAAACATTCATGACCGGTTCCCCTGAACCGTCATGATCCATAATATCCATAATCAGGTAACATGCCGGTTCCCATAAACCGTCATGTACCGTAATAACATAACCGAGGTAACATGCCGGTTCCCATAAACCGTCATGTACCGTAATAACCAACAAGGGTTCATGCCGGTTCCCATAAACCGTCATGAACCTGGGAATCCATTTAAGGTTCCCTGACCTGACCTGAAATCAAAGCCGTAAAGTGACTGGGTCTCGTGCCCGAACATAGGACATCAACTGGGCACCGTGCTCGGAATCTGAGGTCATATGCCCGAGACAAAACCAAATGGGTCTCATACCCGAGTTTATCCTTTTGAAATTCAAATCCAGTTCATTTAAATCAATACAGAAATACAGACCCGTATAAGCACCGTATAAGGCCGAAACCTCGAAATACGTGCTTATACGTAACCACATACAAATGCACCCATGACATTACAAACAAGCATTTAAAACATATAATAAACATCTATGCATGCACCAATTCAGAAAACAAGGTCCACTCACAGACCGTCCGAGCTGCCGCCTCGATCTGCGTGCCATACGGCTCCCCGAGCCGATCACCGTCACCGGGACTCCCAAACCTGTCCAAATCGTAATAGATGGTTACGAACTACTTAATTAACCTCCCACTAAAGCCCCGTAATTTTCCCATATTTTTAACTATTTTTAATCTCGAACCTAACCTCCCATTGGTCCACGTCACTGTGCTGTCAGTGCCACGTGGCAGTCTGACATGTGCCACGTGTCATCACGGCACTGGTCCACGTCTGTGCCACGTGTCAGCCCCTGATTGGGCCACGTCACTGACATGTCAGTGCTGACTGTGCACTGACATGTGACACGTGTCGGCTGATGAGTGGTCCACGTCACCTGCCAATCTGACAGGTGCCACGTCATCATGCCACATCACCACCTTCAACCACTCGACGGGTTGACCCGAACCCTGCAACCGGGTCGTTCAGACCCGCGAGTTGACCCGGTCGGTTCTCCACCGTCCGACCACCAAAATGCCTCTCGTTTGTCCCATTGTCATCCTCTAATCCTAACCTAGGGTTATGTGGGTTTAAAAACTAGAAAAAACAGGCAAACCCGTACCTTCCAAGCTCATCAATGGCGGCCGTGACTTCCTCCGCCGTTCACGGCCGTTCCAGGCCACCCCAAGCCCCAAAACCAATCCTAACCTCCTCCTAGGACCACCAGCAACCTAACTTAACCCTTAGAATCGAATAACAACTAACAAAACTCAATTTCAAAATTTGAAATATTTTCTTACCTCACGGGTTTCCCTCCGCCGTGTCCTCCGCCGTCCACCGTCCAGTCCCCCGGTTTCTCAGCCCCTCACACTCCTCACGGTCACTCAAAGAGTGATGGAAGTGGTGATGATGTGTGTGCTGTTTTGGAGAAAATGAAGAAAATGGAAATGAACAAGGGGGGGGGGGGGGGGGGGGTTTCGGGTTTTAGGAAGAACAGAGAAGAGAATGAAGATGATCAGATGAGAGAATGAGAGATGAAGGGTGAGGATTAAAAGGTGAGATTGAAATGGATGGCTAGGATTTAAGGTTATTAGGTTTAATTATAAAATAATTAAAATAATAATATTTTATTATATAGATCCACCAATTGGGGGATTTAGCCAATAGGATGAGTGACACTTGTCACTCATCCATGGGACCCACCAAAATATCTGCCCAAATCAGATTTCGCCAAATCGTCCCCGTCTTGAAGTTTGTGCATAGTGAAATCGAACTTCCGTGACCTATAACTCTCCCGTTCGAAGTCCGATTTCAGTGTGCCGCCTGCCTATGGATTCGTATCGTCCTTATCTACGTAACGGTCTTCGGCCCTTGGCCATCTGTGACAGGACCCGTCCCAACTGGACGTCAAAAACCGTGCCCGGTCCTGCTCCCGTCTGACAAGTCAACTAAAGGTCCGAAACTCCCCTTCAGTGCTTGCCAGACAAGGGATGTTCGCGCGGATTTCTGTTGCTGTCACTGCCTCACGATCAACCCCGAGCGTCGTACCACGGCCTGGAGGGTCACAAAACAGAAAAGGTGTGAGTGGACAAAAATGACCTCTTATAAAAACATTTATCAAAATACAATCTTACCCTCCAGTTTTCACAAACTTGCATGCATATCGTAAAACATGAGTGACCGATAAAATCAAAACATATTTTCCCATGGTCCATCAGACTCATGTTCACCAAATCAGTTCATGTTATAAAACATCAAATCCCGGCTCTCAGGCCAAACCATATGAAAACATAATCACTGGCCACAAAGACCAAAAACCCGTACTCAATACCAGTACATCATCACAATCAATACCAATCAGCACTAATCACCAGTGCACAAGAAATATATCAATTCAATCAATCCGCACTACTCACAAGTGCATAAAATATCACAAATCACATCTGCACTACTCACAAGTGCAAAATCAATCAAACTGCACTACTCACAAGTGCTGCACTACGCGTAGGCCAATATCCAGTCACTCTCTCGGGAATAAACACCTCTGGGCTCAACCCCCTCGGGCTCAGTCACCTCTGGGCGAACACATCCCCAGGATCAGACACCTCCGAGTGGTACATCCAGGCTCAGTATCATCCGAGAAGCTGACTACCATAGGATCAACTCCCGATCCTACAATCACATCCCCCAAGCTCTGGTCGTCTGGGTAATCCCCCCAAGCACCGACCGTCTGGGAATATCACAATCACAATGAACACCATCTCGGGAATTACATCCCAAAACATTTCAATCAAATCTTGACTTCATACCAAGTCAAGGTCATTCTCAACTGGGTCTCAAGCCCAAAATACCTTTTACACATAAACCGTTAAAATCACATTTAAATCAATAGAATAATCCGGAAATCATCATTGACTCACCAACCAAGTCAAAACATCATTTTAGAAATCATTTAGACTCCGGGCCTAGCCCAAAACATCATTTGTACGTACCTCGTAAAACGTGCCCGAAAGACTGATTAAAATAATCATAAAATCACAAAAATCATTAATTTCATCAAATTCACAAGTGACTCCAAAACCGAGTCAAAATCACTATTCACTTGGGTTATCATGCCCAACATATCATTATCACGCAAATCCATGCGTTGCAACCTCCGTTGCCATTTTCACATAAATCCACGAAATTGACCCTCGACTCATTCCCGAGTCACCACATCATCTTTCAATCCATGACTCAATAATCCGAGTCCAAACATTATTTTCAATCAATTTCAATCCCGGACTCATAAACCAAGTCCAAACATTATTTTTACCAAATTTCGTAATTTCTCGAAAATCGCCCAAAATAATAATATAATAATCATAAAACCGAGAAATTACCGGATTGAAACACAAATCATGCCCAAGCATATAAAATCATATAATAAGGCATTTAAATCATATATGCATGCATCACTGTTAGAAAACAAAGTCCACTCACACACACCGTCCAAAACGGTCCGTTTCCGAGCTGCACGTTTTTCCGTAAAATCTGGAAATCACAACTCCTGTCCAAAATCATTATAGAGGGTTACTAACATCTCAAAATACAACATATAATTTTTCCCAATTTTTCCGGGATTTAAATACGTATTTTTAGCGTAATACAAAACTTCGGATACGCGGAACATTATCGAATCAATATCCGATTTCCCCGAAATCAACGTCAAAATGTTCGTTACAATGAGAGGATCAAAAGTCATGTTGACCTCACCTTGAAACTAGGCCGGACGCGCCCCCACGCGCCGCCGTGAGTGGCTGCGCGTGAAATCCACGCGCCTGCTACAGTACCCTCGTCCTCACCCGTTTGTCTGTAAAACGGGCCATTTAACCCGCGAGGCGACCCGGTTAATTTCCTACCAATTCGACGTTGTTTCCATCAATTGAACATTCAGTCAGTTTCGAATTAAGTGCAATTAAAGATCTGTGGACTCAATTACGAACAACATTACCTATAACCCCACGATCACAGATGATCAATCGAAGGTCCTCCGGCCATTGTTCAACATTCCAAAACCTTCACCGTCACACGATTTCCCCAAATTGATTAATCCAGCAGCATCAAGGGACTCAGGTAAGCATTTTCCCCAACTCAATTGCATCCAATCACAGCTCAAACTCCACGACTCAAGCTCGAACTCTCTGCGACTACAGTGCTTCTGTTCTACCTCAATTGGACCTCAATTGCCTTCGTTCTTTCGATGAAACAGGTCGTGGTAATCCCAGAAGACTAGAAATGAACTCAATTTCGATCAACACGGCTCCAAACTTCCAATTCGAATTTCCCCCCTATTTTCAAGATTTTTCGATTCGAAATTAACCCAGGGGCCTCACTGTCACTCGAGTCTCTCTCTCAATTCGACTTCCTCAGTCTCCCAATTGCACAATGAGACCGAAACAATAGGTTATCAGCTGTTAATGGACAATCATTAAGACAACCCACAATTTAGGGAATTTGTGTCTAAAGTGGTATAATTGTGTTTCCCATGATTCCCGTTTCAATGTTAGCAGCTGGGGTAGGGAACATGACAAAGTGACAAATGTCACAATCTGGTAGCAAGAATCAATGGTAAAAGACCATTTTGCCCTCCGTTCGACAAATTACCATTTTACCCCTAGACATCCGTGACCCGTAACTTGGTCACCCGAACTCCGTTTTCGACGTGCCACCTGTCGTTGGATTCGTATCGACGAGACCTAGGTAATGGTCCTTGGCCCTCGTCCATCGGACCTCCCGATCAAAAAGTCAACATTTGGCCCCTAATATGCCAAATTACCAAAATACCCCTCAACTTCCGAACATCATAACTTTCTCTACGAATGTCGGAATCGAACGTGCCACCTGTCTATGAACTCGTGACGTCTCGAACTACGTCACAGTCATCGGTCAAAGTCCATTTGACCGCCCGAACTAAAAGTCAACATTTTGCCCACGCTAGGGGCAAAACGGTCATTTTGCACGTTTCGTCCGATTTCACTCAACTAATCCCCGATTAGTCATTCTAAATCATGATTAATTAATATTCAATCCCGATATTCGGGACGGGTCATTACAATCTGACCTCCCGGTCAAAAAGTCAACATTTGACCCCAATTTAACCAAAATTACCAAAATGCCCCTAAACTTCCGAACGTCATAACTTCCTCCACGAACGTCGGAATTGAACGTGCCACCTGTCTATGAACTCGTGACGTCACGAAATACGTCACGGTCATCGGTCAAAGTCCATTTGACCGCCCGATTGAAAAGTCAACGTTTTGCCATGATCAGGGGCAAAACGGTCATTTCGCATCGTTCGTCCGATTTCGCCCAACTAATCACGGATTAGCCTCACTAATCGTTATTAGTTACTAATCTAATCTAGGAATTTGGGACGGGTCGTTACAACCTTCCCTCCTTAATTAATTTCGTCCTCGAAATTTCAACCGACTCTAATCCAACCGTTCTTCCCTCCTTAATTAGTTTCGTTCTCGAAACTCCAATTATCCTAATTCCACCTCCATCTCGTGGAAAGTACCATCTACCTCGCAACACGTGTACACTCGTACACCAACTAACTAGAGTAATACGTACTCGTCCGCACCCAGACGTACCCCTAACACTCACGTCGTATCGACTACACTCGACCACGTCGAATGACAGTAGCCATATGCTCCGAATTGACATCACTTATCAAATCTACCGTTTTCGTTGACACAACAAATAGACGATTCCCTTTCTCACTCACCAATCTATCCTGACGTCTGCTCCCACTAGGAGTCACCAGACCTCGCTCAACAATCCACGCTGACACCTTCGACAAGCTGTCACCACTTGACAGTCGTCAGTCAAGACTAACACGATACACTTGTGGTTACAATAACCACCAACTTACTGAACCATGAGTGAACACTAACCAACCATGCACTCGACCTGTGTGTAACTAGACCCATCGAAATACCATGACCCACTGCACAGTATCCAATGTCGAGTCCACGACCTCAACTAATCCGATGGTATCAGAACCAATCCGACTACCAATACGCTCACCAACATACTACGGGTATAACCTATATACCGTCACCGGGCACGACAAGTACACCCAGTATTGTATCTTGAACAACGTACAAAGTACGTACATCTACCCATCGATCAGCCTACAACCATCTAGGTCATAGTCAATCACGTTTCAATTATAGAGTCCATTTGTCCAATCCAGTATTAGACAAATCGAAACTCCGACCCATTATGTATTTCCAAATCCGAATCCGAATCCGCAATTTCGTAAGAAATCCCGAATCCAAACTCAGAAATCATATCCCTAACCATTTCCCAAATTCGAATCCAAAATCATCATTCCGTAAACTAGTATTAGGAATAACCATTCCGAACCCAAATCCATAAAAGAAAATCCACATTCAAGCTCTAGAATCAAATCCTGAATCGTCACCCAGAATCCGATACCAAAACCCAAATACAGAAATCCTCTTTCAAGTTCCAAAATCAAATCCTGAATCGTCATCCAGAAATCTGATTCCAAAACCTGAAATCTCGTTTACGTCTACCGCGACGCACTATATCCGAACCTATCGGATACCTGCTCAACCGATTACCACAATACAATCGATTGACTTCATAGGAAAGCCAATCACAATACTCACACATCCAAGGCCGACCAAAGATAACTACTCAGGCGAGTAGTAAGCCATAAGGGATTTACCTCGAAAAGAAGTTCAGTCCCAACATGCCCCACTCAAACATCCAAGTATGAGCGATAAACTCTCCACCAATCTGGATCATCAAGATCACGATCCAGATCCATAACAATACCCAAAGTCCTAAACCAATTCCCACATCTAAACATATTTGTCAACGACGATACACGCCGAGACTGTGAGTTCTCCCCAATCACCTCGTATCGATCCTTGACATTCCACCGTGGAAAATCAAGGATGATACAAGACTATGACATCAAAATTCATCCTACTTGAATGCAACCAAAACCCCGTTGCACTCACCACGCCACGTAATCCAACCTCGTCTGCCACCAAGCAGAAAATGAGAAATCCGAGTCACCTAATACATGATCAGTGTACTAGTGATACAACCATCATCTGCATACCCAATACCGATGTGGATAACCCGCATTCCTCTCGTCACCTCAATCGCAACCTTTCGTGATTCCGATGTTCCAACCATATTGGAACCATCACACGCGGACATCATCCACGTGTCCCCCTTTTTGACTATTTGCGGACACTTGCCCATTTACGGCCGTATATGTACCTCTCGACTAGAGAGTCACAACAGACCCCTACTGTGATCTGCAGTCAAATCTCTGCATGCCACCATATCTGACCAATCCTGACCAATTTTGACCAACTGGTCGCTAAACCCTGTGACAGATCGAGTCTGACCAACCGGTCACTAATCCCCCATGATAGTACTCGATTCTCATGTCTCAACTACCGCTGGATCCAATCCAGTCCGTCACTATCTGTGATCCACTCCCGAACCACAGATACTGAACATATAAGTAACTCGATGGAGTCACATCCCGACTCGTGACTCACCGTCATCACAATCACCGGCACCGGCACCAGCACCAGAGCTAGTACCAACGCCAACGCACTGTCATCAATACTAGTATCAATATCAGCATCGGCACACCATGTGCAAAACTGACAACCCTGGATCTCCGCTCATACTGAACGACGATCCCGTACCTCTACTCATATTGGAGAAACTCTGTCTCCATCGTACCCAACAACTCTGGGTACAGTCACCCGGACATCTCATACGAGATAAGGAAACGTCCCCTGAACGTCCCTGATTCCCAACAATCGTAACTACGACCACACTAGGTAGTAGCGCCTGCCACACACTCGTGCAGACCTAACTACCAGGCACTGCTATCGAGACTCCGCATCCAACGGACTCACTCGCCCGTACCAAATACTCTGTATCCCACTCAGGGATTCCATTGACAAGTACCAACCCTGATAACTTGCCCAACCAAACACTAACCAGTCGCAACTCAACTAAACCAATGTCGTATACCAGGTCGCCCATGACCTTAGTTGCACCAACAGTCGATCACAACAGAAGTAGTACGACAACCAACTCGGTCTAATCGATTACCATAACCTCGATTGCAGAGTGCAGTCCCAACACAGCTAACATGACTAAATCGACTAACGAACCCAAATCCGAATAGTCGTCAAAGTCACACCACTCTCCAACTAACCTTTCCGAACCATACACATCCTACCTTGGGATTCCACGATCACACCTAGAGTTCCTCGGAACCCAACTGCGAAAAGCAGTAAAATCAACAATCTGACCGACCCCGCAGTCCGACATCATAAAGACGTCAATCCAATCCTACCAACAATCCAACTAGGATTCCCCGAATCCGATTGCTAACTGCCGACTGCAGTAAATCCATCTAACTCGACCAAAGTCCGATTATCGGATAGTCATAATTCCCAACCAGTCGTCAGAACTGATCCTACGACATCGTGAAGACGATCCCAACTAACCATCTCACGATCAAAATCAATAAGAATACGTTTATCCGTTTGTAGGGTCCCACACTGTCATCCACGACAGAACTATGGCAACCCCGGCATCGAATGCCGAACCAAGACGTTCTACGATACAAACCTACTAACTATCGTACCGGCACCACAACATCAGGTTGACCACGAACTGTAGCCCATTGAGATATCACATCCTCGACCTGCGTACAGAGTAATGCGTAAAATACGCTCTAGAATTTAGAGTAACATGAGAAACCTTGCTCTGATACCACATTGACAGGACCCATCCCAATCCCCCCGGGATTAGTGCGGGATGACCCTGCTCCCGTCTGACACGAAGTGTCAGACAAGGGATATTTCCGACCTTTGCCCTCCTGGGCTATCAGAGTACGCCAGGATCCGGAGGAGGTATGTGATATCTCGGTCTCTGCTACAGTCCACACCGTATCCAACCTGAAGGGTATTAAAAACAGAAAGACTGTGAGTGGACAAAAATAAAGATTTTATAAAAACATATTTCATAAAGAAGACCTTTATACCCTCCACTAAAAAGCATGCATGCATTCGAAAACCATTTATCCAGAAAACCATACTGAAACCAAGTACACGGGCCACTCCCCAAATCCATAAGGGACTCAGCCCAAATCATGAGAAACTAACCATACAGGCCACTTCCCAAAACCTGTGTAAACACACATCATATATCATATATAACATACATCACATATACATACAATTCACACAACCAATCCTGTCACGGTTTCCAAAGCTACGCGCGTGCTACCCGGGTCTCAATCCGAGTCTTCTCAATGTCAAGGTCAATGTCCACAGACCACTGATCCTACTCGAGGTAATAGTAACCATAGCCTTCCTGAGAGTAAGGAACCCAACTGGGGGGTGACTCCACTCAGTCGGTGCTCCGTGACTACTCTGGGGTCCACCCAGGCCAACGACCCTCCCCGGAGGAGATAATAGAAGTAAAGGAAGGTAGATGAACATATATATACATAACATAAACATTCATGATCGGTTCCTCTGAACCGTCATGATCCATAATATCCATAATCAGGTAACATGCCGGTTCCCATAAACCGTCATGTACCGTAATAACATAACCGAGGTAACATGCCGGTTCCCATAAACCGTCATGTACCGTAATAACCAACAAGGGTTCATGCCGGTTCCCATAAACCGTCATGAACCTGGGAATCCATTTAAGGTTCCCTGACCTGACCTGAAATCAAAGCCGTAAAGAGACTGGGTCTCGTGCCCGAACATAGGACATCAACTGGGCACCGTGCTCGGAATCTGAGGTCATATGCCCGAGACAAAACCAAATGGGTCTCATACCCGAGTTTATCCTTTTGAAATTCAAATCCAGTTCATTTAAATCAATACATAAATACAGACCCGTATAAGCACCGTATAAGGCCGAAACCTCGAAATACGTGCTTATACGTAACCACATACAAATGCACCCATGGCATTACAAACAAGCATTTAAAACATATAATAAACATCTATGCATGCACCAATTCAGAAAACAAGGTCCACTCACAGACCGTCCGAGCTGCCGCCTCGATCTGCGTGCCATACGGCTCCCCGAGCCGATCACCGTCACCGGGACTCCCAAACCTGTCCAAATCGTAATAGATGGTTACTAACTACTTAATTAACCTCCCACTAAACCCCGTAATTTTCCCGTATTTTTAACTATTTTTAATCCCGGACCTAAACCTTCCGATGCCCCGAAACATATCGAGACGGTGTCCGATTGACACGAAACCAGTCCCAAAATGTTCGTTACATCGAATAGATGATTTCGTATGTTGGAACCTTCCCCAGATTCCCTGCCACGCGCCCTCACGCGCCGTCTGAAGTGGCTACGCATGGGCTTCACGCGCCAGCTACAGTACCTGCTGACGTCATCGCTGACATCATCTGACAGCTGTCAGGTCTGACATGTCAGACTCTTATAGGTGCCATGTGTCATGCTCCCATTGGTCCACGTCACTGTGCTGTCAGTGCCACGTGGCAGTCTGACATGTGCCACGTGTCATCACGGCACTTGTCCACGTCTGTGCCACGTGTCAGCCCCTGATTGGGCCACGTCACTGACATGTCAGTGCTGACTGTGCACTGACATGTGACACGTGTCGGCTGATGAGTGGTCCACGTCACCTGCCAATCTGACAGGTGCCACGTCATCATGCCACATCACCACCTTCAACCACTCGACGGGTTGACCCGAACCCTGCAACCGGGTCGTTCAGACCCGCGGGTTGACCCGGTCGGTTCTCCACCGTCCGACCACCAAAATGCCTCCCGTTTGTCCCATTGTCATCCTCTAATCCTAACCTAGGGTTATGTGGGTTTAAAAACTAGAAAAAACAGCCAAACCCGTACCTTCCAAGCTCATCAATGGCGGCCGTGACTTCCTCCGCCGTTCACGGCCGTTCTAGGCCACCCCAAGCCCCAAAACCAATCCTAACCTCCTCCTAGGACCACCAGCAACCTAACTTAACCCTTAGAATCGAATAACAACTAACAAAACTCAATTTCAAAATTTGAAATATTTTCTTACCTCACGGGTTTCCCTCCGCCGTGTCCTCCGCCGTCCACCGTCCAGTCCCCCGGTTTCTCAGCCCCTCACACTCCTCACGGTCACTCAAAGAGTGATGGAAGTGGTGATGATGTGTGTGCTGTTTTGGAGAAAATGAAGAAAATGGAAATGAACAAGGAGGGGGTTTCGGGTTTTAGGAAGAACAGAGAAGAGAATGAAGATGATCAGATGAGAGAATGAGAGATGAAGGGTGAGGATTAAAAGGTGAGATTGAAATGGATGGCTAGGATTTAAGGTTGTTAGGTTTAATTATAAAATAATTAAAATAATAATATTTTATTATATAGATCCACCAATTGGGGGATTTAGCCAATAGGATGAGTGACACTTGTCACTCATCCATGGGACCCACCAAAATATCTGCCCAAATCAGATTTCGCCAAATCGTCCCCGTCTCGAAGTTCGTGCATAGTGAAATCGAACTTCCGTGACCTATAACTCTCCCGTTCGAAGTCCGATTTCAGCGTGCCGTCTGCCTATGGATTCGTATCGTCCTTATCTACGTAACGGTCCTCGGCCCTCGGCCATCGGACCTCCCGGTCAAAAAGTCAACATTTGACCCCATTTAACCAAAATTACCAAAATGCCCCTAAACGTCCGAACGTCATAACTTCCTCCACGAACGTCGGAATTGAACGTGCCACCTGTCTATGAACTCGTGACGTCACGAAATACGTCACGGTCATCAGTCAAAGTCCATTTGATCGCCCGATTGAAAAGTCAACGTTTTGCCACGATCAGGGGCAAAACGGTCATTTCGCATCGTTCGTCCGATTTCGCCCAACTAATCACAGATTAGCCTCACTAATCGTGATTAGTCACTAATCTAATCTAGGAATTTGGGACGGGTCGTTACACTTAGACTACCTCTTTCCCTATCTCCCTTCTGTCGCCGTTACTCTCATCTTGCTATTGATTTGTTTATTGTTCTATGTGTTTTTAGATTAAGAGATTTAGGAATTGAGGAGAGGAAAATATAGGATAATTTGGGTGCCTTAAGACCGAAAAGAATTTAGATTCGGCGGTATTTTTTAAATGTTTGATCGCATCTTGTTGGGCGGCATAAAAATTGGGTGGGAGGGAACTTGAAGATTTTAGGTTTGGAAAATGAAAATTTTCTTTTGTTTTTAGGGCACGCTAAGAACGCCTTAAAAATTCTTTTTTTGAGGGCATGCTACCGCCTTAAAATTCAATTTCTAGGGCGCGCGGATGTGTGCCTTAAAAACTCAATTTTAAGGCACACAATGTGCGCCTTAAAAACCTCATTTTTACGACACACGTTCAAAGTACGCCTTAATTAGTTACAAAAGAATACACGCAGAAAAAGCGCGCCCTAAATAATATAAAAATACAGTTTTTTAAAGGCATGCAAAAATGCGCGCCCTAAAAGGTACTCTTTTAGGACGCACATTTTTGCACGCCCTAATTTGCGCGCCTTAAAAGGCCTCCTTTGGTGTAGTGTGGATGTAAAACATCAGCTTTTATGAAAAAACTGATGCTATTGTGTACATTAGACATCAAAAATCAATGCATTTAGCACATTTAGAATGATCATAAACATCGAATATTATAAAATACCGATGTTGTTTGTGGAATAAACTCCAGTTACTATTCTTATAGAAAAGGCGTAAATACTTCCGTTATTATATCCAATAGATTTCGATTTTTCCTCCAAGTCTATAACAAAATTTCACATAGTGAAAAAGAGAGAGAGGTGCTTATTCATGCAACGTATTAATGGAAAATGAAACAGTGGGGAACATTATATATAATAAGGTACAAGCATGATGACATTGCCTCATATATCATGGATATGGATCCATCTTATTCATAGCTTCCGTCCACAGGATCACCACATATTACCATGTCGGTCGAAAGCGTTTGTACTTTTTATTATATTCATTGTACATAGGTCTAACTCATCAGTTTCCTCCACCGCCGCTACCACCTTTTCCCCCTCCTCCATATCCACCGCCGCCACCACCTTTTCCCCCTCCATACCCGCCACCGCCATGATGACCACCACCTCCACCCCCTCCGTAACCTCCTCCGCCATGGCGGCCCCCTCCTCCGTAGCCTCCTCCACCATGATGCCCCCATCCTCCGTAGCCTCCTCCACCATGTTGCCCCCGTCCGCCGTAGCCGCCTCCACCATAGCTGCCGCCTCCCCGACCATAACCATCCGGCTGCTTCGTTTCAACACCGTGCCCTACGGTTTTTGTTTCTTCTGCTACATTAATATAGATAAACTCGAAATTATCAAGCAAAACATTGTTTTCATAATTAAAATAATTAATTAACGTACTTATATATTTAGTATAACGTCATGAAGCTAAAAACAGAGACTGGTTCATATAATGGAGTAAATAATCAACTAATTAACCTTCGTTCTCATTTTTGGAGGTGTCAGCTAGTTCCACAGTGGAAGAGACAAGAACAATGGCGCCAAGAAGAAGGCCGAGGAAAATGAAAGCTTTGAAATTCATGATCGATTGATCAGCTAAAATCTTTAATTAAGTGGAAATGCATGTCTATTAGGTTTGGTGAAGACTATTATTTATAGTGGTGGAATAACCGTGAAAGTAAGCACTATACGACGAAATAAGGAGGTTTAGTAGACGACACCAGCCATTATGGTAGACGGTGAATCACCATATGAGTAGGTTTTAGTGACCCGGATCTGCTGGAATACGGAGGCCCCACCATAGACACGTACCTTGATTGAGCTCAGCTTATTTATTATATCACGAATATATGGTAATATATATCCACAGAATCGACGAGTAATTCACAATTTCACATGCATGCCTATGCCTAAGCCAGCAGATTGAAACAAAGATTTCAATTCTTTTTAAATGGTCAATTTATTTGATGTAGATTTCTAATTTAACGAAATTATATCACGAAATAACTTTTAGTAGACAGTTTTATAAATGAACTCATTAATTATGATATTTATAGGATGGTGAAAGTTGGATAATCATAGTTTTCTTTAACACAACGTAGGAATGGACATAATTAATCATTGGTATGGGTATTTATGGGTATTTGCTAAAAAGGTAAATATTTTTATGGGTAAAAATTTACCCATTCGTTGATGGGTAGGGCATGGGTAACCCGCGGGTACCCTTTACCCGCCAAACAAAATCACGGTTCTCTTCTGTTTCGTGGTTTGTCTTCCCCTTTTCGCTCCCTCCTCGCTTCGTCTTCTCCTTCGCGCTCCCTTCCTTTCCGATCAACCACGACGACGAGACGGGGCTAAACTTCAGCTAGTACAATCCTCACTCTACCTAACCATTGCTCAAGAGCTGCTCAATTTCATCTGATAGTCAATCCAGATCTCTCGGTAGGTAAGATAGCTTTTAGGTTCGATTTCTTTTGCTTTCTGGGCTTGATCAAAATGACCCTTTATTGCTCTTACTTCACTTGGTTTTGATTTGGGAATTTCTTATTTATGATTGCTGTTTCACGTGGTTTTTGGGATTTGTCAGATTTATACCTAAATTGAGTAGTGCTAACATTAATCTTATGAATTTTATAATAAAAAAATGAGCCAAACAGTAGGTGATTTTGATTTTGATATTGATATTGATTTTGGGTTTGATTTTGATTTGATTTTGATTTTGATTTTGATTTTGAGTTTGTTTTTTATTTTGATTTTGATAGAAATGGCAGTGAGGAAACGCTTATTCATATCTCAGGTTACTAATGTCCCATAATTTTCATGAATTTGAAACAGTATCTGTTATGTAAAATCTTATGACTGCATTCGTGGATATTTAGGCTTAGAAATGCTCCAAAATCAATGCATTCTTTTCCGGTGAATCCAAGAGGTTATTTAGATGAGCATGGTGAGCAATTGAATGTGCATAAGCTGCCAATGGTCCTAAGACGTAGAGTGCAAAAGGTGGGACCTTTTCTGATGAATGTACGGTATTAATCTTCTTGTTGTTGTTCTCAATTTACACGAAAAAATGTGATTACTTCTGTTGTTTTGGTGTGAATTCTAATAGTCAGGTCTTATGCAATTAGGTATGGTGATCTCATATGTTGCTTATACATGTGGATCTGTCTTTTCCATTCACCACATGTAGCTCATTTTTGTGAAATTTAGAAAGTACGAAAATTTTACTATTTCCATTACCAGTTTGAAAAGTTATATTGTTTATATGATATTTTTCTTAAGCAATTGTTCCTCTCACAAAGGAAAGAAGAAACTATTGTGTGCCTGAAGTTCAACATTATCATTGTAGAACCTTAGTTCGGCTTCGCTTTTGTTGAATGGGGATTATTTTCACATGCGTTGTGCTGCACATATTCTAAACTTAATAGTACGAGATGGTCTAGATGTCATTAAGAAAAACATTCCTATAATTCGGTCAAGTATTTCTTATTGGACACACTCACCAAAAAGGGAGGAGAAGTTTGTTGAAGTATGTCGTCAATTGAAAATTGAGTCTATTAGAAGTTTGACTCTAGAGTGTGAAACAAGGTGGAACTCTATATATACAATGCTTAGTACAACATTGATATATGAAGATGTTTTTCCTCGGTTGAAAAATACGAAATATACCAATGTGCCTAGTGAGGAGGATTGGACGTTAACTAAGTTGATAGTCGAAAAGCGGAAATTATTTTATGATGCCACCCAGGTTTTTTCTGGAACCAAGTATCCGACATCCAACCTTTTCTTTCCAACTATCTGTAATATTAGGTTAGCTATTAATGATTGGTTAGAGTCTGAGCATGATGAAGTGAAAGAAATGGCAATGAGAATGTCATTAAAGTTTGACAAATATTGGGATACCATTCATGGGATGTTGGCAATTACAACTATTGTGGATCCAAGATATAAGATGAAATTGATTGAATTTTATTTCCCTCTTATATACAAAGAGAACGCTCCAGTAGAAATTGAGAGGATTCGAAAGCTAGCTTATGCCTTGGTTGATCAATATAAGTTGAGGTCTCAATCTCAACCTAGTGGTTCTTCCCAGCCTTCAATTTCACAATATTCATTAAGCCCACACATTGGTGTCGGGGGTAATATGTAAGACCCGTGTCCTAGAGGGAACGGTGAACAATCCCACATTCCTGCGAGGGGGAATGGTTTAGGAGAGGATGGTGGTGTGCCTTAAAGGTGTAGGCACACACCTATTTAGCACTAGGCCTTTTGGGAGCTCAAGTGGCTTTGGGGAGGATTGGAACCCCAAAGTTAAGCGAGTTGAGGCTGGTGCAATTCCATGATGGGTGACCCCCTAGGAAGTTGCACCATGACCTCCCGAAAACAAAACCGTGAGGGCAAGGCCCAAAGCGGACAATATGGTGCTAGATGAGTCGGGTCCGGGCTGAGGAGGGTCGGGTCCTATTAATTTGGTATCAAAGCGAATCGGGAAGTGTGCCAGCGAGGACGTTGGGCCCTAAAGGGGGTGGATTGTAAGACCCGTGTCCTGGAGATAACGGTGAACGATCCCACATTCCTACGAGGGCGGAATGGTCTAGGAAGGGAATAGTGGTGTGCCTTAAAGGTGTAGGCATACACCTATCTAGAACTAGGCCTTTTGGGAGCTCAAGTGGCTTTGGGGGGGATTGGAACCCCAAAGTTAAGCGAGTTGACGCTGGTGCAATTCCATGATGGGTGACCCCCTGGGAAGTTGCACCATGAGCTCCCGAAAACAAAACCGTGAGGGCAAGGCCCAAAGCGGACAATATGGTGCTAGATGAGTCGGGTCCTGACGGAGGAGGGTCGGGTCCTGACAATTTGGTATCACAGTTGACAGGACCCGCCCCGATCCCCCTGGGACTACCCGGGGACGTGTCCTGCTCCCGTCTGACACCCGACCTCACAATACCAAAATACCCTTAAAGAAACTCAAAAGCATAAATATCCAAAATAAAGTCATACATAAAATCCGAATTCAAAAGATGTCAGACAAGGGATAGTTTCCAAAATACAGTTTTGAGCACGACTCTAAGTTATTCTGCGTGCTAACCTACCCAACAGTGGGGTTCAGGTGCGCAGTGTAGATCTATGCCTCAGCGTCAGGATCCTCTTCTGCCTCAGTAGCACGGCCTGGAGGGGTCAATAAAACGTTAAGGGTGAGTAGGCCGAAACTTAGGGTTTATAAAACAGTTCAACAAAATAGAAAAATATATGCATGCATCAGTATCAAAACCATAAGATTATAAAAGATAAACATGAGCAACATAATATAAACATAATCATAATCTCAGTCACTGCACTATAGATCCGAACCCTGACATCCCAGATGTCCGACTTCCCAGACGTCCAATAAGGTCACGGTCCCAAGGCTACGCGTGCCGCTCGGGGGGTCTTAATCCCGAGTCCAATCCCCAAACCCAGTCTGGGTATGGCATCCCACATGCCTGACGTCCCAGACGTCCAATCATAGCAATCCTGCTCCTGAGTCACCCTACGGTTCGGTCCCTTCGTAGAATGACCCTTCGCAGGTATTGCGCCATGACCACTCCGGGGGTACCCACATTCGGAGGAGACAGTATCACACAGGTAGGTCTATACAGTGCAGTACTAAAGATAGTCATCGATATCCATGTATATATATAACTCAAAACAATGCCTAAGTTAACCAGGCGGGTCTCATGCCTAACATCGTAAATCGTGTCATAGTTATAAATCCACAAAATCATATGCTTTTGCCTGAATCACATATATGTATGTATCAATAAATGAAAACGTTTATGCATGCAAGGGTTTAATGAAAACAAAGGCCCACTCACAGTACAATCCTGCTGCAATCCCGAACGTATAACCCTGCCCTGGTACTATTGTACCATTCCTGTCACGTCCAAAGTACACGTAAAGGTCACTACAAGTCCCTAATAGTTAACCATGAAACCCTAGATTGAAACCGGCCTGGGAAAGCCGCCCGAACACGCTTCCTGAGGCAGTAAACCCTATTTTGACCAACTTAACGATCTCTGATCGACCCAAAACCACAGCCATTGGATCCGGATCGTCGAAACCTAAAGAATGGTGGTGTACCCGCCAGAAACACTGTTCACACGCGCCCCCACGAGCCGGTCAATGGTATGAACAGTATCTGCTGACGTCACTGCTGTCGTCATCTGACAGCTGTCAGGTCTGACATGTCAGACTCAAACAGGTGCCACGTGTCAACACGTGATTGGTCCATTTCACGACTCTGTCAGTGCCACGTGTCAGCACGGCACTGGACCACGTCACTGACATGTCAGTGACACATGGTAGCCCCTGATTGGACCACGTCACTGACATGTCAGTGACACATGGTAGCCCCTGATTGGACCACGTCACTGACATGTCAATGCAGACTGTGCACTGACATATGACACGTGTCGGCTGCTGATTGGGCCACGTCACCTGACAAATCTAACATGTGCCACGTCATCGTCTCCTTCCTCGCGACCGGTCGACCCGTTTCTCTGAAACCGGGTCGTTCAGACCCGCGACTTGACCCAGCCACCATTCGTTCATTTCTCAACCATTTTAGTCCTAGTTTATTCCTAAATGCTCGTCTGATTTCCAGTAAGGGTTCTAGCTAATCTAAAACATCAAACACGGGCTAGATCTAAGGCTTACCTCGATGAACAGTGGGCTGGTTTTTCTGTCGCCGTTATCTCAGTCCCGGTCACCATTGGCCTCGAAACCAGGTTCTATAAGTTCCTTTCAATCCCTAGAAGCCATTCGGGTCAATAGAAATCGAAAATAAACGTTAGAATCCCAACCTCCATTTCTGGGTTTCAAACACGGTCTCGGGTTCGAAGGGTGCTTACCTCTCCGCCGTCTCAGCCGCGGTCTCTCCTCCCTACGATGTCTGCCCGCTCAGGTGAGTCCCTCAGTTCCTCTTTCTCAGCCAGTCACGGTGGTGTCACAGGGTGGTCGGGTTGTCGGGTTTGGGTGGTTCTCGGTTATGGCTGAGGGGAGTTTGCTCAGTTAACACGGGTGGGATAAATGTGTGTGTTTGAAAAATAAAATGAAAAAGAACGGACGAATGGGGTGAGGAGAGAGGGAGAGTTTAGAATTTATAGCCAATCAAAGAAACCCTAATTGTGGCCCTAACTCACGGATGAGTGAAATTTGTCACTCATCCAAGTGTCCTCCAATTAATATCCTACCTAATCTGCCAATAAACAATTAGCACGGTTTTCGAGGCGTAAAGTTTCCCGATTTCACGTTTCAAACTATAACTTTCCCGTACGAAGTCCGATTTCGGCGTGCCGCCTGTCTATGGACTCGTGACGTCCCTATCTACGTCACAGTCATGGTTCCAAGTCCAAAATAGTCCCCGGGCCAAAAGTCAACTTCCCCCTCCCCCTCAGGGGCAAAATAGTCATTTTGCAATAAAATAATATTTACAAAAGTTCGGGTCGTTACATAATATGCAGAAATTTGAGTTGTTTGTTTCTGAGTGCTCTAGCAGTGATGTTGCGAAGTCAGACTTGGATCATTATTTGGACAAAAAGCTTTTACCAAGAACTGTTGACTTTAATATATTGGTTTGGTGGAAAGTGAGTGGAAAAAAGTTCCCTATTATACGTGATATTGCTAGAGATATCCTAGCCATTCCAGTGCCGAGTATTGCTTCAGAATCTGCATTTAGTACTAGTGGAAGAATTGTAAGTCCACAACGTAGTCGCCTCCAATCAAACACAGTTGAGAGTTTAATGTGTGTTCGGGATTAGCTATGGAGTAAGATGAGACGTATTATAATTATTTTTGTAATATATTTAGTAGTTAAAAAAAATTTGCTTATTGTTTTTTCGCTAATTTTTCTTTTTAATGTGATCAGGCTCAACTTCAGATTTGACTTCTATCAATATCGAATCTGATACATTTGACGATGATATCGATGTTCAGATTGTTGATGATGATGACGAAGATGAAGATGATTGAACTTTTATAGACATTTTCATTATTTTGTTATAATTTTATGAATTGAACTTATATTTGCAATATTATGAACTTTTATTGTAATGGTGAAGAAAAAAAATAAAAAAAATAAAAATATAAAGGAAAAAGAAGAAAAAATAATTAGAAGTTAAAAAAAAATGAGAAGGTAGAAAAAATGGAAAAGAAAAAATAAACATAGAATTTTCATAGGTACCCATTACCCATTGGGTAGGGTTTGGGTAAACCTTTAAAAATTAAGAATGGGTCTAGATGGGTTTGTTACCCATTTGTACCCATATAGGGTAAGGGTTTACCCATACCCTTAAAGAAATCCATTTGGCCATCCCTAACACAAAGATACACATATTTAATCTCTTTATGTATATTAATTTAGACGATTTTTTAATTATTATTTTAAGATTATATGTATACAAATTCAATTAATTATTCATATGTGTTAATTCAATTAATAATTCAAAATGTAGATCTTCATTATTATCAAAATTATTAAATTATTTTATCGATATATATTTATAACTAAAAAACGTTTTTGTTGGAAACAAATTCTTACTGATTTGTTGAGTGGATAAATCTAAAATAATTATTTAAATATTGAATAATTTTAATTATGCTATATAAATAAAATTATTTTTATATATTGGAAGAATGGTATATATATGAGTTAGAATCAAGGGACACTTATATTTTCATTTAAGTTTACACTCTTTTTGGGCCTTTGAATTTGGGGTTAATCAATGGTTCTGATTAGAAATAATATGAAACCTCATTAATTTTCAAATTAAAAACTTCCTAATTTTTTTTAATTTAAATTTATTTTCATACGTAAAAACAAAATTCTATTAAAAAATTAAAAATAAAATCCTAAAAAAGAAAAAAAAAATTAATAAGAATTGGAGAGGAACATTGCTGAACTCGTGGTGAGATAATTTGAGGGTCTGGGCGTCAAAGAAAGTTGCCACCAACAACAGCAATAGAAGAAGCAGAGCAACTATGCCCGAAGTGATTACTAGCTACTTCAGTGTAACGACTCGCACGTTCAAAAAGGGGAAATTTGGAAAATTTGAAGAAAATGACGATTTTGCCCCTAGGTACTCGGTGAATGGTTGACTTTTACTTGGGCTGTCAAATGGACTTTGACCGATGACTGTGACGTAGTTCGGGACGTAACGAGTTCATAGACAGGTGGCACACCCGATTCCGACATCCGAGGAGGAAATTATGACGTTCGGAAGTTCAAGGGCATTTTCGTAATTAGGACGAAAGGGGGAAAAATGTTGACCTTTTGATTGACCACTACTTTTCACGCGGTTCGAGGACCGTTAGGTAGGTCTCGATGCCCTGAGTCCGTAGACAGGCGGCACGCCAAAAACGGACGTCGGACGGTTGAGTTACTGGTCTAGGAAAAGGTGGGGCATTTTGGTAATTTTGTGTAGAAGGGCAAAATGGTAATTTGCCAAGGCACAGTTTGAAAAACAGCCGTGGTGGTTTGCCGTGTGAGTTGTTTATTCTGTTCAGTGCAATTTTTTATGAAACAATTGGTTGGGCTGAGTGTTAATGTTTTTTTTATGCATTGAGTGGAGCAATGCACGGTATGCAATGGTGAGTTTGGGAGTAGGAGCTGCTGGTGCTTTTGAAAATGGGGAAAAAACAGAGGCTGTTTCCCATGCTTGATCGACTACCCAAGGCCAGTTTGAGAGGGAATGTGTGCTGAAACGAAATGAAGCGAGGGAACAGAGACAGAGGGAAAGCACGGGTTGTTCAGTTGTGAGTGTGGTGGAATTGGGAATTGAAACTGGGTGTTGGTTTTGAATTGAAAAACAAACAGAGCACGGGTTACATTGGATTAATTAAGTGAAGTGGCTTCGTAACATTTTGAGAGGGAAGGAGAGAAACAGAGAGAGGAAACTGGAGAGGAAAAATGGGGGACTGAGTGAAATTACACAATGAAACCCGAAACCGTCCTTGGATAAATTCAAATTCGAAAATTCAGTTTTAGGCCAGCCCAAGTCCAATTAAGGCCAGATTATGCTTTCTGGGACCTTCATTAGTCCATCCAAGTCAAGAAATTCGAAGTTTGAAGCTCGTTGAACCATGAACAGACTTGACGAAAGTCCAGAAATCGCGAGTTTATGTTAGTGTAATTGGAGGTAAGTTCTTGTGAAATTGATTGCAAAATCATCTTTAAAGTGAGTCTACGAAGCTTCCTAACTAATCAATTCAAGGAATCAGTGACGGTGTGATGAACTGGGACGATGAACCTTGATTAGAACTTGAATTCAATTGAGTTGGTTTTAGGCCGTCATGTTTGAAATAGATGTTACAGACCTTTAATTAAGTTCTTTGCGATGCTAGTTGAGGGTTTAATTGAAGAAAACAAGTTGTTATTGGCAGGAATTGAACCGGGTCGAACACGCGGGTCGTATACCCGTTTCACATAGGAGTTTGGTGAGGAAGACGACTGTGTAGTACTGTAGCAGGCGCGTGAGCCTCAAGAGCAGCCGCTTGCGGCGGTGCGTGAGGGCACGTGGGCAGGATTCTCAAGGTGAGTTCAAAATGAGTTTTATCCTACACAATGTAACGAACATTTTAGCATTGATTTCGAATTAATCGGACACCGTTTTGATGTTGTTTCTAGGGTCCGAAGGTTTACATTACGTTTTTAACTAACGTTTAATTCCCGGAAAATTATGGGAAATTAGTATGTTGTTATTTGAGTCCTTAGTGACACTAAAGTATGTTTTCGGATAGGATTTGAGATTTCTGGAAATTTTCGAAAATTACATAAAAGCGTGCATCGCGAAAACGAGCGATATGGACGGTGTGTGACTGGACTTTGCTTTCAAAATTTAATGCATGCATAAATATTTCTATGATTTCAATGATTATGATTATGACTTGTGATAATTACGATTTTCGTATTTATACGTATTTTGATATGCCATACGAAACTGCACGTATTTCGAGACTATGGGTTCTCTTATGTTTTGATGATGGTGTGATGAACGATTTTACATGATTTGTGTGTATGATGTTTTAAGAATGTTTGATTATGACTGTGAGTATGACTTACGGTGTTGACATGGATTTCGAGATTATTACGAATTTGCACGTTTTACGAGATTTCGAGTGTATTTGGTTATTTGATCAAGGATTCGATGTTTTGAACTTGGGATTTGAAAAATGATGTGATTTCAAAGATTTACAACGGATTTTGGAAAAGTTGATTTCGGGCTCGATGCCCAAGGCATAAAAGTAATTTGAAGAACGAGATTTCGGTTTTCGGAAACTTGAAAGTGAATTTCTGGTTTGGGTTCGGAATGACGGTTCCGGATGCCGGTTTACGGAATCATTATTACGAATTCGAATTCGGGAATGGATGATGGTTTGATAAAGGGATTTGGTATGATTATACATGTCCCGTTTTTAATGAGGATTTGATTATGTTTTGTGAAGTAAGATTTTGAGGATTTGAATGTGGATATTCGGACATGGGTCCTGTTATGACAAAATGTGATTTTGATTTGGATTTGGAATTTGGATCACGATGGATCCTGGATTATTGTGATTTACAAATGGTTTTGGGTTCAAAGACCCGGTATTATTGCTGGATTATGTTTTGGGTTTAAAGACCCGGTGTTATTACTGGATCATGTTTTCAGTTTAAAGACTCGGTTAATTGATGAGGGGGGAGGGCCCTTGATGAGTTTAAAGACTCGGTTACTGTTTTGAGTTTAAAGACTCGGTATGATACCCTCCCCCCCCCCCTCTCCCCCCCCCCCCCCCCCCCTCCCCCCCCGAGGCCTATTGATTATGTTCTGAGTTTAAAGAGTCATTGATATCCCGGGATGGCCTGATTATGCACATGGTTTTGAGTTTAAAGACTCGGGCGAACTTGAGATCCCGCAGATTCTTTGACTTCTGAATTATTGTTGATTTCCGATGTTTTCGAATGTATTGGGCAATGGCCCGATTTATATGGTTGATGGATTTGGATTATGTTGTGTACTTGGATTTGATTCATGGTTTTGGGCTGAGGCCCTGTGTTTATGATTGCGGGCTAAGACCGGAAGGTTAAGAAAAGGAAAATGATTTGATTTTCGTATACAGTTTTCTCATATTGGAGATGAAACGGATTGCGAAATAATTTTCGAAAGCATGCATTGGTTTTACGTGGAGGGTAGAAATGTCTTTCTGTAACTGTTTTATAAACTGATTTATTTTGTCCACTCACACCTTTTGTGTTTTATTGAACCTCCAAGTCGTGACGCGTTGATCGAGGCTGATCGAGAGGCGGAGGCATGAGTGAGTACGTGTGTGGCTATCCCTGGTTTGGCAAGTACTGAGGGTAATTTGGGAACTTCAGCCGACTTGCCAGACGAGAGCAGGGCTGGGCACGGTTATCAATGTCCCTTCGGGGGCGTTCCTGTCAATTTAGTATCAGAACACTAGGTTGCTAATTCTGTTGTGACATCATGCCTCCAAAGCGTAAGCCTCGTGCGCGACCTGGTAGTGAGACGGGTAGACGAGGGTGTATGAGACCTCGTGATGGATCTCGGATGAGATTGACCCTGGATTTCGGGTCAGATGTCATGTAGAGTACACTGTGAGCTACTGTTTGTTAGACGTAGAATTGTGTGGGTCGCTGAGGCTAATGAGCCTAGTGGCTAGAAGGGTTGCATAATCGAGCAAGTTGCACTCGTGATGGGATTATTCACAGTGGATTCCTTAAGTGGAATGTTTGTTTAAAGAGTCTAAAATGTGATGGGAAACCTCTTAGGCCTTATCGGTCGTATAAGATGTGGTTGAGCATTAGTATTTTCTCGGTGACTGGGTATGTCAGTGATGATATAATTGATTGGTAAGAGACTTGACTCGAGAGGAGTCGAGATGTGGATGTGGGACTCAAAATGAGTCCGGATATGGGTTAGAAACGCGAGATGAGCCATGGTAAGGTATCAAGGCTCGAGAGGAGCCAGAAAGGATGATTGAGGAACGTTGGGCACTTAGGATGCCAAGGACTGGTATATGGTCAGGTATTGAGGAGTTAAGAAATGATGGCTTGGTCTTGTTTTGGACTTATGGGACGTGTTAGTGTCCTTAGTGACTGAGGTTCGGGCGGAGACCCGAGGGATACAAGGAGTTGGACTTAGGAGATAGTCCAGTTCAGTGGGACACAAGTCGGGTTCACTGGGAGGCAAAGTAACAAGGGTAATTATGCAGTAATAGTGATGATTGTGAGTCGTCTTGTCACACCATAAAGAAATGTTTATATAGATTGATGGATATAAGTGAGATGAGACTGTTGGGGGTGTGTTAGAGTGTGAAGATTGGCTCCTGTATTGGTTGTTGATATGGCAAGAGTGTGGAGAGTTGGTGGGGCCCATGATGGACCATAGGGGCGTGGTCATTTGGGACCACATGCCCGGGGATTTTCAATTCCTTCGTAGGAAGCCTGAGTAACCCTGGAGTGATGACCTAGATACCTATTACTTGTGGTCATGATGTAAGATTAACAAGGACGTATGTACTTGGTGGGTCCTGGATTATCCACTCTCCCATGTCTTGAGATTGGCTATTGGTCGGTTTAGTGTTATTTGTGATTGGTTATGGTATGGAAGTCGTTGAACTAACTAGAGTTATCGATGTGATACTTTGATAATAGTTATGTGGTAACCTTGGTAATTATATATGGTAAATTCGTGAGATATATGGGGGTAGACCTGTCGATGTGAGGTTACCCAGGATGACTGGTGTCGTTCGCCTAGTGGCTGACTTAAACTTGGATGAATTGGATTTCATCCTTGGTTTGGATTGGTTGATGACCCATGAGATCCCTATCGAGTATGTTGATTAGAGAGTGATAGGTGGAATCTAGGATTCCAGAGGTTATGTTTCAGGGATACTTGAGGGTGTTACCCTCTAGGATGATTTGGATCCTCACAACCAATGGATGGTTGGTATGAGCTATTCTAGTTGTTGGTCACGTGGGTGGTGTATGAGCTTCGGGTATGAGACGCTTAGTGAGGGCTGAGGATGCCCAGACTTCTCAACATATTCCTGGGGTTCTGACAGGATGGGGTTTTGCTAGGATGAGGAATTGAGTTACGTTGATTTGAGATTACATGTTGGTTATGGGCGACTTAATAAGGTAACGGTATGGAATAAGGATTCCGTATCACGAGTTAAGGAATTGTGGGAGGCCAACTTGGTGGTGTTGTTGATTTTGAGTAAAAGAGAAAGAAGCATAATGGCCGGATTTGGTATGGCCAAGGTTAGTTGACGGTGATACCCTTGGATAGCCATGTGGGCTAGTCATAGATGAGAGATGAGGAGTCGGGTAGTCTAACCCCATTTAAGTAATGTAAGGTACCATGATTGATGATTAGTTGGTGTACTTACATGTACCGATGGGCGTGTGATGTACTGAAAAGGTGAATTGATTATGCCCTCAGAAAAAGATATCGTTGAATAAGTGTTAGGTATGGTAGACCAGAGTAGGTTTGGGAAACGTGAGCTAGTTTAGATTTGTTGGAGACCCTAAAGGATTGTAGGGATCTCTCCCATGTTTTTCATGTTCTGGCGATTGACCCGGAAGGAGATCGGAGTTTTTGGAAATGAGAACTGAGATAGAATGGTTACGAATGGAGGAATAGTGACTCATGTTCCATGGTGATCCCTCCTGTGTGTATATTGAGATGTACCACGAGATTTGGGACTCGATGATTCGTGTGTTGATGCTAGTTAAACCCTCAGAAGTTAACCGTCTTTGTATGAGTTAAGATCGACCCACGAGGTTGAGTATGCAGAGGTCATATACCTTTGTGAAAGAATGTACGAGTACTGTATCAACCATCAGGAATAGTATTGATGGATAAAAAGAATGGCTTATTGCGTGATAAGGTGATGGTCGGAATAAATTGGGATTACGACCACTTTGGCGGATCAGGTACTATTAGGGAAAAGATTGTAATGTTTGATAACCTAAGGATAGGTGAAATCCTGTTAGTTGTGGAACTCCATGGGATTGGAGTAATACATGATTTCTGGTAACTTGGACGGTTGGCATCCAACTGAAGGACCATACTTGGTGTATGGTGGGGTCGAGGTTAAGAGAAAGGGATGTGTTTTGCGATATAGTATGAATGATTGTACTAAGTGTGTTTTGGTAATCAACGGTGTCAGGAGGAAAGGTTAAAATCGTTATACGTAGTGACCCTGTGAAGGGATATGGTGTGATTGACCGAGTGAGGGGAATGAGTTCCCGAGTTATTGGAACTTATGAGTTTATTGGCATGGTGGCCTGATGACATACGTGCGATTTTAGCCATGGGATCATGTCACGACTGGATGGCATATAAATGAGAAGAGACGACGGATTTTGAGTTCCTGGTTTGTGTGGACCCGAACGTGAGCTAGGCTACGTATTTCGAGTGAGTATATGGTATGACTGCCCATGGGGCAGGGGTTTACAGGAGGATTGAGGTTATGGTATGATTCTATAAGTTGGGTATGACTTGTACCTGTTTGAGAGTGTTTATGTTCGGGATTATCGTAGATATATTTCTTTGAAAAATTTTATGGCTCTTACTAATTGGAATTTCGAGGATGAAATTCTTTAAGGGGGGTAGATTGTAACGACCCGGACGTTCAAAAAGGGGAAATTTGGAAAATTTGAACAAAAAGGACGATTTTGCCCCTAGGTACTGGGTGAATGGTTGACTTTGCTTGGGAGGTCAAACGGACTTTGACCGATGACTGTGACGTAGTTCGGGACGTCACGAGTTCATAGACAGGTGGCACACCCGATTCCGACATCCGAAGAGGAAGTTATGACGTTCGGAAGTTCAAGGGCATTTTCGTAATTAGGACGAAAAGGGAAAAAATGTTGACTTTTTGATTGACCACTACTTTTCACACGGTTCTAGGACCGTTAGGTAGGTCTCGATGCCCTGAGTCCGTAGACAGGCAGCACGCCGAAAACGGACGTCCGACGGTGTAGTTACGGGTCTAGGAAGATGAGGGGCATTTTGGTAATTTTGTGCAGAAGGGAAAAGTGGAAATTGCCAAGGCACAGTTTGAAAACAGCCGTGGTGGTTTGCCGTGTGAGTTGTTTATTCTGTTCAGTGCATTTTTTTTTTATGAAACAATTGGTTGGGCTGAGTGTTAATGTTTTGTTTATGCATAGTGGAGTAGTGCACGGTATGCAATGGTGAGTTTGGGAGCAGGAGCTGCTGGTGCTTCTGAAAATGGGGAAAAAACAGAGGCTGTTTCCCATGCTTGATCGACTACCCAAGGCCAATTTGAGAGGGAATGAGTGCTGATACGAAATGAAGTAAGGGAACGGAGATAGAGGGAAAACACGGGTTGTTCAGTTGTGAGTGTGGTGGAATTGGGACTTGAAACTGGGTGTTGGTTTTGAATTGAAAAACAAACAGAGCACGGGTTACATTGGATTAATTGAGTGAAGTGGCTTCGTAACATTCTGAGAGGGAAGGAAAGAAACAAAGAGTGGAAACTGGAGAGGAAAAGTGGGGGACTGAGTGAAATTACACACTGAAACTCAAAACCGTCCTTGGGTAAATTCAAATTCGAAAAATCAGTTTTAGGCCAGCCCAAGTCCAATTAAGGTCAGATTATGCTTTCTGAGACCTTCATTAGTCGATCCAAGTCAAGAAATTCGAAGTTCGAAGCTCGTGGAGACATGAACAGACTTGACGAAAGTCCAGAACTCGCGAGTTTATGTTCGTGTAATTGGAGGTAAGTTCTTGTGAAATTGATTTCAAAATCATCTTTAAAGTGATTCTACGAAGCTTCCTAACTAATCAATTGAAGGAATCAGTGACGGTGCGATGAACTGAGACGATGAACCTTGATTAGAACTTGAATTCAATTTAGTTGGTTTTAGGCCGTGATGTTTGAAATGGATGTTACAGACCTTTAATTAAGTTCTTTGCGATGCTAGTTGAGGGTTCAATTGAAGAAAACAAGTTTTTATTGGCAGGAATTGAACCGAGTCGAACACGCGGGTCGCAGACCCGTTTCACAAAGGAGTCGGGTGAGGAAGACGACTGTGCAGTACTGTAGCAGGCGCGTGGGCCGGATTCTCAAGGTGAGTTCAAAACGACTTTTGTCCTACACAATGTAACGAACATTTTAGCATTGATTTCGAATTAATCGGACACTGTTTTGATGTTGTTTCGAGGGTCCGAAGGTTTACGTTACGTTTTTAACTAACTTTTAATTCCCGGAAAATTATGGGAAATTAGTATGTTGTTATTTGAGTCCTTAGTGACACTAAGGTATGTTTTCGGACAGGATTTGAGATTTCTGGAAATTTTCGGAAATTACGGAAACGCGTGCAGCGCAAAAACAAGCGATATGGACGGTGTGTGAGTGGACTTCGCTTTCAAAATTTAATGCATGCATAAATATTTCTATGATTTCAATGATTATGTTTATGACTTCTGATAATTACGATTTTCGTATTTATACGTATTTTGATATGCCATACGAAACTGCACGTATTTCGAGACTATGGGTTCTCTTATGTTTTGATGATGGTGTGATGAACGATTTTACATGATTTGTGTGTATGATGTTTTAAGAATGTTTGATTATGACTGTGAGTATGACTTACGGTGTTGACATGGATTTCGAGATTATTACGAATTTGCACGTTTTACGAGATTTCGAGTGTATTAGGTTATTTGATCTTGGATTCGATGTTTTGAACTTGGGATTTGAAAAATGATGTGATTTCAAAGATTTACAACGGATTTTGGAAAAGTTGATTTCGGGCTCGATGCCCAAGGCATAAAAGTAATTTGAAGAACGAGATTTCGGTTTTCGGAAACTTGAAAGTGAATTTCTGGTTTGGGTTCGGAATGATGGTTCCGAATGCCGGTTTACGGAATCATTATTACGAATTCGAATTCGGGAATGGATGATGGTTTGATAAAGGGATTTGGTATGATTATACATGTCCCGTTTTTAATGAGGATTTGATTATGTTTTGTGAAGTAAGATTTTGAGGATTTGAATGTGGATATTCAGACATGGGTCCTGTTATGACAAAATGTGATTTTGATTTGGATTTGGAATTTGGATCACGATGGATCCTGGATTATTGTGATTTACAAATGGTTTTGGGTTCAAAGACCCGGTATTATTGCTGGATTATGTTTTGGGTTTAAAGACCCGGTGTTATTACTGGATCATGTTTTCAGTTTAAAGACTCGGTTAATTGATGAGGGGGGAGGGCCCTTGATGAGTTTAAAGACTCGGTTACTGTTTTGAGTTTAAAGACTCGGTATGATACCCCCCCCCCCCCCCTTCCCCCCCCCCCCCCCCCCCCCCCCGAGGCCTATTGATTATGTTCTGAGTTTAAAGAGTCATTGATATCCCGGGATGGCCTGATTATGCACATGGTTTTGAGTTTAAAGACTCGGGCGAACTTGAGATCCCGCAGATTCTTTGACTTCTGAATTATTGTTGATTTCCGATGTTTTCGAATGTATTGGGCAATGGCCCGATTTATATGGTTGATGGATTTGGATTATGTTGTGTACTTGGATTTGATTCATGGTTTTGGGCTGAGGCCCTGTGTTTATGATTGCGGGCTAAGACCGGAAGGTTAAGAAAAGGAAAATGATTTGATTTTCGTATACAGTTTTCTCATATTGGAGATGAAACGGATTGCGAAATAATTTTCGAAAGCATGCATTGGTTTTACGTGGAGGGTAGAAATGTCTTTCTGTAACTGTTTTATAAACTGATTTATTTTGTCCACTCACACCTTTTGTGTTTTATTGAACCTCCAAGTCGTGACGCGTTGATCGAGGCTGATCGAGAGGCGGAGGCATGAGTGAGTACGTGTGTGGCTATCCCTGGTTTGGCAAGTACTGAGGGTAATTTGGGAACTTCAGCCGACTTGCCAGACGAGAGCAGGGCTGGGCACGGTTATCAATGTCCCTTCGGGGGCGTTCCTGTCAATTTAGTATCAGAACACTAGGTTGCTAATTCTGTTGTGACATCATGCCTCCAAAGCGTAAGCCTCGTGCGCGACCTGGTAGTGAGACGGGTAGACGAGGGTGTATGAGATCTCGTGATGGATCTCGGATGAGATTGACCCTGGATTTCGGGTCAGATGTCATGTAGAGTACACTGTGAGCTACTGTTTGTTAGACGTAGAATTGTGTGGGTCGCTGAGGCTAATGAGCCTAGTGGCTAGAAGGGTTGCATAATCGAGCAAGTTGCACTCGTGATGGGATTATTCACAGTGGATTCCTTAAGTGGAATGTTTGTTTAAAGAGTCTAAAATGTGATGGGAAACCTCTTAGGCCTTATCGGTCGTATAAGATGTGGTTGAGCATTAGTATTTTCTCGGTGACTGGGTATGTCAGTGATGATATAATTGATTGGTAAGAGACTTGACTCGAGAGGAGTCGAGATGTGGATGTGGGACTCAAAATGAGTCCGGATATGGGTTAGAAACGCGAGATGAGCCATGGTAAGGTATCAAGGCTCGAGAGGATCCAGAAAGGATGATTGAGGAACGTTGGGCACTTAGGATGCCAAGGACTGGTATATGGTCAGGTATTGAGGAGTTAAGAAATGATGGCTTGGTCTTGTTTTGGACTTATGGGACGTGTTAGTGTCCTTAGTGACTGAGGTTCGGGCGGAGACCCGAGGGATACAAGGAGTTGGACTTAGGAGATAGTCCAGTTCAGTGGGACACAAGTCGGGTTCACTGGGAGGCAAAGTAACAAGGGTAATTATGCAGTAATAGTGATGATTGTGAGTCGTCTTGTCACACCATAAAGAAATGTTTATATAGATTGATGGATATAAGTGAGATGAGACTGTTGGGGGTGTGTTAGAGTGTGAAGATTGGCTCCTGTATTGGTTGTTGATATGGCAAGAGTGTGGAGAGTTGGTGGGGCCCATGATGGACCATAGGGGCGTGGTCATTTGGGACCACATGCCCGGGGATTTTCAATTCCTTCGTAGGAAGCCTGAGTAACCCTGGAGTGATGACCTAGATACCTATTACTTGTGGTCATGATGTAAGATTAACAAGGACGTATGTACTTGGTGGGTCCTGGATTATCCACTCTCCCATGTCTTGAGATTGGCTATTGGTCGGTTTAGTGTTATTTGTGATTGGTTATGGTATGGAAGTCGTTGAACTAACTAGAGTTATCGATGTGATACTTTGATAATAGTTATGTGGTAACCTTGGTAATTATATATGGTAAATTCGTGAGATATATGGGGGTAGACCTGTCGATGTGAGGTTACCCAGGATGACTGGTGTCGTTCGCCTAGTGGCTGACTTAAACTTGGATGAATTGGATTTCATCCTTGGTTTGGATTGGTTGATGACCCATGAGATCCCTATCGAGTATGTTGATTAGAGAGTGATAGGTGGAATCTAGGATTCCAGAGGTTATGTTTCAGGGATACTTGAGGGTGTTACCCTCTAGGATGATTTGGATCCTCACAACCAATGGATGGTTGGTATGAGCTATTCTAGTTGTTGGTCACGTGGGTGGTGTATGAGCTTCGGGTATGAGACGCTTAGTGAGGGCTGAGGATGCCCAGACTTCTCAACTTATTCCTGGGGTTCTGACAGGATGGGGTTTTGCTAGGATGAGGAATTGAGTTACGTTGATTTGAGATTACATGTTGGTTATGGGCGACTTAATAAGGTAACGATATGGAATAAGGATTCCGTATCACGAGTTAAGGAATTGTGGGAGGCCAACTTGGTGGTGTTGTTGATTTTGAGTAAAAGAGAAAGAAGCATAATGGCCGGATTTGGTATGGCCAAGGTTAGTTGACGGTGATACCCTTGGATAGCCATGTGGGCTAGTCATAGATGAGAGATGAGGAGTCGGGTAGTCTAACCCCATTTAAGTAATGTAAGGTACCATGATTGATGATTAGTTGGTGTACTTACATGTACCGATGGGCGTGTGATGTACTGAAAAGGTGAATTGATTATGCCCTCAGAAAAAGATATCGTTGAATAAGTGTTAGGTATGGTAGACCAGAGTAGGTTTGGGAAACGTGAGCTAGTTTAGATTTGTTGGAGACCCTAAAGGATTGTAGGGATCTCTCCCATGTTTTTCATGTTCTGGCGATTGACCCGGAAGGAGATCGGAGTTTTTGGAAATGAGAACTGAGATAGAAGGGTTACGAATGGAGGAATAGTGACTCATGTTCCATGGTGATCCCTCCTGTGTGTATATTGAGATGTACCACGAGATTTGGGACTCGATGATTCGTGTGTTGATGCTAGTTAAACCCTCAGAAGTTAACCGTCTTTGTATGAGTTAAGATCGACCCACGAGGTTGAGTATGCAGAGGTCATATACCTTTGTGAAAGAATGTACGAGTACTGTATCAACCATCAGGAATAGTATTGATGGATAAAAAGAATGGCTTATTGCGTGATAAGGTGATGGTCGGAATAAATTGGGATTACGACCACTTTGGCGGATCAGGTACTATTAGGGAAAAGATTGTAATGTTTGATAACCTAAGGATAGGTGAAATCCTGTTAGTTGTGGAACTCCATGGGATTGGAGTAATACATGATTTCTGGTAACTTGGACGGTTGGCATCCAACTGAAGGACCATACTTGGTGTATGGTGGGGTCGAGGTTAAGAGAAAGGGATGTGTTTTGCGATATAGTATGAATGATTGTACTAAGTGTGTTTTGGTAATCAACGGTGTCAGGAGGAAAGGTTAAAATCGTTATACGTAGTGACCCTGTGAAGGGATATGGTGTGATTGACCGAGTGAGGGGAATGAGTTCCCGAGTTATTGGAACTTATGAGTTTATTGGCATGGTGGCCTGATGACATACGTGCGATTTTAGCCATGGGATCATGTCACGACTGGATGGCATATAAATGAGAAGAGACGACGGATTTTGAGTTCCTGGTTTGTGTGGACCCGAACGTGAGCTAGGCTACGTATTTCGAGTGAGTATATGGTATGACTGCCCATGGGGCAGGGGTTTACAGGAGGATTGAGGTTATGGTATGATTCTATAAGTTGGGTATGACTTGTACCTGTTTGAGAGTGTTTATGTTCGGGATTATCGTAGATATATTTCTTTGAAAAATTTTATGGCTCTTACTAATTGGAATTTCGAGGATGAAATTCTTTAAGGGGGGTAGATTGTAACGACCCGGACGTTCAAAAAGGGGAAATTTGGAAAATTTGAACAAAAAGGACGATTTTGCCCCTAGGTACTGGGTGAATGGTTGACTTTGCTTGGGAGGTCAAACGGACTTTGACCGATGACTGTGACGTAGTTCGGGACGTCACGAGTTCATAGACAGGTGGCACACCCGATTCCGACATCCGAAGAGGAAGTTATGACGTTCGGAAGTTCAAGGGCATTTTCGTAATTAGGACGAAAAGGGAAAAAATGTTGACTTTTTGATTGACCACTACTTTTCACACGGTTCTAGGACCGTTAGGTAGGTCTCGATGCCCTGAGTCCGTAGACAGGCAGCACGCCGAAAACGGACGTCCGACGGTGTAGTTACGGGTCTAGGAAGATGAGGGGCATTTTGGTAATTTTGTGCAGAAGGGAAAAGTGGAAATTGCCAAGGCACAGTTTGAAAACAGCCGTGGTGGTTTGCCGTGTGAGTTGTTTATTCTGTTCAGTGCATTTTTTTTTTATGAAACAATTGGTTGGGCTGAGTGTTAATGTTTTGTTTATGCATAGTGGAGTAGTGCACGGTATGCAATGGTGAGTTTGGGAGCAGGAGCTGCTGGTGCTTCTGAAAATGGGGAAAAAACAGAGGCTGTTTCCCATGCTTGATCGACTACCCAAGGCCAATTTGAGAGGGAATGAGTGCTGATACGAAATGAAGTAAGGGAACGGAGATAGAGGGAAAACACGGGTTGTTCAGTTGTGAGTGTGGTGGAATTGGGACTTGAAACTGGGTGTTGGTTTTGAATTGAAAAACAAACGGAGCACGGGTTACATTGGATTAATTGAGTGAAGTGGCTTCGTAACATTCTGAGAGGGAAGGAAAGAAACAAAGAGTGGAAACTGGAGAGGAAAAGTGGGGGACTGAGTGAAATTACACACTGAAACTCAAAACCGTCCTTAGGTAAATTCAAATTCGAAAAATCAGTTTTAGGCCAGCCCAAGTCCAATTAAGGTCAGATTATGCTTTCTGAGACCTTCATTAGTCGATCCAAGTCAAGAAATTCGAAGTTCGAAGCTCGTGGAGACATGAACAGACTTGACGAAAGTCCAGAACTCGCGAGTTTATGTTCGTGTAATTGGAGGTAAGTTCTTGTGAAATTGATTTCAAAATCATCTTTAAAGTGATTCTACGAAGCTTCCTAACTAATCAATTGAAGGAATCAGTGACGGTGCGATGAACTGAGACGATGAACCTTGATTAGAACTTGAATTCAATTTAGTTGGTTTTAGGCCGTGATGTTTGAAATGGATGTTACAAACCTTTAATTAAGTTCTTTGCGATGCTAGTTGAGGGTTCAATTGAAGAAAACAAGTTTTTATTGGCAGGAATTGAACCGAGTCGAACACGCGGGTCGCAGACCCGTTTCACAAAGGAGTCGGGTGAGGAAGACGACTGTGCAGCACTGTAGCAGGCGCGTGGGCCGGATTCTCAAGGTGAGTTCAAAACGACTTTTGTCCTACACAATGTAATGAACATTTTACCATTGATTTCGAATTAATCGGACACTGTTTTGATGTTGTTTCGAGGGTCCGAAGGTTTACGTTACGTTTTTAACTAACTTTTAATTCCCGGAAAATTATGGGAAATTAGTATGTTGTTATTTGAGTCCTTAGTGACACTAAGGTATGTTTTCGGACAGGATTTGAGATTTCTGGAAATTTTCGGAAATTACGGAAACGCGTGCAGCGCAAAAACAAGCGATATGGACGGTGTGTGAGTGGACTTCGCTTTCAAAATTTAATGCATGCATAAATATTTCTATGATTTCAATGATTATGTTTATGACTTCTGATAATTACGATTTTCGTATTTATACGTATTTTGATATGCCATACGAAACTGCACGTATTTCGAGACTATGGGTTCTCTTATGTTCTGATGATGGTGTGATGAACGATTTTACATGATTTGTGTGTATGATGTTTTAAGAATGTTTGATTATGACCGTGAGTATGACTTACGGTGTTGACACAGATTTCGAGATTATTACAAATTTGCACGTTTTACGAGATTTCGAGTGTATTTGGTGATTTGATCATGGATTTGATGTTTTGACCTTGGGATTTGAAAAATGATGTGATTTCAAAGATTTAAAATGGATTTTGGAAAATTTGATTTCGGTCTCGATGCCCAGGGCATGAAAGTAATTTGAAGAACGAGATTTTGGTTTTCGAAAACTTGAAAGTGAATTTCTGGTTTGGGTTTAGAATGACGGTTCCGGATGCCGGCTTACGGAATCATTAATGCGAATTCGAATTCGGGAATGGATGATGGTTTGATAAAGTGATTTGGTATGATTATACATGTCCCGTTTTTAATGAGGATTTGATTATGTTTTGTGAAGTAAGATTTTGGGGATTTGAATGTGGAAATTCGGACATGGGTCCTGTTATGAAAAAATGTGATTTCGGTTTGGATTTGGAATTTGGATGACAATGGATCCTGGATTGTTGTGATTTACAAATGGTTTTGGGTTCAAAGACCCGGTATTATTGCTGGATTATGTTTTGGGTTTAAAGACCCGGTGCTATTCCTGGATCATGTTTTGAGTTTAAAGATTCGGTTAATTGATGACGGGCGAGGGTCCTTGATGAGTTTAAAGACTCGGTTACTGTTTTGAGTTTAAAGACTCGGTATGATACCCCCCGAGGCTTATTGATTATGTTCTGAGTTTAAAGACTCGTTGATATCCCGGGAAGGCCTGATTATACGCATCATTTTGAGTTTAAAGACTCGGGCGAACTTGAGATCCTGCAGATTGTTTGACTTCTAAATTATTGTTTATTTCCGATGTTTTCGGATGTGTTGGGCAATGGCCCGGTTTATATGGTTGATGGATTTAGATTATGTTGTGTACTTGGATTTGATTCATGGTTTTGGACTGAGGCCCTGTGTTTATGATTGCGGGCTAAGACCCGAAGGTTAAGAAAAGGAAAATGATTTGATTTTCGTACACGGTTTTCTAGTATTGTAGATGAAACGGATTGCGAAATGATTTTTGAATGCATGCATTGATTTTACATGGAGGGTAGAAATGTCTTTCTGTAACTGTTTTATAAACTGATTTATTTTGTCTACTCACACGTTTTGTGTTTTATTGTCCCTCCAGGTCGTGGCACGTTGATCGAGGCTGATTGAGAGGCGGAGACATGAGTGAGTACGTGTGTGGCTATCCCTGGTTTGGCAAGTACTGAGGGTAATTTGGGAACTTCAGTCGACTTGCCAGACGGGAGAAGGACTGGGCATGGTTATCAATGTCCCTTCGGGGGTGGTCCTGTCAATTATTGTTTCAGAGCACTAGGTTGCTGATTCTGTTGCCACATCATGCCTCCAAAGCCTAAGCCTCGTGCGCGACCTGGTAGTGAGACGGGTAGACGAGGGTGTATGAGACGTCATATCATGGCTAAGAAACGCATGATTCCCAGTGTCTCTCCAGTCCATATCTCTGACATCCCAGATGTCTGACGTCCCAGACGTCTAATCATAGCAATCCTGCTCCTGAGTCACTATACGGTCCGGTCGCTCCTTGCAATGACCCTCGCAGGCAATACGTCGTGTCTACTCCGATGTCCCAGACATGTAGTGAGACCTATCCACATATCCTCATCTCAGGATGGTAAATGGGAAACACCCCTTTTAAAACCATTTCAAAATATCTCAAAGGGGCCATGGCCGAAATTTCCATAAATCCATCGTAAATCCGTAAATCCATAAATCGAATATATGGGCCCCCGACCCGAAATCTCATTTATTAACCACAACTGGGCCTCATGCCTGATTTCGTAAACCAACTGGGCCCCCAGCCCGATCGTATAACTCAAATGGGTCTCAGCCCGATTCTTCATTAATTCAAATGGACCTCATGTCCGATAGTTTCCAAATCAAATGGGTCTCATGCTCGAGGTCATCCTTTCAAATCCAAAACCATTTCATCAAACCATCAATGAAACCACAAACACATACAAATCCAACATAAAACCATGCGCCTTAAAATACGTGCAAATACGTAAATTATAAATACCACAAACATACGTATTCAAGGCATTCAATACATAGATATAAAACATATAAAACATTTATGCTTGCATCATAATTTAGAGAATAAATTCCACTCACTTACCGTCCAAGCTGCGCCTCGATATGTGTGCCATAAGCCTTCCGGCTAATCCGCCATCACTGGACTTCCCGAACCAGTCCAAATCACATTCTATGGTCACTAACACTTCCAATAACCTCTCATTAAATCCCCAAAATTTTCTTGGATTTTTAAATGTATTTATACTCGATCCTAAACCTTCAGACATCCCAAACTATATCGAAAAGGTGTTCGATCGACTCGAGATCAGACCCAAAATGTTCGTTACATCGAAAGGATGATTTCATATGTTTAAAAATTCCCCCAAAAACTTCCCACGAGCCCCCCAATGGCGCTGCACGTGGAGCTCATGCTCCAGACTGTTAATCATCTTCAACACCGCGTGAACCGGTCCAGATTGGTCCAACTGAACCGGCGTGACCAGTTCAGGGCCATAACTCCTATGTTTTTGGTCCGCTTTCATCCATTTTCATTCCTAAACCTTCATCTAATCATTCCTAATCAATTTATGACTTCAAACTGGAAAATAAGCACTGGAATTACCTCCCCGATCGACGATCAAACCTTCAAACCTCCTCTTCTGTGTTCTCGTGATTCCGGCCACCGTTGGCCTCCATTCCAAGCGCAAAAGCTTCCTTGAAACCTCCAAAACACGTTCCAATCAATCAATACGATCAGAAACTACCAAAACTTGGTTTACCATTTTTAAATTCAAACGGAAATTTCGCGACAAACTCACCCTAGGACGAGGTTTTATGGGGTTTGGGTTCACGATCACACACACACACACACACTCTGTTTTTCCCCTCTCGACTATCTTTCACCGAACACCAGTTTCACACACTCTCCACCATTAATGGGGATTGAATGGCTTATATAGGGCGGGCGGGGCGGGGGGGGGGGGGGGGGGGGGGGGGGGTGTGTTGTTTCACGGTTCCAGAAATTTCACGAGGTTTTTGGAGAGAACGGGAGAGATGATCGATGACGGTGCGGGAAAAATATCCCACCGTGTGGGGGAATGGGCTAATCAGATGGATGGCACTTGTCACTCATCTGGTGGGTCCTTCCAGAAATTTCCACCAACCAAAACTTGCCATTTGTCCTCTTTTCTCGATTTGTGTGGACAGTACCATAACACTTCCTAGACCGGTAACTTTCTTGGTCAAAGTCCATTTGACTGCCCAGGTCAAAAAGTTAACTTTTCGCCCATTCCTAGGGGCAAAATCCTCATTTCACACTGTCCGTCCGAAATTCTCTGACTAATCCCCGATTAGTCCCGCTAATTTACAATTAAACACTAATCTAATCTTGAAATTTGGGACGGGTCATTACAAGGATTTATAATGCAGAATACCCGTAGAGGCCAGGTCCTCAGACATAGCTTTATTGACAAACTCACCGCCCAATCTCTCTGAAAAACTTTAATTTACTTGTCAAAGAAGTTATGAACATATGCAGTGAATTTCACAAAGATAGAGTAAACACTGGACTTATGTATCAAAGGGTACAACCATGTATATCAGGTACAATCATCCACAAACAATACATAGTATTTGAAGCCAAGAGTAGATGAACAAGGGCTAGGATCCCATACATCTGAGTGAATCTTAGAGAAAGGTTGTGTAGATCGATGCTCTAATGAGGTGAAAGGAAGTGTGGACACCTTCCCTTAAAGACAGGGCTGACACAAATGAGAAGTCGCATATGTAAGATAAGAGATGTGAGCTTGAGAGAGCATTGTAGTGAGGACTGCACTAGCAGGGTGACCAAGACGTTGGTGCCAAAGAGAGGAAGAAACCTTCTGTCTAAGATTGGCAGTGGGGTGTGAAGTAGAAGTGATTATGAGTAGAAGATAGGGACCTGGGATGTGGGTATAAGCCATTAATGCTAGGTAGCTTGTACAAAACTCTCCCCATGTGATCCTGAATACGAAGACAGTTGGCATCAAATAGTATTTGACAATTTTTATTTTAGCAAAACTTATGGATAGACAGAAGGTTATGCACAAGGTGAGGAACATGATACAGCTCCTTGAGTTCAAACTTATGATCATTCAGTGGCAATGTTAGTGAGCCAACACTACAAATAAGAATTATGGATCCATTGACTACAGCTATACCTAGTTTGGATGTGCACTCTTAAGGTTGCTGAAGATGTGAAGCATCTGAAACCATATGGTTGGTGGCACCTGTATCAGCTATCCAGAATTTGGGATCACTGAACTCATAGGCTGAGGTTGTTGAGAAGACCTGTGGTGGAGCAGAAGCTGTGTAAGCCTGAGGATGTGAACTAGTCTGAGTCGACACTCCAAAAACATGTTTAAAGAACAATCAAGTGCCTCATGACATGGACCCTTACAGATTTGACACACAACAGGTGCCTTCATATAATGAGGTGAAGAGCCAAGGACACCAAAACTTGGAGTGAACACAGGCCCGTGACCAGATAACCCATGTGACAAGTAAGAGTTGGTGGTACCTCCTGGTAAATAGACACAGTTCTGATTGTTGTATCCATAGGATTGTTGATATCCAGGGGTATAGTTCCCATTCTGGTTGTTGTATCCATGGGATTGTTGGTGTCTAATAGCATAGCATAATTTCCATTGTTATATCCTCCACAATTGCCTCGGCCACTGTTCCAATCATTATTATTATCAGGATCCATCCCAATTCCCCCGGGATTAATGCGGGACGTACCTGCTGCCATCTGACACAAAGTATCAGACTAGGGATAAGTTCAACCTCATCCCCACCGGGGCTTCCAGAGTGCACCAGGATCCGGAGGAGAAGTGTAATGTCTCGGTCTCTACTACATCCCGCATCCGCGATCAACCTGTAGGGCATTCAAAAAGTCAAAAGCTGTGAGTGGACGAAACAAGAATTTTAATAAAACAATTTCAAAAAAAGAAATTTATACTCTTTACTAAAAAGCATGCATGCATGCATCCGAAAACCATTTCTCAAATCATTCATTAGGGCCTTGGCCGAAAATCCAATTCAAGGAGACCTAGAACGAGTCTCATTTCAAATCATAAAACACAGGGTCTGAGCCCAAATCCAATACACGTGGGTCTCAGCGCAAAACCATTTTCAGTGAAACCTCGTACAAACATATATATATATATATATAGAACCCATCCTAGGCATCTCATATGCCCAATCAAGTACCCGTTACGATATAACTAAGTATGCATACTACTCGGGGTCTCACTCCGAGTCTACCCCCAGGATATACAACGTCTGGGAGGATCTATCCAAAATCCAGGATCTACGACGTCTGGAGGGCTATCTGCGGACCCAATCCATGACTATACCATATCTCTCACTCCTGGAATGTGCTCCCGCTTGGAGTCACTCATTCCAAGTAGTGGATCGTGACTCTCCAGGATCTACAACGTCTGGAGGACTGTCTGCAGACCCAGTCCGAGACTATACCATATCTCTCACTCCTAGAATGTGCTCCCTCTTGGAGTCACTCATTCCCGTTAGTGAATCGTGACTCTCCAGGATCTATGACGTCTAGAGGAGACCATTCATACAGGAGGGTACATACATTTTCAAATAATTATCTTACAAATCACAATTCAACTGGGTCTCATACCCGAGCATCTCAACAGGATTCCTCGAATCTGATTCAAATTCAAATCTCACAAGGACTCAAGCCTGATACCACCATTTAACGGGGCCTAAAGCCCGATATCACAACCAATTGAGCCTCAATCCCAAAATCATAAATCAACGGGGCCTCAAGCCGGTATCACAAATCAAATGGGCCTGAAGCCCGAATTCGTAATCCAACGGGGCCCCCGGCCCGATCGTATAACTTAAATGGGCCTTCAGTCCGATTTCTCATCAAATCAAATGGACTCCAAGTTCGATCGTTTTCAAATCAAAGGGGTCTCATGCCCGATTTCACAATCCGAAATCATTTCAACAAACTTTCATAGAAAAACACAGCACGTACAAGCACCGTATAAAACCGAAAACCTCGAAATACGTGAAAATACGTAAATAATAATATAACTCAAACAAATGCACTCATGGCATCACAAAGTATGTTCATAAACTCATATAAAACATTTATGCATGCATCAATTTAGAAAATAAGGTCCACTCACAGACCATCCAAAGATGCGCCTCGATACGTGCGCCATACACCTCTCCGGGCTAATCACCGTCACTGGTACTCCCAAACCTGTCCAAATCATTTTAGAGGGTTACTAACTACCTCATTAACCTCTCATTGAACCCCCATAATTTTTCCAAATTTTTAACTATTTTTAAACTCGATCCTAAACCTTTGGACGTCCCGAACTATATCGAAACGATATCTGATCGACTCGAAACTAGTCTCAAAATGTTCGTTACATCGAAAGGATGATTTCATATGTTGGACACTTCCCCAAAAGAGGTCCCACACTCCCTCACGCGTCGTCCAAATGGGCTACGCGTGGAGCCCACGCGCCCTGCACTGTTCTCCTTCAACCTTCAACAAACCGAGTCTGAACAGGTTTACTGGCTTTTTGTCCGACCAGATCGGCAGACCCGGTTCAATCCCATTCCTCTCTCATTTTCTGTCTGATTCCATCCCTTCCAATTCCAATATCTTCCTCTTTTCATTTCCTATCATCATATGTCCTCAAAACACACAAAAAGATCCTAGAAACTACATGTGGAGATCGAACCTCAAGGCCTTGTTTTTCAAGTCCATTTCCTGGGCTGCTTTACCGTCCCCCACCATCCAAAACCACCCCTAGACCATCATACTAACCCAACAGACATCCCCCAACCAACAGACAGCCTCCCCAACATCCAAAACCAAAAATTCAAATTAAAACAAAGGCTGGGTTGTCGGGTTACCTTTGTCGTGGTTCCACCACCGTCCATGGCATCGCAGCCTCGTCCTTCACCATGTCTTAGCCCTTTAGTCACTCTCTGTTTCTCTCTAAAATCGAAACCAGGTGGGGGAAGGGATTGTGGTTGTGTTCAATGGGATTTTTGGGTTTGTGGGATGATCGAACAAAGGGGGGTGGATTGTAAGACCCGGTCTTGGAAGCAAGAACGGTGAGCAAGACCGTGAGCTTGTGAACCAAGAACGGTGAGTAAGACCCGTGAGCTTGGAAAGGTAAGATCGGTGAACGATCCCACATCGCTCAGGAAGGGAAAGGTGAAGTACCTTATATGTGTGGACACGTATCTATCTAACACAAGGCCTTTTGGGTGCTCAGTGGCTTTGGGGGGGATTCGAACCCAAAAGTTAAGCGAGTTGAGGCTGGTGCAATCCCATAATGGGTGACCTACTGGGAAGTTGCACATGAGCTCCCGAAAACTAAACCGTGAGAGTTGGGCCCAAAGCGGACAATATTGTGTTAGATGGGCTGGGTCGTGACACCTCTGGCACTGAGGTCTGTGAACCTTCCTTGGCAGCAGTCATGGCAATGAGTAAGGAAGTTTGTGAAGTGATCTGAGTTGCAGCCTTGTTGAGATCTGCTTCTTCAGCTAACAGCAGCATTCTTAGCTCTGGAAGTGTGACCGGAAAAAGTCTTGCATGAATGTGAGACTTGAATGGATGATAGTCAGAAGGTAATCCATTGATAACAATGAGGATCACATCCTTAATAGACATAAGCACATCCACACTCGCCAACCTTTGTCGTGCAGATCGAATCTTGCTTAAGAAACTCTCAATAGAGTCAGAACCTCTCTGAATTGTTTGAAGATTGGTCTTCAATTGCATGAGACTAGCCTCATATATGGATGAGAACCGTTCTTGCAATGTAAGCCAGGCTTCCCGTGAAGTCTCACAATTCATAATCTCTATAAACACCTCTTCAGAAATTGTAGCAATGATCACATTCATCAAAGCAGCGTCTACATCCATCCAGGCTTTGTAAGATCCATCAGTTAACACATGACAAGGACAGGTCCCATCCAGGTGATCAAACAAGTGATAACCTTTCAATAGACGTTGAATCTTGGCACTCCAAGACACATAGTTAGTGTCATCAAGTTTCACAGACATGAAATCGGTGACAATTTTTAGAATATCCATACTTGAAGGCATGATGAAAACACAGAAAAAGAAATCTAGCAAGAACACAAAAATAGAGGCAGAGAGGAGGAAATAGTGAGTGCTTATCTCTGTGAGTTCAGAAGGAAAAGATGTAGAGAAGTAGAAGCTGACGAAGATGCAAAGGAAACCACAAAGAAGAAGATCGATAAGCAAGCACGAACTCTGGTGTCCAACACTTTTTTTTTCACCGTACACTAATCACGATCACCCGAAGTAACACAACTATCACACCAAGGAGCAATAGCAGTAAACCTGCTGCTCTAATACCATCTTGGATTTGGTCATGGAACAGAAGCTTAGAAAAGAAGAAAGGAAGAAGAGAGAGTTGAGAGAAGATTAGAGAGAAATATGGAAAGGAAGCTTCACAGATAGATGTGAAAGTATCAATCGTACTTTTCCTTAATTATCAAGTTTTACAGGAGAGTCTATATATATGTATTACACGTGGTTCATACGTGGTTCATACTTCCTAACAAATCCTAACAAACCCTAACTAATCTTGACAACTAGGAATAGCTGTATAACGAACTTACAGCTGGGAGAAACTAATCTAGCTAACCCTAGTTAACTCATGAACCCTAGTTAGCTTTACAAGTTACCTGGTCAAAAGCCCAGTCGCCATTAAATAGATCACAACCTTTTAGTTGGAATTTAGTCTCTTCTTCTTCCTTCTCTTTGTCTTCGTGTGGATAGCCCAATAGTTCAATCTTCTACTCGTCTTTGTCTTTTCTGATGATATATTTCAAATTAACCGCATCTTGGTCTTCTCTAAGCTTTTGTCCAACTAGGTTTCTTCCAATTTGTCCCTTGAATTGAGTGACACTCTCTTTTAGGTTTCCGAAAGATCATTCCTCGCTCTGTTTCGTGCCCTCAAGAACAAAGTCGTCGCCGCCACCCCTGCTCTGTTCTTTGGCTTTGAAAACATAGTCTATTTTTTGGGTCGATTCTTCAACTGGGTTGCTCTGTTTTGACCCATCTTCTTTGAGTTCTTGAGCTTTGGAGGTTGAGAAGGGAAATTCGGCGATGGATTTGACGTCCTCATTGTTTATGGAAATACTGAAGAGGAAGATGGAGAAGACGACAATGAAGATAGAGAGGTTGTTGTTCTTCCGTACCTTCATGGACACTAATTCAGGGGAGAAAGATGTTTTTTCTCCTAAATGGACGCATAAGGAGGAAGAAAAAGAGGTGGTAGTGAAGGAGAAATGGGAGAGAGGAGGAAATATAAGAAAGAAACGAACACCATGAAACTTCAAATTTTTATGGATTTTTTAAGGATTATTTAATTCTGTTGTAACGACCCGGATCTCGAGGAAACGTGGACTTGGAAAATTTTAGGAAAAATGAAGATTTTGCCCCTAAGTCAAAGAGTTGACTTTTTTTATCAAAGTCAAAATGTTGACTTTTTGCTACGGGCCTCTTTTGAGAATTTCAAGAAGACTGTTACAAAGGTCTAGGGATCCTGAGTTCATAGACATGCGGCACGTCAAAATCGGCAATCGTTTGAGGGTGTTTCGGGTAAAAAATGCTTAGGCATATTTTGGTAATTTGCATTCGAAGGACATTTTGGTCATTTTGTGTTGACGCCCTATTGAATGCTACCACGTGTCAATGTCTAGAGAGACCGGGAATTCTCTCTTTCCCCCGACATTTACTCCTATATATATGTAATGTGTGTTTTCGGTGGTAAACAACCGAAAGAAAGGAAATGAAAGAGACTGGAGAAGAAATCGGGGAGAATATGGGGAGAATCAAGGAAATGGAAATATAGGAAGAGGGAGATTAGAATAGGAAGAAAAATGAGTAAAATCTATGCAGGAACTATGAGGGAAATGATGAAACAATGAATGGAGGAACTTGGAACCGTGAGTCGACACTTCGGGTTTTCATTTCAAGGCCTGAGAATGTGGAATTTGATGCTCCAGTGATTTTCTGAAGATCGTGCGATCCTACTGAGATAAAAACCACGAGTTTTGGACATGGAATAAGTACTAGACAACCCACAAGCACCATGGTCGTGAACATTGAAAGTTCAAGCTGGGATTTTGAGGTAAGTTTTCAGTGTTTTAAGATCGTCGAGCTTCTCTTAGGGTCATTACGAGTTATATGGACAAAATAGGAGTGAAAAATATTGAAAATCGAAGGAGAAATAATCGGGTTGGACTCGTGGGTCAAACGACCCGTTTTACAAGAGAAACGGGTTTGATCATGATGAAGGAGATAAACAGTGTTGTGGCACATGAGGCCCACGTTCAGCCACTGTGGGTAGCGCGTGCCATGTCATCTGGTAAAGTGGTCAACACGAAAAGTCGGTTGTATGTAAGGTACGTGTGAATGGGCGTTTATTTTTATTAAAATATTATGCATACATATTTAATTGTTTTAAATGTGTTTCTATGTGTTTTACATGATATTGGGTGATTAAAATTTTTATATAATTTTTGATAATTTTATGAATATTTTATTATTATTTTATTGCACATTTGACAAGGATTTTCATAATTTATATTTTCGAATGTTGTTTTGATTGTGGTTTCAAATCGAAAATGGTTTATGACATGAGATTTTGTGATATTGGATTTTGGTGATTTCCATATGGTTTTTGGATGACTTTTCGAATATATTTTGATGACTCGTTTTTCGGTGTTAGTGATTGAGTACTAGTGTATTGAGGTTAGGCCCGAGGTTTGAATATGGATTTGATTGTGTTGATTGATTGATTAGTGGTCTCAGACGTTGAACCTAGGGCTCCGGTTCTTAAAAGTGTGCTGTGCTGGTTTCATGTTAAGGTGTGTTATGGATATATTGTTTATCAATATTGGTAATGTGACTTGTGATGGTGTGAGATGATTTTGTGTAATTGATGTGAAAATTTATGTGTATTATATGTGTTGTGGTTATGCCTATTGGTTGGTGAGTCTCAAACGTCGAGTTGGGCTCTTTTTCTGAGACTGACACGACTCGGACGTCGAGTTGTGCTCCTTTCCTGAGTCGAGTCCCTACTTGGATGTAAAGCTGGGCTCATTTCCTGAGTGGTGTGTCTACCAATAGTGCATTGGTTTTGAATGATTGTGTGTCGATTGTGTGATGGTTGAGGTGATTATTGATGTTTCTTGCGAGTCAATTAGCACATTTTTCGAGGTCGTTGATTATGTTCGGTTTTAATTGAGATTTAAACGGTTTTTATATGCATGCATAATTTTAGAAAACAGAGGGTAAAGTGATATATTTCAAATGATGTTTTAAAAACTATTTATTTTTGTCCACTCACATGGTTTCCATGGTTTTTGAAACCCTCCAGTGTCCCTGCCTGAAGTTCGGAGCTAAACGTGAGATAGAGGAATGATTGGGGAGGTGAATATTCCTTGTCTGATAAGCTGAGGGTAATTTTGGTATTCTGAATTTCTTGTCCAACGAGAGCAGGGCCCAGACGTAGTTTACGAGATGATTTTTGGGATGGTTTTTGTCATCTGTGGTGTATGGTTTTGTTTAATTGGGTGTTTAATTGAATTGAGAGAGAGAGAGAGAGAGAGAGAGAGAGAGAGAGAGAGAGAAAGAGATAGATAGATAGAGAAAGGATGTGCCCTATCTCTACTCCCCCATGTGCATACAAGTGTGTTCTATTTTATTGGATATCAATCCTTGATTTTCCAGAATTTTCCCCTACCACCCCATGTAGTTTGTCAGTAGTCTACAACAGTAAACAACGTCATTTAATGCCACATGAAGTTGAAGCAGCTGGTAATCACTTCGAGAATGGTGGCTTTTCTTCTTCTACCATTGTTGTAATGACCCGTCTCAAAACCGAGAGTAGATTAGTAATTAAAGACGGATTTGTGAAGTTAATCGGTAATTAGTTAGGTGATTTCGGAAGGACGGTGCGAAATGACGATTTTACCCTTAGAATGGGTGAAATGTTGACTTTTGATTCGGGCGGCCAAACGGACTTTAGCCAATGACTGAGACGTAGTTCGGGACGGCACGAGTTCATAGACAAGCAGCACGTCCGATTCTAACATTCGAGGAAGAAGTTATGACATTCAGAAGTTGAGGGGCATTTTGGTAATTTAGCCTCAAGGGCATCTTGGCCATTGTTTGAATTGGGATTTGTGCCCAGTGATAATTGGACACTTGGCTTGCCTTGGGATTGGTGTCCACAGAGATTGGGACACTTGGCCCTCTCTGGATGGCTGTAGAACCTTACACAACCACCTTATATTTTTTTTTCAAAATGGTTGCATGGGTTTTAGTCGAAATAGAGTGTGGTCGGGTGAACCAATCCCATTGAACCCCTCAAACATCGATGAGTACCTGTGAATGATGTGTGAAGGAAAATAAGGGAGTCGATGATGGGGAAGGTGGTGGTGCGACCTGGAAGGTCGTTCTTGACGGTGGTCGTGGAAACAAAAACAGGGACCCTTGCACCGTGAAGAACAATGAGCCATTCACCCTCAAACGTCCTAATTTCTGAATGAAAAAGTGAGAGGGAGGTGAGATGATGACGACGACGACCACGACGGAGCTCGACGGTGAAGGTATGAGCTGAAGCCGTCATTATCCTGTTTTTGGTTTGAAAATGGTACTTGGATTTCTAGTCGTTATTCATCGATTTGGTGAATTAGGTGATGTCTTGGAAGTTAAAAGGGAGCTATAGGGACTGGAACCGTGGCTTGCGGTGGCCGGCGTCATGAGGACACGACGGTGGGAACAAGGAGATTTGTTCTGCGAATGCGATGGTAAGCTACAGACCTTAGTATTTTGTTTTGAACTTGTAGATGGATAGGGGATAACTAGACGAAGAGTTAGAGGGTGAAACATTGAAATCGGGCTAAAATTGTGTGGGTTATGGAGCTGAACCGCCCTCGCCGGTTCTGCTGGACCGGGCTGAACTGAACCGGTATAGACCCGGTTGGGCGGGAGGTTAAAGATGACTGCCGAGGCGCGTGAGGCCCACGTGCAGACACTTTGGGAAGAGTGTGGGGGCGCGTGGCACGTCTTTTGAGAAAACTTTCAACATGAGTTTTTATCGTATCGATGTAACGAACATTTTGGGACTAGTTTCGAGTCAATCGGACATCATTTCAATATGTTTCGGGATGTCCGAAGGTTTAGGATCGCGTTTAAATGTAGTTAAAAATTTGGGAAAATTACGGGAATTTAGTAGAAGCTTATTGAAGTAGTGAGTGACCTTAGTATGTGATTTGGACAGGTTCGGGAAGTCTGGTGAAAGTGGAACAGCCGGTAACGGCATATTGCACGCGTATCGAGGCAGGAGCGGGAATGGTATGCGAGTGGACTTTGCTTTCTCAATTATGATGCATGCATAAATGTTTTATATGTTTTCTATATATGATTTCTATGTGTATGATTATGATATCTGTGAATTACGGTTTTACACGTATTTCGAGGAATGTTACGTATTTGCACATTTTACGAGTTATGCTTTTATGTTATGATTTGATAATGGTTTTGATACTATTATTTTTGGATTTGAATTACGATTTGATTTCAATGGTTTATGAATTATTTTGGAAAAGTGATTTCCATAAACGTGATTTCTGGATTTGGATTCGAAATGATGATTTCGGATTTGTATTGGGATTCAAAATGGTGATTTCAGATTCGGATTTGGACATGGATTTGGAAATGGTTTTAAAATGGTTTTGGATTGGATTTTCTGGATCTGGTATTGAGTTTAAATGTCACGACTCGGCCCATCTAACACAATATTGTCCGTTTTGGGCCCAGCCCTCACGGTTTTGTTTTCGGGAGCTCAAGTGCAACTTCCCAGTAGGTCACCCATCATGGGATTGCACCAGCCTCAAATAGCTTAACTTTGGGGTTCCAATCCCCCCCAAAGCCACTGAGCTCCCAAAAGGCCTTGTGTTAGATAGATACATGCCCACACATATAAGGTATTTCACCTTTCCCTCCCCGAGCGATGTGGGATCGTTCACCGATCTAACCTTTCCAAGCTCACGGGTCTTGCTCACTGTTCTTGTTTCTCAAGCTCACGGGTCTTGATCACCGTTCTTGCTTCTAAGACCGGGTCTTACAATCCACCCCCCTTGGGGCCCAGCGTCCTCGCTGGCACATTTCCGGTCAGGGTCCGGCTCTGATACCATTCTGTCATCCAGATATGATAGGTAACGGGGACAGGCCCGGATATGTCATAAGGTTTAAAGACCCGGATTGAGTTTAAAGACTTGGGAGTTTAAAGACTTAGATATTGTGATTTCCCCCGTAGGCCTTTTGAGTTTAAAGACTCGGATTGATATTAAGGCCTGTTGAGTTTATAGGTTCGGATATATATATATATATATATATAGTTTAAAGACTCAGATAGATCCAACAGGTTCGATTTATGGAAAAGTGTTTTAAATGGATTTTGGATTTCTGTGATATAGTGATGGTTTTCAATATCAATGGTTTTTAAATGGTTTTCAGATATTTTGGGCTATGACCCGGATGATTTGGATTTGTGGATTTTTGGGACTGAGTTCCCGTTCTTGGATTTGATATATGGTTTTGGGCTGAGGCCCTGGCTTTGAGCAATGAGTTTTGGAAAATAGATAATTTCTAGTCTTTCATAAACAGTTCTATTATCTTGAAAGTGAAATGGTTTTAAGAAATGGTTTTCGAATGCATGCATTGGTTTTACATGGAGGGTATAAATTTCTTTTCTTATGAAATGTTTTAAGAACTTATTATTTATTTTTGTCCACTCATAGTCTTTTCTGTTTTCGATACCCTCCAGATTGATGCGGTGTGGGTTGTTGTTAGTGAGATGGAGACATCACATACGCGATCCACAGTGAGGCTACGAACTCTGGTTAACTCTAGTTGGGTTTTGGTACGTTTACCTAGGATCCCTTGTCTGGCTTGCGTGTTCCAAGGGGGTTGAACGAGTGTTTAGCCTTCGTGTAGCATGCAGGTTAGGCGGGAGCATGACTTAACCCTTAATCCAGGGGGATTGGGGGTGGGTCGTGTCAAATTGGTATCAGAGCACGGTTTGTACGCTCTACGCGAGGTTTTGGCCTCCAGAGTAGGTGGTTCATCGACTTGTGTGTTGTGATGTTGTTGTGGATGTGATGTCTCGACGTGGATCAGCCCGTCATCAACCTGGACGCGCGAGTGATAGCGAGAGATTAGCGGCACAGTTAGTGGCAAGAGCATGAGTGACTGGGTGATGCGTTGCCCGATACGCGGTGTGTGGTGAGATGTATGCCGGCTTTGGGCTAGAAAGGATAGCGTGCTTGGCGCTGGATATGCTCGATAGTTGGACCTTAGGGTCGGATTTATGCCAAAGTGGTTAACCCGGATGGTAACCAGTGAGTTCTATGGGGCTAATTGACGGCGGCATGTTGGGCCGGATGGTGTTCGGATGACGATAGTGTGGAATGGTGACCATTTGGTCAGATTGGTTGCGATTGGATTTGTGCGGCTACGAGTAGCCGAATGCCTCGAGTTGTGAGGGTAAAGGAACCTGCTTTAAGGAGTTGAGGGATTCCCCCTAGCGATGGTTACTGCTTGACATTTGTGTAGATAGTACGTTAAGGGATGTTCTTAGCCGAGTGTGACGACCCGAGTGGTGAGGTTGTTGTGAGCTAGTGGATGCCATGGGTTTAGATAACCAGAGTGAGGACGAGGATTTGAGGAACCCGTTGGGATGGCTGGTCTGGTAAATGTGAGTACCTTAGTAAGAAACCCCAGAGTAGATGCATAGTCTGGAAAACGTGTGTTGGGGTTTGTGGTTAGTTAGTTATTGTGGCTTGGGCCGATTTACGGCTGGATTGGAGATAGTGCTGCTGGGCGCAGCCGAGGTATTGGTTGGCTTGACCCGACCAATCGAGTTTGTTGTGGATCTGGATGCGGTTTGTTGACCCTAGGTTTCCCTAGATGAGACCATGGAGCGTTGAGTTTCATAGAGTTGTGGATTATAAGAGAGGTCAGTTTCCCCGACCCGAGCGTAGATTGAGGGTTTTGGCTCGGTATGAGCGGAGCTTCGGGATTAGTGTGATGTGAGCCCTAGATCAGAGATGATGTGTCATGAGATGGGATGATTGTGAATGGTAAAATGGGCACATCATGAGTTGACGTTGTGGCTAGTCGTGAGGTGCCGGTGTCTGGTAGGAACCACTAACCGAGCTGGGATATGTGATGACCATTGGCAGGTCATGTTTCAGGACGAACGGTCAGGATGCCCTTAGGTTGATCAGAGTACCGCAGCAGAAGAACGGTGGACGTAGGCTTGGGTTCGGAGCAGGCTAAGTTGGTATGGTCGGGTTGACCATGAGTGAGTTTGGTTTTCATGGATATCGCAGGATGCAACAAATGAGTCAGCATATGTTGATTGTGTTGGATTATGGTGCTACCGAGGATAGTCATGGGTGATGTTGAGGCTAGTACTTGGTGATTCCCTGAGATTGGTAATTTACAACTTCGAGGATAGTGACTGAGGAATCTGAGGTTAGTGATCGTTGCTTGTGATCCCGAGAGTTTGTGACTCGTACTTTAGTGATGCTCGGAGTTGAACCACGGGAAGGTTGATACGTAAGAATTAGAATGAGTGATGATTGGCATCCTTTTGGATGTACATAAATGGTATTAACCGACAAGTGAGTTGGTCGGTGAGTTGGATTGTGTGGATGTGTTCAGGAGTAGAGAGAGTACTTGGTGACTCCATGTTTGGCATGTGTGGCGAGTGTCATAGGTTTGTGTTAAGTTGGATTAAGGTAGGATGAATTGTGATGTCATGGTTGTGGAGTATCTTGTCGAAAGAAAGAGAATAAGGAAGAATTATAAGGAGTGACTATAACTGATCGATATGAGGTAATTGAAGAGAACCCACAATCTAGACGTGTCTCGAGACGTGTGGAATTCTTTATCGATTTGATCTGATGCGGTGGTTTGAGCATTTGTGGGAATTGAAGGCAAAGTAGTGAGACAGTAAGTGGGATCCACTTAGGAGTAAGTTGATCGGGATTGGATCACTTTTGGCTTAGAATTGAGTTATTCTGGATCAGGAGAATCGTATGCAAGACAGAGCTTGGACATGTTAGTAGGATGACAAGAAAAATGTTGGATATGAGTGATTTGTCTCATATACGTATGGGTATTTGGACTTGGATCTAGTGTTGGGTCTGCCCTGTGTTATGTGATTAGATTAGATGTTTTGGATGTTGGTCGAGAGACCCAGGAGACTTGAATGGATTTGAGTTGGTATTCCTTGGGAAGGATGTGTTGGGCCTGGCATATTGATCGGCCTGATGTTGGACTCAAGATAAAGGCAGAGTTGGTAGATGTGTTGGCCTAGTGTTGGTTTGGACCGACGGAGTTCAAAAGTAAAGCGTGATTGGCTCCTAGCCAGGTGGTAGTCAGGGTGGATATAAGGATGTTGTGTGTGCCCCGGTGATACACTATGCTGGTTGGAGGATGCACTGTGATGTTGTTGGATGGAATTGGAGTACATCGTGGTGTTCATGGGTACGATGCACTGTGTCATTAGAAGTGCTTGAGGATACTGTACGATGGACGTGTTTTTGATTAAATGTTTTGTAGGGTTGTTGTTGCGTGTGTTTGGTATACGTACTTGAAATTTGTGTGTAGTGGTTATTTAGTGGTCGGAACCATTCCAATGCAATTTGACGTGCATCATGATGTTCTAGTAGAGGTGTTGGTGATCGGTTTGGTGCGAAGGTATGTTGTTAGTTGTATTGATGATCAGAGTAGTTGTGATGTGCTTGATTGACTGAGCAAGTGGACTAGATCAAGGTGATCCTGAGAGATCTGATTGGTTATGGCAGGATTCAGTAATGATGCGAGCTGGATGCTCTGAGCCATGATTTGCTAGTAGGACCCTGACGCTGAGATGTGTGATCACAGTTTGACCGGTATGTGATGGGGTCCAGTTGTAGACAGGTAGTGTGGGACGTAGATGGTGTTCCCACAAGTTGATTGTGTTGGTGGTTAGTGGAACCACCGGTGAGATGACTTGTCGAGTTTTTCGATGTGAGCGAGTACGTTGTGACTTCAGTGAGGCCGCCGCAGATTGCTGACGGACGTAGTGCGAAACATTGAATGGATATTGATGAATAGGAGTACTGAGGCCGGTAGATACCGTCTTGAGAATTGGTTTGCGAGGTAAGATTTTTGCTTGTTAACGGCAGACTCTCACGATGTACTGAGGCGTTGGTACGAGGTACACTTGACTCGAGAAGGAGTCGAGATTGATGTGACTGGTAGCAGTGGTGTTATGATGTACCTGGTATTAGTTGAGCTGTGAGAGTCGGCTGGTGCGATGTTAGAGGTACCACGGGTACGAGTTGGAAATGTGATGATCTTGGTACGAAAAGGTTGATCGCCAATTGGACCGAGAGTTGGTATGAGTTGGTCCACTTGACAGAGAGATGATGATAGTCTTGATGACGGTTGTGGAGATAATAGAGGTGACAGTTTGGGCACTATCAGGATAAGGCTGGATTGGCAGGTGATGGACACCAGGTAGGAGACCTAGGTGTGAGACAGATTGGATTCCCCCAATAAGTTGCGGACGTACGAGATTCAGAATTTCGGGGACGAAATTCTTTTAAGGGGGAAGATTGAAACGACCCGTCCTGAAAATCGGGATTAAATTAGTAATTAATGATGGATTAGTGAAGTTAATCGGTAATTAGTTGGGTGATTTCGGACAGACAGTGTGAAATGACGGTTTTGCCCTTGGAATGGGCAAAATGTAGACTTTTGATTTGACAGTTAAACGGAGTTTGGCCAATGACTGTGACGTCGTTCGGGACGTCACGAGTTCATAGACAGGTGACACGTCCGATTCTGACATTCGAGAAAGAAGTTATGACGTTCGGAAGTTGAGGGGCATTTGGTAATTTAACCTCAAGGGCATCTTGGTCATTGTTTACATTGGGATTTGTGCCCAGTGATAATTGGACACTTGGCTTGCCTTGGGATTGGTGTCCATAGAGATTGGGACACCTGGCCCTCTTTGGATGGGTGTAGAACCTTACACAACCGCCTTATACGTTTTTAAAAAAAAATGGTTGCACGGGTTTTAGTCGAAACAGAGTGTGCTCATGTGAACCAATCCCATTGAACCCCTCAACTATTGATGAGTACCTGTGAGTGATGTGTGAAGGAAAATGAGGGACTCGATGATGGGGAAGGTGGTGGTGCCACCATGGAGGGTCGTCCACGACGATGGTCGTGGAAACAAAAACAGGGACTCGTGCACCGTGAAGAACAATAAGCCATTCACCCTCAAATGTCCTGATTTCTGAATGAAAAAGTGTGAGGGAGGTGAGATGATGACGACGGAGACCACGACAGAGCTCGACGGTGAAGGTATGAGCTGAAACCGTCACTGTCCTATTTTAGGTTTGAAAATGGCACTTGGATTTCTAGTCGTTATTCATCGATTTGGTGAATTAGGTGATGTATTGGAATTTAAAAGGGAGCTATAGGGACTGAAACGGTGGCTTGAGTTGGCTGTCATCATGAGGACACGAGGGTGGGAACTAGGAGGTTTGTTCTGCAAATGCGATGGTAAGCTACAGACCTTAGTTTTTTGTTTTGAACTTGTAGATGGATAGGGAATAACTAGACGAAGAGTTAGAGGTGAAAGCAATGAAATCGGTCTAAAATTGTGTGGGTTAGGGAGCTGAACCGCCCTCTTTGGTTTGATTGGACCGGGCTAAACCGAACCGATCTGGACCCGGTTCGGCGGGAGGTTGAAGATGACTGCTGAAGCGCTTGAGGCCCACGCGCAGCCCCTTTGGGAGGCACGTGGGGGCGCGTGGCAAGCCTTTTGAGAAAGTTCTCAACACGACTTTTTATCATATCGATGTAACGAACATTTTGCGACTGGTTTCGAGTCAATTGGACATCGTTTCGATATGTTTCGGGATGTCCAAAGGTTTAGGATCGCGTTTAAAAATAGTTAAAAATTCGAGAAAATTACGGGGATTTAGTAGAAGCTTATTGAAATAGTTAGTGACCTTAGTATGTGATTTAGATAGGTTCGGGAAGTCCGGTGATAGTGGAATAACCGAGAACGGTGTATTGCACGTGTATCGAGGCAGCAGCAGGAATGGTCTGTGAGTGGACTTTGCTTTCTCAATTATGATGCATGCATAAATGTTTTCTATGTTTTCTATATATGATTTCTATGCGTATGATTATGATATCTGTGAATTACAATTTTGCACGTATTTCGAGGAATGTTACATATTTGCACGTTTTACGAGTTATGCTTTTATGTTATGATTTGATAATGGTTTCGATACTATGATTTTGGGATTTGAATTATGATTTGATTTCAATGTTTTATGAATAGATTTAAAAAAGTGATTTCGATAAACATGATTTCTGGATTTGGATTCGGAATGATGATTTCAGATTCGGCTTGGGCTCCGAAATGGTGATTTCGAATTCGAATTTGGACATGGATTTGGAAATGGTTTTAAAATGGTTTTGGATTGGATTTGCTGGATCTGGTATTGGGTTTAAAGACCCGGATATGATATGTGACAGAGGGGGGTCTGGATATATGATGGGGTTTAAAGGACCGGATTGAGTTTAAAGACTCGGGAGTTTAAAGACTCGGATATTGTGATTTCTGCCGTAAGCCTATTGAGTTTAAAGACTCGGATTGATATTGAGGCCTGTTAAGTTTAAAGACTCGGATATATATATATATATATATATATATATATATTGAGTTTAAAGACTCGGATAGATCCAGCAGGTTCAATTGATAGAAATGTGTTTTAAATTTTGGATTTCTGTGATATAATGATTGTTTTCAATATCAATGGTTTTCAAATGGTTTTCAGATATTTTGGATTTCTTGATATTGATTTCAGTTTCATGCTTAGAATGAAGAGAGAAGACTTCCTGTATGATCAATTTAATGATATGACATGAACTGGGGTGGAACCCGATTTGTGACCCGTCGGGTTTCGAGGTTGAGTCCTGGACTTTGGGGCATGGTTTCACGAAATTAAGTTTACAGACCCTTAATCCATAGTAACTTGATGTTAATGAGTGAAAGAAACGGTAAAATTGAGTTCGAATTGGTGAAGAACTAATCGGGTCTGATCGCGGGTCGTAGGATCCGTTTATCAGAGAAACAGGTAAGGAAGGGAACTGTAGCTGTCACTGTAGCAGGGCGCGTGAGGGCGAGTGGTGACTGTTCTGGGAAAGTGGTCAACAGGTGTTTTATTCTATACAGTGTAACGATCATTTTGGTTTTGGTTTCGAATCAATCGGATACCATCTCGATAATGTTTCGAGGGTCCGAAGATTTAAGTTACTTATTTAATTAATATTAAATTCCCGGAAAATTATGGGAAAATTAGATGAAGTAAATTGACTTGTTAGTAATCTTGAATAACGATTGTGAACAGGATTCGAGATTTCGAGCAAGTGTCAGAAATTACGGAAACGCGTGCAACGCGGAAAACGAGCAGTTGGATGGTGTGTGAGTGGACTTTTTTTTTCTACCCTGAATGCATGCATATCTGTTTTAAATGCTTTATAATATGATTGGAAATGATTTGGTATGATTGATACTTCGATATGATGATTTCTGGATTTTAGGGAATATTATATTATTTTAATCGGTGCTTCGGGCACATTTTTCGAGAAAATGTGAAATGACTGTTTTGGGCGAAGGCCCAGGATTTGTGATTGGTTTTGGCTTAGATTATGAGTTGGGAAATTGATTTAATGGATTTGTGATGTTTTTGGATATGATTTTACGGATTTGCGTGTATTGACTTATTTAATGATTTTACGGATTGACGAGAAATGAGATTTGGGCATATGACCCCGTGATAGTGGTTTTGACATGGTTTTGATGCTTGATTTGACATAATGTTTTTTTATTGTGTATTGATGTTTGATGACTCCAGATGCGTAATTCCTGGAGGAACCGGATGTGTAATTCCCGGTGAGGCTGGATGTGTAATTCCCAGCAATGGATGACGACTCTGGATGTGTAATTCCCAGAGGATCCTCGGATGTGTAATTCCCGAGTTATATGCTTTATTATATGGTGAACTGATTTAATAAAATGATTTAAATGTTCATGTGTTTTTCCCTATGCATGCATGATTTGATAAACTGGAGGGTAACAGATGTGTTTCAAATGTGTTTTACATGATATTATTTTTGTCCACTCACACCTTTGTTTTTAATGACCCTCCAGGCCGTGGCACGATACTCGGGGCGGATTACGAGGCGGAGGCATGAGAAGAAATCAGTGCAGTTATCCCTGGTCTGACGGGTGCTGAAGGGTACTTTCGGGATTTCAGTTGACTTGTCAGACGGAAGCAGAACCGGGCACAGTTATCGAGGTCCAGTTGGGACAGGTCCTGTCAAATTGGAATCAGAGCATTTGGTTATTGATTTCTATGTTCAGTGATGCCTCCGAGACGTGCGCCCCTTGCACGGCCTGGAGATGAGAGGGACGAGGATCAGGTTAGAGAAGGCCCGGATATCGAGAGAGCTCAACGGTTAGGAGCTACTGTATTTCGTGGTGATTCAGGACCGGATGGTGCTGATGATTGGATTACTCGTCTGGAGCGGATCTTTGACATTTTGGGATGTCCCCCGGAGGACATGGTATTGTTAGCCACTTTTCTTTTGGATGGCCATGCATACCGGTGGTGGCATGCTTTACAGTTAACAGGATGGGATGCTCACACGTTGACGTGGGAAGTATTTCGTGAGCGATTTTTGGGTCAGTTTTACCCTCGTTCATACCGTGATGCGAAAGAAATTGAATTTCTTCGATTACAACAGGAGGGCATGACCGTGGCCGAATATGAACAACGATTTTTGGATCTGGCTCGTTTTGCTTTAAGGGTGGTAGTCACAGAAGGTGATAAATATAGACGTTTTGAACTTGGTTTACGAGATGAGATTCGAGCCTTTGTAACTGTGGGATCCTATGGCACTCTCCGAGATCTCTCAGATGCCGCTATTCGTGTTGAGGCAAGTTTGCCAGCACGCGAATCTGGACGACGTCGAGAGCGTCAGGAAATAGAGACAATGAATTATGGAACATCGTCAAAAAGAGGTAGTTTTGGCTCCGGATTTTCTGGATCTCGGTCGGGTTTTAGTGGGGGTGGACAAGGACATTCCTTTGATCCTACAGTAGTCCCTCAGGCATCTGTTCAGTCGAGTAGAACTTCAGTACCGTCAACTGGCAGACCTTATAACCGAGCTACCCATTTTGGTAGGGGTACCTGTTATTTTTGTGGTGAGTTCGGACATATCCGGAGAAATTGTCCACACCAACTGACGGGTGGTAGCCCGAGTGGCAGTCATACAGAGCAAGGTTCGGGGATGGCCTCAACTTCTGGAGTTGCAAGTGGGAGGGGAGCTGGTAACACGAGAGGTGCACCACGAGGACGTGGTCAACCTTCAGGCCCACTTGCTCGGGTATTTTCTCTTCAACAGCAGGATACTAATGACCCACCCGAGGGAAGTTCAGTATAATGGTGGTACCCTGTGGAATGATGTGTTGTATATTTGTACATGTTGTTGTTGTACTGTTGGATGGTTGTGTTATAAATAAAGTGAGTGCATGTTTGTTCTATCAATCTTGTGTTTGAATTCCGGGGGCGAAATTCTTTAAGGAGGGAAGGTTATAATGACCCGGAAATTAGAAAAAGGAAAAATTGGAAACTTTGGGGAAAATGACGATTTTGCCCCTGGAATTGGGCAAAAAGTTGACTTTTAATTTGAGCAGTCAAACAGACTTTGACCGATGACCGTGACGTAGTAGGGGACGTCACGAGTTCATAGACAGGTGGCACGTCCAATTCCGGTATTCGAGGAGAAAGTTATGACGTGCGGAAGTTGGTAAAAGGGGCCGAAAATTGACTTTTTGACCGGGACCTTGTTTGGACTTTTCGAGAAGACCGTTGGATAGGTCTCGGGACGCTGAATCCGTAGACAGGCGGCATGCGTCAATCGGAGCCCGGACGAAAAAGTTATGGTTCTAGAACGATGAGGGGCATTTTGGTAATTTATTGTAGGAAGGGCAAAATGGTAATTTGCCACAGCTGGAATAATTGGTTAATTAAATGGCTGATTCAGCCTAATTGGATGAGGATTGATTATGTGGTGACACTTGTCAACATAAGGATAAGATTAGTGGTAAGATGTGGCACTTTGTTGCCTTAATTAACTAATTAATTGGTTACCTTATAATTAACATGTGCACTGTTCATATTGAACAGAAGAAAAATAGAGAACAAGAACCCGTCCACCTTGTGTAGTCCAATTCATCCAAATTTCTTGATCACGATTCCATTATTGATCTGAGGTTGAACAGAGAGATTTATGCGAGGGAATTGAGTGAAAATTGAAAGACAATGGACCTAGAACCCCACTGAGAAACCCGAAAACCCCAGCCAAAATATAAATATCGAATTCGCTCTTGCAGACGTTGAAGGGTGAAATTGACTGTGGATTGAGCTTTCTGGGACTGAGACGAGTCGAACCATAACAAAAAGGAAGGCAATTGACAGGGAATCAGCAAGAACAGACGCTGCGACTTCCATGGAACTTGGAGCTTGCGTTCGATAACTTGGAGGTATAAATTCTTGAAATTTATTTCAGTTTCATGCTTAGATTGAAGAGAGAAGACTTCATGTATGATCAATTTAATGATATGACACGAACTGGGGTGGAACCTGATTAGTGACCCGTCGGGTTTCGAGGTTGAGTCGTGGACTTTGGGGCATGGTTTCACGTAATTAAGTTTACAGACCCTTAATCCATAGTAACTTGATGCTAATGAGTGAAAGAAACGGTAAAATTGAGTTCGAATTGGTGAAGAACTAATCGGGTCTGATCGCGGGTCGTAGGATCTGTTTATCAAAGAAACGGGTAAGGAAGAGAACTGTAGCTATCACTGTAGCAGGGCGCGTGAACTCACGCGCAGCCGCAGGGCGCGTGGTGACTGTTCTGGGAAAGTGGTCAACAGGTGTTTTATTCTATACAGTAACGATCATTTTGGTTTTGGTTTCGAATCAATCGGATATCGTCTCGATAATGTTTCGAGGGTCCGAAGATTTAAATTACGTATTTAATTAATATTAAATTCCCGGAAAATTATGGGAAAATTAGATGATGTAAATTGACTTGTTAGTAATCTTGAATAACGATTGTGAACAGGATTCGAGATTTCGAGCAAGTGTCGGAAATTACAGAAACGCGTGCAGCGCGGGAAACGAGCAGTTGGACGGTGTGTGAGTGGACTTTTGTTTTCTACCCTGAATGCATGCATATCTGTTTTAAATGCTTTATAATATGATTGGAAATGATTTGGTATGATTGATACTTCGATATGATGATTTTTGGATTTTAGGGAATATTATATTATTTTAATCGGTGCTTCGGGCACGTTTTTCGAGAAAATGTGAAATGACTGTTTTGGGCGAAAGCCCAGGATTTGTGATTGGTTTTGGCTTAGATTATGAGTTGGGAAATTGATTTAATGGATTTTTTATGTTTTTGGATATGATTTTACGGATTTACATGTATTGACTTATTTAATGATTTTACGGATTGACGAGAAATGAGATTTGGGCATATGACCCCGTGATAGTGGTTTTGACATGGTTTTGATGCTTGATTTGACATAATGTTTTTTTTATTGTGTATTGATGTTTGATGACTCCAGATGCGTAATTCCTGGAGGGACCGGATGTGTAATTCCCGGTGAGGCTGGATGTGTAATTCCCAGCAATGGATGACGACTCTGGATGTGTAATTCCCAGAGGATCCTCGGATGTGTAATTCCCGAGTTATATGCTTTATTATATGGTGAACTGATTTAATAAAATGATTTAAATGTTCATGTGTTTTTCCCTATGCATGCATGATTTGATAAACTGGAGGGTAACATATGTGTTTCAAATGTGTTTTACATGATATTATTTTTGTCCACTCACACCTTTGTTTTTAATGACCCTCCAGGCCGTGGCACGATACTCGGGGCGGATTACGAGGCGGAGGCATGAGCAGAAATCAGTGCAGTTATCCCTGGTCTGACGGGTGCTGAAGGATACTTTCGGGATTTCAGTTGACTTGTCAGACGGGAGCAGGGATAACTGCACTGATTTCTGCAGATACAAATTTTATATTTTGGGGTGCTTTCGTATGCGACAAAAAAGTACTTCAGTAAGAGAGAGGGGGAGAAAGAGACGGTTCATATATTTAAGCGATCATCATGAGGACAATTCAAAAGCGTACATAGATTAAGATACATGGATTATATATATAGTGGATATGAGTCCTTAATTTGGAGGTAGCAGCTATACGTAAAGGTCAAATCCAGTTGACGTATTTGACCCTTTATGTCGACGCTCGACGCTCGAGATTGCACTCATGCTCGTGCATGGTAACTTTACACACGTACGTAAGTAAAGTACGTATAAGACCCCATGCATCCACAGCTTATTCATATTCTTCTCCTACTACTATATATATATATATATATATATATATAAACGTCCACACTTTTCCTTATAGTACGTGGTCTAGGGCGATCAGTTTCCTCCCCCTCCGCCTCCACCTCTCCCCCAGCCGCCACCTCCATATCCACCACGGCCTCCATATCCACCACGACGTCCGTAGCCACCGCCTCCATATCCACCACGACCTCCGTAGCCACCGCCTCCATATCCATCACGACCTCCGTAGCCACCGCCCCCATATCCGTATCCATTCGGGTCAACACTGCCGTCTATCTGAACTACTTCATCAGTGACTTCCTGACCTTGATCATCAAGTTTAGGTTGCCAACAACATCGCCGGCCGCACCTATAGAGGCCAAAACGAAAGCAACACCCGCAGTATTGTTTTGCTTCTTCTACAGGCTTCGCTTCCTGTATCCCAGACACTGCATGCGAACCACATACACGTATAAATATAATACATATAATATATATTTATATACTCGGTTCATTTGGAGCAATATGAATACAAAAGGATAATAACAGGGAGACCACGTTATAGACCACTTGGTAAATACAGCCTTAAACATGTGCACTTATATATAAATGTAATTTTGTTTAGCATTTTAAGGTATATATGTACGTAACGTAGCTAAGTTATGAACATGTATATGGATCACCTTTTTTGCTATCGCATAACAAATCTATCTCCTTAGATATATTCTAGGTACATGTGTATATATAATATATATATATATATAGTATTGTTTATAGGACTATACGCCATATGAATTCGAATTCCTGCTCGCAAACTCTCCTTACCTTTCTTCTCATCTTTGGATGTAGTCTCAGGTTGGGTAGTGGAAGAGACGAGAACAGCTGAGGCAAACAGAAGCACTAGCAAAATAAAAGCCTTGGAATATCTCATGATTTTTCAAAAACTCGATTAAAAATCTCACAACTCAACTAGAAAGTTTTGAGGGAAAAAAAGACACACTAGAAAGATACGAATGCTTGGTGACACGTGAGTTTTTATATAGTGCTCGGGATGAATTACTAAACCACAAATAAGGTGTGGCAAGCAGCATGAGGAGTCAAGACGAAAAAGATTTTAGTTTCCATTGTATGTTTGACTATTCTTCATTTGATAGATCAAAACACATGCACTAGCTACTTCAAACAAAGATACGTGTCTAGGTTTAGCTCAGCATGCATGCGAGGAGGTGGACACGTGTATGTAACACCCATGTATCCACGAGCTAATTTCGTTGACTGAATATTTAAAACAAAAGTATACTCAAACATCCAGATGGACAATCAACATTTTCTCATACAACTAAGAACAACTTCTTTTTTTTTTTTTAATTATGATTAACGTACGTGTTTGTCCACAAGTGATTTCAAGAGTACACATGCTATACGATCGTATTACTATATATTATCGTATGATGAATTGGATCTATGAAATTATCCGCAACATGCTATGTTACGTACGTAGAAATTTGTAGGACACAAGCACAAAAAGTTACAAGTAGCAGATTCGGGTTGTGTTTTGTGCACGGAATGAATTGAAAACTCGGTAATTGTTTTCTCAACGTAGTTTCGGGGCCTTTAATTTTCATCACATATATCATTGATATGGTTTTTTATTTTCTCCGTTAATTAAGAAATGTTTCTTACCAGAAAAGAAATAAAAAATCCACATAAGATATATAGTACGTATGTAGCATATAAGAGGAGTGTTCGGTGTGCTTTGGTACGTAGGTTATTAGTGAATTGCTACGTGGCAAGCTATAGCTACTTGGTATATTTACAGGTGGTACGTAGTATACATCAAGTGACTCAGTCTTATCCAGTACGTAGTAGTAGCTACTGGGTCAAAATACAAAATACAAAATATTAGTCTTATCCAGTACGCAATAGTAGCTACTGGGTCAAAATACAAAATACAAAATATTAGTCTACATAAAAAATATCAATTTCCTTCTCTATAATATATATCCTCCTTTCTTATTTTGTCACATGAATCCAGAATTGAAAATATAAATAAGTTAATTTAATGCCAATTTTCTTAGTAAATAGCATTTATAAGAATGTTATATAAAATGTTATATTGGTCTTCTAAAATGACGAGAAAGAATAAGAGGTGACCAAAATATCTCAAATATTAAATTAAATAAAAATAAATATTCAAACTAATACGAAATAACTGGATTGAGTAAACTTGATCAGAACTATTATACTTAAGTTTTTTTTTTCTCTCACATTTAAGGTGGACTAGAGCACTCCCAAGTCACCACTTGGGTCCGTAACTGTATGTTCACATAGAATCGTATTAAAAGTATATTTTCAAGTAGGAGTAGGCATAGTTTCTTTTAAGTAAAAATCAATTTGATTTAAATTGTTATTAGCACTTCAATTTGGATTTGACTGAATAAAAAAATGGTTTGGAACAGTTTGATTTTAGCTTTTCAAGAAAATCGTTGGATTCCAAACCAAACTATAGAATTTTTGTTTATTTATATTATTTATTAGTTCACCTATAATTAATATGTTAATATATATAAATAGGCCTTCATCATATACCTTGTCTCACTTAATCCTTACTTAACCCTGGAAACTGGGGCCCGACTATCCTTCGTAGATATGGCTTTGATTTGATTGGTATTGATTTGTTTACATAACTCTCCATATTTGAACTCTTTAATTTGTTGTTAATACAGGTGTTCATCATATACCCTATCTTACTCAATCCTTACTTAACCCTGAGAATCGAGTCCGACCATCCTTCGTAGATAGGACTTTGATTTGATTGGTATTGATTTTTTTACATAACTCGCCATATTTGAACTTTTTAATTTGTTGATGTGTATGAAATAAATTTGTATGTGAATGAATGAAATTTTGGTGTGAATAAATGAAATTATGGTGAAAGTGGTGGAATTTTGGGAAAAATTTATGTTTTGGAGGAATCCTTTTAGTCAATAAATTACATAAAAAAATTTATACCTAAATTATTCAAATCGATCCAAACCAGATTAGAGTGATTTCAAATTCAAACCTATCAAACCACTTAAATTATTGTTAACGGTTTGAATTTGGTAGTTTTTTATTTTTTTTAAGAAAAAACTTTGGACTCGTGTTCGCTTGTTAGCTAGTCTTTACTCACAAGCCACCAAGCCTTATCTTCGTCTCTAAACTCAAACCTTCCTTTGGATTGTGTTCTCAATTTTCTTTTTCTTTTTTTTCATTTGTCACATATAGGTATAGATGTATAAAAATAAGTAACATAACTCAATTTTCTCCCATAAATTATTTGTATCAATGGATTAGTTGGACCCAAAACGCGATATAATATGCGTAATCCGAAAAAGGATTCATAAGTAGTTGTTGGAGTTGAAGTTATCAAATTTTGAGGAGCCTATTCGTATCAAACCAAACTTTTATATAGAGATCGATATTAAAGCTTCGATATAGAATGAACAGAAATCTTCCAAATTTTAGATAGGTAGCATGTTATAAGGAAAGTAAGAGATATCCATTTTTAGAATTTGACTGATATGAGGATCGATTCAAAATTTCGTAGAGAAAGTAAGAGATATTTGTTAATTACGATAATATTAATATATACTTACCTCCCTGCGTGCATACTTTCGTATAGATATTAATGCTTACCTTCCCTTTGCGTACAACATCCATACTAGTGTCAGTTACTGCATCTAAAATTCAGATGAGTTAAATATAAACTATATTAATGAAATATACTAGTAAATGTAAACAAAATTCACATACTACAAAGGATATATGTCATGACCCGACCCTTCTAGCACGATATTGTCCGTTTTGGGCCCAACTCTCACAGTTTTGTTTCTGGGAACTCACGTGCAACTTCCCAATAGGTCACCCATCTTAAGATTGCACCTGCCCAAACTCGCTTAACTTTGGAGTTCCCAAGGAATCCAAAGTTAGTGAGCTCCCAAAAAGCCTCATGCTAGATAGATACGTGTCCACACATATAAGACATTTCACATTTCCCTCCTCAAGCGATGTGGAATTGTTCACTGTTCTTTCCAAGACACGAGTCTTACAATCCACCCCACCCCCCTCTTGGGGCCCAACGTCCTCGCTGACACCCTTCCGGTAGAGATACAGGTCTGATACCATTTTGTCACGACTCGACACATCTAGCACGATATTGTTTGCTTTGGGACCAGTCCTCGCAATTTTGTTTTTGGGAGCTCACGTGTAACTTCCTAGTAGATCACCCATTTTGGGATTGCACCGCCCAAACTCGCTTAACTTTGGAATTCCCAATGAATCCAAAGCCAGTGAGCTCTCAAAAGGCCTCATGCTAGATAGATATGTGTCTACACATATAAAACACCTCATCTTTCCCTCCTCGAGCGATGTGGGATTGTTCACCATTCTTCTCAAGACATGGGTCTTACAATATAATTAGTTTTGTCTCCTAATTTTAGTTTTGTACATAATAAAAACTTGAAAGGAATATAAAAAAAACACAAGTAAGCATTTAATACACATGAAAAATAGAGAGTGCAAAATCCTCCACTGAACCTCATTATTGATACCAAAGCATATTTTGAAGAATAGAGAGTAAAATGTTTATTTTCATACATTTTACCAAGTGTAATATCCTAATTTTTAAGTAGTAAAATTCTGAATTTTACTACAAGTTTAGCTAGTAATTTTTTTTTATATATATTAGAAACTGGATGGGCTATAGCATACCTAGCTCAAAGCATAGCCTCGTCACCGATCTATACAAATGAATTAGGAAAACACTTGCATCACTCTGGTGGTATTTTTTTATATCACTCTTTCGATTTATCGAATTTTTTTTTGTTCATATATTATAATCGGAAACGTTCATTTTCTAATTCTTTATGTCAAGATCACCTCTGTAAAAAAATCAACAAGATTAAAAATCGTTTAGTCATTATATAATGTAATAAATGGACGGTTCGATAATTAATCTTAATTTTTACAAAAAACGTTGATTTATTTGATGTCTATAGATGACTAAACAACCTTCAATATTGATATTGTTTTACGGAGATAATCTCGATATGATAATTTAAGGAATGCGTGATTTCGATTATAATAAAATATAAAGATAATTCGATAAATAAAAAATGGTGATACGAAGAGATATCATCAGTGCAAATATATACCAGTATTGTCCTCTGAGTTATTGGACTTTTGTCAGGTTAATATTCAATTTATGATTCCCCACTTCAATATTTTTACAAAAAAGTAAAAAATTAAGTTTAAGAAATCTTTATCCAGTGTGTATAATCTCCATTTCCATTCTTACATAAGAATATAAATAATGCTAAAAAAAATTTAGACCAAATTATATAGAAACGATATTGCATTACATATGGCATTAATTGTAGACCAAATTAAATTGCATATAAACGTTATTGCATTAATTATATGCCATTTTCATTGTTACATCATCGATGTATGGCATGTTTTACACAACAGGTACGTGAATATGATTATTACCACAAGATCAAAGAGAAAGAAAAATTCATGACTAATGCTTTTTATTGTTTGCATGCCTCTCTGCATATAATAGCTTCTTAATTTATTCAAAATTAGTATAGATGAGCATACATGCATGGGCACATGCATGGGAATTTGGGAGTGCATGCAGCAGCAACAGCAGGCTTGCTTAGTTATGAGGCTTTGCTTCAACAGCCTGGCCAGCGTAATTGCAGCACTTTAGGCACTCCCTTCCATTGTAGCTGCGCCTGCAGCAACCGTAGTAACAATGCCCTCCTCCACCTCCATAACCACCGCGCCCGCCGCGCCCTCCACTTCCATACCCACCCCGACCCGGGTTTCCACCGTATCCACCACGTCCAGGGTTGCCACCGTAACTGCCTCGGCCCGGATCCCCTTGGTAGCCTCCTCCACCATATTTGGCATCGCCTACGCCAATAGCATCTGCAAGTCATGTAATAGTGGGCGCTTGCATAAATTTACAATTTAATAGCCCTAGCATTACCGATAATAGAACAAAGAAGCAAATTAGTTAAGTGAGCTCACCATTTGCGGCCACTTGAGAGGAGATGAGAAGGGCAATTGCAAGAGAAAGACACAAAAGAAGAAAAACTTTGGAACCCATTTTTGTTTATTAATTGATAAGAGAGTGAGATACTTGGTGGTGAGGAGCATCTTATTGCCTGCCCTCTATTTATATATCTGGGGGGAAGTCTAAAAGAGATGAGAAGCAATAACCCTACGTGCCACACCCATAACGTATATGTACGTAGTATTGCCTTGCCTTGTTGGGGATTGAAAAGTTCCCTATCAATTCCAAATTCATTTGTCACGATTAATATTAGAGGAATTAATGTTCTGATTAAACCGATCAAAAATAAAGTCATGTTGGATAAGTATTCATATCGTACTCATTTTTAGAAAATCAGATTTATGGATTATTTATATTAAACAGGCGAAAAATAAAATTCGTATAGGATAAGTGTTCATAATGACCGAGTGTGAGAAGATCATATCTCATTTACTCTTGTGGGGGCTCCTTGAAAACTGATGCACATGGAAATTGTACAGATCGAGTTAGTGAGGAAGTCAGAAGACAAAGACAGTTGCATGGGATTCATTTACTCTTGATGTATACTTGTATAGCTAGTGGGAAGCCTACAATATTGCTTTCATTTCACACCTACTCTCATTAAACTTCAATCGATGATCAATGGATATACATCATTAACTCATTATAAATTCTTCTTTCACCGACGTAGTTCACTATTTATTAAGAAGAGTTTACATTTAGATGATACTTTACAAAAAGCTCAATCCCTAAAATTGAAGAATTGTTGTGCTAGCTAGTTTTCTAAAATCAATTGTTCAGCGCCTAACACGAATAAATTCTGATAGAACTCTCTCCAATATTACCTTGATATTAGTGAAAAAAAGGTTTATTTTCGTCTAACACAAAAACTTTAAATTTGAAAAATACCCTCAATCTAAAAATAAATACAAAAATATATAATATCAGCAATGGATAAACTACACGTGTCAACCATTAAACAAAAATTCAACAATTAACGGTTATACAAAGCACTAGATAAGAGACAAACAACCAAAATCATTCTCTAGTCAACGAAAATGCACATTCCCAAGTAATAAGCCCCAACCTTAATACAGCCATCGTCACAAGAACAGTCTAGAGAATGCGCAAACCATGAAAAATGTGAATGGACGAAAATAAAGCCTTTGGAAAAATATTTCAAAAATAATTCATTTTCCCCTCCGATTTATAAAAACATGCATACATAGACAAATAAATACTTAATTTCAGATAAAACAATTAAATATATAAAATACTTAATATGTAAAGCATATACAATTTTCTGACCTACACTTCCTTGAAATCCTTGTTTATAAGCATTTTGAAAACCTCTGAACATAATTACCAATAATAGTCAAACCTCGAACCCTACTGGTCTAACCAGTTAATCCCTCGTACTATGCGTAGACAATCACAAAACTTGTGTAGTCCAACTTCGACATCAGAGTATGTGGAGTCCAACTCCGATGACGTCCGAGTCTGTGTCTGAGAACCTTCGGAGTCCAACTCCGGAATAGCGATCTAATCGCATGAGGATAACTATATTGGGAAAAACAGTTTGCAAAAATACAATTTAACTTTCTTTTGAAATACCCACAAAAGTAAAAAAATAGCGATATGCCAGGCATGAGCTAAAAACCTATTTTTCCAAAATCCGACATAAATTGTGTCTAGAAATCAACATCTTGAATATGTATTCTAAAACTAGGCAATTATCAAAAACACATTTAGAATTATATATTCAATCCATTGCAAACTATACCATGCAATAAAACCATATAAATATATAAATATGTTTAATAAACAAACAATCCACTCATAGTGCAATCGGCAGCTTACTCTTGAGCTGTACACTTCTTAGAAGTCCTCAGAGCATCCTGACATGTTAAAATAACAACCGGGGATCACTAAATACACATAAAATTATACATAAATCCTAAGATAATACATGCATCCAAACACGCAACCCGTGACTTTGAACATCCAAAACTACCCCTAAAAGAACTCTAATTGACTTGAAACCACCATCATTGGATTTAGCACGTCGAAAGCTTTCAGACACACAATACCATGTCTCAAGATTCCTACCCACATGCCGCCACACGGTGGTAGAAGGCCAGCAACCTTCCTCATGCATCGCATACGCACTCTAACGTGGCATACTAGCGTTACCTTGTTGATGTGGCATGCTAACATAAACCTCTGCTGATGTGGCACCTATTGACGTCACCTCATGCTAATGTGGAACATGTTGATGTGGAAGCTGACATCACTGTGTTGACATCATGTTGATGTCATCACCTCATTGGAGAAGATGGTCGCACTACCATGCGCTGCAGCGGGCGCTGCCGCTCGTCGGTCCAGAAACCTACATTTTTGTCCTATTTTTCGAATCTTCATATCTCCCTCTTTTCTCAGCCAAAGACGAACAATGAATGGAAATTCATCTACCCAACCCAGGAATTCAAATTCAACCACAAAATTAAGAAAAAGTGCATGAATTTCACGATGTAAGCCTTGGAAGTTGCAGGTTTTGTTCCTCTTCGAGTATAGGTCGATTCCACGTGGTTCCACCTTCAAAGTTGGGTTTTTTTTTCCTGATCGTGAGGGTCCAAGGAACACAATCCCTTGCTTGGTTTGAGTTAAAAACGTCCTAAAATGGAAGTTGGAAGTTATGGTTGTGTGGGTTTTTCCTTTGGGGTGCACGAGCTAGAGAAAAGAGAGATGAGTGAGTGTGTGATGATAATTGATGATGATAAATGATGTGTGAGCTCCCAGCCATACAAAGTAACCCTTGCCAAAATATCACAATTCCAAGTTGACCAAAATGCACATCCCCAATATGGTAGCCTAACAAAATATTCAAGGGTAAAATAGTCCAAATGTAAATGAAAAAGCCCAGAAAACTGTCGTAAAACTATAAATAAAAATTCGGATAGTTACAATCCACCCCTTTAAATAAATTTTTCCCCTGAAATTTACACGTCCCTCAAACATCTGGGGAAACAATGCATGCATCTATGCCTCGAGCTCCCACATGTTCTCCTTCACACCATGATACCTCGATCTACAAAACAAATATAAGGGAGAATAGTAACCCAACATAATGTGGTGTCTACCCGATCCCAGATCTAAGCAGACTGCTCACCAAGCTCAAAATCCTCTCCAAGTTTGACCGGTTACTCCACTAACACGCGAGACTCTTCAAACGAGTAACTCCCGGAGTATAGAAACCTGAAACAGCTGACAAACCCCAAAGATCTCTGGAGACAAAACCAACTTGTACGCTAACGGGCCTATTCTCTCGATAAACCCCAAAGGCCCAACCAATCAGAGTGTAACGACCCGAATTTTATTATTATTTAATTAAATGGAAATTATATGTAAAATGACCATTTCACCCCTGGTCAAGGAAAAATGTTGACTTTTGACCCGAAGCACCGTTTGACTTTGACTTTTTGACCAATATGTAGATCGGGTTGCCCTGATTACGTGGACAGGCGGCATGCCAAATTTGGAGACCCGGAACGAAAGTTATGGGTCACGGACTTTACGGGGCATATTACGTTTTTCGAGGAACGAGATAAGTAAATGGATTTAATTATTCAAACTTGGACCTTTGAACTAATCAGATGAGTGACATTTTTCACTCATCTAACTAGCCCAAAAGCCCAATTATTTGGGTGCATGAACCTTTTCTTCTCTCTTTTCCGTGAAACCATATGCACACACAGAAACAACTCTTCTTCCTTTTCATTTTCTCTCAGCCCAGATCGATCTCCCTCACCCTCACTGGACATCATCATCATTATCATCTTCACTGTCGTTGTCGCCGGCCACCGCAGCCACCACGACAGCCCAAAACCGCGACGGCTCAAACTCACCCCAAACTGTCGACTGTGCAAACCCCGCCTTTCCCTTCCGTCTGGAGCTCGACCGTGGACACAGAAGAAGACAGGAGGCCTGACTGGAGCTCACGACCGGCCGGTTCGATGCGTGACGCCGCCTGAAGCGACGGAGAGGAACCGGGAAAACTGGGCAGAAGTTCTTCACGCCAAAGGTAACGATCTCGATCTTTTTCTTAGTTTTAGAGGTTACAGACGTCTAGGTAGGGTTTAGACGAGTCTCTAGGGCCAAATTTCGAAGAAAATGGTGACCAGAGGAGGAAATTCTGGGCGGGTCTTGGCTGTGGGCCACGGTGGCTCTGCCGCTGGGTTACAGTAGGATCCCACCGAGCAGCGTCGCAGGCCTTCGGTGCAAGACAGCCGAAGCTGAGACTGAGAATTCGGTAGGACATCACCAAAGATGACGTCATCATTCTGACACTATTCTGATAGTGTGATGATGTCATCTTGTCAAACTTGTCAGGGCAGGGACCAATCACAGGCTGACACGTGGCGTCTGACACCTGTCAGAGAATGACGTCATGCTGACGTCATCAGTTACTGTAGCACTGTTGACCGCGCTTTGACCAGGCGCGTGGGGGCGCATGTGAACAGTACTTTTTGTGGAGCCGGTACCATTTTCAAGGTTTCGACGATATAGATCCAATGTCGGTGGTTACGTATCGATCGGAGATCGTTAGGTTGGTCAAATTGAGGAAATTAGCCTTGGGATGCGTGTTTGGAGCGCGTTCCCAGGCCGGTTTCACCCTAAGTTTTTATGCTAGACCTAGTAGGGTCAATTAGTGACTCTTAAGTATGTTTGGACAGGTTCAGACTTTGTGTTTAGCTTCAGGATAGGTGTAAATGGTTCGTTAGCGCAGCAAGGACATGTTGTGAGTGGACCGTTGATTTTATAAATGAACACATGCATGACTATGTTACTTGTTTTCTAAATTGTTTTTTATAATAAATGTTTTATGATGTTGGGATTTAAGAACTGGATTTCGGATTTCGAGAAATGAACGGATTTTACTGGAAAAAGGGGACTTATCGGGCTTGAGACCCATTTGACGAGCATGGACTCGGATTTGGACTAAAGGTATTTCGAAATGATTTATGGACCATGGATTATATTGATGATTTGAGATGATTTGAGACCTTCAACTTAAAGACTTACTATAAAGAATTCTGGGGAAAGTTTTGACATAATTTTGAAAGGTTTCATTAAGTACATGTTACACCCTTCCATATTTGCAGATTGGCCTCCTCCAGACGTCGACCTGGAGGGTCACGATCCACTGACCAGAATGGGCTTCCCCATTGGGAACCCGTTCCAAGAGTGGGAGATTGTGTTGTGGCCCCGGACCAGATTCCGGAGAGATATTCAAATTAGAATCCGAGAGAGAGCTCGGATTTGGTTCAGAGACTGAGCCTTCTAGACGGAGAATTCCTGGGAGAAGACTCGGAGTGAGACCCCAGGTGGTATGCATACCTTATTAGAGATAAATCGTGACCATTATCGGGGATTTGATCCCTAGGGGCTGTGTGCCCCGAGTTGGCATCTTCTCGGAAGAGCCGAGGAAGGGGATTGTGGATACATGATTACTTGTAGAGTCATATGATGTTGCCCAGATATGTTTTTACTATAGATATACGTATAGGTATAGATATGTTCCATGTTTTTATATGTGATCATATTTCCTATTTTATACTGCATGCATGTATGTTTCCATAAACGAAGGGTCAAACTATATATATATGTTCAAATGGATTTATAACTGCTTATTTTTGGTCCACTCGCACTTTGAATGTTTTCTTAACCCTTCAGGAGAGGAAACCGAGGAGGGCATCGACTCCGGGGCCGAGGCATAAATACCACTGTTGCGCTTACACCACCCTGAGGGATAGGTTTGTCTTTATGTTGTATTAGTACGATCATAATGCTCCTTTCCCTTTGTCTGGCATGTTGTATTTTGGAAACACACCGGTGTGTATCTAGAACCCCCAGTAGGGGTATTTGTGTAATAAAACCCTTGAAAGGGTATTTGTGGTATTTTAGTTTACGTGTCAGATGGGAGCAGGCTTCCCCATTGGTCCCTAGGGGGAAAACGGGGTGGGTCCTGTCAAGTTGGTATCAGAGCCGAGCATTATGTTAGCGGTCGGTACAGGGTACTTTGATACGCACGTTTTGTCGTACTAATTTTATTATTTATGCCTCTTTACAGTTCAGTATGCCCCCGAATGAGGGACCCCGTTTACACCACCTGACACGGGCCTCGGTGGAGGCTCTGGAGATGTGAGTGCTGGGAGTTCATTGATTGGTATGGCACATTACATGGGTGCCACGGTGTTTAGTGGTGACGTCGATCCTGAGATGGCTCACCGTTGGATTCTGAGACTGGAAAAGATCTTCTTGATGATGCCCTGTCCACCTAAGCAGAGAGTACTGTTGGCCACCTTTCTACTTGATGGTGAGGCTCACGAGTGGTGGTACACACTGGAGTTATCGGGCTAGGATGCCCAGGCTGTGACATGGCAGGAGTTTAGGAACCGCTTCTTGGATCAGTACTATCCCTGTGCATTCCGCGAGGTGAGAGAGCTCGAATTCTTGCAACTCCAGCAGGGAAACTCGACTGTTGCCGAGTATGAGCAGAGATTTCAGAGGTTGTCAAGGTTTGCAGAGGTTTATGTGAGGACTGAGGCAGACAGGTGCCGCCGTTTTGAGCAGGGTCTGAGAGGTGACATCCGAGCTATGGTAACTTCCTCTGCTATGATTTTTACTACACTGCGAGAGTTGGCCGATGCTGCAGCCAGGGTGGAAGCCAGTTGGACCAACCGCCAACAGGAGACTGATGTGGGAAGACGTAGGGACCGTTCCTTTTCTGGACCTTCGGGCCATAGGGCCCCGAAGGGAGGTCTGTTTAGTGGAGGACACTCATCCTACAGTGGGGGATCATCGAGTAGTGGTCGATTTGGCAGGTTTGATAGAAGCCGTGGGACCGGTTATAGTGCACCGCAGCAGAGTGGCACTTTCGAGGGGCCTGCAAATTGGATGAGGCACGTCACATGCTACAACTGTGGTGAAACTGGGCATGTGTCGAGAGGATGTCCGCATGGGTCAGGCGGTAGTGTAGCTGGATCCACACCGAGTACCGTGTCAGATGCTGCTAGAGGCAGAGGACAGAGCAGTTATCGAGGCGATCATGGAAGAATACGAGGACGTGGTCGGGGCACAGGACCCCAGGCACGAGTGTTCGCAATCACTAGGCAGGAGGCCAGGACTGCTCCTGAGGTGGACAGGTACACTTACTATCTCTGACATGTCTGTACATGTATTAATGGATCCGGGAGCCACCCATTCCTTTATTTCCCGTAGTTGTGCTGGGTTATTGGATCGAGAGTTGTCTGTACTTGAGGATGATTTAGGTGTCGGGACCCCAACTGGGGATGTGTATATAATTAACCAGGTGCTAAGAGACTGTCCAGTGAGAATAGGGGATTTTGAATTGCTGGCGGACTTGATAGTGTTAAACTTGCATGATTTCGATGTAATCCTAGGCATGGATTGGTTGTCCGAGCATGGAGAACTAATGGACTGTAGAAAGAAGAAGGTATTGATCCAGAGTCCGGGCGTACCTAACCTGACTTTCCAGGGAGATATTGCAAATTCGCCACCAAGAATTGTTCCAGCCCTCGCGATACGGAAGCTACTGAAGAAAGGATGTCAGGGGTATCTAGCTCATGTAGTGGACACGAGTATAGCGACCCCAAGAATTGAAGATATACCTGTGGTACGGGACTTCGCGGACGTGTTTCCAGAAGATTTACCAGGATTGCCCCCAACTCGAGAGATTGATTTCACGATAGAGCTACTTCCAGGGACTGGACCTATCGTACAGGCGCCCTATCGTATGGCTCCTGCAGAACTGAGGGAGTTAAGAGAACAGCTACAGGAATTACTCAAGTTGGGATTCATCCGGCCAAGTGTATCGCCGTGGGGAGTACCAGTCCTATTCGTGCGAAAAAAGGAAGGTAATCTCAGATTGTGTGTGGACTATCGACAATTGAACAAGGTAACGGTGAGAAACAAATACCCTTTGCCTCGAATAGATGACCTTTTCGACCAGTTAAAAGGGGCAAGATACTTTTCAAAGATTGATTTGAGGTCTGGATACCATCAGTTGCGGATCGCCGAGGAAGACGTTCCGAAGACAGCTTTTCGGACCAGATATGGGCATTTTGAGTTTTTAGTGATGCCCTTTGGATTGACCAATGCACCGGCAGCCTTTATGGATTTGATGAATCAAGTGTTCAAGTCTTATTTGGATAGGTTTGTGATTGTGTTTATTGATGATATTCTGGTGTATTCGAAAGGCGCAAGGGCACACGAGAAACACCTAAGATTAGTGTTGGCCAGGTTGAGGAAGGCTCAGTTGTTTGCGAAGTTCAGCAAGTGTCAATTCTGGCTGAACAGTGTTGTCTTTTTAGGTCATGTGATTTCAACGGAGGGGATCAGTGTGGACCCCCAAAAGACGGAGGCAATCACAAATTGGGAACAACCTAAGACGGTAACTGAGGTTCGGAGCTTTCTGGGGTTGGCAGGATATTACCGATGATTTGTGGACGATTTTTCTACTATTGCAGCACCTTTGACCCATCTGACGAGGAAGGGAGTTAATTTCATTTGGACCGAGCATTGTGAAAACAGCTTTCAGGAATTGAAGGGAAGGTTGACTACTGCTCCTGTTTTAGCCTTGCCCAGTGACGGAGGAGAGTTTGTGGTGTATAGTGATGCATCCTTACAGGGTCTGGGATGTGTGTTGATGCAGCACGGGAGAGTTATAGCCTATGCCTCCCGACAGTTGAAGCCACATGAGATGAACTAGCCAACTCATGACTTGGAACTAGCGGCAGTGGTGTACGCTCTGAAGATTTAGAGGCACTACTTTTACGGGGAGACGTGCAAGATTTTTACTGATCACCAGAGCCTAAAGTATATTTTCACGTAGAAGGAGTTGAATCTACGACAAAGAAGATGGCTAGAGCTAATTAAAGACTACGACTGCACCATTGAGTACCACCCCGGAAAAGTGAATGTCGTGGCGGATGCTTTGAGCAGGAAAGCGATGGGTTCGGTTGCCCATCTGCGTATGATCTATTTACCGTTGCTAGTAGAACTCCGACGGGCCGGAGTTAGTCTTAGTATGGATGATGATGGAGCCCTGTTAGCAAGCTATCATGTGAGACCGTTACTGTTGGACAGGATCCGCGATGCTCAGCTCAGTGATGAAACACTATGTAGTATCAGATTGGGAGTTGAAGCTGGGGAGAGACAAGATTTCACTATCAGGGACGACGGTGCAGTTTTGAAACAGGGTCGACTATGCGTGCCAAAGGATACGGCACTGAGGACAGAGATATTGGAGGAAGCCCATAGTTCGGCCTATGCCATGCATCCTGGGGGAACCAAGATGTACCGAACCCTTAGAGAATACTACTGGTGGGCAGGAATGAAACGAGAGATTGCTAACTTTGTAAGTCAGTGTTTGATTTGTTAGCAGGTGAAAGCGGAAGGACAGAGACCGTATGGACCCCTGCAGTCCCTTCCAATCCCAGAATGGAAATGGGACCATATTACCATGGACTTCGTATTTAAGTTGCCAACTACCCGAAATGGATTCGATGGTGTGTGGGTAGTAGTGGATCGTCTTACTAAGTCCGCGCACTTCCTACCTGTGCGCGAAACTTTTAAACCCAACCGACTGGCGCAGTTTTTTATTGATGAGATAGTCCGACTGCATGGCACTCCAGAGTCAATCGTGTCAGACCGAGATCCGCGGTTTATCTCGAGGTTTTGGCAGGGTCTACAGAGAGCGCTTGGCACGAAACTGCACTTCAGCACGGCTTTTCATCCTCAGACGGATGAGCAGTCAGAGAGGACCATCCAGATCTTGGAAGACATGATGAGAGTGTATTACAGTTTCAGGGTTCTTGGGATACCTACTTACCCTTGATGGAATTCGCTTATAATAACAGTTACCAAGCGAGCATTGGGATGGCACCGTTTGAGGCACTGTATGGGCGACAGTGCAGAACACCTTTGTGCTGGACCGAGATAGGGGAGAGAGCCTTGGTGACTCCAGAACTTATGGATGTAACCCAAGAAAAAGTCAAGATCATCAAGGAACGACTGAAGGCAGCTCAAGATCGTCAAAAGAGCTACGCAGATCGTAGAGTACGGGATCTTGAGTTTGAGGTTGGAGACTGGGTATTTCTGAAATTTTCGCCATGGAAAGGCATTGTTCGCTTTGGGAGACGAGGAAAACTGAGCCCTCGGTACATCAGACCATTTGAGATACTGGAGAGAGTGGGTAAAGTGGCGTACCAATTAAATTTGCCTTCGGAGTTAGCCCGAGTGCATAGTGTCTTCCACGTGTCAATGCTTCGGAAATGTGTTAGGGAAGAATCCCATATCCTGATGGAACAACCATTGGAACTCAGGACAGATTTGAGTTTTGAAGAACAACCAGTGCAGATCCTGGATTGGAAACAGAAGGTCCTAAGGAACAAGACTATTCCGTTAGTGAAAGTGCTATGAAGGAATTTTGTGGTCGAGGAAGCAACTTGGGAACCGGAAGCCTTGATGAGAGAGCAGCAACCCTACTTGTTTGAGTAATTTCGGGGACGAAATTTTGTAAGGGGGGTGGATTGTAATGACCCGGATTTTATTATTATTTAATTAAATAGAAATTATATGTAAAATGACCATTTCGCCCCTGGTCAAGGAAAAATGTTGACTTTTGACCCGAAGCACCGTTTGACTTTGACTTTTTGACCAATACGTAGATCGGGTCGCCCTGATTACGTGGACAGGCGGGATGCCAAATTTAGAGACCGGAACGAAAGTTATGGGTCACGGACTTTACGGGGCACTATTACGTTTTTCGAGGAACGAGATAAGTAAATGGATTTAATTAGTCAAACTTGGACCGTTGAAGCTCTTTGATTAGTTGACTCAGCATACTGACGCTCTTAGCGTAGCCTATAACCCCCATACTGTTGCTACTACTGGAGTTTTGCCAAACTCATCTCCACATGAGAAGCCACATTTGACAGAGCCTGAATAATAGTGAATGCTCTAGATAGCATCGATGCTCGAAACTCACTCAAAAGACCAAGTAAATACTGACAACGCCTACTTACCTCGGTTGTCACTACATCATGTTCGTACCGGGATAGATCCAAAAACCATTCCTCATACTGAGCAACTGTCATGTCACCATGCTCCAGTGTAACGACCCGTCCCGGAAACTATGATTAAATTAGTGATTAATGACATATTAGTAAAGTTAATCGGTGATTAGTTGGGTGTTTTCGGACGGACGGTGCGAAATGATGATTTTGCCCTTAGAATTGAGCGAACGGTTGACTTTTGGTTCGAACTGTCAACCAGACTTTAACCGATGACTATGACGTAGTTTGAGACGTCACTAGTTCATAGACAGGTAGCGCGTCCGATTCTGACATTCGAGGAGGAAGTTATGATGTTCGGAAGTTTAAGGGTAATTTGGTTAAAAAAAGGGCAATTTGTGGACTTTTCAAACGACATGGACTTTTCACGTAATTCGAAAACCGTTAGATAGGTCTCGATTCCCTGAGTACAACGACAGGCGGCACGTTGCCATTAGAGTTCGGACGACATAGTTAATGGTTTAAACGTGCGAGGGGCATTTTGGTAATTTCGCCTCAAGGGCATTTTGGTCAATTGGCTAGCATTGGGATTAGTGCCCAGTGATCAGGGGACACTTGGCTGTTTTTGGAACTCTTGCCCACAGAAAAATTGACACCTGGTGTAACGACCAGTCCCAGAAATTAGGGTTAAGACGGGGATTAGTGACGGATTAGTGAGTTTAAGTAGTGTTTAGTTGGGTACTTTTGGACTTTAGTGTAGAATGACGATTTTGCCCCTAGTTTGGGAAAAATGTTGACTTTGAGATCGGGGGGTCAATTGGACATTGACTGATGACCGTGACGTAGTTTGGGACGACACGAGTCCGTAGACAGGTGGCACGCCCGATTCCGACATCCGAGGAGGAAGTTATGATGTTCAGAAGGTTGAGGGCATTACCGTAATTTGGCTAAAGTAGGGGGAAAATTTGACTTTTCGTACGATCCGGTTTTGGCACGTTGACCTAGGACCGTTAGGTAGATCTCGTCGTCCTGAATTCAACGACAGGCAGCACGTGTTCGTCTGAGTTAGGGTGTGTAAGTTACGGGTCTAAAACGGTAAGGGCAAAATTGTAATTTTGGAGTCAAAGAGGGGTATTTTGATCTTTTGCACATTGGGAACTATGCAATAGGATTGGGACAGGTGTACTGATGCGATTGAGATTTTTGTGAGAGGGTTGAGGGGATTGTGACACGTGGAAGGAACCTAGAGGTTTCTAGGTGGTTACAATGGACACGGGTACATGTTGCACGATTTTAAACCGTGCAATTTGGCTTTGAAGCACAGAAACAGAGAGCTGAGGCGGTGAGGCTTTTGATCGATTCAGTGACTGTTTGAGGTTTTTGTGAGTGGTGAGAGTGACAGCGGGAATAAGGGAGCTGGTGATTGGGTTGAGAGTGAAAATCGGGCAAGTATTGTTGTGGGTGAGAGGTTCGATTTCTCTGGGAAACAGAGAGGTGTCGAGGTGGGTGGTGGTGGTTTTGCGGTGTTTTGATTCAAGAAAGGTGGAGAAGGAGGCTAGGGGGACTCTGTGAACTCCGCAGGACGCGGTGGTAAGCACGGTGGCTGTCGCTTAGCAGGTAAGCTCTTTGATTTTCTCTAAGTGCTCTGTTTTCCCGTTTTACTTAATCCAAAAGTCGTGGGTTTTGAGTACGAGTCGAGGCTTTAGGTGGGTGCTATGAGACTCACGAGGTCCCTAGGAGTCGAATAAGCTTGATGCCGTGACGGGGGAGTGTCTGATTAGCTGGGAACCGAAACAGGGGTTTCGGGTAAATTTCTTCGAACTTGAAGTCGACGAGCTAGGGACTTCGATGTTGAGTTTTCAGGTGGGGATTAGATTAAGGAGGTTTGGACGAAGCTTTTGGGATTGGAATGGTTGAAAACGATAGAGGAATGACAGAGAACCGGGTGCGCCGGTTCAGACCGGTTCACCCAAGGAAGACGATGATGAACAGTGTCTGGGTGCAGGCACGTGAAGTCCACGCGCAACCACTTTGGGCGGCGCGTGGGGGCGCGTGCGGCGATTTCCGGTGAAGAATCCAACTGAGTTTTTGTTCTAAATGTCATAACGAATCCAATGGAATAGGTTTCGGGTTATTTGGACGTTGGTTCGGGTTGGTTCTGCGAGATCAAAGGTCTAGGGTCCCGTTTAAAGTACGCTTAGAAGTTCGGGAAAGTTAGGGGATTTGAGTAGGATTTTTGTGAAGCAGTTAGTAATCTCGTTATGGACTTTGGACAGGTTCGGGAAAGCCGAGAGTAGCGGGATGGCCGGGAATGGCGTAAGTGCGCGCGTATCGAGGCGACGTCGGAATGGTCTGTGAGTAGACTTTGCTTTCTAACTCTTAATGCATGCATATATGTTTTAATATGTTTTCTATACGTGATTCTATTATTTGATTTATGATTGTGATGGTTTACGGTTTTGCACGTTTTTCGAGGAAATGACGATTTTCACGTTTTACGAGGTTTTACGAACTATCGTGATTTGAACCTGGTTTTAATGATTGATTTCGGGATTTGAAATACGATTTGATTTTCAAAGAAAGGAAAAGGATTTTGGAAAGTGTTTTCGGGCTTGAGGCCCAGTTCAAAAGTGGTTTTCGGGAATGTGGTTTCGGGTTTTGGAATCGGAATTTCGGATGACGATTCAGGATTCGATTCAGGACTTGAAATGGATTTCCGGGTCTAGGTTCAGAATGGTTATTCCGGATACCGGCTTACGGAATGATGGTTGCGGGCTCGGATCTGGAAATGAGGTGGATATGATTCTGGATTTGGATTCGGAATGACGGTTCTGGATGCCGGAAGGGCATTAGACTAGTGGTTTCGGATTCGGGTTTGGATATGGATTTAGAAATGGTTTTCAAATGGTTTTGATTGGATTTGCTGGATCTGGTTATTGGTTTTAAAGACTCGGATATATTATATTTCCCCCGTAGGCCTGTTGAGTTTAAAGACTCCGATTATTGAGGCCTGGTTATTGAGTTTAAAGACTCTGGAGTTTAAAGACTCGGATAGATCCAGTAGGTTCGATGGATGGACATGTGGTTTCAAATGTGTTTTGGATTTCACTGAGAATTGATGATAATAGTTTTCTGGGGTTTTTGGGTAGTGGGCTGGATATAATGGTTTTGATGGTTTTGGACTGAGGCTTGGGATTTGAGAAAAGGAAAATGTGTTTGGTTTTCGTACATGGTTTTATGACATGAAATTGATATGCATGCATTGGTTTTTTAAACGGAGGGTATAAATGTATGGGTTTTCTGATAAATGTTTTCAACTTAATACTTTATTTTTGTCCACTCACAGTCTTTTCGTGTTTTCGATACCCTCCAGGTTGTTGCGGCTCGGGCTGTTGGTCGAGAAAGATGGAGACATCACACGCCCAATCCACAGTAGACTCTGCGCACTCTGGGAAGTTGGAAGATAGTGAGACGTTTGGTTCGGAAATCCCTTGTCCGACTTACGTGTCACATGAAGGTTGGACATCTGTTTGGCTTTAGTGTCATGCGTAAGTCAGACGAGAGCAGGGTTAGTCCCTAATCCTGGGGGATTAGGGGTGGGCCCTGACACCTGGCCCAATCTAGAGGTTTGTGGAACCTCCCTACCGACTCACACATGTTTTAAAACAGAATTGATTTATGCACGACAATTGGAATGAACAAAACGCAGAAAATAGAGACAGAGATGATCGTGGAACCCCAACCCTCTCAAACCATATCAGATGAAGATGGGGTGTGAAGGAAAGCTGGAAGGGAGGCTGTGCTGAGACACCTGGTGGCCACGACGAGGCACGACGACGGAGGACGGCGGTGGTAACTGAGAAAACCCGAGAAGTTCCCTGTTTATGTTTGAACTTGGGAAGTTGGATTTAAGGCCTAAGGATCGATTTGGTTCACTAGGTGGTGTGTTTGAGGTTATAAGGAACGGATTGAGCCTGTTCGAAAGGCCAGAGATGCCTGGTAAGTGGAATTCCCATGAAACTTTCTTTTAAATTTGAAAATGGCAACTTTGCTTGTGATGCTTGATACTCGAATTGGTTCTTTGGATGAGGGTTTAGACACCAAAAGGAAGCTAAGGGACTTGGAATTAGGGACAAAGATGGCTTGGAACATGGAAACAGAGAAGGGAAAAATCGAAGGAATGTTGGTCGATCGAGGAGGTACTTCCCTACCTAGTTTTTCATGTTTTCAATAGCTAGAACAATTGGTCAGGTTAGGACGACACTATTGGGATTAAAATGAGTGAAAAAGATGGAGAATGGTGGAAAACCGCCTGCGCCGGTTCTGTCGAATCGGACCAGTTCAAACCTGACAGGACCCATCCCAATCCCCCCGGGATTAGTGCGGGATGACCCTGCTCCCGTCTGACACGAAGTGTCAGACAAGGGATATTTTCGTCCTTTGCCCTCCCGGGCTATCAGAGTACGCCAGGATCCGGAGGAGGCATGTGATATCTCGGTCTCTGCTACAGTCCACATCCGATGTCAACCTGAAGGGCAGTCAAAACATTAAAAACTGTGAGTGGACAAAACAAAGAGTTTATAAAAACATTTAATAAGGAAGACATTTGTACCCTCCACTAAAAAGCATGCATGCATTCGAAAACCATTTATCCAAAACAAACCATATGTGGGACTAAGCCCAAAGCAGATATAAACTAAGGTCGAAAGGACCACAATAAAAACGACCATACGGGCCACTGCCCAAATCCATAAGGGACTCGGCCCCAAACCATAAAGAAACCAAGTACACGAGCCACTGCTCAAATCCTGTGCACACCTGTACACACCACATATCATATATCATATATACATCACATACATATATATAAGTCACACAACCAATCCTGTCACGGTATCCAAAGCTACGCGCGCGCTACCCGGGTCTCAATCCGAGTCATCTCAAAGTCAAGGTCAATGTCCGCAGACCACTGACCCTACCCGAGGTAATAGTAACCATAGCCTTCCTGAGAGTAAGGAACCCAACTGGGGGGTGACTCCACTCAGTCGGTGCTCCGTGACTACTCCGGGGTCCACCCAGGCCAACGACCCTCCCCGAAGGAGATAGTAGAACATGTAAAGGAAGGTAGACGAACATATATATACATAACACAAACATTCATGACCGGTTCCCTTGAACCGTCATGAATCCATAATATCCATAATCAGGTAACATGCCGGTTCCCATAAACCGTCATGTACCGTAATAACATAACTAGGTAACATGCCGGTTCCCATAAACCGTCATGTACCATGATAACATAACTAGGTAACATGCCGGTTCCCATAAACCGTCATGTACCATGATACCATATTAAGAGTTCATGCCGGTTCCCATAAACCGTCATGAACCGGGAAATCCATTTAAGGTTCCCTGACCTGAAATCAAAATCGTAAAGTGACCGGGTCTCGTACCCGAACATAGGACACCAACTGGGCACCGTGCCCGGAATCTGAGGTCATATGCCCGAGACAAAACCAAATGGGTCTCATACCCGAGTTTATCATTTTGAAATCCAAATTCAGTTCATTTAAATCAATAAAGAAATACAGACCCGTATAAGCACCGTATAAGGCCGAAACCTCGAAATACGTGCTTATACGTAACCACATACAAATGCACCCATGGCATCATCAAACAAGTAATAAAACATATAATAAACATTTATGCATGCACCAATTTAGAAAACAAGGTCCACTCACAGACCGTCCGAGCTGCCGCCTCGATTTGCGTGCCATACGGCTCCCCGAGCCGATCACCGTCACCGGGACTCCCAAACCTGTCCAAATCGTAATAGAAGGTTACTAACTACTTAATTAACCTCCCACTAAAGCCCCGTAATTTTCCCGTATTTTTAACTATTTTTAATCCCAAACCTAAACCTTCCGATGCCCCGAAACATATCGAGACGGTGTCCGATCGACACGAAACCAGTCCCAAAATGTTCGTTACATCGAATAGAAGATTTCACATGTTGGAACCTTCCCCAGATTCCCTGCCACGCGCCCTCACGCGCCGCCTGAAGTGGCTGCGCGTGGGAGCCACGCGCCTGTGAACAGTGCTTCTCCTACCTCGATCAGACCGGTCCGAACCGACCGGTCCGGTCCGATCCCTGCAACTGGACCGGCGTAACCGGTCCAGGCCTCCTTCTCCCTCATTTTCGGTCCGATTTCTTCCATTCCAATTTCTAAATTTCTATTTTCAAGTTTCCTATCTAACCCAATTAACAAAACAACCTAAAACCCCCTAAATCGATCCCTAAAAATTAACCCCCCACGGCCCTGTTTTCCGATTTCGTCCCCAGGCTTCACAGCCGTCAACCCCCGTTCAAAACCATCTCTATACACCCTAAACAATCTAACAAACATTCCCTAATCAACCAAAACTATCCATAATGTAAAAATCGACAAAATGGGAGATTTGGGCCTAACCGGGTAACCGTTCGGGTTTGGGTCTCCACCGCGCACGGTGGCTTCGTCCTGGCCGGCCACCACGCTTCACCGGTCCTCCTCTCCCCCTCTGGTCTCTCTGTCATGATCATAGGGTGAGGGTTGGATGTTTGGGTCGCACAGATGAGAGGAATGGGATCGGGAAAATGGTTTGAAAATGAAGAATGGTCGATGAAGAGGAAATGGAAGATGCATGAATGAAATTGGTGTCCATTGGATGGGTGACACTTGTCACTCATCCATTGGGCCTCCAACAAATATCTGGGCCCACTAGAGACAAAACTGCACTTTTGTCTCGTAAAACGTGCCATCATGAATAGTAACCAGGAACTTCCGTGAACCGTAACTTCGCCGTCGAACGTCCAAATTCGACGTGCCGCCTGTCTACGGATTCGTATCGTCCTTATCTACGTAACGGTCTTTGGCCCTCGGCCATCGGACCTCCCGGTCAAAAAGTCAACTTTTGACCTCCTATTAACCCAAATTACCAAAATGCCCTTGGGCTTCCGAACGTCATAACTTCTTCTACGAACGTCGGAATTGAACGTGCCACCTGTCTATGATCTCGTGACGTCACGAACTACGTCACGGTCATCGGTCAAAGTCCCTTTGACCGCCCGATCGAAAAGTCAACATTTTGCCACCACTAGGGGCAAAACGGTCATTTCGCATCGTTCGTCCAATCTCGCTCTACTAATCACGGATTAGCCTCACTAATCGTGATTAGTCACTAATCTAATCATGGAATTTGGGACGGGTCGTTACAACCTTCCCTCCTTAATTAATTTCGTCCTCGAAATTCCAACCGACCTAATCTAACCGTTCTTCCCTCCTTAATTAGTTTCGTTCTCGAAACGCCAACTATTCTGATTCCACATCCACCTCGTGGAAGGTAGAATCAACCTCGAAATACGTGTACCCTCGTACACCAACCAACTAGAACAATACTTACTCGTCTGCAACCAGACGTACCACTAACGCTCATGTCGCCTCGTCTACATTCGACCACGTCGAATAGCAGAAGGCGTACGCTCCGAACTGACACCACCTGTCAGTATCAGAGTAGCCCAAGTATCCTATGATCGACCCACTTGTCAAATCTACCCTTTCGCTGACATAAACAACTCTACGGTTCCTTACTCAGTCACTAAGATATCCTGACGTCTGCTCCCACGGGGAGTCATCAGACCTCACACTAGGATCCACGCTGACACCTCCTACAAACTGTCAGTACTTGACAGTTGTCAGTCGCAAACTGATATGACACACACTCGTGGTTACACTAACCACAAGCATTTCACTCGACCTGTGTGTAACTAGACCCATTAGAAATATCATGACCCAATGCACAGTATCCAATGCCTAGTTCACGACCTCGACTAATACGGTGGTATCAGATCCAATCCGACTACCAACACGATCACCAACGTACTACCGGTATAACCTATATACCGTCACTAGACACCACAGGTATGCCCAGTATTGTACCTCGAACAACGTACAAGGTACGTACAACTACCCATCAATCCGCCTACAACTACCCATCAATCCGCCTACAACCACCTATAATGGAGTTCGTATGTCCAATCCAGTATTAGACAATCGATACTCCGACCCAACATCTATTTCCCAAATCCGAATCCGAATTCGCAATTTCGTAAGAAATCCCGAATCCAAATCCAGAAGTCGTATCCATATCCATGTTCAAATTCAAATCCGAAATCATCATTCCGTAAACTAGTATTAGGAATAACCATTCCGAACCCAAATCCATAAAAGAAAATCAATAGTCAAGCTCTAGAATCAAATCCTGAATCGTCACCCAGAATCCGATTCCAAAACCCAAATCTAGAAATCCTTTTTCAAGTTCCAAAATCAAATCCTGAATCGTCATTCAGAAATCTGATTCCAAAACTCGAAATATCGTTCTCGTCTACCGAGACGTATCAATCATGAACCTATCGGTTGTCTGCTTAAACGATTACTCCAACACCATCGATTGACTTCACAGGGAAGCCAATCACAATATCCGCACATCCCTAAGGCTAACCATATCCGACCACGTCGGAAAACTACTCATCGGACAACTACTCAGGTGAGTAATAAGCCATATGGGATTTACCTCGAAAAGAAGTTCAGTCCCATCATGCTCCACTCAACATCCAAGTAAGAGTGATAAACTCTCCACCTATCTGGATCATCAAGATCACGATCCAGATCCACCACTACGTCAAACGACTATAGACGTCACGATCGAGACTGTGGGTCCTCCCCAATCACCTCGTATCGATCCTTAGCATTCCACCTAGGAAAATCCAAAAATGATCCAAGACGATGACATCAAAACTCGTCCTATGTGAATACAACCAAACTCGCTGCATTCACCACGTCACGTAAACCAACATCGTCTGCCACCAAGCAGAAAATGAGAAATCTCAGTCACCTAACTTCGATATACTCATCTCCTCCTGATGGTTCAGAACAAATCCCGGGTCCACCAACCAATACACAAATCAGTGTACTAGTGGCAACCAACAACATCAATAACATCTACATCCTCTACCACCATCAAGTATGGTAGAACCTGAGAAGTCGCCCAAAACGACTTCGACATACCCGTTACCAATGCGGAAAACCCGTATTCCACTCGTCACCTCAATCGCAACCTCTCGCGATTCCGAAGTTCCAACAAGATTGGAAACAACATACCCGGACATCAACCACTTGTATCCTAACTATCCGTGATCCACTCCCGAACCACAGATACCAATCACAAGCCCATCACGTCGGAGTCACATCCTGACTCGTAACTCACCGTCATCACAATCACCGGCACCAGCACCAGCACTAGTACCAGCACCACGCACTATCACCAAAACTAGTGTCAGTATCAACACGCCGTGTGCAAAACTGACACCCTGGATCTCCGCTCATACCGAGCGACGATCCCGTACCTCAACTCATATTGGAGAAACTCAGTCTCCCTCGTACCTAACAATTATGAGTACAGTCATCCTGACAACTCATACGAGAAAAGAAAACGTCCCCTGAACGTCCCCGATTCCCAACAACCACAGCTACAACCACTCTCGGTAGTAGTGCCTTCCACAGACTCGTGCAGACCTCACTACCAGACCTCGCTATATCCAGACTCCGTATCCAACGGAATCAATCGCCCGTACCAACTACTCTGTATCCCACTCAGGGATTCCATCGACAAGTACCAACCCTGGTAACCTGTCCAACCAAACTCTAACCAGTCGTAACTCGACTATCCCAATGTCGTCTACCAGGTCACCCGCGACCTTAGTTGCACCAACCCACAACTGAAGTAGCACGACAACCAACTCGGTCTAACCGATACGTACAACCCTGACTGCAAAGTGCAGTCCCAACACAAGCTGACATGACTAGACCGACTAACGAATCCAAATCCGAATAGGCGTCCAAGTCAAACCACCAGTCAACTCCCATTTCCGAACCATACCCATACGGTAGGGTTCCACGATCACACCTAGAGTTACTCGGAACCCAACTGCGAAAAGCAGTAAAATCAACAATCTGACCGACCCTGCGGTCCGACATCATAAAGACGTCAATCCAATCCTACCAACAATCCAACTCGGATTCCTCGAATCCGGTTGCTAACTGCCAACTGCAGTAAATCCATTTAACTCAACATAATCTGAACATCTAATGGTCACACTCCTAACCAGTCGTCGGAATCGATCCTACGACATCGTGAAAGACGATCCCAACTAACCGTCTCACGGTCAAAACTCGAAAATACGAACACGTTACTCCTTCCGTAGGGTCCCACACTGTCAACCTTGACAGAACTATGGCAACCCCAGCATCGAGTGCCGAACCAAGAAATCCATGATTCCATCCTACTAACTATCGTACTGGCACCCTAACTATCAGGTTGACCACGAACTGCAGCCCCTTGAGATATCACATCCTCGACATGCGTACATACTCCAAGAGCTCCGCGGTTGCTCGAATAGAGTCAACCCCGCTCTGATACCACGTTGACAGGACCCATCCCAATCCCCCCGGGATTAGTGCGGGATGACCCTGCTCCCGTCTGACACGAAGTGTCAGACAAGGGATATTTTCGTCCTTTGCCCTCCCGGGCTATCAGAGTACGCCAGGATCCGGAGGAGGCATGTGATATCTCGGTCTCTGCTACAGTCCACATCCGATGTCAACCTGAAGGGCAGTCAAAACATTAAAAACTGTGAGTGGACAAAACAAAGAGTTTATAAAAACATTTAATAAGGAAGACATTTGTACCCTCCACTAAAAAGCATGCATGCATTCGAAAACCATTTATCCAAAACAAACCATATGTGGGACTAAGCCCAAAGCAGATATAAACTAAGGTCGAAAGGACCACAATAAAAACGACCATACGGGCCACTGCCCAAATCCATAAGGGACTCGGCCCCAAACCATAAAGAAACCAAGTACACGAGCCACTGCTCAAATCCTGTGCACACCTGTACACACCACATATCATATATCATATATACATCACATACATATATATAAGTCACACAACCAATCCTGTCACGGTATCCAAAGCTACGCGCGCGCTACCCGGGTCTCAATCCGAGTCATCTCAAAGTCAAGGTCAATGTCCGCAGACCACTGACCCTACCCGAGGTAATAGTAACCATAGCCTTCCTGAGAGTAAGGAACCCAACTGGGGGGTGACTCCACTCAGTCGGTGCTCCGTGACTACTCCGGGGTCCACCCAGGCCAACGACCCTCCCCGAAGGAGATAGTAGAACATGTAAAGGAAGGTAGACGAACATATATATACATAACACAAACATTCATGACCGGTTCCCTTGAACCGTCATGAATCCATAATATCCATAATCAGGTAACATGCCGGTTCCCATAAACCGTCATGTACCGTAATAACATAACTAGGTAACATGCCGGTTCCCATAAACCGTCATGTACCATGATAACATAACTAGGTAACATGCCGGTTCCCATAAACCGTCATGTACCATGATACCATATTAAGAGTTCATGCCGGTTCCCATAAACCGTCATGAACCGGGAAATCCATTTAAGGTTCCCTGACCTGAAATCAAAATCGTAAAGTGACCGGGTCTCGTACCCGAACATAGGACACCAACTGGGCACCGTGCCCGGAATCTGAGGTCATATGCCCGAGACAAAACCAAATGGGTCTCATACCCGAGTTTATCATTTTGAAATCCAAATTCAGTTCATTTAAATCAATAAAGAAATACAGACCCGTATAAGCACCGTATAAGGCCGAAACCTCGAAATACGTGCTTATACGTAACCACATACAAATGCACCCATGGCATCATCAAACAAGTAATAAAACATATAATAAACATTTATGCATGCACCAATTTAGAAAACAAGGTCCACTCACAGACCGTCCGAGCTGCCGCCTCGATTTGCGTGCCATACGGCTCCCCGAGCCGATCACCGTCACCGGGACTCCCAAACCTGTCCAAATCGTAATAGAAGGTTACTAACTACTTAATTAACCTCCCACTAAAGCCCCGTAATTTTCCCGTATTTTTAACTATTTTTAATCCCAAACCTAAACCTTCCGATGCCCCGAAACATATAGAGACGGTGTCCGATCGACACGAAACCAGTCCCAAAATGTTCGTTACATCGAATAGAAGATTTCACATGTTGGAACCTTCCCCAGATTCCCTGCCACGCGCCCTCACGCGCCGCCTGAAGTGGCTGCGCGTGGGAGCCACGCGCCTGTGAACAGTGCTTCTCCTACCTCGATCAGACCGGTCCGAACCGACCGGTTCGGTCCGATCCCTGCAACTGGACCGGCATAACCGGTCCAGGCCTCCTTCTCCCTCATTTTCGGTCCGATTTCTTCCATTCCAATTTCTAAATTTCTATTTTCAAGTTTCCTATCTAACCCAATTAACAAAACAACCTAAAACCCCCTAAATCGATCCCTAAAAATTAACCCCCCACGGCCCTGTTTTCCGATTTCGTCCCCAGGCTTCACAGCCGTCAACCCCCGTTCAAAACCATCTCTATACACCCTAAACAATCTAACAAACATTCCCTAATCAACCAAAACTATCCATAATGTAAAAATCGACAAAATGGGAGATTTGGGCCTAACCGGGTAACCGTTCGGGTTTGGGTCTCCACCGCGCACGGTGGCTTCGTCCTGGCCGGCCACCACGCTTCACCGGTCCTCCTCTCCCCCTCTGGTCTCTCTGTCATGATCATAGGGTGAGGGTTGGATGTTTGGGTCGCACAGATGAGAGGAATGGGATCGGGAAAATGGTTTGAAAATGAAGAATGGTCGATGAAGAGGAAATGGAAGATGCATGAATGAAATTGGTGTCCATTGGATGGGTGACACTTGTCACTCATCCATTGGGCCTCCAACAAATATCTGGGCCCACTAGAGACAAAACTGCACTTTTGTCTCGTAAAACGTGCCGTCGTGAATAGTAACCGGGAACTTCCGTGAACCGTAACTTCGCCGTCGAACGTCCAAATTCGACGTGCCGCCTGTCTACGGATTCGTATCGTCCTTATCTACGTAACGGTCTTTGGCCCTCGGCCATCGGACCTCCCGGTCAAAAAGTCAACTTTTGACCTCCTATTCACCCAAATTACCAAAATGCCCTTGGGCTTCCGAACGTCATAACTTCTTCTACGAACGTCGGAATTGAACGTGCCACCTGTCTATGATCTCGTGACGTCACGAACTACGTCACGGTCATCGGTCAAAGTCCCTTTGACCGCCCGATCGAAAAGTCAACGTTTTGCCACCACCAGGGGCAAAACGGTCATTTCGCATCGTTCGTCCAATCTCGCTCTACTAATCACGGATTAGCCTCACTAATCGTGATTAGTCACTAATCTAATCATGGAATTTGGGACGGGTCGTTACAAAACCGGTCTAAACCGGGTCGGCGAGAGGTTGAAGGAGATGAATAGTAAGGCACGTGGCTCCCACGCGCAACCCCTTTGGGCGGCGCGTGAGGGCGCGTGGAACATATTACGGGGAAGTGTTCAACATGTGAAATGATGTAATCGATGTAATGAATATTTTGACACTAGTTTCGAGTCGATCGGACATCGTCTCGATATGTTTCGGGATGTCCGAAGGTGTTAGGGCTCGGTTAAAAATAGTTAAAAATTCGGGAAAATTGCGGGGCTTTAGTATGACTATTGTGAAGTAGTTAGTGACCTTATTATGGGATTTGGACAGGTTCGGGAAAGCCGGTGATAGTGGATTGGCCGAAAATGGCGTAAGTGCACGCGTATCGAGGCGACAATGCAAATGGTCTGTGAGTGGACTTTGCTTTCGAACTTATGATGCATGCATAAATGTTTTATATATTTTCTATACGTGATTTCTATGTTTATGATTATGATCTTGATGATTAACGGTTTTGCGCGTATTTCGAGATAATTACGTATTTGTATGTTTTACGAGATACGGTTTTCTGCTATGGTTTGACGATGGTTTTGATGATTTGATTTTGAGATTTGAATTATGATTTGATTTCAATGATTTCTAATGGATTTTGGAAAGTGATGTCGGGCTTGAAGCCCAGTTCATAAAAGTGGATTTCCGGATTTGGGTTCGGAATGATTATTCCGGATGCTAGCTTACGGAATGATGGTTTCGGATTTGGACTTGGAAAGGGATTATGGATTTGGACTTGGACTTGGAAAGGGATTATGGATTTGGATTCGGGATGATGATTTCAGATTCGGCTTAGAATTCGAAATGGTAATTTCGAATTCGGATTTGGACATGGATTTGGAAATGGTTTTCAAATGGTTTTGGATTGGATTTGCTGGATCTGGTTATTGGGTTTAAAGACCCGGATATGATACATGACTGGGGCGGCCCGAATTGGGTTTAAAGACCTGGATTGAGTTTAAAGACTCGGGAGTTTAAAGACTCGGATATTGTGATTTCCCACATAGGCCTATTGAGTTTAAAGACTCGGATTATATTTAGGCCTGGATTGAGTTTAAAGAATCGGGAGTTTAAAGACTCGGATAGATCCAGCAGGTTCGATTGGTTGAAATGGATTTCGATGAGAATTTGATAATGATGGTTTTCAATAATGGTTTTACGATGTTTTGGGCAATGACCCGGATGTTTTGGATTTTGATGGTTTTGGGCTGAGGCCCGGGATTTGAGAAAAGGAAATAAGTTCGATTTTCGTAATTGATGATGAAATGGTTTTTATGATATGAGTTGATTACGCATGCATTGGTTTTTAAACGGAGGGTATAATTGTTTTTTTCTTATAAATGGTTTTTTTTCTAAACTTATCCTTTATTTTTGTCCACTCACAGTCTTTTATGTTTTTCGATACCCTCCAGGTTGTCACGGTGCGGGCTGTTGGTATAGAGAGATGGAGACATCACACATGTAACGACCCGTCCCAAATTCCAGGATTAGATTAGTGACTAATCACGATTAGTGAGGCTAATCCGTGATTAGTTGGGCGAAATCGGACGAACGATGCGAAATGACCGTTTTGCCCCTAGTGGTGGCAAAACGTTGACTTTTTAATTGGGCGGTCAAATGGACTTTGACCGATGACCGTGACGTAGTTCGTGACGTCACGAGTTCATAGACAGGTGGTACGTTCAATTCCGACATTCGAGGAAGAAGTTATGACGTTCGGAAGTTTAGGGGCATTTTGGTAATTTGGGTGAATAGGAGGTCAAAAGTTGACTTTTTGACCGGGAGGTCCGATGGCCGAGGACCAAAGACCGTTACGTAGATAAGGACGATACGAATCCGTAGACAGGCGGCACGTCGAATTCGGACGTTCGACGGCGAAGTTACGGTTCACGGAAGTTCCAAGTTACTATTCATGACGACGCGTTTTACGAGACGAAAGTGCAGTTTTGTCTCTAGTGGGCCCAGATATTTGTCCTGATGCCCAATGGATGAGTGACAAGTGTCACCCATCCAATGGACATCATTTTTCCTTCATGCATCTCACCTGCCTCTTCATCGATCATTTCTTCCATTTCAAACATTTCCCCGATCTCAGTTTGAACCCAAACCCATCCAATCCTTTCCATCCGATCTTGAATGAGACCAGAGAGTGAGGGAGAGGCTGAGGAAGCTAAGGACGGTGGCTGGGAGCACCTGGACCGCCGCACACGGCCGTGAAGGCCCAGGTAACCCGATTACCCGACTAATGCCCATTTTCCATTATTTTCGAATAGGACATTATGGTTTGTTATGGGTGATTGGAAGATGATTCGGGAGTTTCTAGGATGATTTTAGGACGGTTTGGAGGGTGGTTCACGGCGGAGGAGGCCGTGAGGGCGGCCGGGAAACTTTGGGCCGTGAGGTTCAAGAATCAAACCTCGGGTTCTACGTGTTTTTCTTCGTTTTGATGATCCAAACGTACTCCTAGGATCGAAATAGGAATTATAGGGTTGTTTTGGAGTGGAATCGGACCAAATGGAGACGGGAAAACGCCTGAACCGGCTACGCCGGTTCGGCTGGACCGGCTGCGCAGGCTGGACCGGTTCGATCGCTGGAGAAGACGGGTACTGTAGCGGCGCGTGAGACCCACGCGCAGCCACTTCAGGCGGCGGGTACGGGCGCGTGGGGGATATTTTGGGGAAGGTTCCAATATACGAAATCTTCTATTCGATGTAACGAACATTTTGGGACTGGTTTCGTGTCGATCGGACACCGTCTCGATATGTTTCGGGGCATCGGAAGGTTTAGGTTTGGGATTAAAAATAGTTAAAAATACGGGAAAATTACGGGGCTTTGGTAGGAGGTTAATTAAGTAGTTAGTAACCTTCTATTACGATTTGGACAGGTTTGGGAGTCCCGGTGACGGTGATCAGCTCGGGGAGCCGTATGGCACGCAAATCGAGGCGGCAGCTCGGACGGTCTGTGAGTGGACCTTGTTTTCTAAATTGGTGCATGCATAAATGTTTATTATATGTTTTATTACATGTTTTATGATGCCATGGGTGCATTTGTATGTGGTTACGTATAAGCACGTATTTCGAGGTTTCGTCCTTATACGGTGCTTATACGGGTCTGTATTTCTTTATTGATTTAAATGATTTGATTTTGGATTTCTAAATGGATAAACTCGGGTATGAGACCCATTTGGTTTTGTCTCGTGCATATGACGCTATTTACGACCTTCGGGTCTAAATCGTGGTCGCGGCGGGTGCTATGTGCACGGCGATCGACGATACGACGCTCGCCTCCGGATTGGGATGTGTTCCTTCCGGAGAGGTCACGATGCACGATTCGTGGTCGGGCAGCGTGGGGAGGCTCGACTTCGGAGTGCTGACGGTTAAGGATAGCGATCGGTGAGGAGTGCACCATGATCTTGTGGTGGTCGCGTCGGTTGATTCGTTCACGGCGACATACCAGGATTGAAAGCGGTCCTGGATGGATGGTTGCACGCATCACTATGATCGGAGTCGTGACTGACCCTTAGATATCGGGCACGGTGCCTAGTTGAGTCATATGTTCGGGCACGAGACCCAGTTACTTTATGGTTTATGATTTCGGGTCAGGGACCCTACGTGGATTTCCAAGTTCATGACGGTTTATGGGAACCGGCATGAACTCTGGAAAGGTCATTGTGGTTCATGACGGTTTATGGGAACCGGCATGAACCTTTGTCAGGTTATTCTGGTTCTTGACGGTTTATGGGGACCGGCATGAACCCTGGTTATGTTATTACGGTACATGACGGTTTATGGGAACCGGCATGTTACCTGATTATGGATATTATGGATCATGACGGTTCAGGGGAACCGGTCATGAATGTTTATGTTATGTATAAATATGTTCATCTACCTTCCTTTACTTCTATTATCTCCTCCGGGGAGGGTCGTTGGCCTAGGTGGACCCCGGAGTAGTCACGGAGCACCGACTGAGTGGAGTCACCCCCCAGTTGGGTTCCTTACTCTCAGGAAGGCTATGGTTACTATTACCTCGGGTAGGGTCAGTGGTCTGCGGACATTGACCTTGACTTTGAGAAGACTCGGATTGAGACCCGGGTAGCACGCGCGTAGCTTTGGATACCGTGACAGGATTGGTTGTGTGACTTATATGTATATATGATATATGATATGTGGTGTGCACAGGTGTGCACAGGATTTGAGCAGTGGCTCGTGTACTTGGTTTCTTTATGGTTTGAGGCCGAGTCCCTTATGGATTTGGGCAGTGGCCCGTATGGTCGTTGTCATTGTGGTCCTTTCGACCTTGGTTTATATCTGCTTTGGGCTTAGTCCCACATATGGTTTGTTTTGGATAAATGGTTTTCGAATGCATGCATGCTTTTAGTGGAGGGTACAAATGTCTTATTAAATGTTTTTATAACCTTTTGTTTTGTCCACTCACAGTTTTTAATGTTTTGACTGCCCTTCAGGTTGACATCGGATGTGGACTGTAGCAGAGACCGAGATATCACATGCCTTCTCCGGATCCTGGCGCACTCTGATAGCCCGAGAGGGCAAAGGTCGGAAATATCCCTTGTCTGACACTTCGTGTCAGAGGGGAGCAGGGTCATCCTGCACTAATCCCGGGGGGATTGGGATGGGTCTTGTCAACACAGGCCATCCACAGTAGTTTCTGTGCGCTCTGGGAAGTCCGGTACTTGTGGACGATTCATTTTAGAAATCCCTTGTCCGACTTACGCGTTACATGGAGGTTGGGCGTCGGTTTAGCATTCGTGACACGCGTATGTTAGATGGGAGTATGACTTAGCCCTTAATCCCTGGGGATTGGGGGTGGGTCGTGTCATCCAGTTGCATGAACGATGTCTCCCTTGCATCTCGGTAAGACTGGGGATAGAACTGGTCCATGAAACGCTCCATGAGCATCACCCAAGTCATAGTAGCTTCATCTAAGCATGTTGACAGCAAAGTCTACCACCATCTCTGAAGGTTGCCACTCAATAAAATGGTGCATGTCTATACCATGTACTTAGGAGGGCATTACATCACTCCCAATATCCACTCAAAACATGTGATCCATTCATCAATTTTCTAACGGCATGATCTTGACATGATATATTCAAAAATTAACTTGAAAAATTGAAAGAGTGATATGATGTGGTAAGACTAAAGTAGGGATGGCCAAATGGGTTTTTTTGAGGGTATGGGTAAATCCTTACCCTACATGGGTACAAATGGGTTTTATACCCATTCAGACCTATCCTCAATTTTTGAGGGTTTACCCAAATCCTACCCATTGGGTAATGGGTACCCATGACATTTTATATTTACTTTCTCCTTTCAATTTTTTTTCCTTGTGTTTCATTTTGTTTTAATTTCTAATTTTTTATTCCTTTCAATTTATTTTGCTTTTCATTTTTCTTTTTACTTTTCAATTTTTTTTACTTTTTATTTTTAACTTCTAATATTTTTTCCTTTCAATTTTGTTTGCTTTTTTTTTGTTTGCTTTTCATTTTTTTTTTCCAAATCCTCTCAATTTCTATTGGAGTTTCTGTTACAACCCGTCTTGAAATTTAAAGTGAGAATTAGTAAATGACCAATTTACCCTTCTATCCTTAATTATCAAAATTTGTCGAGTTGACCAAGGCTAGCGAATGAGTTATTTGAGAATTTGACTCTGAAAATGTTCCAAATAAATGAAGAATGAATAGAAAATGTCGAAATGAAATTCAAAACTTGGAAACAAAACTCGTTAGAAATTTCATTATAAACAATTTTTAAGAATTTATAAAACTCCCTTTAAAATATAACATGGTTGTGAAATCTTGAAAAATTTACATAGTTTACGTTAATTTTTGTTATATCATTTTAAATGAATGATCTAAGTTCTTAACAAAATTTTGATGTTAATATAAATAAGTAACATTTTTGTGTTTAATTTTTTTTTTTGAAGAAGATGGAATAACTGATATGTAATTGAAATAAAGAAATTTTAAATAATAATACCTAATATATAATAATAATAGTAAGAATAGAAAGAAAAAAAAATTAGTAAAGGAAATAAAGAGTGTTAAAAATTCATACATAATTTGAAAGATGAATAAAGAATATACTTTGAATTTAATGGATACTCATGTGTAAACTCTCACCCTACCAGTTAGATGATGGATACATTTTTGCGCGTCTAAATTCTACTCATTTCAACAATACACATGGGTAATTATGCCTATCCCTAAACTAGAGTCTAATATAAATATTATTCTTTATTCAATACCTAACAATGGCTCGATTAATTATTTTGACCACTATTGTCTTTTCTTAGCCAAGAGTTAATTACTCCGAGTTTGCGTAACCCTCAAGTTGAGCAAGTTGAGCAAGTTGAGCAAGTTGAGCTGCAATGACTTAGGCGACAATGAATTAATTTCTGCTAAAATTTGACTTTTATAGACTTATGCTATGCCAATTGGATTTGAACAATATCTGGTGGAAAATGTGTATGTGCTGCCCACCGATGAGTGATCGCTCAACAAAGATGGGTCTCCATTCTTTGACTTCCAATATGTCCCAATCTGGCTTTATATCAAAATATCAACTGGAGGATAACTAACGGATAGGAGAAGGAAGGGACCCAAAATATATCCTTTAAAGACAAAATTAACTGAGTTTTGTCTCGTATAATTTGGGGAACATTAATGCATAAATCTACCGTTATTATATGCTGTTTAAATTCAATATGAATCTAAAGAAATCGAACACACAGTAAAAATCGAACATTCAGTTTTTATCTATACACATAATTAACTCTTGTTTTGCTTTGCGTTTTGAGTCACACTTTAATTAAAGCGAGACACATACAACAATTAAGTGATTATTTTTCATTAAAAGAGAATTAGTAAAAATCTTGACATACAGGTCAATGATTTGAATCCGAACTTCAACGACCGCGTATTGTATGTGAAAAAAAAATAAAATTTAATATCTTCATATTAAAAAAAATATATATTTATACTTTATGTACTCGAGATTTTGTGTCAGAGATCTCTTTCACCTCGTATATGTGTGTCAAAAAGACAAAGTGAGGTAAGTTTACACACAGTAAATGTAAAATTTGTGGGTTTGCTCACCTAAACCCAAGGCCCAAGGTTGCTTTGTTCACAGTTTGGGCAACCCGTTTAGTTCAGCAGCTTAATTATGACTTGTTAGGTCAATTTCTTCTGAATTTTGCCATTATGCTACAATAAATTTTTCCTTAATCCAAACGTTAATTAACTTCCTTGTGATCAAAATCTCAAGCATAGTTCATTGGGTCTAGTTTATGCATATGTAGCTCTAGGAGAGTTTAAATTGTTAATTTTATTCTCCAATTAGTTGATCGATCCATGCATATCTGAGAAAATTGTTGAAAGATTAATCACTTAATTTTCCCCATTTTATGTGTTAGATATAGAGGAGAGCACCTTAAACCCTACGCCATTATTGCTAGGAAGGCTCTTCTTGCGAACAGCAATGGCCCATGATACACAATAGCCACCTGATTAGGGGTAACTCAGTCCGTTTTAGTGTTGGTATATAAATAATTAGTTTCAAATTTGAATCTCAATGACAAATTATATGGATCGTTTTCAAAAACTCTTACCTCTCTCCTAATAAAAAAGAAAAAAATCTCAAGCGTAACAGCAAAAATGAGTGTAATGTCGACTTTGTGGAAGATGAAGAAGCATTCACCCGCTGTGTCGATTGACGGAGCGACCACAAAGGCGTTCTTTCTTGCGCAGAGATGATGGCGGAGCTCCGGTCTCTGACGGTTTTTGAGACGCACTAGCTATGGCATTGACGTGAAGCCCGACCCGGATGAGGTTGCCCATGTCCTTGACTCCCTGTTTGTGTAGTTCGACCATGACTACAATAGGACAGTTTATTTGGAAGAGTTCAAGGCTGAGACGAAGAGGATGCTGCTCGCCATGGCCAATGGGATGGGGTTCTTGCCAATTCAAATGGTGTTGGTAGCTTCTTGAAGAAGGCACTGGAAACCGAGTCCACCAACATGAAGAAGACACTTCTGCAGCTTAATTAGGAGCCTCAACCAATGAACGGTTGATTCTTTTATCTTTAATTTTCCTTTCTTTTGTTTTTTTTCGGTGAAAAGTTTAATTCAATGTAACACTTGGATTTATGATCTCATATTAAGAGTGTGCTTCTATTCTATTAGTACTCAATTATGGAGGCTGTTAAACTTTCTACATTCAACAAGCTTCAAAAAAAATTAAATTTACTCTATACCCAACAAATCTTCCAAATTACCCCTCGTAAAGATGACCCAAGAACTTGGCTATTTCAATTTTGCTAATCCTTAGAAACAACGTAGCAACGGATAATTCATAATTATAATAGGCCTACTCTTTTATCCCAAAGCATAGCTTGTATCAGTCGAGTTCATTTCAGAAATATAATTATTCCTACCCCTCAAGTCAATCCCATGAACCTCTTATCCATTATTATTCAATACAACAAGACAAGTAAGGGGAGTTAGTTCGTTCGGAAAGTCATGGCTCAAGCCTAAGATGAGTATCGGAAAAAAAGACAAGATTTCTCACTTCTAAGTTCTAACTCTCTTCCCCCTTCTTTTATTTTGCTCACCCCACTTTTCCAATAGGGTCTTTGATTTGGCTTGTAGCCTTTTTTTCTTTGGTGGCCGTGGACGTATGGCTTTGTGGCTTCGTTGGTGTTTTGGTGTGGAGGCTGGAGCTGTAAAGGCTACTCCAAGAGCAGATCTAAGGTATCTTTTAATTTATTTTAGTATTTTGTTACGTTGTTATTTGCTTTCAGACCATGTTGTTTTAGCCTTTGCATTTTATTTTGTATTTCGGGGCTTGGCTTCTTCTTTTTTTCTTGAACTTTCAGTATTTGTATTAATTTACTCTTAAAATAAATTAACGTTTCTGATAAAAAACAGTGGTACCTTCCAATCCGATCGTAATTTTTTTTTAAAATAAAATAAAATAATTGATACGCAGCCACGATAAAAATGCCCTTCCTAACCAGCCCATCATCATCTTCTTCTTCTTTTCCTTCTTCGTCCAAAAATCAAACCAAATGTTACTTAACCCATCAAATACGAAAACCAAGCAAAAATTACGAGTATTTGAATCAATCAAACCACATCATAGGCAATCAATATTCATGAGTAAGAAGTTGGGAGGTTAAAGGATGATATAGATAACACCCTATCAGAAATTTTGAACCATAATTTTAAGACACACAAAATTCAAAATTTGGAGGATTTTTAACATTTGGGATCACGGATTTTCTCAGTTTAACATACTTGTATATCCCAGTCATGGTGGACATTGCAGGTGGCTATCTAAGGTAGGGGAATAACTATTGTAGAGAGGGGATCAAAGAGAAGGGTGGAGGTAGGTATCTAGGAGTCGTTTCCATTTATTTTTCTTTCCTTTTTATGTAAGGGTTTAATGTTTTCTAATTTTCGTATAATTTTTAAATTATTTTAAAGACTATGCTTAATGCTTATGTACTTAATGGGAAAATCTAAAAAGTATAATAAAAAATCTATATTTCATTTACATACTGAGTAAGAAGAATCCATATTTCGGGTATAAAACTAAAAGCAAGATTAATCAAGTTTCATAACACTAGAAAGCAATCAGAGAGGTGCATAAATACCACATAATGCACAAATGTTCAGGTAAAATTCAATCATGAAATTTACATGTATGTTTCTACTGCGTTTTTACAAAACAATTCCCTGAAATCTTTCATTCTACTTTTACTCTGTACACCTAAACATAAGTTTCATGAATGCTACAAACACTACAGAAACAAACACATCTCAGGAGCTGGAATGAAGGAGAGAATGTCTTCACCAAAAAGCTCAAACAACGAAATGAGGAGTTTACCAGAATTCAAGTCATCTTTCCAAACCTGAGCAAGGCAAGCTGAGTTCTTTAGAGGCTGATCTGTTCTAGGTTTTCTGTTTGAATCGTCCTCATTAGGCATCTTCCCGGAAGAGGGGCGTGCATTAGTTTCCCTTGAGGGAGCTGGAGCCGCTGTGTCTACTTCCATGTGCGATGGTGAAGAATTAGTTGGCTCCAAAGCTGTTTGCCCATCATTTGCGATTTTCTTCTGGGGTGGTTGCTCTTCTATTTGCTCCACGCTTCCCTTGCGTTTACCTTGATGATGCTCAGGAGAATCAAAAGTTAAAGACTTTATAATTATTAAAAAAAAAATTCAACTAAAATGTTCATCTCCCTCTTGTACAAGAAACCTCATCCATCATGTTTTCAATCACATCAAAGGAGTTTCCTCCATCATGCAAAAAGCCTAGTATATCATATCTCACACAAAAGGGATTTCCTCCGGGAAGGAAAAAATAAAACTCTTTCTGGCACTCTTGCATACTTGTGGCATGCTCACAAAAAGGAGAGCAAGTATAATATATTCCATTGTCAGAAATTTACAAATTATTCAAGCAATTTAGTTTGATTGGCAAATGCAGTTGATAGCTATGGAATTCCTATTGATTTTGATGTGCAGCATTGGAAAACATGTAGGGTAAAAGGAGACCATATGTATGCAAGTTCTCTGATTGTCAATCAATCTAGGTACTATAAACTACTCTTATCAAAGAATTATTAAAAATAATTCAACTAATGTAGATCATTAGGAAATGAGATTCATTCCAAAGCAAGCAACTTAAGTGGTAGGTATGCTCAAGTGGGAGATCATTTAAGAAAATATAAGCGATCTTACTTGGTGTTGTAGTAAGGACCCGTCCATTGGTCGTCCAGAAAGACTGCGGTGTTGGAGACGGCAAAATTGGGAACATCTTCAGATTATAATATATGCATTGACCTGCTGCATTCTGGAACAAGGGGGCGCTCATTAGCAAGTGTTCCTTAAGATTTTCCAACAGAATATACAGGTAAGGAAAGAGACTCACCAACAAGGCTCCATAAACACGCCAAGCTTCATGCCTCTTCATCTCGTTCTTTTGCTTGTCAAGAAGCATCTGTGGTTCAAGAAGCCTCATATAGGATTCCAGATTTGGCAGCACAAGAAGGCGAACCTACATTGAAAAAAAAAATCACAAATATCTAAGAATCCTCACTAAACATAAATCCCTTAGATGAATAAAACAAAGGGATGTAGGTTTCTGGTGAAAAAAAGATTGAGAAATCACTAAAACCTAGAAAAATGGGGATAAATGGACTTCAGAAGAATAAAGAGTTCAGAATGTTGTACTGATAAATTTCTCTACTTTCTTATGTCAACTTTTATAAAATCAGTCAATCATGAAAGATAAAAAGTGTCGCAAATACCTTCCATTCCACCACATTGAGCTTCTAGGGGTCAGAATGAAGACTAATAAAGATAATAAGTTGGTAGACACTACATGCAAACAGAGAAGGCAGCTAGCTTTATATAAAAGTACTAAGTCCTTCCTATGGAAAGAAACACGCTAGTTCAGGTTGGATTCACATTGCAAAACATTTACTTGTTTTCATAAAGTTTATAAAAAATTGTGGACTAGTTTTCTTATTTGCAAGGAGCATGAGGTATTACCACATTGGGCCCTAGAGCTGCTAAACCTTGAATTGCACCATAATGTTGTGTCAATGTCCGCTTGGGGTCCAAAAATGCATTGACTAAAGTTCTTGTAAGGCGCGACTGGAGAGTATGATAAAGATGCCCAAACCTGCAGGAGATTCAGAACTTGAATTCCTCACGCTTCACATTTAGACCAAATATCTTTATACACTTGCATGGGGAAAAAAAAACAGAGATCTGCCTCCATGGTATGCAAAAAAGGGAAGTATCACAACAAGCCGAACCTTTTACAGATTGAAGCAACCAATTCTGCACTAAAGTCTCTAAGTTCCCAATGGTTGTCAGCAAATCTGTTGCCTAGCCTTTTCGAAACAAGGCAAGTCACCACAGATGGCATCAATTGGTGTAGCTGACCAAGAAAAAAAAAAGGGACGAAAAGAAAGAGGTCTCAGAGTAAAACTACCATATGGTAAGACTTTTATTGTAATCAGTCCCATGATGAACAACCCAAACAAGGTAACCTCTAGATGTACATTGCATAAGTTTAAAGAAGATAAACTATGATGACCAATCCATGCATACAGAAAAATGATGAATGTGCGGATTTTTTCATTTAATAGAAAGGGGAAAGGTCAAAAAAAGAAAAGATGACATACCCTCGAAGGGAAAACCCACAAGTTAATGGGGTTGCATTAAAATATGTTAAAATATGTTTTAGAGATGCTACCATCAACCTCCCCAATCACCAAACCAGAAAATTACAGAACTCAACTTAGATGTCATTATGCAGATGTGTACACACCCATATAGATACATAAATAGACAATAACTTACTTCAAGGTCTCCTATAAAAAGAGGAGCAAGAAGGAAGAAAAAATTACATAAGGTTCTATGTGTATGTGCTGATTCAGGAGAAGACTGCGAACAACTCGCATTAAAGCAAATAGAAGTGGATAATCATTCAAACCTCGAGAAACCTGATATCAATTAAGAACAGTTGGTATAAGTAACAGATGTTTACATAACATAATCAAGTAACAAATGTTTACATAACATAATCTGTTACAGCTCTAAATGACAATGTCAAGATATCACCTCATCAGCTATAAAGCATGTGAAATACGGAACTAATGGATGAAGTCCCGAATCAGTGGCCAAACTCACTAATGCTTCTTTAAGAAGAACCAAATCCGACCTACTCATAACAAGCTCGGTGATTTTGTCAAAATATAGCTGCAAAGGAAACAAAAAGAAAGAATATTTCAACGAGATGAAAAATGAAGAACTACTTAACTATAAGACCAGAGTGAAATGTGTACCTGAAGCTCCCTAGATAATATGTGCTTAACTGGTAATTTAATGTCAATGGGAAGTTCATCGTCCTTATGTTCATACTTTTTACCATCAGAAGGTGTTGCAAGTACTATAGACAATGAACAACATTTCAATAAGTCAGATCCCAAACTTGGGCTAAAAAGTAGAATGTAGATAATAGAGCTTATTCTAGTTCCCCCTATATATTCAAAACAGAATTATCAATAAAAGATTCATTTCATCACACAATTTATGAAGATTGAACTCAGAGAACAATGAAGAATGTAACGTACACTTCAGAGAATCAGGCCACTTACAGTCACAAAATGATAAATTATCTTGTGAACTGAAGATACTAAGCTTTTTTTGTTTTTCTTTCTTTATCTTTTTTTTTTAAAAAACTTATTTTTAAGTAAAGGAAGATATGGAAGCATTTCGTGCTTCATACAAGTGCTCTAAAACCTCTAAAATGCTTTGTTTTACTACAGCTCATTCCCTAGAAATCCAAAAGCTTACGTTTGTATAATATGGAGTGATTATAACGACATAAATTGAAAGTGAGATCCGGGAACAACAGTATATGGTACAACCTGTGAACCTAAAGACAAACCTTCTACAGGAGCATTTTCTGGAATTGCAGGTTGAACTCCTTCTATAGCTAGCCAGTGACAAACAACTCCAGTATCAAGTGGCGCTTTTGGTAAAGGAGCTTCAATCACCTGCCGTCAAACAGAAATGTGGAATCTTAGTAGGAAACATATAAAGTCAAGTAGAAAGTGAAATCAGATTACTCAGTAATTCTTACATCTTTAAAATCCACATCCTTGTCATCAAGGTAAAACAAATCCCTATGCCCAATAGCTCTTTTGAACCGCAAAGGACCGCCAGAGACATAACCATAGATTGGCTGGTGCAAGTAGAATAAAACAAAATGAAATTAGAAAAGAACAAACAAAGCCATCTTAATTCAGTTACCTGCAATGCTCACCTCTACATTTCTTAAGTTGAGCGCACCATCAACATCATCAGCTGTCAATCTCGTTCTCCTTGAGTGACGCATGCACTTAATAGCCTCCTATAATTTCATTACAAGGAAACCATACTCAAATTCCACAGCGTCTCATCTCAGTACAATAACTAAATGCATTATCATTTAGTTAACACTAGGATCGGTTGGATGGCAGGGATTAATTAACATCTGATTGTTCATTCCAATCTTATCAACTAGACAAAAGTAGCCCAATTCCCAAATTACCACTGACATTATGATCATATATGATATGAAAACAGCAATGGAAATACAAACCTATCAGAATTATAGTAAAAGAAGCTAACAATTACCTGCATGATCTCACGCAGGCGATATTCAACATCCGGAGCGAGAGCGAGAGCAACATCTGGGGACAAGTTGATTCCCATGCTTTGTGCAATTACTTCAACGCTATCTTTAGGCACAATGCTCATCCTCGCAGCTTCTCCTGACCTTAGTCACACCTCTATCTATGAAAATAAGAACGTACGGTAAGCTAACCCATGAAAAAAAAAAAATTCAACTTTCATAGTAAAAATCCGAACTTAATGCTCTCGCTATAGGATTATAATAATCAAGAAGTAATTTTTTTTTCCAACCTTCGAATTTTCTGGGAAAACAAGCAAAACCCTAATACGCACGAGTGAAGCGCCAGCTTGAGCTCGATGCCTACGGACTTCGTTCGTTCACTCAGAAATAAGGATTTCAGTCGGGCCTAGGAAAAGAAAGAATTTCAGAGTTCAGGAGATATATCCGGGTCGGGATAATAAGGCAGATATTCGGGTCGTGTCAATAAGAAAAACACTCGGGTCGGATTAATAAGCCTAATACTCGGATCCGCTTTTTTTGTTGCCAAAACACTGTTTTTTCTCAAGAGGTCAGGTTTAAAACTTCAAACGGTAAAATTTAGAGGAATTAGCTAAAACTAGTACAGTGTTGCATAGATTATAAATATGAAAATTATATAAAATGATATATACACTGAAAATATAAGTTGTTTAACTAAACAAACATGCATTATCACGTTTTTATTTACATATCCATATTTGTACTATAGGCTACACAAAATTGCCGAAAGAAACCAGAAGTTTGAGAAAAACCTGGGAAAAATTTAGTGTAAATAAATACCCAGCAATGCATAAGACTTTTTTAAATCAGAGTTGTTTTCTGATAACCAGGATAAAAAGAAATTTACACCCAATGTTACTACAATCAAGGACTATGCAAAGCAGAAGACAGATGAGTTAATAATTAATTTATGCACTCAAACTACACGATTGAATTTTTTTTTCTTCTTATTTTTCAGTTTGACCATTCATGGATTGAAATGGCCATATTTAGAATCTGCAAATCGTTGGGAAAATTTTGCAACAAAATTGATGCAGAAGAATATATGTCATTTTTTTTTTCTTTTTTTGAAAAGTCCATGCATTAAGAAAGGGAGAAATCCCATGAAGATACAACAAAGGAAGCAAACAAAGATACCACCGTGAGAAGCCTAATGAAATAAAGACCTAGGACAATCAGTAATGTCCACTTCATTAGGCAAAAAAAATAGGACGTAACTCGGAGGGCATGAGAGTCCATCATTATTTAATACAAAAACTAAAAAGGATGGAGGTCGGTCCTCCTAGGCTTCGCTGCACATACTCCGTCGTGTTTGTAAAGCTTAGGCATCAGTGGTCTTATTAGCAGTGCGAGGTATCCAGGAGAAGGAGACAGTCACAAAATGCCTACATAATTCTCGAACCATAGATAGAATAGGGTAGAGCTCCCATTTCCCTTTCTCAATGTTCCCCCTCAAGCAATTTATCAGGACCTGACAGTCGGATTCAATAACAATCAGTTAGCATTTTTTTTCCACAGCATGGAGGCAACCATCTAGGCATATATGTCATTCTAAGTAGTCAAATTTTAACCTAGATGCATTAATATTTAATAATATTAAACGTGGCCCAAATCAATTCAACTTCAACCTATCATTTTAGTCTAAAATTGAAATCGATTCTTGAGTACAAAGAGGAAAAAATTCCAGAAAAAAAGCAGTTCCTAGAAATTTATGTTAAGGAAAAAAAAAACCCAAAAAAAAAAAAAAAGAATTCACCACTTAAACTGAAGAAGGATAGAGTTGCTTCCTTGGTTGTTGTTCTTCCCAATCTGTAAAACTAAACAGAAATTCATGTAATTAAAATGAAATTGAAATTGGGAAGTGCCGTTTTTCAAAGGTGCTTTAGAAATTTGGCCGTGGATGAATAATGTAAGTGTTTTCATAAAGTTTTCTTTGTTGTTATGTGTATCCATACATGAAACTGTTTATCGAAATAAAGTGATGATGTTCATGTGCTTCTTCTCACTAATGAACTAAATTCCAATTCGAGTACAATTTTATGGTTGTATCCAAAGTTATATTACTTGTGATTAAATAGAAAGTGCAAATCGAGTCAAATATCTTGGAATTCTCCTTTGCAGCATTTGTGATACACCCAAAAATTGTATGTATATGGAGTTTTGAATTGTGGTATGATCAATAGGCAGTGTAAAGTTTTCAATTGACTTTATAACCATATTCAATCTAAACCCAACTACTACCAGTAGTCTGAAATAAATAACACAAAATTAGATTCTTGTAAAGCAATTAGCCCAACTCTTCATATTTGTTATCCAACTCTGAGAAATTTTGATTGCAAAATGTTATTGGGTGATTTGTAAATTTGTATTCAACTTTGTTTTTTTCTTACATAGGATTGGAAAGTGTTTTATGGTCTTTTTTTCTTACACTGGAAATCATTAATCATATTTTTCAGTCATTTGAAACTTCAACTGTTGCTGCTCTTTAATACTTGTATGTTACATCAATGACAATTTAATTAAATATAAATTCTTGGGGCTAAGCAATGTCGATCAATTCAGCTTTAAAAAACTGTTTGATTGTCGTAACTGCGAACAACCATCAATTCAAGGAGAAACAATATGACAAACGATGCAGAGGTAGATAAAATAATAAATCAATAACATAGCAAGAGACCCTCGTTGAAATTAAGGATCTCCAAACAATCGTGTGATCTCTTAACCAACCAAAAAAAACAAACAGACAATAATACGATCGAGTGGACGCCTTTTCAAAGTTCCCTCTCATGTCAATACTCCGATCAGCAAGTAGAAACATTGCGACCGATCAGAAGTATTTGGTGAGGTGATCTCGCGGCCTCGATCGGCAAGTAGGAACATTGAAACCAATCAAGAGCCACTTTCGAAGTACCCTCACATGTTAATGCTCCATTCGGTAAGTAGGAATGTTGTGACCGATCGGAAGCATCTGGCGAGGTGCTCTCGCGGTTTCGATCGACAAGCAGTCACATTATGATTGATCATAAGCCTTTTATCATGTCATTTCACACTATCATTCAGCATGCAGGAAGTACCGTACTGACCAAATATTAGGGACTGGTGCAGCACCGGTTGACTAAAGAAAATTCCTCCTTCATGCACTTGAGGGACTAGTGGGTACAACCATTGGTCTATCGAATTGTATCGACCTGAGTTGCAAGTCCTCGACCGAGGAAATCCACCACATTGAACGACTTAAGGGACTTATGTTGATACTATGTTGACCAACTAGGCTCAGTACGATTAGCACCACCACAAGCACACAATCCGCCGCCAAGCGATCAACAACCATGTCAAACGGCAGCCCTGAGTGGTACTCGGAAGACACGAGAACTCAGCAAGCAATGTGTCAGGACCCGTCCCAATCCCCCCGGGATTAACGCAAGACACGCCTGATCCCGTCTAACACGGAGTGTCAGACAAGGGAAATTCCGACTTTAGCCCGCTCGGGGCTTCAGAGTACGCCAGGATCCGGAGAAGAAGTGTAATGTCTCGGTCTCAGCTACAGCCCACATCAGCGATCAACCTGAAGAGCAGTCAAAACATTTAAAAGTCGTGAGTAGACAAAACAAATAATTTATAAAAACATTTTCATAAAAAGAAGATATTTATACCCTTCACTAAAAGCATGCATGAATTCGAAAACCATTTACCAAACCACTAAGGCATTGGCCCAAAATCTTAAATGAAACCAATCATACGGGCCACTGCCCAAATCCATGTGGGACTCAGCCCAAAATGTAATGACCCGTCCCGAATATCGGGATTGAATATTAATTAATTATGATTTAGAATGACTAATCGGGGATTAGTTGAGTGAAATCGGACGAAACGTGCAAAATGACCGTTTTGCCCCTAGCGTGGGCAAAATGTTGACTTTTAGTTCGGGCGGTCAAACGGACCTTGACCGATGACGGTTACGTAGTTCGGGACGTCACGAGTTCATAGACAGGTGGCACGTTCGATTCCGACATTCGTAGAGAAAGTTATGATGTTCGGAAGTTGAGGGGCATTTTGGTAATTTGGCATATTAGGGGCCAAATGTTGACTTTTTGATCGGGAGGTCATATGGACGAGGACCAAGGACCGTTACGTAGGTCTCGTCGATACGAATCCAACGACAGGCGGCATGCCGAAATCGGAGATTCGACGACGAAGTTATGGTCACGGAATCGGGCTCGGTTAACCGAACGAACCGGGAATTAAATAATATTTTAATATGAACAGTACCCGGTGACTGGACACACTTGGATGAGTGACAAGTGTCACTCATCCCTTAAAATCAGGCACAAAACATGGATCCATGATTTTGGGGAGACCAAATAATTATGTTTTATTATTTTTAATTAATTAATTATCCTCTAATTTCCATTATTTCTCTTCAGTTTCTCCAAACCGTGTACAACCATTATCCAATTTTCTTCCTTCCTTCATTCCTCTCCATCAGCTGAGCTTGAGAGTGCAAATTGTGAGTTAATTGAGAGTGATTCGAACTGGGAAACACGAGAGATTAACTGAGAACTGAGGACTGAGAATTCGGGTTTTAGAAAATTTGGGAGGAAAATCGAATTGGACGAATTGAGCCTTGTTGATCGAAATTGGGTTCAGTTTTAGTCTTCTGGGATTGCTACGATCAATGTTGAAGAAGGAACTAAGTCGAATTGAGGTCGATTTGAGGTAGAACAGAAGCACTGTAGTCGCAGAGAGTTCGAGCTTGAGTCGTGGAGTTTGAGCTGTGATTGGATGCAATTGAGTTGGGGAAAATGCTTACCTGAGCCCCTTGATGCTGCTGGATTAATCAATTTGGGGAAATCGTGTGACGGTGAAGGTTTTGGAATGTTGAACAATGGCCGGAGGACCTTCGATTGATCATCTGTGATCGTGGGGTTATAGGTAATGTTGTTTGTAATTGAGTCCACAGATCTTTAATTGCACTTAATTCGAAACTGACTGAATGTTCAATTGATGGAAACAACGTCGAATTGGTAGGAAATGAACCGGGTCGCCTCGCGGGTTAAATGGCCCGTTTTACAGACAAACGGGTGAGGACGAGGGTACTGTAGCAGGCGCGTGGATTTCACGCGCAGCCACTCACGGCGGCGCGTGGGGGCGCGTCCGGCCTAGTTTCAAGGTGAGGTCAACATGACTTTTGATCCTCTCAGTGTAACGAACATTTTGACGTTGATTTCGATGAAATCGGATATCGTTTCGTTAATGTTCCGCGTATCCGAAGTTTTGTATTACGTGAAAAATACGTATTTAAACCCCGGAAAAATTGGGGAAAATTATATGATGTATTTTGATATGCTAATAACCCTCTATAATGATTTTGGGCAGGAGACGTGATTTCCGGATTTTACGGAAAAACGTGCAGCTCGGAAACGAACCGTTTTGAACGGTGTGTGTGAGTGGACTTTGTTTTCTAATTGTGATGCATGCATATATGATTTTGATGCCTTATTATATGATTTTATATGCTTGGGCATGATTTATGTTTCAATCCGGTAATTTCTCGGTTTTATGATTATTATATTATTATTTTGAGCGATTTTCGAGAAATTACGAAATATGGTAAATATGATGTTTGGACTTGGTTTATGAGTCCGAGATTGAAATTGATTGAAAATAATGGTTGGACTCGGATTATTGAGTCATGGATTGAAAATGATATTTGGACTCGGGTTATGAGTCAGTGATTGACTTTGTGGATTTACGTGAAAATGGCAACGGAGGTTGCAACGCATGGATTTGCGTGATAATGTTATTTTGGGCATGAGAACCCAAGTGAATAGTGATTTTGACTCGGAATTGGAGTTATTGGTGAAATTGTGAAATTAATGATTTATTGGGATTTTATGATTATTTTAATCAGTCTTTCGGGTACGTTTTACGAGGAATGTGCAAATGATGTTTTGGGGTAGGCCCGGAGTTTAAATGATTTCTAAAATGCTGTTTTGACTTAGTTGGTGAGCCAATGATGATTTTCGGATTATTCTATTGATTTAAATGTGATTTTAACGGTTTATGTGTAAAAGGTATTTTGGGCTTGAGACCCAGTTGAGAATGACCTTGACTTGGTATGAAGTCAAGATTTGATTGAAATGTTTTGGGATGTAATTCCCGGGATGGTTTTCATTGTGATTGTGATATTCCCAGACGGTCGGTGCTTGGGGGGATTACCCAGACGACCGGAGCTTGGGGGATGTGATTGTAGGATCGGGAGTTGATCCTATGGTAGTCAGCTTCTCGGATGATACTGAGCCTGGATGTACCACTCGGAGGTGTCTGATCCTGGGGATGTGTTCGCCCAGAGGTGACTGAGCCCGAGGGGGTTGAGCCCAGAGGTGTTTATTCCCGAGAGAGTGACTGGATATTGGCCTACGCGTAGTGCAGCACTTGTGAGTAGTGCAGTTTGATTGATTGTGCACTTGTGAGTAGTGCAGATGTGATTGGTGATATTTTATGCACTCGTGAGTAGTGCGGATTGATTGGATTGATATATTTATTGTGCACTGGTAAGTAATGCTGATTGGTATTGATTGTGATAATGTACTGGTATTGAGTACGGATTTTTGGTCTTTGTGGCCAGTGATTATGTTTTCACATGGTTTGGCCTGAGAGCCGGGATTTGATGTTTTACAACATGAATTGATTTGGTGAACATGAGTTTTATGGACCATGGGAAAATATGTTTTGATTCTATCGGTCACTCATGTTTTACGATATGCATGCAAGTTTGTGAAAACTGGAGGGTAAGATTGTATTTTGATAAATGTTTTTATAAGAGGTCATTTTTGTCCACTCACACCTTTTCTGTTTTGTGACCCTCCAGGCCGTGGTACGACGCTCGGGACTGATCGTGAGGCAGTGACAGCAGCAGAAATCCGCGCAAACATCCCTTGTCTGGCAAGCACTGAAGGGGAGTTTCGGACCTTTAGTTGACTTGTCAGACGGGAGCAGGACCGGGCACGGGTTTTGACGTCCAGTTGGGACGGGTCCTGTCAAATTGGTATCAGAGCATTTTGTTCTTGATTTCTGTTGATACGTCATGCCTCCGAGTCGTGCGTCCCGTACACGGTCTGAAGATGGGAGGGGCGAGAGTAGTGTTAGTAAAGGCCCAGATATTGAGCGAGCTCGACGGTTGGGAGCCACTGTGTTTCGTGGTGATTCGGGACCGGATGGTGCCGAAGATTGGCTTACTCGATTGGAAAGGATTTTTGAGGTTATGATATGTCCCCTGGAGGACATGGTACCCTTAGCCACTTTTCTCTTGGATGGCTATGCTTACAGGTGGTGGCATAGTTTACAGTTGACTGGCTGGGATGCCCGTACCTTGGCATGGGATGCATTCCGAGAGCGATTTTTGGATCAGTTTTATCCTCGCTCATTTCGGAACGCTAAGGAGGTTGAGTTTCTCCAATTGCAGCAAGGGAATCGGTCAGTGGTCGATTATGAACAGCAATTTTTGCACTTATCTAGTTTCGCTCCTCTGTATGTGGCTACTGAGGAGGATAAGTGTCGAAGGTTTGAGCAGGGATTGAGGAATGAGTTACGAGGTGCTGTAACTGTTGGCTCGTATTCTACCCTGAGGGAATTATCGGATGCTGCTATCCGAGTTGAGGCTACTATTTTACCTGTGCCAGAACAATCTTTGGGCGCTGGACGACGCCGAGAGCGTCAGGATACTGAACAGATGAGTCAGGATACAACGAAACGAGTTAGCCTTCATACTCTTGTGTCACAATCCTCGGTAGGCGTTCATTCGGGTGGAACTTCAACCCAGTCGACAAGTAAGCGGCGTGGTGGGGCAAGTCGCCTCAGCACTGCCACTTGTCACTTTTGTAGGAAACTTGGACATTTGCGAAGGAACTGCCCCGATCGACTGGACCGTAGGTCAAAATAATTGTATTGATCCTTGTAAATGGTTTGTATTGTCCATTTGTGTTGTAATATTGTATCATGTGTTTTGGGTGTGTCGGACTAGTGTGGGTCCGGATGGTTGTTTTTGTTCACAGTTTGGTTTGTAGATGGGCGTGTTGGGCCCAGAATAAACTTGACCCGGGGATGAATACTGGTGTTATCGTTTGGGGTCATCCTTGGTTTTCCCTAGGTGGGATGGCAAGGGTAGATATGAGGTAATCAGTGAGAACCCACAGTCGCGGCATGTCTCGTCGTTGACTGAACTTTCTAATTGTGGGCGTTAGTTGTCAAACGTTGTGACAGTACGCGAATTAGATGAGGGTGTCAGACCTTATGGTTCCTAGTAGTTAACCGTGTGGATCCTAGGTGGATCGGGTTTGTGATGTCGTGGACATTGGGCATTGTGACGATCTAGGATCGTGATGTTCATGGTCAGCTGACGTCGTGATGGATCTGGACCGTAATCCTGATGATCCAGTTGGGTAGAGAGTTTGTCACTCTTACTCCGGTATGTGAGTCGTAAATGACGGGACTGAACTTCTTTTCGAAGTGGAGCCCTTTTGTGGTATGTTACTCAAGTGAGTAAGTTTCCGAAGTGATCGGATTTTGTCAACCTTAACCGTGTGGTTGTTGGATTGGCTTCCTTATGAAGTCAACCGAGTATAATAAATGGGTAACCGATAGGTTCGGTTTTGGTACGTCCGAGTGGACGTGAACGAGATTTCGGGTTTTGGAATCGAATTTCTGGGTGACGATTCAGGATTCGATTTTAGAACTTGAAAGTGGAATACTGGATTTGGGTGCGGAATGATTATTCCAAATGCTAGCTTACGGAATAATGATTTCGGATTCGGATTTGGACATGAATTAAAAATGTGATGTATGGGTTCGGATTCGAGATTTCTTACGAAATTGCGGATTCGAATTTGGAATTGGGACTAGTTGATGGGTGGAGTTTCGATTTGTCTCTTGCTGGTTTGGGCAAATGGACTCCATTATTGGAACATGTTTGGCTATGACCTAGGTGGTTGTAGTCTTGTCAATAGATAGATGTGTGTACCTTGTTTATGGTTTGGGGTACGATACTTTGCAGACTTGTGGTGTCGGGTGACGATATACGGATTATACCAGTAGTACGTTGGTGAACGTGTTAGTAGTCGACTTAATCCTGATACCATTGGATGGGTTGTAAACGTGAACTGGACATTGAACACGATGCACTGGGCAGAGTGATTCTGATGATTTCAGTGATTGTTTGAGCAGGTGCTCTGAGCCATGGTTGGCTAGTATAACTCTAGTGTTGAGTTGTGTGATCACTGCTAGGCTGGTGTTCAATGTGTTCCAGTTACACCGTCTGTTTGAGTGTGATGACGGTATGCATATACTCAGGATGAGTGAGTTGGTGGTTAGTGTGACCGCAAGTTGCTTTGCGGCGAAATGTTACCTTGTCGTGACCTTACCAGCATCTGGGATCGCTACGGGGGTGACAGTTGTGGATACTGCTGTTGGTATTTGTCGCAGGATTGAGTTTGCCCTGCGAGGGGAGATCATGTTGATGATCATATGCTACATTGACGGACGTTGTAGTATGATGTGTTGTCACTAATTTGTTACTGATTGGCGCTTTACTAGGGTGGTAAAGCTTGGTGGTGACGGTTTGGCTTGTGGTGTCAGCATGGACTGGCAGGTGAGTTTTGGTGACTCTCTATGAGAGCGGATGTCAGGGCACATTAGTGACTACGTGGGGCCGTCAGGCTGAAGGAGTCAGCTTAGTGACGACATTGCCAATTTCTGGTGATTCATTTTCACTCGGGGTGGTCGAGTGTAGTTAGTACGACGTGCATCTGTGATGTGACGTCTGAGTGCAGACGAGTTCTGCATTGGCCAGTGGGTGTACAGGTGTACACGTGTTGTTGAAGCTCATTTGTTTTCCACGAGGTAGATGTGGAATACAAGTAGTTGGAATTTCGGGGACGAAATTCTTTAAGGAGGGAAGGTTGTAATGACCCGTCCCGAATATCGGGATTGAATATTAATTAATTATGATTTAGAATGACTAATCGGGGATTAGTTGAGTGAAATCGGACGAAACGTGCAAAATGACCGTTTTGCCCCTAGCGTGGGCAAAATGTTGACTTTTAGTTCGGGCGGTCAAACGGACCTTGACCGATGACGGTTACGTAGTTCGGGACGTCACGAGTTCATAGACAGGTGGCACGTTCGATTCCGACATTCGTAGAGAAAGTTATGATGTTCGGAAGTTGAGGGGCATTTTGGTAATTTGGCATATTAGGGGCCAAATGTTGACTTTTTGATCGGGAGGTCATATGGACGAGGACCAAGGACCGTTACGTAGGTCTCGTCGATACGAATCCAACGACAGGCGGCATGCCGAAATCGGAGATTCGACGACGAAGTTATGGTCACGGAATCGGGCTCGGTTAACCGAACGAACCGGGAATTAAATAATATTTTAATATGAACAGTACCCGGTGACTGGACACACTTGGATGAGTGACAAGTGCCACTCATCCCTTAAAATCAGGCACAAAACATGGATCCATGATTTTGGGGAGACCAAATAATTATGTTTTATTATTTTTAATTAATTAATTATCCTCTAATTTCCATTATTTCTCTTCAGTTTCTCCAAACCGTGTACAACCATTATCCAATTTTCTTCCTTCCTTCATTCCTCTCCATCAGCTGAGCTTGAGAGTGCAAATTGTGAGTTAATTGAGAGTGATTCGAACTGGGAAACACGAGAGATTAACTGAGAACTGAGGACTGAGAATTCGGGTTTTAGAAAATTTGGGAGGAAAATCGAATTGGACGAATTGAGCCTTGTTGATCGAAATTGGGTTCAGTTTTAGTCTTCTGGGATTGCTACGATCAATGTTGAAGAAGGAACTAAGTCGAATTGAGGTCGATTTGAGGTAGAACAGAAGCACTGTAGTCGCAGAGAGTTCGAGCTTGAGTCGTGGAGTTTGAGCTGTGATTGGATGCAATTGAGTTGGGGAAAATGCTTACCTGAGCCCCTTGATGCTGCTGGATTAATCAATTTGGGGAAATCGTGTGACGGTGAAGGTTTTGGAATGTTGAACAATGGCCGGAGGACCTTCGATTGATCATCTGTGATCGTGGGGTTATAGGTAATGTTGTTTGTAATTGAGTCCACAGATCTTTAATTGCACTTAATTCGAAACTGACTGAATGTTCAATTGATGGAAACAACGTCGAATTGGTAGGAAATGAACCGGGTCGCCTCGCGGGTTAAATGGCCCGTTTTACAGACAAACGGGTGAGGACGAGGGTACTGTAGCAGGCGCGTGGATTTCACGCGCAGCCACTCACGGCGGCGCGTGGGGGCGCGTCCGGCCTAGTTTCAAGGTGAGGTCAACATGACTTTTGATCCTCTCAGTGTAACGAACATTTTGACGTTGATTTCGATGAAATCGGATATCGTTTCGTTAATGTTCCGCGTATCCGAAGTTTTGTATTACGTGAAAAATACGTATTTAAACCCCGGAAAAATTGGGGAAAATTATATGATGTATTTTGATATGCTAATAACCCTCTATAATGATTTTGGGCAGGAGACGTGATTTCCGGATTTTACGGAAAAACGTGCAGCTCGGAAACGAACCGTTTTGAACGGTGTGTGTGAGTGGACTTTGTTTTCTAATTGTGATGCATGCATATATGATTTTGATGCCTTATTATATGATTTTATATGCTTGGGCATGATTTATGTTTCAATCCGGTAATTTCTCGGTTTTATGATTATTATATTATTATTTTGAGCGATTTTCGAGAAATTACGAAATATGGTAAATATGATGTTTGGACTTGGTTTATGAGTCCGAGATTGAAATTGATTGAAAATAATGGTTGGACTCGGATTATTGAGTCATGGATTGAAAATGATATTTGGACTCGGGTTATGAGTCAGTGATTGACTTTGTGGATTTACGTGAAAATGGCAACGGAGGTTGCAACGCATGGATTTGCGTGATAATGTTATTTTGGGCATGAGAACCCAAGTGAATAGTGATTTTGACTCGGAATTGGAGTTATTGGTGAAATTGTGAAATTAATGATTTATTGGGATTTTATGATTATTTTAATCAGTCTTTCGGGTACGTTTTACGAGGAATGTGCAAATGATGTTTTGGGCTAGGCCCGGAGTTTAAATGATTTCTAAAATGCTGTTTTGACTTAGTTGGTGAGCCAATGATGATTTTCGGATTATTCTATTGATTTAAATGTGATTTTAACGGTTTATGTGTAAAAGGTATTTTGGGCTTGAGACCCAGTTGAGAATGACCTTGACTTGGTATGAAGTCAAGATTTGATTGAAATGTTTTGGGATGTAATTCCCGGGATGGTTTTCATTGTGATTGTGATATTCCCAGACGGTCGGTGCTTGGGGGGATTACCCAGACGACCGGAGCTTGGGGGATGTGATTGTAGGATCGGGAGTTGATCCTATGGTAGTCAGCTTCTCGGATGATACTGAGCCTGGATGTACCACTCGGAGGTGTCTGATCCTGGGGATGTGTTCGCCCAGAGGTGACTGAGCCCGAGGGGGTTGAGCCCAGAGGTGTTTATTCCCGAGAGAGTGACTGGATATTGGCCTACGCGTAGTGCAGCACTTGTGAGTAGTGCAGTTTGATTGATTGTGCACTTGTGAGTAGTGCAGATGTGATTGGTGATATTTTATGCACTCGTGAGTAGTGCGGATTGATTGGATTGATATATTTATTGTGCACTGGTAAGTAATGCTGATTGGTATTGATTGTGATAATGTACTGGTATTGAGTACGGGTTTTTGGTCTTTGTGGCCAGTGATTATGTTTTCACATGGTTTGGCCTGAGAGCCGGGATTTGATGTTTTACAACATGAATTGATTTGGTGAACATGAGTTTTATGGACCATGGGAAAATATGTTTTGATTCTATCGGTCACTCATGTTTTACGATATGCATGCAAGTTTGTGAAAACTGGAGGGTAAGATTGTATTTTGATAAATGTTTTTATAAGAGGTCATTTTTGTCCACTCACACCTTTTCTGTTTTGTGACCCTCCAGGCCGTGGTACGACGCTCGGGACTGATCGTGAGGCAGTGACAGCAGCAGAAATCCGCGCAAACATCCCTTGTCTGGCAAGCACTGAAGGGGAGTTTCGGACCTTTAGTTGACTTGTCAGACGGGAGCAGGACCGGGCACGGGTTTTGACGTCCAGTTGGGACGGGTCCTGTCACAAAACTAGAAATATATCATATATCATATAAATATAACATATAACCAATCCTGTCACGGTTTCTAAAGCTACGCGCGTGCTACCCGGGGTCTCAAATCCCAAGTCTCCCCAGGGACCACCTAGGTCAATGTCCGTAGATCAATGACCCTCCCTGGGGGGTTATAATCCATAATCCTTCCTGAGAGTAAGGTACCCAACAGGGGCGACTCCACTTAGTTAGTGCTCCGTGACTACTCCGGGGTCCACCCAGACCAACGACCCTCCCTGGAGGAGATAATCCAAATAAAGGAAGGTATATGAATATATATATATATCGAAAACATTCTTAAAACCTTTCAAGGGATTCATGCCCGGTCCTCATAAACCGTCATGAAACCAAAAATCCATTTAGAGTCTCCGACCCCAAATCATAAACGTAAACTAACTGGGCCTCAAGCCCGAACTCATGACTCAACTGGGCATCGTGCCCGATATCTCAGGGTTATTCACTTTTCCAATCGTAGTGATGCGTGCAACCATCCGTTCAGGACCGCCCTCAATCCTAGTATGTGGCCGTGAACGTATAAACCAACGCGGCCACCTCTAGATTATTGTGTGTAACGACTCGTCCCAGAAATCGGGATTAGATTAGTGGTTAATGACGGATTAGTGAAGATAATCGGTGATTAGTTGGATACTTTCGAACGGACGGTGCAAAATGACGATTTTACCCCTAGAATTGGGCGAACGGTTGAATTTTGATTCGAGGGGTCAACCGGACTTTGACCAATGACGGTGACATAGTTCAGGACGTCACGAGTTCATATCCAGTTGGCACGTCCTATTCCGACACCCGAGGAGGAAGTTATGATGTTCGGAAGTTCAAGGGTAATTTGGTAATTTGGTTAAAAGGGGAAATTTGTTGACTTTTTACGCGAAAAGTATTCTTAACGCAATTCGAGGACCGTTAGGTAGGTCTCGATTTCTTGAGTACAACGACAGGCGACACGCCGTCATGGGACGTCAGACGGTTTAGTTACGGGTCTAATTATGTGAGGGGTAAAATGGTAATTAGGACATAGAAGGGCAAAATGGTTTTTTGGCAGCTTGAATGATGTGGGCAATCAGATGAGGACACCTGGGCTTGGAGGATTAGATATTTTGGCTGGAAACCACAGAGATGAGGACACATGTCCACTCTCCCATGGCTTCTAGCCAAGTCCTACACGGTTTACCAATTTTAAAATTTGGCTGATATCGATTAAATGAGAAGAAACAGAGACAGAGTGTGCAAATCGTCCATTTTATGTGTGTGAGTTGTGTGTGAGCTCAGAGTTAGTGAGTGAGTGATCAGAGACATGTTGTGACTTGTGTGAAGGTGTCTTGGTGATGGACTAAGTGAGGAGTGGTCGTGAGAAGTGAGAAACCCAGAAAAACAGAGAAGGAAGTCGTGAGCTTCAATCGATCAAATTAGCCTAAATATGATTTGTGGTGGTGTTCAGTGAGCTAGAATTGACCCTAGGACGTGAGTAACCACGGTGGAGGTCACGGTGGAGGACAAAGAGCAGGTATATTATCACGATTCCCTTGTTTTTCTGAAATGGTTCAAGGTGAGAATCGACAGGTTTGCTAGGTTGTTGAATGACTCTAATGACCCTTGCAGTCGTGGGAGGTTACTACTGAAACTAGGGACTCGAAACCGTGATCGGAGAGCTTGTGGTGGCCGGAAAAAGAAAGTGGAAATCTCTGAGTTTTGGTTTGATTTTGAGAGGTATGAAATAGGGTTCCATTTTGTGTTTTAATGAGTTAGATCAGTTCTAAATTGAAGGACGAAGCTTAGGGTAAAGAAAGGATAAAAAATGGACTGGAAATGGGTGAAAACCGGCCTCACCGGCTCAGTTGGACCAGACCAGTCTGGACCGGTCTGAACCGGGCTAGCGAGAGGTAGACGATGATGAACAGTGCCGCGCGTGGCTCCCACGCGTAGCCCCTTTAGGTGGCGCGTGAGGGCACGTGGGGGCCTCTTTTGGGGAAGTTTTCAACATGGTTTTCACTCTAATCGATGTAACGAATATTTTGGCACCGATTTCGAGATGTCCGAAGGTTTTAGGCCTCGGTTAAAAATAGTTAAAAATTATGAAAAAATACAAGACTATAGTATGAGCATTATGAAGTAGTTAGTGACCTTATTATGGGATTTGGACAGGTTCGGGAAAGTTAGTGACAGTGGATTGGCCGGGAACGGCGTAAGTGCGCGCATATCGAGGCAGTGGCGTAATGGTCTGTGAGTTGACTTTGCTTTCTAACTTATGATACATGCATATATGTTTTATATGTTTTCTATACGTGATTCTATGATTTTGATTATGATCTTGATGATTTACGGTTTTTCACGTATTCCGAGATAAGTACGTATTTGCACGTTTTACGAGATTACGATTTATGTTGTGATCATGGTTTTGATGATTTAATTTTGGGATTTGAAATATGATTTGATTTCAAAGATTTATAACGGATTTTGGAAAGTGATTTCGGGCTTGGAACCCTGTTCATGAGATTTTGATAAACGAGATTTCGGTTTTGGAATCGGATTTTGAAAAGACGATTTGGATTCAATTTTGAAACTTGAAAGAGAAATTCTGGATTTGGGTTCAGGATGATGGTTCCGGATGCTAGCTTACGGAATCATTATTGTGAATTCGGATATGGACTTTCTATGGTTTTCACTGGGTTGAAAAATGGTTTTGGGTTTAAAGACCCGGAAAAAAGAAAAGAAAAACGGCTGGATCTAGTTTTGAGTTTAAAGACTCGGTTGATTGACGGGGGAGGGCCCTGGATTGATATGTTTTGAGTTTAAAGACTCGGTATATGTTTTGAGTTTAAAGACTCGTTTATGATATCCTCCGAGACCTGTTGATTGTGTTTTGAGTTTAAAGACTCGTTGATATCCCGGGAAGGCTTGATTATGCGCATGGTTTTGAGTTTAAAGACTCGGGCGCACTTGAGATCCAACAACTTGCATGATTGATGTTTTTCACTGGTTTTCAGATGTTTTGGACACTAGCCCGGATGGTTTGGATTTGAGGAGTTTTGGGTTGAGTTCCCGTACTTGATGCGAATTCATGATTTTGGACTGAGGCCCCGGATTTGAATTACGGATTTTGAGAAAAGAAACGATTCGGGTTTTCATTGACGGTTTTTGGATATGAAATGGTTTTGTGAATTGGTTTTATATGCATGCATTGGTTTTTAAATGGAGGGTATGAATGTAATTTCTTATGAACTATTTTCTAAACTTATTATTTATTTTTGTCTACTCACAGTCTTTTTATGTTTTCGATACCCTACAGGTTGTTGCGGTGCAGGCTGTTGGTAGAGAGAGACAGAGACATCACACACGCGATCCACAGTAGAATCTGCGTGCTCTGGGAAGTCCGGAACTTGTCGGATTGTTACTTTTGGAAATCGCTGGTCTGACTTACGTGTCACATGGAGGTTGGACGTCGGTTTAGCCTTCGTGTCACATGTAAGTTAGACGGAAGCATGACTTAGCCCTTAATCCCGGGGGATTGGGGGTGGGTCGTGTCATGGGGCACCCATCACCGATCGATATCCTGAATTGTGAGCACTCTGAAGTCGAGCCTCCAATGGCTGCTCGACAACGGTACGTGCATCGTGACCTCTCCGGAAGGAACATATCCCAGTCCGGAGGTGAGCGTCGTATCGTCCGTCGCCATGCACACAGCTCTCGCCGCGACCACGACTCAAACCCATAGGTCACCAATAGGGCCATATGCCCAGGACAAAACCAAATGGGTCTCATGCCCGATTCCATGTTTCAAAATTTGAAATCATTTCATTTAAACCAACATAGAAAGCACAAACGCGTATAAATACCATATAAGGCTAAAACCTCGAAATACGTGTAATTACGAAAACACACCCAAATGCGCTCATGGCATCACAAAACATAATCATAAAAGCATATAAAACAGTTATGAATGCATCAATTTAGAAAACCAAAACCCACTCACAGACCGTCCGAGCTGCAGCCTCGATACGCGTGTCGTAAGCCTCTCCCAGGCCAATCCCCGTCACCGGGACTTCCAAACCTGTCCAAATCGTAATAGAGGGTTACTAACTACTTAAATAACCCCTCACTAAAGCCCCGTAATTTTTCGGAATTTTTAACTATTTTTAAACATGATCCTAAACCTTTGGACACTCCGTACTATATCAAAACGATGTTCGATCGACACGAAACCAGTCCCGAAATGTTCGTTACATCGAATAGATGATTTCACATGTTGGAAGTTTCCCCAAAAGTGGCCTCATGCGCCCCCACGTGCGGCCTGAAGTCCCTGCGTATGAAGCCCACGCGCCGGGCACTATTTATCTTCTTCCTTCGGCCAGGCTAGTCTGAATTGGCCGGTCCGGTTCGTTCTGCAACTCATGTTCTCCTGGACCGGTGTGATCGATCTAAGGCCATTCTTCCCTCATTTTTGGTCCATTTCTTCCCCTTTCAATCCTAATCTACTTGTCTCAACATTTCCTAACATTCTATCAATTAAAAAAAAAAAAAAAAACGGGCTAAAGATCCTACCTTTGGATCGAAGAAACGTCGACCGGTTTTCCCCCTCGGTTTTCGGACGTCTCCGAACGTCTCCGGCCACAATTCCAATCTCAAACTGTTTCTAACCAGAAACCCTTTTCAATTAATAGGATCGATCGACAACCTCTAAAACCTATTTTCCAAATTCAAACTTCAAACCTTACCCTTTGTGGCTTCTCGGTCTGCCGTCCATGACAACCCTCGATCCGGCCACCATCTTCATTGTCTCATTCCATTCTCTCTTTTTTTTTCATGTTCTAAAGGCAGAGGGTGAGGTTTGGGGAAGGTGGTAAGTGTGGGTTTGTACAAAATGGGGAAGGTTTCGGGTTTGGTTTGGACGAACAAGGGAATGGGGTGAAATGCATGAATGAAGGGAGAAAGGGTAATGGATAGGTGACACTTGTCACTCATCTATTAGGCTACTTCAAAAGATTTGGGCCCACTTAAGTCCAAAAGTCCCTTTTCATCTCGTAAAACGTACCGCCGTGAAAAATACCTCGAAACTTCAGTGAACCATAATTTTTCCGTCAAATTTCGAATTTCGACATGCCGCCTGTCTACGGACTCGTATCGACCCGATCTACGTAACGGTTCTCGGCCATCGGACTTCCCGGTTCAAAAGTCAACTTTTCGCCCTCATTTAGGAGTAAAATCGTAATTTTTCCCTGAACATCCAGTAATTCTCGGCTAATCGGGGATTAGTCACTTTAATCCACAGTTAGTCTTAATTAATCCTTTAAATTAGGGACGGGTCGTTACACAATGTCACTCTGTTACTCGGTAGATAATGACAAACAACAGACGCCTGATAAGGCCTAAGTCTCGGTTATTCGGCAGGTGTAACCGGCATGTACTATTGGCACCCCTGATTTGATCAACTAGCTATCAGTGCCAACTCCCTGGCATGACATAAGATCTATTTCCACTTGGCACATATCCTAAATTTGCGGGACACGAGACACCATCCCCTGAAGTAGCTTGAAGCTTACTTCAACATTGTTCAACCACCATATTCATTGCTCTTATAAATAACCATCAAAACCCTTTCATAAAGGTACTATCTTTCATCTACTTTTCTCTCTAAACACACACAAACATGACTCTTCTGTCTTTATTGTAACGACCCATCTTAGGACCCGTCCTAATCCCCCCGGGGATTAACGCGGGACGACCCTAATCCCGTCTGACACAGAGTGTTAGACAAGGGATGTAACGACCCGGAAATTCGAAAAAGGAAAATTTGGAAAATTTGAAGGAAATGGCGATTTTGCCCTTGGAATTGGGCGAACGGTTGACTTTCGGTTCGAGCGATCAAACGGACTTTGACCGATGACGGTAACGTAGTTTGGGACGTCACAAGTTCATAGACAGGTGGCACGCCCAATTCCGACATTCGAGGAGAAAGTTATGATGTTCGGAAATTTAAGGGTAATTTGATTAAAAAGGGGCCATTTGTTGACTTTTTGATCGGGGCCTTATTTGAACTTTCCGTAAGTACCATTGGATAGGTCTCGAGACGCTAAATCCGTAGACAGACGACATGCGTCAATCGAGATTCGGATAAAAAAGTTACAGGCCTGAGGAAGTGAAGGGGAATTTGGTAATTTTGCAAAAGAAAGGTAAAATGGTAAATTTGTGCAGTGGTGGATTATTCAGCTAATTGGGTGAGTCACATTGTGGGTTAGTGGCAAGTATCCGTGTCTTTGGGTTGGCGGTGGAGGATGATGTACATATATGGTAAGTATATTTGAACAAAGAAAAACAGAGGATGGGTAGATGAGCACAAGGCAGTGAGTAATCCATTAAATTGAAGCCGTGAGATTCAGTTCGAATTGAGAGTATGAAATTGAGAGAAACGGAGAAGTAAACAAGGAAGAAATCAGAAGAATTATGAAAGAAAACCCAGAGGACCCGTGACCCAAATCCTTCGAACTTTCAAATTGATCAAAATCGAATTTGAAATTGTAGGTCCTGAAACTTCGAATTGAGCTTGATTTGAGCTTTCTGGGATTGCCTCGATCAGAACCACCTTAAGAATGAAGGGAATTGATCAAGAATTGATCAAGAACTGGACCCGCGACAGTTTGGAAATACCGTGGTTGAGTTCAGGTAATTAGAGGTAAAAGCTTTCGAAATTGATTTCCAAATCATCCTTAAAATGAGTCTACGATGCTGTGTGACTAATTAAATGAAGGATTGAATGCTGATTTGATGACCTCAGACGATGAACATCCTTCGAAAGTTTGTATTAAGTTGGATTAATTTAAGCCAACTATTGGTGTAATTGATTCCACAGAACTTTAATTAGTATTAAACAGATGAAATTCAACGTTTTAATTGGTGAAAATTATGCAGAATTGATGGAGTTCTGAAAGGGTTGCATCACGGGTTGCAGGACCCGTTTATCAGACAACCCGGATTGAGAAGATGAACAATGCCATGTTACTGTAGCAGGTGCGTGGACTCACGCGCAGCCGCTTGCGGTGGCGCGTGGGGGCGCGTGAGCGAGATTTTCAAGGTGAGATCAACATGACTTTTATCCCATTTAATGTAACAAACATTTTGGCACTAGTTTCGAGGAAATCGGATATCGTTTCGATAGTGTTATGTGTATCCGAAGTTTTAATATACGTTTAAAATACGTATTTAAATCTCAGAAAAATTGGGAAAAATTATATGAGGTATATTGAAGTGTTAGTGACCCTCGATAATGATTTTGGACAGGAATGGTGACTTCTGAAATTTACGGAAAAACGTACAGTTCGGAAAGCGAGCGATATGGATGGTGTGTGAGTGGACTTTTGTTTTCTACCCTGAATGTATGCATATACGTTTTAAATGCTTTATTTTATGATTTGAAATGATTTGGCATGATTGATGTTCCAATATGATGATTTCCGGATTTTGGGAATATTATATTGTTTTATATTATTTTTGGCACGATTTTCGAGAAATCTATGAAATTGCTGTTTTGGGCGAAGGCTCGGGATTTGAGATTGGTTTTGAATCGGATTATGAGTCAGAGATTGATTTGATGGATTTGTAATGCTTTGTGGATATATTTTGTGGATTTATGTGAAAATGACAACTGAGGTTGCGGTTGCGCGGATTTGCGTGAAAATGATATTTGGGCTTGAGACCCAAATGGAAATGTGATTTTGATTGGATTGGTATTTCCATGTGATTACATGATGATATTGATGGTTTTCGGATTTATGAAATAATCGGGACTCTGGTTTTATGGACTTTGAGGAAACTATGTTTTGTGCTGAGACCCTGTATTGAAAATGGTTTTGATTTCAAATGCAACTGTTTTTCACTAGTTTTCATGGTGATGATATGTTGCGGATATATAGGGCTTTCAGGGTGGAATATTTAGGACTTCCAGTTGGGAATGTGTTTTCCCGGAATGAACCCTGGAGATAACGCTCGCCTCCGGGATTGATGTGTTTACCCCGGAGAGGTCACGTATCACGGTCTGTTGTCGTGCAGCTAAGGGAGGCTCGACTCAGATCAGATGTGCTGGATTAGATGGAGATCGGTCGGTGATGTGTTCACGAAGATCTGGATTGTCGGCTGGTGATGTGTTCACAGCGACGCGCGTTGCAGGGATAACGTGACTATATGAGACTGGATATGGAAATGAGTCCCGTAGTTTTATTGAGATTTTTTATTTATAAACATTTGTGCCCAGATATATTTTACTCATGATTTATGATATGCATGCATGTTTGTGAAACTGGAGGGTAGGAATGTATTTTGATAAATGTATTTCTAAAACTTTGTTTTCTCCACTCACACCTTTTCTATTTTATTGACCCTCTAGGTCGTGGCGCGATGATCGAGGCTGATCGGGAGGTGGAGGCATGAGTAGGCATAGGTGCGGTTATCCCTTGTTTGCCAAGTGCTGAGGGTAATTTCGGAACTTCAGTTGACTTGTAAGACTGGAGCAGGACTAAGCACGGTTATCTATGTCCTTTGGGGACGGGTCCTATCAAGGGAAAATTTTGACTTTAGCCCGCTCGGGCCTTCTGGGTACGCTAGGATCCGGAGGAGGTATATGATATCTCGGTCTCTCCTATAGCCCGCATCCGCTGTCAACCTGAAGGGCAGTCAAAACATTAAAATTTGTGAGTGGAAAAAACAAAGAGTTTATAAAAACATTTTACCGAAGACATTTGTACCATTCACTAAAAAGCATGCATGTATTCGAAAATCATTTACCAAACCATTAGAGCCTTAGCCCAAAACCGTAAATGAAAACTGTATATCACATATCATATGACATATACATATAAATCATGCTACCAATCCTATCACGGTTTTTAAAGCTACGTGCGTGCTACCCTGAGTCTCAAAGCCCAAGTCTCCTAGGGTCCACCCAGGTCAATGTCCGTAGATCAATGACCCTCCCTGAGGTTATAATCCAAGCCCTCCTGAGAGTAAGGTACCCAAAAGGGGTGACTCCACTCAGTTAGTGCTCCGTGACTACTCCGGGGTCAACCCAGGCCAACGACCCTCCCCGGAGGAGACATTCCAAATAAGAAAGGTATATGAATATATATATATATATATATAAAGAAAACATTCATGCCCGGCCCCCATAAACCGTCATGAAACTAGAAATCTATTTAGGGTCCCCGACCCGAAATCACAAATGTAAAGTAGCTGGGCCTCGTGCCGGAACATATGACTTAACTAGGCATCGTGCTCGATATTCAGGGCCAGTCACGACTCCGATCGTAGTGATGTATGCAACCATCCGTCCAGGACCGCCCTCAATCCTGGTATGTTGCCGTGAATAAATCAACCGACGCGACCACCACTAGTTCATTGTGTACTCATCACCGCTAGTTCATGGTGTACTCATCACCGATCGATATCCTGAACCGTCAGCACTCCGAAGTCAAGCCTCCATCGGCTGCTCAACAATGGATCCTACATCGTGACCTCTCCGAAAGGAACATATCCCGGTCCGGAGGAGAGCGTCGTATCGTCCGTGGTCGTGCACAAAGCACTCGCCGCAACCACGACTCAGACTCGTAGGTCATCAATAGGGTCATATTCCCAAGACAAAACCAAATGGGTCTCATGCTCGAGTTTATCCTTTTTAAATCCAAAACTATTTCATTTAAACCAACGTAGAAATACAAACCCATATAGGCACCGTATAAGGTCGAAACCTCGAAATACGTGCTAATACGTAACCACACACAAATGCACTCATGGCATCACAAAAAAGTATTAAAACATATAATAAACATTTATGCATGCATCAATTTAGAAAATAAGGTCCACTCACAGACCATTCGAGCTGCTGCCTCGATACGCGTGGCAAACGGTTCTCCCGGGCCAATCACCGTCACCGGGACTCCCAAACCTGTCGAAATTAATTTAGAGGGTTACTAATTACTTAAATAACCCCTCACTAAAGCCCCGTAATTTTCTCAAATTTTTAACTATTTTTAAAATCGATCCTAAACCTTCGGACACCCCGAATCCTATCGAAACGATGTCCGATCGACATGAAACCAGTTCCAAAATGTTCGTTACATTGAAAGGATGATTTCGTGTGTTGGAAGTTTCCCCATCGGACCGCTCACGCACCCTCACGCGCTGCCCAAAGGGGCTGCACGTGGGAGCCACGCACCCACTCTTCAACTTCCCTGTCCTTCGGCCAGACTGGTCCGAACCGGCCGATTCGGTCCAACTCCTGCTACTGGGCCTGCGTGACTGATCCAGGGTCCTCCCTCCTTCATTTTTCGTCCTTTCTCTTCCTAATTAATCCCATTTTACCTATTTTGATCCTAGGAACCTAAACATATAAATTAAACAACCTAAAACCTGTAAAAATCTATTAACCCGATTTCCACCCCCCACCCCACGGTTCAACCTTCCCAAATCTCTACCCAGGGTTCCTCAGCCCCTAACCACCACCAAAATCACCCTAACACCCTCCTAGAAACCTAATACACCTATTCAAATCAACCAAAATGGTCCATAATATTGCAAATCAAAAATAAAGGAAAATGGACCCAAACCGATACCTTTCTCGGGTTTTCCTCCACGCCGCCGTCCATGGCGGTTCAGGCCGACCTGCCAGCCTCCACCATCACTTTCCTTCCTCTCTGTTTCCGTCATGTGCCACCAGCCTCGGGTTAGACTTAGGAGGGTGGGGGTTGTACAGAAATGGAAAATTGGTGAGATCGGGTTTTGGGTTTGGTTGGGTTGGTTTGCACGAACAAAAGGGAGGGGAGGCATGTGTACAATCATAATGAGCAATGGATGAGTGAAACTTGTCACTCATCCATTGGGCCTTCCCAAAATATCTGGACCCCACATAATGCCAAAAGGCATTCATCTCGTAAAACGTGTAATAGTTCCTCGGAACTTCCGTGAACCGTAACTTCTCAGTCGAACGTCTAAATTTGACATACCGCCTGTCTACGGATTCGTATCGACCTGATCTACGTAACGATTCTTGGCCCTCGGCCATCGGACCTCCCGGTCAAAAAGTCAACATTTTGCCCACGACCAAGGGCAAAATGGTCATTTTGCATCGTTCGTCCGATTTTGCTCAACAAATCACGGATTAACCTCACTAATCCTTGATTAGTCACTAATCTAATCCTGGAATTCAGGACGGGTCGTTACAACTTTCCCTCCTTAATTAAGTTCGTCCTCGAAATTCCAACCGACCTAATTCCAACCTACCTTCCCTCCTTAATTAATTTCGCCCCCGCGTTAATTAATTTCCTCTGCTCCTAGCTTAGCATAATCAGCAAGGCAATTCACCCTTACTGATTACCAAACCTAGGTCACTTACCTCAAGCTCGCCACAATCACCTCGGTCCATACTCACCTCGGACACTCACTCGTCACATCTCAAACACCTCAAAACAACTCGATCACCCTTATTGTTACCACACGATTCAATCTCACTCACCCTAAGCACTAACTTGTCACGTCACTAGATGTGACACTATAAGTCGTCTCCTTCCTCATCGACCCACATGAGGAAAGTTAAAGATGATGATATCAAAATTCATCCAATGTCATCCTCCGGCATCCAACATCATCTGCTAAAGAGCAAAAAACAAGAAGTCTCCCTCACCAGCTTCTAAGACGAAAGCAGTTGCAACCATGTGGGAAGCATTCTTAACTGGTTCTATTCCTAAGCTAGAAGTTCTTTTTCTCCGACCTTTCTAACCAACGACGACTGTCGATAACTATTGTAATGACCCATTCTATTTCTCACAATCAAATTTCTCCACAAACAAGCCTACCCGAAACTCAGGAGGTATGGTCAATCGCAGTTAACCAACCATCTCCACACCATTACCAAGGCAAATCTATACTATCCAACAAATCCTCCTTGTCGTGTAGTGATAGAACCTTACCATCCCAAAATGGACTCTCAAGTCCTCGGCTCATCTGGACACCATCCACGGGTCCATGACCAGTCTAATTCACTACCAAGTTCGCCTATCGATTTACACCGTTTATGTAGGTACACTCATTTCGAGTGGAATTCACGCGACTCAAGGTTAAACCTTGTATACTATTTACGGATGTCAATTCATCCTAACCTGATGTACTGCTCGACTGAAGATTCACAACAGACTCCTGCTGTGATCTGCAGTCAAATCTCTGCATACCACCATATCTGACCAATTGGTCGCTAATCCCCACGACAGATCGAGTACTGTCGACGGAGTCACATCCTGACTCGTGACTCATCGTCATCACACTCACTAGCACCAATACCAGTACACATGATGTGAATGAGACAACCTTGGATCTCCGCTCATACCGAGCGACGACCCCGTACCTCTACTCATATTGGAGGAACTTTGCCTTCCTCGTACCCAACAACTCTGGGTACAGTCACCCTGACAACTCATAAGAGAAAAGGAAACGTCCCCTGAACGTCCCCGATTCCCAACAATCACGAAAGAACTATGGCAACCCCGGCATCGAATGTCAAACCAAGATGTTACACGATTTAATCCTACTAACTATCATACCGATATCCTAACTATCAGGTTGATGACAAACCGAAGCCCATACAGACATCACATCCTCGACCTGCACTCACTTAGAGAGCAAAACCTACTCCGGAACTCAGAGTAACATGAGCAACCCTGCTCTGATACCACCTCTCAAGACCCGTCCCAATTCCCCCCCCCCCCCCCCCCTCCCCCGGATTAAAGCGGGACAAGGGAAAATTCCGACTTTAGCCCGTTCGGGCCTTCAGAGTACGCCAGGATCGGGATGAGGTATGTGATGTCTTGGTCTCTGCTACAGCCCGCATCCGCTGTCAACCTGAAGGGCAGTCAAAACATTAAAAGCTTTGAGTGGACAAAACAAAGAGTTTATAAAAACATTTTATCGAAGACATTTGTACCCTTCACTAAAAAGCATGCATGCATTCGAAAACCATTTATCAAACCATTAGGGTCTTAGCCCAAAACCGTAAATGAGACCAACTACACGGGCCACTGCCAAAATCCATATGGAAATCAACCCAAAACCTGTATATCACATATCATATGACATATACATATAAATCATGCTACCAATCCTGTCACGGTTTCTAAAGCTACGCTCGTGCTACCCGGGGTCTCAAAGCCTAAGTCTCCCAAGGTCCACCAAGGTCAATGTTCATAGATCAATGACCCTCCCTGAGGTTATAATCCAATCCCTCCTAAGAGTAAGGTACCCAACGGGGGCGACTCCACTCAGTTAGTGCTCCGTGAGTACTCCGGGGTCCACCCAGGCCAACGACCCTCCCCGGAGGAGACATTCCAAATAAGGAAGGTATATGAATATATATATATATATAAAGAAAACATTCATGCTCGATCCCTATAAATCGTCATGAAACTAGAAATCCATTTAGGGTCCCCGACCCGAAATCACAAATGTAAAGTAACTGGGCCTCATGCCCGAACACCCGACTCAACCGGGCATCGTGCCCGATATCTTAGGGTCAGTCACAACACCGATCGTAGTGATGCGTGCAACCATCTGTCAAGGACCGCCCTCAATCCTAGTATGTCGCTGTGAACAAATCAACCGACGCGACCACCGCTAGTTCATGGTGCACTCATCACCGATCGATATCCTAAACCGTCAGCACTCCGAAGTCGAGCCTCCATCGGCTGCTCGACAATGGATCGTGCATCGTGACCTCTCCGGAAGGAATATATCCCGGTCTGGAGGCGAGCGTCGTATCGTCCGTCACCGTGCACAAAGCACTCGCCGCGACCACGACTCAGACCCGTAGGTCATCAATAGGGTCATATGCCCGAGACAAAACCAAATGGGTCTCATGCCCGAGTTTATCCTTTTTAAATCCAAAACTATTTCATTTAAACCAACGTAGAAATACAAACCTGTATAGGCACCGTATAAGGCCGAAACCTCGAAATACATGTCAATACGTAACCTGTGACGACCCGTCCTGAATTAGCGGGATTAATTAAGAATTAATGACGGATTAGCGAGACTAATCAGAGATTAGACGAGGATTAGCGAACGTTCAGGCGAAATGACGATTTTTCCCTTGGAATGGGAAAATCATTGACATTTCATTCGGACGGTCAAATGGACTTTGACCGATGACCGTGACATAGTTTGTGACGTCACGAGTTCATAGACAGGTGGCACGCTCGATTCCGACGTCCGAGGGAAAAGTTATGACGTTCGGAAGTTTGAGGGCAATTTGGTAATTTGGGCCAAAAGTTGAGTTTTGACCCAGGAGGTCCGATGGCAGAGGGCCAAAGACCGTTACGTAGATGTGGACGATACGAATTCGTAGACAGACGACACGTCGAATTTGGACGTTCGACGGAAAAGTTACGATTCATGGAAGTATGAAAGTATTATTGCATGATTTACGAAACGGATGACTTTTGGACTTAAGTGGGCCCAGATATTTTGGGGCAGGCCCAATGGATGAATGACACTTGTCATCCATCCATTGCCCACCCAAATTGATTCATGCATCCCCCATTTCTTTGTTCGTGCAAACTAAACCCACCAAACCGATCTCACCCTTTTGAAACCAAACCAATCCAATCCAAACCTTCAACCATGGCCATATGAGGAACCAGGAGAGTGAGAGGAGGACTGAGGATGTTGGTGGCCGGCCAGGATGGCCAGAACCGCCGTGGACGGAGGCTGGAAGGAGGAGAACCCGAGAACATGCACGGTTAGGGCCATTTGTCCATAATTTTCGATTTATGCATTATGATTTGTTTTGGATGTTTCTAATGAATTAAATGGGTTAGTAGGAAAGTGTTAGAATGATTTTGAGGATGGTTAGAGGTTGTAGGACACCAAGGGAGGTTTTGGGAAACATGAACCGTTTGGTTCAAAATCAAACCAAGGGATTTAGACGTTTTCGGTTGAGTTTAGGGATTGGAATGGATAGAAAACATCAAAATAGGAATAAAGGAATCAAAAAGGAAGAAGTAGGATGAAAAATGGGGAGTCTAGAACACAGAACCGGTCACGCCGTGTAAGAACCGTGTCCTGGAGGGAACGGTGAACAATCCCACATTCCTGCGAGGGGAGAATGGTTTGTGAAGGGAATGGTGGTGTGCCTTAAAGGTGTAGGCACACACCTATCTAGCACGAGGCCTTTTGGGAGCTCAGTGGCTTTGGGGGGGATTGGAACCCCAAAGTTAAGCGAGTTGAGGCTGGTGCAATTCCATGATGGGTGACCCCCTGGGAAGTTGCACCGTGAGCTCCCGAAAACAAAACCTTGAGGGCGCAGGCTTGCCGTTGAGTATTGTTGTGGCCCAAAGAGGACAATATCGTGCTAGATGAGTCGGGACCTGACAGAGGAGGGTCGGGTCCTGACAGAATGCTATCAGAGCCAGACCTCAACCGGTAAGTATGCTAGCGAGGATTCTAGGCCCTAAGAGGGGGGGGGGGGGGGGGTGGATTGTAAGACCCGTGTTCTGGAGGGAACGGTGAACAATCCCACATTCCTGCAAGGGAGGAATGGTTTGGGAAGGGAATGTTGGTGTGCCTTAAAGGTGTAGGCACACACCTATCTAGCACGAGGCCTTTTGGGAGCTCAGTGGCTTTGGGGGGGATTGGAACCCCAAAGTTAAGCGAGTTGAGGGTCGTGCAATTCCATGATGAGTGATGTAACAACCCGTCCCGAGGACCGGGATTTCTAGAGTGATTAAGGGGTGATTAGTAAGGTTAATCAAGGGTTAGGTGGTCCCGAGGGGTCCGGGAACTTAGAATGACGATTTTGCCCCTGAGTCGGGCAGAAATGTTGACTTTTATTTCGGGTGGTCAATGGGAGTTGACCAGTGACCAGGACGTAGTTGAGGACGTTATGAATCCTTAGGCAAGTGGCACGCCTGATTCCGACATCCGAGGAGGAAGTTGTGATGTTCGGAAGGTCGAGGAATTAAGGGGAAAAGTTGACTTTTTGAATAATCGAGATTTGGTAAGTTGACCTAAGACCGTTAGATAGATCTCGTCGTCCTGAGTTCGATGACAGGCGGCACGTCTTCATCGGACTTACGGGGCGAGAGTTACGGGTCTAGGAAGTTTTGGTTAAATCGTAAATATGAGTTAAAAAGAAGGGTATTTTGGTCATTGTGGCACATTGGGATTTGTGCACAGAGGAAAGGGATGGACGGCTGGGATTAGGCCATGTGGGAGTGTGTGGAGTGGATTGTGACATGTGGCATGTGTGTAGAGGATTCTGGTGGAATCCTGTATGTGCGCGGTCCCAATTATTTGGGTGCACCTGTGCGTGCCCGTGTGTGGTTCTTCGACATAGACAGAAACAGAGGGTGAGGAATGGGGAGCAATTGATCGACTCAGTGCAAGGGGGGAGTGAAGAGTGCTTGTGAGAGTGACAGGGAGGAGAGTTTGAGTAGGTGGTAGTGTTCTGGTGGTGCAATCGTGCACGGCGGCACGACGGTGGTGCGGCAAAGGTTTTGGGGAAACAGGGAGACGGTGAGTTCGAGGTGGTGGCTACGCCGTGGAGTGGCTCCAACCAAGGCAGGGGGAGCTGCAGGAGGCTGCAGGGAGTCCCACGAGCACCGTGGCACGCGACGGTGCGCACGGCGGAGACGCGATCGGAAGGTGAGATCTTTTGCTCTGTTTTTCCCGTGCTGCTCAATTTGAAAGTTGTGAGGTTGGGCTTAGAGTCGAGAGGAATGGAGGTCAGGGTGAGGTTCAGGAGGGTCCTAGGCGTCGACTAGGATGGTCGCCGTGACGGGGGTGTACACGGCGGAGGTTAGCACGACGGGGGTACCTGTATGCTCTGTTTTACCGTGATGTTCAAACGGCTAGTCGTGATGTTTGGGTAAGAATCGACGGTCAAGGTGAGTCGGGTTAGGCTTAGAAGGGTCCTAGGAAGAGGTTGGTGAAGCCACCATGAAGGGGGAAGTCGTGGGTGGCCGGAAAGGAAAACAGGGGTTTTGAGTTGTCTGGTTTGAGCTTTAGTCGACGGGCTAGGGACAGAGTCGAGGTTAGGAGTGTTGGGGAGGGTTTCAAAACGGAGGGTTTAACTCGGTTTTCTTATAAAATGGTTTTGAACTTTTGTACCTTTTGGTCCACTCACATTTTCTGTTTTAATTGCCCTCCAGGTTGTGGAGCGAGCGCGGGGTCTTGACGTCGAGGCAGAGTCTGAGGCATAGAAGTGACGTGAGGGTTCCCAGAGTAGAGTAAAGGCTTCTGCGTGCGTGTAGTTATCGGTTTTATTTGTATGTTCGTACTATGTTCTGTAAATGCTACCTTCGGGACATTGTGTCTAATTACTCCTGCGTTTGACTGGATAGTATGTGAGTGAGTTTTACTTGAGTTTTGCGTCGGGGAGTCAGACGGGAGCGGGATTTACCTCGGGTTTCGGGGTGAAACCGGGGTGGGTCCTGACAAGTGACCCCCTGGGAAGTTGCACTGTGAGCTCCTGAAAACAAAACCTTGAGGGCGCAGTCTTGCCGTTGAGTATTGCTGTGGCCCAAAGAGGACAATATCATGATAGATGAGTTGGGACCTGACAGAGGAGGGTCGGGTCCTGACACGCCGGTCCAGTTGGACCAGCCAAACCAGGTGAACCAGCTGGAGCATGAAGATGATGAATAGTGTTTTGAGCCTTCTTGGAGCGCGTGAGGGCGTTTGAACAGTAATTTGGGGAAGTGTTCAACATATGAAATCTTCTATTCGATGTAGCGAACATTTTGGGACTGGTCTCGTGTCAATCGGACATCGTTACGATAGGTTTCAGGCTGTTCGAAGGTTTAGGGTCGGTTTAAAAATAGTTAAAAGTTTGAGAAAATTACGGGACTTTAATGAGAGGTTATTTAGGTAGTTAATAACCCTCTAAATGAATTTGGAAAGGTTCGGGAATCCCGGAGGCGACGATTGACCCGGGAGACGATTATGGAACGCGTATCGAGGCGCAGCTTCGGACGGTCTGTGAGTGGACTTGTTTTATGAATTCGATGCATGCATAAATGTTTTATAATCATTTTAGAATATATTTTGTGATGCCATGAGTGCATTTGTTTGTGGTAGCCTAGGATTTACGTATTTGCACGTATTTCGAGATTTCCAATTTTATACGATGCATATACGTTCTAGGTTTTCAACGAGGGTTTAAGAAATGGATTTCGGATTTAGAAATATGAAATCGGGCATGAGACCCATTTGATTTACGAACTCTCGGACTTGGAGTCCATTTGATTTGATAAGGAATCGGACCTAGGGTCCATTTGAGCTATACGATCGGACCGAGGGTCCAGTTGGTTTACGATTCGGGTTTGAGGCCCAGTTAGTGGTACTATCGGGCTTGATGCCCTGTTAATTTATGATATCGGGCCTGAGACCTATTTAGTTGAGATATCGGGCTTAAGGCCCCGTTGGTTGTGAAATCGGACGTGAGGTCCTGTTGAGTTATGGTTTCGGGCTTAGGGCCCAGTTAGTCGTGATATCAGGCTTGAGGCCCTGTTGACTGTGAAATTGGGCTTGAGTCCCAGTTCAGTTTATGAAATGAGAATTCGGGCATGAGACCCTGTTGAACTGAGGATTTAGGCCGAGGCCTGTGAAATGGATTTGAATCGGATTCGCGGAATCCTATTGAGATGATTCGGGTATGAGACCCAATTGAAAAGTGAATTGAGAAAGAAAGAAAAAAGTAATTGAAAATGTATATGAAACCCTTCATAATGATTATATGGTCTCCTCCAGCGTCGACCTGGAGAGTCGCGATCCACAGACCAGAGTAGGTATCCCCATAGGGATCCCGTTCCAGGAGTGGTGGTTACTTATATTGTTGTGGTTCCGGACCAGATTCTGGAGAGATATGTGGACTAGATCTAGAGAGAGAGCTCGAACTAGATCCAGAGATTGAGCCTCCCAGATAGAGATTCTTGGGAGAAGACTCGGAGTGAGACCCCGAGTAGTGTGCACACTAGGTTATAGATTCGATATCGTGACTATATCGGGGATGTGTTCCCTAGGAGCTGTGTGCCCCGAGTTGGCATCTTCTCGGAAGTGACGCGGATGGGTTATACGGATGTTGATGCGTATGAGGTTTTATGGAAAAGTGATTTGAGGGCAGAGACCCTGTGTTTTATGACTTAGAAAGTGATTTGGGGCGGAGACCCCGTGTTCGATGTTTTAGAAATGATCTGGGGGCGGAGACCCAGTACTTGATGTTTTAGTATTTCACTGAGGAAGGTTTTGGGCTGAGACCCACGTGACGTGATTTGGGCTGAGTCCCTATTGATTTGAGGTACGGGTTTTTAATTTTGGTTTCGGGTCAGGGACCCAAATGGATTTACGGTTCATGACGGTTTGTGGGGCAGGGCATGAACCCTTGAATGATTTTGAGAATGTTTTCAAATGGTTTTTATGAACCTTTGAAAGGTGTTTATGGGTCATGACGGTTTATGGGAACCGGGCATGAACCCTTGAAATGTTATGAGAATGTTTGCCAAATGGTTTTATGAATGTTTGATAAATGTTTTTGAATGCATGCGTATGTTTTTATGAAGGGCATAAATGTCTTTATGCTAAATTGTTTTTAAAGAAATGTTTAAATTGTCCACTCACAGTTTTCATGTTTTAATGCCCTTTAGGTTGATCGCGGATGCGGGCTGTAGCGGAGACGAGACATCACTCCCCTCCACCTACGATCCTGAAGCACTCTGATAGCCCCGGCGAGGGCTAGAGATGGAATTTTCCTTGGTCTGATACTTTGTGTCAGACGGGATCAGGCGGGTCCCACATTAATCCCGAGGGATTTGGGACCGGTCCTGACATAACCACACACAAATGCACTCATGGCATCACAAAAAAAGTATTAAAACATATAATAAACATTTATGCATGCATCAATTTAGAAAACAAGGTCCACTCACAGACCGTCCGAGCTGCCGCCTCAATACGCGTGCCATACGGCTCTCCCGGGCCAATCCCCGTCACCGGGACTCCCAAACCTGTCCAAATTAATTTAGAGGGTTACTAATTACTTAAATAACCCCTCACTAAAGCCCCGTAATTTTCCTGAATTTTTAATTATTTTAAAGTCAATCCTAAACCTTCAGACACCCCCGAACCCTATCGAAATAATGTCCGATAAACACGAAACCAGTCCCAAAATGTTCGTTACATCGAAAGGATGATTTCGTGTGTTGGAAGTTTCCCAATCGGACCGCTCACGCGCCCTCATGTGCCGCCCAAAGGGGCTGCACGTGGGAGTCACGCGCCCACTGTTCAGCTTCCCTGTCTTTCGGCCAGACCAGTCCGAACTGGCTGATTCAGTCCAATTCCTACAACTGGACGGGCGTGACAGGTCCAGGATCCTCCCTCCTTCATTTTTCGCCCTTTCTCTTCCTAATTAATCCCATTCTACTTATTTTTATCCTAGGAACCTAAACATATAAATTAAACAACCTAAAACCTATAAAAATCCATCAACCCGATTTCCCCCCTCCCCCTCCACGGTTCGACCTTCCCAGATCTCTCCCCAGGGTTCCTCAGCCCCTAACCACCACCAAAATCACCCTAACACCCTCCTAGAAACCTAATACACCTATTCAAATCAACCAAAACAGTCCATAATATTGCAAATCAAAAATAAAGGAAAATGGACCCAAACTGATACCTTTCTCGGGTTTTCCTCCACGCCGCCGTCCACGGAGGTTCAGACCGACCTGCCAGCCTCCACCATCACTTTCCTTCCTCTCTGTTTCCATCATGTGCCACCAGCCTTGGGTTAGACTTAGGAGGGTGGGGGTTGTACATAAATGGAAAATTGGTGAGATCGGGTTTTGGGTTAGGTTGGGTTGGTTTGCACGAAAAAAAGAGAGGGGGATGCATGTGTACAATCATAATGAGAAATGGATGAGTGACACTTTTCACTCATCCATTGGGCCTTCCCAAAATATCTGGGCCCCACATAATGCCAAAAGGCATTCGTCTCGTAAGACGTGCAATAGTTCATCGGAACTTCCGTGAATCGTAACTTCTCCCTTGAACGTCCGAATTCGATGTGCCGCCTGTATACGGATTTGTATCGACTCAATCTACGTAACGGTCCTCGACCCTTGGCCATCAGACCTCCCGGTCAAAAAGTCAACATTTTACCTACGATTAGGGGCAAAATGGTCATTTTGCATCGTTCGTCTGATTTCGCTCAACTAATCACGGATTAACCTCACTAATCCTTGATTAGTCACTAATCAAATCCTGGAATTCAGAACGGGTCTTTACAACCCATCCCGAATCTACTGGATTAATTTAGGATTAATCGAGGATTATCAGACTATTAAGGTGAAATTATGATTTTTTCCTTGAAAAGGGTGAAAAAGTTGACTTTTAATTAGAGTGGTCAAATGCAAGTGGACTGAGGTCCATTATGTAGATCAAGACGATACGAGTCCGTAGACATGTGACATGCCGAAATCAGACATCGTACGGGAAAGTTACGAGTCAAGGACGGTTTCAAGAACTAATCACGGTTTCATGAAAACAGAGACATTTAACTTTTGGGTTTGTCTTTAGTGGGACCCAAAATATCTCCTGTGGACCAATAGATGAGCGACAAGTGTCACTCATCCATTGATCCACACATACATACATGCATATCATCCCATTTCCATCTTCTTCATTCATCCCACCCGAAAACCCAAACCCATTCCCCAAACCATTCCATCCTCTTCATCTGATGCCAGTGAGGACCACATAGAGTGGCTGAGAGGTAAACTTGTGGGTGTTTGAAATTGGGTTTTATGTTTTGGGCGTCTAGGGTTGATTTTGATGCTTGGGTTATGTTCTCGGACATACGAGATAATAGGAGCAAGAACAGACAGCGGAGGACCACTAGATGGCCCTGGATGACAGTTTGAAGTTTGGCCATGAAGACTGAGCTTGACCAAGTCTGGACATTCCAGAGACGTTCGATTAGCCCCGGATTTTCTTACAGCGCAGATTGTGAGCACGCAGGACAGACGGTCTATGAGTGGACTTTGCTTTATGAAATGATGCATTGACAGGACCCGTCCCAATCCCCCAGGATTAACGTATGACAACCCTGCTCCCGTCTGACACGAAGTGTCAGACAAGGGAAATTTCCAACCTTTGCCCTTTCGGGCTATCAGAGTACGCCAGGATCCAGAGGAGGTATGTGATATCTCGGTCTCTGCTACAGTCCACATCCGCTGTCAACCTGAAGGGCAGTCAAAACATTAAAAGCTGTGAGTGGACAAAACAAAGAGTTTATAAAAACATTTCATAAGAACATTTGTACCCTTCACTAAAAAGCATGCATGCATTCAAAAACCATTTAATCCAAAAGAACCATATGTGGGAACTAAGCCCAATACCATAACCGAAAGAACCATAAAGAACCAATCATACGGGCCACTGCCTAAATCCATAAAGGTACCAACCATACGGGCCACTGCCCAAATCCATACGGGACTCAGCCCAAAACCTGTACACATCACATATCATATATCATATATCATACATACATATAATTCACGCAACCAATCCTGTCACGGTTTTCCAAACTACGTGCGTGCTACTTGGGGTCTCAAACCCAAGTCTCTCAGGGTCCAAGGTTAATGTCCGTAGACCAATGACCCTCCCCGAGGTTATGATACAAGCCTTCCTGAGAGTAAGGAACCCAACGGGGGCGACTCCACTCAGTCAGTGCTCCGTGACTACTCCGGGGTCCACCCAGGCCAACGACCCTCCCCGGAGGAGACAATCCAAGTAAAGGAAGGTATATGAATATATATACATATATATATATATATATAACGAAATCATCCATAAAACCTTTCAACGGATTCATGCCCGGTCCCCATAAACCGTCATGAATCTGGAAATCCATTAGGGTCCCTGACCCGAAATCATAAATGCAAAGTAACTAGGTCTCGTGCCCGAACACATGACTCAACTGGGCATCGTGCCCAATATCTCAGGGTCAGTCACGACTCCGATCGTAGTGATGCATGCAACCATCCATTCAGGACCGCCCTCAATCATGATATGTCGCCGTGAACGAATCAACTGACGCGACCACCACAAGATCATGGTGCACTCATCACCGATCGATATCCTGAACCGTCAGCACTCCAAATTCAAGCCTCCATCGGCTGTCTGACAACAGATCGTGCATCGTGACCTCTCCGGAAGGAACATATCCTAGTCAGGAGGCGAGCGTCGTATCGTCGGTCCCCGTGCACATAGCACTCGCCGCAACTACGATTTAGACTCGTAGGTCGTAAATAGAGCCACATTCCCGAGACAAAACCAAATGGGCCTCATGCATGAGTTTATCCTTTTGAAATCTAAAACCATTTCATAGAACCCAACAAAGAAAGTACAAACCCGTATTGGCACCGTATAAGGCCGAAACCTAGAAATGCATGCCAATACGTAACCACACCCAAATGCACTCATGGCATCACCAAACAAGTATTAAAACATATAGTAAACATTTATGCATGCATCAATTTAGAAAACAAGGTCCACTCACAGACCGTCCGAGCTGTCGCCTCGATACGCATGCTATACGGCCCTCTCGAGCCAATCGTCGTCATCGGGACTCCCAAACCTGTCCAAATCGTAATATAAGGTTACTAACTAACTTATTAACCTGTCACTAAATCCTCGTAATTTTTTGGAATTTTTAACTATTTTTAAAGTCGATCCTAAACCTTCGGACACCCCGAAACCTATCGAAACGATGTCCGATCGACACGAAACTAGTCCCAAAATGTTCGTTACATCGAATAAATGATTTCACATGTTGAAGACATCCCCAAAATGTTGGTCACGTGCCCACACGTACCCAAGGAAACCCCTGCGCGTGAACCCACGCGCTGCACTGTAGCACTGTCTTCTACCTTGGCTGAACCGGGTCTGGCCGGTTCGTTGGTTCGCCTGGACCGGCGTGACCGGTCCGGCCTAGTTCCTCACTCAATTTCTGGTCCGTTTGCTTCCATTTTAATTCCATTCTTCCTAGTTCTTCAATTCCTATCTATTCCTATGAAGAAAACTAAGAAAAACCCGTTGAAACCACTTGGTTCTAAAACTGTCCTCACGACCATTTTTCCCAGTTCATCCCCCAGGCTTCCCCAGCCTCAAACCATCATCAAAGTCATCCTATTACCTTCCTAATAACTCATTAAGCTCATTAAAATCGATTAAAACCATCCCTAATGATTAAACCCAAATAAAATGAAGATGGGACAAAATCGATACCTGGTTGGGTTTCTCCTCCACGCCGCCGTCCACGGCGGTTTTGGTCGTCCTGTCTAGCTACCTCCATCATCCAGCACTCCTCTCACTCTCAAGGCCTCACTCAAGATCAGATGGGAAGGGACATGGGTTTTCGGTTCAAACATGAGATCGGGTTTGTGTTTGTGAAAATAAAGAAGATGGTCGATGCATGAATACAATTTCAATGGGCAATGGATGAGTGACACTTGTCACTCATCCATTGGGCCTCCTTAAAATATCTGGGCCCACTTTAGGACAAAAGCCAAGTCATTTCGTAAAACGTGCAATAGTGCCCCGAAACTTCCTTGAACCATAACTTCGCTGTCGAACGTCCGAATTCGACGTGCCGCCTGTCTACGATTCGGATCGTCCAGATCTACGTAATGATCCTCCACCCTCGACCATTGGACCTCCCAGTCCAAAAGTCAACTATTTGCCTCCTTTTAACTAAATTACCGAAATACCCTTGAACTTCCGAACGTCATAACTTTTTCCTCGAATGTGCCACCTGTCTATGAACTCGTGACGTCCCGAACTACGTCACGGTCATCGGCCAAAGTCCATTTGACCGCCAGAACGAAAATTCAACATTTTGCGCACGCCTAGGGGAAAAATGGTCATTTTGCATCGTTCGTCCGATTTCGCTCAACTAATCACGGATTAACCTCACTAATCGTGATTAGTCACTAATCTAATCCCGGAATTCGGGACGGGTCGTTACATACATGCATAACTGTTTTATATTTTTTTATGAACATGATTTGAGATGCATTGATTGCATATGATTTATGTTGATGAATTGGCATTTTCGTAGAAAATGTGCTATTGCACGTATTTCAAGATTTCTGTTTTTATATGATACTTGGACTTAGGGCGAGTATTCTACGTGCATGTGATTTATGGGATTTGAATGGTTTCACGGAGAGGCGTGAAACCAAGAATTTGACTATCGATTTTGAATGATTTCACGGAGATACGTGAAATGCTATTTCGGGCATGAGACCTAGTTGATTATTGACTTCGACTTGGATTACAGTCAAAGGTGGTTTTGAACAGTGATTTGAATAGTGAAATGGTTTTTAGATTTGGAAATAATATTCGGGCATGTGTTCCAGTTGGTTTATGGTTTGACTTGGAGTATAGTCAAACGTGAAATATATCAGGCTTGTGACCCAGTTCTGGTTTATGAGATGATATTTCGGGCTTGTGATCCTATTGAGATGATATTCTGGGCTTGTGATCCTATTGAGATGATATTCCGAGATTGTGACCCTATCGAGATTATATGTCGGGCTTGACCCTGTTGAGATTTGATTTTGGGCTGAGACCCTACGAGATTGATATGATTCAGGTAGGAATGTGTTTCCTCAGAGAGAGACTCTAGCGTGAATATGTTTCCCCATAGAGGTCTCGATGATTGATGCTCGCTTCCAGACGTCGACCATCCTGTGTGATGTGTGATCCTGGAGAGGTCACGATGCACTGTTTGTTGTCGTGTAGCCGAGGGAGGTTTAACTCAGAAGTGCTAATGTTATATGAGATCGATCGTTGATATGTTCACGACGATATGTGGAACGTCGGCTGGTGATGTGTTCATGGCGACGTGCTTGGACGTGAGTAGTCCTGGAGTTTATGTGCACGCGTTGCTTGGATATCGTGACCGATGATGATGATGATATGAGATGTGATAGATGTTTTTCACCGGTATTGATTTGAGAAGCATTTTTTCACTGATTTTGGATTGGAAAAGCAAAATGATTTGATTTTAAGAAATGATTTGAGATACTTGTTTTCTGATACATGCATGCTTTTTACGTGAAGGGTATAAAAGTCTTTTCGATAAATTGTTTTAAACCTGTTTATTTTTGTCTACTCACAGTTTTAATGGTTTTTGATACCCTAAAAGTTGATTGCGGATGCGGGCTGTAGTAGAGACCGAGACATCACATGCGCTACGTACTCGACAAGTCACTGCGCACTCTGGTAACCCCGAGCGGGTTACTGTTGATCCCTGGTTTGGCACGTGGTGTCAGACAGGAGCATGACGCATCCCACAATAATTCAGGGGGATTGGGATGAGTCGTGTCATTTGTGCTATGATCTTCCTATTGGATCTCCACTATGCTTACTGACTTAAGTATCAGAGCTTCTTAGGCTGGCACCTCACCGGTGTCTTGTGCTTTCTTTCTTTGCCTAGTAGGTCACTCAATAGGCTTAAGCAAAAAACGAGTCAGCACCCCCAATTGGTCTCATCACATTAGGTTCAATTTTCGGACCAACAAACAAAAACTAATTCAAAATTAAATTTAAAATGTTCATTTTTTCATTTAGCAATTTCTCAATAGCTAAAGAGGACCATTAATAGATTAATCACCAATTGCTACCACCTACCAAAACAACCACCAAGATTTAAAAAATGAATAAATCACAACTACCACTACAAGCAAAAATTGAAAACCATAATAATACTGGAAATGCTCAAATTAACCAAACAATACCATCAAGTACTTTGAGAAATAAACCTGCCATTTATTTCAATTTAAGGATCCCAAAAATTTACTGAAAATAAATCTTAACTGTCATTTAATGGAGCAATTAAAAGATCACAAAACAATGTAAAAATGAGAATTATAAGACCTACATAGATGCGCAGTGCTCCTATTTGCAGTGCGGCGCGTTGATTATTTCTGTGATTTCCAATCAGTCTAAATTGAATTTGGAGATTGATTCCTAAACAACACCTTACTGTAGTCTTAAACCAAAAGAACAAATAATATACTAAAGTCACTTAACTAACCCAATTCTCAACTAATTTAACCCAATATTAAATATATTGATAGGTTATAGTTTCATATATTTCATATTCCTATCAAAGCAGGTCTAAACCTTAAACCCTTATAAACAGTGAAAAAATATTCATATGATATATGCAAGCTACCTCCTACTTAAGGCGAAGCGTGTAAACTTGAAATATTAAAAAAGATAACTACAGGATTTTTTTTAAGGCAAAAAAGCCCAAACGGAAAGAAACTATAGCAAACATGAGAGCGCATAACACATAAGAGCGCTTAGAGAGGTATAGACGTGTGACACACAGTAACGTCCACCCCAACTCAGCCAAATACAAATTACATTAATTAAGAGGGCATGAAAGCCCATCACTATTAAGAACCAACACTAGAAAGGATGGTCGGGGCATGGTCGAACTTGCCATCCCTAGTGCCTTGTATCCAACGGTCAGCCCAAACAGCAATGCTTTTTCCATTCACCACCTGCCATCTTGCTCCCATTTTTATAATTTCCATGCCCTCATGGATACTAGTCCAAGCCCATGAAGCACGGCTGCCTCTCTCAGCATTCCAAATATCTCCATGGGGGAAATATCGACTCTTTAGAATTCTTGCCCAGAAAGAATTTGGCTCTTGGATGATTCTCCAACATTGCTTGGCCAGAAGAGCAAGATTGAACTCCTCAAGGCCACAAAATCCTATCCCACCATCAGTCTTTGGCACTCCAAGCTCAACCCAGCCGATCCAGTGTAATTTGTTTCTGGATTCAGATTGACCCCACCAGAAGTTTGCTAGATCTGCATCAATCGCATTACAAGTAGTTTTTGGGAATTTGAAAACTGCCATTGGATAGGTGGGGATGGCTTGGGTCACAACCTTGATCAGAATTTCCTTTCCTGCTTGGGAGAGTAACTTTTGCTTCCAAGCCAGAATTTTCCTTGCAATTTGTTCACAAACAAACAATAGTGCTTCCTTCTTTGACCTACCCCATAGTGTGGGCAAACCAAGGTACATGCCTGGGTCATTGGTGAGTTCCGTCTTTAGGATATCCCTTAGATTGTGGCGAAGTTCCAAGGGGGAATTAGGATTGAAAAACACACTGGAATTGTTGAAATTGGCCCTTTGGCCGGATGCCTTGCAGTAAACATTCAGTATTTTTTCTACCACTCTACAGTTTCTCTCATTTTCTTTCATGAAAAGAAGGGCATCATCAGCAAAAAGAAGATATAATAATTTTGGGCCTTCTTCACTGAACCTGAGACCCTCCAAAATGCCATAGTTCACAGCATGGTTGAGCATTTTTGAAAGCACATTGCTCACAATGATGAAGAGAAAGGGTGATAGAGGATCACCTTGGCGTATTCGTCTAGATGGTCGAAAGCTATCGCCCGGTTGTCCATTGATGACCACTTTGAAGCTAACAGAGGAAACACAGCCCATCACTAGAGAGATCCACCTTTGATTGAATCCCATTTTTGTCAGAACTGCTTTGAGGAAATCCCACTCAATTCGATCATAAGATTTGTTCATGTCAAGCTTACTCCCATTTCCTAAATCTTGGTTGATTTCCTCAACTTCAATGCGTGGAACGCCTCATGAGCAACTAATATGTTATCTTGGATTTGCCTTCCAGAAATAAAGGCACTCTGTTGCGGGGAGATGATTTGAGGGAGGATGGATTTTAGTCTGTTTGAGAGAATCTTTGCAATTATCTTGTCAGCTCTGGATTCGGCACTTTTGGAACTAGTACAATATGTGAAGAATTGATTTCTTGAATTGATAGATCACGTGCAAAGAACCTATTGATAATTGCCAACAAATCTGAATGAATGGAGTCCCAGTAAGTTTGATAGAATATACCAGCAAAACTGTCTGGACCCGGTGCTTTAAGACCACCCATACTAAAAGTCGCATCCTGGATTTCATCCATCCCAACATTTATTTTGTTAGCTCGTGGTTCATCTGTGGGTTGATACGATGATCAATGAAGGAAAGAATGTCGCCCTAGTCTCTTTGACCATCACTGGAGAAGATATCCATGAAATAGGAGTCCACAACCTTTCTGACATCTTGTTCTTTGTAGCCCAGCTACTCTCATCAATCTTGACACTTGCAAGTAGATTTTGCCTTCTCCGTTGGATAGTAGAGTGGTGGAAAAATGAAGAGTTTGAGTCACCCGTAGTAAGCCACTTAATCTTCGACCTTTGGTGCCAATACTTCTCCTCCAGCTTCCAAAGGATGCCAATTTCTAATTTTAGAGAGTCAATTCTAATAGAGTTATCCTCCCAATTGTTTTGTAAGACATCAAGTTCCCCCATCAACACTTCAATTTTTCTTCTATTATTTGGATACTTTCGAGCATTCCAGTCAATTAGTTTGTGGTGGCATTTCTTAATTTTCCTTGACCAGGATTGATTATGATGTGGTATTGGCAGTTTCCAACAATCATCCACAATTTTTCTTGCATTCTTGGTCCTCGATCAAGAAGACTTCAAACCTAAAAAATCTTCATATATTTCTTGTTACTAGGACTCTGATCAATAAGGAGGGGGCAATGGTTAGAGCCTAATATTGGTAGATTGGTTACTACCGTTCTAGGCCATTTTGATTGCCATTCCATGTTTGCTAGGCCTCTATCAAGCCGTTCCTGAATAATTTCACCCACATCCCTATGACCACACCAGGTGAATTTTTGGCCCTTGGCTCCAAGATCAAACAGATTAGCTGAGTTCATAAAAGATTTTAGGAACCTTCGCCTGTGGGTAGAGTCTGAGCGGCCTCCTTGTTTTTCATGGGCCTAGAGATACTCGTTAAAATCTCCAATACATAACCATGGAGCATCAGTCATAAGCAAAGTTCTGCCTAACCAGTTCCACATCTCAATCTTTTCTTCTCTGTAGGGAGTTCCGTAAATCCAAGAAATATGAGCAGTGTCTCCATTTATTATATCACGCCCTGAGGTGTTGATAAGAAATTTCGAGGAAGAGTAAACAAAGACTTCTACATTTTAATTCCAGAGTAGGCAGAGCCCACTAGCTGTGCCAATTGGATCTACACAGTGGTGGCCAACGAAATTCAAATCTTTAAATAAACTTAAAATTACACTTGTTTTCATCTTGGATTCCATGACGAAAATAACAGCAGGAACGTACCTCCGAACCATTCTCCGAAGGTTTCTCCCTGTCAAAGCCCCTCCGAGGCCTTGACAATTCCAGCTAAGAAGCCTCATTTTTCCCTAGCGGCCAGCTCCAGCCAGCAGCCATGAGATGCGTCATCTCCCAAATTGTAACTTCCATTAGCTACATGAACATTCACTAGTTCCTCAAACTCGATGTCCCCAAACTCTCTACCTCCCCCCTTCCTGCATCTGTGACTAGAAAATTTTCTCCCCCTTGGGCTTCTAGCGTTTCTTTCCTTGTTCCCCTTCGTGCCTTCCTCCGCATTTAGACCTTCGGCCTTTGCTTTTTTCCTTTTGCCTTGAGTTACCATCCAGTTAAAATCAACTCCACGATTGAAACCCGAGATATCAAAAGCACGTTCAAGTTTGCTATTTTTATTCAGATAAGTTTGGGCTGTGATGGTCTCAATTAGGTTTCTAGGGGGTCTCAAAGCCTGGGCTAGAATCCAACCGGCTTACTTCATACAGAATTTGGCCCACATCACAGGAGCAAGTGTTGGCCCAATTAGCGGTATATTGGTTTACTTATGTTACCATAGTCTTGGCCCATTCAAGATTCTCTACGGAGGGTATGGGCCCATTACGACCAGCTAGCCAAGCCCAAACTGCAAGGGATTTCTGCTTCACTAGGGTAGTTTCCTTGGGGATGAGAAGTTATTGTCGGAGTCAACATCCTTGGGAGACATGTGAGGCGGCATCGAAAGCCATTTGGGGTCGTGTTACTCTCTGAGGAGCTATTACCAGGCTCTGACATTCCTTCCTTGAATATGAGCGGAACGGCGCTCATTTTAGGACATGAGAAGGATTGATCCAGAAGTCTTTTTTCGAGTTGTTGCCCTCCTTTCAGATTGATAGTCGCATCTTTTGTTGCCTCGAGGTCCACGCGCAAGCGGCCACACGCTTCCTTCTCTTCGACCTTGACCAGGCGCCGTATCGCCGTCCCATGACTATCCACAGCCTTCGTGCCTAGCTTCCTGCGTATTTCTCTTGAGACGGTTAGAATGAGACTGGTTTTTAGGTTTCCCATTACTGCAATATCTGGTTTGATTATGAACAATTGACACTTCTACAGGGGCAGATCTATAGAGAAGGCAGCCTAGACTGTAGTCCAGTCGAGTTTAAGTTGATATTAAGTATCACTTATTGTAGCATAATAGTTTGTTTGGTTTATTGATTATGAACTTTCTTTTTTCCTGCTAGCCCAGGTTCGGTGCATTAAAATTGTGGTGTGAGTAATTTCTTTTAACAAGATTCTCTTTTTTCATTTTTCTAAACCAAATTAAGATTCTCTTCCTTCTTTTTTAAGCCAAGTTAAAAAGAGAATCTAAGCTCCAAGCGATTGGTGTCTTCAATTTCTTTTTAGAAGATAATATTTCTTCTTCTTTTTTTAATCCAAATTATAAAGGTAATCTTTTAATATTAGTTTTAAAAAAGTATATATTATATAATATATATATATGTGGAATCATAAATTATGGGAATATTTTGGAGCTACTACGCGGCCAATAATTCTCGTAATGGCGAAAATAGCCTCCGTAGCATCGACATCAACACATTCCGATCCCGCATTAATTTAATATATTTACCAGCTAAATATATTAAATGATCAGATCAATGTGGATAATAAATAATTTCCTAACGAATTATTTATTCATTAATAAATAAGTGATTACACTCAGCACAATCACTTATTTAGCATTTTTTTCCTTCAACCAATCAAAAGCTATGGTGACTCTCAAGACTTTCCTATAAATAGTAGGTCTCATCTCATTTCTAAGGATAATCAAAACTTCTACAAATATTCTGTCGGTTTATTCTGTAACGACCCGTTCCGTAAATCGGGATTAGATTAGTGGTTAATGATAGATTAGTGAAGATAATCAGTGATTAGTTGGCTGATTTCGGACGGTGCGAAATGACAGTTTTGCCCCTGGAATTGGGCAAAAATGTTGACTTTTTGTTCGGGCAGTCAAATAGACTTTGACAGATGACCGTGACGTAGTTCGGGACATCATGAGTTCATAGGCAGGTGGCACGTCCGATCCCGGCATCCGAGAAGGAAGTTATGACGTTCGGAAGTTCAATGGCAGTTCGGTAATTTAGTTAAAAAGGGACAATTTGTTGACTTTTCAAACGACATGGACTTTTCACGCACTTCAAGGACCGTTAGGTAGGTCTCGATTCCCTGAGTACAACGACAGACGGCACGTTGTTATCGGAGTTCGGACGACAAAGTTACGGGTCAGGGAATACGAACGGCAAAATGGTAATTTGTCCTTTAGGGGCATTCTGGTCATTTCTGTGCATAGGGATCTGTGCCCACTGAGAAGTGGATACTTGGCTGATGTTGAAAATGATGCCCACAGAGACTTTGACGCGTGGCTGGGTCTGAACGGCTGTAGAAGCCTCATCACCGTCTTCCTTGTTTTTGTTAAATTGAGGATGCACGATCAAGACTAACTAGAGAGAAAACAGGGAGCTCAGGGTGTGTGTGCTTTAGTGGAAACAATCAGAGTGAAATTGGTTTGATCCTGTTGTGAGAGCTGTGGGGAAACAGAGGAATTTGAGATGAGGAACAGGGTGGTGCCCCTCTGTTCAGCCGTCATGGGCAGAGGCTTTGAACCGTAGAGAACAGAAAATAGGGAAGAAACAGAGACTGTGGTCGTGAAGAACTCAAACTGTCCTCAAACGTGATCCTTTGCCCATGGTATCTGAACAACAATGAGCGGGGAGGTTAAGACAAGGGTAGTGGTGGTCACGGCAGAGCCCACGGCGGCGCATGGAGGTAATAAACCCGAGACACCCTGTTTTCCTTCAAACTGTCTTTTGAATTTTAAGGATGCAATGATTAAATTGGTTGATGGGAAAACGTTCTGGAAGTGATACAGATAGAATGCGTTCAATTTTGTGGCCTGTGGTGGCCGGAATGAGGGAGAGAAGTAAGGTCGAACCGTGAGGCCTCTGTTGAAATTCAAAAACGGAAACTTGCTGTTAAAGGTTTAATGATCATACCTGTCAAAAGGAATACGTTTTGGAAGATGCAAGAAACCTCCTGGGGTTGAACCCATGACTTAAGGTGGCCAGGAGCACCTGCATGCAGGGGAGGAAAAACTGGACATGTGACCTTGTTTTGGAAGGTACTTTACACGTCCTAATTGTGAGTTTTGAAACCGTAGTAGTGTAGGAAATCACTAGACGAGTCTAATGGGACTAAAAGGACTGAAAACGGACAAGAAATGGACACAAAACCGTGAACGCTGGTTCGGATTGGACTAGTTTGAACCAGACTGATCTGGACCGGTTTAACCGAGGTTGAAGATGAACAGTGCCTAGCGCATGAGGCCCACGAGCAGCCCCTTTGGGCGGCGCATGTGGGCTTGTGGCACGTATTTCGAGGATAGTTCCAACACGACTTTTAAATTATTCGATGTAACGAACATTTTGGCATTGGTTTCGAGTCGATCGGATATCGTCTCGACATGTTTCGGGGTGTCCGAAGGTTTTAAGACTCGATTAAAATTGTTAAAAATTCGGGAAAATTATGGGGCTTTGATATAAGCTTTATAAAGTAGTTAGTGACCTCATTATGGAATTTGGACAGGTTCGGAAAAGTCGGTGATAGTGGATTAGCTGGGAACGGCATAAGTGCGCGCGTATCGAGGCGACGGCGTAACGGTCTATAGGTGGACTTTGCTTCCAAACTTATGATGCATGCATAAATGTTTTATATGTTTTCTATACATGATTCTATGATTTTGATTATGATCTTGATGATTTAAGGTTTTGCATGTATTCCGAGATATTTACATATTTGCACGTTTTACGAGGTTTCAATTTATATTTCGATTTGATCATAGTTTTGATGATTTGACTTTGGGATTTGAAATATGGTTTGATTTCGATGATTTATAAGGAATTTTGGAAAAGTGATTTCGGGCTTGGAGCCCTGTTCAAGTGATTTCGATAACGAGATTTTGGTTTTGGAACTGAATTTCGAAAATGATGTTTCGGATTTGGTTTTGAAACCCGAAAAGGAAATCTGGATTTAGGTTCGGGATGCCGGCTTACAGAATCATTATTGCGAATTCAGATATAGATTTTTTTATGGTTTTCACTGTTGATTGAAAAATGGGTTTGGGTTTAAAGACCCAGAAAAAGAAAAAGAAAACTGTTGGATTTGGATTTGAGTTTAAAGACTCGGTTGATTAACGTGGGGAGGGCCCTGAATTGATATGTTTTGAGTTTAAAGACTCGGTTATGATACCCCCCCCCCCTCCGGGAGGCCTGTGATTGTGTTTTGAGTTTAAAGACTCATTGATATCCCGGGAATGCCTGATTATTGAGCATGGTTTTAAGTTTGGGATTTTGGGCTGAGGCCCTGGATTTGAATGACAGGATTTGATTTGGGTTTTCCAATAATGGTTTTCATTAATGGTTTTAGATATGAAATGGTTTCATGACATGAATTGTATATGCATGTATTGGTTTTGCATGGAGGGTAAAAATGTAATTTCTTGTGAACTGTTTTCTAAATTATTATTTATTTTTGTCCACTCACAGTCTTTTCATGTTTTTCGATACCCTCCAGGTTGTTGCGGTGGGGGCTGTTGGTCAAGAGAGACGGAGGCATCACATACGCGAACCACAGTAGAGTCAGCGCACTCTGGAAAGTCCGGGAGTTGGAACGATGCGTTGAAAAATCCCTTGTCCGACTTACGTGTCACATGGAAGTTGAACGTCGATTTTGTAACAACCCGTCACGGAAGTCAGGATTAGCTTAGTAATTAATGACGGATTAGCAAAGTTAATCGGTGATTAGTTGGATACTTTTAGACGGTTGGTGCAGAATGACGATTTTGCCCTTGGAATGGGTAAAATGTTGACTTTTAGTTCGGACGATCAAAAGGACTTTGACCGATGGCCGTGACGTAGTTCGGGATGTCACGAGTTCGTAGACAGGTGGCACGCCCGATTCCGACATCCGAGGAGGAAGTTATGATGTTCAGAAGGTCGAGGGCATTTTCATAATTTGGTTAAAAGAGGGGAATTTGTTGACTTTTTGTTCGACCATTAGTTTTCACGCAAACTGAGGATCGTTAGGTAGGTCTCGACGTCTTGAGTACAACGACAGGCGGCACGCCTTCATCGGATATCAGACGGATAAGTTGTTGTTCTAGAAAGGTGAGGGGCAAAATGGTAATTTAGACTTATAGGGGCATTTTGGTCTTTTTACACCTTGGGCTTTGTACAATCAGATAAGGACATGTGTGCAGTGATTATTGGATATTTTGAGGCTTGGACCACAGAATGGGGGACACTTGGCTTGTGTCTAGTGGCTTCTAGCCTATACACGGTTATAACTTGGCTGTTAGTCGTGCACATAAGAGAAAAACAGAGGGACTGAAGTCGTGAGGAAATCGATCCATTTTCAGGGAAGTGTGAGTCCTTGAGTTAAAGTGTGAGTGTTCAGAGAAGTGTGAGGGGACTGGTGAGTTTTTCTTGATGCTTGTCGAGTGAGGAAGAGACGGGGAAGAGGAGGAAACCGTGGAAAACAGAGAAGGACCTTTGTGCACGGCTGAGAGCTTAATCGATCAAACCTGTCGAAGTTGAGTTGTGGTGGTGTTCAGAGGACCAGAGGAGTGTTTTGCGGACCCTGAGACCCACGGCGGAGCTCACGGCGGTGAGCAGACAAACGGTAAGGATTCTGGTCCCCTGTTTTTCCAGTTTGGGTTCAAATCGAAAGTCGTGGATTTTGGACGGTTGTTGACTCATTTTCTTGATCCTAACAATCATAGGAAGGTGTTTGTAATGTCTGGGAATCAAAATGGTGGCTGGAAGGACGACGGGTGGCCGGAATCCGAAGTTGGATTTTTCTGGGTTTAAGTTCGAACTTGGGAGGAAAGGTTCCAGGACTCTAATTCGTGTTTTTATTACATGAATCGATTACTAGGAAGAGGACGAAACTAGTGGTTTAGATAGGATTGAAAATGGGTTGGATTTGAGTGAGAATCGGCCTCGCCGGCTCGGTTGGACCGGATCGGTCTGAACCGGGTTGGCTGGAGGTAGGAGACGATGAACAGTGCAGACGCGTGGCTCCCACGCGCAGTGTCAGGACCCACCCATAATACCCCGGGATTAAGGGCTAAATCCCGATCCCGTCTAACTTACGCATGACACGAAGGCTAAACTAACGTCCAACCTTCATGTGACACGTAAGTCGGACAAGGGATTCTTGATCAGACCTCCAAAAACTTCCGAACTTCCCAGAGTGCGCAAAGTCTATTGTGGATCGTGCGTGTGATGTCTCCGTCTCTCTCAACCAACAGCCCGCGCCACAACAACCTGGAGGGTATAAAAAACACGAAAAGACTGTGAGTGGATAAAAATAAAGTGTAATTTAGAAAACATTTCATAAAACAATGACAGTTTATACCCTCAGCGTAAAAACCAATGCATGCATATCGAATTCATGTCATAAAACCATGTATGAAAACCAAACACATTTTCCTTTTTCTCAAATCCCGGGCCTCAGCCCAAAACCATCGAAAACCATTATTGAAAACCCCATCATATTTCCATTCACCGAACCTGCTGGATCTATCCGAGTCTTTAAACTCCCAAGTCTTTAAACTCAATCCAGGCCTCAATATAATCCGAGTCTTTAAACTCCCGAGTCTTTAAACTCAACAGGCCTACGGGGGAAATATCAATATATCCGAGTCTTTAAACTCCGAGTCTGATTAACTCAGCTAATCCGTCACTCATCACTTCCTTAATCCCAACTTCCGGGACGGGTCGTTACACGCAGCCCCTTTGACCGGCGCGTGAGGGAGCGTGGGGACTATTTCGGGGAAATGTTCAACAAGGTTTTTACTCTAATCGATGTAATGAACATTTTAGGACAAGTTTCATGTCGATCGGACACAAGATCGGGGTAGTTTTGAGTGTTCAAAGGTTTAGGGGTTCGTTTAATTACGTTTTAAAATCTGGAAAAATTGGGGAAATTAGGGTAATCTTAAATGAAGTGTTTGTGACCCGGATTGGTGACTTTTGACAGGTCGGGATATACCTGAGGCAACCGAAGAACGTACGGGACGCGAGTGACCTGTCCGGAACTATAAGTGGACTTTTATTTTCTAACCGAGCATGCATAACTGTTTTTATCTACTTGTTTTATGTTTTTAAATATGATTTCATGCTATTGATTATTTTATATCTATTTTACATAATTGTACATTTTTCGAGGCATTTCTTAGATTTATACGTATTTCGGCACGTTTTACGAGATATGATTTTATTATGATTCTGATGCTAGGATTTAGGGATTTAAATCTATAATTGGTTTTCAATGTTTATAAATGGGTTTTGAAACATGATTCGATAATCAAGGTTTTCGGTTTTAGAATCGGATTTCGGAAATCGAGATTTGGTTTTAAAGCTTGAAAAAAAGGATTTCCAGATTTGGATTTGGAATGACGGTTCTGAAGGCCAGCAGGGCTTCAAAATAGTGATTTCGAATTCGGGTTTGGACGTGGATTTAGAAATGATTTAAAAACGGTTTTGGATTGGATTTGCTGGATCTGGTTATTGGGTTTAAAGACCCGGATTATGATTATGACGGGAGCGGGCCCGGATTGGGTTTAAAGACCCGGATTGAGTTTAAATACTCGAGAGTTTAAAGACTCGGATATTATGATTTTCCCCCGTAGGCTTGTTGAGTTTAAAGACTCGGATTATATTGAGGCCTGGATTGAGTTTAAAGACTCGGGAGTTTAAAGACTCGGATAGATCTAGCAGGTTTGATTGGATGATGATATTTGGTATTTTCATGTTTTTATGATAATGTTTCCATACGGTTTATATATTTGTTTTCAGATACTGAGTTATGCATGCATGATTTTAAAAACGGAGGGCAAAATCCTGGTTTGTTTATGAAAACGTTTTTGGAAACTCTTATTTATTTTTAGTCCACTCACACTTTTTTGGTTTTTAGATACCCTCCAGGCCGTGGTGCTAGCGCCGGGGCTAACGTTGAGGCAGAGGCAGAGGCATAGAGTTTTCCGTTGCGAGTTTTCCCGTTGCGTGTGTAGCCAACTTCTAGTAGGATTCTTGTTTTCTCCTATACTGTACTATGCTCTGTGCTACTGTGGACTCGTTATATTTTAAATTCTCCCTGGTCTGGCAATGTATTACTTGTGGGCTTTTGTGAGGTAGTTTTGGTCTTTTGTGTTGGTTTGTCAAACGAGAGCAGGGTTCGTCTCGGTTATCGGGGGGATAATCGAGGTGGGTCTTGTCAGGTTTAGCCTTCGTGTCATGCGTAAGTTAGACGTGAGCAAAACTTAGCCCTTAATCTTGGTGGATTGGGGGTGGGTCCTGTCATATTCTCTCATAAAACTAACTTAAGCATCAGAGCATTTAGAGTTGAACCACCCTACCCCCCCCCCCCCCCCCCCCCCCCCGCGGCGCCCGGATTCAACCTTAAACTGTTTTAATTTTCGTTATTATGTGTAGGGATCGAGAAGGAATTTTTTAGAATCAAACGATTTCTGCATCAAAAACTGGTGCTTTCATTGAGAGCCGATTTGAGAAATACTCAAAGTGTGCTCCTTAGTTTTTCCTCGAAAAACTCCATTCTACTTTCGACAGTTACCATTCCTCACATGACCAGAACACGCCGATCTCCACGAACCTCCGAGACAACCACATCCGCTGCTGCGATTGATGTCGTGAGAAAACTGCTCCCTGAGATTTTTAAGGAACCACTTTCCCGTTTCCCGCACAGTCTGCACCACGCATCAATCCACCTACCATTCGGGATGCCAGATTGGGCACCTGTCTTCAATTTTGGAACGTTCCTCATACTTGATGATACTGTGAATCCCCTATATGCAACAAGGGCAAGTGTGACATTTTTTCAACAAACAGACGGGCTGCTAGTGGGAGAAACATCTCTAAGAGTCCCAAATCAACTCCCTGCCGACATGGACCTAAGGAGGCACTTGGATGCCCTGCGTAACGCACAGGTTAACACCCAGCCATCAGGGAGACGAGGTTCATCGCATCTGTCTAAAGGAGCTTTTGAGAAACCAAGTTCAGGCTCAAACGGAGCTTTTACAACAGCTTTTGGGTGACATCAGAACATCCAGAACTTCAGAGAAGCGCAATGAACCTCGCAAGGTGCATAAGGACAACCCGAGATGTGTTGGAAAGAGGCATGTACGCTGCTCGACAATTTCCCGAGACATGTCACAGAGCGACTCAAGGGAAGAAAGTTGCACCCCCAGAGCAAGAGGCCAAGACCGCCCGAGACCTCCGGCCTAAGAACGACTTGGAGGACGCCCTGGAGCACTTTTACGCATTGTGTACCAGCGCAACAGCCGACGACAATAGGCTGTATCCTAGACGTTGCACACCCGCTCGTGTAACGACTCGTCCCAAAAATTAGGGTTAAGACTGTGATTAAGATGGGGTTAGTGAGCTTAATCGGTGATTAGTTGGTTCCGATAGGGTCGTTGGTGTAGAATGACGATTTAGCCCCTATGCTGGGCCAATAGTTGACTTTTAGTTTGATCAGTCAATTGGGTATTGACCGATGACTGTGACATAGTTCGGGACGTCACGAATCCGTAGACAGGTGGTACGCCCGATTCCGACATCCGAGGAGGAAGTTATGATGTTCGGAAGGTTGAGGGCATTACCGTAATTTGGTTAAAATAGGGGGAAAAGTTGACTTTTCGTACGATCGGGTTTTGACACATTGACCTAGGACCGTTAGGTAGATTTCGTCGTCCTGAATTCAACGACAGGCGGCACGTGTTCATCGGACCTAAGATGAGTGAGTTACGGGTCTGGAACGGTAAGGGAAAATTGTAATTTTGGAGTCAAAGAGGGGCATTTTGGTCTTTTGGCTGCTTGGGCTTGGTGCAGCCGGATTTGGACAAGTGTCCAGGGCAGAGTGGGATTTTTGTGAGAGAATGGGGAGGATTGTGACACGTGGGGTTTGGCTAGAGGCTTTTAGGGAACACGATTCCTATTATTTGGGCCGTGTGTGTTCGTGTGTGCCCGTGTGTGTTCGTGTGTGCCCGTGTGTGTGTGTTCGAAGAAGAGAGAACAGAGACTGAGAGATTGGGAGAATTGGACGAGTGCAGAGTGTGTTTGTGTGTCCTGGTGGAGTGAGGAGTGATCAAGGATTGAAAGAGAGTTAGTGAGGAGGTTGGGAGGTGTTGTGTTTGTGTGTAAGGAGTGTGGGAGCTCACAGGGAAAACCAGAAAAATAGAGAAGAGGTGAGAGATCGTGGTGGTGGTGTGGTCGTGTACTGTGCAATTGGGCTCGACAGGGGGCGAGGACGGCTCTGTGGACTTCAGGGAGTGCGGCGGTGAGCACGGCGGCGATCGACGGCAGGTAATTTCTTCTCCCCGTACATTTGCTCTGTTTTCGCCGTGAAGTTCAAACCGGAAGTCGTGAAGCCTGGGGTTTAGTCGACGGTTTTGGTGAGTTGGGTGAGACTCTGGGAGGTCCTAGGATGACAGGACCCGTCCCGATCCCACAGGGACCACAAGGGGACGTGCCCTGCTCCCGTCTGACATCCAAAATAACATACCAATTTTAACCTCAAATAATCAAATGCATAAATAACCAAATTAAAGTTATACATCAAATCCGAATTAAACAGATGTCAGACAAGGGATGAAATCCAAAATTACAAGTTGCGAGCACGACTCTAAAATAAACCTGCGGGTAAACCACCCAACAGGGGTTCAGGTACGCAGAAGTAGATCTATGCCTCAGCCTCAGGATCCTCATCTACCTCAGTAGCACCGCCTGGAGGGGTTACCAAAACAATAAGGGTGAGTGGGCTGAAACTCAAGTTTATAAAACCATTTAATAAGTAAAACATATAATTTACCCCTCCGTTTTCCAAAAATGCATGCATCAGAATTTAAAACCATAAATCATATAGTATGAACCATAAGGCATGTAATAAAATCATAAGATAATTTTAGCTACTGCACTATACGCTCCGATCCTGACATCCCAGATGCCTGACGTCCCTGATGTCCAATAAGGTCACAGTCTCAAGGCTACGCGTGCCACTCGGGTCTCAATTCCGAGTCCAATCCTCGAACCCTGTCCGGGTACGGCATCTCAAATGCCTAGCGTGCTAGACGCTCGACGTCTCTGAGGTCAAATAAGCAATCCTGCTCCTGAGTCATTTTACGGTCCGGTTCCTCCGTAGAATGACCCCTCGCAGGCAATGCGCTATGACCACTCCGGGGTACCACATCTGGAGGAGACAGTATCATAAGAATGGATCTATACAGTGCAGTACCAAATACATTTTATTAATATCCACATGCAAAACATATATATACATAGATAAAATCCAAACCGATCTTTAAGTTTCATCAGACGGGTCTCAAACCCAAATACCGTGAAACGTGCCATACCATAATTTCAAGATCATCAAAACCGTTTCATGATTCCAGCATGTGAATATATAAGTAAATCAGAAAACTTTTAAGCATGCAAGGGTTTAATGAAATCGGGCCCACTCATAGTACAATCCTGCTGAAAACCGAACGTATACCCTCGATCTGGTACAATTGTACAATCCCTGTCATGTCCAAAGTATACGTAAAGGTCAATACAAACCCCTAACATTCAACAGTGAAACCCTAGGCTGAAACCGGCCCGGAAAAGCAGCCCGAACGCGCTTCCCGAGGCAATAAACCTCATTTTGACCAACTTAATGATCTCCGATCGACCCGAAACCACCTCTATTGGATCCGGATCGTCGAAACCTAAAGAATGGTGGTGGTCCCTCCAAAAATACTGTTCACACGTGCCCACACGCATCGATCAACGCCCTGGTCAATGCAGGAACAGTTCCTGCTGACGTCATCTGACAGCTGTCAGGTCTGACGTGTCAGACTCTGACAGGTGCCACGTGTCAACACCATAGTGGTCCACATCACTGATCTGTCAGGCCACATGTCAGATCTGACATGTGCCACGTGTCAGCACGGCACTGGTCCACGTCACTGACATGTCAGTGACACGTGGCAGTCCCTAATTGGGCCACGTCACTAACATGTCAGTGCTGACTGTACACTGACATGTGACACGTGTTGACCGAAGAGTGGTCCACGTCACCTGACAGGTCTGACAGGGTGCCACATCATCACCTCTGTCCTCTCAACGGCTCAACCCGTTTCTCTGCAACTGGGTCGATCAGACCCGCGATCTGACCCGGTCACCATTTCATCAATTCTTAACTATTTTATGTCTAATTTCTTCCTAAATGCTCGTCTCAATCCCAGTAAGAGTTTAATCGAATTAAAATCATTAAACAAGGTCTGAATCGAAGGCTCACCTCGATGAACAGAATCTGGGTTTCCCGTCGCCGTTTAACGCCTGTTCAAGTCACCTCAGACCACGAAATCACGTCCCATAGGTTCCTAACAGTCCATAGAGTCGAATAGAGTCAATAGAACTCGACAACACACGCTGGAAATCAAGTTTCCAAATTCTGAGTTTTTAAACAGTTTCGGGTTAGCAAAAGCTTAACTCGCCGCCATCTGCCGCCGTTCACCGCCGTCTCTCAGCCTCACCAGCTCAATCTCTCACACACAGACACAGAGAATGGGTGCAATGCGGGTGTGTTGATTGAATGGACGGTATGCGTGTGTGTCGGGTTAGGAAAATATATAGAATGGAGGGAATTATGCTAAAATGAATTGGACGGTCTAGATTTAATCTCAGGAATGAGATCAAAGGTTCAGATTAAGTCTGGGGTACTTTAGATGAGTGGCTGAGATCAAAAGTGGGTTTTAATTCTATTTAATCCCATAGTGGAGCTGATCCAATCTAGCCAATGGATGAGTGACACTTGTCACTCATCCAGGAGTCCTCCAATCATAATATCAGAATAAAATATTCGACACGATTACCGAGATGCAAACTACCCGATTTCACGTTTCTGACCATAACTTCCTCGTACGAAGTCCGATTTCGGCGTGCCGCCTGTCTACGGACTCAGGGCATCGAGACCTACCTAACGGTCCTTGGGTTATGTGAAAATTAGTTGTCAAACGAAAAGTCAACATTTTTGCCCCCATCGTCCAAATTACGGTAATGCCCCTGAACTTCCGATAGTCATAACTTTTTTCCTGATCGTCCGAATTGGACGTGCCACCTGCCTATGGACTCGTGACGTCCCGAACTATGTCACGATCATTGGTCAAAGTCCATCTGTCCCATAAATCAAAAAGTCAACAATTTGGCCATACTATACACAAGGGTAAAAACGTCAATTCATACATTAAATTACATTATTATAATCCTCGAAATTCCGGGGTGTTACATAGGAAGCATCTAGTGTTGCCACCGTGACGGGGGAGGACGTAGGTGGACGGATTGTGAAACAGGGGATAGTTTGGGTTTTGGCTTCGAGCTTGAGTCGACGGGTTAGGGACGGTGTCGTGGTGTTTGAGTGAGGGGGAAAGGTTCCTTAGGACAGGACGATGAAGATGGTGAAGAGAGGGAGGAAAACAGAGACGGATGGGCGGAGAACCGGGAACGCCGATTCAGACTGGTTCACGTGAGGAAGACGATGATGAACAGTACTCTGTGTACAGGCGCGTGAGGCCCACGCGCATCCACTTTGGACGGCGGGTGGGGGCACATGCGGGGGTGTTTGGGAAAATGGCCAGCTGTTCTTTTGTTCTAAATGTCGTAACGAATTCATTGGGACAAGTTTCGGGTTAATCGGACGTCGTTTGAGCTTAGGTCCGCTAGGTTGAAGGTTTAGGGTTCCGGTTCGTTACGTGTAGGACCCGGGGAGTTTGGGGGGAAAATTAGGTGGACCTTCGTAGATGTGTTAGTAACGTACTTTGGTGCTTGTTGACAGAATCAGGATTCCCGTGGAAGCTGAGGAACGTACAGGACGTACGGGACGCGAGTAACGTGCCTAGTATCTGTGAGTGGACCCTTTCTCTAAACTCGAGCATGCATAATTGCTTTCATTTATTTTTTACGTTATTAAGTATGTTTTTATGCTTCTCATACGGCTGTATGTTGGTTTTACATAATTGCACGTTTTTCGAGAAAGTTCGGTTTTCAGTACATTTTACGATAAAAGGTTAATTTCTGACTATGATGTTATAGTTTCGGGATTTCAAATGATAAATGATTTCTAATGATTATAAAGGGATTTTGGAGACATGATTTCGATGGTCAAGGATTTTCGGTTTTAAAATTGGATTTCGAGAAACGGGATTTTAGTGAATTTTCCGGATTTGGGTTCGGAATGACGGTTCTGGACGCCGGAAGGGCATCAGACCGGTGATTTCGGATTCAGGTTTGGATGTGGACTTAGAAATGGTTTTCAAATGGTTTTGATTGGATTTGCTGGATCTGGTTATTGGGTTTAAAGACTCGGATATTGTGATTGACGGGGGACGGGCCCGGATTGGGTTTAAAGACCCGGATTGAGTTTAAAGACTCGGAGTTTAAAGACTCGGATATATTGATATTTCCCCCGTAGGCCTATTGAGTTTAAAGACTCGAGAGTTTAAAGACTCGGATATTATTGAGGCCTGGATTGTGTTTAAAGACTCGAGAGTTTAAAGACTCGGATAGATCCAGCAGGTTTGATCGGATAATGATGGCTTGATATTTATGTTTTGTGATACGGTTTTATGACGTTTATGATATGATTTCTATAACTGTTTTTATAATGTTTCTACAATTGTTTTATGACGATCTTTATGTGAATTATAATTGTTTTCAATAACTGGGTTATGCATGTGATTTCAAAACGGAGGGCTAAAACCCTGGTTTTATTATGAAACGGTTTTCGGAAAGTCTTTTATTATTTATGGTCCACTCACACCTTCTGTTTTAATTCTCCCTCCAGGTCGTGGAGCTAGCGCGGGGTTTTGACGTCGAGGCAGCGTCGGAGGCATAAAATTTTCGAGAGTGACCCCGGAGTGCTTAAACTTTTCCGTTGTGCGTGTATCTTGTTTATCGGATTTCTTTCCTTTGTATTTAGTACTATGCTCTGTAAAACTTGACTTCGGGATGTTTAAAGTTTCTCCTGCGTCTGACTGTGTATTTTGGTGGTTTATCGTGAGTTTACTTTAGTTGTGTGTCGGGGTGTCAGACGGGAGCAGGATTTACCTCGGTTTTCGGGGTGGAACCGGGGTGGGTCCTGACAGCTCGAATGGACAAATCCGCCATGGCTTTAGGAACACGGACCATCGCAACGAGGTGAATGAGACTTGCTCGCCAGCGCACCCGAGTTCCATGCCAACTGTAACTCGAGGGAGTCGACACCATTTAACCCAGCACGAAAATCCTTATCATGAAGGTCCATTGCACATTGAGGACGCCCAAAGGATGCTAGATCGGCACCTCCAGGGCACGATGGAGACTTAAAGGATGACCTTTGGCGCCAGATTCAGACGTCATAATCTTCGCTGTTATGAGGGACATTGAGGAGAAGCCGTTCCCGCAACAATTTTTAACTCCCAACTTCAATTAGTACAAAGGAACCTCCGACCCAGTGAAGCACATCGATTACTATCATGGAGCCATAGTGCCTCACATGCACAACGACACGCTCATGTGCAAAGTTTTCCAAGCCTCGTCGCAAGGTCAAGCAACAACCTGGTTCAACCACCTTCCACAGAGATTAATCGCTTCCTTCGAAGAACTAGCCCTAGCCTTCGTCAAGGAGTACTCGTAGCTTCGTACCATCAAAGTCAAGGATGACCACCTCTTCACCATCCGAAAGAGATCCAGGGAAACCTTGCCGCAATATATCTGAAGGTATTGCGAAGAAAAATCCCGCATTGTAGGGTGCAGCAACCTAGTGGTCGCCCTGACATTCAAGAAAGGCCTACAACGAGAAAGCCAACTTTACGGAGACATCTTCATGAGCAATGCCCAGAGTCTCACCAAGATGTTATCCTTAGCATAATGACATGCATGCTAGGAAGATGAAAAGAACACCACGCATTCCACGAACCACATTGAGGAAGGTGGACTTCCTCCAAAGAAGTTTGCCAAGCCCAAGGACGACGTCAACCACATGGACTCAGCCATGAAGGCTAAAAAATGCAAAGGGAACCCGTCTTTCAACACGTTCACAGTACGAAGCCGAACATGCAGTTCTCTTTGTCCGTCCACCAAATCTATAATCAAATAAAGGAGAAACCTTGATTCAAAAGCCTATCGCCCATTAAAGGTGATCAAGAGAGGGTCGACAAGACTGGGTGGTAAGCCCACCACAACTATTATGGAGCACCTATCATAGCTACAGACCTTACGAAGGTGAACAACATCAGCATAATCCATATCCGATTTTGTTTTTATTGTATATTTTCTTCAACAAAATTATCAACAAACTTGAGATTATACTTAGACAATTTTGTATACCAATGACAACTCTAAGTCTTCGCCATGAGAAGCACCCCAAGCCTTCGCCCTGCGAAGAACTATAATCTTTCACCCTCGAAGCACTCCAAGCCTTCGCCACGCAAAACATTCCAAGCCTTCGCCCTGCGAAGCACTCCAAGCCTTCGTTCAACGAAGCACTCAAAGTCTATGCCCTGCGAAACATTCCAAGCCTTCGCCCCACGAAGCACTCAAAGTCTTCACCCCATGAAGTACTCTAAGCCTTCACCTCACGAGTAAGGCTTGGACTGCTTCGTGAGGTGATCAACAAGTATTTAAACTCTCAAGTCTTTAAACTCAATAACAGGCCTCGGGGGAAATCAATAACCGAGTCTTTAAACTCACGAGTCTTTAAACTCAAATCACATATAGGGCCCTCCCCCGTCACAAACAATCACCAGGTCTTTAAACCCAAATCCAGATCCAGAAAATCCAATTCAAAACCATTTTATCAAATCCAAATCCATAAATCCATTTCCAAATCCATATCCGAAATCATCATTTCGAAACCAGAATCTAAATCCAAAAATCCATCCAAAATCACATTTCAACCAAAATCCGAAATCATATTTTATCGAAATGGGTCTCATGCCCGAATTCACTTTCAAACCCAATATCATATCATCAAATCATTAACAAAACACAATACGTATAAACAATATAAAATCATCCATCAAAATCATCATCAAAGTATAGCATAAACCATATTCTTGAAATACATATACATACGATAAATCACATCGAAATACGTGTAAATATGTAAATCATCAAATACCATAATCATAAGCATAGAAATCATATATAGAAAACATATAAAACAGTTATGCATGCATTATAATTTAAAAACCAAAGTCCACTCACAGACCATCCTCGCTGCAGCCTCGATACGCGTGCAATACGCCTTTCCTAGCTAAACCATTGTCACCGGAACTCCCAGACCTGTCCATATCACATTCTAAGATCACTAACTACTTCAATAACCTTCCATTAAATCCCCGTAATTTTATTGGATTTTTAAACGTATTTAAACTCGATCATAATCTTTCGGACATCTCGAACTATATCGAAACGATGTCCGATCGACTCGAAACCAATTCCAAAATTTTCGTTATATCGAATACTTAAAAACTCATGTTGACCGTGCCTCAAAATAAGGGCCCTCGCGCCCTCACGCGCAGCACAAAGTCACAGTGCGTGGGAGTCACGTGCTGGTGCACTGTTCATCCATGGCCTCATGTGAACCCGGTCCGGTTTGGTCCTCTGCAAATCCAGTCCAACCGGACTGGCGTGACCGATTCATCGCCATTTCTCACTCAATTTCGACCCATTTTCGATCATTAGAACACCTATAGCTTCGTCTAGTCATTTCCTATCCATCTACGTCCTTAAATTATGAAATTAAGAACTAAAACGTACCTTCCCGATCATCGATCAAAACCTCAACTTCCTCCTTTGTGTTCTCGTGACTCCGGCCACCACAATCCTTGGTTCAAAGCCCTATGGACTCCTGGTAACCTTCAGAAGCTCACCCAATTAATCAATTTGCGTATTAACCACAAAACCACTCAACAAACACCAAATCTCAACCTAACATTTTTTTAATTCAAATAGAGAATTTCACGGGAATTCGAACTTACCATCGCCGTCGTGCGCTGCCGTGGCCTCCACCCTCATCATCCTAGTCCACTCTCTCATTTCCCTTCACAAATCACGGGCAAGGATGGTAGTTCGAATGGATTGGATGGATGGGTTCACGATCACACTCTGTTTTTCTGTTCTCGGCCAACCCTCACTGAATACACCAATTATACGACTTCATCTTCTTTTAAAAAACCAATTGAAGCGGTGAAGAGGCTTCCACAGCCTTCCAGACATAGGACAAGTGTCCTTGTCTGATTGGACACAAATCCCAAGGGAATCAAATGACCAAATTACCCTTTACGCTAATTTACCAAAATGCCCCTACACTTCCGAGCCTCATAACTTCTCCATCGAACGTCGGAATCGAACGTGCCGCGTGTCTACGGACTCCTGACATCCCGAACTACGTCACAATCATCGGCCAAAGTCCATTTGACCGCCCGAGTCTAAAGTCAACGTTTTGCCCATCTCCAAGCCTTTGTCCCGCGAAGCACTCTAAGCCTTCGCCATGCAAAGTACTCCTAAGCCTTTGCCAATTGAAGCACCATAAGCCTTTGCCCTGCAAAGCACTCCAAGCCTCTGCCATGAAAAGCACTTCAAACCTTCGCTCATGAAGCATCGAAGTCGTCACCCAGCGAAGCAGCCAAGACTTCGTCCCACGAAGTGCCATCCTCTTGGCTCATAAAGCATCGAAGGCAATCCACGCACTCGTCCCGTGAAGCGTCAATGCATTCATTAGATAATCCTCAACGCCTTTGCTCGAAGCATCAAGTTATTTGACCCGTGAAGCATCAAGGCAATCACCCCACAATGCATCAAGGCAATCACCCTACGACTCGTCAAGGCAATCACCCCGTGACGCGTCAAGGCAATCGCCATGCGACGCATCAAGGCAATCGCTCTGCGATGCTTCAACATTCTTATTCATCAAAGCCATAATGTCTTCAACTCGCAACCTATCAACACTTGCGCTCCGTGAAGCACCAAAGCCCAACACTAGAAAAAAGTTCAAGGACTTCACCTATGAAGGGGTTGAAGCACCTCTCCAAAGGGAAAAGTATAGCCTTCACCTTGAAGAGCTAAGTCGTCACCTCAAGGAACTCGAAGGCTCAGTTTAATACGGCTAACCAAAAATGAGGAACATAGTACTCAAGAATAATCCCAAGGATGTATAGCTCATACCCAAAAAATGGACTTTCTGGACTTGGAAAAGCTACTAAGGATCGCTTCCTAACCCCACCAAGGGGAGCAATAACCGGGTCATGTCATGACACATTTTTGGCAAATGTCTTAGTGCGAGCGACTACAAGTTCTAGCACACAACTTCGAGATTCATTCAAACCTACCAAGCTCAAATTTTACTTCCTCGAAGAGAGCTTGATGGCACCAAAAAGGTACAGAAGTCAACTTTCCAACGCCGCCAATGACACTCAATTCAGAACTAAAACGAAGTCAAAAGACCAAAATTACTGCATGAAGGTCAAATTTGCCAAAAATCAAAAAACACTCAAAAAAAAATGGAAGACTTCGATTAATGAAAATTAAAGAAGTTGGTAATTCACAAGTTGAATGACAGGACCCATCCCAATCCCCCCGGGATTAGTGCGGGATGACCCTGCTCCCGTCTGACACGAAGTGTCAGACAATGGATATTTCCGACCTTTGCCCTCCCGGGCTATCAGAGTACGCCAGGATCCGGAGGAGGCATGTGATATCTCGGTCTCTGCTACAGTCCACATCCGATGTCAACCTGAAGGGCAGTCAAAACATTAAAAACTGTGAGTGGACAAAACAAGAGTTTATAAAAACATTTAATAAGAAGACATTTGTACCCTCCACTAAAAAGCATGCATGCATTCGAAAACCATTTATCCAAAACAAACCATATGTGGGACTAAGCCCAAAGCAGATATAAATCAAGGTCGAAAGGACCACAATGAAAACGACCATACGGGCCACTGCCCAAATCCATAAGGGACTCGGCCCCAAACCATAAAGAAACCAAGTAAACGCGCCACCGCTCAAATCCTGTGCACACCTGTGCACACCACATATCATATATATATATACATATAAGTCACACAACCAATCCTGTCACGGTATCCAAAGCTACGCACGTGCTACCCGGGTCTCAATCCGAGTCATCTCAAAGTCAAGGTCAATGTCCGCAGACCACTGACCCTACCCGAGGTAATAGTAACCATAGCCTTCCTGAGAGTAAGGAACCCAACTGGGGGGTGACTCCACTCAGTCGGTGCTCCGTGACTACTCCGGGGTCCACCCAGGCCAACGACCCTCCCCAGAGGAGATAATAGAAGTAAGGAAGGTAGATGAACATATATATACATAACATAAACATTCATGACCGGTTCCCCTGAACCGTCAAGATCCATAATATCCATAATCAGGTAACATGCCGGTTCCCATAAACCGTCATGTACCGTAATAACCAACAAGGGTTCATGCCGGTTCCCATAAACCGTCAAGAACCAGAATATCCTGACAAAGGTTCATGCCGGTTCCCATAAACCGTCATGAACCACAATGACCTTTCCAGAGTTCATGCCGGTTCCCATAAACCGTCATGAACTTGGAAATCCACGTAGGGTCCCTGACCCGAAATCATAAACCATAAAGTAACTGGGTCTCGTGCCCGAACATATGACTCAACTGGGCACCATGCCCGATATCTAAGGGTCAGTCACGACTCCGATCATAGTGATGCGTGCAACCATCCATCCAGGGCCGCTCTCAATCCTAGTATGTCGCCATGAACGAATCAACCGAAGCGACCACCACAAGATCATGGTGCACTCCTCACCGATCGCTATCCTTAACCTTCAGCACTCCGAAGTCGAGCCTCCCTAGGCTGCCCGACCACGAATCGTGCATCGTGACCTCTCCGGAAGGAACACATCCCAATCCGGAGGCGAGCGTCGTATCGTCGATCGCCGTGTACATAGCACCCGCCGCGTCCACGGTTTAGACCCGAAGGTCGTAAATAGCGTCATATGCCCGAGACAAAACCAAATGGGTCTCATACCCGAGTTGATCCTTTTAGAAATCCAAAACCAAGTCATTTAAGTCAACAAAGAAATACAGACCCGTACAAGCACCGTATAAGGCCGAAACCTCGAAATACGTGCTTATACGTAACCACATACAAAGGCACCCATGGCATCATCAAACAAGTAATAAAACATATAATAAACATTTATGCATGCACCAATTTAGAAAACAAGGTCCACTCACAGACCGTCCGAGCTGCCGCCTCGATTTGCGTGCCATACGGCTCCCCGAGCCGATCACCGTGATCGGGACTCCCAAACCTGTCCAAATCGTAATAAAAGGTTACTAACTACTTAATTAACCTCCTACCAAATCCCCGTAATTTTCCCGTATTTTTAACTATTTTTAATCCCGAACCTGAACCTTTCGATGCCCCGAAACATATCGAGACGGTGTCCGATCGACACGAAACCAGTCCCAAAATGTTCGTTACATCGAATAGAAGATTTCGTATGTTGGAACCTTCCCCAGATTCCCTGCCACGCGCCCTCACGCGCCGCCTGAAGTGGCTGCGCGTGGGCTTCACGCGCCGCTACAGTACCTGCTGACGTCATCGCTGACGTCAGCATGATGTCATCACTGACAGCCCCTGATAGTGACACGTGTCACGCTCCCATTGGGCCACGTCACTGTGCTGTCAGTGCCACGTGGCAGTCTGACATGTGCCACGTGGCAGTCTGACATGTGCCACGTGTCATCACGGCACTGGTCCACGTCAGTGCCACGTGTCAGCCCCTGATTGGGCCACGTCACTGACATGTCAGTGCTGACTGTGCACTGACATGTGACACGTGTCGCACTCCTATTGGGTCATTTTCTGACATGTCAGCTGACATTGTCAGATCTGACAATGCTGTCGTCATCCCTGACATCATGACGTCAGCAGGATGACGTCACCTGTCATCTCTGTCCTCCCGCAGGTCGACCCGAATACCAGTAACTGGGTCTCCGTGACCCGCGGCTTGACCCGGCCGGTTCTCCCAGCTCCGGCCACCAAAACACTCCCCGTTTGTCCCATTCTCTTCGTCTCATCACAACCTAGAGTTCTATGGCCCTAAAAACTAAGAACAACCTCAAAAACTATACCTTCCAAGTTCATCAATGGCAGACGTGACTACCCCCGCCGTTCACGGCCGTTACAGGCCACCTAAGCCTTCGAAAACAATCCTAAAAGAACCCTAAGACCTCTAGGAACATTTCCCAATCCCTAGATTTGATTAAAACACAACAAAAATCAATTTCCAATTTTTGAAAGAAAACTCACCCACGGGTTCTCTCTCCCCGCCGTGTCCTCCTCCGTGGTTGGCCGTGGCCTGCCATCCCCAGCCTCTTTCCACCACCTCACGGTCATGTTCAGCTCGCACAAGTAATGAATGGTGATGGTGTGTGTGTGTTTTGGGTTTTTGAAGAAAATGAAGAAAATGGAGGATTATGGGTTATGGGGTTCGGGTTTGAGGATGAACAAAGAAGAGTGATGGCTGATGAGAGGGAGATGGGATGGATGGTGTGGATTTAAGGATGAATTGAAATGGATGGCCAAGATTGAATGGTGGGTGGGTTTGGTTAAAAAAATTAATTAAATAATATTATTTTATTATATAGATCCATATTTTGGGGGATCAAGTCAATGGGATGAGTGACACTTGTCACTCATCCATGGGGCCCACCAAAATATCCACCCAATCAGATTTCGCCAAAACGTCCCCGTCTCGAAGTTCGTGCATAGTGAAATCGAACTTCCGTGACCCATAACTCTCCCGTTTGAAGTCCGATTTCAGAGTGCCGCCTGCCTATGGATTCGTATCGTCCTTATCTACGTAACGGTCTTCGGCCCTCGGCCATCGGACTTTTTGGTCAAAAAGTCAACATTTGATCCCATTTAACCAAAATTACCAAAATGCCCCTAAGCTTCCGAACGTCATAACTTCCTCCACGAACGTCGGAATTGAACGTGCCACCTGTCTATGAACTCGTGACGTCACGAACTACGTCACGGTCATCGGTCAAAGTCCATTTGACCGCCCGATTGAAAAGTCAACGTTTTGCCACCACCAGGGGCAAAACGGTCATTTTGCATCGTTCGTCCGATTTCGCCCAACTAATCACGGATTAGCCTCGCTAATTGTGATTAGTCACTAATCTAATCCTGGAATTTGGGACGGGTCTTTACAACCTTCCCTCCTTAATTAATTTCGTCCTCGAAATTCCAACCGACCTAATCTAACCGTTCTTCCCTCCTTAATTAATTTCGTTCTCGAAATTCCAACTATCTTGATTCCACATCCACCCCGTGGAAAGTAGAATCGACCTCGAAACTCGTGTACACTCGTACACCCACTAACCAGACGATAACCATCTGCAACCAGACGTACGACTAACACTCACGTCGTATCGACTGCATTCGACCACGTCGAATGACAGAAGTCGTACGCTCCGAATTGACACCACTTGTCAAATCTACCCTTTTCGCTGACACAACCAGCTCGACGGTTCCTTTCTCAAACACTAACTATCCCGTCACCTACTCCCACTGGGAGTTACCAATCACTCAACGATCCACGCTGACACCTCCGACAAACTGTCAGCACTTGACAGTCGTCAGTCGCAAACTGATATGACACACACTCGTGGTTACAATAACCACAAGCATTTCACTCGACCTATGTGTAACTAGACCCATCAGAAATACCATGACCCTCTGCACAGTATCCAATGTCCAGTCCACGACCTCAACTAATCCGATGGTATCGGAACCAATCCGACTACTAATACGCTCTCCAACGGACTACGAGTATAACCTATATACCGTCACCAGGCACGAAAAGTACACCCAGTATCGTACCTTGAACAACGTACAAAGTACGTACATCTACCCATCGACATACCACAACAATAACCAGACCACCTAGGTCGTAGTCAAACACGTTTCAATTATGGAGTTCATTTGTCCAATCCAGCATTAGACAAATCAAAACTCCAACCCATCATCTATTTCCAAATCCGAATCTGAATCCGCAATTTCGTAAGAAATCCCGAATCCAAACCCAGAAATCATATCTATAATCATGTCCAAATTCGAATCCGAAATCATCATTCCGTAAGCTAGCATTTGGAATAACCATTCCGAACCCAAATCCATAAAAAGAAAATCCACAGTCAAGCTCTAGAATCAAATCCTGAATCGTCACCCAGAATCCGATTCCAAAACCCAAATCTAGAAACCCTCTTTCAAGTTCCAAAATCAAATCCTAAATCGTCATCTAGAAATCTGATTCCAAAACCTGAAATATCGTTCACGTCTACCGAGACATACCAAAACCAACCCTATCGGTTACCCGCTCAACCGATTACCACAATACGATCGATTGACTTCATAGGGAAGTCAATCCCAACATCAACACAACACTAGGTCAGACAAAATCCGACCTCGTCAGACACCTACTCATCAGACAACTACTCAAGCGAGTAATAAGCCATATGGGATTTACCTCGAAAAGAAGTTCAGTCTCATCATGCTTCACCCAACATCCAAGTAAGAGTAATAAACTCTCCACCTATCTGGATCATCAAGATCACGATCTAGATCCACCACTACGTCAAACGACTATAGACGTCACGATCGAGACTGTGGGTCCTCCCCAATCACCTCGTATCGATCCTTGGTATTCCACCGTGGAAAACCAAAGATGATCCAACACGATGACATCAAAACTCATCCTACGTGAATGCAACCAAAACTTGCAGCGCTCACCACGCCACGTAATCCAACATCGTCTGCCACCAAGTAGAAAATGAGAAATCTCAGTCATTTAACTTCGATATACTCATCTCCTCCTGATGATTCAGAACATATCCCGGGTCCACCAACCAATACACGATCAGTGTACTAGTGGCAACCAACAACATCTATATCATCAACGTCATCTACCATCATCAATCATGGTAGAATCTGAGAATTCACCCAAAATGACTTCGACATACCCATTACCAATGTGGAAAACCCGCATTCCATTCGTCACCTCAATCGCAACCTCTCGCGATTTGGAAGTTCCAACAAGATTGGAAACAACGTACTTGGACATCATCTACGTGTCCATTACCAGTTTAACTTTATCCGTGATCCACTCTCGAACCACAGATGTCGAACATATGCCCATCACGACGGATGTCACATCCCGATATGTAATTCATCGTCATCGCGATCACCGGCACCAGCGCTAGTATCAGCGCCAGCCCACAATACTATTGGTACACGCAACCAGCATCAGTATCGGCACACCATGTGCAAAACTGACAACCCTGGATCTCCGCTCATACCAAGCGACGATCGCGTACCTCTGCTCGTATAGGAGAAACTCTGCCTCCCTCGTACCCGACAACTCTGGGTACAGTCACCCTGACAGTTCATACGAGAAAAGGAAACGTCCCCCGAACGTCCCAGATTCCCAATAATCGTAACTACAACCACTTTCGGTAGTAGTGCCTGGCCCACACTCGTGCAGACCTCACTACCAGACATCACTATCGAGACTCCGTATCCAACGGAATCAACCGTTCGTACCAACCATTTCGTCTCCCACTCAGGGATTCCATCGACAAGTACCAACCTTGATACCTTGTCCCACCAATCACTAACCAGCCGTAACTCGACTAAGCCAATGTCGTCTACCAGGTCACCCGCGACCTTAGTTGTACCAACCCACAACTGGAGTAGCACGACAACCAACTCGGTCTAACCGATATGTACAACCCTGACTGCGAAGTGCAGTCCCAACACAAGCTGACATGACTAGACCGACTAACGAATCCAAATCCGAATAGTCGTCCAAGTCAAACCACTCGTCAACTCCCATTTTCGAACCATACACATACGGTAGGGTTCCACAATCAAGCCCTAGGGTCACTCTGAACACAACTGCATAAGGCAGTAAAATCCACGATCTGACCGACCCCGCGGTCTGGACATCATAAAGACGTCAATCCAATCCTACCGTCAATCCAATCCTACCGTCAATCCAACTCGGATTCCTTGAATCCGGTTGCTAACTGCCAACTGCAGTAAATCTATCTAACTCAACCCTCAACCAAATCCGATCATCCAACTCAACAATATTCGACCATCCGATGATCACAATTCCCAACTAGTCGTCGGAACCAATCCTACGACATCGTGAAAGACGATCCCAACTAACCGTCTCACGATCCAAAAGCTAACGTACGAATACGTTCACCCTTCGTAGGGTTCCACACTGCCAACCACGACAGAACTATGGCAACCCCGGCATCAAATGCCGAACCAAGGCATGCCAATCCTACTAACTATCGTACCGGCACCCCAACTATCAGGTTGATCACGAACTGTAGCCACTTGAGATATCACATCCTCGACCTGCGTACATACTCCAAGAGCTACACGGTTGCTCGAATAGAGACAACCCCGCTCTGATACCACGTTGACAAGACCCATCCCAATCCCCCCGGGATTAGTGCGGGATGACCCTGCTCCCGTCTGATACGAAGTGTCAGACAAGGGATATTTCCGACCTTTGCCCTCCCGGGCTATCAGAGTACGCCAGGATCCGGAGGAGGCATGTGATATCTCGGTCTCTACTACAGTCCACATCCGATGTCAACCTGAAGGGCAGTCAAAACATTAAAAACTGTGAGTGGACAAAACAAGAGTTTATAAAAACATTTAATAAGAAGACATTTGTACCTTCCACTAAAAAGCATGCATGCATTCGAAAACCATTTATCCAAAACAAACCATATGTGGGACTAAGCCCAAAGCAGATATAAATCAAGGTCGAAAGGACCACAATGAAAACGACCATACGGGCCACTGCCCAAACCCATAAGGGACTCGGCCCCAAACCATAAAGAAACCAAGTAAACGAGCCACTGCTCAAATCCTGTGCACACCTGTGCACACCACATATCATATATATACATATAAGTCACACAACCAATCCTGTCACGGTATCCAAAGCTACGCGCGTGCTACCCGGGTCTCAATCCGAGTCATCTCATAGTCAATGACCTTGGTGCTACCCGGGTCATTGTGCTACGCGCGTGCTACCCGGGTCTCTATCCAAAGCACATCTAATAGTAACCATAGCCTTCCTGAGAGTAAGGAACCCAACTGGGGGGTGACTCCACTCAGTCGGTGCTCCGTGACTACTCCGGGGTCCACCCAGGCCAACGACCCTCCCCGGAGGAGATAATAGAAGTAAGGAAGGTAGATGAACATATATATACATAACATAAACATTCATGACCGGTTCCCCTGAACCGTCATGATCCATAATATCCATAATCAGGTAATATGCTGATTCCCATAAACCGTCATGTACCGTAATAACTAACAAGGGTTCATGCCGGTTCCCATAAACCGTCAAGAACCAGAATATCCTGACAAAGGTTCATGCCGGTTCCCATAAACCGTCATGAACCACAATGACCTTTGCAGAGTTCATGCCGGTTCCCATAAACCGTCATGAACTTGGAAATCCACGTAGGGTCCCTGACCCGAAATCATAAACCATAAAGTAACTGGGTCTCGTGCCCGAACATATGACTCAACTGGGCACCGTGCCCGATATCTAAGGGTCAGTCACGACTCCGATCATAGTGATGCGTGCAACCATCCATCCAGGACCGCTCTCAAACCTAGTATGTCGCCGTGAACGAATCAACCGACGCGACCACCACAAGATCATGGTGCACTCCTCACCGATCGCTATCCTTAACCGTCAGCACTCCGAAGTCGAGCCTCCCCAGGCTACCCGACCACGAATCGTGCATCGTGACCTCTCCGGAAGGAACACATCCCAATCCGGAGGCGAGCGTCGTATCGTCGATCGCCGTGCACATAGCACCCGCCGCGGCCACTGTTTAGACCCGAAGGTCGTAAATAGCATCATATGCCCGAGACAAAACCAAATGGGTCTCATACCCGAGTTGATCCTTTTAGAAATCCAAAACCAAGTCATTTAAGTCAATAAAGAAATACAGACCCGTACAAGCACCGTATAAGGCCGAAACCTCGAAATACGTGCTTATATGTAACCACATACAAAGGCACCCATGGCATCATCAAACAAGTAATAAAACATATAATAAACATTTATGCATGCACCAATTTAGAAAACAAGGTCCACTCACAGACCGTCCGAGCTGTCGCCTCGATTTGCGTGCCATACGGCTCCCCGAGCCGATCACCGTGATCGGGACTCCCAAACCTGTCCAAATCATAATAGAAGGTTACTAACTACTTAATTAACCTCCTACCAAAGCCCCGTAATTTTCCCGTATTTTTAACTATTTTTAATCCCGAACCTGAACCTTTCGATGCCCCAAAACATATCGAGACGGTGTCCAATCGACACGAAACCAGTCCCAAAATGTTCGTTACATTGAATAGAAGATTTCGTATGTTGGAACCTTCCCCAGATTCCCTGCCACGCGCCCTCACGCGCCGCCTGAAGTGGCTGCGCGTGGGCTTCACGCGCCGCTACAGTACCTGCTGACGTCATCGCTGACGTCAGCATGACGGCATCACTGACAGCCCCTGACAGTGACACGTGTCACGCTCCCATTGGCCCACATCACTGTGCTGTCAGTGCCACGTGGCAGTCTGACATGTGCCACATGGCAGTCTGACATGTGCCACGTGTCATCATGGCACTGGTCCACGTCAGTGCCACGTGTCAGCCCCTGATTGGGCCACGTCACTGACATGTCAGTGCTGACTGTGCACTGACATGTGACATGTGTCGCACTCCTATTGGGCCATTTTCTGACATGTCAGTTGACATTGTCAGATCTGACAATGCTGACGTCATCCCTAACATGATGACGTCAGCAGGATGACATCACCTGTCATCTCTGTCCTCCCGCGGGTCGACCCGAATACCAGTAACCGGGTCGCCGTGACCCGCGGCTTGACCCGGCCGGTTCTCCCAGCTCCGGCCACCAAAACACTCCCCGTTTGTCCCATTCTCTTCGTCTCATCACAACCTAGAGTTCTATGGCCCTAAAAACTAAGAACAACCTCAAAAACTATACCTTCCAAGTTCATCAATGGCGGCCGTGACTACCCCCGCCGTTCACGGCCGTTACAGGACATCTAAGCCTTCGAAAACAATCCTAAAAGAACCCTAAGACCTCTAGGAACATTTCCCAATCCCTAGATTTGATTAAAACACAACAAAAATCAATTTTCAATTTTTGAAAGAAAACTCACCCACGGGTTCTCTCTCCCCGCCGTGTCCTCCTCCGTGGTTGGCCGTGGCCTGCCATTCCCAGCCTCTTTCCACCACCTCACGGTCATGTTCAGCTCGCACAAGCAATGAATGGTGATGGTGTGTGTGTGTTTTGGGTTTTTGAAGAAAATGAAGAAAATGGAGGATTATGGGTTATGGGGTTCGAGTTTGAGGATGAACAAAGAAGTGTGATGGCTGATGAGAGGGAGATGGGATGGATGGTGTGGATTTAAGGATGAATTGAAATGGATGGCCAAGATTGAATGGTGGGTGGGTTTGGTAAAAAAAATTAATTAAATAATATTATTTTATTATATAGATCCACATTTTGGGGGATCAAGTCAATGGGATGAGTGACACTTGTCACTCATCCATGGGGCCCACCAAAATATCCACCCAATCAGATTTCGCCAAAACGTCCCTGTCTTGAAGCTCGTGCATAGTGAAATCGAACTTCCGTGACCCATAACTCTCCCGTTTGAAGTCCGATTTCAGAGTGCCGCCTGCCTATGGATTCGTATCGTCCTTATCTACGTAACGGTCTTCGGCCCTCGACCATCGGACCTTTTGGTCCAAAAGTCAACATTTGACCCCATTTAACCAAAATTACCAAAATGCCCATAAACTTCCGAACGTCATAACTTCCTCCACGAATGTCGGAATTGAACGTGCCACCTGTCTATGAACTCGTGATGTCACGAACTACATCACGGTCATCGGTCAAAGTTCATTTGACCGCCCGATTGAAAAGTCAACGTTTTGCCACCACCAGGGGCAAAACGGTCATTTTGCATCGTTCGTCCGATTTCACCCAACTAATCACGGATTAGCCTCGCTAATCGTGATTAGTTACTAATCTAATCCTGGAATTTGGGACGGGTCGTTACATTGAATGCTTAAACATATATTTAATGCTAAGATCAAGCTACGAGCCAAGAATAACCATGAAGCTCATCATTAGGACCAGCACGACTTTAAAGTCTTTCTGTTAACCTGTGAGCAAGCCTTGGAGGCCTTCGATCATTCCATCATGGAATTCCAGTGACACATCGTCCGTGGCTTTCATCAAGCAATGTGGGCAACCTCCTCAACATCGCTTACTTGGCACAGTTGGCTTCACAAAAACAACTTCACTACTGCTTGACTCTACGACGGTGTTGAAACAACTGCAAAGCTACTTGACTTTGTAGAAGCAACTCCGGTGATTCGTCTCCTCTCAAAAACAACCTCAACGGTGAATGACTCTACTAAAGAGATTTCAATGGAACCTATCTCCACAAAAACAACTCAGCCACAGCCTGACTTTCAACTCCAAGACGAAACGATGGTTTGGTTCCCTGTGTCTTTATGCCGCTCATCTCGAGATCAATAACCACTTTCGCTGAAGAAAAAGCTTCAGAAGGATAACTCCATCAAAATCCGAAATGGTGATTGTAGCTCCAACAATAATGAGAAGCGTCAATTGACTTCATGGAAATAGCAGCAGTAACATCACGCAGACCATTGATGACCTATGCTATACGTGTCTTCATGCCACTTGGCTTCAACGTCTAGATGATGGCACCTCCAAGCTCTCTTCCTTCAATTAGGCAATGATGTACAATATCTTGAGCTTTTCAAGGGGCATGATCGATCCTCTATACTCCACCTTGTTACCACCCCATTTTGAGCTCAACAAGGCCTTGAAGATCAAGTCTCTAGAAGACCATCTGTTATCCAAAGAAACTCCTTGGAAGGCATCAGTCACTTAATGACACCACTTGCACTTCGCCTCGCGTCATAGGAAGCCTTTCTTTGAGGATAAAGCACATCTTGCCTTGTAGCTGCAACACACCTTGCCTCGTAGCTAGAACAAGCTTCTTGTTGGGTTGTGACACGTCGCACTCCAAGTGATGGGACTCTTCAACTCCTTCATTGAAAGCTTTGATGTTAGCTCCACCTGTACTTAAAGATGACGAGTCTGTCCATATGTCATGCTCTTCTACCCACCAAGCACTAGGAGCATGGTCTTTCGAAAGAGAGCCTCGTTCCACCTAGCACATCACCTCCTGCTCTAACTTTGCCTTTCCTTGAGTTGTGGCATGCCAAGCCTTGGATATAGAATACCTCACCTCGCACTTGCAATATGCCTCGTCTTGTAGTTGTACCATGCCTCGCCTCGCAACTATAGCACGCCCGTCTTACACTATGCTGCATCTTGCCTTGAATTCTGCTACACTTCGCCTTGCATTCTACTGTGCCTTGCCTTGCCTCGCAGCTAGAGCACACCTCGCTTTACATTCTACTGTGCCTTTCCTTGCCTTGCACCTATAGCACGCCTTGCCTTGGGTTATTACACGCCTCACTTCAAGTGATGAGGCTTTTCGGCTCTCCCTGTTGAAAGCCTTGATGTTGGCTCTTCCCGTACTTAAAGTTGATAAGTCTGTAAATGCGTCGAGCTCTTCTATCCACGAAGCACTGCAAACAGATCACTTGGAGGAGCATCTTGATGTCAAGTCCACCATCTCTTGATGTCGGAAGCTCCAACAAAATCCTGAACACGCCACCAGATGGTCTTACGACTTGAGCTCCCACAAAATTGAGTCATTTGAGATTCCACCGAAAGCATCCATTCATGCATCTTCAAATGTTCATCTTGGAGAGTAAAACACACCATCGCTTGAATCGCTGCAATCTGACAACCAAAACTCCTGAAAATTTCAAAAAGAAAAAAACAACAAAGCAGCCTTTGCTGCAGGCGCACGAAAGGAAAAAAGGCATAATAGGAAAAAGCTGCCAGCGGCAGCAAAAAAAAAGGCTATAGAGGAAGGCAGATGGGACCCGCTTGTCCCATCCCTGTGTCAGCCGACAACATTGCCACGTGGACCAGTCGACAGCTCCCTGCAGCGTGGGCCCGCTTGTCCCATCCTCCATAGCAACCCCTGCTAGCGCGTCGCCTCGAGCACTCATCCTAGGGCCGCATGCATGCCATCCCGCTGATGTCACCTAACGTCAGCCCTCCTGCTACCAGCCAACAAAATCTGTTACCGCTGATGCCACCAATAGTACCCTTCCATCTGCCAGCATCCTCAACTGTCGCGTGGGTCCTCCTGCGTGGTCTTGCTGCAATTTTCCCTTGGCGAACGTGAAGATTGCATCAGCCCCTTTTTCAAATTTGCACTTTCTTTCCTCTTAATCAACGTCAACATTCAGAGACAGAAAAAAAAAAGACTTTACCTTGGCAAACGACATAGAAGAATTCCTTCACCACATCAGTTGATGTTGAAACGGCCTCCCTCAATAGTAAAGCACGGTTTGGGCTTGATTTTCTTTATTAAAAATAAGAGTCACATACTCTCATTTAAATAAAGAAAATTAAACAAATCCTAGCCTTTGATCGGGCTCAAAAAGTCAACTCAAAACGGAACTACAAGCCCAAAGAATTCTTTTTGGGTCAAGGTCAATCAAAATTTCAGCTGCACTCAGAAAAGCGGCTTACTCTCACAGAAAAGTAATAAAGCGTAGTTTACTGGAACCACATGAAAATTACATTTTTTATAATTCCTCGAATTCCTAAGCGATGTGAGGGTATTTGTGGAACCATAAATTACCAAAATATTTTGGAGCTGCCACGCAGCTAATAATTCCCTTAATGGCGAAATTACCCTTGGTAGCATCGACATCAACACATTACGATCCTGCATTAATTTAATATATTTACCAGCTAAATATATTAAATGATCATATCAATGCAGATAATAAATAACTTCCCAACTAATTATTTATTTATTAATAAATAAGTGATTACACTCAGTATAATCACTTATTTAGCATTTTCTCCTTCAACCAATCAGATGCTCCGGTGATTCTCAAGACTTCCTTATAAATTGTAGGTCTCATCTCACTTCTTAGGATAATCAAAACTTCTACAAACATTATGTCGGTTTATTCTCTCAGAAAACTGATTTAAATATCGGAACGTTTACGGTTGAACCACCCTCCGGGATTCAACCTTAACCCGGTTCGATTTTGTTATTGTCTATAGGGACCGAGAAGGAATTTTACAGAATCAAACGATTTTTGCATCAACAATATACTAACAAAATTAGTATTTTATTTTCCATATTCTCTTCAATTTAGAATCAAGCTTAATTTTCCCAAAACAAAAAAGTTTCTAGCTTAAGAAAAAGAACATATATATTATCCCTGAATAATAATATATATTATTCAAAATCTTTATGGTCAAAATACCTACCACCACTCTGTTTTTTTTTGGCAACCTAATTGGATAAATATTTTCTGTCCAATATATACTCTCGAAGGACTAATTTACAATTTCTCATATATATATATATATATATATCTATATATATCTCACTCTCTCCCCCCTCTTTTCTCTCCTCTCCTCTCTGTATTCTCTCTTCTCTTTCCACACAAAAAATGGACGTGAAGATGAAATGAAGATTTCCAAATGAAGATTTCCAAATGATGATTATTAAACTTGTGTACTCTGGGTATTCTCTCCTCTCTCTCTATTCTCTCTCTTCCCACTTATGTTACATTTGTGGTAATTAAACTTTGAAAAAAGTTTTGATGATTACTTCTCACCTGGTTTTTGTTGGATTGTTAAGAAGTGGTGTTTAGCGTAAAGCATGTGCCACTCTTTGTTTACAATCCAAACGATCTTCGTTTGTTTACAATCCGATCAATCTTATTGGCACCAAAAAGTAATGAAAGAATCTTGACCAAAAAAAAAAGTAATGAAAGAATTATTATCTTAATGGATTTACATCTAATACAAAAGCAAAGCTGGATACTTAACAATTTGAGTATCACCGCCAAATGGGTTATATACAAAGCAACGTGAAAAGCGAAGGCAGCTCTTTGGGTCTCTACCAACGTTAGAGTGAGAAGGTATGGAGAACAAACGAGATGAGATAGCCTGGTAGTTCATGCCAACATACATAAAAAGCAAGCGGAATTAGATATTCTGATTAGTTACTATCGACTTTTATATATTTACTGCGCCCACGGCCGACATTCTCTATATTTTTACCGGTTAGCAGCAAAAAGGGGTCATTGACCCACAAAGCAAAAGTTACAAAATCCTGTCCCATCCTCTTATCACCAGTATCTGCCTATGTTACTTCAAGCTTTAATCTCACAGAAAAGAAAGGAGTAGGGAAAAAGCTGATGCTGATGATTTTCTCCTTTAGCAAAACTAATCTCACAGAAAAGAAAGGAGTAGGGAAAAAGCTGATGCTGATGAGACATCATGAGTATTTAAAACTAGTAAATACATCCGATCTCCAAATTTGTTGGCATGAGTTTCATGTGGAACAAAATAAAACAGAAGTTAAGCGCAACTCAGAAATGAGGCACATGAGTTCAGAAGAAGAAGTGGCCAGAAAGGAGAACATAACCCTAATAGCAAGTACGCTTTTTGATGTCCCAAATGTTCTAGAGCAACCCATGTGCAAAAAAGAGGAACAAGAAAAGAGAAAAAACAGGGGGAAAAAAAAAAAAACATGCCCCCTTCATCATGCCAATCTTTTTCTACATCTGATCTTTCACTTTTCATCATCTTCCATTATTTTTATGGGATTAAAGTACACACATCCAGCTATAAAGCCTTCAAAACCCCATCTTCTGGCTTAATCCGATCTAACATGTGCTTAATTTTCCTCTAATTACTTGTTAATTCCCCAATGTGACACTTGATGTACTCTTTCGTCAACCATATAGCTCCAGAGCCGGCTTTCGCCACACTCGGAGATGGGAATCAGAGGAGGTTTAGTCAGGAGTGTTTTTTCGCGAAATCGGTCTTTTGGGACTCATGACACCAATGTGAGTCCTCCCTCATTCATGATTTGAAGCACAACCCTGTTAGATCATATAGCCCCAGAACCTGCTTTCGCCACACTCGGAGATGGGAATCAGTGGAGGTTTAGTCAGGAGTGTTTTCTCGCGAAATCGGTCTTTTGGGACTCATGACACCAATGTGAGTCCTCCCTCATTCGCGACGTCGGTCTTTTTTTTTTTCTTTTTTCTTTTTCATGGGCTCAGGTGAGGAGCAATGTGACAGAGAGGAGGAGATGGAGCTCGGTTAGATCATACCTATGTGGGGATGAATATAATTCAGTCATTGCAGAGAATGACTCGGCTTCAGTGAAGAGCTCTGTGGCAACCGGCACTCAGATCAATTCGGTTGTTGGAGAGGACGGGTCTAGTTCAGTAGAGAGCTCTGACGCCACTGTCACGCAACCGATGCAGAAAGACAAGGAAAATAGGGAAGTGGCAAAGAAGGAACATTTAGTTTCCAGAACAAAGTCTGAAGAGCAGGCAGCGACCATCATCCAGTTAGCATTTCGAGGTTTTCTGGTAATATATTCCACAATGTCACTTTTAATTTTGACTCATAATTGTGGCTAATAATACTTAGACTGGTTCAATTTCAGACTAGATGTCGAAATGAGGGAATTGAAGCAAGGGATGGTAAGGAGGAGGTGAATGTAGGAGGGGAAAGTTCAAGTAGGGAGTCTTTGGGGACATCTTTTGAAGTTCAGACAGGAAATTCAGTGGAAATTTACTCAATTCAAGAAGAAAATCTGGGTTCCAATCACCGGACGCAGCAGAAAGCTAGAGCTCAGATGCTAAGGCTTAAGGTAGACCAGAAACAATGAGCAGCTCTGGCTGCGAAAGTTTCATACAATAAGACATTGAATCACGCGTATAATAATCCTTGATATTCTTTAACATTTGCAGGAAGAATGGGAGGACAGCACGGTGAGCAGCAACATATCGAAAATGAGGATTCAGAACAGACTCGAAGCGTCGACCAGACGCGAGAGAGCATTGGCTTACGCCTTTTCACAGCAGGTACAATTTGAGATTTTGAAATTCATTCATAAAAGAGGTCCAAAACTCTCATGGTATGACTTTGAACATATAACCTAGTACTACTTGTTTGTAGCTGAGGATTTGTTCAAAGAAAAGACATGCCACATCCGATGGCACAGAACAGAACATGGGCTGGAGCTGGCTAGAACGGTGGATGGCCACTCGGCCTCCTGAAATCTCCACTGCCGAGAGCCATACAAGCAATCAGGGTGAGACAGTTAGCAGCAGCAATCAGAGATGTGTGATCAGAAAGAGATTATTCGACTGCAGCGGTGAAGAAAAAGTAGAGAGAGCTGCGGATCTAATGAAGTGAGTGTCATATTTGATTGCTTTCCTGTGACAACATCAGATGAGAAAGGGAGGTTTAAGGTTACAAGAAGCGCATCGAAACGAAAAAACAATGGCAAGCTATGAGTGCCGGAAAGAGCTTCGGGCAGGATAACTATTGCTCAAAACATAGCTGAGAATAAAAACCAAGAGCACATATATTTTCAATTATTTGAAATCTACAAATGTTAAAAGTAAATAAAATGCTTGTTACCATTTATATGCAGTTTCTATGAGAGATTAAGACTCTGACTGTTATACAGTAAAGACAGTAACTTATTCACTTCTCTGAGTAACATGAATCGGGTAAAAGAAAAATAGGCGAAGTAATGGAAAGAGTTATTCAAAAGAAAAGACAACATAACAAGATATATTAAAGTGATAGAAAGAGTTATTCAAAAGAGAAGACAACATAACAAGATATATTAATAACAGACATTACAAGGAACAAGACCAAATCCCAATCTGGAAATACAAAACCATAAAGAGTCAACTGACAATCCAAGTTTGACTTAGATTACTTAAATTTTACCTTAAAAGGTAACATATAACATCCAAACAGTTGATACTGGAACCCTAGATCTTATCAATATCTTCGTCCTCAAACTCAATGTAGTCATCAGCGCCACCTTCTTCCTCGTCTTCAAGTCCTCCAGCAATACCCTCGTTGAGACGTGTGTTCTCTGGAAGCTCACCATATGCCTTCAGGAGCCTAGCCTCGTCGGGCATGTACTTGAGGATTACATCAGCTTTGTCGTCCTGATAGTCACGAAGACCAACAAGAATGATGTCACCAGCCGCAATCCAAACCTTCTTGTGCATCTTACCACGGATGTGACACAGCCGCTTGTGGCCGTCAATGCATGTGGCTTCACACCGGCCATTACCCAGCATACGAAGCACTTGCGCATACTCCTGCCCATCTTCCTTGAAGACAAGCTCACGCTTCTCGTCATCAGCTTCATTCTTACCTCTCTTCCTGTTCTTTCCTCCTTTTCCCTTGTTCTTCGGCATGATTACTTCTTGTAAATCTGCAAACCAAGCAACATCAGATATCCAAATTCGAACAATAATGGATTGTACAGATACATAGATTATTCAATGCACACAGAACTAAACTATTTACTGCACACTAAAAAATTCATGAAATCATAACAAACAACACGAAAACCACTACTTTATCCCAAAACAACTAGGCACTGGGTTGGCTACAGCTACAAATTATCTCATTCACCATTAAGAAAAAAACTCAAAAAAAAAATCTCAGTTCCATCGATTAGTTTTCCGGAGAATTAAAGAAAAATTAAAGCTTGAAATTCACCAAATATCGTGTTCCTAATCTAATCACTAAATAAAATGCACTTACCACAAGAGAATTCAAAATTAAAGACAAAAGTTAGGCCCTACCTAACAGAATCGATTCGATTTTAAGTTTTACATTTACAAATCAGTGGAAAAGATATCAAATTCCAGCGCCGATTATGACTCGTGCTGTTATTTAGGGGAAAAACAAACAAAGTTCGAGATGTAACATTTCAGATATAACCTTAATACAAGAAAGAAAAAAAAATTGGGGAAAAAAGAGGAAGAACGAAATTAAACAGGAACTTAACCCTAAATTAGAACACAAAGAATCTTCAGCAACAACAAATTTTCTGGAATTCAAAAACATCAGATCAAATTCTCAAGAAAAAAAAAACGGCGTACAGCTCAGGGATTTACAGGGAGATTAAGACGTGGCAAACCCTAGAAGCAATGAAAATCACAAAAGAACAAATATAGAGAAACAATCAAATTCAAACATGTTGTAAAGCTTGAAAGAAGAAGACAGATGAAAGCAGAAGAACACCTCCTCTCTTTCGTGAAAAGTTGAAACTTGCGGAATCCGATGGAGGAGAACACAAACTGAAAAATCTGTGGCTTTGGGAAATCAATCTATGGAAGCCCTAGCTACTAGCTCTATTTGTACCACAAAGGTCAGGTCGGTCAAAATTTGGGCCGGGCCTAACTATAACTTACTTCGAGAGAGATTTGGGCTATCCAATAATAGTCAAAATATATATAGTAATTAAAAGGCTTATGAAGTTTCCTTTTTCTTTCCTTGTTCACATGAGGTTTCCTATTTCTTTGTCCCTCAAAAATTCCTAGTCTCCCATTGATTGAACTTCACGTCACCTTTTGCTTGAACTTCACGTCACCTTTTGCTTGATCTTCACGTCACCTACTCCTTCATAGAAAATGGCTTCTACTTTCAGATGATTATTTTTCCATATCCCACTTGAATTTGAACTTGTAGTCTTGTTAACTTCCTTAATGTTGTTATCCGTAAATTTTTTTTCCTAAATTATTATTATAAACTGCTTCTATACAAACTCATGAGAAAGGACTTTTAATTAGGTTATATGCTCTACTATTATGCCATCAAACCAAATACAGATCCAAAAACAAAAAATGAAATTAGCTAAATTAAAAATTAAAAGTAAAGTAAGCTAAATTAAAAATTTTTTAAAAAAAGAAAAATTTATAAATCAATAAAATAATTTTAAAAGCCTCAGCTAAAATCTAAACCACAAATGATGGGGAGTTCAACGAGCAAAACTAGCTCTGGGTATGGTTTAGTACAGCTCGATATGGATATGATATTGGAGTCGTACCAAATAATTTTAACCGGTTCGGTACGGTACGGTATTTCAAAATATGAAATTGATACTGTACTTGTCAGGACCCATCACAATCCCACCGGGATTAACACGGGATGTGTCGTGATCCCGTCTAACACGAAGTGTCAGACCAGGGAACCCGACCAGCTTCCAGAGCACGCCAAGATCCGGTGGAGGAGTGTGATGTCTCGGTCTCTACTACAGTCTGCATCCGTAATCAACCTGAAGGACATTGAAAAACAGAAAAGACTGTGAGTGAACTAAAATAAAAGAGTTCATAAAAACATATTACATAGAAGACCTTTATGCCCTTCACTAAAAAACATGCATGCATAGGAAAACCATTTATCAAATCACATATGTTTCAATAACCATTTATAGGGTCTCAACCCCAAATTCCGTAAATTCAAATCATACGGGCCCCTGCCCAAATCCATTTACAGAAATCCATAATCGTATCAAACATATGTGGGAACTCAGTCCAAATCCATTTATTATCCATAAAACACAATTTCGCAAATCCAATAAATTATATAACCAATCCTGCCACGGTATCTAAAACTACGCAGGTGCTACCAGGAATCTCAAATCTCAAGTCTCCCCAGGGTCCACCCAGGCCAATGTCCGCAGATCAATGACCCTCCCTGAGAGTTATAATCCATAATAGCCTTCCTGAGAGTAAGGTACCCAATGTGGGCGACTCCACTCAATTAGTGCTTCGTAACTACTCTGGGGTCCACCCAAGCCAACGACCTTCCCCGGAGGAGACAATCCATAAATATATAAGGATAGTATATGAAAAACCATTTTGAAAGCATTCTCAAAACCTTTCAAGGGTTCATGCCGGTCCCCATAAACTGTCATGAACCAAAAATCCATTTATAGTTTCCTGACCCGAAATCACAATCGCAAAACTATAACTTGGCCCTAAGCCCGAATTCATAAACCAACTGGGTCTCACGCCCCGATTTCGTAAACCAACTGGGCCTCGTGCCCGATTCGTAAACCAAATGGGCCTCGTGTCCGATATAGTAACCCAACTAGGTCTCGTGCCGATTCGTAAACCAACTGGGCCTCTGGCCCGATTTGTAAATCAATTGGGCCTCGAGCCCAATACACAAATCAACTGGGTCTCGAGCACGATAAGTAAACAAACTGGGCCTCCGACCCGGTGCCTTATTAAATCAAATGGACTTCAAGTCCGAGAGTTCGTAAATCAAATGGGTCTCATGCCCGGTTCCATATTTTCAAATCCGAAATCAATTCACGAACCAATTGGGCCCCTGGCCCCATAACGTGACTAAAAGGGACTTCGAGTCCGAGGGTTTCCAAAACAAATGAGTCTCATGCCCGAGTTTACCTTATCAAATCCAAAACTATTTCATTAAACCATTTATAAAACCATAAGCACATATAATCAGTGCAAAACTGTAAACCTCGATTTACGTGCAAATATGTAAATCTCCTTGAAATGTGTGAAATCATATAAATCACTAACATCCAAATCATCATCATAGAATCACATGTATAAACCATATAAAACATTCATGCATGCATCACAGTTTAGAAATCAAGGTCCACTCATAGACCGTCCTAGCTGCAGCCTCGATATGCCTGCCATAAGCCTCCCCACGCTAATCCGACCTCTCCGGGTCATCCTGACCTGTCCAAATCATACCCAAAGGTTACTACTAACATACACAAGTCCATATTAAGAACTCTAAACTTTCCTGGAAAAGTCAACGTGTCCCATACACGTTTTTCGAGATGAAAACCTCAATTTGACCAACTTAACAATCTCCGATCGACCTAAAACTAACGCCATTGGATCCGGATCGTCGAAACCTTTAAAATGGTTCTGGTCCCACCTAAAAATATGCTCTCACGCGACCCCACGTGTAAGTCAAAGTTTTGGTCAAAATGTCAAATGTTAACCAAAAAGTCAACGCTGACGTCATCATGGTAAGTCAACGGGTCAAAGTCAAATGAGTCAACTCGCCAGCGACCGAGTCAACTCGGCGGCGACTCGCCGAAATTTCTTGTCGAAAAACTCCATTGATGCCCCAAACTTCAAACTTCGATATCTCACTCGTTTCTCAACCAAATTCGACGTTCTACCTATGTAAATCCATCTACTCGAGTCAAGGATTCCAAATATCAACCCTGAAATTTCAGAAAGTATCTGGTCTGAAAGTTATGGCCGTTCAAAGGTTCGGCAAGAATTCCGGTCATCTTTCCAGCCACCTCCAACGTCCAAATCCGTCCCAAAATGCACCTACAAGCTAGTGAGAGCTCAAGGAACATGATCATAAGCTTAGAAACGATCAACACCATCAAAATCTAAGAACCCAAAATTTGAATCTAAACGTACCGTTTCGGTTCTCCAACCACCGTACACGGCGTCCTGCGCCGTTGCCAACATTTGACTCCTCTCAGTCCCCTCTCTCATCTTCGTTCATGGTCCAACATCAAAGGGCAAGATTAAGGGTTGTTTGTGGGGTTGGGTATGTGTGTTTGTTAGAGGGAAATGAAGAAGATGACCCGCGGGAAGAGAGAGAGAATTGAGAGATGTGAGAATTTTTTTTTAACTAATTAATTAATTAACCTAATGACCAATCAAATCCAAGATCCCCTTTTTAGTGTAAAAGTCACCAATGGATGAGTGACACTTGTCACTCATCCAAGGGTCCCACATAAATATCTGCCAATTGATTAAATTAATATATATTTCAAATCCCGAGAAGTAAATTCTCAATTTCGATCCCGTGACCATAACTTTTCCGTCCAACGTCCGATTTCGACATGCCGCCTATCTACGGACTTGTGACGTCCCGATCTATGTCACGGTCATCGGTCATCGTACGTTTGACTCCCCGACTCAAAAGTCAACATTTTGCCCAAGACCAAGGGCAAAACGGTCATTTTGCACCGCCCGTCCGATTTCGCTAAACTAATCACCGATTAACCTCACTAATCCTCCATTAGTCACTAATCTAATCCCGGAATTCGGGACGGGTTGTTACAGTACCGTACCAATTATGTTCGGTATAGTTTCGATTTTGAGTCCAAATTCATAATTTCATTTCTAGATTACTTGATTAAATGTTTAAAAGCATCATTTTGATGAAGTTAATCGAGAAATTAGGCTACTTGGTGGCACTGGCGGATCCATCAAGGGGCAAAGGGGGTCAATTGACCCCATCAACCCCTTGAGTTCTCCATTAAATTATAATCTTGACCTCTTTCAACATAAAAAATTTACACTTTAATTATTAGCTATTGTCCATTTTAAGCATGATTGTTCAATCTAAAAAATAATCTTGATCTATGCAAACGTAAAAAAAATTCCCTTCAAACTCCAGCTCTGACATTCTTTTCATGATGGTGTTGTCACTGTTCTTGAACTTCTTCATTTGTAAGCAGCGCATGCTGTTTTAATCTTTCTTTAATTTTTTATTTCATTTTTTTTATACACTGCCTAAACCTAGTTTAGGGAAGATGTTATAAAATAAAATTTGTTTTTCATTCCTTTCCCAATTCTAATACCACAAAACTAATCCCTAATATATATCGCTCCATCCGATCTCAATTCATACCAAATATTTGAATTTAAAGTATGTTCACAAATCAAATTATTTCAAATATTTTAATATTTTGAATATTTTCCTAAACGATTTGGTTTGATTAATTGTTAATTATTTCTTATAGAGTTTTTGATATAATATATTAATAGAGTGAGAACAAATTTATACATATTGATTATTGAGTGTCAACCGCATTCTTTATGAGATTGAACCCTAAATCCTATTGCATAATAGAGTGTGTATGAGTATCATTATTCTAATTGTACTTGTTGCTATTACTAATAGAGTGCATTTTGTTCAAATAATAAAAGAAAGTTTCTTCATTTTATACCAAACAATTTGAATATAATGTGTTATTTTGAAGTATGATGTGACTATCCAAATTGTACATATAATATACATATTGACTCTCCCGATAAAATTTTCTGGATCCGCCACTGCTTGGTGGGTAACAAATATGGCTCAAAATGTATAGGAAATTCATAAGGCAACCAATCAATCTCAATACATCAATTAAAATTAACTCCATCAACTAAAAAATCCTAACGTACAATTAAATCCATCAGCTAAAATTAACATACAAATCAACTAAAAAACCCTAACATACAATTAAATCTATCAACTAAAAGTAACATACAATTAAAGGTATCATTAGCTATTAGCATGTTAGGGTTTGTATATTTTTCTATAGTTTGAGTATGGCACTGTCTTATACCTAAGGAGACCTCATGGTTTGGATATTACCAAGATGATACCTTCAAATCAATTGCAAGTCCACAGGTAGTATCATCATACTACTACTGCTACAATTGTTGGTGAAGCTTTAGGAACCATCTGTCTCAAGATTTCTAATTGTTTCTTATCGAATTCAAATTACATGATCACGATCTACGGGAGCTCATTCGGTCGGAACTTAAAAGTATATTCAAGTTTGATGCAATGAAAAATGTTTCTCTTATTCCTTAAGATATACAACTCCATCATGAGCTCACTAATTTTGTGCAGACCAATCTTTATACCAAGGACTGGATCGATTTAAGAACCTTGGACGAAGCTGGAAGGGTGGATTACATTAGTGTTCCCGGAGGTCACCTGGGAATCTCTACGAGAGATATGAAGAAGCATTGTGGTGCCTTATTTGAAGAATTCAACGTCCACAAAGTATGGGTTCGAGGAAACTCGATTTTCTGGGCTTTTTTAATTTAATTTAATTTTTAATTACTTAAAAAAATTAAAACCGTTCGGTTTCGGTATATTTCCTAACATCGAAATCGATCCCGTACTGATTTGAACCAGTACAGTATCAGTATCGGTACCGTTCCGATCATCCATTCGATTTTACTATTTAGTTTTTTTGCAGTTTGATATGACACAGGACGGGATAGTTTCGGTATTTCGAGGCTATATTCCCACTCCTAAACAAGACAAGTTAAATCTTCCTACAAAAATAACATATAGCCTTATATATTAAACAATTTCACATGGGCTACAACCCCACTTGCCCTGTGTATAGGTCCCTCCCTCCATCAAATAGTAGTAGTAACACTTGCAACATATTCATAGTAAAAATGATAATTTACTTTTTTAAATTATAACGTAATTTGACCGTGAACATACATATTGCTAGAAATTATTGTACCTATGGGACTATGTGTCTAAGCTTGGAGTTGAATAAGAAGGCGACATTACAAACAACCCACAATACACAAATCAAAATTTGATCATCGGAAAGTAAGGAGTAATGAAGGGAGACAAAGATGACCAAACCACCAAGGATGTGGCCATAAAAGGCCGGCGACGGCCACACTTTCCGGACCATCGTATCCACCAAATCCTCTCACTTCTCTCAACTAAATCCGTCGTTCGCATCGAGTTTCTTTCCAAAAAAAAAAATGGAATGATGTATGGCCGTCGATCCCCGTGTTAGATTTTGACAAGTGAAACATTGATCATGAACTTGATGACAACACACCAAGAACATTAATCGACATGTGCGAGAGGTACATGGATGAAATCCGTCAAAACCAGAACCAAACCCTACATAATTTTGGCTTCAGATGCGGTACCTTGCCGAAGACGCTACCATGATAAACAAGTGGTTGAGACTTGCAATTGAAAGACGCTTCAAAGAGTTGGACATCAACCTTCCTAGCACTCACGGCTATGCGTACAACAAGAACACCTTTGCCAATGCAACAACAGCTTTGCCAATGCAAAATCTATAACCACTTTAAATTTGGAGAATGTGAAAATACTTTGGGAAGAACATGACCTTATAAGATTTCCATCCTTGAAATTGATGTCCATTAAAATTGTGAAATTCGACCAAATTGCGATCTCTTACCCTTCCTTGGAGCATTTGTCATTTACTTCATGCTTTCACTGTACATTTGTGTTGAGTTCCAGCCTCAAATCCTTGGAAATCATAAATTGCAGTTTAAGGCAGCCTTTATAGATTCAGGCCAGTAGTCTTGTTACTTATGTTAGAATATATACTGCCACTCCTTGTGTACCAGTTGTGCTAGTTGTCTTGGATTACATTTTGTTATTAGTTAATTTTGTTAGTAGTTAGTTACATTGCTCATAGTATAAAAGCTTAACCGTGTAAAGAACATTTGCTATCTTGTTTTCATTTTTCCTGAATACAGTTCTTCATCTTCCTTTGTTCTTTGCAAGATCACTTCCCTTCTTCTTTCGCTTATGCTATCATGGTATCACAGCCTTGAAAATGGCCTGATCTATTTTTTTCGTTTTCCGCTGCTTTCTCCCTAAAATCTCCATTTCTTTCTTCTCCTAAAATCTCATGTTTCTTTCCATGTAAGAAAGGTATCTTTCTCTCAGAAGTCTTAACAAAACCAGCAAGAAAGTTGGTGCACACAAGGTGCTTGGTAAAAGTTTTAAATTAGCAAATAAGCTAGATAAAAGACTACTCTCTTCTCTTTTTCTTCGAACTTGAAACTCTCTTTCTTTTGTTTTCAATATTACAAATGGTTGATGCTTCTCAACCACAGATCTTTCAATCTCCTATTGTTGGTCTGATTTCCACAGTAGCGAATTCTGTTACTGCTAAGCTTGGTGATGTCAACTACCATACCTAGAATTTTCACATGGAGCTCTTATTGAGTGTTCATGGCATGAAGGGTTTTGTGAATTTCACGAATCCTTGTCCATTTCCAATCAATTCAGAATTTGAGGCCGCCAGAGTGATCATATTAAAGGATATTCAAGTCTGGGAACTGCATGATCAAGCCCTAATGCAGCTCATCACTGCAACCCTCTCTGTCCCTGCCATGTCTTGTGTCATATGCTGCAAGACTGCTCAAGAAATGTGTGTTTGTAACAACTCGGACTTTTATAAAATGTAAATTTAGAAATTTAATGTAAAATGACTATTTTGCCCCTAGTTAGGGAAAATGTTAACTTTTGACCTGAGACACTATTTGGACTTTGATCAAGGCCCGTTACGTAGATTGAGACTTCACGAGTCAGTAGACAGGCGACACGTCGAAGTCGGACGTCCGACAGGAAAGTTATGGGTCACGGAAGAAATCTGGTACTATTCGTGCATTACGAAGGGTGAACAGTTAGCATTTTGAGATTGGTCAAAATATCTGAGTTGGACCAATTGATGAGTGACAAGTGTCACTCATCTAATTGGCCTAGCCCCCCAAACATTTGGGTTCATTGTATCATCTTCATCTCTTTGTTTTTCATTCATATGAAACCCAAATCCCACACCACACCCCCATTCCCTCATCCTTTGCTATCCATGTGAAAAAAAGACTGATAAAGTGAGATGAGACGAAGAGGATGGTGGCAACGGCTTGGAAAATCGTGAACGGTGGCCGGAAAACCAAGAGGTAAGCTGTTTAGGTTTGTTGATGCAAAAATTGTACCAACGAGACTGTAAAGACACGCACACACACCAAGACACAAGAAAGTACGTGGTTCACCCAAATCGGGCTACGTCCACGGTGTTGCCTCACTCTCATTAATAATATGATATTTGTACAAGTATATGGCTCTGAGCCTTTGAGAGATAATAGTGTTTTTAGAAAGGATCAAGAGGTTCCGTCCCTTAAATAAGGGAGGAGGCTCCCTATTTATAGGAGTTATTTAGGGTTAGGTCATAGTTGTGATGGACTTTAAGGCATGGGCCTTGTTGGTGGGCCTCCAAGATGAGCCTTGAACATGGGCTTTAGTAATTCTCCCAAGTCGTCTTAAATGGGCCTATTGCTTGGTCAGATGCAGCGTCGACAAGTCCCCAAATTCTTAACTGAGGCGGACTGCCTCGGTTGAGGACTTTCAGGTAAAGTGCACTGACCGAGCAACTCTTCATTTTGCACTGCTCCGCTCGGTGTACCATCAGTCCCCCAAGTCCTCGGTCGAGGTAGGATGCAGAAGAGAAGAGGCCATGTAGTGTGTTGTATGTCTGAGTGGATTGACATTGTGGTGATTGTGCTCTAGTAGTCCCCCGGTGAGTATGACTTCATGTATGAATCTGACTACTTATGAGCGATTGTGGCTGTAGATACGTCTCAGTCGATAGGTGTGCTGAGTGTAGCATTGAATGTTGAGTAGCAGGTGCTCGGAGCAGCAGGTGCTCGATGATGTGTTGAGCAGCGGGGCTCGGAGCAGCAGGTGCTCGGTAATGTGTTGAGCAGCGGGGCTCGGAGCAGCAGGTGCTCGATGATGTGTTGAGTAGCGGGGCTCGGAGCAGCAGGTGCTCGATGATGTGTTGAGCAGCGAGGGCTCGGAGCAGCAGGTGCTCGATGATGTGTTGAGCAGCGGGGCTCTGAGCAGCAGGTGCTCGATGATGTGTTGAGCAGCGGGGGCTCGGAGCAGCAGGTGCTCGATGATGTGTTGAGCAGCGGGGCTCTGAGCAGCAGGTGCTCGATGATGTATGGAGTGTATGTATGAGTTCAAGTATGCCAGAATGCATAAAGGCATGTATGTGTGACATGTATGTCAGTATGCACGAGAGCATGAATGCGTGACATGTATGTATGTCATGTATGCGTGACATGTTTGTATGTCATGTATGAGTAACATGTATGTATGTCATGTATGAGTGACATGTGTGTATGTCATGTATGAGTGACATGTGTGTATGTCATGTATGAGTGACATGTGTGTATGTCATGTATGAGTGACATGTGTGTATGAGTGACATGAGGGATTTCTGATTGAAAGTGTTACCTGGTTGTATTCAAGCGTACTATGAGGTTTTCCTTGGTGCATGCTAAGTTGTTTGCATAGAGTCCGAGGGGATATCAGGCGGCCGAACGAGCAGTGAGCCCGGGGGACATTGGGAGACCGATCGAGTGGACATTGGGAGACCGACCGGGGGTCATAGGGGAGACCGACCGAGCAGTGAGTCCGGGGGGACATTGGGAGACCGACCGAGTGGACATCGGGAGACCGACCGAGGGGTCATTGGGAGGCCGACCGAGTGGATATCGGGAGACCGACCGAGGGGTCATCGGGAGACCGACCGAGCAGTGAGTCCGGGGGGACATTGGGAGACCGACCAGTGGACATCGGGAGACCGACCGAAGGGTCATTGGGAGGCCGACCGAGTGGACATCGGGAGACCGACCGAGTGGACATTGGGAGACCGACCGAGTGGACATCGGGAGACCGACCGAGGGGTCATCGGGAGACCGACCGAGTGGACATCGGGAGACCGACCGAGGGGTCATCGGGAGACCGACCGAGCAGTGAGTCCGAGGGGACATTGGGAGACCGATCGAGTGGACATCGGGAGACCGACCGGGGGTCATAGGGGAGACCGACCGAGCAGTGAGTCCGGGGGGACATTGGGAGACCGACCGAGTGGACATCGGGAGACCGACCGAGGGGTCATTGGGAGACCGACCGAGTGGACATCGGGAGACCGACCGAGGGGTCATCGGGAGACCGACCGAGGGGGTCATCGGGAGACCGACCGAGTGGACATCGGGAGACCGACCGAGGGGGTCATCGGGGAGACCGACCGAGCAGTGAGTCCGGGGGGACATTGGGAGACCGACCGAGTGGACATCGGGAGACCGACCGAGGGGGTCATCGGGAGACCGACCGAGGGGTCATCGGAGGCCGACCGAGCAGTGAGTCCGGGGGGACATTGGGAGACCGACCAACCCAGTGGACATCGAGAGACCGACCGAGGGGTCATGGGAGGCCGACCGAGGGGTCATTGGGAGGCCGACCGAGTGGACATCGGGAGACTGACCGAGGGGTCATCGGGAGACCGACCGAGCAGTGAGTCCGGGGGGACATTGGGAAACCGACCAGTGGACATCGGGAGACCGACCGAAGGGTCATTGGGAGGCCGACCGAGTGGACATCGGGAGACCGACCGAGGGGTCATCGGGAGACCGACCGAGCAGTGAGTCCGAGGGGACATTGGGAGACCGACCGAGTGGACATCGGGAGGCCGACCGAGCAAGGCATCAGGAGGCCGACCGAGCGGGGCATCAGGAGCCGACCGAGCGGGGTATCGGGAGCCAACCGAGCAGGGCATCAGGAGCCGACCGAGCGGGGCATCGGGAGTCGACCGAGCGGGGCATCGGGAGCCGACCGAGCGGGGCATCGGGAGGCCGACCGAGCAGGGCATCGGGAGGCCGACCGAGCAGGGCATCAGGAGGCCAACCGAGCAGGGCATCGGGAGGCCGACCGAGCAGGGCATCAGGAGGCCGACCGAGCAGGGAGCCCGATGGGACATCAGTGGGGACCGATGAAGAGGTCTGGGCTGTTGTAATAAAGATTAATATCTTGGTGGCGTCAAGTGGCAGGGGGCAGGTTACCAAGCACGATTATATATGTATTTTTGTGTGGTGGGTAGATGCCTACAGAAAGCTAAAAAATAGCTGTTATCTGTTTGTGGTGGGCAGAGTTTGCAGGGGTTTAAAGTACCAAAATTTGTGGTTTGCAGAGGCTACAATATATATTTATTTTGTGGTGGGAAAAAGGCTTTGTGAGAGAAGCATGAGGGGCTTCGACCGAGCAGGGAAAGGAGAATTTCCCTGGGTTCTTCCCGCATATTGGATAGACTGTATTTTCTGGGTTTTTCTTGGTGTTCTTGGCGGCCATGGTGTTTTAGCAGGTAAGAAAAATTGAAAAGAACCGACATAACCTTTTGTATCGATTCCCACAGACGGCGCCAAACTGTTGATGCAAAAATTGTACCAACGAGACTGTAAAGACACGCACACACACCAAGACACAAGAAAGTACGTGGTTCACCCAAATCGGGCTACGTCCACGGTGTTGCCTCACTCTCATTAATAATATGATATTTGTACAAGTATATGGCTCTGAGCCTTTGAGAGATAATAGTGTTTTTAGAAAGGATCAAGAGGTTCCGTCCCTTAAATAAGGGAGGAGGCTCCCTATTTATAGGAGTTATTTAGGGTTAGGTCATAGTTGTGATGGACTTTAAGGCATGGGCCTTGTTGGTGGGCCCCCAAGATGAGCCTTGAACATGGGCTTTAGTAATTCTCCCAAGTCGTCTTAAATGGGCCTATTGCTTGGTCAAATGCAGCGTCGACAAGGTTCAAATTCGAAGTTTGAGTTTAAGGGCTTGTTGGACGGTTTTGATGGTTGAAAATGAATTCCAGAGACTAGACGAGCTATCAGGACCCATCCCAAAATCCCCCGTGATTAACGTGGGACATGCCTGCTCCTGTCTGACACCGCGTGTGAGACCAGGAATAATTCTAGCCTCAGCCCACTCAGGGCTTCTAGAATGCGCCAAGATCGGAGGAGGAGTGTGATGTCTCGATCTCTTCTACAACCCGCATCCACGATCAACCTGAAGGGTATTAAAAACATCAAAGCTGTGAATGGACAAAACAAATAATTTATAAAAACAATTTCATAAAAAGACATTTATACCCTTCACGTAAAAGCATGCATGCATCATAAAACCAGTTATTTATAATACTTTCTTTACATTCAAAACTCATTTTAAAACTGTTTCTTATACGAAGCTATAACTCGGTAGGGTCTCAGCCCAAAATCCACATCCAAATCATAAGACACGGGGTCTCGGCCCCAAAATAATCTCATATATATATATATATATATATATATAACCCCGTCCTAAACATTCTCTGATGTCTATCACTGGCACATAGCCCATAGGGAACTCATCCCACAATATCTATCACGATTTATATAATAGTATGCATACACTCGGAGTCTCAATCCGAGTCTACCCCCAGGATCTACGACGTCTGGGAGGACCTAGGTTGGGACCCTATCCGTCTAACACTCATGGAATGGCTCCCTCTTTTCACTCATTGTCAGGGGTGTGTATCGTGACACTTCAGGATCTACGACGTATGGAGGAGACCAATCCACTCATAAAGGAGGGTATATACATATAAGTGTGAAAACAGTCACAATTGGGACTTAAGCCCGATATCACAATCAATTGGGCCTCAAGCCCGATGTCATAAATCAACTGGGCCGCATGCCCCATTTCACAATTTAACTGAGCCTTAAGCCCGCACTCAAAATTCAATAAGGCACCAAGCCCGGTATCATACGCCAATATCAGTCATAATTCCAATCATAGTAACACGTGCAACTATCAGTCCAAAATCGCTCTCAGTCCTAGTATGTCGTCATGAATGTATCAACTATCGCGACCACCTCTAGATCATAGTGCACCCATCACCGATCGATTTCAAATACCGTCAGCATTCCAAAATCGAGCCTCCAGTGGCTACTTGAAAATGCGAAGTTCATCGTGACCTCTCAGGAAGGAACACATCCACAGTCCGGAGGCGAGCGTCGTATCATCTATCGCCGTGCACACAACACTCGTCGCGACCACAAATCGGAACCGTACATCCTCAATAGGGCCATATGCTCGAGACAAAATCAAATGGGTCTCATGCCCGATTTCACATTTCTAAATCCAAAACCTTTCCATTAAACCATCGTAGAAACACAGCACGTATAAGCACCGTATAAAATCGAAAATCTTGAAATACGTGAAAAGACGTAAATGATAATATACCACAAAAAATGCACTCATGGCATCAAAAAACATGTTTATAAACACATATAAAATATTTATGCATGCATCGATTCATAAACACAAAGTCCACTCACAGACCGTCCAAGCTGCACCTTGATACGCGCGCCATAAGCTCTTCTCGGGCCAATCACCATCTCCGGGGTTCCCAAACCTGTCCAAATCATTTTAGAGGGTTACTAACTATCTCATTAACCTCTCATTGAAGCCCCATAATTTTTTCAAATTTTTAATCATTTTTAAACTCTATCCTAAACCTTCGAACATCCCGAACTATATCGAAACAATGTCCGATTGACTCGAAACCAGTCCCAAAATGTTTGTTACATCGAATAGATGATTTCATATGATGAAGTCACCCCCAAAATCCTCCCCATGCGTCTCCCAAAGGCCCTGCGCGTGGGCTTCACGCGCGGGCTACAAGGCTTCTTCTTCCTCGCGATAGACCGGTTCAAACCGGTCCTTTGGTTTGGTTGGTCCAACTGGACCGGCGTGGCAGGTTCACCTCCATAACTTCACAATTATTCATCCTTTTTCTTCCTTCTTTCCACCAATCTTCTCTAATCTATCCTAGGAATTGTTCTATGTGATCAAATAGAAGAAAACAATCCTAAAACCTATTGGTTCAATAATCCAATTAAACCCAAAATTTCCTATCCATGTTCTGGGCATAACCAAGGGCCAAAACTCAATCCTAAGGGTTCCATTAAGCTCCTAGGATCATTATAAGAAGGTTTAGGGGTTTAGATTGAGCCTACCTTGCAGGAAATGAAATTCGGTGGAGAGCCACTGAAAATCCTTCACGGCCGTAGTATGGCCGGTTCAGCCGTCCTTAGCCGCCATTTGTAATCCCACACCACTCAAAAAACCCCCCACAACATCCCCCAAATCTTAGAACTCATTCAAAACGTCCAAATCCCAAAATTCAAAATTTGAAATGTAAAAGGGGTCACGGGTTACCTTGGCCGTGAGCTCCCACCGTCGCCTACGGCGGTCCTGCAGTCAGCCACCATCTCTCTCATTTCAACGCTCTCCTTAACTCATCTCATGGCCTGACATAGAATCAAGAGGAAAAGGTGATGGGTTTTTGGGGTTAATCGGGTTTGGTTGAAAGAACACAGACAAAAGGAATGGATATACATGTATCTTTGTTAGGTGAGCAATGGATGGGTGACACTTGTCACTCATCTATTGGGCCTGATTCAAATATCTGGGGCCCACTTGAGGACAAAAGTCCACTTTTTCTTCGTAAAACATGCCGCCATAAATAGTACCTCAAAGCTTCCGTGAACCTTAACTTCCCTATCGAACGTCCGATTTCGACGTGCCGCCTGTCTACGGACTCGTATCAACTCGATCTACTAAACGGGCCTTGGCCCTCGGGCATCAGACCTCCCGCGTCGAAAGTCAACCTTTTGCCCTCTTTCAGGGGTAAAATCGTAATTTCACCCTGAACGTCTGATAATCCTCGACTAATCCCCAATTAGTCTTGCTAATCCGTCACTAAATCTTAATTAATACTGATAATTTGGGACGGGTTGTTACACGAGCACATTGGGATCAAAAGGAAGGATTTTAGCTGCTAGAACTGGTTGAAAATTGAGGTTGAAGGTTGCTTGAAAATCACCAAGCTTGACAGGTGATTTCTAGACCCATTTTATTGATTTTGAGTCCATAGAGCTATTACTGGGATCATTGCAATCATGTAGGAAGAAAAATGGTCAAAAATGGTTGAGGAATAAGTGAGATCGAGTCGGGTCGAGTTCGCAGGTCGGTTGACCCGTTACAAAGAACCGGGTCAACCCAGCTAGAGGTTGACGATGATGATGTGGTAGTCCACGTCATTATCTATCAGAGCTGTCAGTCCACATGGTAAATCAGATGACGCCATGTGGAAAGTTATCAGACATAGTCTGTAGCTGACGTGTTAGATGGTCAGACCACGTGGACCAATCGTGACAGGACCCATCCATATCCCCCCGGGATTAGTGCGGGATGACCCTGCTCCCGTCTGACACGAAGTGTCAGACAAGGGATATTTCTGACCTTTGCCCCCCCCCCCCCCCCCCCCCCCGGGCCATCACAGTACGCTAGGATCCCGAGGAGGTATGTGATATCTCGGTCTCTGCTACAGTCCACATCCGATGTCAACCTGAAGGGCAGTCAAAACATTAAAAACTGTGAGTGGACAAAACAAAAATTTATAAAAAAATTTTAACGAGAAGACATTTGTACCCTTCACTAAAAAGCATGCATGCATTCGAAAACCATTTAACCAAAAGAAACCATATGTGGGAGCTAAGCCCAAAACCAATATTGAAAGAATTATAATGAAAACGACCATACGGGACTCAGCCCAAACCATAGTAAAACCACGTACATGGGCCACTGCCCAAAACCTGTGCATATCACATATCATATATCTCATATAGCATACATCATATATACATATAATTCACACAACCAATCCTGTCACGGTTTCCAAAGCTACGCGCGTGCTATCCAGGTCTCAATCCGAGTCTTCTCAAAGTCAAGATCAATGTCCGCAGACCACTGACCCTACCCGAGGTAATAGTAATCATAGCCTTCCTGAGAGTAAGGAACCCAACTGAGGGGTGACTCCACTCAGTCGGTACTCCGTGACTACTCCGGGGTCCACCCAGGCCAACGACCCTCCCCGGAGGAGATAGTAGAAGTAAAGGAAGGTATATGAATACATATATATACATAGCATAAACGTTCATGCCCGGTTCCCTTGAACCGTCATGATCCATAACATCCATAATAAGGGTTCATGCTGGTTCCCATAAACCGTCATGAACCATAATGACCTGACAAGGGTCCATGCCGGTTCCCATAAACCGTCATGAACCACAATGACCTTTCCAAAGTTCATGCCGGTTCCCATAAACCGTCATGAACTTGGAAATCCAACTAGGGTCCCTGACCCGAAATCATCAGTGTAAAACAACTGGGTCTCGTACCCGAACATATGACTCAACTCGGCACCGTGCCCGATATCTAAGGGTCAGTCACGACTTCGATCATAGTGATGCGTGCAACCATCTATCCAGGACCGCTCTCAATCCTGGTATGTCGCCGTGAACGTATCAACCGACGCGACCACCACAAGATCATGGTGCACTCATCACCGATCGCTATCCTGAACCGTCAGCACTCCGAAGTCGAGCCTCCCCAGGCTGCCCGACAACGAATCGTGCATCGTGACCTCTCCGGAAGGAACACATCCCAAACCGGAGGCGAGCGTCGTATCGTTGATCGCCGTGCACATAACACCCGCCGCGACTATGATTTAGACCTGAAGGTCGTAAATAGCGTCACATGCCCGAGACAAAACCAAATGGGTCTCATACCCGAGTTTATCTTTTTAGAAATCCAAAACCTTTTCATTTAGACCAATAAAGAAATACAGACCCGTATAAACATCGTATAAGGCCGAAACCTCGAAATACGTGCTTACACGAAACCACATACAAATGCACCCATGGCATCATCAAACATGTAATAAAACATATAATAAAAATTTATGCATGCACCCATTTAGAAAACAAAGTCCACTCACAGACCGTCCGAGCTGCCGCCTCGATTTGCGTGCCAAACGGCCCCCCGAGCCAATCACCATCACCGGGACTCCCGAACCTATCCAAATTTTAATAGAAGGTTACTAACTACTTAATTAACCTCCTACCAAAGCCCCATAATTTTCCCGAACTTTTAACTATTTTTAAGCCGACCCTAAACCTTCCGATGCCCCGAAACATATCGAGACGGTGTCCGATTGACACGAAACCAGTCCCAAAATGTCCGATTGAACACTTTCCCAAATTATGGCCCACGCGTCCTTACGAGCCCCTAGAAGACCCTGGTTACTGTTCATCACCATCAACCTCAGGAAAACCGGTTTTTCCTGGTTTTCCGGTCCGGTCACTGTGCTGAACCGGCAGAACCGGTTCAGCGTCCCTCCGTCCTCATTTTCGGTCCGTTTGCTCCCATTTTAATTCCTAAATTCCTCTTTTCTCCTTTCCAATCTATTCCAATCAACCAAACTAATCAAAACCTCCTAAATCCTCACCATGTACAAAGAGGCTCACGACCTCTGTTTTCCCGGCCACCTTCCAGCCTTCCTCCGCCGTGAACCACCCTCCAAACCATCCTAAAAACTCCCTAGCAACCTAAATAACCCATCCTAATCATCCAAAACAGTCCATTACATCAAAATCCACACAAAAATTGAAAATGGGCTTACCGGGTACCCGCTCGGGTTCTGGGTTCCCTCCACCGCCCACGGCGGTTCCATCCACCAGCTGCCATCCTTAGTCCTCCCCTCTCACCCTTTGGTCTCAGTTATGGTTACAAGGGAAGGGTTTGGTGTTTGGGATCCACATATGAGAGAAGTGAGATCGGGTGGGTTTTTCGGTTGAAAATGGGAATGATCGATGTAAAATGCAAGGGATGCTATGCATGTATGTGTGAGATTGGCTAGTGGATGGGTGACACTTGTCACTCATCCATTGGCTATCTAAAAAGCTGGACCCACTAGAGACAAAACTGTACTTTTCGTCTCGTAAAACGTGTCGCCGGGAATAGTATCCTGAAACTTTCGTGAACCGTAACTTCGCCGTCGAACGTCCAAATTCGACGTGCCGCCTGTCTACGGATTCGTATCGTCCTTATCTACGTAACGGTCTTCGGTCATTGGACCTCCTGGTCAAAAAGTCAACATTTTGACCATTTTAACCAAAATTACCAAAATGCCCCTAAACTTCCGAACGTCATAACTTCTGCCTCGAACGTCGGAATTGAACGTGCCACCTATCTATGAACTCGTGACGTCACGAACTACATCATGGTCATCGGTCAAAGTTCATTTGATCGCCCGAATGAAAAGTCAACGTTTTGCCACGACTAGGGGCAAAACGGTCATTTTGCATCGTTCGTTCGATTTCGCTCTACTAATCACGTATTAGCCTCACTAATCGTGATTAGTCACTAATCTAATCGTGGAATTTGGGACGGGTCGTTACAAATCGGGTGCTACCACGTGGTAGAGTGTGAGGACCTGTCAGGCCTACGTGATAGGTCCAGTCAGCACTGTCATAACACGTGGACTAATAGGGTGTTAGGGACATGTGGCAGGAGACGTGCACCAATTAGAGAGTGACACGTGGCAGGTGTCAGACTTGTCAGGTTGACGTCAGCATGATGTCATGATGACGTCAGCCGTTGACCGGCGTGGACCAGAGTTAACTGGACTTTGGCCAGCTCGTGGGAGCACGTGGACACAAATTTCGAGGTCAAATTAGTCATGTTCAAAAGTTTTCGACGATCTGAATCCAATGGTGGTGGTTTCAGGTCGATTGGAAACCGTTTGGTTGGTCATTTAAAGGTTTTAGCCTTAGGAAGCATGTCGAGGACACGTTTCCGGTATCGGGCTTTGTGAGAGTTTGGTTTATGAACTTGTATAGAACATTGGTGACCTTTAGACTTGATTTGGATAGGCCCGAAGACTTTGGACTAGCTCGGTGTTAGATATAACGTTGAGGTTTAGCACACAGCGTGGACCTAGCGTGGACCGAGTGTGAGTGGACTGTTTGTTTTAGAACTGAAATGCGTGCATAACTGTTTTGAATGCTATATTACACGATTTAAGTTGAAATTTTTTGATATTGTTATTCGATGATGACGTGGATTGTAATCATCGGGTTATGAAATGTTTTACCAATTTTCGTGTTGGGCTTGAAACTCGATGGAATGACGATTTGACTTAGAAATAGAGTCAACGGGAAATTGAAAGGAAATAATACATTTCAACTGGATTTGAATAACGATAAATCGGGGTTTGTAAACAAATTCTAGACACAGTTTTTGACAGGACCGCCCCCAGTCCTGCTCCCGTCTGGCAAGTCGACTGAAATTCCCAAATTACCCTCAGTACTTGCCAAACCAGGGATGGCCGCACACGTACTAACTCATGACTCCACCTCTCGATCAACCTCGATCAACGCGCCTCGACCTGGAGGGTTAATAAAAACACAAAAAGTGTGAGTGGACAAAAATAAATCGGTTCTAAAACAGTGACAGAAAACGTTTCTACCCTCCACATTAAACCAATGCATGCATTCGAAATTCATTTCACAATCCTTTTCATTTCCAATATACAAAAACCGTGTATAAAAAAAATCAAATTCATTTTCCTTCCCTTAACCTTCGGGTCTTAGCCCGCAATCATAAACACAGGGCCTCCGCCCAAAATCATAAATCAAATCCAAGTACACAACATCATCCAAAATTCATCAAACCATCTAAACCGGGCCATTGCCAAACACATCCGAAAACAGTAATCAACAGAAATTCACAAGTCAATCAATCTGCTGGATCTCAAATGCGCCCGAGTCTTTAAACTCAAATCATGCGCATAATCAGGCCTTCCCAGGATATCAACGAGTCTTTAAACTCAGAACATAATCAATAGGCCTCGGGGGTATCATACCGAGTCTTTAAACTCAAAACAGTAGCCAAGTCTTTAAACTCATCAAGGGCCCTCCCCCGTCAACAATTAACCGAGTCTTTAAACTCAAAACGTGCTCCAGCAATAGCACCGGGTCTTTAAACCCAAAACCATTTGTAAATCACAACAATCCAGGATCCATCGTGATCCAAATTCCAAAATCAATCTGAAATCACATTTTGTCATAACAGGACTCATGTCCGAATTTCCACATTCAAATCCCCAAAATCTTACTACACAAACACAATCAAATCCTTATTAAAAACGGGACATGTATAATCATACCAAATCACTTTATCAAACCATCAACCATTCCCGAATTCGAATTCGTAATAATGATTCCGTAAGCCGGCATCCGGAACCGTCATTCCAAACCCAAACCATAAATCCATTTTCACACTTCCGAAAACAGAAATCTCGTTCATCAAATTACTTTTATGCCCTGGGCATCAAGCCCGAAATCACCTTTTTAAAAATCCATTTTAAATCCTTGAAATCACATCATATTTCAAATCCCAAGGTCAAAACATCAAAACCATAGTCAAATCACCAAAATCACGGTCAAACCACAACATACTAGAAAACTCGTAAAACGTGCAAATCCGTATCAGTTTCGAAATACGTGTCAAAATCGTGAGTCGTACTCATAATCACAATCACAACATCCTTAAAACATTATACGCACAATATCATGTAAAATCGTTCATCAAAACATCACCAAGGCATAAGAGAAATCATAGTCTCGAAATACGTGTAATTACGTATGGCATATCAAAATACGTATAAATACGAAAATCGTAATTATCACAAGTCATAATCATAATCATTGGAATCATAGAAATATTTATGCATGCATTCAATTTTGAAAGCAAAGTCCACTCACACACCGTCCATATCGCTCGTTTTCGCGCTGCACGCGTTTCCGTAATTTTCGACAATTTCCTGAAATCTCAAATCCTGTCCGAAAACATACTTTAGTGTCACTAAGGACTCAAATAACAACATACCATTTCCCCATAATTTTTCGGGAATTAAACGTTAATTAACAACGTAACATAAACCTTCGGACCATCGAAACAAAATCGAAACAGTGCCCGATTAACTCGAAATCAACGCTAAAATGTTCGTCACAATGTATAGGACAAAAGTCGTGTTGGACTTACCTCGAGATTAGGGCTCACGTGCCCTCATGCGCCGCAGTGAGTGGCTGTGCGTGAAACTCACGCGCCTGCTACAATGTTGCTACAGTTCATCTCCTTCACCCGGCCACCTGGTAAACGGGCCATTTAACCCACGTCATGACCCGATTCAATTCCTGTCATAATCAACCTAATTTCTTCATTTGATCCATCAAGTAGAATCGCAATACCCTCAATTAAAGGTCTGTAGTAATCATTCTAATCGACACGACCTAAAACCCCTCAATTGAACTCAAGTTCAAAACGATGTTCATCATCCCAATTCCACTAAACATCCACTGTTTTCCTCAATTGAATAGTTAGGGAGCATCGTAGACTTACCATAGAGAGGATTGTGTGACTAATTTCATCATACTTTCCTCCAAAACCACGACTCCAAGCTTGATTTTTCTGAAACCCAATCGTGTTTGTCCATGGCTTCCCAGGCTTCAAGCTTCGATCCCTTGATCTGGATAGACTAAGTAAGGTCCCAGAAGACTGAATTGAGCCTTAATTTGTCTTGGGTTGGCCTACATTTCAAATTGGAAATTTGAATTTGTTCAAACATGAACTTCGGGTTTCTAGAGTATTTTCTCACCTAGTCCACCCGTTTCTCCTCCCTAACTCCTCTCTCTGGTTCTCTCTAGTTCTATTTCCCTCTCAAAACGTCCCCAAAATGGACCAAACAATTCCATTAATCCATCCAACCCGACCAGCGCTCTGTTCAAATTCTCAATGGAATAAAACAATTTGCTCGTGCTCTGCACTTCACTAGCCTCAACTGACCCAATGCCACTCACAAGCATAAACAATTCCCTCAGTTCTCTGTGTTTCCTCCACTCAATCCATTAGCACTCAGCCCAAGCAAGGTTCCATAAACAATTCCTAACCCGTGTTCTATTTTCTGAAAAGAACCCACAGAACCATACACGGCTGTCCCAAAATCAACAGCTAAATTACCATTTTGCCTTCACTTGCCAAATTACTAAAATGCCCCTCACGCATCAAGACCTGTAACTTGGTCATCCTAACTCCGATTGACGCGTGCCGCTTGTCTACGGACTCAGGGCATCGAGACCTTCCTAACGATCCTCGGTCCTCGGCCATCGGAGCTCCAGATCAAAAGTCAACATTTCCCCCTTTTTGTCCATATTACAAAAGTGGCCTTGGACTTCCGAACATCATAACTTTTACCTCTAACGCCGGAATCGAACGTGCCACCTGTCTATGAACTCGTGACATCCCAAACTACGTCACGGTCATCGGTCAAAGTGCATTTGACCGCCCGAATTAAAAGTCAAGGTTTTACCCACGACTAGGGGCAAAACAGTTATTTTGCATCGTTCGTCCGATTTCTCCCAACTAATCACCGATTAACCCCGCTAATCATGATTAGTTACTAATCTAATCCCGGAATTCGGGACGGGTCGTTACAACCTTTCTCCCTTAAAAAAATTTCGTCCTCGAAATTCCGATTATCCTTATTCCACAACCACCTCGTGGAAAACATTTCAGCCTCGCGACATGTGTACACTCGTACACCAACTAATCTCATCTGTACTCAGACGTCCCATCGCAGTCTCACGTCGTACTGATCACACTCGACCACCTCGAGTGAAATTGATCACCTGGTCCGTGTTAATATCGCTTGTCAATTTCACCATTTAGCTGACTCCTTCAGCTTGTCGGTTTCTCTCAGTGCCTAATATACCTGACGTCTGCTCCCACTGGGAGTCACCAAATCTCACTTGTCAGTCCATGCTGACACTACCAGCCAACCTGTCACCACTAAGCTTTACCACCCTATTAAAGCTCCAACCATTAGCCAATCAGTGTCATCACCTCGTACTACAACTCACTCAATGTAGCGTAAGATCAACAACATGATCTCATCTCGCAGAGCAAGCCCAATCATGCGACATATATCAAGCTCAATGTCCATAACAGTCGACTCCCTCAGCGAACCATTATGCTGGAAATGTCACGGCGTGATAACATCATGCAAGGCCACTCGTAGTTACACTAACCACCGACTCACTCAACCTGAGTATACGTATACCGTCCTCTTACTCAATCTGGTGGTGTACTGGAACACATTGAATACCAGCCAAGCAGTGATCACACATTTCCATACTAAGGTTTCACTAGCCATCCGTGGCCAAGAGCACCTGCTCATAAAATCACTAAACCCAACAAAATTACTCTGCCCAGTGCATAGTACTCAATGACCAGTTCATGCTCACAACCAAATCCAATGGTGTCGGAACTAAGCCGATTACCAATACGTACAACCACACACCACTGGTACCTCCCATGTACCGTCACCAGGTACCACTCGGCCTTTCCAGTACCGATTCTCGTACATCGTACAGGGTACGTACATCCATCCTCCAACAAGTCCACTACAAGGCTCATGGTCCATCACAGTTTGATACTGGGGTTCCTCTGTCCAATCCCATACTAGACAAATCGCTCATTCCAACTCATCATCCATTCTGAGTCCTATGGTCACCCGACCAGTAACACAACATCTACTCCCAAACACGTCATCCAAAATGTACCAATCCAAGCACGCTCACCAAGGCGTGTACAATCATGCAAAATGAGCATCTAACCTCACTCACAACTACCGAGGCATACCAACTCCGAATCTATCGGGTACTCGCTCAAACGATTACCACACCACATTCGATTGACTTCAAAAGGAAGCCAACCCCATCATTCACAAGTCAAATCCTCGAGTCAATTCGTAAACATTCCAACTCGCTCGAGTACGGATTAACTTCGAAAAGAAGTTCAATCCTACTATTCCCATATCCAAATATTTATGACAGAGTAATAAGCTCTTCACCTAACCTGATCAAGACGATTACAATTCAATTCCATCACCACGTCACCCGACTGGTAACATTACGATCCTAGATCGTCACCATGTCCAATGTCCACAACATCAAAATCCAGATCCACCTAGGATCCACACATGCTCACATAGCTAGCAATTCACCTGGAATCCAATCGTAGGGTCCTACACCCTCTTGAATCCTTGTCAACCACACAACACTCCTCAACTATTTCCACATTAAATCATTCATTCAACAATGAAACACATCAAAACTGCGGGTCTCCTCCAATTACCTCATAACGGTCCTTGTCATTCTATCTAGGAAAAATCAAGGATAATCCAATAGGATGTCATCATCATCCTATGTGAGTGCAAACACAACTCACTGCACCCACCATACCAAGTATTCCAACATCGTCTACCACCAAGCAAAAAATGAGAATCCCGTTTACCTAACTTCGAAATACGCAACTCCTCCTGATGACCCCGAAACACACATGGGCCCACCAACCAATACACGCTCAACGTACGGGTAACCACAATCAATGCCTGCCAGGGTAGAAAATAAGAAGTCAACCCCAATGACTTCAGAATACCTATCACCAATGATTTTCCTCATTTTTTCCAATTTCAGTAATTTCCTTGTATTTTCTGGGGATATTAGAAACATACAATCGCACCAATCTCGGAGTTGACAACAACTCTCCAAATCCTCTAATTCTCACGACATAGGGAACATCATCCCAAGATTCCTCCTGTCTCAAACATACCTTTTATCCCCTCATCTCTTGTCACCTCATCACTGTTGGGACTTATCCCAACACATCACAATATCCGCTGTATCCCATCCCGTCCACGACTCAACCACTACTAAATCTCAGATAACGAACATATGTCCACCTTGACAGAGTCACATCCCAATTCGTGGCTCATCGTCATCACAATCACCGACACCAGCACCAGCGCTAGTACCAGCACCAACACACTATCATCAACACTAGCATACAAACATCCACACTAGCACACGATGTGCAAGGTTGATAGCCCTGGATCTCCGCTCATACCGAGCGACGATCCCGCATCATTACTCGTACTCCACAACTATGGGTACCACCATTCTGACAATCCACATCAGGATAATGAACGTTCCCTGAACGCCCCCTGATTCTCAACTACTACCACTACATCAAGTACCCTCGATAATCAGTTATCTCCACAAGAATACCGTCCCACAAAACCAAGCCATAATTTCCTAACTCCTCAATACTTGTCCATATTCCGGTCCTTGGCATCCTAAGTGCCAAACGTTCCTCACTCAGCCTTTCTGGCTCCTCTCGAGCCTTGACACCCTACCATGGATCATCTCAAGTTCCTAACCAATCTCTTGACTCATTTGAGTCCCACATCCAGATCTCGACTCCTCCTGAGTCCAATCTCATACCAATCAATCATGTCATCACTGACATACCCAGTCGCCGAGAAAATACTAATGCTCAACCATATCTTATACGACCAATAAGGTCTATGAGGTATCCCATCACATTTTAGACTCCTTAAACACACATTCCACTGCGAATAATCCCATCACGAGTGCAACCTGCTCGATTATGCAACCCTTATAGCTACTAGGCTCATTCGTCTCTGCGACCCACACAATTCTACGTCTATCAAATAGTATCTCACAATGTATTCTACATGACATCTGACCCTCACCCCAGGGTCAATCTCATCTGAGATCTATCACGAGGTCTCACACACACTCGTCTACCCGTCTCACTACCAGGTCGCGCATGAGGCTTACGCTTTGGAGGCATGATGTGGCAACAGAATCAGCAACCTAGTGCTTTGATACCAAGTTGACAGGACTGCCCCCGGGAGGGGCATTAATAACCGTGCCCGATCCTGCTCCCGTCTAGCAAGTGGACTGAAATTCCCAAATTACCCTCAGTACTTGCCAAACCAGGGATGGCCACACACGTACTCACTCATGCCTCCGCCTCTCGATCAGCCTCGATCAACGCGCCACGACCTGAAGGGTCAATAAAAACACAAAAAGTGTGAGTGGACAAAAATAAATCGATTCTAAAACAGTGACAGAAAACGTTTCTACCCTCCACGTAATACCAATGCATGCATTCGAAATTCATTTCACAATCCTTTTCATTTCCAATATACAAAAACCGTGTATAAAAAAAATTAAATTCATTTTCCTTCCCTCAACCTTCGGGTCTTAGCCCGCAATCATAAACACAGGGCCTCCGCCCAAAATCATAAATTAAATCCAAGTACACAACATCATCCAAAATTCATCAAACCATCTAAACCGGGCCATTGCCCAACACATCCGAAAACAGTAATCAACAGAAATTCACAAGTCAATCAATCTGCTGGATCTCAAATGCGCCCGAATCTATAAACTCAAATCATGCACATAATCAGGCTTTCCCTGGATATCAACGAGTCTTTATACTCAGAACATAATCAATAGGCCTCGGGGGTATCATACCGAGTCTTTAGACTCAAAACAGTAAACGAGTCTTTAAACTCATCAAGGGCCCTCCCCCGTCAACAATTAACCGAGTCTTTAAACTCAAAACGTGCTCCAGCAATAGCACCGGGTCTTTAAACCCAAAACCATTTGTAAATCACAACAATCCAGGATCCATCGTGATCCAAATTCCAAAATCAATCCGAAATCACATTTTGTCATAACAGGACTCATGTCCGAATTTCCACATTCAAATCCCCAAAATCTTACTTCACAAACATAATCAAATCCTTATTAAAAACGGGACATGTATAATCATACCAAATCACTTTATCAAACCATCATCCATTTCCGAATTCGAATTCGCAATAATGATTCCATAAGCTGGCATCCGGAACCGTCATTCCGAACCCAAACCAGAAATCCATTTTCACACTTCCGAAAACCGAAATCTCGTTCATCAAATTACTTTTATACCCTGGGCATGAAGCCCGAAATCACCTTTTTCAAAGTCCATTTTAAATCCTTGAAGTCACATCATATTTCAAATCCCAAGGTCAAAACATCAAAACCATAGTCAAATCACCAAAATCACGGTCAAACCACAACATACTCGAAATCTCGTAAAACATGTAAATTCGTATCAGTTTCAAAATATGTGTCAAAACCGTGAGTCGTACTCACAATCACAATCACAACATCCTTAAAACATTATACGCACAATATCATGTAAAATCGTTCATCAAAAGATCACCAAGGCATAAGAGAAACCATAGTCTCGAAATACGTATAATTACGTATGGCATATCAAAATACGTATAAATACGAAAATCATAATTATCACAAGTCATAATCATAATCATTGAAATCATAGAAATATTTATGCATGCATTCAATTTTGAAAGCAAAGTCCACTCACACACCGTCCATATCGCTCGTTTTCGCGCTAGACGCGTTTCCGTAATTTCCGACAATTTCCAGAAATCTCAAATCCTGTCCTAAAACATACTTTAGTGTTACTAAGGACTCAAATAACATCATACCATTTTCCCATAATTTTTCGGGAATTAAACATTAATTAACAACGTAACATAAACCTTCGGACCCTCTAAACAACATCGAAACGGAGTCCGCTTAACTCGAACTCAACGCTAAAATGTTCGTCTCAATGTATAGGAAAAAAGTCGTGTTGGACTTACCTCGAGATTAGGGCTCACGCGCCCTCATGCGCCGCAGTGAGTGGCTGTGCGTGAAACTCACGCGCCTGCTACAATGTTGCTACAGTTCATCTCCTTCACCCGGCCACCTGGTAAACGGGCCATTTAACCCACGTCATGACCCGATTCAATTCCTGTCATAATCAACCTAATTTCTTCAATTGATCCATCAAGTAGAATCGCAATACCCTCAATTAAAGGTCTGTAGTAATCATTCTAATCGACACGGCCTAAAACCCCTCAATTGAACTCAAGTTCAAAATGATGTTCATCATCCCAATTCCACTAAACAGCCACTGTTTTCCTCAATTGAATAGTTAGGGAGCATTGTAGGCTTACCATAGAGAGGATTGTGTGACCAATTTCATCAGAACTTTCCTCCAAAACCACGACTCCAAGTACGATTTTTCTGAAACCCAGTCGTGTCTGTCCATGGCTTCCCAGGCTTCAAGCTTCGATCCCTTGATCTGGATCGACTAAGTAAGGTCCCAGAAGACTAAATTGAGCCTTAATTTGTCTTGGGTTAGCCTACATTTCGAATGGGAATTTTGAATTTGTTCAAACATGAACTTCGGGTTTCCAGAGTATTTTCTCACCCAGTCCACCCGTTTCTCCTCTCTAACTCCTCTCTCTGGTTCTCTCTAGTTCTATTTCCCTCTCAAAATGTCCCAGAAATGGACCAAACAATTCCATTAATCCATCCAACCCGACCAGTGCTCTGTTCAAATTCTCAATGGAATAAAAAAATTTGCCCGTGCGCTGCACTTCACCAGCCTCAACTGACCCAATGCCACTCACAAGCATAAACAATTCCCTCAGTGCTCTATGTTTCCTCCACTCAATCCATTAGCACTCAGCCCAAGAAAGGTTCCATAAACAATGCCTAACCCGTGCTCTGTTTTCTGAAAAGAACCCACAGAACCATACACGGCTGTCCCAAAATCAACACCCAAATTACCATTTTGCCCTCACTTGCCAAATTACCAAAATGCCCCTCACGCATCAAGACCCGTAACTTGGTCATCCGAACTCCGATTGACGCGTGCTACCTGTCTACGGACTAAGGGCATCGAGACCTTCCTAACGATCCTCGGTCCTCGGCCATCGGACCTCCTGATCAAAAGTCAACATTTCCCCCATTTTATCCAAATTACAAAAATGCCTTTGGACTTCCGAACGGTATAACTTTCACCTCGAACGTCGGAATCGAACGTGCCACCTGTCTATGAACTCGTGACGTCCCAAAATACGTCACGGTCATCGGTCAAAGTCCATTTGACCATCCGAATTAAAAGTCAACATTTTACCCACGACTAGGGGCAAAACGGTCATTTTGCATCGTTCGTCCGATTCCGCCCAACTAATCACCGATTAACCTCGCTAATCATGATTAGTTACTAATCTAATCCTGGAATTCGGGACGGGTGGTTACAGTTTTTGGGTGGTTTTTGTGGAACAGATTTTTGAGAATTATGTCTCGGGCATAGGCCCAATTGAGTAGTGTTTAATCCGATTTGGTTACGGTTCCACATATACCATCCTGGGTAAGTTGGTTAGTCTCCTCCAGATGTCGAGGATCTTGGAGTAGTCATGGTGCACTACCTATGATGAGTGACTCTAAGGAGAGGCTCATGCTCAGCAGTGAGAGATTATGATATCGTCTTGGATGCGGTAGATCCGGGGCAGGCACTGTATGTTAATATCACCCCGGACGTCATTGAGATGGATCCTAGGGAATTACTTGGAGATGAGATCCCGAGTTGCACGCGTAGCATTGAAAATCGTGACTGAATTTGGTTATAGACATCGCAGATGTCTTAGGATAGGGTATACTGTGTTTCAATGATGTGTGTGTGTCTAGATGTTATGTATATGTATGTGTGATTTGAATTGTTTTCATACGATTTCTCTTAAATGCATTCATGTTTGTAAAACGGAAGGTTAAATGATTAATTTTGCAAAATGAGTTTATAACTTATTTATTTTTGGTTCACTCACATTTGACTGTTTTATTGACCCTTCAGGCCGTGATACAGAGACAAGGGTGGATACCAAGCCCGAGGCATATACAGTACTCCTGCGTACCTGACACCCTACATGGTAGGTTTAGTACTTGTATTGTACTACATATACATATATGCTCGATCATGTATAATAGATACTTATCCCTTGTCTGACAATGTGTTAGTGTACTCGGTATGTTTATATTTGAACCCATAAAAGGTATTTCCTGTATCTTAAGTATGATTGTTAGACGGGAGCAGGGCACATCCCACTGTAGTCCTAGGGAGATCAGGACGGGTCCTGTTAGTGTTAGTCTTAAGGAAAGGTATGCTTTTGTTACTAAAGCTTTAATCTTCCATATGAATTCCAATCACCCAAATATCATTAAAATAATATAGAAAACCATTTAAAACAACTAAATAAAACGTCCACTCACACGTACCTTACACACAACCAAATCGAATCTCACTTCTTTTCGAAAAATTCGAAAAGGTTAATTCTTGTCACAAACCACGTCTTTAGGTCACTAATCACCTTAATAAGCTCATACTTTAATCCCAAAAATTTTTAGCATTTTTAAAAGAATTTAAAATAATCCCCAAACTCTCAGCCACGTGCCCTCACACGCCTAAGTCCCTACAAGTGGGCCTCGCACGTAGGGCGCTATTCATCTTCAACCTTAGGTCTCCAACCAATTTTTCTGCAATCCGGGTCGTTCGACCTGTGGCCTGACCTGGTTCAAATCACGCCTTTAAATCATTGTTTTACAAGTTCTAAACGTCCAATTCCTTCAAAAATCACCCAACAGAAGTTATGTTAACTCAAAACACCATTAACTTACCTTGAATTCATGATGATCAATTTTCTTCTCACGGGTTCATCCATACTCATTTCTGAGTTTGTTCCCACGTCAGACCTTTGATTTCCAAGCTTGTTGAAGTCATATGACCACTCAGAAATAATCAGCAAGCTTAGTTTCAACTTCTTCACCAAAGACACCAACTTGGTGTTCAAAACTCACAATTTCTTCTCAAGTTTCATGGCTACTTCACGGGTCCGAGCAGCTCCTCCCTTCTTTCCCAGGTCTCTTCCTCATCTTCCCCAGCCCTTTTCTTTTTCTGATTCTCTCTTTAATCCCTCTCTCTAGTTTTTCTTCCTTCACAGTTTAGCAAGTTCATGGAATTTCATGGGCTCCGGTTCTTCTCCACCGAACTACCCAAAACAATACATACAACATATAAATAGGCATGTAGGTCGGTGGAAAATTAAGAGGGAAACCCCAGAAATGTTTGGAAGAGTGTCACTTTCATAAAATATCTCCTAATCAAAATGACCAAAATACCTTTGAAAGTTTTTGACCTGAATAAACCTCATAAGTTCTTCGTTTTTGGCGTGCTGCTTGTCTACGAACTTAAAATTCTGAGACCTTCATAACGATCTTCTCAGAATTCCCCAAAGACGTCCATATCAAAAAATTCATCTATTTGAATTAATAAGGGAAAACTTGTCTTTTTACTCAAATTTTCCAAAATTTACATTTCCTCTAGCTCCGGGCCGTTACAACTTACCCTCCTTAAAAATTTCATGCTCGAAATTTTGGAACTAAACCATCTTCATGTCCTTAGTCAAATTGGATAATTCTCAGAATTTAATCAACTTATCGATTTCATCTTGCTACTAAATCACAATTTTAGCCAAATATCAATAGTTGTGAGATCTCGTACAATATTAACATATCCTTATGCATTCTTTGAGTCGTATAAATGATTTTGAAAACTAGAATAGATATAATCCAAGTCTTAATCAGGAACTTAAATCACCACTATGATCACAAACATAGCTCATGAGCTTACCAATTTCATTACCAAACTGAACAATTATCAACTTATGTAATCAGCACATCACACTACGGCTCTACGCATAGACTAATACCTCAATTCTCTCCTGAATCAAATCCAGCACCAACCTAAATCCAATACTAATCAGACAATTTCAATATCCCCTGGGGTATCTGCATTACCAAGTTTCCATAAGACTTCCATCTCAATATTATACTTATCAAACTCATAATGCCTTAAATTATTTTCAACTCCTTATTCCATATCCACCAAAGTTAGACCAGTAATATCATATTTCGGCTTCTTCTCAAGCCCTAATCATTGCTTACGACTCTTTCCAAATCCTATTCTACAATCCTATTTCATGCTCAAGTCCACATCCAATATTAATAACACATGTTCTCACTGACAAGCGTCAAGTTCAATAAAAGAAAATTTTCGTCATTTCAACATCTCAATTAGTTACTCAAGTAGAAAACTCATTCTTCCATCTTACTCATACGTACCATACATTCACAATTCGACCTAATAATCCAGAACCATTAACAACCCTATAACTATCTTGGGCTCATTTATTCCTCACATCACCAGGTCATGCACGGGGCTTGCATTTCGGAGGCATGACAAACACAATTCAGAACCTCAGCTCTAATACCAAGTTGACAGGATCCATCCCAGAAAATACCTCGAAAATTACGTCCGGGCCCTACACCCTTCTGACAAGCAACTAAGAATACCAAAGTTACCCTCAACCTATCAGACAAAGGATATTCACCTTATCAATCATTCCTTCGCATCTTGTTCATCCCCGAACTTCGTGCAACGGCCTTGGAGCATTGTGAAATCCATGAAAACTGTGTGAGTGGACAAAAATAAATAGTTTAAAAACATAATTCGAAACATAACATTTTATCCTCCGTTTTCTAAAACTATGCATGCATATAAAAACTGTTTAAATCCCAAGTAAAATAGAAACTAGTTCATGACCTTGTAAACCTTGTAAAACGTTCATAAAGCAACAAACATCAATAATCACTTCAACCATCACGCAAATCACCATAGTGTTCAACACAAAGCCAACACAACAATCATACATAACCAATCCACATCCAACCCATCCTCGATGCACATCATTCGTAACCAAGTCTACTGCACTACTAGTAGACACACCAGTTAGGATTCAGAGTCCAGCTCGACGTCCGAGTGTAGACCTCACTCACTCACTCAGGATCTAGAGCCCAGATCAACGTCTAGGTGTGAATTGACTCAGGATTTGGAGCCCTGCTTGACGTCTAAGTCAACACCAAGCTAGTCTCAGGATCTAGAGCCCCTAACTCGATGTCTGATAAGCCTTTAACTAAACATCATTTTATACCCTTCATGCTTTTATTTAATGCAATCAATATGAGAAAATAATCCATTTTGTGATAAATGTGCAGAATTGGATAGAGCTTGGAATTACGTGAATTTTGGCGAAAGAATCTATTCAATCAGAGCTATATTGAAAACCTTATGAGGCTACCAAAATTTGCATGGAATTTCGATAGGGAGCTACCGAATTCAGCAGCCCATTCATCAGCCCAGCCTTGCTCAAAGATCATTTTCGCGAGCCCACTCATTTGCGCGAAGCCCATCTCGCTACGGCCCAAAACACACTCCAGCCCAGAAAATAGTTCGGTGCGCGCTGGTCGAAAAATCGTGTGTAACCCAAATCGCGTGCATCAACCCGATCCATGTCGCAACCCGCGCTACAACCTGCTCCAGGCCACTTCATTTCACCGTACGCCTACCAAACCACCTGCTTTGCTCCAGTGCTTGTCATGCTGATTCCAACTACTCCATTTCATCCCAAATCTGCTGAAACCTATGCCTTTCAATTCTGCACGCCCTTGCCAAATTACAGCAACTCCAAACCCGCTCCAAATTGCACATTTCGGCCCTAAAATTCAGCATAAAACCATCATTTCATCATTTTATTTTTATTGTTTTTGTATTTAATTTTTATTTTATTATTTTTTTAGCTTTCATTGAACCACCTCTGACAGGACACATCCCAATCCCCTCGGGATTAATGCGGGATGACCCTGCTCCCATCTGACACGAAGTGTTAGACAAGGGATATTTCCGACCTTTGCCCTCCCGGGCTATCAGAGTACGCCAGGATCCGGAGGAGGTATGTGATATCTCGGTCTCTGCTACAATCCACATCCGCTGTCAACCTGAAGGGCAGTCAAAACATTAAAAGCTGTGAGTGGACAAAACAAGAGTTTATAAAAACATTTCATAAGAAGACATTTGTACGCTTCACTAAAAAGCATGCATGCATTCGAAAACCATTTATCCAGAAAAACCATAATGAAATCAAGTACACGGGCCACTGCCCAACTCCATAAGGGACTCAACCCAAATCATAAGAAACTAACCATACATGCCACTGCCCAAAACCTGTGTAAACGCACATCATACATCATACCATATATAGCATACATCACATATACATATAATTCACACAACCAATCCTGTTACAGTTTCCAAAGCTACTTGTGTGCTACCCAGGTCTCAATCCGAGTCTTCTCAAAGTCAAGATCAATGTCCGCAGACCACTGACCCCACCCGAGGTAATAGTAATCATAGCCTTCCTGAGAGTAAGGAACCCAACTGGGGGGTGACTCCACTCAGTCGGTGCTCCGTGACTACTCTGGGGTCCACCCAGGCCAACGACCCTCCCCGGAGGAGATAATAGAAGTAAAGGACGGTATATGAATACATATATATACATAACATAAACATTCATGCCCGGTTCCCTTGAACCTTCATGATCCATAACATCCATTAACCAGGGTTCATGCCGGTTTCCATAAACCGTCATGTACCACGACGACCTGACAAGGGTTCAGGCCGGTTCCCATAAACCGTCATGAACCACAATGACCTTTCCAGAGTTCATGCCGGTTCCCATAAACCGTCATGAACTCGGAAATCCATCTAGGGTCCCTGACCCGAAATCATCAGTGTAAAACAACTGGGTCTCGTGCCCGAACATATGGCTCAACTAGGCACCGTGCCCGATATCTAAGGGTCAGTCACGACTCCGATCATAGTGATGCATGCAACCATCCATCCAGGACCGCCCTCAATCCTGGTATGTCGCCGTGAAGAAATCAACTGACACGACCACCACAAGATCATGGTGCACTCATCACCGATCGATATCCTGAACCGTCAGCACTCCGAAGTCGAGCCTCTCCAGGCTGTCCGACCATGAATCGTGCATCGTGACCTCTCCGGAAGGAACACATCCCAATCCGGAGGTGAGCGTCGTATCGTCGATCGCCGTGCACATAGCACCCGCCGCGACCACGATTTAGACCCGAAGGTCGTAAATAGCGTCATATGCCCGAGACAAAACCAAATGGGTCTCATACCCGAGTTTATCCTTTTGGAAATCCAAAACCTTTTCATTTTGACCAATAAAGAAATACAGACCCATATAGGCACCGTATAGGGTCAAAACCTCGAAATACGTGCCTATACGTAACCACACATCCAAATGCACTCATGGCATCACAAAAAAAGTATTTAAAACATATAATAAACATTTATGCATGCACCAATTTAGAAAACAAGGTCCACTCACAGACCGTCCGAGCTGCCGCCTCGATTTGCGTTCCATACAGCTCCCCGAGCCGATCACCATTACCGGGACTCCCAAACCTATCCAAATTTTAATAGAAGGTTAATAACTACTTAATTAACCTCCCATAAAATCACCGTAATTTTCCCGAACTTTTAACTATTTTTAAGCTGACCCTAAACGTTCCGATGCCCCGAAACATATCGAGACAATGTCCAATTGACACGAAACCAGTCCCAAAATGTTAATTACATCGAATAGAAGATTTCCCGTGTTGAACACTTTCCCAAATTATGGCCCACGCATCCTCACGAGCCCCTAGAAAGTCGAAAACACTGTTTATCGTCATCAACCTCAGAATTGAACCAGTTTTACTGTAGCAAAACACTGTTCATATCGGTTTTTCTCCGGTTTCTGGACTGATTCGGGGTCCGTTTGGTCCCATTTTAATCCCTAAATTCCTATTTCTTCATTTCCTATCTAACCCAATCCCTAAAACTAAGAAAAACCACCCGAAACCGAGCTTCCATCCGCCATTAATGGTGGCCGGATTTTCTCCGCCGTTCACGGCCATTTCCGGCCATCCCAAGCCCCAAAACTAATCCCATTCTACTCCTAGGGTCCCCAGAAACCTTACCCAATTAAAGAAAACGATTAAAAACCATTAAAACTCAAAATCAGATTTTCAAATATTTTCCTTACCTCACGGTCTCTCCCGTCGTCGCCACCGCCGTCCCCCGCCGTGGCTTGTCATCCTCAGCCTCTCATCACCTCACTCACGGTCACACACAAGCACATGAGGAATGGTGGTATGTGTGTGTGTGTGTGTGCTTGTTCGAAGAACAAAGAAGAAAATGAAGAAAATATGGAGGAGGGGTTTCGGGTCATGAGGAAAATAGAAGAAAATGATGATAGTTGATGGTTTGATCTGATGACATGGATGGATAGGATTTAGTGTGGCTAGGATTAATTATATAATAATAGATATAATAATATTTAATTATTTAGATCCACAATTTGGGGGATCTAGCCAATGGGATAAGTGACACTTGTCACTCATCCATGGGACCCACTCAAAATATCTGGCCCAATCGGATTTTGCCAAATCACACCGTCTCGAAGTACGTTCATAGTGAAATCGAACTTCCGTGACCTATAACTCTCCCGTTCGAAGTCCGATTTCAGCGTGCCGCCTGTGTATGGATTTGTATCGTCCTTATCTACGTAATAGTCCTCGGCCCTCGTCCATCGGACATCCCGGTCAAAAAGTCAACTATTTTGCCCTTTTAACCAAAATTACCAAAATGCCCCTAAACTTCCGAACGTCATAACTTCCCACTCGAACGTCGGAATTGAACGTTTCACCTGTCTATGAACTCGTGACGTCACGAACTACGTCACCGTCATCGGTCAAAGTCCATTTGACAGCCCGAATGAAAAGTCAATGTTTTGCAACGACTAGGGGCAAAACGATCATTTCGCATTGTTCGTCCGATTTCGCCTAACTAATCACCGATTAACCTCACTAATCGTGATTAGTCACTAATCTAATCTAGGAATTTGGGACGGGTCGTTACAACCTCTATAAATAGGGAGGTGATTCTCATTGTTAAGGACTTTTCTTTTAGACACATTTTGAGCTTTCCTTAAGGGAAACCTAGGCTAAATATTTCTGATACAATTTTAGAGTTTAAGTTCGAAATTCCCGTGTTTATTTATCCATCTTCACAAGGTTCTTACCGCAGTTCGGTGATTCTTATAAATAAAAATTCATTGTTTTCGTTCACTCCGAAAGTGTAAAATTTGCTCTCCATCTACTTAAACTCTTATTACTGTTATTGGTTTTATTTATAATTCAATATATGTGTTGGTATTTTCTTTCTAACATTTGTAAATATGAATACAGTCATCATGTGTTTTACTTTCTAAATTTCAGTTACTTCATACTTTTTAGTGATTAAACTTCAATTTAACGCTATGTGTTTATTACTATTTGGTGCATTTATAATATGATTGAAGATATTTAATGTTTGACCATTGTTTGGTGACAGGACCGCCCCCGAAAGGGGCATCGATAACCGTGCCCGGTCCTGCTCCCGTCTGGCAAGATGACTGAAAATCCCAAGATACCCTCAGTACTTGCCAAACCAGGGATAGCCACACGTACTTACTCATGCCTCCGCCCCTCGTACAGCCTCGAACAACGCGCCACGACCTGGAGGGTCAATGAAAACCAAAAGGTGTGAGTGGACAAAAATAAATTAGTTTAGCAAAACGGTTACAACAAACGTTTTTACCCTCCGCGTAAAAACCCAATGCATGCATACAAAAATCATTTCGCCATTGGTTAAGATTTTCCACATAATAAAAACTGTGTATCAAATTTCAACATAAGGAAGGACTCGTATGAACTTCAAAATCATTTTCCTTTCTCAACCATCGGGTCTTAGCCCGCAATCATAAACACCGGCCTCAGCCCAAAACCACAAATCAAACCAAATGCACAACATGATCCAAAACCCACAACCATATACCGGGCCACTGCCCAACTCAACCGAAACATCAAAAATCATCAATAAATCACAAGTCAATCATTTTGCTGGATAACAAGTGCGCCTGAGTCTTTAAACTCAAAACCATGCGCATAAACAGGCCTTCCCGGGATATCAACGAGTCTTTAAACTCAGAACATAATCGATAGGCCTCGGGGGTATCACAGTAACCGAGTCTTTAAACTCACGAGTCTTTAAACTCATTAAGGGCCTTCCCCCGTCATTAATTCACCGAATCTTTAAACTCAAAACGTGCTCCAGCAATAGCACCGGTTTTTTTTAAACCCAAAACAGTTTTCAAACACAACAACGGGTCTTTAAACCCAAAGCAGTTTTCAACGGGTCTTTAAACCCCAAAACAGTTTATCAACCACGACAACGTGGGATCCATCCCAAAATCACATTTTTCACAACAGGACGCATGGTCCGAATTTCCACATTCAAATTCCCAATCATACTTCACAAAACATATTCAATCACCATTACACACGGGGCATGTACAATCATACCAAATCACTTTGTTAAATCCTTTTTCATTCCCGAATTCGAATTCGCAACAATGATTCCGTAAGCCGGCATCCGGAAGCATCATCCCGAACCCAAACCAAGAACCCACTTTATTATTTCGAAAACCGAAACCCCGTAAATCAGAGTTACTTTTATGCCCCGAGCACCAAGCCCGAAATCACCCTTTTCAAATCCATTTTTATTCTTAGAAATCACCCCTTTCTCAAATCTCATTTCCAACACATCAAACTCACAATCATAATCACCAAAATCACGATCCGATCGAAATAATACTCAAAACCCATTTTTAAAATCCTCAAAATCACAAGTCTCATTTCAATTCCCAGATTCAACATCAACAATGACCACATCACAATAACTCGAAATCTCGTAAAACGTGCAAATCCGGAACATTCTCGAAAAACGTGTCAAAACCGTAAGTCACACTCGCAAATCATAAACAACCTTCTTAAATCATTTTACACCCATTTCATATAATTTCTTTCATTAAACCATCATTAAGCACACGAGTGACCATAGTTTCGAAATACGTGTAATTCCACATGTATAGTAAAAATACGTATAAATACGGGAACCGAATACGTATAAATATGGAAATCAAAGTCAATCACAACTTATTATCATAATCATAAAATCATAGAGATAATTTATGCATGCATTAAATTTTGAAAGCAAGTCCACTCACACACCAATTTTAAGGCTCGGTTTCGCGCCGCACGCATGCCCATGATTTCCGATATTTCCCAGAAATTCCAAATCCTGTCCGCAAACATACTTTAGTGTCACTAAGGGCTTAAATGACAACATACTAATTTCCCATTATTTTCCGGGAATTAATCGTTATTTACCAACGTAACATAAATCTTCGGACCCTCGGAATAACATCGAAATGGTGTCCGATAAATTCGAAACTAGCGTTAAAATGTTCGTTACAATGTGTAGGACAAAAGTCGTTTTGAACTCACCTTGAGAATCCGTCCCATGTGCCCTCACGCGCCGCCACAAGCGGCTGCGCGTGACCTGCTACAGTACCCCTGCACAGTTCATCGTTCTCACCCGCCAAACCTGCAATACGGGTCGTTCAACCCACGACACAACCCGGTTAAATCCTTACCAAAACTCACTCAATTCCTCCCTTCATTCTACTTAAATCATTCCTCGTCAGGTTAATTTAGGATCCCATTCATTAATTACCTTCCATTAGCCCTAACTCAGTCAATTCGAACTCGAACACCCAAACGGGTCGAAGTACGAAACTCAACCAAATCGGCCCCATTCCCAAATTAACTTAGACAGTAGTTTCCAGAGACCAAAACGAACGCCTAAGCATCGTCAATTTGAGGGGAAATTACCTGGAGGTTGTCGACCTCAAGCTCGAAAATCTCTGAAACCAGGGGCCTCCATTCAGGGCTTGTCTGTGATGGATTTTCCCCGAAATTGATGCGGTTAGTTCCTAAATGGTCCCAGAGGATTAATACGATCCTCAGCTTCCTTCAATTCAGCTCCCAATTGAGAAATCGAATTTCCCTCCAAAACTGTTTTTCTCTGGAACCGGAGCTTGAGTCCCTGAGCAAACCTTGATCAAACCACGTCAATCCTTGCACGATTGTGTTCCAGCCACTCCCAGAAAACTCCCTCAGTGCCTAGGTTGGTCCCATAACCCGTAGGAATCAAACTCTGGATTTTCCCCCCAAAAACCCGAAATTGATTTCTCCACGATTTCTCCCAGCTCTACACTCTCACACTCAACAGAATGGTTCCCCAGCTCACCAGACACTCAAGTAACCGATCAGATTGGACGACAACTCGTGGGTGACACTCTGAATCTCCCTGGAATTTGTTTCCCGCAACACAGAGACCCCGGCCATTTTTAACTCCTCCCGAGCACGGCAAGCAGTCCCAACCCACGCATTGTCTCCACTATCCTCAATTCAAATAAACAATACTTCGATCAGTCCACAATTGACTAAACAATGGCAACGATCAGAGCACTCACAACACGGTGGTGCAGTCCCTGTTTTTCACGGTGGTGAACAGTAACCACCGTGCAAATGACCAAAATGCCCCCAGTTGGAAAATTACCAAATTGCCCCTCACCTTCCTTGACCCGTAACTCGGTCAATCGAACTCCGATTAACGCGTGCCGCCTGTCGTTATACTCAGGGCCTCGAGATGAACCCAACGGTCCTCGGTCCTCGGCCATCGGACTTCCCGATCAAAAAGTCAACATTTCCCTTATTTCGTCCAAATTACGATAATGCCCTTGGGCTTCCGAACGTCATAACTTTCACCTCGAACGTCGGAATTGAACGTGCCACCTGTTTATGAACTCGTGACGTCTCAGACTACGTCACGGTCATCGGCCAAAGTCCATTTGACCGCCCGAATAAAAAGTCAACGTTTTGCCCACAACTAGGGGTAAAACGGTCATTTTGCCACGTTCGTCTGATTCCACCCAACTAACCACCGATTAACCCTCATTAATCATGATTAGCTTCTAACCTAATCCCGAATTCCAGGATGGGTCGTTACATTTGGCGCATTCAATCAACTATTTAAAGTGCATCATATTGTAAGTGTTAATCCGTTGTTCGATACACTTATAATATGAAAAATGTATGAAGGTAATTAAGATGATGAAGATAGAATTTCGTGATTGGTTCAATGTGTACAAATGCTAGAGTGTTGGAAAGATTTGTGTTTGAAGGAACTCCATTGTACAAAGGTTAAATTAGGAGTAGAATTAATTTTAAAATTGTTTATACTTGTGTTTTTACGACCACTAATGTTCAAAACTCCCTTGTATTATTCTTTTATTCTTTTGTTTCACTAACCATTATGTAATGTCCCTAATTTCCCCGGTCCAGAACGATCCCTATTTACCAATACTACATCTACATAAAAAGGGTTTTGAAATAAGTATATGCTTTGAGTTACGTGTTTATTTAAATATGTAGTTTAAGCGTATCAACATCTAAGACTACTAACCAACACGCACCACGAGGAGGGTTATCCACAATCATCATACCATATCTCATACCACAAATACCGAGAAACACATACTCATATCACATCTCAATAACACAAATTAAGTCCATAATTTGAACCTCGGGCCTAAGCCCAAAACCATAACTCAGTCATAACTCCGTAAAGCGGGCCATCAAAATATATATTCAAAAACCATCCAAAAATCATATGAAAATCACCAAAATCCAATATCACAAAATCTCATGTCATAAATCATATTCAATTCAAAACCACATTTGAAACGGAAATTTGAAAACATAATTTACTAAAAATCTCGTAAACTGCGTAATAAAATAATAATTAAATATACAAATTACTGAAAATCATATAAGAATTCAAATAACCCAAATATCATCAAAATCATATAGAAAACCATTTAAAAAAAAAAAAACTAAATATGCATGCATAATATTTTAATAAAATAAAATGTTTACTCACACGTACCTTACACACAACTAAATCGAATCGCATATCTTTCTGTAAAATCTGAAAAGGTCAATTTTTATCACAAACCACTTCTTTAGGTCGATAATCACCTTAATAAGCTCATACTTTAATCCCATAATTTTTTGGGATTTTAAAATGAATTTAAAATAATCCCTAAACTTTCAGACAGTTAAAACTACCTCGAGACGATGTCTAACCGCCTCAAAAACTACAACACTAGAATCGTAGCTCAAATACTATAAATTCATAATTTGTTGAATTTCCAAACTCCTAGTCACGCGCCCTCACACACCTAAAAAAGTTCCTTTGCATGGGCCTCACGCGCAAGGCACTGTTCATATTCATTTTTTTTATCAGGTTCTAAATTTCCAATTCTTTCAAAAATCACACAACAAAAGTTATGTGAAGGCAAAATGGCACACCCTGATCCGAAAAGTCCATTTATGGCATGAAGGTCTAGGCATCCTAGCCGAAACGTGGATGATGACATCCAGATGATGAAGCCATTTAGGTTAAAAAAACGCGTTTTTAAAGAGTCGAGTGGAACCTACCCAGTAAAACCCCAGCACATTCCACCCAACAGCGGAAGCTTAGAGCATCGACATACAAAATTGATGATCATACCTAGAAAAATTTACCTGTTAATACCCAATTTTATCGTCACCTTCACTCCACCTTGGGGGTGAGTGTTAGAGCAGCGACCGAACTCCTTGAAGTGCATGCGCGCCACAGAAACCTGAGGGGTTTAAAATAAAAAGGGTGAGTGGACCCAGTTTTTATTTCCGTGTAAAACCATGTTCAAAAAACAACTCTTAACCCTTCATTTTACAATAAATCCCAAAACAGTTAAAGTATACTTTCACGTAATACGAGGAATATAATATCGGTCAAACAGTAATAGTCTAAATAAGATGCACTGAATCATGCAGAAACCGTAAATATGTCTCAATATAAACCCACATCAAATTGATCTTGAGTCGCATGGAGCCTCACGGTCGTAACACAACTAGGTATCTTGCTCGCGTACCTAGACCATATAAAGGACTGGGTGTTTAGGTACCATCATCTCGAGTCCCCTAGAGCTCAGGGACAGGACTAGCGCTTTTTAACTAGTATAATGAGCAACGCGGGTGAACGATCACGTGGAGGACTACTCTGTGGCCTACAGACGGGTACTAGATACTGGTGACTCCTAAGTGGGTTCTATCACTATCTCAATCTCATCAATGCTCTGGGGACTCTCATGCAATGCAATAAATATGACTCGAAACACACCACTATGCATACTTACCATATCACCGTAGATAAACATAACCAAACATGCATAGCAACCAATCATCACAATCTCAAACAACAATTATCACATAGTAAATCATGCATGCTCAACAATTATAATTTGTGCAACATCGTAAAATCAGCGAGTAGTAACTAGTATAAAACTTAGGTTTAGGAAAAGGAGTCCACCCCACACCAGTCGGGGAGTCGAATCACCCGACAAAATCCAGCGAACCGCGTGTTCCTAACCAGTCTGGCCTTGCAAGACCATTTCCCGAGGCTCACTCAATCAAGCCCTTAATATATTCAGGGATGTCCTAGGCTCCTTAAAACAATACCTACCTACTCTCGGAATTAAAAAAACAGTGCCTACATGCTGTCGAGAGCCAAAAAACAACCCTATGAGCCATTTAGGGGCTGGAAAACCACTTAAAACGGTCCACAATGATCTCAAAACATGCCCACGCACCATCGTGGGTCAGAATAGGCTCCACACGTCGGAGGAGGGTCAAAAATATCCTCCCACGCGCCCCTACGTGCCAATAAGGAGCTTCACGCGTGTGCTACAGTACCTACACGTGCCGCACGCTCAGCACAGTGCACACATGTAGAATATTCCTAGGGAATATTCCTAGGGAATATTCCATGCTAACCCCAGTTATGGCTTTGTAAACTTGTAACAAAATACGCTAACGCAGTTAGCATATTTTGTCAAGAGTTGACAATCGCCGTTAAACTTAACGGCTGGTCCAATCGTCAAAGTCTCGCTGAAGATGATGACCGGATCGTCGTCGCCGACGTCGTTCACAGCGGCTTGAAACTGGAAAACACTCTGTTTCTCATCCAAATTCCACCCAAAGACTTGAAATCAAGTCCAGAGTTTAGTTTCCTACCTGACATTGCTCGTAATGAGCTCAAACTCAGAATTCATAGAAATCAAGATGAGTGCACCTTTCTCCGATCATGGTCCAAGCCTTAACCAAAACAACATGCAATTAGCCCAGGGTGTTGCTCAGATCCTCACAAATCAATTGGGTGGAAAAAGGAATCGAGATTACCTTCAATGGAGCTTGAAATTCCCAGGTCGGGTCTTGTGGGTCTGAAACGGGTTGAGGCCCAAACTTGGCTGGAAGGTATCCTTATCGAGTCAAGGGTTTCGATATTCATCCTTATCGATTCATAGGGATTAAAAACAGAAGGATGACTGCAAAATACCCAACTCTAGTGGCTCACCGACGTCGCCTCTGCCTTGCCGTCGATCGGGAAAACCACATGTAGTACAATAATTAGCATCAAAACCCAGAAATAAAGACGAATGTGGAGTTAGTTCTGTGAAACTCTACCTTGTTCGAACTAAAAAGCTTTGAGTCGTCGTCGGGTCGAAAGTTAATTCTGACAACTCATTCACATCCCGAAGGCTCTTGTCATTATGAAGTGATTGTCTTCGTTTCGTGAAGGTTCGACGATGGCATTGGTGTCGTCAGGGTTCAATGGTCATCGACAGTGTCCCTGCTTTGGTGTTTTGAGCTCTATTTCCTCATGGGGGGGTTGTAGACCTTCAGTGCAACAACGAGGAGGTGAATGGTGGAATCTTGGCCACCTAGAAGATTCTGGGAAGGACGAGAGAGATGATGAACGTTGAGTAATAATCTGGTATGAGGGGCTTCACGGGTCAACAACACAAGATGTGTGTAATGAGGGTTTTGGGACAACAAAGAGTGGGCTAATTCATCTCTCAATTCCAAATGAACTAATGACTAAATGTATGGGCTTGTCTACAATTAAGTAGCTTTTTTAGGCTTAGGTCATAAATTGGGCTTCAATTAAGAAGCAACAAGACCCACTTTAAACTTTAGGTAACCTTTGGGGTTTAGTTTTGGGCCCCCGAAACTACAAAAGTCACTAGACCTAACCCCATTAATTAATCCAATGCAAGCCCAATAAAAATCTGAATAATTAATAGGGATATAACGATAATTTTTAAATTTTAGTTTCCGTACATTTGATACGGGATGTATCAGTCTACCCCCTTAAAAAAAATTCATCCTCAAAATTTGGTTAAAGTCGGTTAGAGATACAATTCCCAACAGCCATCCGAAAATTATCTACCACCATCGCAGTCTACGATTTAGTTTCCTTGCAAGGCCCAATAAAATAGCATTCCACTGAGGGTTTCACCTTTTTCCAACCAACGTGCTACCAGTGTATCTCTTTGTTTACCACAAGTAATCCATAACGATCTCTCTCAAATGATACAACAAATCAGATGCTCCCTGACTAGTTCCTTGAATGTCCAGTAAGGGTTCTTTAGTCAACATTTAATCTCGACTTGAAGAAATAACAGACACGCTCGGTTAGGTTGATTTTCCCCTGCACCAAAAAATCAAATAAATCAAGTACAAAAAACTTTGATGTTCTAACTACCTCGCATTGTAATTGGTTTCAATTCAGTCAGTTTAACGACTTCAACAACCTATCTACCAAGAGGTCAGTAATTCCTCTTAAACTTCCTTATGGAAGGGGTGATTCTCGACCCTAAGGGTTCGATGGGGTCCAAACTTGTCCGCCAGCTAAAGAAGACCTTCGTAACTGTTCTAAAAAACTATGGGTTATGGTGTCCAACTCAAAATAAGATAGTTAATCTCAAGCGGCCCTGAGGCTCACACATCAAGTACAGTTTATTTTTTATAGTTAAAGCAATAATCTCAGTTGGGGATAAGAATAGGTAACTCGATCAATCTCTAACTATAAGGGTTGTGGAAGTTTAGCCCAAATGTGTCCAGATGTACTTTGGATAGCTAACAAAGCTAAAGGGTCCTTTTAATCCAAAGGTCCAACACAATAATACGCAAGACACCAAGTACACAATGATTCGATTTGATATTTAAGAGAATAAGAGATAATGCAACATGTCTCAGGTCGAAAAATTCTTAACTAACGGTCCCTCAATTTCCCTCAATAGTTGACAAGCCAAAATTGTCACCTCCACGAGAAGGTATCAATTACTGAGAAGATCTCTATAGCTTAATAGTTCAAACTTGTGTAATATTCTAACTCACTCACCACTCATAACATGGAAACCTCTCGAAAGAGGATTAAGTGGAGTGATGATGCCAAAGGGACACCCTTACCTTACCTAGTAACGTATGAAGGCTTCCGTCGCGAAAGTGTTTAAATCTTCGATCAAAATGTTTCAAAAACGTCTAAGATTCGATTCCTAATACGCCGGAACAATTAGGAAAGAAACTCGAGGGACTAAGGGCGTCAATCCACAACTCGAGCGGCGTCCCAAACAAAAGAAGCACATAGATACGTAGTCCAAAGGGAAGTTATACAAGAACTATAAGAGGATTAGAGTGACGAAATAAAGTCCAAAGACACAGGGTCAACGTGTAGTCAAAATGTTCCCGAGTAACATTTAGCATCTTAAATAGAGAGTAAAGTCCCGCCCCCCTAACGAACTATTAAAGAAGTGCCTGTAGTAGGTCCAAGTGACGTGCGCAAGGAGTGAAGAAGATTCTCCACACTCAGTTCCTTAACACAAGTGGTATAAATTCCGGTCGAGTAGACCAAATTCTTCTTAGATTTACGATCAAATAACCTCACCCTAAGTTAACGTTCAATTGTAACCCTTCAGCTCAAAGTCTGTAATATACCATAGTGCAAGTTACCTTAAAAATAATATGACCACCATGTCCACTCTTTAGTTCAACATAACTTAAAACATTTCCGAACTATGGTAAAAAAAGAATCTTGTGTCAAAGGCTCATTTGGCTAGTCTAGAAGTAAACTTCAACGACACTAATCACTAGTAAAAATTAGTCATCTCCAATGAAGAGGGTACGAGTCAGCGTAGGTTCCTTCACCACGAGATGAAGTTCATCGTTCACTCTCGATTCAAGATCATCCTAATAATAAATACACTCTGAGTTAAGGTAGAGTTATCACTAGTGACAATGAGATAAGAACATCATGCCTAAGTTCTGGGTAAAGGGAGATTGAGAATGTCACCGTAACCTATTCGACTTGGAGTGTACAATAGTGGATAGAATTTTGATCAAAACAACTGAGTCGAGCGTAGTATAGAAGATCCCTAACAACTGACCCAGTTCAAGGTACTACTTCGTAGTAGGATGGAGCATCGAATTTTGAAGGCAATGCTGGGGAAGGAAAGTCTAATAGTACACATACCTCCAAAACTCAATGAAGTCTCGTTCAAGTGTATGATTCAGACATTAGCATAAGTAACGCATCGGTAGGGTAAAGAATATACTACTCAGAAGCGACCGAAGGTCTGGGATCAGAAAGCTAAACAAGGAAGGTTGAAATGTGGCGATCCAGTCTAGTTAGGGGTTGCCTCAAATCCGAATTCAAGATCCGTGATCTACTACTCCGAAACAGAAAAGTCTTCTAATGACCATTAAGAGAAAAAGTTATAATCAAAGAGGTGAGGAATTATCACAATCTCGGTAGTCATCGTTAAGCATGGGTAGCTAACCCCACGACTTCTCGACACATGGAGAAAATCCAAGAAGGAGTGACGAGAAGCGGACAGTTATTGAATACGATCGAGGAGTCTAATGCCCACAAAGGTGGCAAATATATCCGGGATCAACTTGTTAGATTCTAATTGCATTGACATTTGGTTCCAAAATATCTCCTAACCCTCATCTAAAACAATGATCCTATTAGGTAACAAAGCTGCTAGAGTACTACTTTTACCACACTCGCCTTCCCAAACAATAACGTTATTTCGAGCCACCAGACTAGTTTAAGGATATATCTGATAATTTAATACTCAAATTAATAGGAGTTGAAAATGAATCAAAACTGCCTTTCAACTATGCAGGGTCAGTGGTCAAACTTAAAACGCGTATAAGGGATCATCGATCAACATCCGAGCATGATAATGATTGTCGAAAGCGAATGAGGGAAAAGTTCTCAAGATTCTACAAGATCGTCAACAAGTACTAATCATTAATCTCGCAATCTCGCCGTTAACAAATTCGAATCATTGCGAGTAAAGCCTAATCCGAAACTTATTAAAGTTCGTTCAACACTCTGGCTAGTGAATCAAGAAGGCAGGGAGTGTATCTTGAAGAGATAGAATATAAGGTATGGTGAAGTGTGAAAATGGTGTTGGGCCAAATACCACAGAAGATCTTGAGTCAAGACAAAATTTGAAGATCAACGGAAATCGTGCATGATTTAAAGAGTATGAAAACGCTAAAAGACGACTAGTAATCTAAACACCAATACAGAGTGACCCCCAAAGGTCAAAGGCAACCAATTGAAGGAAATTATTTAAAAGAAATAGAAATAAAAACTCGACGATTCAAAAGTTTCAAACTCATCTTTTTTTTTTGGGGACACACAAATCTCCAAGAAAGGGGTGTAGAAAATTTACAAAATAAGTCAAACCAGTAAAACGAGGCACAATCTCCAAAATGTAAAATCAAGTTAAGGGACTTTAAAGAATTTGTTAGATTCACGAGAAAGGGTCAAAACTGGAATGCCCTCAAGGGTCCGATAGGAATAGGAAGCAATTCCCAAAATACTTGTTAAAAAAAAATTAGACAAAAGTGACAAGTAGGAAACACGACTCCCAATTGTGAAAATGTGTGGTTTGGTGAAATAAAGAAACCAAGTCATTAAAGATGATATAATAGATCAGTTTAGTAAAATATATGTGACTGGCATCCAAAATGTAACACGTCGTAATACGTGCCACAAATTGATACTGTTAAAACTTATATTGTGCAGAAAGGTTTTGTCAACGTAAGTAAAGAAATTCACAAGATCAACAACGTCGTGAGAAACTCAAAAATAAGGTAAATTTGTTTGTAGAAAATTGTGAATTCGTTTTTAATGCCAAGCCTGGCGTAAGCCAAATTTTAAAAGCACGTTAAACGAAAGTGTATCAGAACATCCATATAGAGAAAACGTGGCATGTTGGCTCCTAGAGCGCGCAACTACAAAATAGTGATAAAGTTCCCAAACTGCTAAGAGATTTTCAATAAGAACCCACGATGGGTTACACACTCTCGATCCGAGGTAACATCACTGGGACATGATAAACAAAAAGTATTTTATTCCATAGCCCTTAAGGCATCACCAAATCATGAAACGTCACTTGCAAAAACCTTCACATAAATTCCTAGAGGAGGTTCCAAAGTCCTAAAAAGGCAACCCCATGAGTCGATCCTAACATCGGTAGTTCGTGAAACACCTTGGTCAACAAAGTCAACCCAGACGCACAGAACGATGCATGAATTTTACCACTAGGCAATTAGTCACACGAGTCCGTCCAATAACTGTGAATTCGACACGAACATTTTCGAATAACTCGTTCACACTACCCATTACGAGTTTCAAACTCGTAAGCACTATCGAAACACGAATTTCGACGGAATGCAATTTCACTAATGCCATATAACCATGGACGAAAACAATTAAGTCGAACCCCGATTTGACTTATGGATCTGACATCGGATATCGAGTTGTATGACCATCAAACATCCAAAAACTAATGGCGCATCTTAGAACCATGCACTGGTACCAAATTGACACACCCCGACCTAAAAATTCCATTTATGGCACAAAGGTCGAGACGTGCTGGCCGACACCTATACGATGACATCCAGATGACAAACTCATTTAGGTTGAAAACGACGCGTTTTTAAAGAGTCGGGTGAAACCTACTCGGTAAAAAATGAGCACATTCCACCCAACATCGGAAGCTTAGCGCATGGACGTAAAAAATTAATGATCATACCTAGAAAAATGTTACCTACCGATACCCGATTTTACCATCACCTTCACTCCACGCCGGGGGTGAGTGTTAGAGCGGTGACCAAACTCCAGTGCTTGTGTGCCACAGAAACCTGAGGGGTTGAAAACATAAAGAGTGAGTGGACTCAGTTGTTATTTCAGTGTAAAACCATTTTCAATAAACAACTCTTAATTCCTCATTTTACAATAATTCCCAAAATATTTAAAGTATACTTCCACATAATACGAGGAATATAATAGCAGTCAAACGAGAATATTCTAAATAGGATGCACATATGAGTCATGCAGAGACTGTAAATATGTCTCAATATCAACCCAACATCAAATTACTCTCGAGTCGCATCGAGCCTCACGCTCATAACACAACTAGGTATCTTGCTCGCATACCTAGACCACATGAAGGACTGGGTACTAGGCACTGTCACCTCGAGTCCCCTAGAGATTGGCGAAAAACTGACACTTTTTAATTAGTATAGCGAGCAGCACAGGTGAACGATCACATGGAGGACTAGTCTGTGGCTTACAGATGGGTACTAGATACCAACGACTCTTATGTAGATTCTATCACTATCTCAATCTCATCAATGCCCCGGGGACTCTCATACAATGCAATAAATATGACTCAAAACATACCACTATGCGATGAGGTGAAGGGTGGCATCTCAGCTGGCTGGGTTTATAGGTGTGCTTCCTCTAGTGGTCGTCGATCTCAAGGAAGGGGGGTTCTCAGGCTGCGCAGAGAGAGATGTGGGTGTAATCGGTTGGGCGCTAACGAAGGTTATTCAAACACTCTAGAGGATTCTTGGGAGGACGAGAGAGACGATGAATGTTGGGTAATAGCAGGGTTTGAGGGACTTCACGAGCCAACAACACATGATGTGTGTAATGAGGGTTTTGTGCCAACAAAGAGTGGGCTAATCCATCTCTCAATTCCAAATGAACCAATGACTAAATGTATGGGCTTGTCTATAATTAAGCAGCTATTTTGTGCTTAGGTCATATATTGGGCTTTAATTAGGAAGCAACAAGACCCACTTTAAACTTTAGGTTACCTTTGGGGTATAGGTTTGGGCCCCCAAAACGACAAAAGTCACTGGACCCAACCCCATTAATTAATCCAATGCAAGCACAATAAAAATATCAATAATTAATTGGGGTAGAATGGTAATTTCCTAAATTTTAGTTTTCGTACTTTTCGATACGACATGTATCACAAAACACCATCAACTTACCTTGATTTCATGCTGATCATTTTCTTCTCACGAGTTCATCCATAATCATTTCTAAGTTTATTGAGTTTGTTCCTGCGTCCAGACCTTCGATTTCAAGGCTTGTTGATGTCGCATGACCACTCAAGAACAATAAACATGCTTAGTTTTGACTTCTACATCGAAGACACCAACTTGGTGTTCAAAAATCACAATTTCAAGAGTTTCTTGGCTACTTCACGGGTCTGAGCAGCTCCTCCCTTCTTTCCTGATTCTCTTCCTCATCTTACCTACCCTTTTTCTTTCTTTGATTCTCTCCTTCATCCTTCTCTCTCCGGTCTTTCTTCCTTCACGATTTAGCAAGTTTGTGGAATTTCATGGGTTTCGGTTCTTGTCCACCAAACTACCCAAAATAATACATGCAACATATAAATAAGCATGTAAGTCGGTGGGCAATTAAGAGGGAAAATTGAGAAATTTATGGATAATTTTAGTTTCATAAAATATCTCCTAAGAAAAATGACCAAAATGCCCCTCACATTAAAAATTACCAAAATATCCTTGAGTGTTTTTGACCCGAATCAACCTCATATGTTCTCCATTTTGGTGTGCCTCTTGTCTATGAACTCAGGATCTTGAGACCTTTATAACAGTCTTCTCAGAATTCCCCAATGACGTCCATATAAAAAATCTACTATTTGACTTAATAAGGGCAAATTTATCTTTTTACTCAAATTTTCCAAAATTGATGTTTCCTCGAGATCCTGACCGTTACACTTTGGGTATGATAGTGGCTACCAGAATGCACCCTACTATAGGAAAAACAACTCTAATGGAGGTATAGGTAGGAAAGGTAGATGCAATGGTGGAGGAAGGGGATATTAGCAAAATCAACAAAATCAGAATAAAAAGCAGTTTTCTGGCTTCTCTGACCCTAACCACTATTATGCATCAGGGATCCTTGGACAACCGTCTCAAGGTAATTAATTTTGGAAACAACCTCCAAAATGCCAAAATTGTACCAAGAAAGGTCACATTGTTGTGGACTGTTATTACATACATCCAGATCAGGTGCCTCAAGAATCTGAGCCTTTCCAGATCTGTTGGAAAACTGGTCATAATGCTATCAACTGTTATCAAAGGGGAAATTCCTCATATCAAGGTGCACCACCATCACCACCTTGATTGTTATGACATCCACTGCTCCTTTTCTAGCTGCTCAACAAAATAAAGATTGTAAGTTTTTTGACAGTGGTTGTAATGCCCCAGATATTCGATGAAAAAAAATGAAGTGGAAATTACAAATTTTCCCTTGAAAAGTCAAAAGTTGACTTTTTGAATGGGAGACCTTTTAGGCATTTTGCGAGGACAATTGGGTTGGCCTCGAGATCCTAAGTCCATAGGCAGGCGATATTCCAAAATCAGAGATTAAATAAGTGAGATACAAGATAAAATAGTATAGGGGCAAAATGGTCATTCTACATCAAAGGCTAATTTGGAAATTTGGAAAGAAGAAGCTAGGTTATTCTAGATTTTGCTTGATTATCTCCCACCTTTTATTCCTCCTGCCTCCACCGACTCAGTGTGTAATATATATATATATATATATATATATACATTTTATGTGTATGAAAAAAAGGGAGGATCGAGGTTGGTGGGTGGTGGCCAAACAAGAAGGAAAATGTAAAAAGAAGGAGAAAATAAATGAATGAGGGAGTAAGCTAGAATAGAAAAATGAGAAAGAAAAGATAAGGGAAAGTAGGGGAACCCGAATGATATGGAGGAAGAAGAGGGAACTCGTGAGAGAAAAAACTAAGGGGACCCGTATGTAAGACCAATGAGTTTGGGGAGTAAGACCAGTGAGTAAGACCTGTGAGCTTTGGAAGAGAGACCGAGTGAGCTTGGGAAAGTAAGACCAGTGAGAAATCTCACATAGCTCGAGGAGGGAAATGTACAGTGCCTTATATGTGTAGGCACATATCTTCCTCGCAGTGAGGCCTTTTGGGAGCTCATTAGCTTTGGATTCCTTAGGAACTCCAAAGTTAAGCAAGAATGAGCTGGAGTAATCCCATGATGGGTGACCTACTAGGAAGTTGCATGTGAGTTCCTAGAAACTAAACCATGAAAGGCATGGCCCAAAGCGGTCAATATCGTGCTAGGGAGTTGGGTTGTGATATAATGGTATCAGAGCTGGCGCCTGACCGGAAGTATGCCAGTGAGGACGCTGAGCCCCAAGGTGGGGGGATTGTGATCGGTGAGCTTTGGAAGCAAGATCGGAGAGCTTGGAAAGCAAGACCAGTGAGCTCTGGAAGCAAGACTGGTGAGATTGGGAAGCAAGACTAGTTAGCATACCTATAGGCTTTGGAAGCAAGGCCTATGAGCTTGGGAAAACAAGACCGGTGAGCAATCCCTCATCGCTCGGGGAGGGAAAGGTGCAGTGCCTTATATGTGTATACACATATCTTCCTAGCAACGAGGCCTTTTGGGAGCTCACTGGCTTTGGATTCCTTGGGAACTATAAAGTTAAGCGAGATTGAGCTGCAGTAATCCCAATATAGGTGACATGCTGGAAAGTTGCGTGTGAGTTCCCAGAAACAAAACTGTGAAGGCATGGCCTAAAGCGTATCATGCTAAGGAGTTTGGTCGTGACACCATAGATGCCCATTTCCTTTTGTGACAGGACCTCTCCCGAAAAAAACTAGATAATCATACATTTGGACCCTACTCCCATCTGATAAGTAACATGAATTACCGAAGTTACTCTCAAACTTGTCGGGCAAGGGATATTTGTACTCCATATCATTCATGCCTCTACCTCTCGTTTAGCCTTGAATTCCATGTCACAACCCTGAAGGGTTACAAAACCAAGAAAGAGTGTGAGTGGACAAAACTAAGTCTTTTAAAACAATGTTTGAAAACAATCTAGCATTTACCCTCCATTTTCCAAAACCATGCATGCATATGAAAATTTATCAAAAATTTGAGTAAGACCAAATACAACTCATAACTTCGAAATACGTGAAAAGAATCCTCATGTCAAAGCAACAGTGACCTAATATAATCATCACATAAATCACCACAACTGTCAACACAAGCCAACACAAAAACCACACATAACTAATCCATATCCAACATCACCACATAAATCACTTATAGTCACCTCGTCATCGATGCACAAGCACAATATTAATCATCACAACCACTGCACTATCGGTAGGCACACCACACCACTTAGGATACAGAGCCCAGCTCAACGTTCGAGTAAAAATTGACTCATGATACAAAGCCCAGCTCGACATCTAAGTCGCCAACACAGTACCAGGCTCAGGATTTAGAGCTTGGCTCGACGTCTGAGACTAACCAACAGGCAATCAATCCAAGTCCAAATCACAATCATCACCACATTTCATATCACCAATATCGGGAAACATACTTTCATAACACACATATAACACTTTAAGCCGAATCCACAGTGTGAACCACAAATAGTAAGAAATCACATACTTGTATCAAATATCAAGTTCATAAATCAATTCCACCATTCAAAACCCGGGCTTACGTCCAAAACCCAATATATACTTAAATCTCATAAAACGTGCTATAAAGAAATTCTCGGAAAATCACCAAAAATCATACGAAATTCATAAATAAACGAACATCACAATATCTCATGTCTCAAACCATATTCAACCCAAATTCACAATTTAAAAAAAAAATCCGGAATCATAATCTCACGAAACCTCATAAAACGTGTAGTGGAATAACTTTCATAAAAATTGAAAAAAATCATAGAAAAATCCCAATCAATCAAATATTCCAAAAATCACATAGAACTCATTTAAATCATGTAAGTATGCATGCATAACAATTTAAGGTAAAAAAGTCCACTCAAGCACCGTTCATGTAGTCAAATCCCACTTTGCACGCTTTTTGTAACTGCCGAGAACCTTAGAACATGTGCCATAAATCACATCTAAAGGTCATTACCCATCCCAAATATCTTCTATTTTAATCCCACAATTTTTTGAAAATTTTAAACGAATTAAAATAATCCTTAAACCTTCATATAATTCAAACTACCTCGAGATGATGTTCGATCGCCTCGAAAACTATACTGTTGGACTCGAAACATCGAAAACATGAAGAAACTAAGTGGACCGAACCTCAAGGGACCGTCGTACGCTCCCCCACGTGCCGGCTACTTTCCCTACGCGTAGGCCTCATACGTTGCAACAAGTCACCCCTGTCCTCGTGCCATGGGCATGCACACAAGGCCCGACCTAGTCTCGCGACTCATAATTAACCCATGAACATGTTTTTGAATTCAATTTGAGGATCCAACTTACCTTGATCATGAAATTCAATCCATGATCATGGTTCCATTTTCGAACATTGCTCTAGGCTCACCTCTGCGTGATTTCCTTCAATCCTTCATTGGTTCAACTTGTTGGAAGTACCCAAAAGATGTCTACGACCTCAATTCAGACAATTAAAGTTCAAATAGAAAAACCCGATTCAAGCTCACGGGAAAACTTCTTGGGTTTACTCACGGATTATGTTCCTTTATTTTCCTTGATTTCTCCCTCTCAGTCACGCTCTCTCTCTGATTCACTCCCCTAATTCTGTTTTTCCTCTTCTATTCTTGCACGGTTCCACCATGCCCACTGTAACGACCCGTCCCAAATTTCATGATTAGATTAGTGACTAATCACGATTAGTAAGGCTAATCCGTGATTAGTAGAGCGAGATCGGACGAACGATGCGAAATGACTGTTTTGCCCCTAGTGGTGGCAAAATGTTGACTTTTCAATCGGGCGGTCAAATGGACTTTGACCGATGACCGTGACGTAGTTCGTGACGTCATGAGTTCATAGATAGGTGGCACGTTCAATTCCGACGTTCGAGGAGGAAGTTATGACGTTCGGAAGTTTAGGGACATTTTGGTAATTTTGGTTAAATGGAGTCAAATGTTGACTTTTTGACCAAGAGGTCCGATGGCCGAGGGCCGAAGACCGTTACGTAGATAAGGACGATACGAATCCATAGACAGGCGGCACATCGAATTTGGACGTTCGACGGTGAAGTTACGGTTCACGGAAGTTCAAGTGCACTATTGCACGAATTATGAAACGAGTTAACTTTAGGACTTAGTGGGGGCCCAGATATTTAATCCCTGCCCTATGGATGAGTGACAAGTGTCACCCATCCAATGAACACCATATTCCTTCATGCACCGTGCAAACCATTTCCTTTTCTTCATTCAAACACACCAACCCGATCTCATCCATTTTCCACCCAAACCGTTCACCCAAAACCCATCCCACCTTAACCCATGACCAGCCATGAGGACCAGGGAGACTAGGGGAGCTGAGGTGACCGGCCTGGAGGCCTGAACCGCCGCCCACGGCGGCGAGAGAAGGAGGAACCCGTGAGCTTCACGGTAAGCCCATTTTCAATCCAATTTCCATTTTTATTGCTATGGGTCATTTTGGTTGCTTCCAATGAATTAAATGGGTTATTAGGATTGTGTTAGGAAGGTTTTAGGAAGCTTGGGAGGGCTGTGAAGCCATGGGTGCAGTTTTGAAACTTTGAACCGTTTGGTTCAAAAATCGAACCATAGGATTTAGGTGTTTTTAGGTAGTTTTAGGGATTGAAATGGATGGAAAACATCAAAATAGGAAGAAATGAATCGAAAAGGAAGAACTAGGATGACAAATGGGGTGTCTAGGGCTGTGAACCGGTCACGCCGGTCCAGTTGGACCGGCCAAACCAGGTGAACCGGCCATGAACAGTAAAATCGGTCTGCTGGAGGTTGGAGCCGATGAACAGTATTTTCGACCTTCTTGGGGCGCGTGAGGGCGTGTGAACAGTAATTTGGGAAAGTGTCCAACACGGGAAATCTTCTATTCGATGTAACGAAGATTTTGGGACTGGTCTCGCGTTAATCAGACATCGTTTCGATAGTTTTCGGGGTATCGGAAGGTTTAGGGTCGGCTTAAAAATAGTTAAAAGTTCGGGAAAATTACGGGGCTTTGATGGGAGGTTAATTAAGTAGTTATTAACCTTCTATTAAAATTAGGACAGGTTTGGGAGCCCCGGTAATGGTGATCGGCTCGGGGAGCCGAATGGCACGCAAATCGAGGCGGCAGCTCGGACGGTCTGTGAGTGGACCTTGTTTTCTAAATTGGTGCATGCATAAATGTTTATTATATGTTTTATTACTTGTTTGATGATGCCATGGGTGCATTTGTATGTGGTTACGTATAAGCACGTATTTCGAGGTTTCGGCCTTATACGGTGCTTATACGGGTCTGTATTTCTTTATTGATTTAAATGAACTGAATTTGGATTTCAAAATGATAAACTCGGGTATGAGACCCATTTGGTTTTGTCTCGGGCATATGACCTCAGATTCCGGGCACGGTGCCCAGTTGGTGTCCTATGTTCGGGTACGAGACCCAGTCACTTTACGGTTTTGATTTCAGGTCAGGGAACCTTAAATGGATTCCCAGGTTCATGACGGTTTATGGGAACCGGCATGAACCCTTGTTATGGTATCATGGTTCATGACGGTTTATGGGAACCGGCATGAACCCTTGTTGGTTATTACGGTACATGACGGTTTATGGGAACCGGCATGTTACCTGGTTATGTTATTACGGTACATGACGGTTTATTGGAACCGGCATGTTACCTGATTATGGATATTATGGATCATGACGGTTCAGGGGAACCGGTCATGAATGTTTATGTTATGTATATATATGTTCGTCTACCTTCCTTTACTTCTATTATCTCATCCGGGGAGGGTCGTTGGCCTGGGTGGACCCCGTAGTAGTCACGGAGCACCGACTGAGTGGAGTCACCCCCCAGTTGGGTTCCTTACTCTCAGGAAGGCTATGATTACTATTACCTCGGGTAGGGTCAGTGGTCTGCGGACATTGATCTTGACTTTGAGAAGACTCGGATTGAGACCTGGGTAGCACGCGCGTGGCTTTGGATACCGTGACATGATTGGTTGTGTGACTTATATATTTGTATGTGATGGATATATGATATATGATATGTGGTGTGTACAGGTGTGCACAGGATTTGGGCAGTGGCCCGTATGGTCGTTTTTATTGTGGTCCTTTCGACCTTAGTTTATATCTGCTTTGGGCTTAGTCCCACATATGGTTTGTTTTGGATAAATGGTTTTCGAATGCATGCATGCTTTTTAGTGGAGGGTACAAATGTCTTATGAAATGTTTTATAAACTTTTGTTTTGTCCACTCACAGTTTTTAATGTTTTGACTGCCCTTCAGGTTGACATCGGATGTGGACTGTAGCAGAGATCGAGATATCACATGCCTCCTCCGGATCCTGGCGTACTCTGATAGCCCGGGAGGGCAAAGGTCAGAAATATCCCTTGTCTGACACTTCGTGTCAGACGGGAGCAGGGTCATCCCGCACTAATCCCGGGGGGATTGGGATGGGTCCTGTCACCCACACACCCACAAAACTCATTCAAAACTCACACAACATATAAATACAATTTGCACAAACCCAAGTCGGTGGGTGGTGGCCAAGGAGCTAAGTGAGGGACAAAATATCTAGACACAAGTCAATTTCAAAGAATATCTCATGGTGAATTACCAAAATACCTTTGATCATAAAATTACCAAAATGCCCTTGATCATTTTTTACCCATATCAAACTCATATAATTTTTAATCCGAACGTGCCACTTGTCAACGGACTCAGAATATCGAGACTTTCGTAATGATCCTTATGAAATATCGAAAAACTACCCCGGTCAAAAATTAAACTATTAACCCTTTAGGAGCAAAATGGTCATTTCCATTTTGACTTTCCGATTTTACCCTTGTTGATAGTTTGGGCTGTTACACTTTGCAGGCTATAGGCCAGGAAACGAGGAAGCAGGTGTGCTAGTGCTTTTCTGGAGATCCTAAGTTGTTCTGAGATGAATAAAGGGAAGTTTGGATGGAGGAAAGATCGTAAAGCCAATCGGAGAGCCATGTCCGAAAGTCGAAGAACATGATTTACGTGTTCCACGTAAGTTTTCTTGATTCTGAAACCATAAATTGTCACATGGGAAAGAATAGATGCGCTTAGGTGTGAAGAACACGAAAAACAGACGTGGAAAGTAGGAGATACAATCGGATCAGGTCGCTGGGTTGGGCGACCCAAATAGCAGACCCGTCTGGAGGTTGAGGACAACCTCTGCACAGGCGCGTGAGGTCCACGCACAGAGGTTGTCAACAGCACGTGAGCTCATGTGGAGCCTTTTCTTATTATTTTTTTATGAACTTAAAAAATGTCCATCTCTTCATTCTGAATCTAAATGGTATGCGGTTTGAGGGATTTGGATATTGTTTAGACATATTTTTGGATTTATGATGACTATGGTTATGTATTTTAAATTGAGTTAATCCATGATTAATTATGAAAGTATTGAGATAAATCGACCTGATCAAACAGTGAGTTAACATGGTAATTTTCATATGAATAATTAGAGGAATATTAGGGTAATTGTCTATGAAAAAGAAAAAGATTTGGTATGTTATCAAAGTACCCTTAATAGTGAACTATGAAATTAAGTATATATATACATAGTATTTTTCTAAGATGTTATGTATATTATTGGGCTAATGATACTATGGTGTTCACATGATGATGGTATTATGATATGAACAATTATTACAAGTAGTAAATTGCGATGTTTGTTGATGATTATATTGATAGTTACATTGATGATTATATATACATAATATCTATGCTCTTACCACCGCAGCTTATCTCGTCGCGCTAACCGCTGGTTCTCTAATCTCCATTGTCATCGTCTGCTTTCTAACCTCCAAGTTGCGGAAACATCGTCCCTTTCTCCATCTCTTACCATCACCATAACATAGACTAGCATCATATCTCACCTTCGTGTCTCAATTAGCAACCGACCACCTCTTGCAATCCAAACGTTCATCTCAAAGTCTTTGCGAATTCTGAGATTAATCTCATCATTGTCCTCTCAAAAAAAAGTATGATGAGTACGTGGACGGAATCGCTGGTTTCCACCACAGCGACAATCAACCACCATGGTTTCTTGTTACCCTTGTTCTATTCTTGATAATTTCAACCTTGTTTTCAGACTTCGACAACCAACCAAACTCCTTTGCCACATCTGACAGAAACCCACCCCACTGGTCGTTCAGACCTTGACTCGGCAACAATCAAGGTTTTTTGGGGCGTTTCGATGGTGTGCGTGACTTGGCGCAACATTTGCAAGGGTCCTCTCAGGCGGTGCACCATTTGAACGGTGATATATTTTGCTATTCTTCTCCATTCATATAAGTATTTTATTTACTTTCCTTTTACTAATTATTCTTTGTACAAATTTTTCTTTTTCATGATTTGAATTAATCATGCACCATGGTTTGATAATATCATTATTTTTTTATTTAAAAACTTATTGTTACTCACGCTTAAATATATAGAATCTTTATTCTTGTTCGTTTGATATCCATTGTTTGTTTTAGTTATTTGCTAGTATATATGTAGCCTTATTTGATAGGAATCACAGTGACATTGTTTATCCATGGGTGACATTTCAAGGTTTTTGTGTAATTTGTTGTGAGATTTTGGTGTCTCACTTTCTCTGATCTCTAGCTCTCTACTTCGATGGACGATTCTTGTTCGCACTTTACTAAAGTGGTTCTGCTCTTAACCTATTTGATTCTCCTTTATATCATTTTCCTCTATTTCATTTGTTTTGTTTTTACTGTAATTGTGTTCCTTATCCAAATTGTTTTAGGTTTTACTTCAATGTTACTTATGCAATAAAGTTTTTGTATGATGTTTTGTCTTCTTATCTCTCTTTGGTTAGTTCGGGTTTGGTGTATTCAAGCATTGTTTATCTTTTTATCTACTTTGATAATGGAGTGCTTGTGCCCTCCTTTGATTTCTCTAGTAGAAATGTTTTAGTTCGCTTTTTCTTCGCTGAAACTCAACCGTAATAAAGAATCGAGATTTGTTGTTGTTTAGTTTTATTATTATTATTATTTTTTTGTTTGTTTCTATTGTTTTTGTTTCTGTTTTATTTTTTTTTTGGTTTCTTGCCTTTTTTTTTTCTATTTTTTTTCCCAATTTTTTCGTCCAAACGTAGCCTCTCTTTAAATGGCTTATTGTAGCTTTCTATTCATTTCTCTTCCATTATATCAATAAGTCAACCTCTTATCTTAGCTACTAATATTTTCTCTCTTTATTTTGTAGCTCCAAAGTTATATGACTCTTCACCCTTAATTGTAGGATCATTTCCAACCTTCACCTTTTCTCCGCTAACAGTTGCACTCTTTTTCCTTTGATTAGATTTTTATCCCAAGTGGTTTTTCTTAATAAGGTTTTTTAACGAGATAGCACCACAAATTTTATCATTCTTCTCGCTTGAGGACACATGTATTGCTAGTATAGTACCTAGCGAGTAGTTGATACTTTTATTATATTTTATGCCCCGTTACTCATTTCAGACCGCAAATCTTTTGATTGTGCTATTGTTTCTGATGATCACGTTTTGGGTTCATGATAGGTTACTTATGTAAGACCCATGTCCTAAAGGGAACGGTGAACAATCTCACATTCCTGCGAGGGGAATGGTGGTATGCCTTAAAGGTGTAGTCACACACCTATCTAGCGCGAGGCCTTCAGGGAGCTCACTGCTTTGGATTCCCGGGGAACTCCAAAGTTAAGCGAGTGGAGGCTGGTGCAATCCCATGATGGGTGACCCACTGAGAAGTTGCACCGTGAGCTCCCGGGAACAAAACCCTTTGGGCTGGGCTAGTTCGGCCAGTGAGTCTAGAGGGGACAATATCGTGTAAGGTAGAGTGGGCCGCTGCGCAACTCTGATCTAAACAAGGCCTTTTGGGAGCTCAATGGTTTTGGATTCCTTGGGAACTCCAAAGTTAAGCGAGTTGAGACTGGTGCAATCCCAAGATGGGTGACCCACTGAGAAGTTGCACCGTTAGCTCCCGGGAACAAAACCATTCGGGCTGGGCTGGTTCGGCTAGTAAGTCTAGAAGGGACAATATCTTGTTAGGTAGAGTGGGCCACTGCGCAACTCTGATATAAATAAGGCATTTTGGGAGCTCACTAGCTTTGGATTCCTTGAGAACTCCAAAGTTAAGCGAGTTGAGACTGGTGCAATCCCAAGATGGGTGACCTAGTGGGAAGTTGTACGTGAGCTCCTGAAAACAAAACCGTGAGGACTGGGCCCAAAGCGAACAATGTTGTGCTAGAGTCAGGTCCTGACCGAGGAGGGTCGGGTCCTGATAGATTGGTATCAGAGCCAGACCCTGACTAGGAAGTGTGCCAGCGAGGACCCTGGGCCCTAAAGGGGGTGGATTGTAAGTCTTGTGTCTTGGAGGGAACGGTAAACAATGCCACATTCCTACGAGGGGAATGGTCTGGGAGGGGAATGGTGGTATGCCTTAAAGGTGTAGGCACACACCTATCTAGCGCGAGGCCTTCTGGGAGCTCACTGGCTTTGGATTCCTAAAGAACTCCAAAGTTAAGCGAGTCGAGGCTGTTGCAATCCCATGATGGGTGACCCACTGGGAAGTTTGTAATGACCCGTCCCGGAAGTCGGGATTAGATTAGTAGTTAATGATGGATTAACGAAGATAATCGGTGATTAGTTGGATACTTTCAGACGGACGACGTCGAATGACAATTTTGCCCCTAGAATGGGCAAAATGTTGACTTTTAGTTCGGGCGGTCAAATGGACTTTGACCGATGACCGTGACGTAGTTCGGGACGTCACGAGTCCGTAGATAGGTGGCACGCCCGATTCCGACATCCGAGGAAGAAGTTATGATGTTCGGAAGGTTGAGGGCATTTTCGTAAATTAGTTAAAAAGAGGGAAATGGTTGACTTTTCGCACGACAAGGTTTCTTCACGCAAACCAAGGACCGTTAGGTAGATCTCGACATCCTGAGTACAACGACAGGCAGCACGGCTTTATCGGATTTCGGACGGTTAAGATATGGGTCTAGAAAGGTGAAGGGTAAAATGGTAATTTGCCATTCAAGGGCATTTTGGTCATTTTCTGTGCATAGGAATCTGTGTCCACTGAGAAATGGACACTTGGCTGTCATTGGAGTGGTTGCCAAAGAGGCTTTGACGCGTGGCTGTGTTTGGATGGCTAGAAGCCTCGTCACTGCCTTCTTTTGTTTCAAAATGAAATGAAGATGCACGATCAAGGGACAAAAAAAATAGAGACCGTGAGTTCGAACCCCATATACTTGGACCAGTTCTCATCCCTGCCCCGTGCTATTTGAATAAAAGAGGGAGCCCTGAGCTTAAGGGTCGTGGTGGTGCCGCCGTAGGAGGTGGCTGTGCATAGTGGTGAGTGGTAGCTCTAAAAACCTGTGAGGCAAAAGGAAGAATAGAGGACCGTGCTGTTGGAAAACGCGGGGGGATTTTAGCTTGGTTTAACATGAGAATAATGATGCAGGGTTGGAACTGGATTGGTGGTGATCAGGACAGAGTACGACGGCGACGGCAGGTGAGGTTTCGTGATTTTAGTAATTAAAGTCGTTAATGGCAAACTGATTTACAGAGGTTGAGAAGTAATTGGGTTCTTTGTGTAAGGTGTTGGACGTCAAAAGGAAACGGTTGGACCTTGAAGCACGGTTTGGGGCGGTCGGAATATCGAGAACGTCGGGGGTGGGGAAACCTCTGGTTTTCTGCAATTCGAGCAGGTAAGGGGAGGTTTTAAAATCATGATTTCGTAACTTAGATCGATTAATTAAAGGGGGATGAAACTATTGAGCTAAAAAGGGATTGAAAACAGGCTGAAAATGGAAAGAACCGTGGACGCTGGTTCGACTAAACCGACTGAACAGTAGACCGAACCGAACCTGGTTCATCCAAGGACATGGATGAACAGTGCAGGCGCATGAGGCCCACACGCAGCCCTTTTGGGCGGCGTGTGACACTGTTCATGGGGAAGTTGTCAACACGACTTTTTATTGTATCGATGTAACGAACATTTTGGCGCTGGTTTCAAGTCAATCGGACATCGTCTCGATATGTTTCTGGATGTCCGAAGGTTTTAGGGCTCGGATAAAAATATTTAAAAATACGGAAAAATTATGGGGCTTTAGTATGACCTTTGTGAAGCAGTTAGTGACCTTGGTATGAGATTTGGATAGGTTCGGGAAAGCCGAGGATAGTGGAATGGCCGGGAACGGAGTAAGTGTGCGCCTATCGAGGCGACGTCGAAATGGTCTATAAGTGGACTTTGCTTTCTAACTTATGATGCATGCATATATGTTTTAATATGTTTTCATACATGATTCTATGATTTGCTTTATGATCTTGATGGTTTACGATTTTGCACTATTTTTGAGGTATTTACGGAATTTCACATTTTACGAGGTTTTGATGGATATTGTGATTTGAACCTGGTTTTGAATGATTTGATGACGGGATTTGAAATATGATTTATTATCAATGATTTAAAAATGGATTTCAGAAAGTAATTTTGGGCTTGAAGCCCAGTTCAGAAAGTGGTTCTAAGAAACGTGACTTCGGGTTTTGAATCAGATTTCCGGATGACGATTCGGGATTCGATTTGGGACTTGGAAGTGGATTCCGGGTTTGGGTTCGGAATGGTTATTCCAGATGCCGGCTTACGGGATGATGGTTTCGGACTCGGATTTGGAAATGGATGATGAATATGAGTTCTAGGTTTGGATCCGGGATCCTGATGAGATTGCGGATTCGGATTCGGATACGGATAGTGGTCATGGAATGGATTTGCTGGATCTGGTTATTGGGTTTAAAGACCCGGATACGATTATAAAGGGGCGGGCCCGGATTGGGTTTAAAGATCTGGATTGAGTTTAAAGACTCGGGAGTTTAAAGACTCGGGAGTTTAAAGACTCGGATATTATGATATTTCCCCTGTATGCCTATTGAGTTTAAAGACTCGGGAGTTTAAAGACTCAGATTATATTGAGGCCTGGCTTGAGTTTAAAGACTCGGATAGATCCAGCAGGTTCGATGAATGGAAATGTGGTATGGTTTTCAATAAAGGTTTTCTGATGTTTTGGGCTATGCCCGGATGAAATGGTTTTCGATGGTTTTGGGCTGAGGCCCGGGATTTGAGAAAAGAAAACTGTGTTCGGTTTTTCTTACATGGTTTTCTTAACCGGAATATAGATTGGTTTTTATGACATGAATTTGATATGCATGCATTGGTTTTTGAAATGGAGGGTATAAATGTACTTGTTTTATTGAACTGTATTTAAACTTATTCTTTATTTTTGTCCACTCACAGTCTTTTCGTGTTTTCGATACCCTCCAGGTTGTTGCGGCACGGGCTGTTGATCGAGAGAGACGGAGACATCACACCTGCTATCGACAGTAGTTCGGTATACTTTGGGAAGACCGGTACCTTTTCGGATGGTTGGATTGAGAATCCTTTTTCTGACTTACGTGTCGCATGAAGGTTGGATGTTGGTTTAGCCTTTGTGTCATGCGTAAGTTAGACGGGATTAGAATTTTGACAGGACCCGTCCCAACTGGACGTCAAAAACCGTGCCCGGTCCTGCTCCCGTCTGACAAGTCAACTAAAGGTCCGAAACTCCCCTTCAGTGCTTGCCAGACAAGGGATGTTCGCGCGGATTTCTGCTGCTGTCACTGCCTCACGATCAGTCCCGAGCGTCGTACCACGGCCTGGAGGGTCACAAAACAGAAAAGGTGTGAGTGGACAAAAATGACCTCTTATAAAAACATTTATCGAAATACATTCTTACCCTCTAGTTTTCACAAACTTGTATGCATATCGTAAAACATGAGTGACCGATAAAATCAAAACATATTTTCCCATGGTCCATAAAACTCATGTTCACCAAATCAGTTCATGTTATAAAACATCAAATCCTGGCTCTCAGGCCAAAACATATGAAAACATAATCACCTGGCCACAAAGACCAAAAATCCGTACTCAATACTAGTACATCATCACAATCAATACTAATCAGCACTACTCACCAGTGCACAATAAATATATCAATCCAATCAATCCGCACTACTCACAAGTGCATAAAATATCACAAATCACATCTGCACTACTCACAAGTGCACAATCAATTAAACTGCACTACTCACAAGTGCTGCACTACGCGTAGGCCAATATCTAGTCACTCACTCGGGAACAGACACCTCTGGGCTCAACCCCCTCGGGCTCAGTCACCTCTGGGCGAACACATCCCCAGGATCAGACACCTCCGAGTGGTACATCCAGGCTCAGTCTCATCCGAGAAGCTGACTACCATAGGATCAACTCCCGATCCTACAATCACATCCCCCAAGCTCTGGTCGTCTGGGTAATCCCCCAAGCACCGACCGTCTGGGAATATCACAATCACAATGAAAACCATCCCGGGAATTACATCCCAAAACATTTCAATCAAATCTTGACTTCATACCAAGTCAAGGTCATTCTCAACTGGGTCTCAAGCCCAAAATACCTTTTACACATAAACCGTTAAAATCACATTTAAATCAATAGAATAATCCGGAAATCATCATTGACTCACTAACCAAGTCAAAATATCATTTTAGAAATCATTTAGACTCCGGGCCTAGCCCAAAACATCATTTGCACGTACCTCGTAAAACGTGCCCGAAAGACTGATTAAAATAATCATAAAATCCCAATAAATCATTAATTTCACAATTTCACAAGTGACTCCAAATCCGAGTCAAAATCACTATTCACTTGGGTTCTCATGCCCAAAATAACATTATCATGCAAATCCATGCGTTGCAACCTCCGTTGCCAATTTTCACGTAAATCCACAAAATTGACCCTTGACTCATTCCCGAGTCATCACATCATTTTTCAATCCATGACTCAACAATCCAAGTCCAACCATTATTTTCAATCAATTCCAACCAATTTTAATCCCGGACTCACAAACCAAGTCCAAACATCATTTTTACCAAATTTCGTAATTTCTCGAAAATCGCCCAAAATAATAATATAATAATCATAAAACCGAGAAATTACCGGATTGAAACATAAATCATGCCCAAGCATATAAAATCATATAATAAGGCATTAAAATCAAATATGCATGCATCACGGTTAGAAAACAAAGTCCACTCACACACACCATCCAAAACGGTCCGTTTCCGAGCTGCACGTTTTTCCGTAAAATCTGGAAATCACAACTCCTGTCCAAAATCATTATAGAGGGTTACTAACATCTCAAAATACAACATATAATTTTCCCCAATTTTTCCGGGATTTAAATACGTATTTTTAACGTAATACAAAACTTCGGATACGCGGAATATTATCGAAACAATATCCGATTTCACCGAAATCAACGTCAAAATGTTCGTTACACTGAGAGGATCAAAAGGCATGTTGACCTCACCTTGAGACTAGGCCGGACGCGCCCCCACACGCCGCCGTGAGTGGCTGCGCGTGAAACCCACGCGCCAGCTACAGTGCTGTCTCCCTCACCCGTTTGTCTGGTAAACGGTTCGTTTAACCCGCGATTAGACCCGTTTGGTTTTCTGTCAATTCCACACTGAATTCATCAATTGAACATTCATACAGCTTCGAATTGAGTTCAATTAAAGATCTGTGGACTCAATTTCAAACGACCTTACCTATAACCCCACGATCACAGTTGATCGTTCGAAGGTCCTCCGGCCATAGTTCATCCTTCGAAAACCATCAAACCTTCATGATTTCGTTCAATTGATTCACCAGTAAGCTTCAATGGACTCAGGTAAGTATTTTCCCCAACTCAATTGCATCAATTCGTGGCTCAAACGCCACGACTCAAACTCAATTCTTCGTCACTGTGCAACCATGGAGTTCAGTCAATCTCCAGCGTTTTCCTTCAATTGATGGATCCAGAAGAATCGTGGGATCCTCAGGAACATAATCCCCAGCTCAATTGCATCAATCAAAGCCTCCAATTCCTCGACTCAATCTCGATAATTCTGAAAGTTTCCTTCCTCAGTTCTACCTCAATTCGATCTCAATTATTCCACTTAGTTCCTTCTACAAAATGGATCGTAGTAATCCCAGAAGACTGAAACTGAACCCAATTTCGATCAACAAGGCTCAATTCATCCAATTTGATTTTTCCTCCCAAAAACCCAATTTTCGAATTCCCAGTTTTTCAGCCATTAATCGATCCCAGTGTTTCCCCAGTTTAATCCCCTCTCTCAAACTCACAATTTCCCCTCAAAACTGGTTGTGAAAGGGAGCTCAATTCTCCCAATTTTGATTCCCCCAATTTGCACGGTTTGAAGAACAAAGGGGGGTTAAGGGATGAATTAAGAATAATTTAGGATTAATTAATTAATTAAACATCATAATTGTGTTTTCCCCAAAACATGGGATCTGGTTTCATGCCTGATTTTAGGGGATGAGTGACACTTGTCACTCATCCAAGTGTGTTCAGTCACCGGGTACTGTTCATAATAAAATATTATTTTATTCCCGGTTCGTTCGGTTAATCGAGTCCGATTCCGTGACCATAACTTCGTCGTCGAATCTCCGATTTCGGCATGCCGCCTATCGTTGGATTCGTATCGACGAGACCTACGTAACGGTCCTTGGCCCTCGTCCATCGGACCTCCCGATCAAAAAGTCAACATTTGGCCCCTAATATGCCAAATTACCAAAATACCCCTCAACTTCCGCACGCCATAACTTTCACTACGAATGTCGGAATCGAACGTGCCACCTGTCTATGAACTCGTGACGTCCCGAACTACGTCACAGTCACCGGCCAAAGTCCATTTGACCGCCCGAACTAAAGGTCAACATTTTGCCCACGCTAGGGGCAAAACGGTCATTTTGCACGTTTCGTCCGATTTCACTTAACTAATCCCCGATATTCGGGACGGGTCCTTACAAATTTAGCCCTTAATCTCGGGGGATTAGGGGTGGGTCTTGTCAAGTTGCACAGTGAGCTCCCGGGAACAAAACCCTTCGGGCTGGGCTGGTTTGGCCAGTGAGTCTAGAGGGGACAATAAGTATAATAACGGATATAAGACCTGATTCTGGTCAAACTAGTAGAATCCACTACTTGTTGGGGCAAGTGGGTTGGATGTGAGCGGTAACCCCACAAAAGTGGGTTTAATTTGGTTACTTTAATACGATTATGGACGACAATGGTGATATCTCTTGTCTAATAAAAGTTGTCGGACGGGAGCAGGACCGGCTCAATTTTTAAGCTAAATTTAGGAACAAATCCTGTTAGTGGTACTACAACTCACATGACAACTAGCATATCTCAAATGACCATTGTGACACCTTCTCATACAGTTGACACCATTACCATAACTGGTGGTTCAGGTTTGAAAGTAGCACATATTGGGAGTGCTTCTCTTGACACTAATACTCCTTCTCTTCATTCATTCAATTTGAATCAAGTTTTACATATGCCTAATATCTCTCAGAACCTTCTTTCTGTAAACTGCTTCTGCAAAGATAATAACTGTCACTTTTTTTCTAGATGAGCTTTGTTTGGTGATCTAGGGTACTCTACAAAGGACTGAACAATGAAGGATTATGCCTTATACCTTTCAACCTCCCACTTTTGAGTCTCAAAGCTACTCGTCCTCGAGTTAGTTTTGCCTTTCTTTGTCAAAATGTGAATTCTCATATTTCGAATAAAAGATTGGGTGATCCTTCTAATGAAGCTGTTTCATTTAGTCTAAGAAAATCTAATATTTTAGTTTCTCCAGATTTACATCAAAACATATGTGAGAACCACTTGGAGCCCTTGTCTAAGGAGTGATGTCGAGGGGAATATGATTCATTCAGCTTGCGCGGACTCTCACACGATGAGGTTTCCCATCGGCCTAGGAAGGATCATGGACTGACCGAGAACCACTTGGAGCCAAGGTGAATGTATGTCGCCTTGCTCGGCTAGCTTACATGGACCCTCGCACTATGAGGTGGCCAATCGTCTTAAGAGATGTCCAAGGACCGATCAAGGACCACGTGGAGCCAAGGTGAGTATATGTCATCGTGCTCAGCTAGCTTGTGCGATGATGAGATGCCCGATCGTCTTAGGAGATGTTCAAGGTCTGATCGAGGACTCCTTGGAGCCAAGGTGAATGTATGTCACCTTGCTCGGGTAGCTTGTACGGACCCTCACACGATGAGGTGGCTGATCGGCTTAGGAGATGTCCAAGGTCCAATCAAGGACCCCTTGGAGCCAAAATGAGTATATGTCACCTTGCACGGCCAGCTTGCGCGGACCCTCACACGATGAGGTGGCTGATCGGCCTAAGAGATGCTCAAGGTCTTATTAAAGACCCCTTGTATCCAAGGTGAGTGTATGTCATCTTACTCGGCTAGCTTATGCGGGCCCTCGTATGATAAGGTGGCCGATCAGTCTAAGAGATGTCCAAGGACCGACCAAGAATCACTTGGAGCCAAGGTGAGTGTATGTCACCTTTGCTCAACCAGCTTGCGTGGACCCTCACACGTTGAGGTGGCTAATTGGCCTAGGAGATGTCCAAAGACCGACCGAGAACCACTTGGAGCCAAGTTTAGTGTATGTCACCTTGCTCGGCCAACTTGTGCGGACCCTTGCTTGAGGAGGTGGCTGATTGGCCTAGGAGATGTCTAAGGACTAACTGAGAAACACAAAGATAATGTGTAGTTAATGCGTTTACCATTAATGCGTGACCTTTCCACTGACCGAGATAGTGTGCGTAGTTAGTGCGCGACATTTGAGTTGGCCAAGTGGGGTTTTCAACAGCTATTATTAACCATAGTTACTCTTTGGGAAAAGTATAAAGGGGAGTGAAGTGATTTAGTTTTCACTTTTCACTTTTGTTCAACTTGAGAGCTATTTGAGAGTGCTAGTTGAGGTGATTTCCGATAAGTAATAGACGATTTTCGATTTTCTTTGGATAACGGTGCTCACAGCCAACTTCTAAGCAAAAATAAGGTATTTTGATTATTCTATCTTGTTTTTCGATTGAAAGTGGTTTTTTTAGCAAGATCGTTGCATGAACTGGGATTGAAAGTTCATGCTCTATTGTCTTGATGGTCTAGGTCTTAGGAGTTGTATCGTTGCATGTTTCCCTTCTTAGGAGTCTCCCATTTCATATTGTAGATGTCGTCTGAAGATTCTCAAGACATGGAAAATCAGTCTGGCAATGCCTTTAAGGGTGAATCAACAACCAGCTCGGCTGCTTTGTACTCAAGGTTGAAAAGTAATGATTCGGCTTCTACTTCAAGTTCATCTCAGCTAGAGGTGGATTTGAGGTCAAAGGCCGAAAAAGTGCAAGATTTGCAAGATGAGCTCGGTAGAGCTTTTGAGAATATGCCAAGTAAGTCAGTCTTGGTCATTGGTGAGGCCAAGTAGCTCGTGGTAGATGTCGAGTCGGTCGACTAAATTGTGATATTCTAGGGTATACCATTAGGATCTCCTCCCCAAAAGAAAGGTAATGGGAAGATGAAAATTAAGGCTGATGAAGAAGCAAGTTCAAGGCCAAAAGCATTGGAGATTGATGTTGAGAAGACAGTAAAGGAAGTGACCCTGGCGAAGCTAGGGTAAGAGATTGATCGATAGGTGAGCACGATCAATTGGGAAGATGTGCTTGCTTTCAGGGACGTCTTCCATATTCCTTATTCGGTCAAGATCAGGTTGGTCGGCCATAAGGACCTTCCGAGTCACGCTCCTAAGCCTTGGACGACCTTTCATCTTGATATGCTAAGTCACGATGTGACATTTCCATTGCATCCGTTGCTCTAAGAGATGCTGGGTCATGTGGGAGTGGCCCTCCGTCAGATGCTGACTGGGGTGTATACGGCCTTCAAGCTGTCTGTGAAAGGGGAGTTGACATAAGGCCACTTGAATTGCCTATATAAGTTCTGCCGAGACAAGACCAGCTATGTCTATGTTGAAGCGAAGGATGGGAAGGCCAGGGGGCATTCATCTGGGACATGCCGACCTCTCAAAAGATGTAAGCATCGGTTCGTACTAATGTATGGAAATTGGGAAGGTACCCATTTGATCGAGAGGGACATGCAGGTACCGAGGACATACCGTCAACTTGTTAAGGGTAAGTCTTCGATGAAGGTGGTGCCTCGGTTGACTATGACAACTACCAACACTGAGGCCGAAGAAGCTACCTCCTTGGTTGGCATCGATGTATCCATTGGGGATCCACTGGAGCCGCTTTTTCAACTCTTCTTCCCTCGGTTAGCTCTAAGAAGGCAAGTAAGGCGCCCGTGGAAAGTAAACAGAAGTAAGTGCTAGTCATTGATGTTAATGATGCGGCTGAAGAGCGAAGGAGGTTGATGGCCGAGGCAAGGTAGAAAAGGAAGAGGAAGGTGGATGAGAAGAAGAAAACCAAGGAGGCTGAGGATCCAGAAAACAATGCTCTGAAGAAGAGGCATGCCAAGGTGGAGACCCTCAAGCAGGTGAGGAAGATGATTATCCCTTATGAGGTCTCCCTGCTGGATAGCCAAACTGTGCTCAGAGGACTTAAGAATCCAAATCTTGACTCGTCTGTCATGTTATACTTCGTTGATGCCGAGGGAGAGCCTGAAGGAGTTCAAGTCCTCTAAGGAGTTCGACAAGGCCCTCCAAAAGTTTGGAACAAAGGTGCAAGACGGCCTGTATAAGAAGGTGCTTCTATCCAACATCAGGAATCTAGTGGTCTTCCCTTGGCTAAAATCGCATCCAAGGATAGACTATCTAGATGCAAAGGGAAATCCTTTTCCTAACAATAAGGACGAGTATCTAGACTCTAATGAGCTAGTCGAGGATCAGGAGGCCGAGCTTGGGCAATAAAATAGGAAGCCAGAGCCAGTGATGAAGGAGGTTGAGAAATATGACGCTGATGAGCAGAATGAAGTCGATTAAGAGTAGAATAGGATGTTTATGTACTGTTGGGGGAATGTCCCAACTTATTTTGAAACAGCCTTGGGCCTTCATGTAACCAAACAACTTTGCAATCAATATGATATTTCTTTTGATTATACAACTGTTATTGATTCGGTTAGAATAAATGTGGTTATTGCATGGTTTTTCCAAGTGTATGGTTCTCAGTTAGGTATAATGAACGACCTAGTAGATGTTTGATAAGCGGGATTAGAGAAATTAAAACCCAAGTGTTTGAAGCTTTAAGCTGAACGGACCATAGGAAAAGATAAGTAATATGAAACCGAAATGGTTGGCCGGTCAAATAAGTGTAAGCTGACCAATTAACGATGGTTGGTCGATCATACATGTGTGCTGCTGGTTTGAAAGGTCAAGTGTGATATTTGTGAGGCCGATCAAATATGAGTTTTAAAAATTAAGGGTCGTAGTATGAGGCCGAGGGGTGTTTATAGATATAGGCCCATAAAGTATTAAGGGAGTATCAGGCCGAGAGGCACTAGGATGATGCTGGGGGTGGCTTTCTTGTGTTATTTTTTGAAGACATGGGGCAATTCGTAAAATTTGGAGTGAGTCCGAGATAGCAAGATTTGCCTTCGAAGATGCCTAGGATTAATGTCTCGTTCTACGCTAGGCCGAGCAGATAGGAGTTGGAAAGGAAAAATTGACAATAATAAATTTTCCTCAAAGTGGTAAAAAAATCATTCATTAGATATACTAGGGATTTCAAGAATGATTACAAAAGTTTGACCATGAGCCTATGATCTTGCATTGTTTAACATTTGTTTACCAATAGTAGTATTTGAGGTGGTCAACATTCTAGGGGTGTGGGAGTGTTTTTTCGTTTGAGTTTTGCAACTCGTAGGTTCTTTCTTTGCGTATCCTTGATAATGTGTAGTGGCCTTCCCGTATTAGAGCAAATGTTCCGGCTGAACTTTCTCTAGTGGCAAGGCTATCCTTTTGGAGTGCTAAATCCCCTACCATCAAACCTCAGTGGGGAAACCGGAAGTCATAGTATCTGGTGACTCGTTGCTTGTAAGCCATGTTCTTCATATTGGCATGTTCTCGTCGCTCTTCTAGGAGGTCGAGCCTGAGTGCTACTTGTTGATTGTTGGCTTCAAGGTCGTAGGAGATAACTCGATAGGATGTCTCTCTAACTTCCTCCGATACGATGGCCTCAGTGCCAAATGCTAGGAAAAGAGGGGTCTCATCCGTAGCGATCTTGTAAAAAGTACGGTGGGACCAGAGGACGTCATGGATGATGTTTAACCATTTGTCTTTGTCCTCATGAAGCCGCTTCTTCAAGTTATATTTGATGTTCTTGTTGACGACTTTGACCTGTTCGCTGAACTAAAGGTGAGCTAGGGAGGCGAAGAAGAGCTTGATGCCATATGTGGTGCATAATTCCCTGAAGCGATTAGTCGAATTGCTTCCCATTATGAGTGACGATAGTGTGCGGAATTTCAAAAATGCATATGATGTTCTGATTGACAAAGTGCTCGATCTAAGCTACTGTGATATTTTTCAATGATTTGTGTAACGACCCGGGAATTCAAAAAAGGAAAATTTGGAACATTTGAAGGAAATGACGATTTTGCCCCTAGTTATAAAGGCCGAAAGTTGACTTTTTGATAGGGACATTTTTTGGATTGGCCGTAAAGACTGTTGGGTAGGTCTCAAGACGCTGAATCCGTAGACAGGCGGAATGCATCAATCGGAAGTCGAATGTGAAAGTTATGGATTGAGGAATGCTAGGGGCATTTTGGTCATTTTACGGGCAAAGGGTAAAATGGTAATTTGATGTGGCCCTTGATGAATCAGCCAATTGGGTTGACTCATTTAGTTTATTAAGTGACACATGTCACTGGAAGCAGGGGATTAGTGGTGGTGCACGTGTGTGTGTGATCGTGAAATTGGCGTGGGTGGTGGTGAAAATATTCGAAAACAAAACAGAGTACCATTGTGTGCTTGATCAGTGCAAAAGCCAAGATTCCTCAGGCTAAATTGATGAGAATCCGAGAGGTATTGAGGAAGTGAAATCGTGAGAAAACATGAAGGAAAATAGGGAAAACAGAGCCCAAAAACCCGAAACAAAACCTATAAAATTCGAGATTTGATTTTCAACTTGTAGCCCTCAAACACTGAAATTGGACGCAGATTGGGACTTCTGGGACCCTTATTTGTCGATCCAAATCGAGAGACTCAAGGGTCGAAGCTAATTAAGCCACGAACAAACATGGCAGAATTCAGAAAATCATGAGCTTGTGTTCGTGTAATTGGAGGAAAGAACAGATGAAATTGGTCTTGGAATTGTGTTTGTAATGACCCTAGATTACTTCCTGGTTGGTTGGATTTGATAAATTGAGTGAAATTTGATGAACTTGAAGTTAGAACCGGTCAGAGATCGATTTGGAAATTGGATAGTTAAAGTTTTGAATTCATGAAATAAATGCTACAGACCTGCAAGTAAGATGTAGTAAATGAGATTCAATGAAAGAATTGAAAGGAACAAGGTTGAATTGAAGGAGAATTAACCGGGTTGTGTCGCGGGTTGAACAACCCGTTTGCAGGAAAGTTGGGTGAAGGAGACGACTGTAGCAGCACTATTCCTTGGCGCGTGGCTTCCACGCGCAGCCACTCACGACGGCTCGTGAGGGTGTGTACAGCCTCGTCTCAAGGTGAGTTCAGTGTATCCGAAGTTTTCGTATACGTTTAAAATATGTATTTAAATCCCAAAAAAATGGGGAAAAATTATATGAGGTATATTGAAGTGTTAATGACCCTCGATAATGGTTTAGGACAGGAATGGTGACTTCCATAATTTGCGGAAAAACGTGCAGCTCGGAAACGAGCGATATGGACGGTGTGTGAGTGGACTTTTGTTTTCTACCCAAAATGCATGCATATATGTTTTAACTAATTTATTATATGATTTGAAATGAATTGGCATGATTAATGTTTCGATATGATGATTTCTGGATTTTGGGAATATTATACTGATTTTGGGCACGATTTTCAAAAAAATTGTGTAATTGTTGTTTTGGGCGAAGGCCCGGGATTTGAGATTGGTTTTGACTCAGATTATGAGTCAAGGATTGTTTTGATGAATTTGTAATGCTTTTTGGAGATATTTTGTGGATTTATGTGAAAATGGCAACTGAGGTTGCGATTGCACGGATTTGCATGAAATTAATATTTTGGGCTTGAGACTCAATGGAGATGTAATTTCGATTGGATCGGCATTTCCATGTGATTACATGATGATATTGATGGTTTTCGGATTTATGAAATAATCGGGACTTTGGTTTTACGGATTTTGAGGAAACTATGTTTTGGGCCGAGACCCTGTGATGAAAATGGTTTTGATTTCAAATGCAACTGTTGTTCACTGGTTTTCATGGTGGTGATATTTGGCGGATATTTAGGGTTTTCGGGTGGGAATATGTTTCCCCCAAAGTGCACCCTGTGTTGTGGATATTAGGGCTTCCGGTTGGGAATGTGTTTCCCCAGAATGAACCCTGGAGATAACGCTCGCCTCCGTGATGGGATGTGTTCGCCCGGAGAGGTCACGTAGCACGGTTTGTTGTCGTGCAGTCGAGGGAGGCTTGACTCAGATCAGATGTGTTGGATTATGTGGTGATCGGTCGGTGATGTGTTCACGACGATCTGGATTGTCGGGTGGTGATGTGTTCACAGCGACATGCTCGGATTTTGAGCGGTCCTTGAGCCTATTGATTTACACGCATTGTAGGGATAACGTGACTATGAGATTGGATATGGAAATGAGTCCCGTGGTTTTATTGAGATTTGTGATTTATAAACATTTGTGCCTAGATATATTTTACTCATGGTTTATGATATGCATGCATGTTTGTGAAACTGGAGGGTAAGAATGTATTTTGATAAATTTATTTCTAAAAGTTTGTTTTGTCCACTCACACCTGTTCTGTTTTATTGACCCTCTAGGTCGTGGCACGATGATCGAGGCTGATCGGGAGGTGGAGGTATGAGTGGGCACAGGTGCGGTTATTCCTTGTTTGGCAAGTGCTGAGGGCAAATTCGTAACTTCAGCTGATTTGTCAGACGGGAGCAGGACTGGGCACGGTTATCAAAGACCTTTGGCACGTCATGCCTCCGAAACGTAAGCCTCGTGCGCGACCTGGTAGTGAGACGGGTATACGAGGGTATATGAGACCTCGTGATTGATCTTGGAATGAGATTGACCCTGGATTAGGGGTCGGATGTTAATCAGTGTACACTGTGAACTACTAAGTGTTAAACACAGATTTTTGTGGGTCCGAAGGATAAATGCGCCCATAGGCTAGAAAGGTAGCACAAATGGGCAAGTTGGACCCGGGATGAGATTATTCTCAGTGAATTCCTTAAGTGGAATGTGTGTCTAACGAGTCTAGAATATGATGGGTTATCCCTTAGGCCTTATAGGTCATATAAGATGTGGTTCACCAGCGGTAATTGCTCAGTTACCGGGTATGCCAATGAGGGCATGGATGAATGTTATGAGTTTGGACTCAAAAGGAGTCAAGATTGGACTCGAGAGGAGTCGAGACCGGAAAATGGGACTCAAAGTGAGTCAGGATATCGGTTAGGACTCAATGTAAGACCAGTGTCCTTGAGGGAACGGTGAACGATCCCACATTCCTACGAGGGGGAATGGTCTGGGTGAGGTTGGTGGTGTGTCTTAAAGGTGTAGGCACACACCTATCTAGCACTAGGCCTCCCTTGGCCGCGCTGGTTGAGGTGTTATCCCAGGCGTGAGGTCTTGGGAACAAAACCCTGCGGGCTCATGTTGTGGTGTTATCCCAGTGCGGCCCAGAGGGGACAATATAGTGCTAGATAGAGTTGGCCGCTGCGCAATCTCTGATCTACACTAGGCCTCCATTGGCCGCGTTGGTTGAGGTGTTATCCCAGGCGTGAGGTCTTGGGAACAAAACCCTGCGGAGGCATGTTGAGGTGTTATCCCAGTGCGGCCCAGAGGGGACAATATAGTGCTAGATAAAGTTGGTCGTTGTGCAATCTCTGATCTACACTAGGCGTCCCTTGGCTGCGCTGGTTGAGGTGTTATCCCAAGCGTGAGGTCTTGGGAACAAAACCCTGCGGGCGCATGTTGAGGTGTTATCCCAGTGCGGCCCAGATGGGACAATATAGTGCTAGATAGAGTTGGCCGCTGCGCAATCTCTGATCAACACTAGGCCTTTTGGGAGCTCAAGTGGCTTTGGGGGGGATTGAAACCCCAAAGTTAAGCGAGTTGAGGCTGGTGCAATTCCATGATGGGTGACCCCCTAGGAAGTTGCACCATGAGCTCCCGAAAACAAAATCATGAGGGCAAGGCCCAAAGCGGACATTATGGTGCTAGATGAGTTGGGTCCTGACCGAGGAGGGTCGGGTCCTGATAGAATGGTATCAGAGCTAGACCTCGACCAGGAAGTATGCCAGTGAGGAGGCTAGGCCCTAAGAGGGGTGGATTGTAAGGCCCGTGTCCTTGAGGGAACGGTGAACGATCCCACATTCATGCTAGGGGGAATGGTCTGGGAGAGGTTGGTGGTGTGTCTTAAAGGTGTAGGCACACACCTATCTAGCACTAGGCCTCCGTTGGCCGCGCTGGTTGAGGTGTTATCCCAGGCATGAGGTCTTGGGAAAAAAACCCTGCGGGCGCATGTTGTGGTGTTATCCCAATGCAACCCAAAGGGGACAATATAGTGCTAGATAGAGTTGGCCGCTGCGCAATCTCTGATCTACAGTAGGCCTCCCTTGGCCGCGCTAGTTGAGGTGTTATCCCAAGTGTGAGGTCTTGGGAACAAAACCCTACGGGCGCATGTCGAGGTGTTATCCCAGTGCGGCCCATATGTGACAATATAGTGCTAGATAGAGTTGGCCACTACGCAATCTCTGATCTACACTAGACCTATCGATGTAAGGCTACCCAGGATGATTGACGATACTAGCCTAGTGGCTGAATTGGGTATTTTAGACTTGGATGATTTGGATGTAATCCTTGGGATGGATTGGTTGATGATTCATGATACCTCTATCGCGTATGTCGATTAGAGAGTGATATATGGAGTCCAGGATTACCAGAGGTTGTTTTTCAGGGGGACTCGAGGATGTTACCCTCTAGAATGATATTGAACCTTACAATCGATGGACTGTTGGTATGAGGTAATCAAAGTTCACTGGTCAGATGTGTAGCATATGTGATTATTGTATGAGATGCCTAGTGATGGCTGAAGATGTATGGATTTTTCAAAATGTTTCCTGAGATTTTTCCAGGATGAGAGATTGAGTTTATGATGGAGATCATGTCGAGTATACGAGTTGTTTCTCGGACACTTTGTTATGTGACACTTACGGAGTCATAAGGACTGAAGGTGCAAGTACAGGATTTGGTAGATACGGGTTCATTCGGCTCAGTGTTGCCATGGGGAACCCAGTATTCCTTATGCGGGAAGAGGGGAAAGGGATGATGGTCTGAGCTTACATGTTGATTATGGACAACTTAATAAAGTAATGGTATGAGATAAGTATCTCGTATCACGAGCTAATGATTTGTGGTTCTATTGGAAGGTTGTGATTATTGAGCCTATTGAGAGAGGCCGACATGGTGACGACTATTAGTTATGAGTAAAATAGAAAAAGATGATGTCCAATTTTGATATGGCTAAGGTTAGTCGATGGTGATACCCTTGGATGGCCAAACAGACTAGTTATATTTGTGAGCTGATGAGTCAGGTATTCTGATCACATTTGGATGGTGTAGGGTACCATGATTGATGATTGGTAGGTGTACTCACATTTACGGTTGGGCATGTAATATACTGAACATATGTATTGAATTCCATTAGAGAGAAAAATATATGGTTGAATAAGTGTTAGGTCTGATTGACCAGAGTAGGTTTGCTGAACATATACAATTAACGGTCGGGATTAGTGTGAATCCCAGGAGAAACAGATTTATTGGTAAATGGAAAATACTTAAAGACTGCCACAGGGGAACATGAGTTGTTTTGAGATTGGATGGATACCACAAAAACTACAATGTTTTTCCAGTTATGGTGATCGTCTCGGAAGTAGGTCAGAGTTATTCGAGATGAGAACTTAAATAGAGTAAATACAAAGTGGAAAAACCGTGACTTATGTTTGATGTGACCCCTGCTGTGTGCATAGTGATATGTCACTATGAGATTTGGGATTTGGTGAGGTGTGCTTCGGTAGCATAGGGCTGGGATTGCCGATGCTAGCTGAACCCTCAGGAGTTTTCCTTTCCTTGCATGATTTGGGATCGACCATAGTGATCCATGGGTTGAGTGTACAGAAGTCATACCTCTAGGAAGGAATGTACGAGTACTGTATCGACCATCAGGATTAGAAATGATTGATAAACAGAAAGGCTTAATGTGTGATGAGGCGATGGTCAGGTTACATTGAGCTTAAGACCATATTGTCGGGTCAGGTATCATTCGCCGGGAGGCTAATAAGATAGCCAGTCGAGAATTGACATGTTTGATAACGTAAGGATAGGTGAAATCTTGTTATTAATGGAACTCTGTAGGATTGGAGTGGTACATGATTTTTGATCATTTGAACTACTAGAGTCCAATTGTAGGATCATACTTGGTGTATGGTGTTGGATGGAGTCGAGGTTACGAAATAGATAGGATTTGCGGTATCGTATGACTGATTGTATTGAGTGCCAGATGAAGTCGAGGTTACGAAATAGATATGATTTGCGGTATCGTATGACTGATTGTATTGAGTGCCAGTTATTGGCAGGAGGTAGGCATCATTAAGGTCTGTGATGATAAACACAACAGAAGGAAAGGTTTAATTCGTGATATTGAGTGACCCTAGAAAAAGAAGTATGAAGTGATTGACTTAATGAGGGGAATGAGTTTTCGATTTATTGGACCTTATGAGGTTATTGTCCTGGTGGTCTGGTGGCCTATGCGTGGTGATTTAGGCCATTGTACCATGTCATGAGTGGATGACATGTGATTGGGATAATGATATTGATACTTGTGAGTTCTAGATTGTGTATACTCAGACGTTAAGCATGGCTCCTTATTCCGAGTGAGCATGGATATGACTGCCAGTGAGGCAGAGGTTTACAGAGAAGATTGTCCCGATATTGACCCAAGGATGAGGACTGATTTGTCTGGTTTCTATAAGTTTAATTATGCTTTATATCCGGTTGAACCGGAAGGGTATGCAGTTGCTTATGTTTCTAGTTCACATACATATTCCTCGGGAGAATTATCATGGTACCTACTGATCGAAATTTCGAGGATGAAATTCTTTAGGGGGGTAGGTTGTAACGACCCGGAAATTCGAAAAAGGAAAATTTGGAACATTTAAAGGAAATGACAATTTTTCCCCTGGTTATAAGGGCCAAAAGTTGACTTTTTGGACAGGCCGTAAACACTGTTGCGTAGGTCTCGAGACGCTAAATCCGTGGATAGGCGGCATGCGTCAATCAGAGGTCGGATGTGAAAGTTATGGATTGAGGAATGCTAGGGGCATTTTGGTCATTTTACGGACAAAAGGGTAATATGGTAATTTGATGTGGCCATGTGATAAATCAGCTAATTGGGTGACTCATGTAGTTTTTTAAGTGACACATGTCACTGGGATGAGGGGATTAGTGATGGTGCACGTGTGTGTGTGATCGTGAAATTGGCGTGGGCGGCGGTGAAAATATTCGAAAACAAAACATAGTACCATCGTGTGCTTGATCAGTGCAAAAGCCAAGCTTCCTCAGGCTAAATTGACGAGAATCCGAGAGGTATTGAGGAAGTGAAGTCGTGAGAAAACAGGAAGGAAAATAGGGAAAACAGAGCCCAAAAACCCGAAACAAAACCTATAAAATTCGAGATTTGATTTTCAACTTGTAGTCCTCAAACACTGAAATTGGACGCGGATTGGGACTTCTGGGGCCCTTATTTGTCGATCCAAATTGAGAGAGTCTAGGGTCGAAGCTAATTAAGCCACGAACAGACATGGCAGAATTCGGAAAATCACGAGCTTGTGTTCGTGTAATTGGAGGTAAGAACATATGAAATTGGTCTTGGAATTGTGTTTGTAATGACCCTAGATTACTTCCTGGTTGGTTGGATTTGATAAATTGAGTGAAATTTGATGAACTTGAAGTTAGAACCGGTCGGAGATCGATTTGGAAATTGGATAGTTAAAGTTATGAATTCATGAAATAAATGATACAGACTTGCAATTAAGGTGTAGTATATGAGATTCAATGAAAGAATTGAAAGGAACAAGGTTAAATTGAAGGAGAATTAACCGGGTTGTGTCGCGGGTTGAACAACCCGTTTGTAGGAAAGTCGGGTGAAGGACGCGTGCAGCCTCGTCTCAAGGTGAGTTCAACATGAAACTTACTTCTTTTAATCTAATGAACATTTTGGCACTGATTTCGAGGAAATCGGATATCGTTTTGATAGTGTTCAGTTTATCCGAAGTTTTCGTATATGTTTAAAATACGTATTTAAATCCCAGAAAAAATTGAGAAATTATATGAGGTATATTGAAGTGTTAATGACCCTCGATAATGGTTTTGGACACGAATGGTGACTTCCAGAATTTACGGAAAAACGTGCAGCTCGGAAATGAGCGATATGGACGGTGTGTGAGTGGACTTTTGTTTTCTACCCAAAATGCATGCATATATGTTTTAACTAATTTATTATATGATTTGAAATGAATTGGCATGATTAATGTTTCGATATGATGATTTCTGGATTTTGGGAATATTATACTGATTTTGGGCACGATTTTCAAAAAAATTGTGAAATTGTTGTTTTGGGCGAAGGCCCGGGATTTGAGATTGGTTTTGACTCGGATTATGAGTCAGAGATTGTTTTGATGAATTTTTAATGCTTTTTGGAGATATTTTTTGGATTTATGTGAAAATGGCAACTGAGGTTGCGATTGCACGGATTTGCATGAAAATAATATTTTGGGCTTGAGACCCAATGGAGATGTGATTTTGATTGGATCGGTATTTCCATGTGATTACAAGATGATATTGATGGTTTTCGGATTTATGAAATAATCAGGACTCTGGTTTTATGGATTTTGAGGAAACTATGTTTTGGGCCGAGACCCTGTGATGAAAATGGTTTTGATTTCAAATGCAACTGTTGTTTACTGGTTTTCATGGTGGTGATATGTTGTGGATATTTAGGGCTTTCGGGTGGGAATATGTTTCCCCCAAAGTGCACCCTGTTTTGTGGATATTAGGGCTTCCGGTTGGGAATGTGTTTCCCCGGAATGAACCCTGGAGATAACGCTCGCCTCCGGGATGGGATGTGTTCGCCCGGAGAGGTCACGTAGCACGGTCTGTTGTCGTGCAGTCAAGGGAGGCTCGACTCAGATCAGATGTGTTGGATTATGTGGAGATCGGTAGGTGATGTGTTCACGACGATCTGGATTGTCAGTTAGTGATGTGTTCACAGCGACATGCTCGAATTTTGAGCGGTCCTTGAGCCTATTGATTTGCACGCATTGTAGGGATAACGTGACTATGAGATTGGATATGGAAATGAGTCCCGTGGTTTTATTGAGGAAACTATGTTTTGGGCCGAGACCCTGTGATGAAAATGGTTTTGATTTCAAATGCAACTGTTGTTCACTGGTTTTCATGGTGGTGATATGTTGCGGATATTTAGGGCTTTCGGGTGGGAATATGTTTCCCCCAAAGTGCACCCTATGTTGTGGATATTAGGGCTTCCGGTTGGGAATGTGTTTCCCCGGAATGAACCCTGGAGATAACGCTAGCCTACGGGATGGGATGTGTTCGTCCGGAGAGGTCACGTAGCACGGTCTGTTGTCGTGCAGCCGAGAGAGGCTCGACTCAAATCAGATGTGCTGGATTATGTGGAGATCGGTCGGTGATGTATTCACGACGATCTGGATTGTCGGCTGGTGATGTGTTGACAGCGACATGCTTGGATATAGAAATGGGTCCCGTAGTTTTATTGATATCTGTGATTTATAAACATTTGTGCCCAGATATATTTTACTCGTGGTTTATGATATGCATACATGTTTGTGAAACTGGAGTGTAAGACTGTATTTTGATAAATGTATTTCTAAAAGTTTGTTTTGTCCACTCACACCTTTTCTGTTTTATTGACCCTCCAGGTCATGGCGCGATGATCGAGGCTGATCGAGAGGTGGAGGCATGAGTAGGCACATATGCGTTTATCCCTTGTTTGGCAAGTGCTGAGGGTAAATTCGTAACTTCAGCTGACTTTTCAGATAGGAGCAGGACCGGGCACGGTTATCAAAGTCCTTCGGGGACGGGTCCTGTCAGTTTGGCCTATGTCCACTTGGTGAAGTTGTTCCTTGCCACTAATACATAGTTGACCTTTCCTTTCCATGTTGGCATCTGTCCTATCAAATCAAGTCCCAATTGCGAGAATGGCCATGGGCTCATTATAGAAGTGAGGTTCTCAGTCAGTAGGTGTGGAATTTATGCATGTTGATGGCCCTTGCGGTCATGCTCTTTCTCGTCTATGCCCATATGGTTGAATGCTTTCTAAAAAAGGACATTGACACAACTTCTTGTGTCAACAAGTATTGTGATGATGTAAGGACCTGTCCCGGAAGTTAGGATTAGTGAGGTGATTAGTGGTGGAGGAATGGCGAAGAACCGACCTCGCGCGGTTCAGACCGGTCGACCCATCGAAGGAGACGATGAACAGTGACTATGTGCAGGCGCGTGAGGCCCACGCGCGGCCACTTTGGGCGGCGCATGGGGGCGGGTGGGGAGGATTCTGGCAAACCTTCCAACATAGTTTTTGGTCTAATCGATGTAACGAGTCTTTTGGAATAGGTTTCGGGACGATCGGACGTTGTTTCGGGTTAGTACTACGAGGTTGAAGGTTTAGGGTCCCGGTTAGTTACGTTCGCAGTTTGGGGAAATTGGGGAAAAATAGGAGGAACTTAGTGGACGTGTTAGTGACTCGCTTTGGTGACTTGTGATAGGATCGGGAATCCCCGAGGAGGTCGAGGAACGTACAGGACGTTCGGGACGCGAGTGACGTGCCCGGTATCTGTGAGTGGACTTCTTCCTTAAACTGAGCATGCATAACTGCTTTTAATTACTTGTTTTATGGTTTTTATTATGATTTCATGATTATTGAATGCTTTATACCTGTTTTTATGAAATTGCACGGTTTTCGAGGAAATTACGTATTTGGCACGTTTTACGAGAAATGCATGATTTCTGATTATGATGCCATGGTTTTGGGATTTCAAACGATAAATGGTTTTCAATGATTATAAATGGATTTTGAGACATGATTTGATGATCAAGGGTTTTTCGGTTTTAGAATCGGATTTCAGAAAACGAGATTTGGTTTTAAAGTTGAAAAGTGGATTTCCGGATTTGGGTTCGGAATGATGGTTCTGGATGCTAGAATGGCTTCGAGCCAGTGGTTTCGGATTCAGGTTTGGACATGGATTTAGAAAAGGTTTTCAAACGATTTTGGATTGGATTTTCTGGATCTGGTTATTGGGTTTAAAGACCCAGATTATGTTTGACGGGGGACGGGCCCAGATTGGATTTAAAGACCCGAATTGAGTTTAAAGACTCGGGAGTTTAAAGACTCGGATTTATTGATATTTCCCCCGTAGGCCTGTTGAGTTTAAAGACTCTGGAGTTTAAAGACTCAAATTATATTGAGGCCTGGATTGAGTTTAAAGACTCGGATAGATCCAGCAGGTTTGATCGGATGATTATATTGGTATCTTATGCTTTACTGTTAATGTTTTATAACGTTTATCATACTGTATATATGTTGCTACGGTTTCCATGATGAAAATGATGTGATTTATAAATATTTTCAGAAATTGGGTTATGCATGCATGTTTTCAAAACGGAGGGCCAAACCCTGGTTTGTTTATGAAATGGTTTTTGAAACTTTTATTCTTTATGGTCCACTCACACTTTCTGGTTTTTAACTGCCCTCCAGGTCGTGGAGCTAGCGCGGGGTTTACATTGAGGCAGCGTCAGAGGCATAGAATATTCGAGCGTTTTCCCGGAGTAGTTTCAGTGTTCCGTTGTGCGTGTACTCTGTGTGTGGTTTTGTTTTACTTTGTTTGGTACTATGCTCTGTATAACAGTTGACTTGTTGTGTTTTAATATCTCCTTCGTCTGACAATGTACTTTGTGGTTTTGGTGAGGTTATCTTGGTCTTTTGTGTTGGGTTGTCAGACGGAAGCAGGGTTCACCTCGGTTATCAGGGTGATAATCGGGGTGGGTCCTGACAGCTGACGTCAAAGTTGGAGATGTGTGCTCTGATGATGAGGGGTCCCTATGCGGAAAAACGATGCCCTTCTCTTCCTCCTCTGAGAAGGTGATTGCTTCCCAGCCCAACTTGGCTATCTTACCTGGTCGGTTGGCCCCGATGCTGAGCACTTGGTGATTGGATTGTGTAGCCCTAAGGAAGCCCTTCTTCACTCGGTTAGAGGTGATGTGGGAAGATGTAACAACCCGTCCCGAGAGCCGGGATTAGTAGTGTGATTAAGGTGGGATTAGTGAGGTTACTTGGTGGTTAGGTGGTCCCGATTAGAATGACGATTTTGACTCTGACTTGGGTAAAAATGTTGACTTTAGTTCGGGTGGTCAAATGGGTGTTGACCAGTGACCAGGACGTAGTTTGGGATGTCACGAATCCGTAGGTAGGTGGCACGCTTGATTCCGACATCCGAGGGGGAAGTTATGATGTTCGGAAGGTTGAGGGCATAACCGAAATTTGGTTAAAAGAGGGGGAAAAGTTGACTTTTTGGACGATCGGGTTTTGGTATGTTGACCTAGGATGGTTAGGTAGATCTCGTCGTCCTGAGTTCGATGACAGACGGCACGTATTCATCGGACTTACGAGGCGAAAGATACGGGTCTAGAAAGTTAGTGGCATACTTGTAATTTTGAGGTTGTAGGACGGGCATTTTGGTCTTTCTGCACATTGGGATTTGTGCAACAGAGAAGGAAAATGGATGGCTGAGATTGGGCCATGTGGGAGTGTGTGGATTGGATGGTGACATGTGGCAGGTGTGTAGAGGGTTCTGGTTGAATCCTGTACAAGCACGGCCCAAATAATTGGGGTGCACCCGTGCTATGTGTTCATGTTCTTCGACACACAGAGAGAAACAGAGGGAGGAAATTGAGAGAATTGGAAGGGTGATCGTGGTTGCTGGTGAATTCTGGTGGGTGAGGAGTGACCGGAGAGTGAAGGAGAGCTTGGGAGGAGACAAGGAGGCACGGTGGCCGTGTGTATGTGAGTTGTGAACCGCGGGAAGATCAGGGGGAAATAGGAAGGCAAGCAGAGAGTTTGCGAGGAATCGTGGTGCTGTGGCCGTGTGTAAGTGCAATTGACCTCGAGAGGAGGCTGAGACGGCGTCGTAGACTCCAGGGAGCACGGCGGCTAGCACGGTTGCGGACGGTTGCAGGTAATCTCACATCCCTGTACAATTACTCTGTTTTTCCCGTGGGGTTCAATTCGAAAGTTGTGGGGTTGGGCGTAGAGTCGAGGGATTTGGAGGCCAGGGTGAGACTCCTGGAGGTCCCAAGAGTCGACTGTGTGTGCTGCCGTGAGGGGTGGTGCACGGTGGTGGATGGCACGACGGAGAGACTTTAGGTGCTCTATTTTGGCCGTGGGTTCAAACGGCGAGTCGTGACGTTTGGGCAAGAGTCGACGGTCAAGGTGAGTCGGGTTAGACTTAGAAGGACCCTAGGAACCGTCTGGTGTTGCCACCGTGACGGAGGATGACCGGAGTGGCTGGATCGTGAAACAGGGGGAGTTTGGCCGTCTGTTTCGAGCTTCAGTCGACGGGATTGGGGCGGTGTCGAGGTCTGAGGAGCGGGGGAATGGATAGATTGGAACTGGACGAAGCTTTAGGTGAAGAAAGGGAGAGAAATCGTGCAGGCACGGCGGTGAACCGCTGACGCCGGTTCAGGTTGCAGACTATTGTGCTGAACCGGGTCTACTCAAGGTTGAAGGGCACTGTAGCAGGCGCGTGAGGGCCACACGCAGCCACTTTGGGCGGCGTGTGGGGGCGCGTGCGGCGGCGATGGGGAAAACGGTCAACATGGTTTTTGGTCTAGGCGTTGTGACGAGTCCATTGGCATTGGTTTCGGGTTGATCGGACGTCGAATCGAAGTAGTTCCGCGAGGGTGAAAGTTTAGGGTTCCGGTTCGTTACGTTTAGGACCCGGGGATTTTTTGAGGGAATTTAGATGGATACTCGTGGATGTGTTAGTGACGTAATTTGGTGGTTGTTGACAGGATCGGGATTTCCCGAGGAAGCCGAGGAACGTACAAGACGTTCAGGACGCGAGTAGGGCTCAGTACTGTGAGTGGACCCCTTCTCTAAACTCGAGCATGCATAACTGTTTTCTATAATTGTTTTATGGTTTTAATCATTATTCTATGTTTATCGAATATGTTTTGGTTGGTTTTACATGATTGTACGCTTTTCAAGGAAGTCCGGTTTTTAGCACGTTTTACGAGAAAGTGGTTGGTTTCTGAAATTGATGCTTTGGTTTTGGGATTTCAATTGATAAGTGGTTTTCATTGATTATAAAGGGATTCTAGAACATGATTTCGATGATTAAAGGTTTTCGGTTTTAAAATCGGATTTCGGGAAACGAGATTTGGTTTTAAAGTTGAAAAGTGAATTTCCGGATTTGGGTTCGGAATGACGGTTCTGAACGCCGGAAGGGCTTCAAACCGGGGATTTCGAATTTGAATTTGGCGATGGATTTTGAATTGGTTTTACACTGGATATGGATTGGATTTGCTGGATCTGGATATTGGGTTTAAAGACCCGGATTGATATTGACGGGGGACGGGCCCGGATTGAGTTTAAAGACTCGGGAGTTTAAAGACTCAGATATATTGATTTTTCCCCCGTAGGCCTTGAGTTTAAAGACTCGGGAGTTTAAAGACTCGGATATTAGTAAGGCCTGGATTGAGTTTAAAGACTCGGGGAGTTTAAAGACTCGGATAGGTCCAGCAGGTTTGATCGGAAAATGATGATTTGATGTTTATGGTTTCTGATACGGTTTTATGATTCACATGCTGTGGTTTTTCTAACTGTTTTATAGTGTTTCTGTTTCTTATGATGTGATTTACGGTAACTTGGTTTATAACTGTGTCCTAAAATGGGTTATGCATGTGGTTTTCAAAACGGAGGGTTAAACTCGGTTTTCTGATAAATGGTTTTAGAACTTTTCTTTTATTATGGTCCACTCACATCTTCTGTTTTAAATTGCCCTCCAGGTTGTGGAGCGAGCGTGGGGTCTTGACGTCGAGGCAGTGTCTGAGGCATAGAAGTGACGAGCGGGATTTCCGAGTGTTTAAGTTTTCTTCCGCGTGCGTGTAAATGTCATCGGTTTTCATTTCCTTGTGTTTCGTACTATGCTCTGTACAGTATAACTTCGGGATATTTTATATAGTTTCTCCTGCGTCTGACTGAGTTTTGGGTGATTTTGAGTGAGTTGTACTTGCGTGTTGTGTCGGGGAGTCAGACGGGAGCAGGATTTACCTCGGGTTTCGGGGTGAAACCGGGGTGGGTCCTGACAATTGGTATCAGAGCATAGGTTTGCCAAGTCAGTGGGGTTTGTTGGGTTGTGAGGTTGTGTTTCAGTTGCTTAACTACTTCTCTGCCTCTTTCAGCGTGCGGTTGACGATGCGTCCGAGACGTAGACCCTCTCCACAACCTGAAGACGAAGCAAGAGAGACGGAAAGTGCTACTATTGAGCGAGCCCAACGGCTCGGGGCGACTACGTTTAGTGGTGGGGCTGATCCTGAGGAAGCCCAGAGGTGGATTACTAGACTTGAGCGGATTTTTGCGGTGATGCATTGTCCACCGGAGGAGCGAGTATTGTTGGCTACATTTTTACTAGATGGTGCGGCGTACGAGTGGTGGTATACCCTCGAGTTGTCCGGTTGGGATGCCCATAGTGTGACCTGGGAGACGTTTAGGGAACGGTTTCTGGAGCAGTATTATCCTCGTTCTTTCCGGGATGCCAAGGAGGTGGAGTTTCTGCAGCTCCAGCAGGGGAATATGACAGTGGCTGAGTATGAACGGAAGTTCCAGATGTTGTCCCGGTTTGCTCCTGCTTTTGTGGCCACTCTCCTGCTTTTGTGGCCACTGAAGCCGAGAAGTGCTGTAGGTTTGAGTTGGGCCTGCGAGGTGAGATTCGAGCCATAGTGACGGCTGGATCCTTTGCTACCCTTCGAGACTTGTCAGACGCTGCAGTGCGGGTGGAGGCTAGTTTGCCGATGCGCCGCCGGGAACAATCTATAGCGTCTACAGGGAGACCGAGCAGTGGACCAGGTTGGAATGTGTGTTTCTACTGTGGGGAGCGAGGTCATTTCCGACGTGAGTGTCCACTGTTGCCACAGGAAGGTGGTGTAGGTCGAGGAGCAGCGGAGCCCGGACAGAGTACAGCGTCAGGGACAGCAGGCTCGAGAGGAGGTGGTGGCACTGCCACTAGTAGTTCGAGGGGACGTGGTAGAGCGTCGGGATCTCAGGCCCGAGTGTGACTCAGCAGGAGGTTCAGTCGACAACAGATGCGGGGACAGGTACTTATATTACTTTTGGTTGTGCCGTACTTAGTTTTGATTGTTGGATCCCAGGGTAGAGTCTAGGAGTTCTCCTAGAGGACTTGGAGTGTACAGTGAGTTCCGTAGAAGGATGACGGAAGGTACAGGAAAGGAGTGACTATAACTGATCGATATGAGGTTATTGAAGGAGAGAACCCACAAGCTAGAGTTTGCCTTTAGGACTTTGTAGATTTATTCCGATAGTGGCCGAAATAGCAGCCGAGGGAGATGAGTGGTCGATTGTTTGGATTAGTAGTCGAATTGGTTCGGGAAGGTAAGGTGGTTGTACACGAGGATGTACTCTATGATTTCTGTCGGGTACACTTAATACCTTTGTTTTCTGTTCATAGAGTTTCCCTTGCGTACACCAAGAAGGGTAGACAGGAAATATAGGAGACGTTGTTGTTGAACTAGTGTTGATTCCGGGTAGGAGACCCTAGGTGTCGGGAACTAGCTGTGGAATTTCGGGGACGAAATTCTTTTTAGGTGGGTAGTTTGGGATGTCACAAATCCGTAGGCAGGTGGCACGCTTGATTCCGACATCCGAGGGGGAAGTTATGATGTTCGGAAGGTTGAGGGCATAACCGTAATTTGGTTAAAAGAAGGGGAAAAGTTGACTTTTTGGACGATCGGGTTTTGGTATGTTGACCTAGGATGGTTAGGTAGATCTCGTCGTCCTGAGTTCGATGACAGGCGGCACGTATTCATCGGACTTACGAGGCGAAAGATACGGGTCTAGAAAGTTAGTGGCACACTTGTAATTTTGAGGTTGTAGGACGGGCATTTTGGTCTTTCTGCACATTGGGATTTGTGCAACAGAGAAGGAAAATGGATGGCTGAGATTGGGCCATGTGGGAGTGTGTGGATTGGATGGTGACATGTGGCAGGTGTGTAGAGGGTTCTGGTTGAATCCTGTACAAGCACGGCCCAAATAATTGGGGTGCACCCGTGCTATGTGTTCATGTTCTTCGACACACAGAGAGAAACAGAGGGAGGAAATTGAGAGAATTGGAAGGGTGATCGTTGACACGACCCATCCCAATCCCCCCGGGATTACCATGGAATGTGACGTGCTCCCGTCGGACAAGAGGCGTCCGACAAGGGATAACCGATTGCCATTGCCCAACCGGGCTTCCAGAGTGCGTAAGGATCGATGGAGGAGGTGTGCGATGCTCAAGTCTCTGCTGCAGTCGTATCCGGAATCAACCTGAAGGGCATTGAAAACAAAAGCTGTGAGTGGACGAAAATAAACAAGTCTGTTTAAAACATTTATAAGACATTTATGCCCCTCAGTAAAATCATATGCATGCACCAAAACCAATAATCCCATATTTATTTAGAAATAACCATTAGGGCCTTAGCCCGGAAACCAAAGCATAGTTTCAATTTCCAAAAGTAAATCCAAGAGTTATTTCATAAATCCAGTAATATGAACCATAAGGCATATAATATAAACCATAACCATTATTTTAGCCACTGCACTATACACTCCAATCCGACATCCCTGATGTCTGACGTCCCTGACGTCAATAAGGTCACAATCACAAGGCTACGCGTGCCACTCGGGTCTCAATTTTCCGAGTTAAATCCCCGAACCCCGTTCGGGTACAGCATCCCCGATGCTTAGCGTCATAGACGCTGGACGTACTAGACGTCCGTGACCTCTCCGGGGTACCTCATCCGGAGGAGACAATATAATATGGAAGGATCTATACAGTGCAGTACCAAATACATTTTATAGATATCCACATGCAAAACATATAGGTATACATAGATAAAATCCGAACCATTCGTTACGTTTCATCAAACGGGTCTCATGCCCAAATACCGTGAAACGTGCCATAACCGAAATATCATCAAAACCATTTATAGATTCCAGCATGTGAACATATATAAAATGTAAACCAGGAAACATTTATTCAATTCCATTTTAGGGTCCCCGACCCGCAATCACGTGTAGAAATCAACTGGGCCCCTGGCCCGATTCCACAAGTTAACTGGGCCCCTGGCCCGATCCACATGTTAACTGGGCCCCTGGCCCGATTTCATAGTTCAACTGGGCCCCTGGCCCGATTTTACATTATTTAAGTTCGTAACCGTTTCATGAAATCATATCCAACCATATTTATGGAAATCGGTGCAAATCCAGAAAACCTCGGTTTACGTGCAAATACGTAATTCACCTCGAAATACGTGAAATCATTTTAAATTCACCGATATCCAAATTAAATCATTTAATCATAATTATAACAATCATAAAACAGTTATGCATGCATCAAATTTATGAAACCAATGTCCACTCACAGACCGTTTAACCGAGTGCCTCGATACGCGTGCCATAGGCCTTCCCGGGCCACACCACTATCACCGGGACTCCCAATCCTGTCCAAATCACATTAGAGGATTACTAACCCCTTCATTAACATCCTATTCAAGTCCCGTAATTTTCCCGAATTTTTAAGTATTTTTAAACTGGATTTAAAACCTTCGGACATCCCGAGCAATAACGAAACGGGATCCGATCGACACGAAACCAATGCTAAAATGTTCGTTACATTGAATAGGACAAAATTCATGTTGGAAGTTTCCCAAAATTACCTCACACGCGCCCCCACGCGCCGGTTGAACTCCCTGCGCGTGAAACCCACGCGCCGGGTACTGTTCACCGTCGTTCAACCCGATCGACTGGTAAACGGGTCGCCGTGACCCGCGGGCCAACCCGATCGGTTCTCCGTCGATACAGGATCATTTTGGACGGGGTTTTCACCTACATGATCGTCTGGGTTAAATTAGGAGTTCTGTGGAAACAAAAACAATGAACAACGTCAAGATCCTCACCTCCCCGATCGAGAAGTTCACGGCCAACCTCCACCGTCGACTGCTCTCAGCTCCGACCACCATTCTCGATGAAAACGGTCCCTATAGACTCGTCTCATCCTCTGAGTCATCCTCCTGGTTACTAGATCGACCGAAAGACAGTAAGGCCCATCCTGCCATTTTAGACCCGAGAATTGGACTCACGGGTTTAGGGCCACATCGCCGTCGTGGTCACCACCGTGGCCACCCAAAATGCCTGGACTGATCACAGGAACCTCCACCACCCATCAGCACGATCAAAAACAGTCTACAACGACATTCCCAATTTTGAGTTTTTCGGCCTCCCCTGTTTTTCCTTCCGCCGTCATCTCCGCCGGCTCCCGCCGTCTCCCATCGTGCCCAGCTCTCAGCAGTCATCCCACAACCCTCCGCACAAACCCATGGATACAGATATGGTGGTGGTGTGCAGTGTGAGCCGTGTACATGCTCACGGGTTTGAGAGAAATGAGAGTGGGAGGATGCAGGCTGATCCAATTAAAGAGAGAGGGAAAAAGAATGAACGGCCCAGATTAAATCTCACCAATGAGATTAAGGGTCCAGATCAAAAGATGCACTAAGTGGGATTTCTTTATATTTTTTTAATCCAATAATTTAATCAATCCCACCAATCCAGATCTGAGTTCAATAATTAAAGGTTAGTGGTCCACGTGTCCCACTCAGAAATTCAGACAAATCAGAGAACGCCACGTGTCCACGCCTCGTAATGCGTGCATAACGAAACCAAACTTCCGTGACCCATAACTTCGTCGTCGAATCTCCGATTTCGGCGTGCCGCCTGTCGTTGGATTCGCATCGACGAAACCTACGTAACGGTCCTTGGCCCTCGGCCATCGGACATCCTGGTCAAAAAGTCAACATTTGCCCATATATCGTCCAAATTACGAAAATGCCCCTGGACTTCCGTACATCATAACTTTCACCACGAACGTCGGAATCGAACGTGCCACCTGTCAGGACCCACCCCGGTTTCACCCCGAAACCCGAGGTAAATCCCGCTCCCGTCTGACTCCCCAACGCAAAACTCAAGTAAAACTCACTCAAATTCTACCCAGTCAAACGCAGGAGTAATTAGACACAATGTCCCGAAGGTAGCATTTACAGAACATAGTACGAACATACAACGAAAATAAAACCGATAACTACACGCACACGAAAGCCTTTACTCTACTAGGATCCCTCACGTCACTTCTATGCCTTGGACACTGCCTCGACGTCAAGACCCCGCGCTCGCTCCACAACCTGGAGGGCAATTAAAACAGAAAATGTGAGTGGACCAGAAAGTACAAAAGTTCAAAAACCATTTTATAAGAAAACCGAGTTAAACCCTCCGTTTTGAAACCACATGCATAACCAACAGTTATAAACACATTAATAAAATAATCATTATAAACATCATAAGAAACAGAAACACTATAAAATACCATAAGAAACCATACATGAGTATCAGAAAACTGTATCATAAACCATAACCACCAAATCATCATTTTCTCGATCAAACCTGCTGGATCTATCCGAGTCTTTAAACTCCCGAGTCTTTAAACTCAATCCAGGCCTCAATAATATCCGAGTCTTTAAACTCCCGAGTCTTTAAACTCAAGGCCTATGGGGGAAAATCAATATATATCCGAGTCTTTAAACTCCCGAGTCTTTAAACTCAATCCGGGTCTTTAAACCCAATCCGGCCGGTCCCCCGTCACATATATCCGGGTCTTTAAACCCAATATCCAGATCCAGCAAATCCAATCCCAAAACCATTTGAAAACCATTTACCAATCCATATCCAAACCCGAATCCGAAATCACTGGTCCGAAGCCCTTCCGGCATTCAGAACCGTCATTCCGAACCCAAATCCGGAAAATATCCATTTTCATACCAAAACCCCATGTAATCACAAATCACATTTCATAACCCATATATCATTAGTAGAAAACCTTTATCGGTGAAAATCCCCAAATGTGGCATCAAAATCCGAAAACCAACATTTTCTCGAAAACCGTGCCAAAACCGTCTTTTTCTCGAAAAACGTGTAATAATGTAAAACCGACCAAACATATTCGATAATCAAGATTAAAACCATAAAACAATTATAGAAAACAGTTATGCATGTTCGAGTTTAGAGAAAGGGTCCACTCACAATACTGAGCCCTACTCGCGTCCCGAACGTCCAGCCCGTTCCTCGGCTTCCTCGGGAAATCCTGATCCTGTCAAACACCGCCAAATTACGTCACTAACACGTCTACGAAGGTTCACCTAAAAGCCCTCAAAAATCCCCGGACCAAAGATTGAAAACCCCGGAACCCTACACATTCACCCTCGCGGAACTATACTCAAAAGACTTCCGATTAACCCGAAACCAACTCCATTGAACTCACCACCACTCCTAGACCAAAAGTCATGTTGACCGTTTTCCCCATCGCCGCCGCACGCGCCCCCACGCGCCGCCCAAAGTGGCTGCGCGTGGCCCTCACGCGCTGCTACAGTACCACCTCCTTCCTCGAGCAAACCGGGTTCAGTACAGTGGTCTGCACTCAGACCGGCGTACCTGGTTCTTCCTCCTCCGTCCACCAAAACGGTTCCTTTCTTCACCAACAGCATCGTCCAGGCCAACCCTATCGGTTCCCCAACTCCATTCACCTCGACACTGTCCCAATCCCCTCGACTGAACTCAAAACCAGACAGCCCTTCGACCCCTGTTTCACGACTCCTCCACTCCAGCCACCTCCCGTCACGGTGGTGATACCAGACTCACCCCACAACCTCACTGATCCACGTCCAACACCCCTAACCCTTCGACTCACCCCAAAAGTCCACGACTTTGGGTTCGAAGTCACGGTCGAAACAGGGTAACAGAAATTCCTCTTCGCCTGAGCTCCGCCGTGTACGCCCCCGTCACGGCGACCACCCAAATCGACACCTAGGACCTCCCTGATCACTACCCTAACCTCCAATCCTCTCGACTCTCAGCCCAAGGTCACGACTTCCCAAATGAAATTTACGGGAAAAACAGAGTAAAGAGATCTCACCTTCGATTGCAGCTCCGCCGTGCGCACTGCCGCCTTCCACGGTGGTCGCGGGATTCCTTGCAGTCTCCTCAGCCTCCCCTGGCCTCGATTTGCCTCGCCTCACGGCGTAGCCACCACCTCAACCTCACAGCTCCCTGTTTCTCCCCAAAATTCCTCCACACCTCCGCCGTGCCGCCGTGCACAATTGCACCTCCAATTCACGGCCACCAGCTCCGCCTTGCCTCACTAACACACTCACAGTTCCCTAACCACTCACCCTTGCACTCAGATCGATCAACTGATCCCAACTCTCACCCTCTGTTCTCTGTATTTCGAAGGACTGCACGGTTGCACCCCAATTATTTGGGACCGTGAACACACAGGATTCCACCAGAATCCTCTACACACATGCCATGTGTCACCATCCACTCCACACACTCCCACATGGCCTAATCCCAGCCGTCCATTCTTTTATCTGTGCACAGATCCCAATGTGCCACAATGACCAAAATACCCTTCTGTTTTACTCATTTTACGGTTTTACCGAAACTTCCTAGACCCGTAACTCTCACCTCGTAAGTCCGATGAACACGTGCCGCCTGTCATCAAATTCAGGACGACAAGAACTATCTAACCATCCTAGGTCAACCTACCAAAACCCAATTATTCAAAAAGTCAACTTTTCCCCCCTAATTACGATTATGCCCTCAATCTTCCGAACAGCACAACTTCCTCCTCGGATGTCGGAATCGGGCGTGCCACCTGCCTACGGATTCGTAACGTCCTCAACTACGTCCTGGTCACTGGTCAACTCCCATTTGACCACCCGAAATAAAAGTCAACATTTCTGCCCACCCCAGGGGCAAAATCGTCATTCTAGGTTCCCGGACCCCTCGGGACCACCTAACCCCTGATTAACCTTACTAATCACCCCTTAATCACTCTAGAAATCCCGGTCCTCGGGACGGGTTGTTACACCACCTGTCTATGAACTCGTGACGTCCCAAACTACGTCACGGTCATCGGTCAAAGTCCATTTGACCATCCGAATTAAAGTCAACATTTTGCCCACACCTAGGGGCAAAACGGTCATTTTGCACAATTCGTCCGAAATCGCCCAACTAATCCCAGATTAGTAAATCACAATTAAATATTATTAAATCCCGATATTCGGGACGGGTCGTTACAATCGTGGTTGCTCGTGAATTCTGGTGGATGAGGAGTGACCGGAGAGTGAAGGAGAGCTTGGGAGGAGACAAGGAGGCACGGTGGCCGTGTGTATGTGAGTTGTGAACCGCAGGAAGATCAGGGGGAAACAGGAAGGCAAGCAGAGAGTTTGCGAGGAATCGTGGTGCTGTGGCCGTGTGTAAGTGCAATTGACCTCGAGAGGAGGCTGAGGCGGCGTCGTAGACTCCAGGGAGCACGGCGGCTAGCATGGTTGCGGACGGTTGCAGGTAATCTCACATCCCTGTACAATTACTCTGTTTTTCTCGTGGGGTTCAATTCGAAAGTTGTGGGGTTGGGCGTAGAGTCGAGGGATTTGGAGGCCAGGGTGAGACTCCTGGAGGTCCCAAGAGTAGACTGTGTGTGCTGCCGTGAGGGGTGGTGCACGGTGGTGGATGGCACGACGGAGAGACTTTAGGTGCTCTGTTTTGGCCGTGGGTTCAAACGGCGAGTCATGACGTTTGGGCAAGAGTCGACGGTCAAGGTGAGTCGGGTTAGACTTAGAAGGACCCTAGGAACCGTCTGGTGTTGCCACCGTGACGGAGGATGACCGGAGTGGCTGGATCGTGAAACAGGGGGAGTTTGGCCGTCTGTTTCGAGCTTCAGTCGACGGGATTGGGGCAGTGTCACGGTCTGAGGAGCTGGGGAATGGATAGATTGGAACTGGACGAAACTTTAGGTGAAGAAAGGGAGAGAAATCGTGCAGGCACGGCGGTGAACCGCTGACGCCGGTTCAGGTTGCAGACTACTGTGCTGAACCGGGTCTGCTCAAGGTTGAAGGGCACTGTAGCAGGCGCGTGAGGGCCACGCGCAGCCACTTTGGGCGGCGTGTGGGGGCGCGTGCGGCGGCGATGGGGAAAACGGTCAACATGGTTTTTGGTCTAGGCGTTGTGACGAGTCCATTGGCATTGGTTTCGGGTTGATCGGACGTCGAATCGAAGTAGTTCCGCGAGGGTGAAAGTTTACGGTTCCGGTTCGTTACGTTTAGGATCCGGGGATTTTTTGAGGGAATTTAGATGGATACTCGTGGACGTGTTAGTGACGTAATTTGGTGGTTGTTGACAGGATCGGGATTTCCCGAGGTAGCCGAGGAACGTACAGGACGTTCAGGACGCGAGTAGGGCTCAGTACTGTGAGTGGACCCCTTCTCTAAACTCGAGCATGCATAACTGTTTTCTATAATTGTTTTATGGTTTTAATCATTATTCTATGTTTATCGAATATGTTTTGGTTGGTTTTACATGATTTTACGCTTTTCAAGGAAGTCCGGTTTTTAGCACGTTTTACGAGAAAGTGGTTGGTTTCTGAAATTGATGCTTTGGTTTTGGGATTTCAATTGATAAGTGGTTTTCACTGATTATAAAGGGATTCTAGAACATGATTTCGATGATTAAAGGTTTTCGGTTTTAAAATCGGATTTCGGGAAACGAGATTTGGTTTTAAAGTTGAAAAGTGAATTTCCGGATTTGGGTTCGGAATGACGGTTCTGAACGCCGGAAGGGCTTCGAACCGGGGATTTCGAATTCGAATTTGGCGATGGATTTTGAATTGGTTTTACACTGGATATGGATTGGATTTGCTGGATCTGGATATTGGGTTTAAAGACCCGGATTGATATTGACGGGGGACGGGCCCGGATTGAGTTTAATGACTCGGGAGTTTAAAGACTCGGATATATTGATTTTTCCCCCGTAGGCCTTGAGTTTAAAGACTCGGGAGTTTAAAGACTCGGATATTAGTAAGGCCTGGATTGAGTTTAAAGACTCGGGAGTTTAAAGACTCGGATAGGTCCAGCAGGTTTGATCGGAAAATGATGATTTGATGTTTATGGTTTCTGATACGGTTTTATGATTCACATGCTGTGGTTTTTCTAACTGTTTTATAGTGTTTCTGTTTCTTATAATGTGATTTACGGTAATTTGGTTTATAACTGTGTCCTAAAATGGGTTATGCATGTGGTTTTCAAAACGGAGGGTTAAACTCGGTTTTCTGATAAATGGTTTTAGAACTTTTCTTTTATTATGGTCCACTCACATCTTCTGTTTTAAATTGCCCTCCAGGTTGTGGAGCGGGCGTGGGGTCTTGACGTCGAGGCAGTGTCTGAGGCATAGAAGTGACGAGCGGGATTTCCGAGTGTTTAAGTTTTCTTCCGCGTGCGTGTAAATGTCATCGGTTTTCATTTCCTTGTGTTTCGTACTATGCTCTGTACAGTATAACTTCGGGATATTTTATATAGTTTCTCCTGCGTCTGACTGAGTTTTGGGTGATTTTGAGTGAGTTGTACTTGCGTGTTGTGTCGGGGAGTCAGACGGGAGCAGGATTTACCTCGGGTTTCGGAGTGAAACCGGGGTGGGTCCTGACAGAAGAAAAAGTTGGGCCTCCGTTGTAAGACCCGTGTCCTGGAAGGAATGGTGAACGACCCCACATTCCTGCGATGGGGGAATGGTCTGGGAGGGGAATGATGATGTGCCTTAAAGGTGTAGGCACACACCTATCTAGCACGAGGCCTTTTGGGAGCTCAGTGGATTTGGGTTCGGTTGGAACTCCAAAGTTAAGCGAGTTGAGGCTTGTGCAATTCCATGATGGGTGACTCCTTGGGAAGTTACATCGTGAGCTCCCAAAAACAAAACATTGATGGCAAGGGTAAGGAGGCCCAAAACGGACAATATCGTGCTAGATGAGTCGGGTTCTGACCGAGGGTCGGGTCCTGACCGAGGAGCTACCAAGAGGCCTCGTGCTAGATAGGTGTGTGTCTACACCTTTAAGGCACACCACCATTCCCTTCCCAGATGATTCCCCCTTCCCAGGAATGTGGGATCGTTCACCGTTCCCTCCAGGACATAGGTCTTACAATCCACCCCCCTTAGGGCCCAGCGTCCTCGCTGGTACACTTCCCGGTCGGGGTCTAGCTCTGATACCATTCTGTTAGGACCCGACCCTCCTCGGTCAGGACCCGACTCATCTAGCACGATATTATCCGCTTTGGACCTCCTTGCCCTTGGCCTCACGGTTTTGTTTTCGGGAGTACATGGGGCAACTTTCCAGGGGGTCACCCATCATGGAATTGCACCAGCCTCAACTCGCTTAACTTTGGGGTTCCAATCCCCCCCAAAGCCACTTGAGCTCCCAAAAGGCCTCGTTTAGATTAGCGTTGTGCAGCAGCCCATTCTACCTAACACGATATTTTCCCCTCTAGGCAGGGGTACCATCACACCCGCAGGGTTTTATTCCCGGGAGCTCACAGTGCAACTTCCCAGTGTGTCACCTACCATGGGATTGCACCAGCCTCCACTCGCTTAACTTTGGAGTTCCCCCGGAATCCAAAGCCAGTGAGCTCCCAAGAGGCCTCGTGCTAGATAGGTGTGTGCCTACACCTTTAAGGAACACCACCATTCTCTTCCCAGACCATTCCCCGCTCCCAGAAATGTAGGATCGTTCACTGTTCTCTCCAGGACACGAGTCTTACAACTTTGGACTAGAGTTTTCTTGTACTAGGCCTCGAACGTCTTGATTGTTGTTGTTGCTGTTTTTGAAGCCACAATCATCATGGCCTGATCGACCCTTCTTATCATGGTGCTGCCTATTGAAGTTGAGCTTCCTCTTCCCCTAATTCGAGTGGTTACCACCCAGGTTATAGTTGCTCGAGTCATGGTGACTTTTTCGTTGATTGTTGTTCATAGGGGTGTGGGGTAAGAGCTGATCTTGGTCTCCTTGGTAGAAGTATGGAAGAATTCGGCCATGGCATGGATGGTTGCCCTTCTTATGATCTCGGTGTAACTCCCCTAATTTTCAGTATGGGCTGCATACTTGAAGGGTGACTCATTGACGTTGTTCCAAAAGGCATTGTAGGCAGCCTTTGCATCTGTGTCCCGCCAACGAGAGTACTCAAGACTGAACCTTACGGCATATTTATGGAACGTTTCTTCCTCTCCCTTCTTGATGGAGAAGAGGTCCTCCGTGGAGACAAGTCAGTTTTTCTGAATCATGAATTGGTTCAGGAAAGTTGTCTGCAGCTCATCGAAGGAATCCATGGCAACCCCTGCTGGTTGCTGGGCTAGAGGTTGCTGCGATGGCTTGGTAGCCATGGGAGCTAGAAGGATACCGTTGCCCCACTTTCCGGTCGTCAGATACCTCATAGGTTAGTCGCGCATGCACCATCTCGACTTGGCGATCTTCTAATAGCTAGCGAGCATCCAGGTAGATCTTGGTTCCAGAAGGACCAGCATTGTTAGAGGGTTGGATAAGGAGTCGTCCGGAAGAAGTGGGATTAGCCTTGGACTGTTGCTTCCTCGGCCGATCAGGTGATATCCTCTCGATCACTAGTTGCAGAGCCTGTGGTCGGTGGGCCGCATGGTGGTTGGCCAGGGTCTTGTCGCCCTACCCCTTGTCTTGGTTGTTTTCGTGTTGAGACATCTTCGCGATGGTGAAGGTACTTGTGTAATGCTCTACTAGAACCTGGTTCTTGGTATCGATCTTAACACTATGATCCTTGAGCTCGGCCACCTCACGCATAAGACCATCCAATGTATGTCGGTTAACATCGGGAATGTTGCCCCTTGAGTTTCCTTGCGATAAGGGAGATGTGAGTCAGCTCTCCTACGTCTCGTTCGTTCGACATGGTATTAGGAGTAATTCGGGATAGAAGAAGTGGTGAGTGAGAGTGTGAGGTGTTGTTTCAGAATTCTCACAGACGGAGACAAACTGTTGATGTAAGAAATGAACCAACTTAGACTCTCCTCGCTGAGTACCTTTGCATGCTCCTCTCGGAGTAGGAAGGCCTATGTAGAGAGAGGGTAAGAGCAAAGGGACACCGGTATCGTGCCGGCCTAACAGTCTCCAATGCTTAAGTGAGATTAAGTAAGAAGGGTACTGTAATAATTTAGGCAGCGTGAGAGTACGATTGTCATTACTTTTTAGAGGGGGATACCCTTGTATTTATTGTAGCATTAAATGTGGTTGTTGGTCTTTGTCGATATGGGACAAATATCGTTGCCTTTAGGAGCTGATACTTGTACTGGTGTGGCCCTAAGTAACTTTTCTTACATGTCAATGGGCCTGGCCGATCAGATATGGTCGACCTGTGTTGTTGATCGACCTCCTGCTATGTTGTTAGGTGTGACGGATGGTGACGCCAGATCGACCAGATGTGTAGGTCGATCAGGTATGATCGGCCTATGTTGTTCTACCTCTTGCTGGTGATCAGAACAGCCGAATGGGTCTTGGCCGACCAGATGTAATCAGTTAGCACTGGTCGATTGAGCATGATCTTATATGCTTTTTCAGCTGAAGGGCTTGGGTACGAACAAAGTAAATCCCACCCGTGAAGGCTCCTTTGTATGGTTCTTTTCCTTTGTTTATTTTGCGGTCATCCATGCAGAGTGAATTACAGCAAGTATCAAGATACTCTATTCTCTTGGGTAAAACTGTAATTTGGTTGCAGACACCAACGGAAATCGAGTTCATATGCCTTGACCTGTATAAGCCAGCTATCTGCAAGTACTGTGGTCTTCGCTATGTGCATTAGAGATCCGGAAGTCATAATTGAATGAGAAGATTTCATTCCTGTATCGAGTTCATATATCTTCGTTGAAGCCATATCTTCATAAACTATTTCTGTAAAGTGTTTCAAGTTAGTAAAATAAGCATTTGACATCTTCTTCAGGCATGAATCGACATCTTTCTTTGTTACCTTATTTACGATGAGTTATTTTTGGCACTGTAGTTAAATCTCCCGTGTTGATGGAAGCCGAAGCCACATATAAGATACGCATATGAAATTTGAAAACTAAACACTCATCTTAACCAAAAAAGAAACTTGGTCAATCACCATCAGCCTGCCTTAGATTTATATAAGGATACCAAAAACCCTCCAGTTCCAATGATAGGAGGAAAATAATGAATAGCACATCAGGTATGCATGTGGTCAACCCAAAAAAAAAAAAAAAAAAAGCCTTGGCCCTCCATTTCTATCGCTCTCTCCGGGTAAAAAAAAATAGCGAATGTCAGCCTTTCACCAGCCACTCTACTAAATAGAAAGAAAACTACCCGGACTGAGGGGGATGATTTTAACCATACAACTTATTGGACTGCTACTACTATCCTTTACCTCCAGCTGCTGCAAATTTTCTTCTCTGTTGATGCTCAGCAACCTTGTAGTCTACAACTTCACGAAATAGGCTTGGATCGAGCACACAATCCTTACTCCCGTAAACTGCAGCTTGGACACTTGCCATTAATTTTGCTATTTCTCTCCCAGAAAATCCCTCAGTCTTTGCCGCTGCTTCTCTAATCATATCATCAGTCAATCCTTTCATCTCTATCTTCTGTGGTTGTTTCTTGAGCAAATTACCAAGCCAACCAACTTTTCTTGAGTCTGCCTGAGCAATGTACTTATCCAGATACAGCTTTAGCAGCTTAAACCGTTCCTCTTCCCCTGGCAGAGGGAATTCAAGCACTTCATCAATACGATCTGCCACCGCTGAATCGAGATCACCAGGACGGTTTGTGGCAAGGGCAAGGACTATGTCCTTGGATTGGTCACCCGTGCGGAATAGGAGAGCATTGAGTGCACTTCTTTGAGCTTCACTCATATAGGTTTTGTTCCGCCTGCAAGTTAAGTCTTAGCTGAGTTTCCAATGAATCATACAGAGATTGAAACAAGTTATCTTCTACAAGACTACAAGTAAATTACATCCATCATTTTCAATCCCTGTAAATTGGATGACTTACTCGCACAAAAATGCATCAGCTTCATCAATGAAAAGCAATAGACCCTGCCGTGATTTTTTGGCCCAATCAAATAACTCGTGTATCTTGGTAACAGCCTGTGGTCCAAGTGGAGCAACATCCCCTCCCGTCATCAATGCGTAGTCCAATCCCTACGAGCATCAGGAATCAAACATCAAGAAAGATGAAAAAGAACATTATGTTAAGGATGAAGGATGACAATAAAGCAAAATCTGCAAGTAAAAAACCATCTGAGTATAATGAGAAAGTGCATAGAACTACATACAGCATGAAACATAAAAAATCTCTTACAATAATCTAAAACATACACAGTCCTACACTTTCTCACTTAATGCTAAGGAAGATTAACTAGTTTTGCAAATAAACCGTGCATCAACAAAATAGAAACCAAAACTGAATATATGTGATTAATTTATACAACCAATAGCAAGAAATAATGCAGGGGTCAGATCTCATACTGATTTTCGAGCCATCTCTCTAGCAGCCATTGTTTTCCCTGTTCCTGGAGGACCATAGAAGAGCATGTTTCTAAATGGCGCCTGATGAGATTTTGTATTCGCAGTTGCCTTAGCCAAGTGTTCTATTCTTTTCTGGAGAGAGGGGTGTAAAACAACATCACCAAAGACCTTCCCATTATTTATCTGACTTTTGTTGCCACCTGACAGGGTGCTAATAGAACGTGAGAATAATCCTGACCAAGGGTATTTCCCTTTAGAGGATTCTCTGATCAGTGACGGTTGTCCCAATATTCTATCCACATAGCTCCATATCACCTTTGCACCTTCTCTGCATTCGAGAAATGAGACGTGCATAAGAAATACCATTGTCGAGAGCAAATCGCAAGGTATTTAATAATCCAACACCCGTTATTTTATGAAGTTACCGTAACCTGCTATGAATATAAATGCAAGTCTGTCTCTGTGAATCAAATATAGGAGGCAAAGAAAAAGAAAAAAAAAGAAGCTACCCAGCTAAGTTCAAGAACTTAACAGTTCATAAGGATTTAATAAGGTAGTAACTGATCTAGTGTTCCATACCCTAAAGAGTTGGTCCCATCACGAAAAAATAACCATTGAGAATCTTGTTCTCAAGGCAGCTAGGACCGGACCAAAGCTATTGTTATTACTCCAAGTTCTGATTACAGAATGATTCGTGCATGGCCTTTCCTAGAGAAGGCCAACAAAGCCTTCCCCCCCCCCCCCCCCCCCGCCAGCCACAGGGAAAACAAACAAATACGTGAATTAAGTGAAAATGAAACCATAGTATAGAAAGCAACAAATAGATTCCTAGCTTTCATAGGAAAGTGCACGAATAGAAAAAGGGTAAATGCACTATAAACATGCTTTTAAAATTTCAACACCCACCTTGTCGTGTAAACCCCTGCAGCTAAAGCTGTCACTCCCCCAACAGCAACAACTAGTTTATTCTGATCAGTCAGAATGGCTTTCAACCCACCTGCAAAAAGATAGCTAATTCAGTATTAACATTTTTTTAAGAAATAAAATTACTTTGACTTGCATTAGTTCCAACTTTTAATAAGTATATGATGGCACATGGAAGAACAGTATGCTTCTTTGTATATTGCAGAAGATCAATGACAAGCTAATGAGTATGCCTCCAATTTAACTTCGTATAAGTTCAAGGAAAAACATAAAAGCAAGACAAAGTACCTCCAATATGATCAAAAGTGGTATTTATGGCAGAAACCCATTTCTCTCTCTCAGCATTTGCACGGTCGATAAGAATTCGCCTGTTAACCTCTTCGGCTAGCTTTGCTTCATGGGCTCTCCCTTCTGCTTCTGCAATAGCCCTCACTCTGATAGTTTCACGCTCTATCTCAGCCTTCTCCCTCTCTGTCTGTCGACGCTGAGCTTGGATCTGCTCTTCTGTTGCTCGACGAGCTTGCTCCTGTCTAATAGATGATTCTTCTTGCAGTTTTACAAGCTCTTGATTCCTTGCTCTGTGGTGTTCATTTGCAACCTGAAGTACAATCAAGAATTAAATTTATACTTGATTTCTATTTTCTGAAGAACTTCTTTGTGAAAGACTAAAAATTTAAAGGCTGCATGCCTGCATTCTCTTCCTTGCCAACTCATCCTCATAGCGAGCCATTTGGGATTTTGTTTGTGCGTGATGCTGAGCAAGCTTTTTCTGCTCATCATAGATGACCTTTTGTCTCTCCTGTCAGTTAATGAAGTAAACAGACTTCAGAGAAAAAAAAACCCGAACAAGGTAATCACAAAGAGAGTCGCTAATCTAAAAGCACCCTAATGGGAAACAAGTCGAACATCTTACCGTTTCAAATTGGGATTTTAGTGCATTATACTCTGCAACCTTTGCTTTCAACTCAGCCTGCCTTGTTTCTTCTCGCTTGTTTACAGCTCCCAATACCTATACAGTCCCAAATCAAGCTAAACATTAACTCACAGAAAGCCAATTTTGATGAAATTTCTAATAGATCCTTTTACACTTCTTCAAGCACAAATAAGTATAGAGTATAAGATTAAATAAAGAGCACACTCGATAGACATGGTTTGGTTTGCTATAAATCACGTAAAAATTCCTATTTCTATCAAGTAATAGATGGAAAATCAAATCCGTCAACAAATGTATTATACATATCTGAAATCCACTTAATTCCTAGATATTGCACAATAAACGCAAATCTCCAGCCTCCATTTAACAGAGAAAAGCAATTATAGTAGTAAGGGAATCAAGCAAACAAAACCACATGAGAAACATGAACAAGATGCAGGAAAAAATCCTAAATTTCAAACCTCTTTTGCACTTTTAGATTGCTCAATTTCTCGCAAGTACTTAACAGCCTGCTCCAGCGGCTCAGGATCGAAGCCAGCCGAAGTTGTCCTCGGATTATCATTGCGAGGCTTGGGAGGAGGTTTCTCAGCAGCATCCCCGGTCGACGGCGGCGATAATGGATTTGACGGCGCAGATTGAGCAGCATTGGAAGCAGAAGAGAAGGGAGAGAAGCTGAAGGCACCATCAGCATAAGCGCAGTTGGGCTTTGATAAGGAGGCTGAGGCAGCTACTGCAGTGATAATCGCCAATGCATATGTCTGAGCCATATTTTTGGCTTGAAAATTCCTTTTGGGGAATCTAATGAAACCCTCTCTACTCTCAAGTCCCTCTGAGCAAAAGAAGGACAGCCCTTGAATAGTTGAAGACGCAAAGATAATATGCTTAAATTTGGAAGCAAGCCATGGCTTCCGAGAAGAGTGAGTTTCAGCGTTGTAAGCTTTGTGATCGACTAATACTGAAAAAAAAATTAAAAAAAATTAAGCAATTAGCATGCAGAAAATTTGGGCATGACGATAAATGAAAAAATGGATGGAGACTAAAGATATTACCTGTGGGTTTAGGGTTTTGGGAGGATTCTAACTTCACAGGTTTAGGGTTTTAGAGGAGAGGTTGATGACTGGAGAGACAACGGGAGAAAGCGCGAGGAAAATTAGGTTGTTTCTCTTTCTCAGGCTGGGTTACGACGTCGTTTGAAAAAGGAAAAATTAATTAGGATAAAATTACAAAATAACTGGGGTGGTTTTGACATTACACAACCTAGAGTTTCGTCTAAGTTAAAAGCTTTGCGCCTTCTCTATATTTCTCTATGTGCCATAGCCAGAATCAAGTCCTCAATGGCACCACCAGCTATTCTCTTGTTTATCTTAGCTTCATTCTTCATTTCAACGCCGACCCATCTCGAAGTCCAAACCACAGAACAAGCCTTCACGTTCATAGTCATATCTCAAAAGGGTCTTGATTTTCTCAAGGATTTGCTTATAACCAAGGCTGTTTCTTCTATAATTCCACTCCAATTACCCAATATTTCGAAATCCAAGAGAATCCCATTTCTGGGAAATTTTAACATGATGCTCTCCAACATCACCATCTATTGAATCGATGTTGGTTCCTCGAATTTCAAGCTGGGAGACGATGGAATGGCCATTATTTCTTCAGGGACCACTTGCAATCTGCGCATGAATTGGTATTATTCCTATAGTATTTGGATTGCGCCCGTTGTCATATCAGATGAAGGTCGTGCCTCTATTCAGGTATGGCTTAGATTTTAAGATCATTTTATGCTGTTTTTTGTTTGTTTAATTTTTTAGTTTATTTTTCTGAAAATTAATAGGTGAGCTTGTGATAGTTTTTATATATGAAATTGGGTTTTAGCTAATAAGGAAGCTTAAAAGAAAATTAACTTGCTTTACTGTGCCTCATGCACGAATGGAGTTTAGTGGTAGATAAGGACAATTGATAAGAACAAAATTTGTCTTTACATTTGGGTGTACGTTTCCTCTTTAGGATAGTAATTGAATTTTGTAGATATAGCTATGACATTAAAATTTAGCCCCTTTCAGAACATTTTAAAGAATTTGAGTTACTGAAAACTAAATGAGCTTTTTAGATTACGGAAGCTCATATGTTTCCTATTCTTGAAGGTTGAAGGCTTTGAAATTGGTCTCACATTAGGGTTGGGGATCCACGAAGGAACTTTGAAACTTACCCTTAAGGATTGTGGTTGTTACGTTAAAGACATCTTGATAAAATTGGATGGAGGAGCATCTTGGCTTTATCAAGGGTATGCAACTTTTCTGTTCGGTTGTAGAGAACTGTTTGTACTTGCTTTTGTTCTCCGTTTGTCTCTGCAGGGTTTATCTATACATATAGAGCCCAGAGGTTAGCATTTTCCAAATTATATTCGCATCTCCACTCTCAAATGATTGTTAAACTTAGTCAACAAAGTCTTAGAAGTTGTTTTAGTTAGCTGTGCATCTATTTATGCAATTTATGTCAATCCTCATCTATCGTGATACGGCCTCTTTCATTTCAGTTAATTTTCATTGATCCAAATGATTCTATTCAAGTTTCTGTCAGTATCTGTTCATTCTATTCTTAACTGGTTTTATTTCGATTACGACCATGATTCTTCCTAATATTTTCATATATAAGCGCCGTTAGCTTTGACATAATCGAACAAATTTCGAGAAATCTTGGTTTGGTTTGCTGGTTCTGCGCTTAAACTAGTTTTATGTGTGCTTCTTTGTTCTCTCACAAACATCGAGAATGAAAACTCCATTATTCGTATGAGCCATGCTTTATCTGTTTATCCACCAGAAAATTAGGAGCTATTCTTTGTTTCCCTTTAACCACTAGAAATTTTCTTTTAAAGGTTCTGTTCTTTAAACATCTGTGAAACTTGCCCTTTTTGTTTTTTTTTTGTATTTCATGATTGGAAAATGCTTTGCTTACCATAAAGCTAGAGAAAGCTAAGGTTCGTTGTCTACTTAATTGCTCTTTGCCATTGATGAGTTTTAAGAAATCTGTTTTTTCTAGGCTGCTTGCTTCATCACTAGTCGAACAAATTTCCCAATATTATGATTTCTGTATTGTTTTGTACGCTATGACCTATGCACCTTTTGGTTGAGGAGAAGGATCAGGCTTTTGAACTCCCCTCTGAATAATCCATTTCCTTGTCATGCTGTAGGATGATTGATGCATTTGAAGAGCAAATAGGATCTTCCGTGGAAACTTCGATTACCAAGGAACTCAAAGATGGGATTTTAAAGCTCGATTCACTTCTGCAAACTCTTCCAAAGGAGATCCCATTAGATGATAATACTTCTTTGAATGTAACTTTTGTGAATGACCCGGTCCCGAGTAATTCTTCTGTAACGTTTGAGATTAATGGTTTATTTGCACGAAGAAATGCTTCGATCTCTAAGTACCAAAATAAGTACTCCCACGAATCACAATCATTAGTTCCATGCTCAGATCCATCTAAAATGCTTGGGATTTCACTTGATGAAGCCGTCTTCAACTCTGTAGCAGCTGCATATTTTAATGTAAGTTATGGAAAAATACATTGCATTCATTATAGTTGTGTTTATATACCATTCTTGGCTTGTTGCCTGCTTGATTTTTATTTTGATTTTTAATCAAGAAAGTGTATATTTGGCCAGGCAGAATTTATGCAATGGATTGTGGATAAAATACCAGATCAGTCTTTTTAAACACTGCTGGATGGAGATTTATAATTCCCCAACTATACAAGAAATACCCAAACCACGATATGGACTTGAATATCTCCTTAGCTTCTCCTCCTGTGGTGACGATCTCAGAGCATAATATTGACGCTACCGTTTATGCAGACCTGATAATCGATGTTTTGGAAGAAGACAGAGTAATACCAGTCGCGTGCATCTCATTGGTAAGTTTAATGATAGAAGATTTGCGTAGTTGTATCCTATGAACTGCTTTCTCTTCTTACAAAAAATAAAAAATTGATGTTCTTTCAGGTCATTCGTGCATCAGGTTCAGTCAAAATCTGCGGTAACAACCTAGCTGGCATCATGAAACTGAATGACTTTGCAATGTGATTGAAGTGGAGCAATATTGGAAATCTTCGCTTGTATCTAATTCAGGTACTCTTGATAAAACCCTACTCAAAACTATATTCAGTACCTCCATTAATCTTTCAACCAATCGTTTGATTTGTTTTGTATTGCAGCCGGTGATGTGGACAATCATCCATACCGAGTTCGTGCCTTACGTGAACTTACGCCTTGGAAAGGGCTTCCCATTACCGATCATTCACGGTTTCACTCTTCAAAATGCAGAACTGGTCTGCTCAAGTTCAAGAATTATGGTTTGCAGCGATGTAATATACACAGAATCACTTTCAGTCGACCTCAATTGGCTTCTGCACAACTTTGCTTTCGAGGATTCAAAGAATCATCAGCTTTCCCTCTCTGTATAGCATTGTTCAATGTTCATATGTAAAGTTCACACATTGCTTCTGCCAGTTGAGTGATAAATTGTATCATAACTTCTTGAAATTGCAAACACCGGTGTATATGGTATAGATAAAGGCCACTTTTTCTTCTTTCAAGCTTTTATTCCCATTGGAATTTCCCCTCAGATAGTTAAAGCAACTTGCCAAACAAACTTTTACTTCAAACAGATGCTTTAAATTCTTTTTATTTTTTTGAACAAGAAATTCAGCAGTGTAATTGATTTGTATTATATTTTGTCACTAGTATTAGAGCTTAGTGAGATTCTTGTTCACTATGTAGAGGGAGGTGCGTTGTGCTCTTGTAATGGAGGCCTAGGATCCGATATGGGAACATATTTTAAAACTTCACTTCAACGTCCCTAGATTGCCCTATCTCTTAAAGGGGGCCAACAGTTTGCGAGAATAGGCTGTGCACTAATCGTCTGTTTGAAAGGGGTAATTTCATATATAGAAGCAGCGTAAAAAGTCTTGCTTACTATGTCCTCAATCCAAGTAAGAGGAGGGGAAGCTTTTTGATCAATAGAACAGGAGGAGTAGAAGCTAATTTCAGTATCTAAGTACCAGTCACGGATATGCGATCACAGCCCGAAATGGATAATAAAACTGCTAAGGAAGTTGACCTACCTCAGAAAATAAATATGATAAAACAGATGTATTTTCCTCTACGAAAATAATGGAACAAATTACACCTTATTATCATGTGATTTATATCGAATAACAGAATTATACTTGTACTTTAAAATGTTTCAATTTTACTATACTTTTAAAAATGTTACATCCTACCAATTAACTATTTTTAAATTTATTTTATCCTAAAGTGGAAATATTTGAGTTTTTAAAATGCATCTAAACACGTCAAAGTGTTAGAGATTTGGAAGAAGAGCTTTAAATGATTAGTGACTATTATTTTAGAATGCAACTACGTGATGTATGTTGATAATTACACATTTTAACTGAATTAAAAAATAGTCAATCAATGAGATCCGTACACTGCATATCAGCACAAAACTGAAGAGAAAACGGAAAAAATTTGACGAAGGATTTAGGGTGAAACATTTTTCAAAATATAAGGTAATAAAATGAAATATTTTAAAATATAAGTATAATTTTATTATTTTGTGTAATTTGTCCAAAATTAAACTTCATTTCAACTCTAGATACGAGCTCAAACGCACCGTTTTGCTCGTCTTTTCCCTCCTAAATATCTCATCTTTATTCAGGCCAACAAAATCCACTCCCACTGTGACAGAAACCTCTCTAACCCCTCTCCCTATCTTTCAGTCTCGTTTGATTTCGCTCGTTCATTCTTGCTATCTTATGCGGTTACTCTCTCAATTGAAACCCACAGAAACTATGCAAATTTCTCTGACCATTTCACCTTTCAAAGCCCCTCTAATTTTCCCTTTCCACCGACCTATTTCACAGACTCCAACAAACCAGAGAGCTTCACTTAAAACCCTTTCCCATGCTTTAAATTCCTTTAAAGGGTCGCCTCTGCTACCGGCATTCGGCAAAGCAATCGAGGACGACGAGTACCGGCTTGCCCGGTCTCAGGTTATCCGTAAAGGTGTGGACTTGGAAGGCTATTCCATTGAAGGTCTCTCAATTGGCGGCCATGAGACTTGCATTATCATCCCGGAGTTTAAATGTGCTTTCGAGTTTCGACATCGGCAGGTGTCCCTCCAGAGCCATTCATCGGAACTTTCTTTTCATCACTCATGCTCATCTTGATCGTATTGTGAGCTCCTCTTGATTTTCTCTTTTGGGTACCCATAATTACTTTACTGAATTAGTGTTGATAGTGTTTTTGCTTTGTTCAAGTTTATCAGTCACTAGTTGTGTCACTTTATAATTATTGAGTATTTTCAACTTTTTATTTTGAGATGTGCAAGTTATAGTTTAGGTTGGTTTATTCTAAATTTTCCATCTATCCTTGTTCTAATGATTAGCTACTCACAATTGCTTACTTGATTGAAGATTTCTCCAATTCGGAGCCATTTTTCTTGAGACATTTTTTAGTGTTACTATCGTATAGCGTCCTGGCGTTATTAATTCATGGGTTGTAATCTAGTAAAACCAACACTGAAAATCTCTCATTTTTCTTCAGTTAGAATTTCAAAAAAATTGTATGTGCTTATACTATGTTGTTTCAGGGTGGACTGCCAATGTATGTTGCCAGCCGTGGTTTGTACAACTTAAAACCTCCAACAGTGTTTGTGCCTCCTTGTATTAAAGATGACGTGGATAAACTAATAGAAATTCACAGGACCATGGGACAGGTTGAATTGAACCTTGATTTGGTTGCATTGGATGTTGGTATGTAGCACTGGTTTAGTGGGCTTATTTTGTTTATCTTCGTGCCAGAAATGATGTTACAATTTTGAATTCAGGTGAAACATATGAAATACGAAATAACCTTGTTGTCCGGCCGTTTAGGCTAGGTTGCACCGAAACATCCATGGGCCTCCGTATCGCGTTTCGGATACCGATACCGTCCGATACGCTTCTGATACGCTCGGATACGTTTGGATACGGTATCGAGATTTTGGATACGCATGTGGGCTTCTTGGATACGATTTGGATACGGTTTGGATATGGTTCACATACCTTTAAACCTTGTAATTTCTCTCTCTCTCTTTGTCTTTCATGATTTTTTGCTAGAGTTTGGATTTCTAATAAGAGTTCTTTGGATTATCAAGATTTATTGGTTATTTGGTGTTATTTTCTTTGATAAGCATGTGGGCTTCTTTTACTTTAGGGGAATGGGTTTATATGATTGTTTCCTAGGGTTAGTGAGATTCGATTCGATTTGATTTGGAGTTGCAATAATTTAGAGGGTTAGTTTATTTCATTTTGGGATCATGGAAGTGGGACAAATTACTGAAAGGTGAAATCCTGGCGGTGGATTTATATGAGTAATATTTGATTTAGAGTTCAGTATTTGTTTATTTGATAATAATGATATTTGATGTAGATCTACTAATGTCTTTATTCTCTGTCTCAATTTTCTTCTGCTGTTTTATATTTTATTTTTTAAAAGTGAGATTTTAAACTAATTTCTATTTTTCATGTATAAATACTTAAGCATGTGGCCTGATGTCCATAGTCATACATTATTTTAAATATCTTTATATATATGGAATGTTTGGTTTTCGCAGAATACTACTTTTCAGTAAGAAAAAGGCGAAAACTTAGGATTCAGCAAGGTGGACAGGAGGAAATGGAAGAGTCCATAGATGTGTATTCAGCTTAGCTTGAGTTCTATGTCAATGTTAGTGTGTGATGTCCACTAATTGTTATGATTTCATAGATTGATGTGTTGATTTTTCTTAGAATGTGAATTCCCCTTGAATTCGTTACCATTTTATTATGTAGTTATTATTATACATTTGTTTCTCTGATATTATTTATTTTTCATATTCTTTTCGTATCGTATCCTTTGATTTTTTGGTTTTGGCGTATTAAAGTATCGTGTCGTATCGTATCCTCATATCCGTCTCCGTTTCGGTGCAACTTAGCGTTTAGGACTCAACATGCTATTCCCAGTCAGGTATGCTTCATCAAATTATTGTTCATCAGCAAAATCTACCAAAATGGTTTCTGATAATACAGATGCACAACTCTTTTATGGAAAAAAATACCGATGCAAATACTCTTTTACTTATAAAATAATACAGATGCAAATAATCAGTGTTAGGATTAGCAGATACATCTGCTAAAGTACTCTACTCAATAATCAATGGGTTATGCCTTCTTTCTTTTGAGTGCATGGTTAAAATCAGGATTCATTATTGCCATTTAGCCTTGTTTTTAGTTTCGTAGCCCTTTTAAAGTTGCCAATAAAGCTTTTAATGGTTATAAACTTCTATAGTCAAAGGCCTTGGGTTTCCTTAGCTTTTGTTCATGTGGCAGGTCTTGGGATTGGGACCATATTTCCAACATCCCAGACACATATGAGTCAGGGTTTTAAAGTCTTTACTATTGTGGCCTGCTCATTATTGATGTTGTTGCTTGCTAATATATGATGGTATGGTGAAATGTGTGCAGCCTAGAAAAGATCAGAGTGTAGACTTTTGATGTTACTTATTTTTCTTTTCAGGGCTATGTAATTTACTCAGTTAGAAAAAAGCTGAAGAAGCAGTACATTCATCTAAAAGGGTAACAGATTGAGAAATTGAAGAAGTCCGGTGTTGAGGTTTGTAATAGCTGCAGAATAGCGTTTATCATTTTCAAAGAATTGATACTGATTTTGAACTTTCCGATTTAAATTACAGATATTATATTGTCACCAGAGGTGGCCTTCACAGTGGATACAACATCAGATTATATGCTGGATCCCCGCAATGCTGATGCCTTGAGGGCAAAGGTTCTTATAACTGAGGTACCGAACAAAAATATTTCCTTTCAGGGGTACTTTTTGTTTGATCGGAAGTGTAGATATATATTCATATACTCCTTGTAGGATGTAAACACAACACATTAAGCTGTTGTTCTTGGTAGCCGCCTCTTGATGTTTTACATTCAGGGTTTTAGTTGAAAATTCTAGGCCTGAGCGGATTTTCTAGGAAAATACCCAACATTGTGGTAGAGGGATTTCATAAACGAATGTTCAAAATATTGTGAATACTTTGTTGCATAATTTGGTGAAAATAAGCTCTAATGGGTGAGATCTTTGACAGGCAACTTTTCTGGATGAAGGATACAGCATTGAACATGCGCGACAACATGGTCATACTCATATAAACGAGGCACGTAAACAATTGGTTTTCAATGTTCTTTCAAACATTTAGATAGTTGGAACTTCCTAATCTATGATCAATGATGAAAATATCGACATCGACGGATATATCGCAAATTATATTTACAGATATCGATGGAAATTCGATTTAAAAGTTGGAATTTGGAATGAAATTATGGAAAAAACTTAAGTAGGATTAATAAAAACTATAAAATGACTTTGATATAATAAATATATGATGAATAATATGATACAATAGGGTTTTTTCGATAATTAATAATATAAAATTTTAAATATAAATATAAATTGAAGTGAATTATTATTAATATAGTTAAAACATAAAAATAAGTATAATAATGGAGTTTATATCTATATAATAATTTAGAAAATAGGGGAATTTGTATTTACATAATAATTTAGAAGATTGGACGGATGGCAAATGGACGCCACACGTGCCTGCACAGGGTCGTCCCCTGCCTCGAGTCGGGTTTGCGATTTGGGTTTCGGATCCGACGTCATGATCCGATTAGAAATCGATCATTTTACGTTTGAATTTCATTAAATTTGACCCTATCTCGATCGTTTTGATCAAACAATGAGTTCTATTGGCTTAAAATAAGAAAAAAAATGTCGAAATTTCAGTCAATATCTTTGCTGCCGACCCAAAATAACAAAATTTCGGCAAAATTTCGTCGATAAATACAGATATTTTTATAAAATATGGTTCTGAGGATAATTAATAATATAAAATGTTAAACATAAATATAAATTGAAGTGATTAACAATAAAAATAAAATTTTGGAAAAAAAGTTAAAAAAGTATTACAATAATAATAATAATAATAATAATAATAACTTCGTGGACTTTGGAAGACTTAGAAGCTTCATCCTGTCAAAACTCAAAAGTTTTAGTCTTCAGTTAAAAGAGTCATTTAGAAAATACCAATCGCATATATTTAAACCAATAAAAACTCAAAAGTTGCTTTTTTTTTCAATTAAAAGAGTCATTTAACAAATACCTATCATCTATTTAAAGCACATAAGTGAAGACTGAAGACTCCGTTTTTCTTTCGATAAAACCAAAGTCTTCACTTGACATTTGAAGGAGTCTTCGGGACTCACTCGAGAAGAGAGGGAGCACAAGGCCAAGGGACACACAGATCATCCACTGTGGCAGAGATGGACAAGTCGCAGGCGATGGAGATGGACGGAGAATTGGGCAGAATCGAGTTGCAGGTGATGGAGATGGACAGAGGCGTAGTGACGGAGGCATCCGTTGGAATCGACTGTGGCGGTGGATCTTAGAGTCTGGCTCAGAGACAGCGTTCTCAATTTTGGATTTTACGATTTCTGGTATTTTATACTTCCAAATTAGATTTCAATTCGGATTTGTGCAATTTTCTGGATTTTGATGGATTGTGAGAATATCAGTCTATTTCGCCGATTTGTCGATATTGGGAGAAAGAATTTCTTTCCCCCTCATTTAGATGCCGACCTTCAAAATTAATGATATTTCGGTGGAAATATCGGCGAAAGCTCTGATATTTTCATCAATGGCTATGATGCATCTTTTATGGCAGTAGCTGTGAATGAAATTTTAGTCTCTGTTACAAATGCAGATCATTGAAAATGCTCAATGGATTAGAAATAAGTCAATTCTTTTGACCCATTTCTCCTCCCGCTACCACTTAGAGGTAATCACGTCTCTGAACAAAGTCTCTTGTCTTTGTTTCTGATAAACAACATTGATTATGTTGGATGATCGTTCATCTGTTTGTTCTTAGAATTTTCTCAATGGATGGTGATCTTCAAATGCAGGACATTCGCCAAGCTGCATCAAAGCTGGAGTCTAAGCTGTCTGCCAAAGTTGTTCCTCTTACAGAAGGTTTCAAATCTATACATGCTTAGATTCTCAGAAGTTTTGGACTCATTTTGTCCAACATTAGCATACGTGAAGATGTATAGAAGTAGAGATGTAATCAATTTTCACTAGATCAAATTGTAGTTTGAATTAGCATCGGTTGGGTGTGATCGTGGGCTGTAAGGCTGTAACAATTGTCTTATGAATACAACATGAACGTACCTAATTCATGAGGTACGGACTACGATGAAAATCATAATATCACTCTTACTAGCGTGAGATTAAGACCCGGTTAGCAATAAACAAACATTCGACGGTGAACCAAGAAAACTACATTCTTTTTCGTGGTGAAAGAATTAATTAATTTCAAGAGTAAATTAATATAAATATTGAAAGTCTAAGAACTAAACAGCCCAAGTGAGAAATAAATTGCAAAGGCAAAACCAACGAGATCCAAAAGTAAATAAAAATATAAAATATTACCGAATGGAAAAACTAAAGAAACTGTTGATCTGAATTTGTAGCCTCCAGTTGTCACCCAGAGACACCATAGCCAATGAGTCCACAACCACAACCACCAAGGACAAAGAATATGCAAGCCAAACCATAGCCAAAGAGTCCACAACCACCAGGGACAAAGAATATGCAAGTCAAATCAAAGAATCAACCGGAAAATGAAGATGAGCAAATCACCCGTATATAATACTTTCTCATAATCCATTCAAATAGTGCAATATGCACTTTAAACGCCACCAAAGTCACCAAGGACAACTGTCTAAGATAGATGATGGCGGCACCTTGTGGGTGAGGGGCAGAGCATGGTGGTTAAAAAAAAAACGAGTTGCGACTGATATTAAGGGGTGAGGGCTCAAGGAAAAGATAAAGAGGTGATTTGGGGGATGATGGATGAGTTTTGAGATAGGTATGGAAGTGGAAGAACATATCTAAGGAGCAACACAGAATCACCAATAAAGGTGAGGCAAATAACGACCATCACAAATGATGGAGCAAAAAACCACCACAAAGGGGGTGGAGCAACAACCATAGAAGTAGGTGTGCCACCCCTAGGGGCTGCAGGAAAATAGGGAAGGCAACAATCAGAAGAGGGCACTAGAATAAGAGACTTAAAAGAGGAGAAGCACCTTTCTTTCTGGAAACTCTAGGATTAAGACAAAACTAGATTAAAATAGCCGAGTAATATTCTTCTCCATTTCGAGAAGTAATTTTAGATGTTGCCGATCTTTTGATACTAGGAGAATGACCCCACGGTTTCAATGACCAGATGTAAACAGCAGGGATGCATTTGTCCCTCCAAAGCCAAAAGAGTTGGACCAAGCTGCTCTAATTGGCATGGCCTTTGAAGCTGTCAAAGGCATGAAAGAATCCTTGAATACCGGGTCCGGGTTAGAGAGATTGAGTGTTAGTGGTGCAATACCCTGCAATAAAAAGGCAAGCAGAAAATTAAAATGACACAAGTCTACCAACTGTTCATTTGTTCACAAAAAATAAACCAGCAGCTTACATGGTGTATGGCCAAAACAGAAAATATTGCTTCAACAGCCCCAGCTGCACCAAGAAGATGACCAATAGCTCCCTGAAATCAAAATATAAACTACTAAACTCATAGGAACTACTTAGATACAAGCAATATAGCCTCCTCATATTGAGCAGCACAAGTTTCATTTATTATAGGCTAAGATGTTCTAAAAAAGAAACTAAAAAACAGTTAGAAATACTCAAATTTACCTTTGTTGAGGACAGGGCTAAAGCACACGATGTCGCATGGTCAGAGAAAATGTTTTTGATAGCATTGGCTTCTATTGCATCACCTAAATAGAAACTTAAAAACAATATAATCCCACGTTTGTAACAGTTTCAGCCCATGCTACATATAAAATATAACAGCAAAAATATTAAAGTTGCTAACTTGCAAAGGTCGAAAATTGTTTACCCAAAGGTGTCGATGTAGCATGGGCATTTACATAATCCACTTATTTAGGATGGATTCCTGACTGCAAATCAAGGCCAGGTATTACTATAAATCCTTATTATCTCCACATGTACACTGAACACAGAGAAACTAACTACACTGAGAAGAATTAGTTCAGGACGGCACATATTAATCATAACGCGGACAAGGAGCTTTCTAGGCATCAAATAAGGGTGACCATTATGACTTTACATCTATACCAACTCAATTTTTCTATGCAAATTAATATGCAAGACAAGTGTAGAGAAAACATGATTGGTCATGCTTCCACAAATCTTTGTATAAACTTCCCTAGTTATGTGCTTCCACTGCAGGGAATAACAAAATTTGATAGGAAGTTAATAGCTTTTAAGATTGACATCCTTAGACATAATTTTTTTTTTCCATGCTTAACTGACACACTGATATAATTTGTGCAATTCAGATAAGTAAAATGATTCTAAGATTGGCATATGCAACCATCAAGTTTGTACCTGTCTAAAGGCATGTGTCATTGCCAGAATAGCACCTCTTCCATTAGCATGTGGTTGAGTAATATGATGTGCATCACCTGTACAGAGTTATTCTCTTTAAAAGCTAATAAATTACCTCAGTATTACAAAACGGATCAACCATTATTATGTTTATTATTAAATAACCTGACATCCCATAACCACGAATTTTTGCATATATTTTTGCTCCTCTGTTCTTTGCATGCTCAAGCTCCTTCATTGAAAGATATTAACCGAATAATAAATACACAAATTAAGAACTGGAACAAATAAGAGAATTGAAATTTCTAGAAAACATTTCTGATCAACCTCTAAAACCAAGATTCCAGAGCCTTCACCTATCCTGGGATCAAATGTAAAGCTTAGATAACAGGAAGCACCGAGAAACAGAACACCAACAATAACATTAGGGAAACAAACCTTTTTCAAGAATATGTACTTACACAAACCCATCTCGACCACGGTCAAAAGGTCGTGATGCTTCCTGTGGGGAAGAATTGTACTTCGAAGTCAAAGCCCTTGACCTGAAAATCGAGAAGATTAGAGAAGATGGTAATTGAAAGCAAAGTGCCACGCCTTAAAAATTGAAGCTAATTTTGGGAAGCAGATGAGGCTTATGATATTATATCATATGACACACAACATACTCGCAAAATCTCGCTATTGATAAAGCATCAATACTGGAATCTGTGCCTCCAGCCACCATAACATCAGCATCTCCAAACTGAATCATCCTTGTGGCATCACCCAGCGAATGCGCACCGGTAGCACAGGCTGTCGCTACTTCATGGTTTGGTCCCTATGTTTAAAAACAACACCAGATCTAATTTTTTTATTACAAGAAGATAAGGTTGCATCTTGGTTTGGAAATACATAAGTATTGATTCATGGCTTAGCCATGATAATAGGCTGCAGTGCATTCTTGTTCTTGGCACTGTTGTCAAGTGTCAACTCATATCTACGTTGGTATAATGGTTGGCACCTAAGTACCTAACATCAATCTTAAAATTTGACCAACATAATAGCTAATGACGTAATCTTTAGTCCAAGTGGGTGGTGTTCTTGACACAAAACTCAACAAGCTGATGTATCCAAACCAATTGGCTTATAAAATCAGAACCATCAAGAGTACAAGGCACCATTCAGATATCTGATCAGTGCCTCGTTTGTCCATATGAAAATAGAGTTACATGCTTAGCCTTAGCTCACCCTTATGTCAACAAAATAGTCATAACGTGTATCTTGGAAAGTCAACCACGCACCTGGAATCCATACTTCATGCTCACATGGCCAGATGCCATGTTAATTAGTATCCTAGGGATGAAAAAAGGACTAAGCCGACGAACACGCTGGTTGTGTACACAGAAACAACACATGTCAAGTTAATCATTTCTGTCATCTCCCAGCGTATAACATAAGATATTATGCAAACTACAAATAAGCCAACCTTCTCACAAATCATTTGTGCAGCATCCAATATGTCACTGATGCTTCCGGTTCCTCCACCAACTGAGACACCCTGTTATTCATAGGTTAAAATGTGCCTACATTGTTCTTTCAGTTCAAATTAGGCACTTAGTAAATATAAAATTACCGTTCTTTCCTTGTGTTCAGGCTCAGTAGGCATCCAATTAGCATCTTTAAGTGCTTCTTCAGCAGCACACATTGCATAACCGATAAATCTCGCCATCGAACGATGCTCCTGACAGTATATATTCACATACCTTTACACATTTGAGTACCCAAAAAACAAGCTAATTTTTTTTTTAAATAGTTGAAGCTGAAAATTAGCATTGTTAAGCATCATGGCGGTCCGAATTAGATATTTACCTTAGAATTGAGCCACAAGTCCTCGTTGAATTCACCAGGGTTGTTTCCACAGGGGACGGCGGCGGCGACTTTGGAGGTGAGCTGGTCGAAAGTGTACAATTGTGTCTCTGAATCAAAGCCATTCATCTTGAGATCTTGAGGGGCCAATGCTCTTATGCCACAATCACCTTCTAACAGTCTCTTCCAGGTAGTCTCCACCCCACACCCCAATGGAGTCACCATGCCCAACCCTGCAAACCAAAGCTTACCAATAACCAAATAGCTCACACCACATGATATAATTAGATAGAAGGGGGAGAGAGAGAGAGAGAGAGAGAGAGGGAGTACCAGTTATGACGACTCTGCGAGCATGAACAGGTGGAGGGGGGTCAGAAAAGGAAGAGGACACGCGACGAGTGAAGAGTTTGCGCCAAGCCGGAGTAGCCATAGCTTTCAAAGCGCCAACAATGGCTTGGTTTTTGTAGCCCTCGCCATTCGGCGTAGAAGTATATAGCTTGAGGGTACCCCTGAGGTTGGTCGACAAAAAGTCCGATTCAGCCCATTATATCAAATCCTTGAGGGCATTATGGTTTTGACCAATCTTACTTTCTCATGAATTTAGCAAATTCTTTAAAGTTCCTTAACCCGATTTAACGTTTCGGAGAATGTGCCTAGTTTCACAAGTTTGACTTATTTAAATTCGTCCCACTAGTTTCTGGTAGTTTACTTGTCTTCGAGGTTTGGGCAAGTTCTTGATTTCTGCATCCTTTTCAATATCTAATGTTCTCGTGATCGATGAGTTTTGAATTTTATTTAAAATAATTATTTTCAATTTTGACAACTTTTGACCTTTGAGGTCATTTGTACTTTTCGTGTTTCAGACTACTAGTCAATGTCGTGTGCCTTCAAATGCTTTACGTTTTGCAAATCTTCTAATGATCTATAACATTTTTTTTTATGATCTGGGATATTCTACTGTTATTGGTTTGGTACTGTGCCCACTCCTCATGGCATCTTATACATCATCTTTAACGTTACGCTCCTCGCCATCTTGATTTGCTTACCACAGTATTGAACAATTTCGCCTAAGCTTTAGATTAGGCTTTACTCGTGATGACTCGAGTTCGTTGATGATGAGATTACGAGATTAACTACCATTCCTTATTGACAATCATTTTGTTCTTTGTGAACTCCCTTGTACTAGATTTGGTTGTTCATTATCGTGCTCTTTTTTCTATCGGAAATTTCATCCTCGTGTTTTAGTTCGATCGTTGTTCCCGAATTCAGATTGGAACAATCTTTTTGGGAACTAGATTTAACTACCACTTGTCACCCGTTTTTTAGTGAGCCTATTACTTTTGTGTAAACTCGTGGTACATAGTCAGGCCCTACACCTAATGACGACTTGGGTGCTTGGGCTAGTGAACACTTAGACTTATTTTGCGTTTTGCATCTCTAAGCCCATGAATAGTAATGATTGATGTTTGACAAGAACTGCTGGTATGAGAATGACTGGACTTGCCCTAGACCCCATTTTGGATTCTTGATTCCAAATTACTAAGGCTTACCTTGGATTAGCCCACTCCCAATGGATTTGGCGCTCGTTTATCTTTGTCAACCCGTTCGACTTGAGGACGTTTAATCCCAATGGAAACTTTTTGGTGGGAATCTAACCAAGGACCTATCCACTCGGAATTGGATCATCCTTGGATTCCGTTGGTGTGTGCTTAGGTTTATCCATAATCCTAGTTTTCAATTTTCTTCCGCTTAGAACCATTGTTGGGTATCCTGACAGGACCCATCCCAATTCCCCTGGGATTACCGTGGAATGTGCCCTGCTCCCGTCCAACAAGGAGTGTCAGACAAGGGATAACCAAAAGTCACTGCCCAACCGGGGCATCCAGAGTGCGCAAGGATCGATGGAGGAGGTGTGCAATGTCCCAGTCTCTACTGCAATCGCATCCGTAATCAACCTGAAGGGCATTAAAACCAAAAGCTGTGAGTGGACAAAAACCAATAAATTTATTAAACACATTTATAAGACATTTATGCCCTCCAGTTTTCACAAACTTGCATGCATATCATAAAACACGGGTAATAGTATGAACAGTGGACCGATAAAATCAAAACATATTTTCCCATGGTCCATAAAACTTATGTTCACCAAAACAGTTCATGTTATAAAACATCAAATGTAACGACCCGTCCCGAATATCGGGATTTAATGATATTTAATTGTGATTTACTAATCTGGGATTAGTTGGGCGATTTCGGACGAATTGTGCAAAATGACCGTTTTGCCCCTAGGCGTGGGCAAAACGTTGACTTTTAATTCGGATGGTCAAATGGACTTTGACCGATGACCGTGACGTAGTTCGGGACGTCACGAGTTCATAGACAGGTGGCACGTTCGATTCCGACGTTCGTGGTGAAAGTTATGATGTACGGAAGTTCAAGGGCGTTTTCGTAATTTGGACGAAATAGGGGCAAATGTTGACTTTTTGACCGGGATGTCCGATGGCCGAGGGCCAAGGACCGTTACGTAGGTTTCGTCGATGCGAATCCAACGACAGGCGGCACGCCAAAATCGGAGATTCGACGACGAAGTTATGGGTCACGGAAGTTTGGTTTCGTTTTGCACGCATTACGAGGCGTGGACACGTGGCGTTTTCTGATTGCCCTGGAATTCTGAGTGGGACACGTGGACCACTAACCTTTAATTATTGGGATCAGATCTGGATTGGTCAGATTGATTAAATTTGACAGGACCCATCCCAATCCCCCCGGGATTAGTGCGGGATGACCCTGCTCCCGTCTGACACGAAGTGTCAGACAAGGGATATTTCCGACCTTTGCCCTCCCGGGCTATCAGAGTACGCCAGGATCCGGAGGAGACATGTGATATCTCGGTCTCTGCTACAGTCCACATCCGATGTCAACCTGAAGGGCAGTCAAAACATTAAAAACTGTGAGTGGACAAAACAAAGAGTTTATAAAAACATTTAATAAGGAAGACATTTTTACCCTCCACTAAAAAGCATGCATGCATTCGAAAACCATTTATCCAAAACAACCATATGTGGGACTAAGCCCAAAGCAGATATAAACTAAGGTCGAAAGGACCACAATAAAAACGACCATACGGGCCACTGCCCAAATCCTGTGCACACCTGTACACACCACATATCATATATCATATATCCATCACATACATATATATAAGTCACACAACCAATCCTGTCACGGTATCCAAAGCCACGTGCGCGCTACCCGGGTCTCAATCCGAGTCATCTCGAGGTCAAGGTCAATGTCCGCAGACCACTGACCCTACCCGAGGTAATAGTAACCATAGCCTTCCTGAGAGTAAGGAACCCAACTGGGGGGTGACTCCACTCAGTCGGTGCTCCGTGACTACTCCGGGGTCCACCCAGGCCAACGACCCTCCCCGGAGGAGATAGTAGAACATGTAAAGGAAGGTAGACGAACATATATATACATAACATAAACATTCATGACCGGTTCCCCTGAACCGTCATGAATCCATAATACCCATAATCAGGTAACATGCCGGTTCCCATAAACCGTCATGTACCGTAATAACCAACAAGGGTTCATGCCGGTTCCCATAAACCGTCATGAACCATGATACCATAACAAGGGTTCATGCCGGTTCCCATAAACCGTCATGAACCTGGGACTCCATTTAAGGTTCCCTGACCTGAAATTAAAACCGTAAAGTGACTGGGTCTCGTACCCGAACATAGGACACCAATTGGGCACCGTGCCCGGAATCTGAGGTCATATGCCCGAGACAAAACCAAATGGGTCTCATACCCGAGTTTATCCTTTTGAAATCCAAATCTAGTTCATTTAAATCAATAAAGAAATACAGACCCGTATAAGCACCGTATAAGGCCGAAACCTCGAAATACGTGCTTATACGTAACCACATACAAATGCACCCATGGCATCATCAAACAAGTAAATAAACATATAATAAACATTTATGCATGCACCAATTTAGAAAACAAGGTCCACTCACAGACCGTCCGAGCTGTCGCCTCGATTTGCGTGCCATACGGCTCCCCGAGCCGATCACCGTCACCGGGACTCCCAAACCTGTCCAAATTAATTTAGAGGGTTACTAACTACTTATATAACCCCTCACTAAAGCCCCGTAATTTTCCCATATTTTTAACTATTTTTAATCCCGAACCTAAACCTTCCGATGCCCCGAAACATATCGAGACGGTGTCCGATCGACTCGAAACCAGTCCCAAAATGTTCGTTACATCGAATAGATGATTTCACATGTTGGAACCTTCCTCAAATTCCTCCCCACGCGCCCACACGCGCCGCCTGAAGTGGCTGCGCGTGGGAGCCACGCGCCGCTACAGTGCATCTTCTTCCTTCGATCAACCGGTCCGAACCGACCGGTCCGGTCCGAACCCTACAACTGGACCGGCGTAACCGGTCCAGGTCTCCGACGCCCTCATTTCTCATCCGTTTTCCTCCATTTCAATCCCTAAATTCATCTTTTAATCTTTCCTATCATTCCCAATTAACCAAACTAGCTAAAACACCCAAAATCCTAACGGTTCAAAATGGACCTCACGGTCCCTGTTTTTCCGATCATCCCACACGGCTGCTCAGCCGTCCCTAACCACCAAAACCTCACTAATCACCCCCTAGCAACTCAATGGACTCATTAAAATCATTAGAAATGAATCATAACATCAAAAATGTAAAAACGGATCAAAAGGGCCTCACCGTGAACCTCACGGGTTCTTGTCCCTCTCGCCGCCGTGGATGGCGGTTCCGGCCGCCCAGCCACCTCCTCAGTCCCCTCTTCCATCCCTGGTTGCTTGAATGAAGAATGGATGGGTTTTGGGTTGCACAGATGGAAGGAATGGGATCGGGAAAATAGTTGGAGGAAAATGGAAAACTGGATGCACGGTTGAGTGTTTTGGTGCATGAGTGGGTGAGGTTGGCCAGTGGATGGGTGACAAGTGTCACTCATCCATTGGTTGCTGAAAAGTAACTGGACCCACTAAAGACAAACTGCACTTTTTGTCTCGTAAAACGTGCCGTCGTGAATAGTAACCGGGAACTTCCGTGAACCGTAACTTCGCCGTCGAACGTCCGAATTCGACGTGCCGCCTGTCTACGGATTCGTATCGTCCTTATCTACGTAACGGTCTTTGGCCCTCGGCCATCGGACCTCCCGGTCAAAAAGTCAACTTTTGACCTCCTATTCACCCAAATTACCAAAATGCCCCTAAACTTCCGAACGTCATAACTTCTTCCTCGAACGTCGGAATTGAACGTGCCACCTGTCTATGAACTCGTGACGTCACGAACTACGTCACGGTCATCGGTCAAAGTCCATTTGACCACCCGATTGAAAAGTCAACGTTTTGCCATCACTAGGGGCAAAACGGTCATTTCGCATCGTTCGTCCGATTTCGCTCTACTAATCACAGATTAGCCTCACTAATCGTGATTAGTCACTAATCTAATCATGAAATTCGGGACGGGTCGTTACAAAATTATTGGATTAAAAAAATATAAAGAAATCCCACTTAGTGCATCTTTTGATCTGGACCCTTAATCTCATTGGTGAGATTCAATCTGGGCCGTTCATTTCTTTTTCCCCCTCTCTTTAATTGGATCAGCCTACACCTCCCAATCTCATTTTCTCTCTTGCCCGTGAACAAGCTCACGACTCACACTGCACACCACCACCATATCTATAACCTTGGGCCGTGCAGGGGACTGTGTGAGGTCTGTTGGGAGCTGGGCACGGTGGGAGACGACGGGAGACGGCTGGGTGGCGACGGAGGGGAAAAACAGGGGAGGCCGAAAAACTCAAATTTGGAAGTCGATGGAGACCGGTGTTTTGACCGTGCTTGAGGGGTGGACGGAGTTCTGGGATCAAACTGGGCGTTTCGGTGGCCACGGTGGTGACGACGGCGGCGAAGGGAGCCTAAACCCGTGAGTCCGATTCTCGGGTCAAAAATGGCAGGATGGGTTTTACTGTCTTTCGTTCGATCTAGTAACCAGGATGATGACTCAGAGGATGAGACGAGTCTTTTGGGATCGTTTTCATCGAGAATGGTGGTCGGAGCTGAGAGCAGTCGACGGTGGAGTTGGCCGTGAGCTTCTCGATCGGAGAGGTAAGGATCTTGACGTTGTTCCTTGTTTTTGTTTCCACAGAACTCCTAGTTTAACTCAGGCGATCTTGTAGGAGGAAACCCTGTCGAAAATGATCAAGGAACGGCGGAGAACCGATCGGGTTGGCCTGCGGGTCACGGCGTCCCGTTTACCAGTCGTTCGGGTTGAACGACGGTGAACAGTACCCGGCGCGTGGGTTTCACGCGCAGGGAGTTCAACCGGCGCGTGGGGGCGCGTGTGAGGTAATTTTGGGAAACTTCCAACATGACTTTTGTCCTATACAATGTAACGAACATTTTAGCGTTGGTTTCGTGTCGATCGGACACCGTCTCGATATTGTTTGGGATGTCCGAAGGTTTTAAATCCAATTTAAAAATACTTAAAAATTCGGGAAAATTACGGGACTTGAATAGGATGTTAATGATGAGGTTAGTGATCCTCTAAATTGATTTGAACAGGATTGGGAGTCCCGGTGATAGTGAGGTGGCCCGGGAAGGCCTATGGCACGCGTATCGAGGCGCTCGGTTAAACGGTCTGTGAGTGGACATTGGTTTCATACATTCGATGCATGCATAACTGTTTTATGATTGTTATAATTATGATTAAATGATTTACTTTGGATATCGGTGAATTTAAATGGTTTCACGCATTTCGAGGTGATTTACGTATTTTCACGTAAACCGAGGTTTTCTGGATTTGCACTGATTTCCATAAATGTGGTTGGATATGATTTCATGAAACGGTTACGAACTTGAATAAAGTAAAATCGGGCCAGGGGCCCAGTTGAACTATGAAATCGGGCCAGGGGCCCAGTTAACATATGGATCGGGCCAGGGGCCCAATTAACTTGTGAAATCGGGCCAGGGGCCCAGTTGATTTCTACATGTGATTGCGGGTCGGGGACCCTAAATTGGAATTGAATAAATGTTTTCTGGTTTACATTTTATATATGTTCACATGCTGGAATCAATAAATGGTTTTGATGATATTTCGGTTATGGCACGTTTCACGGTATTTGGGCATGAGACCCGTTTGATGAAACGTAACGAATGGTTCGGATTTTACCTATGTATACCTATATGTTTTGCATGTGGATATCTATAAAATGTATTTGTCACTGCACTGTATAGATCCTTCCATATTATATTGTCTCCTCCGGCGAGGTACCCCGGAGAGGTCACGGGCGTCTAGTACGTCCAGCGTCTATGACGCTAAGCATCAGGTGATGCTGCATCAGGTGATACTGTACCCGAACGGGGTTCGGGGATTTAACTCGGAAAATTGAGACCCAAGTGGCACGCGTAGCCTTGTGATTGTGACCTTATTGACGTCAGGGACGTCAGACATCAGGGATGTCGGATTAGAGTGTATAGTGCAGTGGCTAAAATAATGGTTATGGTTTATATTATATGCCTTATGGTTCATACTACTGGATTTATGAAATAACTCTTGGATTTACTTTTGGAAATTGAAACTATGCTTGGGTTTCCGGGCTAAGGCCCTAATGGTTATTTCTAAATAAATATGGGATTGTTGGTTTTGGTGCATGCATATGATTTTTACTGAGGGGCATAAATGTCTTATAAAAGTTTTAAACAGACTTGTTTATTTTCATCCACTCACAGCTTTTGTTTTCAATGCCCTTCAGGTTGATTCCGGATACGACTGCAGCAGAGACTTGAGCATCGCACACCTCCTCCATCGATCCTTACGCACTCTGGAAGCCCGTTTGGGCAATGGCAATCGGTTATCCCTTGTCTGGCGCCTCTTGTCAGACGGGAGCACGTCACATTCCATGGTAATCCCGGGGGGATTGGGATGGGTCGTGTCAAGTGGTATCAGAGCAGGTTTTGCTCTTTTGTGCGTAAAGGACGAGGGTGTGATGTCTCTTTGGGCTGCAGTTCCGTTGTCAACTTGATAGATAGTTTTGGGTTTGTATGGTGAATTGGGTGCGTTTGGCCCGATACGTCGTGCATTGATGTGATTCAACCCAGGTGGGGTTGTATACGGTTAACTGGTAATGCGGGACCGTCGGTTCGGTCACGTGATGATGGATTGTTGTGCCACTGGGCACAGCTAGGTTCAGGGAACCCCATTTGATTGGAAATGTGAAACTCAGTTGAGTATTGGTCTAAGTTTTGGACCCTGGTAGTGTTGGCTAGTGTACGGGGGTTGGTGCATCGGAGTTAGCCGATGACCTTCGTGGTGGAACCCACGAAGGAACCCACGTTGAGTTGATGATTGGATTGGATTGGACGTCTATACGATGTCAGGACCGCGGGGTCGGTCAGGTTGTGGATTTTACTGCAAAAGGCAGTTGGGTTCGGTGGAACCCTAGGGTGTGACTTTGGAACCCTAACTTGTAATTGATGGGCTGGAAAAGTGAACTTGGAATGAGAACTTGTGCTGCGACGAGCGGCTGAGGTCGTGGATGACCATGTGGATGACTCTAGTGAGTCTTATGGGTTTCGATCTACGGATACGGGTATGAAATATGGAATCCTGTGTTGGATCGAATATTGGTGTGATGTGTGGATACGGATCTTGACAACGATGACTGTTGGTCGACAGTTGTGTCGAGATAACTGGCTATCAAGGGTATTTAGCGTGGTTTTAATACTTGGGGACGTTCAGGGAACGTTCATTATCCTAACGTGTGGGTGGCCAAATTGGGGGTACCCATGGTCGTGGGGTACGAGTGGTGTTACGGGATCGTCGTTCGGAATGGACGGAGATCCAGGGTAACAACTTTGCACACTGTGTGCTAGCATGGATGTTCGTGTGCTAGCATGGGTGTTCGTGTGCTATGTATGGATGTTGGTATGGTGATACCTATATGCCAATACTAGTATGGATGCCTGTGTGCTGATACTGGTATTGATGATGGGGCGTTGGTGCTGGTACTAGCGCTGGTGCATGTGACAGTAATTGTGATGACGATGAGCCACCAGTTGGGGTGTGACTCTGTCATGATGAACAGATGATTGGTATCTGCGACTCAGTGGTGGTTGAGTCTTGGACTGGATGGGATCCAGTGGAGGTTGTGTCGTGTTGGGATAAGTCCTAACAGATATATGATGACAAGTGATGAATGGATCAAAGGTATGATTGAAAATTTGGGGGAATCTTGGGATGCTGTCCCCTAGGTCATGTGTATTGGTGGATTTGGGGAGTTTTTGTCAACTCTGAGATTGGTAAGATTGTTTATTTCTTATATCCCCAGAGAGTACAAGGAAATTATTGAAATTGGAAAAAGTCGGGGAAAACCATTCGTGGTATTGATGTGGGATTTTGTGATTGTGAATCACTTGGAACCTGAGGATTGAACCTGTTTAGGTTGAGATGTGAGACGGAGGCAGTATGGTATGCACATTCAGGCAAAATTGTGGATATTCCGTTCGGAATCGGGGTGTGTGCATACATGATTATTGACGGACGTGAGGTCCGAGTAATGAATTGATTTTGGACACGTGGTGGTCCAAGTGAGGTATGGACGTGGGCAGTCCAGTGGTTGGACTTGACATCTCATTGGGAGCATGTCAGTTTCCAACGTGGTTGGAACTCCCGTTTCGGGGAGAGTTGTGATTGGGAGACGAGAGGAGTGCTCGTTTCCACATCGGTGATTGGTATTCCGAAGTCTTTGGGGTTGACTTCTTATTTCCTGCCGAGGCAGATGATGATTGTTGCTACCAGTACGTTGAGCGTGTATTGGTGGGTGGACCCATGTTTGGCTTTGGGTCATTGGACACAAGCAGTTGTGTATGATTTTGGATTTGGTGGTGAAATGCGTGGTCATCTTTCCACCAAGGGAAATTTGGCGAAGGATTCAATTGAGGGTGTAAGACCCTACGATCAGCTTTCAGATGGATTGTTAGCTATGTGAGCATGTGTGGATCCCAGGTGGATCTGATTTGTGATGTTGTCGACTTTGGTCGATGTGACGATCTAGGATCGTGATGTTACTTGTCGGGTGACGTAGCGATGGATATGGTTTGTGATCTTGATGATCCAGATGGGTGGAGAGTTTATCACTCTTACCATGGTATGTGAGTCGTAGATGACGGGACTGAATTTCTTTTCGGAGTGAAGTCCATATGGTTTGTGACTTGGTTGAGTAGGTTTCCGATGTGGTCGGATTTTGTCAACCTTTGACGTGTGAATATTGGGATTGGCTTCCCTATGAAGTCAATCGAGTGTTTCGGACAGGCAACCGATAGGTTCGGTTTTGTTACGTCTTGGTGGACGTAAGCGAGATTTTGGGTTTTGGAATCGAATTTCTGGGTGACGATTCAGGATTCGATTGCGAAGCTCGAAATTGGATTACTGGATTTGGGTGCGGAATGATTATTCCAATGCTAGCTTACGGAATAATGATTTCGGATTCGGATTTGGAAATGGGTTAAAAATATGATGTTGGGTTCGGATTCGGGATTTCTTACGAAATTGCGAATTCGGATTCGGAATTGGAACTAGATGACGGGTGGAGTTCGTTTTGTCTCATGTTGGTTTGGGCAAATGTACTCCATTACTAGAACGTGTTTGGCTATGACCTGGGTGGCTATAGTCAGATTGATGGATTGAGGTACGTACAGGGTACGTTGTACGAGGATTGATACTGGTTAGGCTGAGTGGTGCCTAATGGCGGTACATGGGATGTACCAGTGGTGTGTAACTAATGTGTTGGAAATCGGCTTGGTTCTGATATCATTTGTTTGGCTGTATTGTGGACTGGACATTGGTTACTGTGCGCTGGGCAGATTGATCTTGTCGGGTTCAGTGATTTTATGAGCAGGTGCTCTTAGCCATGGTTGGCTTGTGGAACCCTAGTATTGAGATGTGTGTTCACTGCTGGGCTGGTATTCAATGTGTTCCAGTTACACCACTTGATGGAGTAAGTTGACGGTATACGTACACTCAGGATGAGTGAATTGGTAGTCAGAGTAACCACGAGTAGCCTTGTGTGATTTTATCACACCGTGATTTTTCCAGCGTCTTGGTTCGCTGAGGGAGTCGGTGATTATGGACATTGAGATTATTTTGTGTCGCAGGATTGGGCTTGCCCTGCGAATGGTGATCATGTGGTTGATCTTGCGCTACATTGAGAGTGATGTAGTACGTGGTGTTGTCACGGACAGACAGATGGTTGGGGCTTTACTAGGGTGGTAAAGCTTAGTGGTGACAGTTTGACTGATGGTGTCAGCATGGACTGACAAATGAGATTTGGTGACTCCCAACGGGAGCAAATGTAAGGATTTATTGATAATGGAAAGGAACCATCTAGCTGAAGGAGTCAGCTAAATGGTTAGGCGATTTTATCGCGGATCAGGTGATCATTTCCACTCGAGGTGGTCGAGTGTTGTTGCTATTATGACGTATGACTGTGATGGGATGTCTGGGTACAAACGAGGCCGGTGTTGTCCCAGTATGTGGGTGTACAAGTGTACACAGATGTGTGGTCGAATTGTTTTCCACAAGGTGGTTGTGGAATAAGGTTATTGGTAATTTCGAGGACGAAATTCTTTAAGGAGGAAAGGTTGTAACGACCCATCCCGAATATCGGGATTTAATGATATTTAATTGTGATTTACTAATCTGGGATTAGTTGGGCGATTTCGGACGAATTGTGCAAAATGACCGTTTTGCCCCTAGGCGTGGGCAAAACGTTGACTTTTAATTCGGATGGTCAAATGGACTTTGACCGATGACCGTGACGTAGTTCGGGACGTCACGAGTTCATAGACAGGTGGCACGTTCGATTCCGACGTTCGTGGTGAAAGTTATGATGTACGGAAGTTCAAGGGCGTTTTCGTAATTTGGACGAAATAGGGGCAAATGTTGACTTTTTGACCGGGATATCCGATGGTCGAGGGCCAAGGACCGTTACGTAGGTTTCGTCGATGCGAATCCAACGACAGGCGGCACGCCGAAATCGGAGATTCGACGACGAAGTTATGGGTCACGGAAGTTTGGTTTCGTTTTGCACGCATTACGAGGCGTGGACACGTGGCGTTTTCTGATTGGCCTGGAATTCTGAGTGGGACACGTGGACCACTAACCTTTAATTATTGGGATCAGATCTGGATTGGTCAGATTGATTAAATTATTGGATTAAAAAAATATAAAGAAATCCCACTTAGTGCATCTTTTGATCTGGACCCTTAATCTCATTGGTGAGATTCAATCTGGGCCGTTCATTTCTTTTTCCCCCTCTCTTTAATTGGATCAGCCTACACCTCCCAATCTCATTTTCTCTCTTGCCCGTGAACAAGCTCACGACTCACACTGCACACCACCACCATATCTATAACCTTGGGCCGTGCAGGGGACTGTGTGAGGTCTGTTGGGAGCTGGGCACGGTGGGAGACGACGGGAGACGGCTGGGTGGCGACGGAGGGGAAAAACAGGGGAGGCCGAAAAACTCAAATTTGGAAGTCGATGGAGACCGGTGTTTTGACCGTGCTTGAGGGGTGGACGGAGTTCTGGGATCAAACTGGGCGTTTCGGTGGCCACGGTGGTGACGACGGCGGCGAAGGGAGCCTAAACCCGTGAGTCCGATTCTCGGGTCAAAAATGGCAGGATGGGTTTTACTGTCTTTCGTTCGATCTAGTAACCAGGATGATGACTCAGAGGATGAGACGAGTCTTTTGGGATCGTTTTCATCGAGAATGGTGGTCGGAGCTGAGAGCAGTCGACGGTGGAGTTGGCCGTGAGCTTCTCGATCGGAGAGGTAAGGATCTTGACGTTGTTCCTTGTTTTTGTTTCCACAGAACTCCTAGTTTAACTCAGGCGATCTTGTAGGAGGAAACCCTGTCGAAAATGATCAAGGAACGGCGGAGAACCGATCGGGTTGGACCGCGGGTCACGTCGACCCGTTTACCAGTCGTTCGGGTTGAACGACGGTGAACAGTACCCGGCGCGTGGGTTTCACGCGCAGGGAGTTCAACCGGCGCGTGGGGGCGCGTGTGAGGTAATTTTGGGAAACTTCCAACATGACTTTTGTCCTATACAATGTAACGAACATTTTAGCGTTGGTTTCGTGTCGATCGGACACCGTCTCGATATTGTTCGGGATGTCCGAAGGTTTTAAATCCAATTTAAAAATACTTAAAAATTCGGGAAAATTACGGGACTTGAATAGGATGTTAATGATGAGGTTAGTGATCCTCTAAATTGATTTGAACAGGATTGGGAGTCCCGGTGATAGTGAGGTGGCCCGGGAAGGCCTATGTCACGCGTATCGAGGCGCTCGGTTAAACGGTCTGTGAGTGGACATTGGTTTCATACATTCGATGCATGCATAACTGTTTTATGATTGTTATAATTATGATTAAATGATTTACTTTGGATATCGGTGAATTTAAATGGTTTCACGCATTTCGAGGTGATTTACGTATTTTCACGTAAACCGAGGTTTTCTGGATTTGCACCGATTTCCATAAATGTGGTTGGATATGATTTCATGAAACGGTTACGAACTTGAATAAAGTAAAATCGGGCCAGGGGCCCAGTTGAACTATGAAATCGGGCCAGGGGCCCAGTTAACATGTGGATCGGGCCAGGGGCCCAATTAACTTGTGAAATCGGGCCAGGGGCCCAGTTGATTTCTACATGTGATTGCGGGTCGGGGACCCTAAATTGGAATTGAATAAATGTTTTCTGGTTTACATTTTATATATGTTCACATGCTGGAATCAATAAATGGTTTTGATGATATTTCGGTTATGGCACGTTTCACGGTATTTGGGCATGAGACCCGTTTGATGAAACGTAACGAATGGTTCGGATTTTACCTATGTATACCTATATGTTTTGCATGTGGATATCTATAAAATGTATTTGTCACTGCACTGTATAGATCCTTCCATATTATATTGTCTCCTCCGGCGAGGTACCCCGGAGAGGTCACGGGCGTCTAGTACGTCCAGCGTCTATGACGCTAAGGTGATGCTGCATCAGGTGATGCTGTACCCGAACGGGGTTCGGGGATTTAACTCGGAAAATTGAGACCCGAGTGGCACGCTTAGCCTTGTGATTGTGACCTTATTGACGTCAGGGACGTCAGACATCAGGGATGTCGGATTGGAGTGTATAGTGCAGTGGCTAAAATAATGGTTATGGTTTCTATTATATGCCTTATGGTTCATACTACTGGATTTATGAAATAACTCTTGGATTTACTTTTGGAAATTGAAACTATGCTTGGGTTTCCGGGCTAAGGCCCTAATGGTTATTTCTAAATAAATATGGGATTGTTGGTTTTGGTGCATGCATATGATTTTTACTGAGGGGCATAAATGTCTTATAAATGTTTTAAACAGACTTGTTTATTTTCATCCACTCACAGCTTTTGTTTTCAATGCCCTTCAGGTTGATTCCGGATACGACTGCAGCAGAGACTTGAGCATCGCACACCTCCTCCATCGATCCTTACGCACTCTGGAAGCCCGTTTGGGCAATGGCAATCGGTTATCCCTTGTCTGGCGCCTCTTGTCAGACGGGAGCACGTCACATTCCATGGTAATCCCGGGGGGATTGGGATGGGTCGTGTCATCAAATCCCGGCTCTCAGGCCAAAACATGTGGAAACATAATCACTGGCCACAAAGACCAAAAACCCGTACTCAATACCAGTACGTAATCACAAACAACATGTTTCCATAAATCATTTTAACCGCTAAACCACGGTTTCCTCAAAACCATTTTTCATAATCCACGGGACTTATTTCCATATCCTGTTGCTTAGAGTCACGTTTATCCCTGCAACGCGTGCATATCAATAGGCTCAAGGACCGCTCAAAATCCGAGCATCCGCTGCTGTGAACACATCACCAGTCAGCAATCCGTCGCTGGGAAAAACCCTCACCAGCCGACGATCCGGATCTCGTGAACATATCACTTACCGATCCATATAATCCAGCACATCTGATCTGAGTCAAGCCTCCCCTGGGCTGCAAGACAAAGATCGTGCTACGTGACCTCTTCGGGGTAAACACTTCCCTCCCGAAGGCGAGCGTTATCTCCAGGGTGCACTCCGGGGAAAAACATATTTTCTCCCGAAAGCCCTAAATATCCGCAACATATCACCATCACAAAAAACCAGTGAAAAACAGTTGCATTGAAAACCAAATCATTTACAATACAGGGTCTCAGCCCCAAGTCCCGATTTACTTTATAAATCCAAAAATCATCAATATCATCATGTCATCACATGGAAATACAAATCCAATCAAAATCACAATTCCTTTGGGTCTCAAGCCCAAAATATCAATATCACGTAAATCCGTGCAACCGTGAACCCGAGTTGCCACGATCATGTAAATCCATAAAATCAATCACTGACTCATAATCCGAGTCCAAATATCATTTTCAATTTCCTAACTCATAACCCGAGTCAAAACATCATTTTCAATCCGGGCCCAGCCCAAAACATCATTTGCACGTTCCTCGTAAAACGTGCCCGAAAGACTGATTAAAATAATCACAAAATCACGAGAATACCAAAAATCATCAAATTCGTCAAATTCACATGTAACTCCAATTCCGAGTCAAAATCATTATTTACTTGGGTTCTCACGCCCACAATATCATTTTTAACCAATTTCATGATTTCTCGAAAATCGTGTCAGAATATAATAATATAATAATCATAAAACCGAGAAATCACCAAATTGAAATACCAATCATGCCAAAGCATCTCAAATCATATAATAAAGCATTTAAACCATATATGCATGCATCACAGTTAGAAAACCAAAAATCCACTCACAGACCGTTTTAACGGTATACCTCGATACGCGTGCCACCGGCCCTCCCGGGCCTCACCACTATCACCGGGACTCCCAATCCTGTCCAAATCACATTAGAGGGTTACTAACCTCCACATTAACATCCTATCAAAGTCCCGTAATTTTCCCGAATCTTTAACTATTTTTAAACTTAATTTAAAACCTTCGGACATCCCGAACAATATCGAAACGGTGTCCGATCGACACGAAACCAATTCCAAAATGTTCGTTACATTAAATAGGACAGAAGTCACGTTGACCTCACCTCGAGATTCGTACCCACGCGCCGTCACGTGCCGCCGTGAGTGGCTGCGCGTGAAACCCACGCGCCTGCTACAGTGTCACCATCTAACCCGTATCTCTGGTAAACGGGTCCAATTTGCCCGCGATACAACTCGGTTCCAATCCTATCAATTCAGCCTTAATTACATCAATTGATCATTCAATTAGCTTCGTTATTAGTTTAATTACAGGTCTGTAAACTCAATTACACAAATCCTTACCTACAATTCCACGATTCGATGATGAACACCAAGAACACTCCGGTTACTGTTCGTTCATGGAATTCCTTCAATTCCAATTGATTTCCTTAAATTGAATCAACTAGAAGCATCAGTGGACCATGAGGAACAATTCCCCCACATCAATTGCATCAAACTAGTGCTCAATCGTCACGACTCAAGCTCGAACACCGTCACTGTTCAACCATGGAGTTCTGTCAACCACAGCCGTTTTCCTTCAATTGATGAACCCAGAAGCATCGTGGGATCATGAGGAGTAGTTTCCCCACCTCAATTTCATCCATCGAAGCCTCCAACTCCACGACTCAAACTCGATTTTCCTCCTCTGTCACCAAGTGTGATCAGAGCCAAAACAGCACCAATTCCTTTCGTTCATTCGACGATTCTGATCGGTGTGATCCCAGGAAGCTGAATGTGAGCTCAATTGCGATCCTCACGGCCTAATTCTTCCATTTCGAATTTTCCCCCCAATTTTCCCGAAATCCAAAATCCCAAATTCAGCACTCTCACAACCCCTCGTGTTTCCCCGTTAATTCAATCATCATAGTCTTCCATTTTTCTCTCAGGAACGGCAGAGGAAGGGAGCCAATTCTCCCAGTTCAATCCTCCCCCAATTTGTGCACGGTTTGAAGAAAAATCAAAGAAAAGGAAGGGAAATGATGGAGAACATGATGATTAGGGGTGATGATGGTGTTGGGAGGGAAACATGGAGCTGGAAACAAGGGATGGGTGACACTTGTCACTCATCCGGATGTGCACAGTCATCGGTCACTATTCAATATTATATTATTATTTTAATCGGAGCCTCGGTTCGTAATTTCGTTTCCTTGACCATAACTTCGTCGTCGAATCTCCGATTTCGGCATGCCGCCTGTCGTTGGATTCGTATCGACGATACCTACGTAACGGTCCTTGGCCCTCGTCCATCGGACCTCCCGATCAAAAAGTCAACATTTGGCCCCTAATCTGCCAAATTACCAAAATGCCCCTCAACTTCCGAACATCATAACTTTCTCTACGAATGTCGGAATCGAACGTGCCACCTGTCTATGAACTCGTGACGTCCCGAACTACGTCACAGTCATCGGTCAAAGTCCATTTGACCACCCGAACTAAAAGTCAACATTTTGCCCACGCTAGGGGCAAAACGGTCATTTTGCACGTTTCGTCCGATTTCACTCGACTAATCCCCGATTAGTCATTCTAATTCATAATTAATTAATATTAAATCCCGGTATTCGGGACGGGTCATTACATATCCACTGTGATGCACTTGAGGATTCTCTAATTCTGGAATCAAACAGAATGTTTTTACTTTGTATGTAAGTGTTGACTTCGCCTCCAGTTGATTTGAGCCAAGTGTTTGACCGATAACCTTTTTGTCAGTGTCTCAGTATCTACCACGGTTTACACCCTTGTGTTGGATGCGACCTTTTGATCGGTGTTGATCAGTATCAAATCGAATCAGATGTTCTTCTTGGTGTTTTCAGTATCCTAGTGTTGGACTTTTGGAATGGAGGGATCACTTAGTGGAGCTATACATTTGTTGAACCCAAAGGATGAATGTTTGGGTTGCGTTTCCATTCTTCTGATAACCAAGAATTTGATGAACTTACTTATTCCTAATCTCCACTGGGTGTCTATGTTAACATGTAGTTGTACTGGGTCACTATTCGAGCCTTAAGGTCAGCTTGAACTTAACGAGCTTGTTACCCATTGTGTGCTCTAAAGTTTTGACTGAGGGGATTGATTCGTAGACCATATTAGTCGTTGAGTTAGGTGAACCCTATTGACGTCTACCATTGAGTTTGGTTTTGCCATTAGAGTAAACTAGAAGGAATTTAGGATATCTGGTCAAGTTGAGTACGTGAGAACTTAGAATTGGCACTAGAACGATCACCTCGTTGTGTTTGCTTAGACTGACTAGTGGTGAAACTGGAACAAATCGGTATGAGTTACCTTACGAGATAGCTAGACCGAAGAAGACTATTCAGGAAGCATCTGATTTGTTATATCATTTGAGGAGCAAAATGTATTGAGTTGCTTGTTGTAACTGAGGAGACACACTATTAGCCTGACAATTAAGAACTGACAAACCTCTTGGATGTGGTACATATCTATCGGGCTTTATGTGGAAGTGGAACTCTTGGCTTTGGTAGCACGGACGATTTTTGGGTAACGGTTGGGAGTTGTAACTTTGACCCATGTTTAGGAAAATTTCGGGGACGAAATTTCTCTAAGGGGGTTAGACTGATACATCCCGTACCAAAATTTAGAAACTGAAGTGGAAAAGTACCAAATTTCCCCACGAGCATCGTTGCCATTTTACCATCAAGGATTAACACTTGGGCCTTGTATTGGGGGATATTAACCTTCTCCTCTTAGAAACAACGTCTCTTTAGGCCCAAAGCATGGAAAGAGATCAATTTTAGGGTTGTATTATCATATTAAGCCCAATCATATAAGGCATCTATTGTAATCTGTTTTGATAGAGCCCATTTGGGGGGAGAAAGCCCAAAACGATTATAGCTGATTCAAGTCCCTTCACCATCTCGTGCAATCCTTCCACACAGCAATTCCGGCACCCTTGTTTCCAAAACGCACTTCGATCAAGAGCTCATCAACACTAGCACCCTTCTTCCTACCATTCAGACCCAACGAACACCATTCTCGACTGTGCCTCACAGAGGCGAGCTCAGCCATGGTCATCGTGGTCGATAGTGACCATCGCAGCAATAGAACCAAAGGCGGGAAGACGACGACACTGAGCGTCTCCGATGAGGACCCAACCTATTCATATACGTTTAACCTTAGAACTCATGGGTTTTTTTTATTCCTAAGACCTCCAGGACTAATCTCTAATTATTGCCTACCGATTTCCTATATGAGTTGATGGTAGAGACTGCCATCGAGGAACACAGAACCATCGAACTTTAATCTTCCTGCCTAAGGTTTGGATAATGACCTAGCCTTCCATCTTTCCCGTCTCACCACGTGCACCGTAGAGCTTGTAATTGACCGTGAGGACAACTATAGCTCCGTTTTCCTTCAGACCCAACACAGACCCGACTTGAACCCACTCTCGACCCAATGGATTTGGAGTCCCTAATGGTAAGGGCGATCTTCTGAGCTTGGTTTGTGTTGTTAGTTAGTTTTTAAAAAAAAAAATTCGGATGCGTTCGCGTGGGTGATCGGTGCGAGGCATGACAACGGCAGACATCACTGGGAGTTCCAGGAAGCCGTGACCTTTCCAGCCTCAGTGTGACCGATGCACTAAGTGTTAGCTACTAAAATTGAGTTTGGCATAATTCTCTCGTTTCGTAGATATAAATCGACTATTTGCATGTAGAATTTGGATTCAATTTGAAAGAGTTATGCCTCGTCAGAAAATTGGATTTTTCGGGCGTGTTTTCCAATTCTCGGTCACTGTGGGCAGTGGTCTAGCTGTCCTCTTCAACGAGGCTCTAGCGATGACCAGTCAACAGTCAACTTCGTTAGTCAACCGTTAGTGTGAACACAGTTCGAGGTGGCTTAGTAACGGCTCTAACATCCACTCACGGGTCTTAGAGTGACATGGCGACGAATCAGGTATTTTCAGGTAGTAGGGTAATGGTATGATCATCAAACTAGTGACCCGCTCTAACCTTCTGTTATGGGGTGAAATGTAATCGATTTTGACGGATTATATTTAACTCGACCCCCTATAAAACACATCGTTTTATTTAATTGACATTCGTTATTTGGACGTCATCGTCCAGATATCGGCCAACACGCCTCGATCTACATGCCCTAAGTGGACTCTTCGAGTCAGGGTGTGTCACTTTCTCCTAAGCCAATTTTAATTTATCCAATTATGTTTTAGATATATTATAATTGAGGCCATTCATTCTATAAAACAATGCGTCAAGATCAACTTCGTAAAATAAAAATGATTGGAAGTTATTTAGTTATTTCTCATTACTCAAAACGCTCCCCGAATTAAATTTCGAGCCTCAATTTGCTTTACGAACGCGAAATTATAACAATGTGTTCTTAGAACTCCCTTTTGTCAGCTATGTTGCACCAAAAGTAAGCAACATTACCAACTCTATTTAAGATAAGATACTTACGTGAAAACAAATTCTTAGATGTTTTATTCATATTTGCTAATGATCTCTGATACAAACTGAAATATTAAGAGAAAAAAAGAAGATGAAAAAAGAACATGATGATCAACCCCTAGAAACACCTCCTACACTTGATCATCATCAAAATTCAAACCAATGGGCTCTCTAAATATCCTTCTCCTCTGCCTCTACTTCCCCTTCTTGTTCCTCTTCTTGCCCTTCTCCTTCTCTGGACTTGGACTTGGAGGATTATAATACTCCAATTCAATAGCCATTTTTTTCCCAATCAAGCTTCAAAATTTCTAGTTCATTGAATTTGGGGCACATTGGAATTGAAATTTCAGCCACAATTGGATGCTCCGTTTTTTGATTTTGAACAATTTCAGACATGGGTTTGGACCATTCTTCCTTGATTGCAGACATGGATCTTACTTGATTGGACCCAAAATTGTAGAGGATGAAGAAAAGACATTGTCGAAGAACTTGAGAGTCCATGGGCTGATCCATAACCCGTGGCTCGTCCATGAGGAGTAAGGAAGGAGCAGATCGAATGCAGACAAAGCTATCCACCGGTCCAAATTAATCATTATCTTGCCTATGTTGAAGTAGTTGGATTTTTGCTTGGCGAACATCAGAGAGAGGGAAGGGTTGGACCATAATGTGGAGATGAAATAGGATATGAAGTTGATGTTGTAGTATTTTGGGGCAGCGGGGACGGAGGAAGGGCCAAAAGGCATGGCGACAAGCTTGAAAATGTCGTCAATGAGGATGAGGTAGACGACGCAACAGATGTAGAGGGGAAAGAGGTTCGCGAGGTAACTGCAGGTGTATTTGAGGGGGCAGTCGAGTCTTTGGAGATGTGGGAGTCGAGCCTTTAGGGTTTTATTTTGTGGCTGGCATTGTTGATGAAGACGATGAAGAGGAAATCATCGGTCGGGGGGATTGAGGAAGATTCGGTAATTATTTAAGGTCTCGTTTGGTATGTTGAATTGTGTTGATTATTTCGATCAGATAGATTAATCTATCCATTAGATCGACTAACTATTTAGTTGGGCTTTGGTACTTTATCGGATTAGTGCATCGACTATATTATACTAATTGTATTATATTATAATAGTTGATACAAAATATTTATATCTGAAATATTAATTAAGTATATAACTATCATGATTTATTATTTATTTTAATTGATTAATATTATTTTTACTATTTATTAAATTATTATTAATGATCAATTAATTATTATTATTATTATTATTATTATTACACTTTTCAAGATCACTAATCATCTGATTATTTAATACGAAAATTTTTGAGGGTATTATTTTAGCAAGTTTGGACCATATAAAAACACTCAACCATATTGACTTATATGGTCGCTAACTTATATGACTAGTATCAATGACAGGACCACCCCCGGAAGGGGCATCGAAAACCGCGCCCGGTCCTGCTCCCGTCTGGCAAGTCGACTGAAATACCCAAGTTTACCCTCATTACGTGCCAGACCAGGGATAGCCACATGTGCTTACTCATGCCTCCGCCCCTCGTACAGCCCCGAACAACGCGCCACGTCCTGGAGGGTCAATAAAAACCAAAAGGTGTGAGTGGACAAAAATAAATTAGTTTAGCAAAAGCAGTTACAACAAGCGTTTTTACCCTCCGCGTAAAAACCAATGCATGCATACAAAAACATTTCGTCATCGGTTAAGATTTTCCGCATAAGTAAAACTGTGTATCAAATTGCAACATAAAGAAAAACTCGTATGAATCTCAAAATCATTTTTCCTTTCTCAACCATCGGGTCTTAGCCCGCAATCGTAATCACCGGGCCACAGCCCAAACCACAAATCAAACCAAATGCACAACCTGATCCAAAACCAACAACCATATACCGGGCCACTGCCCAACTCAACTGAAACATCAGAAATCATCAATAAATCACAAGTCAATCATTTGCTGGATATCAAGTGCGCCCGAGTCTTTAAACTCAAAACCATGCGCATAAACAGGCCTTCCCGGGATATCAACGAGTCTTTAAACTCAAAACATGATTAGTAGGCCTCGGGAGTATCACAATAATCGAGTCTTTAAACTCACGAGTCTTTAAACTCATTAAGGGCCCTCCCCCGTCATCAACTAACCGAGTCTTTAAACTCAGAATGTGCTCCAGCAATAGCACCGGGTTTTTAAACCCAAAATAGTTTTCAAACACAACATCGGGTCTTTAAACCCAAAACAGTTTATCAATCACGACAACGTGGGATCCAACCCAAAATCACATTTTTCACAACAGGACGCATGGTCCGAATTTCCACATTCAATTCTCCAAATCATACTTCACAAACATAATCAAATTATCATGAAACACGGGGCATGCAAAAACAGACCAAATGACTTTATTAAGTCCTTTTTCATTCCCGAATTCGAATTCGCAATAATGATTCCGTAAGCCGGCATCCGGAAGCATCATCCCGAACCCAAACCAAGAATCCACATTAAATTTCTGAAAACTGAAAACTCGTTAATCCAAGTTACTTTTATGCCCCAAGCGCCAAACCAGAAATCATCCTTTTTTTTTCAAAATCTATTTAAAATCCTCGAAATCGCAAACCTCAATTCACATTCCAAAATCAAACATCAAACAGTGATCAAATCACAATAACCTCAAATCTCGTAAAACGTGTAAAACCGCAAAAACCTCGAAAACCGTGAAAACACCGTGAATCGCCCTCATAATCATAAAGAACATTCTTAAATCATCATACGCCCATTTCATATAAACTCTTTCATTAAACCATTTTTAAGCACAAAAGTAACCATAGTCTCGAAATACGTGTAATTTCACATATATAGTAAAAATACGTATAAATACGGAAATCGAATACGGATAAATACGGGAATCGAGATCAGTCACAACTTATAATCATAATCATAAAATCATAGAAATAATTTATGCATGCATTAAATTTGAAAGCAACGTCCACTCACACACCATCCTTAAGGCTCGGTTTTTGCGCTGCACGCATGCCCGTAATTTCCGATATTTCCAGAAATTCCAAATCCTGTCCGCAAACATACTTTAGTGTCACTAAGGGCTTAAATAACAACATACTAATTTCCCATAATTTTCCGGGAATTAATCATTATTTACAAACGTAACATAAATCTTCGGACCCTCGGAATAACATCGAAATGGTGTCCGATAAATTTGAAACTAGCGTTAAAATGTTCGTTACAATGTGTAGGACAAAAGTCATTTTGGACTTACCTTGAAAATCGGACCCACGCGCCGTCACGCGCCGCCGCAAGCGGCTGCGCGTGACACCCACGCGCCTGCTACAGTAACCCCAACGGTCACCATCTTCACCCGATCGCCTGGTAAACGGGCCATTTGACCCGCGTCAAACCCGATTCAATCCCTGCGATAAACTAACTAATTTCTTCAATTGATCATTAAGATGGACTCGTAACATACTTAATTAGAGGTCTATGTCCCACATTCACGTCAACACAGCCCCAAACCAACTCAATTGAACATGGGTCCTAATCGGGTTCGAAGTTCCAATTCATCACATAGGCATTGTTTTTCTTCAATTGATTAGCTATGAAGCTTCATAGACTCACCCTAAAGATGATTGGGGACTCAATTTCACAAGAACTTACCTCCACAACCACGACTCCAAGCTCAATTTTCCTGAACTCCGTCGTCCCTCTCCATGGCTCCCCAGGGCCTTCTAGCTTCGTCCCATCGATCTGGATCGACCAAGTGAAGTCCCAGAAGACATAACCTCACCCCAAATGGACTTGGGCTGGCCTACATTTCGAATTCGGGTTTTTGAATTTGTTCAACACAGGTTTCGAGTTCCAGTGTACAATTTCACTCATTTACCCCGTTCGCTCACTCTCTGCTTCTCTGAAGTTCTCAGCCCCTCTCCAACGCCTCAGAACGAACAACCCAAACAATTAATTCCCCCAAACCTACTGGTGCTCTGCTCAAAATTCTCAAACGGATAAAATAATTCCATGGTGCTCTGTTCCTCCCATTTCCCATGGCACCCGCACAGTCCCACCAACACTCCACTGCGCCCGAGTGTATAAACAATCCATCACACACAGCCCAGGCGCTTGATTTCAAGAGCACCCGTGGGAATCTCCCTGGCCACTCTGCAAGGCTGTTTCCCGCAAGGACCACAACCCGGTTTGTTTAATCCCTCCCGTGCACTGCTGCCCAACGATCACCCAGTTCCCACCGTTCAATTAGCACCCAGGGAACAGACATAGGCGTATGGGTGCTGTATGGGGAGGAGGGAGTGGTGTCGGCCATGCTTGCACAGAGAGGGTGGGAGATTTGAACCGATGAATAATAAGGAAATGGACGGCCCAGATTTGCCCAGGTTGAAAGTTCAGATGAGATGGAGGGTCCAGATTCACCCTTGAGATTAAGTGGCAATCATAAATAATTAAACCCAATTATCTTAATCCACATTCACCAGATCACAGTACCAGTCCATAATTAAATGTTATTGGTCCATGGGCCCCACCTAGAACATCTGATCCAATCAGAATAAGCCACGTGTCCTTGCCTCGTAATGCGTACATAGTGAAATCGAGCTTCCATGACCCGTAACTTTCCCGTCCGAAGTCCGATTTCAACGTGCCGCCTGTCGTTGTACTCAGGGCATCGAGACCTTCCTAACGGTCCTTGGCCCTTGGCCATCGGACCCCACGATAAAAAGGTCAACATTTTCCCCCTATTTCATCCAATTTACGAAAATGCCCCAGGACTTCCGAACGTCATAACTTTCACCACGAATGTCGGAATCGAACGTGCCACCTGTCTATGAACTCATGACGTCCCAGACTACGTCACGGTCATCGGTCAAAGTCCGTTTGACCGTCCGAACTAAAAGTCAACGTTTTACCCACGACTAGGGGCAAAACGGTCATTTTGCACCGTTCGTCCGATTTCACCCAACTAATCACCGATTAACCCCGTAAATCATGATTAGTTACAAATCTAATCCCGAACTCCGGGATGGGTCGTTACAATCAAGCACTGGTTTTATACAATATTGTCCTATCCAGTTCCTTATACGGCCAAATGTAGTCGTAGTTTTCATTCTCTTTAAAATATTTTTAATATAAATCCAATAAATATAGAAAATGTCTTAATTGCCTCTATAAATTTGTGATATTACTATCACATCAGCACTTTTAACAATGTTAATAATTGACTACAACTTTTGGTGCAATGGATTTGACAAAATGGGGGTTCTAGGAGCATATTATTACGATTTAGGATTCAGTGAGCAAACTAAGACTCGAGGTCTAGTTCAGGAAGCATTTTGAGTACTAAGCCTTAGTTATTCATATGTAACAAATAAATCAACAATTTTGATATGAATTAAGATCCTCACGGCGAACAGTCTATTGAGTTTATGCATATGAATGACTAAACAACCTCTGATTTTCTTGATTTTTTATAAAGATGATCTTGATATCATGATTTAGAGAACGAATAGTTTTGATTACGATATATTTTAAAAAATAATTCGATAAATCGAAATGGTGGTAAAAAGAGATACCATTAAGGTGAGATGCCAATTTATCATAACATAAATCCACCAATGCCAATACTCGCCTGTGTCCCACCAACTCCATTCCTCCAACTCATCCCTCATCAGGATCCTCTCCTATTCTCTCTCACTCTCACGTTCTTGGCCCAAGTTTTAAATCTACCCAATCTTTTTCCTAACGACTGCAACCCAACTACCCAAGTCCATATGTGAAGCCAATCTATACCAACACTTTAACCCTTAAACCTAATATGAGCCGATTTGGATGAGTAGGCAAGAATAAGGCCTCGATAGCGATATGACCAAGTTGTACATTGTCGGTTTGAACTTGGCATTATGATATGCGGGTAAAGATTTTTTTTAATTGGGTGGAGAGTTTGGTTTTCTAATTTTTTTTTAATGAAAGGTATCTTTATTTTCTTTAATTGTAATTTTAGTTTTAATATCTAGTTAATAGAGTGTTCCTGCCCAAAAGTTTTTCTAGTTTGAGGAGTCAAGTGGGTCCAAGGCAACTCTCGCTGGACCTCCATACAAAATCGAGTATGTGGAGTAAGGGGGTAGACCACTCGTAAGGTCTTTTTTTTGTTGGTGATGTGGTGTGGGTGATGATGGATGGGTCGAGTGTAACTGGCCTTTAGCTATGGTTGTTCCCTATATGAGTAGGCCATGAAGTAAGTAGGCCTTTAGCTCAATTGCAGACGTTATTCTAGTGGAGATTGCTACTAGATAGTGTAGATGGGTTCCGTTTTCAACCCAAGAACTTTTCTTCTGACCAAACGATCGTAAGGCAAGCGGACAAGATTAGCTTGCCCTATTTTTTTCTATTACTTCTTCAAGGACTTTAATAATTTTTTTGTTGCGTAATCCATGTTCAGTTACTTGCCATGATATTCAGGTTAGCGATGTTATTTCAATGGTCAGGTGGTTAAAGGTCCTAGGTTCCCTTAATCCAGAATCAAAATATTTGAACCAATGCTCAAAGATGGTATTGTAGACCACGTTTGGATGGCGTATCTCTAGTACCAATTTCTACTTAAGAAAATATGGTTTGTATTGAGATGGAAATGGAAGTACGAATACTAGAATATAAAAGTACTTGAATTGAACTGAGCAAAACCTGAAATTATAAGTTCATAAAAGTAAATTATTTTTTTCGCACCTATATCAAGTAGGAAATTCCAAAAATCATTAACTAAAATGAATATCAGTCGAAAATCATGTCATAAGATGGCAAAGCACTCAAGGTGACTACAAAATGTCAAAAGGAGGGGGGTTTGAATACCTCAGTGACTAGCCATGAATTGGTAGTCGAGATGACTATCTGTGAATTGGTAATCATGATAATTTTCCATGAATCGGCAGTTGGAATGACCCTCCATGAATCGGTAGTTCAAATGACCTTCCGTGAATTGGTAGTTCGGAATGACTCGCTATAAACTGTTAGTCAGGATAATTAACTATTATGACAATGTTTAGTCAGAAAGAAGGTTAATCTCTGTGAGCCTCAATGACCATCCATGAATTGGTAGTCATAATGTGTCAGGACTTGTCCCCAATCCCCCCGGGATTAACGAGGAACACTCTTGATCCCGTCTGACATGAAGTGTCAAATTAGGGGAAATTAAAACCTTTTGCCTTCCGGCTTCCAGAGTACGCTAGGATCCGGAGGAGGTATGTGATGTCTCGGTCTCTGATACAGTCGCACCGTATTCAACCTAAAGAGCATTGAAAACCGAAAGACTGTGAGTGAACGAAAAGTAATAGTTTGATAAAACATATTTCATAAAAGACCTTTATACCCTTCACTAAAAAGCATGCATGCATAGTAAAACCATTTATCAAATCACATATGTTTAAATCACCAAATCCATACGGGCCCCTGCCCAAATCCATTTACATAAAACTAGAACATAATAAACATATGTGGGATCTCAGCCCAAATCCATTTATCAATCATAAAACAAAATTTCGAAAACCAATTGAAATCCTGTTTATCAATATATTTCATATAACCAATCCTGTCACGGTATCTAGAGCTACGCGCGTGCTACCTGGCGTCTCAAACCCAAGTCTCTCCAGGGTCCACCCAGGTCAATGTCCGCAGATCAATGACCTTCCCTGGAGGTTATAATCCATAGCCTTTCTACGAGTAAGGAACCCAACGGGGGCGACTCCACTCAGTCAGTGCTCCGTGACTACTCTGCGGTCCACCTAGGCTAACGACCCTCCCCGGAGGAGACCATTCATATATATATATATATATAAGGATGGCATATGAAAAACCTTTTGAAATCATTCTTAAAACCTTTTAAGGGTTCATGCCCAGTCCCCATAAACCGTCATGAGCCATAAAAACCTTTCAAGGGTTCATGCCGGTTCCCATAAACTGTCATGAACCATAAATCCATTTATGGGTCCCCGAGCCGAAATCACGATCTTAAAACATAACTGGGCCCTAAGCCCGAATCCACATACAAATTGGGCCTCCGGCCCGAATCGTAAACCAAATGGGCCTCGTGCCCGATTTCGTAAAATAAATGGGCCTAGTGCCCGATATCATAAATAAAATGGGCCTCGTGCCCGATTTCATAACTAAATGGGCCTCGTGCTCGATTTCATAAACCCAATGGGCCTCGTGCCTAATACGTAAGTCAACTGGGCCTCGAGCCCGATACGCAAACCAACTGGGCCTCCGGCTCGATGCCTGGTTAAATCAAATGGACATAAAGTCCAAGAGTTCGTAAATCAAATAGGTCTCGTGCCCGATCCATATTTGCAAATCCGAAATCGATTTAAGAACCAATTAGGCCTCTGGACCGAGAACGTAGCTAAAAGGGACTTCGAGTCCGAGGGTTTCCAATACAAATGAGTCTTGAACCCATGTTTACCTTTTCAAATCTAAAACCATTTCATGAAATCATTTCCAAAACCATAAGTACGGAAAACCAGTGTAAAACCAAAAACCTCGATTTACGTGCTAGCACGTAAATCACCTCGAAATGCGTGAAACCATGTAATTCACAAATATCCAATTCAACATCATAGAATATTACTCATAAATCATATAAACCATTTATGCATGCATCACAGTTTAGAAATCAAGGTCCACTCACAGACCGTTCTAAGCTGCCGCCTCGGTTTACATGCCGTAAGCCTCACCGAGCTAATCGTCTTCACTGGGACTCCCAAACCTATCCAAATCAATCTAGAGGGTTACTAACTACCTTATTAACCTCTCATTGAAATCCCGTAATTTTCCCGAATTTTTAACTAATTTTAAATCTCAAACCTAAACCTTCCGATGTCCCGAACATTATCGAGACGGTGTCCGATCGACACGAAACCAGTCCCAAAATGTTTGTTACATTTAATAGAGTGTTTCACATGTTGAACACTTCCCCATAGGACCCACCATGCTCCCTCATGTGCCACCCAAAGGGGTTGCGCGTGAAAGCCACGCGCTAGTCACTATTCACCTTCTTCCACCTTCAGCGAACCGGTCCTCTGGTTTTGAACCGGGTTGGACCGATCTGGACTGGTCCAGGGCCCAATCTTCCTCATTTTCGATCCAATCTATTCCCTTTTGCTTCCTCAAGCTTCCCCTACCCATTTCCTATCCATTTAACTATTAAAAGTATAGGAAAACCCACGAAAACCGTACCTCTTTGATCAACCATGGCGGTGGTGACTGCAACCTCCACCCGCCGTCCATTCCAGCCGTCCTAGCCCTCAAAATTAATCTCATTTGCCTCACCGGACCCCCAGAAGCATAACCCAATCGTTAGGTTCAATCAAAAACCAACAAAAACCAAGTTTCAAATTTTAAAACAAAAGCTTACCTTCTCGGGTTCTCCGGCCACAGTCCACGACGGACCATGCTGTCAGTGCCACTCTCGTCGTCTCACTCCACTCTTCATTTTTCATTCACAACTCAGACACTAATGAGGAGGTTTGAAGGGTGTTCATGGAGAGGGGTGTTCAGGTTGCTTAGGGAGAAAATGAAGAATGGTGTTTGGTTTAAGGGAAAAGAAATGAAGATAATATCTGATGATGATCATATGAGAGAGAGAAGGAAATGGATGGTTGGGATTGAGAGATTAGATTAGATGAAGGGCCAGGATTAAAAGATGAGATGGGTGGGAAATATAAAATAATATAATTAATATTATTTTAATCCAAATCTCACCAATCAATGTGAGATCCACAATTTAGGGTTAATGACCAATGGGATGAGTGACACTTGTCACTCATCAATGGGTCCCACTTAAAAGTCAACCAAACAGATTATGCCAAGTGTCTTCGCCTCGTAATACGTGCATAGTGAAATCGAACTTCCGTGAACCATAACTTTCCTGTTCGAAGTCCGATTTCAGCGTGCCGCCTGTATATGGACTCGTATCGACCCGATATACGTAACGGTCATCGGCCATCGGCCATCGGACCTCCCGGGTCAAAAGTCAACTATTTACCCCTTGTTAACCAAATTACCAAAATACCCATGAACTTCCGAACGTCATAACTTCTTCCTCGAATGTCGGAATCAGACGTGCCACCTGTCTATGAACTCGTGACGTCCCGAACTACGTCACAGTCATCGGCCAAAGTCCATTTGACTGCCTGAACAAAAAGTTAACGTTTTGTCCATTCTAGGGGAAAAATCGTCATTTTGCACCGTTCGTCCGATTTCTCTACACTAATCACCGATTAACCTCACTAATCCTTGATTAGTCACTAATCTAATCCTGAAATTCAGGACGGGTCGTTACATAATGAGGTTAACCCTTGTGACAATGTTTAGTGAGAAAGAAGGTTAGTAAAGAATAAAGCTAACCATTATGACAATTCTACTGAGCGAATAAGAGGATGGTTAGGCGTTTGCATAAATGCTTCTAAGAGGTGAGAAGAGAAATTGCATCTTGATTTTCTAGGTCAAAGAAGCATGTTTTTCCATAAAGGCTAGCCTTTTTTAAACCATGAAACTTGGATAGGTTCATAGGTTCAGAAATTGATGGAGATCAATTTGCTGAGTTTGATTGGTTGATTGTCAATCCTTTGAGAAGTTGGTTTCTTCTCATTTTGTAGGCAGTGATGAAGCTTGATCAAGTTGTCAAGTGGGCATTCAACGGGTCCCACATTTCCATTTATTTCGTTGGAAACCTCTCATTTACCTTTAAATTCTTCATTTGTTAGAACAACCTATGCCTTACTTCTTCTTCAAGTTCCAAGTGGGTGCTTGGGCTAGATCTTTCCTTGATTTGGGCCTTTAGTTCCCTCAAGCCATCAGATTTGACCAATGAGATTTTCTTGGGTGTAATATTGCCCCATGAATTTGAAATGTAATCTTTATAAAAATAATTTAAATTCACATGATCGTACCTTCGCCCGTTCTTCAGTTCCATTTGTGTTTCTTGGCGGTTTAAGCCACAGTTTACCATAGCTCTACTATTCATACTACAAGGCTATCACACTTCCCCACACTTCAGGAAAATTATGACTTCGAAGTTTGTTCCCCAAAGAAAAGATAGGGATACTTCTCATGATTCCTCTATCTTAGAACCCACTGCCATGGCTCCCAGGGTTTGTAGTATGGGCTTTGAACCCCATTCAAGAGCTTCTGGTGATATTCTAGAGTTCCTTGAAGATCATGGTGAGGTTATCTGTGATCCCTACTTCATGATCAATTATGACCTTCATTTTACTCTAGGTCCTTGTTGGGCTCCCCTTCAATTAGAGCAACGACTCTCAACCTTCACCAAAAAGAAGTTCAAGCTCCACCCATATATTAATAGGAGTCATCTATGTGGGAAAACCTAGATTTTGTATGGAATCATTTTTTCCCTGCGTTGGAACAAATGAATTTCTTATGTCCTTGAAGGCTATGGGTTCAAAGGATGCAATATATGTACCTAGATGAACTCTAGAGCAACAAGTTTCATCATTTGGTAAGCCTTTCCTCTCTTTCCATTGTTCTTGATTCTTGTCTCGTACGATCATCGTTGTGTTTCTAGAATTGTAGCACAAACACATTTGATTTTTGAATTGGACTAATGACGCCCATTCTTTTAAATATGGATGTCCTAGTTAGACTGTCCTTATCTAGGGATGCGACTGATTTTACTCTCTCCTTCCCATCCAATTTGGATGAAGAATGTGGTCCTTCAATCACTATATTGCCCTCAAACACACCCTCTGTGCTTCTCCTTTCCCAATTTATATCCATCTTCTGTCCATTTGATGGGAACAGGCAGTTTAGGACTGAAAATGGCTTCAAAGATCTTAGGTTCACAGGTCCTTAATTATGATACGTATATGAGAAAATCTAATTCTACCATTTCTTATTGGATTGGTTTGTATTTCCTAATACCATGAGGCAATTACATGTACAACGCTGGCTTGGACCTTGCTAGCTGAAATATTAGCCTTTTGCTCTAAAGTAGCCCTGAGGCAACTACATGTATGTTGTTTTGTGCTCTATAGTCCTTCAACCCACGAGATCAACTTCTTAGAACTTTCTCTTTTGGATGGTTCAAATATGGTTGAATTAGACATTCCCTCAGTTTCAAAGCTGCATAGTCAAGTACCTTGACCTCCTAGTTCTAGCCCAATTTCTAGTGTTTCTCCCTCCCCAGTCGAGTACCCTGAAACTATATGTCCTTCTTTTGTATGTTAGTTTCTCCCGCCCCCACCCCTTCCCCCAAGAACATTGGGAAGCTAGTATGATTAGGAAATTTGTGTGGTTTTGAGAGGGAGGTTTCCTCTGTTTTCCGATTGATCTAATTTGCAACAATGTTCTAGCTAGAGATTTCATGAATTACATCCTTTCTTGAGATCTTCTAAAGACTGGTGGTAAAACTAGTAGGTGGACCCCTGGATATTAAGTGTATCAACCTAACTACTACACTTATTAATTTGGTTTTTGTTAGAGAATCCTCATGCCATATATGAGAGGTGAAAATATTGGGATATCTTTCGAGTTCGAGGTTCCTAATCAAAAGTTGGTGATTGCTGCTTGAGATTTTGTGTTCAATGTGCAAGTAATCTTCCCGATTGCCATGGAAACCTTCTATGGGTGTACAACTGCTTTTGATTCGTAATGGGCTTCTTACTTCGAGGCGATCTTTAAGTCTTCTCCAAAGACGGTGTGGAATTTTCATTTTCTATCGCAAGAGCATGAAACAAGTTTTGATTTGTTCATCTCAATTTTTGTTGAATGTTTGAAGTCCAAAGACAATGGTGTCTTGATATGTATGATTTTATTTGATACTCCGCTCACTGCCTGTTTTTTCATAGTTTTTGATCCATCTGTTCATACAGTTGTCCTAAATAGGGTAAAGTTGTCAGTGGTCCCTACTAACAATCCCTTCCCTTGGATCGAAGATGCTCTGTATGACCCCTCAGTTCTAGATCGTTTGGCAAGTTTGAATGACTGAGGCCCCCCGAACGTGCCATCCCATGGAACCTCTTCGTTAACATCTACTCCTTTTGCTCTTCCTAAAGTCTAAACTCTGCAGTCTTCAAGCGATCTTGAGCTGGACACTCTGTTGGTAAGTTCATGTTCTTTAAAACTCTAGTTCTATGAGAGATTACCACTTTGATAAATCGATATGGTTCATTTTTTTTCCACATATATATATATATATATATCATTTCGCTGAACTTGAACGCTTGGATTCTGATGCGGCTTCCCTTACTTCATATGCTTCTCATTTGTATTGTTTTTAAACCCTAGACTGTCTGAATTGGAGGCTACCAAGGATGTTATTATGTCCTTCTTGGCCAGAGTCGACTATCCTAACATAGGAGAATTGGCTCGGGCAAGGGAGGTTTTCCCTCATTGTTCTTATGCATCTCTATTTGCTTCTCTCCTAATTATGCCAATTTGGACAATTTTTAGCGATTCCACTTATCGAACCATATGGACTAGAATCCTACTCCAACAGATGTGCCTACCAAGGTCAAACTCGATGACCTTTACCAGAGCAACCTTATTGCCCATGATGAATGCTCTCGCATAAGAGGTATATTCTGCGAAAACTTCAGAAACTGGAAATCCTTCTTGCCCAACTTGCTGAAACTAAAGCAACTCATGTGTAAGTTAGACGACAATATGAATTCACCAAATAAAGGATAGAAGTTGCCCAGGAAAATTTCCAGAGAGGAGAAAAAGGGGCCCACGAAGCCTCTATTGAGGATGCAGCTTTTTCTTTTAACATTAGAATGCAGAAAGTGGGCCTCCAATCCATGCTTGGTGGGTTGTTGAATTTGTAATTCCAGGCTTTGTTATAATCATGGGCCTGTTATTACCTTTTTTAATGTGGGCCACCTATTTTTTTTTGGCACTTCAGTTATGTATTTGAACTTTTCTGGAAACACTCAACTGTTCATTAGTTGCGATGGTAGTAATTCCGCTTTTAATCCTCATTATTCCTCACGTTAATTTGAGATTAACTCTCAACCAAATCCTCTGGCTATAAATTCAATCCATGATCAACCTTTTCCTTTCATCGATCGATATGCAAAGAAAAATGTCTCGCATTTTAAGAGCCACATCCGAGCATCCTTCTAATGATTTCACCTTCCACTGCAAACCACCAATTTTCCTAATGGTCGAGATGATGTACTGAAATCCTCCACTAAGCTCAAGATGATGTGGTTATGATGAGCCGTCTGTGGAAAAGGAAGAGAGAACTACATGAGGTTCTTGCAGCTTTTCACAAAGAGGAAAATGGGGTCTCCTGAGAGCGGGATGAGGCTATGTCCCGTGAGCTTAATCAGGGCCTTAGTTGAGTGGCATGGGATTGATTGTATATTATTTTTTTTGTAACCTCGCCATTTAATAAGTAATTACACCTGAATCCTTCCATTCGAGCATGGATTTTCAAAGTACCTTCAAACACTGTTCATCATCAAATTCCCTTAATATCATCTGTTTTCTTTGAATTGATTCAGCAAAAAGATTCTTGGGATCCTCCTAAACCTGTTTTCGATCTCAATTTCATCGTCCAACTCCTCCAATTACACAACTCAACCTTCGAATTTTCCAAACTTTGCCATGTCTGTTCTAAGCCAAAATGACACCCTTTTCTTTCGTTGTTGATTGGTTTGGACTTGCCTTAAGCTCAGGAGGCTTAATTCAAGGCCAATTGCAGTGTTTGTAGTCTAAAATTCTAAGTTCCAATCCTTGATCAATTCGAATTTCAAGTGTTTTGGGTTTGGGTTTCCGCTCAGGATTTTATCTCTGGTTTCCTCAATTAACTCTCCAGTCTCCTGCTTTCTTTCCTTCTCAATTTTGATCGATCAGAAGAGGATAGTTGGTGCCTCTGTTTGGGTATGGTCGATGCCCTGTTTTTCTCCCAAATGTACATTCACACGGTTCAATTCCTTTGAACTCCCCCACCGCCACAACGCACACCCGTGCACTTGCCACTAATCTTATTTTCTAAGTGACAGGTGTCACTTTACAGACAGATGAGTCATTCTATAGCTGACTCACTAACTGGCCACTGCAAATGACCGTTTTACCCTTTCTTGTATAATTACGAAAATGCCCCTCACTGTTTTAGACCAGTATTTCATTCATCCGAACTCCAACTTTCGCATGCCGCTTGTCTACGGACTAAGCGTCTTGGGACCTACCCAACGGTTCTTACGGAAAGTCCAAAAAGCTTTTTGAACAAAAAATCAACTTTCAGCCCTTATAACTAGGGGTAATATCGTCATTTCCTTCAAATTTTTCCAAAATTTCCTTTTTCTGATTTCCGGGTCGTCACATAATAAAATTTATGAGTTTGCAATTTTTTTTACCTTTTACGCCTTACTTCCAACCGCCATGACTTATATTCGTAGATACTCTCTTATAAGTTAGCATCCTCAAAACAAATTCCCTATAAAAAAAATTCTCTTTCCTGGACACGATCCAAGCAACGTTCCCATCTCTCCCTACCACAGGCTTGTTGAACGCCTCTTCATTCAATCCTAGGAACAACAACAGGTTATCATTGATATGAGGAAAGAACTTCATGCTTTCAGCTTTTCCGAAGAAGTGGAGTTGACTTCTCTTCTAGACAACTGATCTTGAATCGAGCTCTGAATGATTTCCCTCCTTAAGAAGGTTAGTATGACTCGGGATTGCTTTGTAGCAATTGGAGGGAGAGGTGGCCATTATGAAAGATGAAGGAGAACATCTTTGGATTGAAGTCTCTTTTGGTGATACCTTAGGCAAATAGCTGAGGATGGTTGCTTATTGTAATAGGTTTCATTAGGGCATCACTGACTGTACAGTCAGGAAATCCCATCAAAGGTCTCAAAGCCAATAATTTCTTATGTTTGGGGATTGTAACATTAAAATTTCGATGTAACCTTATATCTTGCTTTTAATAATATTTTCCTTCCTTTCACATCTTTTCTTCATAGGCCAGTTCTAGACCCAAGCTATTTTTACTGTCCAACAGAGCTTATGTGTCCTCATGAGATAATTTGAAATTGCACGTGGCAATAATTAAGGGCTAACGTAACCCATAATGGTTGGCCTATAAGATCGTCATCAACTTTCATGCAAAACAATCAATGTTTTCATTTTGAACATGGAAAAATACCAACAGTCTTTCTAATGCACAAGAAGATCCTTCTTCCCCTAATGCTACTCAAAATCCTTTGATTTTTCTTGAGAATCAAATCATCAGCCTTCGTCACCTAATGGAAACCCAATCGGGGAAAAGTCAACACTTGCAAGATTTGATGTATGCCCACCATATTGATAAGTAAAACAACGTTCATTGGTCTGTGATTTCCATGCTATCATCTTTCTAGCAACAAGTTCAAAATCTTGAGGGCTCCTACCACAAGAGGTGTCTGAAGCTTCAGCAGGCTCAAGGGGAGCATGTTATCTCCAAGACTCGTAAAAGTGAACTCTTGGAGATGATCAAGGCAGGTGATCGCCATATCGAGACTATATCACTGATTACCTTCAAGAATGGCTATAATTACGAGTACATAGCTCGTTCCTCCAGCCATCTTCATCTCGATGGGAGTTCTGAGAAAAAGAAGGTCTCTGAGATTGCGAAGAGGTCCCATTTCAACGTGACCATAGGTCCAATTTCTTCCCAATATGTGGCTTTTTCGAGCTTTTTCCTTTTTCTTCTTTGTTTAATGGACATTCTAGTAGCCTTTGTAAAATAGTTTCATGGGATGATCCTTTGCTTATAATTTATTTCTTCAAAATTCACTTTGTCTTTGGGAGTAAACGTAAATTTCTCCTGTGGAATTTCAATCGATCACCCCGCTCTCAGCATCCCAGAGTGTAGGGTAATATGTCTTTATCTGAATGGAGTTGGTAGGATTTTTGTCCATTACTCCTTCATCATCTCTCAAATAGTAGGAACCCTTCCCGTTTACCCTGTGAACTATGAATGGTCAATGGTTATTTCTAAGTTAGGCTCCATTTTCCTTTCCCGAGGTGAGTTGTTCCCAATGATAACACTGTTTTCCGCACGAAGGTGCCTTCCTGGAGAAATTTCCCTTTCACCTTCTTATTGTATGCTCTTGCTACTACTGCCTTGTTGGGCATGATCTTGTTCAAAGCATCCATCCTCTTTTGGTCTAGCTTTTCTAACTCGTAACACATAGCCTGGGTGTACTCATTAGTATCCAAACCATATTGGTGTTGCGGCCACGGTGAATTGACATTCATTTCGACTGGGAGCATCAAATCTCGACCATAAACAATGTCGGGTAGGGATGTCCTAATTTGTAATGGCCTGAATCTCGAGAAAAAATAAAATTGAAAAATAGAAAGGCAAATGACCATTTTGCCCTTAAGGGGTTAATGGTTGACCTTTTGATCGAGAATTTTTTTGGATGTTTTGTAATGGCCATTGTAAAGGTCTCAACCTCCTGAATACATAAACAAGTGGCATATCTAAAACAGAAGTCAAATAGGTTCGTTATGGGTCATGGAAGGCTTAGGGACATATTGGTCATTTTGAACAAAATGGTATTTTGGTCATTTCACTAGAAGGACCTAGGTTTTTCTAGAAGTTTCCTCATCTTCCTTCATATTTTTCTCCACAAACTCCTTCCACCACCTTAGCACTGTATAAATATGTGTGTGTGGTGTGTGTTGAGGATTCAGTGGGAAGTGGTTGAGAGAAAGAAAGAAAGAAGAAAAAGAGAGAAAAGACCAAAGAGAACTCGGAAAAGAAAAAAAAGAAGAAAGAAAGAAAGAAGAAGAGAAAGGAGGAAGGCGAAGAGGGGGATATGAGGGAGAAAAACTGGGTGGAAACAGAAACAGTGAAGTAAAATTAAGGGCCCTGAGCTTTTTTTTTTCTTCAGGTCTATAGATTTAAAACTAGAAATATAGAAACTAGAAAAATAATGTTTCTCTGGAGGTCTCATCTCTTGCACCGACTTGGGTGCTTATAAATTGATGTTGGCTATGGGTTGTGGCCATTCAGTGGAAGCTAGCCGAGGAAATTAAAAAAAAATGAGAGGCAAGAGAAAAGTGAAAAACAGAGGAGAAAGAGAAGAAAAGATGATGATAAGGAAAAAGATAAGCGATAGTGTTTGATTAAGGAAGAAAGAGGGGTAAGGATGGACCTCTAGGTGAGCCAAAAACTCAAACCCGTGAAAGTTAATGATGGTCATTGGTCATCTAATGGTTCTAGGATTCTTGGGGGACAATCTGGGGGTGCTAGTTTGCAAATAACATCCCTAGGATCAGTTAGAGACAGAAAGAAGGAGACTTGAGCTTGGGAAGGCCGTGACCAGAATAGGGACGTCATGGACGAAGACCTGGAAGGATGAAATATGCCATTGAGGTAAGGTTTCGTTATTTTGAAACCATGGATTCATTTAGGAGATTATTATAAGCGGATTTGGTGAAGAACACGAAAGAAACTGACGTAAAACAAGGAAGATATCAGAGGATGAAGTCACAGGTCGCGACTGAACCAGTTGCAGGGAAACGGGTCTTCGACCCAAGGTTGATGATAAACTCTGATACGCGCATGAAACCCCCGGGCAGGGGCCTTATGGTGGCGCGTGGGCAGACATGAGGCATTTCCTGGGAAAACGTTTAAGAAGGAAAATGTTACTCATTCTTTTCTAAGTTTAATGGTTCAAACACCTTGTGAATTGGATAACGTTTGAAGAAGTTATGGGTTTTAAAAAAAAATTACTATATGTTTACATGAATAGGAGTTTCAAAGTAAATTATATATGATTAAATTGGGACAGTTATATAGTGTCATGTGAATTTATGTTTATATAAATTTATGAAATTATATGTCTACATGGTTGTGAAGAAATTAGGAGATGAATAAGGAGTAGGTAAACATGTTTATATGGGAATAGAATTAATGGAAATTATTACAAAATCTGTGGTGAATTCGATTCAAATGCTTAAGTTTACACATTCCGTCATGAAGAGTTGTTTATCGATTTATATGTGATTTGGGTAGATTTAGAAAGCTAAAAGATGTGTATTTAGGGTAATAATTAAAGAGTATTTATGATTATAATTGTGTTTATTTTTTAAATAAATCATTTTATTATTGACATATAATTTGAGGTTCCAAAATAAAGTACTTATGGTGATGAGAGCAGGACTAGTCCACTTTGCGGGGTTACCGTCCTCGTCCAACCCACTTCCCCAACAAGTAATGGAGATTTTACCAGCTTGGTTATAATTGATCTTATAACCCACTTCCCCGGAGGACGGCGGTAACCCCGGACTAGTCTTACTACTGTCTGACAGTCCTGGTTAGACGGGAGCAGTACCAGTCAGGGTTCCGTGTAAATTAGGGACGGGTCCTGTCAACTTGATATCAGAGCATAGGTATTCTAAGACATGAATTGCAAGATATTGGCTTATGGTTATTTTATGATGATTTTGATGGAAATTTCTTTTATATGTTATGTGGGATTTCCTCGCAACTGAAATCTAGCTAAACAATTGGAAAGAGGACTTCGTAGAATATGAGTTGAAGTTATTAAATGATCATGTCACTATCGTTTGAATTGGGTTTACAATAATTGTTGAGAATATTTACTTTACGAGGTTTGAAAAATTGATGGGTAGATCTGCATTTCAATTATTAAGTTAATTATTCTAATTGTTTAATTGACGGGTTCTTAAAAGAAATTAATGATTTTTTGTTGGTAGGTTTTCTAAGGTTAAATGAGGAATTGTATTATGATTTTATGTAGTGGATTGAATTATTGAATGAGCTTTCGTGAGATTAGGTTGGACTTGAATTTGTTTTGGGATGATAATTTGGCTTTCAAGAAATAATGTGGAAAATATGTTTTACAAGTTGCATATTTAGTTTGCCTCAGAATACAAGCCTATTTTGGAGATTAAATTTGAAGTTTAAACTATGGATATGTTGATATGTACTGATGATATAACATGATATTAGATGATATATTGAACATAGGCGATGATAATATGATGATATCACGATAATGATAGTGAAGTGTATGAGGATATAATGATAAACTAATAATCTAATACTATGATGTCAAGATAAGAATTGATATGATGTTATGCTGTGATTATAAACTTGTATATGGTTCTTGGTAGGTATTGTTGTGTTGTGAACAAATGATGACGGATCAATCTCAGACGTCGAGTTAATACTCATTTCCTGAGACTGATATAGTGTGGGATGACCACTCAAACGTCGAGCTAGGCCCCGAATCCTGAGTGGGTGGTGATTGGTCAGTCTCAGACATCGAGTAGGGCTCCGAATCCTAAGACTGGTGCTCGCTCAGACATTGAACAGGGCTCCTAATCCTGAGTCAGCATACACTTGGATGTCGAGCCGAGGGCTCTGAATCCCTAGTGGTGAATGTGTGGATATCGGTTAGTCTCAGACGTTGAGCGGGGGGCTCCGAATCCTAGGACTAATATGGCGATGTGTTGTTAACTCTGGGCTCCGAATCCCAAGTGGTTAATCTACCGGTAGGATAATACCCCCGCGGGAAATATGGCTTAGTAATGTGTTGGTACTAGTTTTGGATTGATGGTCTACTCGTAGTTCCGTTGTGTGATATGAATATAAGAAAATAATTGATTGAGTTTGGTTATGAATTGGTGGAATTTAAAGGCTAGACGAGATCCCGATAATGTTTAAGCCTAAATGAACTAAAGGCTATATTGTAAATCAGTTTATGGGAAGTGTTGATGCACAAAATGTGCCAACTTAGGGAGCAAATACTGCTTTACCACGTGCCTTCGAAGAGACCTGAAAGAGAGGGAACTTGTTGGTCGGTCAGAGTATAGGCACCGGCGTGATACCAGCCCAAAGGTACTCCGACACCTAAGTCAATAGTCGGTCTGAGTGGTAAGGAGTATGGTAATAAGTGTACTGTAAAAGTCATTATCAATAGTAAATGCGTAGTTACCTTTATATGACAAATGGACCCCTTTTGTATGGGTGTGGTGAGTATAATAATTACATTCTCCCGATGTGGGACAAATGTCAACTGCTGTGGGGTCGACATGTGGAGGTAGGGGATGTCCACATGTCGGTGCTAGCTAGGCCCTACTAGGGTTTGCTTGTTTGAGTGGGCCTGTGTAACGACCCGTCCCTGATTTTAAGGATTAATCAAGACTAATTATGGATTAGTGAGACTAATCAGGGATTAGTCGAAGATTATCGGACATTTAGGGCGAAATTATGATTTTTGCCCCTAGAAAAGGGCAAAAAGTTGAATTTTTACCCGGGAGGTCCAAGGCACGTGGACCGAGGAATATTACGTAGATCAGGTCGATACGAGTCCATAGATAGGCGGCACGTCAAAATCGGACGTTCGACGGAAAAGTTACGGTTCACAGAAGTTTCGAGGAATTATTACACGAATCACGAGACGGGTGGACTTTTGTCTGGAGTGGGCCCCATATATTTTGTAGGCCCAATGGATGAGTGACAAGTGTCACCGATCCATTGCTCTCCTTACATACATGCATGCATCTATATCCCTTTCCTCATTCGATCGACTAAACATCCCGTTGAACCCAAAACCGAACCCTTCCCCCATTTGAATTTGTGTGAGGCCAAGAGAGTGGCTGAGAGTGCAAGGATGAGTGGGAGGACGTGATGATGGTGGCAAGACCACCGTAGGTGGCTGAGGAACCCACGGGAAATAGGTAAAAACTGAAACCCCGTTTATATTCGAATTTTGGATTTTAAGTTTTGGACGTTTTGGATTGATTCTAATGATTGGATGGTGGTTGTGGGGGTTGTACGAGTTGTATGGGATCAAGAACGGTGGTTGAGGATGGCTGAACGGCCTGGACTGACGACCGAGAGGATTAATAGAACCCCCAAACATGTTCTTATGCATCTTAGGAGCTTAATAGAACCCTTAGGAGGTAGTTTTAACCCTTAGATGTGCTCAGACCGTCGGAGGAAAGATTGGGTTTAAATGGTTGAATTGAACCAATAGGTTTTATGATTGTTTTCTTCAACTTGATTGCATAGGACAATCCCTAGGATAGATTAGGAAAGATTGGTGGAAAGAAGGAAGAAAAAGGGCTGAACCAGTTCCGCCAGTTCGGCTGGACCGGAAACTAGTTGGACCGGTTGGTTGAAGGTTGAAGACAACATTGAGCAGTGGCGCGTGAGGTCCACGCGCATGGCCTTTGGACCGCACGTGGGGGCGTGTGGGGCACTGTTTGGGAAAGTGTCCAACATGTGAAATCATCTATTCGATGTAACAAACATTTTGGGACTAGTTTCGAATCGATCAGATATCGTTTCGATATAGTTCGGGATGTCCGAAGATTTAGGATCAAGTTTAAAAATAATTAAAAATTCAGGAAAATTACGGGACTTCAATGAGAGGTTATTAAAGTAGTTAGTAACCCTCTAGTGTGATTTGGATAGGTTTGGGAGTCCCGGTGACAGTGATTGTCTCATGAAAGGCTTAAGGCGCACGTATCGAGGCGCAGCTTGGACGGTCTGTGAGTGGACCTTGATTTCTAAATTATGTATGCATAACTGTTTTATATGCTTTAATGAACATGTTTTGAGATTCCATGAGTGCATATGATTTAATTATGATTATTGGGCATTTTCGGAGGAAAATGCACCAGTGCACGTAGTTCGAGATTTAATTTTTATATGATTTTTGGGCTTCGGCCAAGTGTACTACGTGCATATGTTTTACACAGTTTGTATGTGATTCCGAAGGTTTCACGGAGAGGCGTGAAACTGAGAAACTGATTTACGGTTTGGAGGATTTCACGGGGATGCGTGAAATCGAGGTTCGAGCATGAGTCCCAGTTGAAAGACGATTTGAAAGGGGTTTTGGAAATATCTTTCGGGCGTATAACCCATTTGATTGGAAACTATCGCACTTGGAGTCCAGTTGATTTAATGAGAAACCGGGTTGTAGGCCCATTTGAGTTATGTGATTGGGCTGGGGGCCCCGTTGGTTTTCGAATTAGGGCTTGAGACCTAGTTGGGTATGAAATCGGGCATGAGGCCCAGTTCTGGTTTATAAATGTGATTTCGGGTCAGGGACCCAAATGGATTTGGATTTACGATGGTTTATGGAAAATCCGGGCATCCCGTAGTATCTTAGAGTGGCAGGTTGTCTCCTCTAGAAGCCTTGTAGTATCCTGGAGTAGTCACGGGGCATTGCCTACGAGGGGTCATTGTACGGAGCGATCAGTCCGTAAAGTGACTCAGGAGCAGGATTGCTAGAGGTTAAATCCTCCCCCCCAAGGGAGGGTCATTGACCTGGGTGGACCCTGGGGAGACTTGGGATTTAAGACCCCGGGTAGCACGCGTAGATTGGAATCGTGACAGTGGTGTGATTGTGACATCTGGGATGTCAGGCATCATGGATGCCGAGGATTGGTTTTTGGGCTGAGACCCACTTGTAATGGCTTGGGCTGAGACCCATGTGTAATGGTTTTGGGTTGAGACCCACTTGTATTGGTTTTGCGCTGAGTTCCGACATGGATTTGGGCAGTGACCCACATACTTTGGTTTTACGATTTTGGGCTAAGACCCTAATGGTTTGATTAACTATTTTTCGAATGCATGCACGCTTTTTAGTGAAGGGCATAAATGTCTTTTTGTAAAATATTTTATAAACTGTTGTTTTTTCCTCACAGCTTTTCGTGGTTTTAATTCCTTTCAGGTTGATAGCAGTTGCGAACTGTAGCCGAGACCGAGACATCACACTCCTCCGATCCTGGCGCACTCTGGAAAGTTTGATTGGGCTAAGGTTGAAATTATCCCTTGTCTGACACTTCGTGTCATACGGGAGTAGGTACGTCCCGCGTTAATCCTGAGGGGATTTGGGACGGGTACTGTCATCTTGGACCCCTTGGGCTTGTGTTGGGCAGAGGTACTCGGCCCTTGGGTCGATCTGGGTCGACATATTGATCGATGGAGGCTGGTCCTATGGAGTCAGCATGTGGCATGATACTAATAGAGGACTGGACCTCTGGGTCGGTCTAGACCGACATGCCGATCGACGGAGGGCTGGGCCTCTGGAGTCGGTCTGGGCTGATGTATTTGGTAGCAGATTGGGCCTCCTGGTTAGTCTGGTCCCCTTGGTCAGTCTGGGCCGATATGGTATGAACAGAAGTCCCCCAAGTTCATGACTGGGGACTTGTAAAAAGAACGCCCCAGACCGGATGTGCATGCCTTCAGTCCCCCAAGCGATGGAGTGCGCCGAGCGGAGTGGTCTATGGTAGGAGGCAGAGGGGAGACTGAGCAGATGTGAGTCGATCGGTGTTGGCGGGGAAAACGAAGTCTCCCCGAGTTATGTTAGTAGGTTCAGAAAGTGAGGGGCCATCGGTATTACAGGTCAGTCGATGTGACCGTTCGTGTTCATGACCGTTGGGTGCCAGCCAGGCATGTAGGGGCACATGAGGTCTGTGGAAGATAGCTAACATGGTAATAAATGTCACACAAAATAAGGGGACTCTTCGACTGCCGACCTGCGGCCTATAAATAGTGGGTGAAAAAAAACATTTTAACCTTCTCACTTTCTCGCTCTCCTGGATTATGAGATTTGTCTGTGTTAAGGCGATTTCCAACAAGATTCTTTTGAGAAAACCTACGGTGACTCAATTTCTAGTAAGGACGACCGTTTCAGAATAACAAGGTATAACCTCCTTCCCTTGCTGCGTGCTTTTTTGTTTTCTAGGGGAACCATGGATGAACTGGGAGTCAAACGTTGGTTCAATCCTGGGAAAATAGTGGTCGGTGAACAATAGGTGTTTTTTCTGTCTTTTTCGTAGTTTTCGATGTCTGACAGAGATTGCCAGTTGAATTAAATACAGGACTACGATGAGGGAGACCGATAGAGCTCCTCGTTGGCGGCGGAGCCCTTGGTGGAGGAAACACCAATGAGGCCATCCGTGAAGAAACCCGTCAGGGGTGACCAGACCGGAGTGTCAGCCTCAAGTCGATCCAGGGTAGAAGATAAGGGTCAGCCCAGTAAGAAAATATCTGCCAGCGTGAGCACATCTCAGACAACCGAGGCATCAGTCGAGGAGTTTATCGACAATGTCTTGTGGTCGATAGACGCCTATAAGAGCTGGGAGACAGAGGCCTCGGTAAAGAAGTTCCGGTCGGTGTGGGAGGTGCCCTTAGATTTTGAGCTGCGGGTGGTCAGCCCTATTTAGCACCCGAGTGAGGCGCCTGAAGGCTGGGCCTTGTTCTACACCGAGCAGTATAGTCATGGTGTCTGGCTACCACTGCACCTTTTGTTGAGGATGATGGTCCGAGGGCTGGGCATGGCCCTCAGTTAACTGAACCCGAATGTGTGGATCATTCTGGTCAGCCTGTAAACGGCGTTCGTTAGAGCGGGGGAAGAAAATCCACCGACCTATGCCCATGTCGTCCACCTCTACGAATTCGCTCAGTAGTAGCAAAGCACATGATGGGTGCATGCTCGATGCAAGGATAAGATGACTCTGGGAGGGGGGGGGGAGTTCATCTATGGGCTGCCGTCCTCCCAGAAGACGTACAAGAACAAATTTATTTACGTCAGGGGAAACTGGGGAGGACGAGGCATCCCCTCAGCATTCCAAGTAAACTTTTGGCCCACCGATTGGTCATGCCCCTCATTAGTAGATAGGTGTTTTTGAAATTTCTTCCAAGTAGTGATTGTTTCGACTGCCAATTGGTCTGTCTTGTAAATGTCTTTGATATAGTGTACCGACTTGTACGCTAGCAGTAGGTCGACTAGAATGAATGGACTACCATGGGATCAACTTCAAATGTACCGACTCAATAAACATGTAACCAATTTCGAATGTTTTGATTTGAATGTGTAGATAAATTTGCAATGAGTCTGACCGCTAGGCTGTGGGGCTTGCATGTTGTATGCCTTTGTAGACTGACCAGGTATGTGTCCGGTAGCGTGTTATATACTTCAGAAGTTTTCACATACGCCTGTGTCTGCAAGGTAGCCCCGACTCGGTATGCTTTTAGCCTAGGCCTTAGGAAGAAAATCTCCTAATGTGTAGGCGTCTGCCGCATTTGAGGACTTGCACAGATCTCCTGAGTGCTGGAACTCGGTGTGTCCCTCAGTCCCCCAAGTGCTTGGTCAAGTTAGGTCGTTGGCAGGGGAGCAGAGGTGAAGCGTTTATCAGGTAGACGTTTGGCACGACTTCGCGATGGGTCAGAGTGGCGAGAGGCCTGAGTGTACGTGTATGCGTGTTAGGCTCGTTCTCTTGTGCACCGACTTACCAGTGAGATTTGGTAAACCGGTTGGGGTAAGTCCAACTAGATAGATTTAGGTTGGGTTAACCGATCGCTGTGCATTGTGGGATGCCGCTGATTCCTTGATACTAGGTAGGTTTTTAGTACTTAGTGTCCTCAGTGTTATTGTGTGAGATGGTGGTTTGGTAAATGTGTTAAACTTTTTTAAGTCAGCACTCAGTAATGTGTTGAGCAATCAGAAAATCAGAAACTTGTCATTGATAATGTGTGGGCCAAACGGGGACCAGTACAATGAGAGTCGACTGGCGACGTACAGTTAAATGCAGTGCCGCTTGAGGTGGTTGGCGTTCCATGGATGTCTGAGGATGTGGCCATCGGGCTCGGGGAGCTCGTACATCCCCAGTTGGCTGATCATGAAGCCAAGGAATTTTCCTAAGCCGACCCCAAAAACACACTTGGTTGGATTCAAGCGCATCTTGAACTTTTTGAGGACTGCAAACATCCGAGTGAGATTGGTAATGTGCAGGTCCATCGTCTTAATTTTGACCAGCATGTCATCCACGTAGACTTCCATGGCCTTTCCGATCTGGTCGGCGAACATGTAGTTGACCAGTCGCTGGTAGGTTGCCTCTGCATTCTTCAGACCAAAGGGCATCACATTGTAGCAATACAGACCCTGGTCAGTACGGAAGGTGGTGTGTATCTGGTCGGTTGGGTTCATGAAGATCTGCTTGTATCCTGAATAAGCATCCATGAAGCTGAGGAGCTCGTGCCCAGCGGTGGCGTCGACTAGTTGGTCGATCTTGGGCCAAGGGAAACTATCCTTGGGGCATGCCTTATTCAGGTCAGTGAAGTCAATGCACATGTGCCATGCACCAGAGGGTTTCTTTACCAAAATAACATTGGCCACCCAGATTGCGTATACGGCCTTGCGGATGAAGTGCATAGTGCTGAGCTTTACAATTTCAGCCTTCATGGCCTCGGTCTGCTCGGCGCCGTCGATGCGTCGCTTTTTCTCCACCAGTTTGAAGTTCAGGCTGATGATGAGTCAGTGGAAAATGATGTCCGTCGAGATGCTAGACATGTCAGCTTAAGACCACACAAAGACCTCTGCATTGTCGCGCAGAAACTTGATTAGGCCGGCTCGAAGAGCTTGGCTCAGAGTAGTCCCAATTTTGACCTTTCTATTGGTGAAGTCGTGAGATATGACGACTTCTTCTACCTCCTCGATCGGCTGAGGGTGCGGTGTTATAGAGTGATCACGGGGATCTTCGATCACTTTGTCCCGCATGTGCTGGGCCACAAAGGGGTCTACTGGGTCGACCCCATAGGCGAACTCGGCAATGGCCAGGGTTTCCGTGGGCTAGGTGATGGCTTTCGCGGCAAGAGTGACAGAGTTGCAGGTCCGAGCTACCATCTGATCGCCCCGAACCTGCCCGAAGCCCATGGGGGTCAAAAATTTCATGAGCAGTAGGTGGGTGGAGAAGACTGCTCGGAGCTGGTTGATCAGACCGCGGCCCACGATGACATTGTAGGCACTCGAGTAGACGACCACGAGGAAGGACGCCAGGACGGTAGTGTGCTTTGGGTTTTCACCGACCATGAGGGGAAGGTTAACCTTGCCGACCGGGACAATGGAGTCCCCCGTGAACTCGAAAAGTGGTGAAGGTGACTGGTCGAGCTCGGTCTTCTTGAGCTGAAGCTGCTTGTAAGCCTTGATAAAAATGACGTTCACCCAGATGCTAGTGTCGACCATGATCCGACCGACATCGAAGTTGCTGATGATGGCTCGAATCACGAGTGGGTCGTCGTGTGGGTAGGTCACCCCACGCTCTTCCTCCTCTAGGAGAGATATGGCCTCCCAGCTGATGTGTGCCACCTTCCTAGATCGTTCTTCCATAACATGGAAGACCTGCTGGTTGTGCTTCATGTTGCGGAGGAACTCCTTTCTGGCTCGGTGCGATGCCAGTGGTGAGGAGATGGACGTATCACCAGTGATAGTGTTGATCTGGGGGTGTCGGGGCTGTTGCGGAGTATGTTACAAGAACTGGTTGATCTTTCCGTCTCAGACTAGTGCCTCCACTAGATCCCTGACAGCCACATATTGATCAATGTTGTGGCCGTTGTACTTGTGGTACTAGCAGTAGACGCCAGTGTTTTTGGCCAGTCGGCCTGTATCGGGAGCCCAGGTCGGCTTGGGAATCATATCCTCCACGTTCATCAGCATATTCTCGTAGGAGGTGTTCAGGATCGTGTAGGTTTCATACTTGGATCGAGGGGGAGGGCGCTCGGTTCGGCAGTGGTCAGGCCTTTGCTCCTGTTGGCCCTACCCCTGATGGTGACCGTGGTGGCCATGGTTCTTCCTTTTCTTCCCCGGGCTGTAGGAAGGGGTGTAATCCTTTCTCTTCCCCCTCAGAGAATTTTGGTGCTAGTTCTGGATTGGAACGGCTTGTTGAGGAGCAGACTGGGGGTTGGAGTGGTTCAGTCAGTATGTGTCGACCGAGTTCCCAGTGTTGGGTCAGTAGGTGTTGCCCATTGTAACACTGCCCTTGCTAGTCAGTAGCTCGACCATAGCTTGAATAGCTGCCTGTTGCATTAACTCATAGTAAGTAGACTAACCTTGGGTATGTGCGGCATACTTGAATTGGGATTCGTGTAGACTGCCCCCGAATATAGTAAAGGCTATCTTGTCATCTGACTCGGTGCACCGAGAGTACTCCAGGTTGAAGCGGGCGACGTACTCGCGCAGCGTCATGGTCTCCCCTTGCTTTAGGAAGAAATGGTCCTCTGCCGTGAAGAGTCTGTTGGTTTGAATCATGAACTGGTTCAGGAATATCTTGGTGTGCTGGGCGAAGTAGTCTATGGAGCTGGGCTCCAATTGGTAGAACGAGTTGATTGCGGCCTCAGTGAGCATGAAACTGAAGACTAGGCAATGTAACTCATCGATCAAGCTCTAGAAGGTGAGGGCTGACTGGAAATTACTCAGGTGGTTAATTGGACCTGTCTGTCCCGTGTAGAAGGGAATCTTGAGCGGTTTGATCGTCTGACTGTGCTGGAAGAAAGCTATCCGATCTGTGAAGGGGCCCGTGCTGGACAATTGGGTCGGCATTTTGAGCCTTGCTAGGGCGAGGGAAGTCGGTGCCATGCGGAGGTCTCCGTGCGTCCCAATGGGAAGAGTTCCCTCGGTTTCCCCTCGATCTATTACTGCGTGGGTGGCGATCGGATCATCGTGCGCTGATGATCTCCTCGGAGGAGTCCGCTCATTCCGTAACAGAGATGTGGGTGCTGTTCCTGCCAAGTGAGTGCTTTTGTGGGTTGATTTCGAGTTTTGTCCGACTGGTTTGTTTCACCGTTTGCAGACCCTTTTCCTAGGGGAACTCGAGCCGGATCGAACTGAGCTGCCTATGCTTCGTTCTGTAGGTTCCGCTCAGAGCATTGCAACCGTCGTGGTAGATCATGATCCCCTGAGCGCCCTTCCCGGGTATGACCAGCAGTTTTTGTACCTTTTCGGACAGTGTAGTAGCGGTGGTGGCTTTGCCCTTATCAGCTACCTGGCGACCCCTGTCGGCGTGCTCGGCGCAGTTGGCCACGACCTGGTCAGCCCGGCATGTCAGGCCCCAACCCTCCTCGGTCAGGACCCTACTCATCGAGCACGATATTGTCCGCTTTAGGCCTCCTTGCCCTTGCCTTCACGGTTTTGTTTTCGGGAGCTCACGGTGCAACATCCCAGGGGGTCACCCATCATGAAATTGCACCAGCCTCAACTCGCTTAACTTTGGGGTTCCAACCCTCCCCAAAGCCACTTGAGCTCCCAAAAGGACTCGTGCTAGATATGTAACGACCCGTCCCAGAAAGTAAAGTTTAGTAGAGTGATTAAGATGGGATTAGTGAGCTGAATCGATGGTTAGTTGGTTTCGTTGGGGTCGTTAGGGTAGAATGACGATTTTGCCCCTAGTTCGGGCAAAAAGTTGACTTTTAGTTCGGATGGTCCAATGGACTTTGACCGGTGATTAGGACGTAGTTTAGGATGTCACGAATACGTAGACAGGTGGCACGCCCGATTCCGACATCCGAGGAGGAAGTTATGATGTTCGGAAGGTTGAGGGCATAATCGTAATTTGACTAAATTAAGGGGGAAAAGTTGACTTTTTGTATGAACGGGTTTTGGTATGTTGACCTAGGACTGTTAGATAGACCTCATCGTCCTGAGTTCGATAACAGGCGGCACGTGTTCGTCGGACTTACGAGGTGTGAGTTACGGGTCTAAAACGGTAAGGGTAAAATGGTAATTTTGACTTAAAATGAGGGGTATTTTGGTCTTTTGGTTGTCTGGGGATTTGTGCACAGAGAGGGATAGATGGATGGCTGGGATTGGGCCATGTGTGGGAGGATGGAGAGGATTGGTGACATGTGGCAAGTGTGTAGTGGGTTCTACACACTTGTGCACGGGTCCAATTATTTGGGACTTAAATCGTGCCCGTGTGTGAGTTCTTCAACCAGAGTGAAACAGAGAGGGAGATCGGGGAAAATTGATGGTGGCTGAGAGTGTTGGTGAGGTTGTGAGTGTGTGAGAGTGATCAGAGGGTGGAAGAGTGACCTGGTGAGCGGTTGGGGGAGTGAAATCGTGCAAGAACACGGTGGTCGGGGCAATCGGTTTTCAGTGAAAACAGAGAGGATTTGGATGATCGTGGTGGTGGTGTGGTCGTGTGGTTGTGCAATTGGACCCGTGGTGGTGTCCAGAGGTTGGCAGTGGACGGGAGGAGCTGATGCCTCACGGCTGAGCTCACGACGGCGACAGGAGGACAGGTAATTTCTCATCCCTGTTACTTTGCTCTGTTTTGTCGTTTGGTTCCAGAAGCTAAGTCGTGGCTTTAGGGAGAGAACCGAGGGGTTCTGTGAGATCTAGGGAGTTCAGGACTATCCTAGGAGTCTTCTGGTTGTGCTGCCGTGACAGGGAATGCGCGGTGGCGGTTGGAACGACAAAGAGTACCTGTGTGCTCTGTTTTTCCGTGATGTTCAAACGGGAAGTCGTGACGTGTGGGGTTGAGTCGACGGTTATGGTTCGTGGTGCGAGTTTCAGGGAGGTCCTAAGTGTCGTCTAGGGTGGTTATTGCGACGGGAGAAGACCTGGGTGGCCGGAGTAGAAAACAGGGGATAGTTTGGGTTCTGATTTTGAGCTCGAGTCGACGGGTTAGGGACAGTGTCGAGGTGTTTGAGTGAGGTAACCGGATTTCTTAAGATTGGACGAAGAGGATGGTGTAGAGAGAGAGAGAAAAATGGTGCAGGCGCGGCGGTGAACCGCTGACGCCGGTTCACGTTGCAGACTACTGTGCTGAACAAGGTCTGTGCGAGGTTGAAGGTGCACTGTAGCAGGAGAGTGAGGGCCACGCGCAGCTACTTTGGGCAGCGCATGGGGGCGCGTATGGCGATCTTTGGGGATGGTGTCAACATGGTTTTTAGTCTAGATGTTATGACGAGTCTAATGGGAGTGGTTTCGAGTTAATCGGACGTCGAATCGAAGTAGTTTCACGAGGGTGAAAGCTTAGGGTCCCGGTTTCTTATGTTTAGGACCCGGGGATTTTTGAGGGAATTAGAGTGGATCCTCGTGGATGTGTTAGTAACGTACTTTGGTGGTTGTTGACAGGATCGGGAGTTCCCGAGGAAGCTGAGGAACGTACGAGACGTTCGGGACGCGATTGAGGGCTCAGTACTGTGAGTGGACCCTTTCCTTAAACTCGAACATGCATAACTGCTTTTCTAGAATTGTTTTATATCTGTGATCTCATGCTTGTTGGATTTATGATGTGGTTTTATATAATTGCACAGTTTTCGAGAAATAACTATTTGACACGTTTTACGAGAAATGCTTGATTTCTGATTATGATGCCATGGTTTTGGAATTTCAAGCAATAAATGGTTTTCAATGATTATAAAGGGATTTTGGAACACGATTTCGATGATCAAGGTTTTTGTTTTTAGAATCGGATTTCGGATTTCGGAAAGCGGAATTTGGTTTTAAAGTTGAAAAGTGGATTTCCGGATTTGGGTTCGGAATGACGGTTCTGGATGCCGGAAGGGCTTCGGACCGATGATTTCGGATTCGGGTTTGGATGTGGATTTAGAAATAATTTTCAACTGGTTTTGGTTTGGATTTTCTGGACCTGGTTATTGGGTTTAAAGACCCGGATATTGTGATTGACGGGGGACGGGCCCGGATTGGGTTTAAAGACCCGGATTGAGTTTAAAGACTCGGGAGTTTAAAGACTCGGATATATTGATATTTCCCCCGTAGGCCTGTAGAGTTTAAAGACTCGGGAGTTTAAAGACTCGGATATTATTGAGGCCTGGATTGAGTTTAAAGACCCGGGAGTTTAAAGACTTGGATAGGTCCAGCAGGTTTGATCGGAAAAGAACGGTTTGATATTCACGGTTTATGATACGGTTCTATGATGTTTATGATATGATTTCTCTAACTGTTTTATAGTGTTTCTGTTTCTTATGATGGTTTATGGTGATTGATTTATAACTATTTTAATAACCGAGTTATGCATGTGGTTTCAAAACGGAGGGCTAAACCCGGTTTCTTATAAAATGGTTTTGGAACTTTTATTTTATTCTGGTCCACTCACACCTTCTGTTTTAACTTGCCCTCCAGGTCGTGGAGGTAGAGCAGGGTTTCAACGTCGAGGCAGCGTCGGAGGCATAGAAGTCACGTGAGGGATCCCGGAGTGTTTTCAAGTTTTCCGCGTGCGTGTATTTAGTTTATCAGTTTTTTTTCCTTTCTGTGTATTTTGTACTATGCTCTGTAAAACTTGACTTCGGGATATGTAGTATAATTTCTCCTGCGTCTGACTGGGTTGTGTCGGGGTGTCAGACGGGAGCTGGATTTACCTCGGTTTTCGGGGTGAAACCGGGGTGGGTCATGACAATTGGTATCAGAGCATAGGTTTGTCGAGTTTGTTGAGTTTGTCGGGTTGTGAGGTTGTGTTTCGGTTGTCTGATTACTTCTATGCCTCTTTCAGCGTGCGGTTGACGATGCCTCCGAGACGTGGACCCTCTCCACGACCAGAAGAAGAAACGGTGAGGGGAACTGAGAGTACTACGATTGAGCGAGCCCAGCGGCTCGGAGCTACTACTTTTAGTGGTGGGGCTGATCCTGAGGAAGCCCAGAGGTGGATCACGAGACTTGAGCAGATCTTTGCCGTGATACATTGTCCGCCGGAGGAGCGAGTGTTGTTGGCTACGTTTTTACTGGATGGTGCGGCGTACGAGTGGTGGTATACCCTCGAGTTGTCTGGTTCGGATGCCCATACGGTGACTTGGGAGACGTTCAGGGAACGATTCCTGGAGCAGTATTATCCTCGTTCTTTCCGGGATGCCAAGGAGGCGGAGTTTCTGCAGCTTCAACAAGGGAATCTGAGTGTGGCTGAGTACGAACGGAAATTCCAGATGTTGTCACGGTTTGCTCCTGCATTTGTGGCTACTGAAGCCGAGAAGTGCCGTAGATTTGAATTGGGCCTGCGAGGCGAGATTCGAGCCATAGTGACGGCTGGATCGTTTGCTACTCTCCGAGAGTTGTCGGATGCGGCGGTGAGGGTTGAGGCTAGTTTGCCGGTACGACGCCGGGAGCCATCTTTTTCTGGAGCTTCAAGCCAGAGGACACCGAAGAGAGGTAACTTCGGTGGAGCGTCATCGTCGGGTGATGATCGTTTCGGTAGACCTGGTAGTTTCCAGAGTTCAGGATTTCGTGGTTACCGAGCACAACCGACTCCGCAAGCTAGTGCGACGTCTGTTGCGTCGACAGGGTGACCAGGTTTTTCCGGTTGGGATGTTTGTTTTTACTGCGGAGAGCGTGGTCATTTCCGACGTGAGTGTCCACTGTTGCCACAGGAAGGTGGTGTAGGCCGAGGAACAGCGGAGCCTGGACAGAGTACAGCGTCAAGGATAGCGGGCACTAGAGGTGGTGGTGGAGCCACTAGTAGTTCGAGGGGACGTGGTAGAGCATCGGGATCTCAGGCCCGAGTGTTTTCGATGACTCAGCAGGAGGTTCAGTCAGCACCAGATGCGGGGACAAGTATTTTTACTATTTTTGGATGTGCTGTACCTACTTTGTTGTTAGATCCCAGGGTAGAGTCTAGGATGTTCCCTAGGTGATTTGGGGAGTGTTACAGTGGAAGGATGACGGAGGGAATAGGAAAGGAGTGTGATTATAACTGATCGATATGAGGTTATTGAAGGAGAGAACCCACAAGCTAGAGTTTGCCTTTAGGACTTTGTAGATTTATTCCGATAGTGGCCGAAGTAGCAGCCGAGGAAGATAGTTGTTCGATTGTCTGGGTTAGTAGCCGAGTTGGTTTGGAAAGGTGAGGTGGTAGTACGTGAGGATGTTCTCTGTGAATTCTATCGGGTACTCCATATGAGGTATTGTAAAATACCTTTGTTTTCTGTTCATAGAGTTTCCCTTGCGTACACCATACAGTTGTTACAGGGAAAGGGTTGGCCGTGGTAACAGTTGTTGGGGATGGAGTGAAATACCCAAGGTGGAGATGATAGACCCCTAGGAGAAGTTGTTGTTGACCTAGTGTTGATTACCAGGTAGGAGACCCTAGGTGTCGGGAACTAGCTGTGGAATTTCGGGGACCAAATTCTTTTTAGGTGGGTAGATTGTAACGACCCTTCCCAGAAAGTAAAGTTTAGTAGAGTGATTAAGATGGGATTAGTGAGCTGAATCGATGGTTAGTTGGTTTCGTTGGGGTCGTTAGGGTAGAATGACGATTTTACCCCTAATTCGGGCAAAAAGTTGACTTTTAGTTTGGATGGTCCAATGGACTTTGACCGGTGATTAGGACGTAGTTTAGGATGTCACGAATCCGTAGACAGGTGGCACGCCCGATTCCGACATCCGAGGAGGAAGTTATGATGTTCGGAAGGTTGAGGGCATAAACGTAATTTGGCTAAATTAAGGGGGAAAAGTTGACTTTTTGTACGAACGGGTTTTGGTATGTTGACCTAGGACTGTTAGATAGACCTCATCGTCCTGAGTTCGATGACAGGCGGCACGTGTTCGTCGGACTTACGAGGTGTGAGTTACGGGTCTAAAACGGTATGGGTAAAATCGTAATTTTGACTTAAAATGAGGGGTATTTTGGTCTTTTGGTTGTCTGGGGATTTGTGCACAGAATGGGACAGATGGATGGCTGGGATTGGGCCATGTGTGGGAGGATGGAGAGGATTGGTGACATGTGGCAAGTGTGTAGTGGGTTCTACACACTTGTGCACGGGGTCCAATTATTGGGGACTTAAATCGTGCCCGTGTGTGTGTTCTTCAACCAGAGTGAAACAGAGAGGGAGATCGGGGAAAATTGATGGTGGCTGAGAGTGTCGGTGAGGTTGTGAGTGTGTGAGAGTGATCAGAGGGTGGAAGAGTGACCTGGTGAGCGGTTGGGGGAGTGAAATCGTCCAAGAACACGGTGGTCGGGGCAGTCGGTTTTCAGAGAAAACAGAGAGGATTTGGACGATTGTGGTGGTGGTGTGGCCGTGTGTTGGTGCAATTGGACCCGTGGTTGTGTCCAGAGGTTGGCAGTGGACGGGAGGAGCTGATGCCTCACGGCTGAGCTCACGACGGCGACAGGAGGACAGGTAATTTCTCATCCCCGTTACTTTGCTTTGTTTTGTCGTTTGGTTCCAAAAGCTAAGTCGTGGCTTTACGGAGAGAATCGAGGGGTTCTGTGAGATCTAGGGAGTTCAGGACTATCCTAGGAGTCTTCTGGTTGTGCTGCCGTGACAGGGAGTGCGCGGTGGCGGTTGGAACGACAAAGAGTACCTGTGTGCTCTGTTTTGCCGTGATGTTCAAACGGGAAGTCGTGACGTGTGGGGTTGAGTCGACGGTTATGGTTCGTGGTGCGAGTTTCAGGGAGGTCCTAAGTGTCGTCTAGGGTGGTTATTGCGACGGGAGAAGACCTGGGTGGCCGGAGTAGAAAACAAGGGATAGTTTGGGTTCTGATTTTGAGCTCGAGTCGACGGGTTAGGGACAGTGTCGAGGTGTTTGAGTGAGGTAACCGGATTTCTTAAGATTAGACGAAGATGATGGTGAAGAGAGGGAGGAAAATAGTGCAGGCAAGGCGGTAAACCGCTGACGCCGGTTTGCGTTGACGACTACTGTGCTGAACCGGGTCTGTGCGAGGTTGAAGGTGCACTGTAGCAGGCACGTGAGGGCCACGCGCAGCCACTTTGGGCGGCGCATGGGGGCACGTACGGCGATCTTTGGGGATGGTGTCAACATGGTTTTTAGTCTAGATGTTATGACGAGTCTAATGGGAGTGGTTTCGAGTTAATCGGACGTCGAATCCAAGTAGTTTCGCGAGGGTGAAAGCTTAGGGTCCCAGTTTCTTATGTTTAGGACCCGGGGATTTTTGAGGGAATTAGAGTGGATCCTCATGGATGTGTTAGTAACGTACTTTGGTGGTATTTGACAGGATCGGGAGTTCCCGAGGAAGCTGGGGAACGTACGAGACGTCCGGGACGCGATTGAGGGCTCAGTACTGTGAGTGGACCCTTTCCTTAAACTCGAACATGCATAATTGCTTTTCTAGAATTGTTTTATATATGTGGTTTCATGCTTGTTGGATTTATGATGTGATTTTATATAATTGCACGGTTTCCGAGAAATAACTATTTGACACGTTTTATGAGAAATGCTTGATTTCTGATTATGATGCCATGGTTTTGGAATTTCAAGCAATAAATGGTTTTCAATGATTATAAAGGGATTTTGGAACATGATTTCGATGATCAAGGTTTTTGTTTTTAGAATCGGATTTCGGAAAGCGGAATTTGGTTTTAAAGTTGAAAAGTGGATTTCCGGATTTGGGTTCGGAATGACGGTTCTGGATGCCGGAAGGGCTTCGGACCGGTGATTTCGGATTCAGGTTTGGATGTGGATTTAGAAATGATTTTCAATTGGTTTTGGATTGGATTTGCTGGATCTGGTTATTGGGTTTAAAGACCCGGATATTGTGATTGACGGGGGACGGGCCCGGATTGGGTTTAAAGACCCGGATTGAGTTAAAAGACTCGGGAGTTAAAAGACTCGGATATATTGATATTTCCCCCGTAGGCCTGTTGAGTTTAAAGACTCGGGAGTTTAAAGACTCGGATATTATTGAGGCCTGGATTGAGTTTAAAGACTCGGATAGGTCCAGCAGGTTTGATCGGAAAAGAACGGTTTGATATTCACGGTTTATGATACGGTTCTATGATGTTTATGATATGATTTCTCTAACTGTTTTATAGTGTTTATGTTTCTTATGATGGTTTATGGTGATTGATTCATAACTATTTTAATAACCGAGTTATGCATGTGGTTTCAAAACGGAGGGCTAAACCCGGTTTCTTATAAAATGGTTTTGGAACTTTTATTTTATTCTGGTCCACTCACACCTTCTGTTTTAACTTGCCCTCCAGGTCGTGGAGCTAGAGCAGGGTTTCGGCGTCGAGGCAGCGTCGGAGGCATAGAAGTCACGTGAGGGATCCCGGAGTGTTTTCAAGTTTTCTGCGTGCGTGTATTTAGTTTATCAGGTTTTTTTCCTTTTTGTGTATTTTTTACTATGCTCTGTAAAACTTGACTTCGGGATATGTAGTATAATTTCTCCTGCATCTGACTGTGTTGTGTCGGGGTGTCAGACGGGAGCAGGATTTACCTCGGTTTTCGGGGTGAAACCCAGGTGGGTCCTGACAAGATAGGTGTGTGCTTACACCTTTAAGGCACACCCCCATTCCCCCCTAGACCATTCCCCCCTCGTAGGAATGTGGGATCGTTCACTGTTCCCTCCAGGACACGGGTCTTACAATCTACCCCCCTTAGGCCCAGCGTCCTTGCTGGCACACTTCCCGGTCGGGGTCTGGCTCTGATACCATTCTGTCAGGACCCAACTCTCCTCGGTCATGACCCGACTCATCTAGCACGATATTTTCCGCTTTGGGCCTCCTTTCCCTTGCCCTCACGGTTTTGTTTTCGGGAGCTCACGGTGCAACTTCCCAGGGGGTCACCCATCATGAAATTGCACCATCCTCATCTTGCTTAACTGTTTGGTTCCAACCCTTCCCAAAGCCACTTGAGCTCCCAAAAGGCCTCGTGCTAGATAGGTGTGTGCCTACACCTTTAAGGCACACCACCATTCCACTCATATACCATTTCCCCTCGCAGGAATGTGGGATTGTTCACCGTTCCCTCCAGGACACGAATATTACACAGCGGATCTCATCTTGGCCGCGACGGGCTTTCAACTCGACCTGTGCAGCCTGCAATTCGGTGACAACCTCGGTGTACTGACCACTGAGCTCGGTGTAGCGCAGTTCGGCCTGGGAATCGTTGGCTCTGATCTCGGCGCAGTTGGCCACGACCTGGTCATCCCGGCGTGTCATGACCCAACCCTCCTCGGTCAGGACCCTACTCATCTAGCACGATATTGTCCGCTTTGGGCCTCCTTGCCCTTACCCTCACGGTTTTGTTTTCGGGAGCTCACGGCGCAACTTCCCAGGGGGTCACCCATCATGTAATTGCACCAGCCTCAACTAGCTTAACTTTAGGGTTCCAACCCTCCCCAAAGCCACTTGAGCTCCCAAAAGGCCTCGTGCTAGATAGGTGTGTGCATACACCTTTAAGGCACACCACCATTCCACTCCTAGACCATTCCCCCTCGTAGGAATGTGGGATCGTTCACCGTTCCATCCAGGACACAAGTCTTGCAATCTACCCTCCTTAGGGCCCAGCGTCCTCGCTGGCACACTTCCCGGTCGGGGTCTAGCTCTGATACCATTCTGTCAGGACCCAACCCTCCTCGGTCAGGACCCGACTTGACAGGACCCAACCCAATCCCCCCGGGATTAACGAGGGATGACCCTGCTCCCGTCTGACACGAAGTGTCAGACAAGGGATATTTCCGACCTTTGCCCTCCCGGGCTATCATAGTACGCCAGGATCCGGAGGAGGAATGTGATATCTCGATCTCTGCTACAGTCCACATCCGCTGTCAACCTGAAGGGTATTAAAAACAGAAAGACTGTGAGTGGACAAAAATAAAGATTTTATAAAACATTTCCATAAAAGACATTTATACCCTCCACTAAAAAGCATGCATGCATAGTAAAACCATTTGTCCAATAATATATGTTAAAACATCCACAATTAGGGTCTCAGCCCCAAATTCTGTAAATACAAGTCACACGGGCTCCTGCCCAAAACCATTTTACAGAAAACCAGAACATAGTAAACATATGTGGGATCTCAGCCCAAATCCATTTATCATCATAAAACACAGTTTTCCCAAACCAGTTGAAACCATGTTTATCCAATATATTCATATCCAGAACCTGTCACGGTAAAATAAAGCTACACCTGTGCTAACCGGGGTCTCAAACCCAAGTCTCTCCAGGGTCCACCCAGGTCAATGTCCGTAGATCAATGACCCTCCCTGGAGGTAACGAACCATGCCCATCCTGAGAGTAAGGAACCCAACTGGGGGGCGACTCCACTCAGTCAGTGCTCCGTGACTACTCCGGGGTCCACCCAGGCCAACGACCCTCCCCGGAGGAGACAATCATATATATAGGATGGAATATGAAAAACCTTTTGAAACCATTCTTGAAACCTTTCAAGGATTCATGCCCGGCCCCCATAAGCCGTCATGAACCATAAAATCCTTTCATGGGTTCATGCCGGTTCCCATAAACCGTCATGACCCGTAAATCCATTTCAGGGGTTCATGCCGGTTCCCATAAACCGTCATGACCCGTAAAAACCATTTGTAACACATAACTGGGCACTAGGCCCGAATTCACATAGAAACTGGACCTCTAGTCCGAATCGTAAACCAACTGGGCCTCCGACCCGATTCCGTAAATCAAATGGACCTCAAGTCCGAGAGTTACCTTTTCAAATCCAAAATCATTTCATGAAATCATATCCAAAACCACAAGTACGGAAAATCCGTATAAAATCGGAAAACCTCGATTTATGTGCAAGCACGTAAATCGCCTCGAAATACGTGAAACCATATAATTCACAAGCATCCAAATCAACATCATCACATCCTATTCATAATCCATTTGGAAATCCAAAACCATTTCATTTAGACCAATAAAGACATACAGCCCCGTATAGGCACCGTATAGGGCCGAAACCTCGAAATACGTGCCTATACGTAACCACACATCCAAATGCACTCATGGCAACACAAACAAGTATTTAAAACATATAATAAACATTTATGCATGCACCAATTTAGAAAACAAGGTCCACTCACAGACCGTCCGAAGCCGCGCCTCGATACGCGTGTCATACGGCTCCCCGAGCCGATCACTGTCACCGGGACTTCCAAACCTGTCCAAATTAATTTAGAGGGTTACTAACTACTTATATAACCCCTCACTAAAGCCCCGTAATTTTTCCGTATTTTTAACTATTTTTAATCTCGAACCTAAACCTTCCGATGCCCCGAAACATATCGAGACGGTGTCCGATCGACTCGAAACCAGTCCCAAAATGTTCGTTACATCGAATAGATGATTTCGTATGTTGAACACATCCCCAAAAACCCTAGCACGCGCCCACACGTGCCGCCTGAAGTGGCTGCACGTGGGAGCCACGCGCCTGTGAACAGTGCTCCTTCAACCTCTCGACGGCCGGTTAAGATCGGCCGGTCCGGTTCGTTCCTGCAACTGGACCGGCGTGACCGGTCCAGGGTCCTACAATCCTCATTTTTCATCCGTTTTCTTCCATTTTAATTCCTAAATTCCTATTTTCTCATTTCCTACCCATTCCAATTAACCAACCTAGCTAAAACACCCAAAATCCACCTCCTTCGATTCCTCCCTCACGGTTCAAAATGTCCGATTGCCCCCCCGGGCTTCGTGGCCGTCCACAGCCGTCCAAAAACATCCTAAAACCCTCCTAACCATCTAATAAGCCTAGCCTAATCAACCAAAATCGACCATAATAACCAAATCAAAGGAAGAGGAATTTTGGGGCTTACCGGGTACCCGTTCGGGTTGGGCCTCCACCGCGCACGGTGGCGCCGTCCAGACCGGCCACCATCATCAATCTTCACTCCTCTCACTCTCTGGGCCTCCAAATGGTTGAAGGTTTGGATTTGGGGTGGTAGGGAGATAGGTTTGGATTGGGAAAACAGGGAAATGGGATGCACGGTTATGGTTGGATGCATGTATGTGAAATGGTGCCCAGTGGATGGGTGACAAGTGTCACTCATCCATTGGGCCTCCATTAAATATCTGGGCCCACTAGAGACAAAACTGCACTTTTTGTCTCGAAAAACGTGCCGTCGTGAATAGTAACTGGGAACTTCCGTGAACCGTAACTTCGCCGTCGAACGTCTGAATTCGACGTGCCGCCTGTCTACGGATTCGTATCGTCCTTATCTACGTAACGGTCTTTGGCACTCGGCCATCGGACCTCCCGGTCAAAAAGTCAACTTTTGACCCCTTTTATCCAAAATTACCAAAATGCCCCTAAACTTCCGAACGTCATAACTTCCTCCTCGAACGTCGGAATTGAACGTGCCACCTGTCTATGAACTCGTGACGTCACGAACTACGTCACGGTCATCGGTCAAAGTCCATTTGACCGCCCGATTGAAAAGTCAACATTTTGCCACCACTTGGGGCAAAACGGTCATTTCGCATCGTTCGTCCGATTTCGCTCTACTAATCACGGATTAGCCTCACTAATCGTGATTAGTCACTAATCTAATCATGAAATTCGGGACGGGTCGTTACACGACTCATCTAGGACCCAACCCTCCTCGCTGGTACACTTCCCAGTCGGAGTCTGGCTCTGATGCCATTCTGTCAGGACCCAACCCTCCTCGGTTAGGACCCGACTCATCTAGCACGATATTGTCCGCTTTGGGCCTCCTTGCCCTTGCCCTCACGGTTTTGTTTTCGGGAGCTCACGGTGCAACTTCCCAGGGGGTCACCCATCATGAAATTGCACCAGCCTCAACTAGCTTAGCTTTGGGGTTCCAACCCTCCCCAAAGCCACTTGAGCTCCCAAAAGACCACGTGCTAGATAGGTGTGTGCTTACACCTTTAAGGCACACCACCATTCCACTCCTAGACCATTCCCTCCTCGCAAGAATGTGGGATCGTTCACCGTTGCCTCCAGGGCACATGCCTTACAATCTACCCTTCTTAGGGCCCAGCGTCCTCGCTGGTACACTTCCCAGTCGGAGTCTGGCTCTGATGCCATTCTGTCAGGACCCAACCCTCCTCGGTTAGGACCCGACTCATCTAGCACGATATTGTCCGTTTTGAGCCTCCTTGCCCTTTCCCTCATGGTTTTGTTTTTGGGAGCTCAAGGTGCAACTTCGCAGGGGGTCACCCATCATGAAATTGCACCAGCCTCAACTAGCTTAACTTTGGATTTCTAACCCTCCCCAAAGCCACTTGAGCTCCCAAATGTTCTCGTGCTAGATAGGTGTGTGCCTACACCTTTAAGGCACACCACCATTCCACTTCTATACCATTCCCCTTCGCAGGAATGTAGGATCGTTCACCGTTCCCTCTAGGACACGGGTCTTACACGGCGTATCTCGTCTTGGCCGCAACGGGCGTTCAACTCGACCAGCGCAACCTGCAATTCGGCGACAACCTCGGTGTACTGCCTGCTGAGCTCGGTGTAGCGCACTTCGGCCTGGGAATCGTTGGCTCTGATCTCGGACATGTCGTGTTATAACTTTTCCAATGCCTAGAGCACCTCAGGGGAGGTGTCCCTTGGCCCTCGATCGGGTGCGGGTGTAACTTCGTCATCTACGTTATCCTGTATGCCTGGAGGATGAGAGGGTAATGTTGTGACAGGACCCATCCCAATCCCCCCGGGATTACCATGGAATGTGCCCTACTCCCGTCCAACAAGGGGTGTCAGACAAAGGATGACCAAGAGCCACTGCCCAAACGGGGCATCCAGAGTGCGCAAGGATCGATGTAGGAGGTGTGCAATGTTCCAGTCTCTGCTGCAATCGCATCCGTAATCAACCTGAAGGGCATTAAAACCAAAAGCTGTGAGTGGACAAAACCAATAAGTTTACCAAATACATTTATAAGACATTTATGCCCTCCAATAAAAACGTATGCATGCCACAAAAACCAGTAACCAAAACGTTTGCTCAACTGAGCCATTAGGGCCTTAGCCCAAAAACCGTTAACCAAAAACCAAGTGTGGGAACTCAGCCCAAAACAGTGGAATACCACCACCATACCTATACAACCATGTGGGTCACCACCCACGACCATAAATGAACATCAATTCAAAAATCCAAAACCATTTAGGGTCCCCGACCCTACATACCATTCCATAACCAATAATCCATTTTTACCACATAACACATATCCAACCGAAAAGCCATTTCATATATCCATTAATCCATATTTTACCATTACCATCACCAGCATCCCAGATGCTTAGCGTCCCAGACGCTTGACGTCCCTGACGTCATATCTCACGGTTTCATAAGCTACGCGTGCTGCCCGGGGTCTCTCCGGGTCTATATATCTGACATCCCTGATGTCTGACGTCCCTGACGTCAATCATAGCAATCCTGCTCCTGAGTCATCATACGGTCCGGCTGCTCCGTACAATGACCCCTCGCAGGCAATGCACCATGACTTCCCCAGTGTCCCAGACATCTGGAGGAGACCATCATATATCCTTGTATCCAGATGGTATATGGAAAACAGTTTTATTAAATCCTTTTATCACCTTATTACCATTGGGCCCTGCCCGAAATTTCCATAAAACCATGTAGTTCCATTTAGGGTCCCTGACCCAAAATCACAATTATTAAATGTAGGGTCCCTGACCCGAAACCACATTTATAATCCAACTGGGCCTCATGCCCGATTTTATGAACCACTGGGCCCACGGCCCGATTTGTAAACCAACTGGGCCCATGGCCCGATAACATAACTCAAATGGGTCTCAGCCCGATTTCATACCAACTGGGCCCCTGGCCCGATTTCATAACACAAATGGGTCTCAGCCCGATTTCATACCGATTGGGCCCCTGGCCCGATTTCATTAACCAACTGGGCCCCCGGCCCGATTCTCAAATGGACTCCAAGTCCGAAATTTCCAACATAATTGGGCCTCAAGCCCGAGTTCATATTTCCAATTTCAAAACCATTTCATCACATTATATCCAAGTCATAAATATGGAAAATCCATGTAAAACCAGAAACCTCGATTTACGTGCAAGCACGTAAATCGCCTCGAAATACGTGAAACCGTACAACTTACCAACAACCAAATCAACATCACACAATCACAACCATAATCCATATAAAACATTTAAGCATGCATAGAATTTATAAAACCAAAGTCCACTCACAGACCGTTTTAACGGTATGCCTCGATACGCGTGCCACCGGCCCTCCTGGGCCTCACCACTATCACCGGGACTCCCAATCCTGTCCAAATCACATTAGAGGGTCACTAACCTCATCATTAACATCCTATCAAAGTCCCGTAATTTTCCCGAATTTTTACTTATTTTTAAACTTAATTTAAAACCTTCGGACATCCCGAACAATATCGAGACGGTGTCCGATCGACACGAAACCAATTCCAAAATGTCCGTTACATTAAATAGGACAGAAGTCATGTTGACCTCACCTTGAGATTCGTGCCCACGCGCTGTCACGCGTCGCCGTGAGTGGCTGCGCGTGAAACCCACGCGCCTGCTACAGTGTCACCAGCCCAACCCGTTTGTATGGTAAACGGGTACAACTCACCCGCGATACAACCCGGTTCAAAGTCCATCAATTCGGTCCTAATTCCTTCAATTGATCAATCAGTTAGTTTCGTTCTTAGTTCAATTACAGGTCTGTAACATCAATTACACGATAACTTACCCAAATTCCCACGATTCGATGATGAACACCAAGAACACCCAGGTTACTGTTCGTTCATGGAATCCCCTCAATGGCTGCAGGTTTCATCCAATTGATGATCCCAGAAGCATCAACGGACCAAATCGCAGGAAGCTAACTCGAGCTTCAATTCCACTCCTCACGGCCCCAATCTTCCAATTCGAATTTTCCCTCTAATTTTCTAAAATTCAATTTTTCGATTTCCAGCCTCCTCTCTGCCTCTCGTGTTTCCCAGCCAATTCAGTCTCTCTCAACCTTCAATTTTCTCTCAAGAACGGCCAAGGAAGGTAGCCAATTCTCCCTAATCCGAATCCCAAATTTTTAAACGGTTTAGGAACAAAGAAGAGGAAATAAGGGAGAAAATGGAGGAAATGATGAAGGATAAATGATGATGTTGTAATGATGGTGTTGGGAGGGAAACATGGAGCTGGAAACAAGGGATGGGTGACACTTGTCACTCATCCGAAGGTGCACAGTCAACGGTCACTATTCATTATTATTATTTTAATCCGAGCCTCGGTTCGTAAATTCGTTTCCTTGACCATAACGTTGTCGTCGAATCTCCGATTTCGGCATGCCGCCTGTCGTTGGATTCGTATCTACGATACCTACGTAACGGTCCTTGGCCCTCGTCCATCGGACCTCCCGGTCAAAAAGTCAACATTTGGCCCCAAACATGCCAAATTACCAAAATACCCCTCAACTTCCGAACATCACAACTTTCTCTACGAATGTCGGAATCGAACGTGCCACCTGTCTATGAACTCGTGACGTCCCGAACTACGTCAGGGTCATCGGTCAAAGTCCGTTTGACCGCCCGATCAAAAAGTCAACATTTTGCCCACGACCAGGGGCAAAACGGTCATTTTGCACAATTTGTCCGATTCCGCCCTACTAACCACCATTCAACCTCGCTAATCAAGATTAGTGACTAATCTAATCCCGGAATTCGGGACGGGTCGTTAAAATCTTCCCTCCTTAATAAATTTCGTCCTCGAAATTCCAACCGCTCCAAACTCAAACGTACTTCCCTCCTTAATAAATTTCGCTCTCGAAACTCGATTACCCTGATTCCACAAACACCCCGTGGAAAGTGGAATCGACCATGCCACACGTGTACACCCGTACACCAACTACTTAGACAAAACTTGTCTACACCCAAACGTACCACTAGTACTCAAAACGAAACAACTACATTCGACCCCGTCGAATGACTGAAACTACTTGTTTCGAATTTGACACCACTTGTCAAATCAACCCTCTCGTTGACGCAACAACTCGACGGTTCCTTTCCCACTCCCACTAGGAGTCAGCTGACCCCACTCAACAATCTATGCTGACACATCCTGACAATCTGTCACCACACAGTTGTTGTCAGTCGAAAACTGACACTAGACTCACTCGTGGCTACACATGCCACCAACGTACTTAACTTAGTAAAAATTTACCGACCTTTCACACGACCTGTGTGTAATTAAACACATCGGAATTACCATGACCCATTGCATAGTAATGTCCGGCCCACAACTAATCCAATGGTATCGGAACCAATCCGACTACCAACACGCTCACCGACATACCTCGGGTATAACCCATCGACCAGACTACAACCACCTAGGTCGTAGCCAACACGTTCCAATAATGGAGTACATTTGCCCAATCCAGCATGAGACAAAATGAAACTCCACCCAACATCTAGTTCCAATTCCGAAGCTGAATCCGCAATTTCGTAAGAAATCCCGGATCCAAGCCCAGACATCAAATTTTAATTTATATCCAAATCCGAATCCGAAATCATTATTCCGTAAGCTAGCATTTGGAGTAATCATTCCGTACCCAAATCCAGAAATATACTTTCAAGTTCCAAAATCGAATCCTGAATCGTCACCCAGAAATTCGATTCCAAATCCCGAAATCTCATTCACATTTACCATGACACACCCAAAACCGAACCTATCGGTCACCTGTTCAATACACTTGATTGACTTCATAGGGAAGCCAATCCAACCTCCACACGTCTAGGGTTGACAAAGTCCGACCAGTCGGAAACCTACTCACTCGAGTAAGATACCACACGGGCTCCACTTCAAAAAGAAGTTCAACCCCGTCAATTACGACTCACATACCCAAGTTCGTATCGATCCTTGTCAGTCCACCTAGGAAAAACCAAGGATGATCCAACACAATGACGCCAAAACTCATCCTACGTGGATGCAACCAAAACTCGATGCACTCACCACGCCATGTCACACCACATCGTCTGCCACCAAGCAGAAAATGAAAAATCTCGTTTACCAAATTTTGAATACGCAACTCCCCCTGATGACCCCACAACACACATGGGCTCACCAACCAATACACGCTCAATGTACTGGTAACTACAGTCAATGTCTGCCAGAACAGAAAGCAAGAAGTCAACCCCAATGACTTCGGAATAGCAATCACCAAAAACGAACACCACTCTCGTTCCCCAATCACAACTTTCCTCAAAACTAAGGTTCCAACCATGTTGGAAACAGACATGCTCCCAACAAGACGTCAAGTCTAACCACTAGACTTCCTACCTCCTCAATTCACTTGGACAACCCCGTGTCCACAATCAATCCGTTATTGTTTCATTCGCACATCCCATGACAGGACCCGTCCCAACTGGACGTCAAAAACCGTGCCCGGTCCTGCTCCCGTCTGACAAGTCAACTAAAGGTCCGAAACTCCCCTTCAGTGCTTGCCAGACAAGGGATGTTCGCGCGGATTTCTGCTGCTGTCACTGCCTCACGATCAGTCCCGAGCATCGTACCACGGCCTGGAGGGTCACAAAACAGAAAAGGTGTGAGTGGACAAAAATGACCCCTTATAAAAACATTTATCGAAATACAAACTTACCCTCCGGTTTTCACAAACTTGCATGCATATCGTAAAACATGAGTGACCGATAAAATCAAAACATATTTTCCCATGGTCCATAAAACTCATGTTCACCAAATCAGTTCATGTTATAAAACATCAAATCCCGGCTCTCAGGCCAAACCATATGAAAACATAATCACTGGCCACAAAGACCAAAAATTCGTACTCAATACCAGTACATCATCACAATCAATACCAATCAGCACTACTCACCAGTGCACAATAAATATATCAATCCAATCAATCCGCACTACTCACAAGTGCATAAAATATCACCAATCACATCTGCACTACTCACAAGTGCACAATCAATCAAACTGCACTACTCACAAGTGCTGCACTACGCGTAGGCCAATATCCAGTCACTCTCTCAGGAACAGACACCTCTGGGCTCAACCCCCTCGGGCTCAGTCACCTCTGGGCGAACACATCCCCAGGATCAGACACCTCCGAGTGGTACATCCAGGCTCAGTCTCATCCGACAAGCTGACTACCATAGGATCAACTCCCGATCCTACAATCACATCCCCCAAGCTCCGGTCGTCTGGGTAATCCCCCCAAGCACCGACCGTCTGGGAATATCACAATCACAATGAAAACCATCCCGGGAATTACATCCCAAAACATTTCAATCAAACCTTGACTTCATACCAAATCAAGATCATTCTCAACTGGGTCTCAAGCCCAAAATACCTTTTACACATAAACCGTTAAAATCACATTTAAATCAATAGAATAATCCGAAATTCATCATTGACTCACCAACCAAGTCAAAACATCATTTTAGAAATCATTTAAACTCCGGGCCTAGCCCAAAACATCATTTGCACGTTCCTTGTAAAACGTGCCCGAAAGACTGATTAAAATAATCATAAAATCCCAATAAATCATTAATTTCATAATTTCACAAATGACTCCAAATCCGAGTCAAAATCACTAATCACTTGGGTTCTCATGCCCAAAATAACATTATCACGCAAATCCATGCGTTGCAACCTCCGTTGCCATTTTCACGTAAATCCACGAAATTGACCCTCGACTCATTCCCGAGTCACCACAGCATCTTTCATTCCATGACTCAATAATCCGAGTCCAAACATTATTTTCAATCAATTTCAATCCCGGACTCATAAACAAAGTCCAAACATCATTTTTACCAAATTTCATAATTTCTCGAAAATCGCCCAAAATAATAATATAATAATCATAAAACCGAGAAATTACCGGATTGAAACACAAGTCATGCCCAAGCATATAAAATCATATAATAAGGCATAAAAATCATATATGCATGCATCGCGGTTAGAAAACAAAGTCCACTCACACACACCATCCAAAACGGTCCGTTTCCGAGCTGCACGTTTTTCCGTAAATTCTGGAAATCACAACTCCTGTCCAAAATCATTATAGAGGGTTACTAACATCTCAAAATACAACATATAATTTTCCCCAATTTTTCCGGGATTTAAATACGTATTTTTAACGTAATACAAAAGTTCGGATATGCGGAACATTATCGAAACAATATCCGATTTCATCGAAATCAACGTCAAAATGTTCGTTACACTGAGAGGATCAAAAGTCGTGTTGACCTCACCTTGAGACTAGGTCGGACGCGCCCTCACGCGCCGCCGTGAGTGGCTGCGCGTGAAACCCACGCGCCAGCTACAGTGCTGTCCCCCTCACCCGTTTGTCTGGTAAACGGGTCGTTTAACCCGCGATCAGACCCGGTTCCAATCCTATCAATTCGACACTGAATTCATCAATTGATCAATCAATTAGCTTCTACTTAAGTCCAATCAGAGTTCTGTAACAATAATTCCATGAAACATTACCTCAATCCTCACGATCACAGATGATCAATCGAAGGACATCCGGCCACTATTCATCCTTCGAAAACCATCAAACCTTCTTGATTTCGTTCAATTGATTTATCAGTAAGCTTCAATGGACTCAGGTAAGTATTTTCCCCAACTCAATTGCATCAATTCGTGGCTCAAACGCCACGACTCAAACTCGATTCTTCGTCACTGTGCAACCATGGAGTTCAGTCAATCTCCAGCGTTTTCCTTCAATTGATGGATCCAGAGGCATCGTGGGATCCTCAGGAACACAATCCCCACATCAATTACACCGTTTGATCGCTCCAAGATCACGACACAGCCTCGATTTCTCTCACTGTTACCAAACCCGTTCAGAGCCAAATGAGCCTCAATTCAACTCGTTTTTGATCTGGTTCCACTCGTCTCAACCTCAGGAAGCTATTTCCAAGCTCCAATTCGATCATCACAGCTCAATTCTTCCAATTTGATTTTCCCTCCCAAAACTCAAAATCCGAAATTCAATTCCTCATCTCTCAAACAATTCCTCGTTTTATCCCAGTTTAATCCATCATTCAAAGCTCTCAAATTCCCCTCAAAACTGGTTGTGAAAGGGAGCTGAATTCTCTCAATTAGATTTCCCCCAATTTGCACGGTTTGAAGAACAAAGGGGGGTTAAGGGATGAATTAAGAATAATTTAGGATTAATTAATTAATTAAACATCATAATTGTGTTTTCCCTAAAACATGGGATCTGGTTTCAAGCCTGATTTTAGGGGATGAGTGACACTTGTCACTCATCCAAGTGTGTTCAGTCACCGGGTACTGTTCATATTAAAATATTATTTTATTCCCGGTTCGTTCGGTTAATCGAGTCCGATTCCGTGACCATAACTTCGTCGTCGAATCTCCGATTTCGGCATGCCGCTTGTCGTTGGATTCGTATCGACGAGACCTACGTAACGGTCCTTGGCCCTCGTCCATCGGACCTCCCGATCAAAAAGTCAACATTTGGCACCTAATATGCCAAATTACCAAAATACCCCTCAACTTCCGCACGCCATAACTTTCACTACGAATGTCGGAATCGAACATGCCACCTGTCTATGAACTCGTGACGTCCCGAACTACGTCACAGTCACCGACCAAAGTCCATTTGACCGCCCGAACTAAAAGTCAACATTTTGCCCACGCTAGGGGCAAAACGGTCATTTTGCACGTTTCGTCCGATTTCACTCAACTAATCCCCGATTAGTCATTCTAATTCATAATTAATTAATATTCAATCCCGATATTCGGGACGGGTCATTACAACCTTCCCTCCTTAAAGAATTTCGTCCCCGAAATTCCAACTATCCGTATTCCACAACTACCATGTGGAAAACAAATGGGTCTCACAACACGTGTACACCTGTACACCCACTAGCCAACGCAGAACTCGTCTGCACTCAGATGTCACATCGCCGATGCACGTCATACTAACTCCACTCGACCGCCTCGAGTGAAATCGATCACCAGAAATTTTAAATATCATCACTAAGCTGACTCCTTCAGCTTGACGGCCCCACGTAATCACTAATGTGCCCTGACATCCGCTCTCATAGAGAGTCACCAAAACTCACTAGTCAGTCCATGCTCACACCACAAGCCAAACTGTCACCACCAAGCTTTACCACCCTAGTAAAGCGCCAATCAGTAACAGATCAGTGACAACACATCAAACCACCACGTCCGTCAATGTAGCACAAGATCAACAACATGATCTCCCCTCGCAGGGAAAACTCAATCCTGCGACAAATACCAACAGCAGTATCCACAACTGTCACCCCCTCAGCGATCCCAGATGCTGGTAAGGTCACAACAAGGTAACATCTCGCCGCAAAGCAACTTGCGGTCACACTAACCACCAACTCACTCATCCTGAGTATACGCATACCGTCATCACACTCAAACAGACGGTGTAACTGGAACACATTGAACACCAGCCTAGCAGTGATCACACAACTCAACACTAGAGTTATACTAGCCAACCATGGCTAAGAGCACCTGCTCAAACAATCACTGAAATCATCAGAATCACTCTGCCCAGTGCATCGTGTTCAATGTCCAGTTCACGTTCACAACCCATCCAATGGTATCAGGATTAAGCCGACTACTAACACGTTCACCAACGTACTACTGGTATAACCCGTATACCGTCACCCGACACCACAAGTCTGCAAAGTATCGTACCTCAAACCATAAACAAGGTACATACATCTATCCATTGACAAGACTACAACCACCTAGGTCATAGCCAAACACGTTCCAATAATGGAGTCCATTTGCCCAAACCAACAAGAGACAAATCGAAACTCCACCCATCAACTAGTTCCAATTCCAAATCCGAATCCGCAATTTCGTAAGAAATCCCGAATCCGAACCCACACATCACATTTTTAATTCATGTCCAAATCCGAATCCGAAATCATTATTCCGTAAGCTAGCATTTGGAATAATCATTCCGCACCCAAATCCAGTATTCCACTTTCAAGTTCTAAAATCGAATCCTGAATCGTCACCCAGAAATTCGATTCCAAAACCCGAAATCTCGTTCACGTCCACTCGGACACACTAAAACCGAACCTATCGGTTACCCATTTATTATACTCGGTTGACTTCATAAGGAAGCCAATCAAACAACCACACGGTTAAGGTTGACAAAATCCGTTCACTTCGGAAACCTACTCACTTGAGTAATATACCACAAAGGGCTCCACTTCGAAAAGAAGTTCAGTCCCGTCATTTACGACTCACATACCGGAGTAAGAGTGACAAACTCTCTACCCAACTGGATCATCAGGATCACGGTCCAGATCCATCACTACGTCAGATGGCCATGAACATCACGATCCTAGATCGTCACAATGCCCAATGTCCATGACATCACAAACCCGATCCACCTAGGGAAAACCAAGGATGATCCCAAAACGATAACACCAATATTCACCCCCGGGTCAAGTTTATTCTGGGCCCAACACGCCCATCTACAAACCAAACTGTTAACAAAAACAACCATCCGGACCCACAGTAGTCCGACACACCCAAAACACCTGATACAATATTACAACACAAATGGACAATACAAACCATTTACAAGGTATCACGAAAACATGTATCAATACAATTATTCTGACCTACGGTCAAGTCGATCGGGGCAGTTCCTTCGCAAATGTCCAAGTTTCCTACAAAAGTGACAAGTGGCAGTGCTGAGGCGACTTGCCCCACCACGCCGCTTACTTGTCGACTGGGTTGAAGTTCCACCCGAATGAACGCCTACCGAGGATTGCGACACAAGAGTATGAAGGCTAACTCGCTTCGTTGTTTCCTGACTCATCTGTTCAGTATCCTGACGCTCTCGGCGTTGTCCAGAGCCCAAAGATTGTTCTGGCACAGGTAAAATAGTAGCCTCCACTCGGATAGCAGCATCCGATAATTCCCTCAGGGTGGAATACGAGCCAACAGTTACAGCACCTCGTAACTCATTCCTCAATCCCTGCTCAAACCTTCGACACTTATCCTCCTCAGTAGCCACATACAGAGGAGCGAAACTAGATAAGTGCAAAAATTGATGTTCATAATCGACCACTGACCGATTCCCTTGCTGCAATTGGAGAAACTCAACCTCCTTAGCGTTCCGAAATGAGCGAGGATAAAACTGATCCAAAAATCGCTCTCGGAATGCATCCCATGCCAAGGTACGGGCATCCCAGCCAGTCAACTGTAAACTATGCCACCACCTGTAAGCATAGCCATCCAAAAGAAAAGTGGCTAAGGGTACCATGTCCTCCAGGGGACATATCATAACCTCAAAAATCCTTTCCAATCGAGTAAGCCAATCTTCGGCACCATCCGGTCCCGAATCACCACGAAACACAGTGGCTCCCAACCGTCGAGCTCGCTCAATATCTGGGCCTTTACTAACACTACTCTCGCCCCTCCCATCTTCAGACCGTGTACGGGACGCACGACTCGGAGGCATGACGTATCAACAGAAATCAAGAACCAAATGCTCTGATACCAATTTCACAGGACCCGTCCCAACTGGACGTCAAAAACCGTGCCCGGTCCTGCTCCCGTCTGACAAGTCAACTAAAGGTCCGAAACTCCCCTTCAGTGCTTGCCAGACAAGGGATGTTCGCGCGGATTTCTGCTGCTGTCACTGCCTCACGATCAGTCCCGAGCGTCGTACCACGGCCTGGAGGGTCACAAAACAGAAAAGGTGTGAGTGGACAAAAATGACCCCTTATAAAAACATTTATCGAAATACAAACTTACCCTCCGGTTTTCACAAACTTGCATGCATATCGTAAAACATGAGTGACCGATAAAATCAAAACATATTTTCCCATGGTCCATAAAACTCATGTTCACCAAATCAGTTCATGTTATAAAACATCAAATCCCGGCTCTCAGGCCAAACCATATGAAAACATAATCACTGGCCACAAAGACCAAAAATCCGTACTCAATACCAGTACATCATCACAATCAATACCAATCAGCATTACTCACCAGTGCACAATAAATATATCAATCCAATCAATCCGCACTACTCACAAGTGCATAAAATATCACCAATCACATCTGCACTACTCACAAGTGCACAATCAATCAAACTGCACTACTCACAAGTGCTGCACTACGCGTAGGCCAATATCCAGTCACTCTCTCGAGAACAGACACCTCTGGGCTCAACCCCCTCGGGCTCAGTCACCTCTGGGCGAACACATCCCCAGGATCAGACACCTCCGAGTGGTACATCCAGGCTCAGTCTCATCCGAGAAGCTGACTACCATAGGATCAACTCCCGATCCTACAATCACATCCCCCAAGCTCCGGTCGTCTGGGTAATCCCCCCAAGCACCGACCGTCTGGGAATATCACAATCACAATGAAAACCATCCCGGGAATTACATCCCAAAACATTTCAATCAAACCTTGACTTCATACCAAATCAAGATCATTCTCAACTGGGTCTCAAGCCCAAAGTACCTTTTACACATAAACCGTTAAAATCACATTTAAATCAATAGAATAATCCGAAATTCATCATTGACTCACCAACCAAGTCAAAACATCATTTTAGAAATCATTTAAACTCCGGGCCTAGCCCAAAACATCATTTGCACGTTCCTTGTAAAACGTGCCCGAAAGACTGATTAAAATAATCATAAAATCCCAATAAATCATTAATTTCATAATTTCACAAATGACTCCAAATCCGAGTCAAAATCACTAATCACTTGGGTTCTCATGCCCAAAATAACATTATCACGCAAATCCATGCGTTGCAACCTCCGTTGCCATTTTCACGTAAATCCACGAAATTGACCCTCGACTCATTCCCGAGTCACCACAGCATCTTTCATTCCATGACTCAATAATCCGAGTCCAAACATTATTTTCAATCAATTTCAATCCCGGACTCATAAACAAAGTCCAAACATCATTTTTACCAAATTTCATAATTTCTCGAAAATCGCCCAAAATAATAATATAATAATCATAAAACCGAGAAATTACCGGATTGAAACACAAGTCATGCCCAAGCATATAAAATCATATAATAAGGCATAAAAATCATATATGCAGGCATCACGGTTAGAAAACAAAGTCCACTCACACACACCATCCAAAACGGTCCGTTTCCGAGCTGCACGTTTTTCCGTAAATTCTGGAAATCACAACTCCTGTCCAAAATCATTATAGAGGGTTACTAACATCTCAAAATACAACATATAATTTTCCCCAATTTTTCCGGGATTTAAATACGTATTTTTAACGTAATACAAAAGTTCGGATACGCGGAACATTATCGAAACAATATCCGATTTCATCGAAATCAACGTCAAAATGTTCGTTACACTGAGAGGATCAAAAGTCGTGTTGACCTCACCTTGAGACTAGGTCGGACGCGCCCTCACGCGCCGCCGTGAGTGGCTGCGCGTGAAACCCACGCGCCAGCTACAGTGCTGTCTCCCTCACCCGTTTGTCTGGTAAACGGGTCGTTTAACCCGCGATCAGACCCGGTTCCAATCCTATCAATTCGACACTGAATTCATCAATTGATCAATCAATTAGCTTCTACTTAAGTCCAATCAGAGTTCTGTAACAATAATTCCATGAAACATTACCTCAATCCTCACGATCACAGATGATCAATCGAAGGACATCCGGCCACTGTTCATCCTTCGAAAACCATCAAACCTTCTTGATTTCGTTCAATTGATTTATCAGTAAGCTTCAATGGACTCAGGTAAGTATTTTCCCCAACTCAATTGCATCAATTCGTGGCTCAAACGCCACGACTCAAACTCTATTCTTCGTCACTATGCAACCATGGAGTTCAGTCAATCTCCAGCGTTTTCCTTCAATTGATGGATCCAGAGGCATCGTGGGATCCTCAGGAACACAATCCCCACATCAATTACACCGTTTGATCGCTCCAAGATCACGACACAGCCTCGATTTCTCTCACTGTTACCAAACCCGTTCAGAGCCAAATGAGCCTCAATTCAACTCGTTTTTGATCTGGTTCCACTCGTCTCAACCTCAGGAAGCTATTTCCAAGCTCCAATTCGATCATCACAGCTCAATTCTTCCAATTTGATTTTCCCTCCCAAAACTCAATATCCGAAATTCAATTCCTCATCTCTCAAACAATTCCTCGTTTTATCCCAGTTTAATCCATCATTCAAAGCTCTCAAATTCCCCTCAAAACTGGTTGTGAAAGGGAGTTGAATTCTCTCAATTAGATTTCCCCCAATTTGCACGGTTTGAAGAACAAAGGGGGGTTAAGGGATGAATTAAGAATAATTTAGGATTAATTAATTAATTAAACATCATAATTGTGTTTTCCCTAAAACATGGGATCTGGTTTCAAGCCTGATTTTAGGGGATGAGTGACACTTGTCACTCATCCAAGTGTGTTCAGTCACCGGGTACTGTTCATATTAAAATATTATTTTATTCCCGGTTCGTTCGGTTAATCGAGTCCGATTCCGTGACCATAACTTCGTCGTCGAATTTCCGATTTCGGCATGCCGCTTGTCGTTGGATTCGTATCGACGAGACCTACGTAACGGTCCTTGGCCCTCGTCCATCGGACCTCCCGATCAAAAAGTCAACATTTGGCACCTAATATGCCAAATTACCAAAATACCCCTCAACTTCCGCACGCCATAACTTTCACTACGAATGTCGGAATCGAACGTGCCACCTGTCTATGAACTCGTGACGTCCCGAACTACGTCACAGTCACCGACCAAAGTCCATTTGACCGCCCGAACTAAAAGTCAACATTTTGCCCACGCTAGGGGCAAAACGGTCATTTTGCACGTTTCGTCCGATTTCACTCAACTAATCCCCGATTAGTCATTCTAATTCATAATTAATTAATATTCAATCCCGATATTCGGGACGGGTCATTACATCCCAACCTTTACAGGTTCAACACTCGGTTTTCCAAATTCTCAATTATACCTTTTTAATCCACTCCTTACTGGTTATCTCACCACTATTGGGACTTATCCCAACACATCACAATCTTAACTGGATCCCATCTAGTCCATCAATCAACCACTACCGAATCTCAAAGACCGAACATATGTTCATCATGACGGAGTCACACCCCGACTTGTGGCTCATCGTCAACACCATTACCGACACTAGCACCAGCGCTAGTACCAGCACCAACACACTATCAACAACACTAGTATCAGCACACAGGCATCCATACTAGCATCAGCACAAAAGTACCAACCCACAAACATCCATACTTGCACACCGTGTGTAAATACGACAACCCTGGATCTCCGTTCATACCGAACGACGATCCCGTACCGAACGACTATGGGTACCACTACTCTGACAATCCACATCAGGAAAATGAACGCTCCATGAACGTCCCCTGATCCCCAAGTATTATAACCACACCAATTACCCTCGATAGCCAGTCATCTCCATATGACTACCGACTAACTGTCATCGCTATCGAGAGCCACATCCATACCTCACACTAATACCCGATCCAACACGGGATTCCATAATTTATCTCAGAACCGTATCCGTAAATCGAATCCCATAGTTCTGACTAGACCCACCAGAGCCATCCACATGGTCATCCATGACCTCAGCCGCTCGTCGCAGCACAAGTTCTCATCCATTAGCCACAATTAAGGTTTACCTTTTTAATACTAGAGTTCCACAATCACACCCTATGGTTCAACCGAACCCAACCACTTTCCGTAATATAAAATCCACAACCTGACCGACCCCGCGGTCCTGACATCGAATAGACGTCAAATCCAATCCTACCATCCCATTGACGTGGGTTCCACCACTAGGTCATCGGCCAACTCCGATGAACCAACATCCCTCACACTAGAAACCACCACAAGGGTTCACATTTTAAACCATTACTCACATGAGGTTCCCCGAACCTGGCTGCACCTAGCAGCACAACAATCCAATATCACATGACCGAACCGACGGTCCCACAATACCAGTTCATCACAATCAACCCCACCTGGGTCGAATCACATTAATGCACGGCGTATCGGGCCAATCACACTCCATCCACTATCCAAACCCAAAAACTATCTATCAGGTTGATAACGAATTGCAACCCAAAGAGACATCACACCCTCGATCTGCGCGCACAAGTAGAGCAACCGCGCTCTGATGCCAAGTTGACAGGACCCATCCCAATCCCCCCGGGATTAGCATGGAATGTGCCCTGCTCCCGTCCAACAAGGGGTGTCAAACAAAGGATGACCAAGAGCCACTGCCCAAACGGGGCATCCAAAGTGCGCAAGGATCGATGGAGGAGGTGTGCAATGTTCCAGTCTCTGCTGCAATCGCATCCGTAATGAACCTGAAGGGCATTAAAACCAAAAGCTGTGAGTGGACAAAACCAATAAGTTTACCAAATACATTTATAAGACATTTATGCCCTCCAATAAAAACGTATGCATGCCACAAAAACCAGTAACCAAAACGTTTGCTCAACTGAGCCATTAGGGCCTTAGCCCAAAAACCGTTAACCAAAAACCAAGTGTGGGAACTCAGCCCAAAACAGTGGAATACCACCACCATACATATACAACCATGTGGGTCACCACCCACGACCATAAATGAACATCAATTCAAAAATCCAAAACCATTTAGGGTCCCCGACCCTACATACCATTCCATAACCAATAATCCATTTTTACCACATAACACATATCCAACCGAAAAGCCATTTCATATATCCATTAATCCATATTTTACCATTACCATCACCAGCATCCCAGATGCTTAGCGTCCCAGACGCTTGACGTCCCTGACGTCATATCTCACGGTTTCATAAGCTACGCGTGCTGCCCAGGGTCTCTCCGGGTCTATATATCTGACATCCCTGATGTCTGACGTCCCTGACGTCAATTATAGCAATCCTGCTCCTGAGTCATCATACGGTCCGGCTGCTCCGTACAATGACCCCTCGCAGGCAATGCACCGTGACTTCCCCAGTGTCCCAGACATCTGGAGGAGACCATCATATATCTTTGTATCCAGATGGTATATGGAAAACAGTTTTATTAAATCCTTTTATCACCTTATTACCATTGGGCCCTGCCCGAAATTTCCATAAAACCATGTAGTTCCATTTAGGGTCCCTGACCCAAAATCACAATTATTAAATGTAGGGTCCCTGACCCAAAATCACATTTATAATCCAACTGGGCCTCATGCCCGATTTTATGAACCACTGGGCCCACAGCCCGATTTGTAAACCAACTGGGCCCCTAGCCCGATAACATAACTCAAATGGGTCTCAGCCCGATTTCATACCAACTGGGCCCCTGGCCCGATTTCATAACACAAATGGGTCTCAGCCCGATTTCATACCGACTGGGCCCCTGGCCCGATTTCATTAACCAACTGGGCCCCCGGCCCGATTCTCAAATGGACTCCAAGTCCGAAATTTCCAACATAATTGGGCCTCAAGCCCGAGTTCATATTTCCAATTTCAAAACCATTTCATCACATTATATCCAAGTCATAAATATGGAAAATCCATGTAAAACCGAAAAACCTCGATTTACGTGCAAGCACGTAAATCGCCTCGAAATACGTGAAACCGTACAACTTACCAACAACCAAATCAACATCACACAATCACAACCATAATCCATATAAAACATTTAAGCATGCATAGAATTTATAAAACCAAAGTCCACTCACAGACCGTTTTAACGGTATGCCTCGATACGCGTGCCACTGGCCCTCACGGGCCTCACCACTATCACCGGGACTCCCAATCCTGTCCAAATCACATTAGAGGGTCACTAACCTCATCATTAACATCCTATCAAAGTCCCGTAATTTTCCCAAATTTTTACTTATTTTTAAACTTAATTTAAAACCTTCGGACATCCCGAACAATATCGAGACTGTGTCCGATCGACACGAAACCAATTCCAAAATGTCCGTTACATTAAATAGGACAGAAGTCATGTTGACCTCACCTCGAGATTCGTGCCCACGCGTTGTCACGCGCCGCCGTGAGTGGCTGCGCGTGAAACCCACGCGCCTGCTACAGTGTCACCACCCCAACCCGTTTGTCTGGTAAACGGGTCCAACTCACCCGCGATACAATCCAGTTCAAAGTCCATCAATTCGGTCCTAATTCCTTCAATTGATCAATCAGTTAGTTTCGTTCTTAGTTCAATTACAGGTCTGTAACATCAATTACACGATAACTTACCCAAATTCCCACGATTGGATGATGAACACCAAGAACACACAGGTTACTGTTCGTTCATGGAATCCCCTCAATGGCTGCAGGTTTCATCCAATTGATGATCCCAGAAGCATCAACGGACCAAATCGCAGGAAGCTAACTCGAGCTTCAATTCCACTCCTCACGGCCCAAATCTTCCAATTCGAATTTTCCCTCTAATTTTCTAAAATTCAATTTTTCGATTTCCAGCCTCCTCTCTGCCTCTCGTGTTTCCCAGCCAATTCAGTCTCTCTCAACCTTCAATTTTCTCTCAAGAACGGCCAAGGAAGGGAGCCAATTCTCCCTAATCCGAATCCCAAATTTTTGCAAGGTTTAGGAACAAAGAAGAGGAAATAAGGGAGAAAATGGAGGAAATGATGAAGGATAAATGATGATGTTGTAATGATGGTGTTGGGAGGGAAACATGGAGCTGGAAACAAGGGATGGGTGACACTTGTCACTCATCCGGAGGTGCACAGTCAACGGTCACTATTCATTATTATTATTTTAATACGAGCCTCGGTTCGTAAATTCGTTTCCTTGACCATAACGTTGTCGTCGAATCTCCGATTTCGGCATGCCGCCTGTCGTTGGATTCGTATCGACGATACCTACGTAACGGTCCTTGGCCCTCGTCCATCGGACCTCCCGGTCAAAAAGCCAACATTTGGCCCCAAACATGCCAAATTACCAAAATACCCCTCAACTTCCGAACATCACAACATTCTCTACGAATGTCGGAATCGAACGTGCCACCTGTCTATGAACTCGTGACGTCCCGAACTACGTCACGGTCATCGGTTAAAGTCCGTTTGACCGCCCGATCAAAAAGTCAACATTTTGCCCACGACTAGGGGCAAAACGGTCATTTTGCACAATTTGTCCGATTCCGCCCTACTAACCACCGTTCAACCTCGCTAATCAAGATTAGTGACTAATCTAATCTCGGAATTCGGGACGGGTCGTTACATGTTGTGCTTGTCTTGGTAGAGTGGAGGGCAAACTTAGTCAGTTTCCCACAGACGGTGCCAAACTGTAGACGCACAAAATGTGCCAACTTAGGGAACAAATGCTGCTTTGCCACGTGCCTTCGAAAAGACCTGAAAGAGAAGGAACTTGTTGGTCGGTCAGAGTATAGGCACCGGTGTGGTACCATCCCAAACGTACTCCGACGCCCAAGTCAGTAGTCAGTCTGAGTGGTAAGGAGTGTGGTAATAAGTTTACTATAAAAGTCGTTGTCAATAGTAAATGCTTAGTTACCTTTATATGACAAATGGACCCCTTTTGGATGGGTGTGGTGAGTTTAATAATTACATTCTCCCGATGTGGAACAAATGCCAACTGAGTAAGCCTGGGCCGCTTATTCTTGTGTTGGGCAGATGTACTAGGCCCTCGGGTCGGTCTGGGCCGACATACCAACCGACGGAGGCTAGTCCTGTGGACTCGGCCTATGGTACGTTGCTGGAAGAGGGCTTGACCTCTAGGTCGGTCTAGGCCGACGTGCCGACCTACGGAAGGCTGGGCCTGTGGAGTCGGTCTGGGCTGATGTATTTGGTTGCGGGTTGGGCCTCCTGGTCAGTCTGGGCCCCTTGGTCGGTCTAGGTTGATATGGTATGAATTGGAAGTATAGATATGTGATTATATTAATCTGGTGATGTGGTGACTCCTTGATATTATATAGATTTTTTATGTCTAGAATAGATAATGTGATAATCTCCCATGATAATAAGATATTATGAGACTATAGCATAGCAATGGTATGATATGAAATACTAAGAGCTTGGTGGTTTACATGTAACAATTGAAACAATTACTGATGATCTTTGCTTTATAAATATTTACCCGTATTTCAAGGTCAACTAGAATATCATAATTAAATTTCGAGAAATATTTGAATTATGATAACTGGATCTGATAAATGATTGCATAAGAAACCTTGGTGAAATACGATTAATGAAATTTGATTGTCGATTTGTTTGTTGGTTTTTAACTTGCTTCCTGGATTTAGAAATTTGATTGCATTGAGTTTTGAAACTTGTGCGTTGGAAGTATATGACTTCTCGATAGTTGTAAATTGAGATATAGGAATATAGATTCGGCTATGGCATTAACATATGTATTACATGTGATTTCTCAATACCTATACATGGTAAAAGAAATTATTATGTGTCAGTAATATTGGATATTGAGGATAAATATGCTTTGGTTCTAAACTTTCGGAAACAAAATTTTTTAGGTGGGGAGAATTGTAACACCCCGGATATTGAGGGAAATAAAAATTGGCCATTTTGCCCTTGAGAACACAAGTCAAAGAGTTGACTTTTAACCAAAAAGTCAAATATTGACTTTTTGTTTGGTAGAACTTATGGACATACTGAAAGGACCGTTATGAAGATCTAGACCTCCTGAGTACATTGACAAGCGGTACGTCGAAAAAAGAGAACATAAACATAAGTTATGAGTTAAGGAAGAATAAGGGCATTTTTGTCATTTCACAAAAGGGAACCTAGAGAATTCTAGAAGTGTCTTCTAAACTCCCTCCCTTTTATCTCTTGCACCGACTTGTATGCTTATAAATTGATGTTGCTATGGGTTGTGACCATTCAGTGGAAGCTAGCCGAGGAAATAAGAAAAAAATTGTGAAGTAAGAGAGAAGTGAAAAACAGAGGAGAAAGAGATGAAGCGATGGGAAGGAAGAAGATAAGGGGTATGGTTCGATCAAGGAAGAAAGAGGGGCAAGTATGGAGCTCTAGGTGAGTTAAGAACTCAAACCTATGAAAGTTGATGATGGTTGTGGGTCATTTAATGGTTCTAGGATCCTTGGGGGACTATCTAGGGGTCCTAGGTAGCAAATAACATCTCAAAGATCTGTTAGGGACAGAAATAAGGGAGGCTTGAGCTTAGGAAGGTCGTGACCAAAAGCGGGACACCATGGCCAAAGACCTTGAAGGATGAACTAGGCCATTGAGGTAAGGTTTCATTATTTTGAAACCATGGGTTCATTTAGGAGATTTAAATAACATGATTTGGTGAAGAATATGAAAGAAACTAATGTAAAACCAGGAAGATATCATCGGGTCAGGTCGTGGGTCGCTACTGAACCGGTTGCAGGGAAACGGGCCCTCGGCCCAAGGTTGATGATGAACTTTGATACGCATGTGAAGCCCACGCACAGGGGCCTTACGGCAGCTTGTGGGCGTGTGTGAGGTATTTATTGGGAAAACATTTAAAATGGAAAATGTTACTCCTTATTTTCCGAGTTTAATGGTTCAAACACCTTGTGAATTAGATACCGTTTGGAAAAGTTATGAGTTTCCAAAGTAAATTACTATATGTTTACATGGTTACATGAATAGGAGTTTCAAAGTAAATTATATATGATTAACTTGGGACAATTATATAGTGTCATGTGAATTTATGTTTATACATTTATATAAATTTATAAAATTATATGTTTACATGGTTGTAAAGAAATTAGGAGATGGAACAGGAACAGGTAAACATGTTTATATAGGAAAAGAGTTCATGGAAATTATTACAAAATATGTGGTGGATTTGATTCAACTGCTTAAGTTTACATATTTCGTCATGGAGATTTGTTTATCGATTTATATGTGATTTGGGTAGATTTATAAAGCTAAAAGATATGTATTTGGGTTAATAATTAAAGATTATTTGTCATTATAATTGTGCTTATTTTTTAAATAAAGAATTTTATTATTGACATATAATTTGAGGTTCCGAAAAAAGGTACGTATGGTGATGAGAATATGGTTAATTATAACCAAGTTGGTAAAATCTCCACTACTTGTCAATGAAGTGGGTTGGACGAGGGCGGTAACCCCGAAAGGTGGAATTAATTTGGTATGTTTAACAAGAATTCAAACCGAGTTGAAATTAGTAAAATCCCTTGTCTGACCTAGATTGTTAGACGGGAGCAGGACCAGTCCGGGTTCCGTGTAAATTAGGGACGTGTCCTGTCAATAAGGTTGACCTTCTAGAAAATGCCCAATAGACGAATGACGTATCGATCATGCTGGTTGGATTGAGTATCTTCCTCATGAAGGAATAGATCTCCTTACGCTCATACGAGCAAGCCACCAATGGAAGGACACATGCAGGGACCAATCAGGTCAGACTTATATCAACATATACACATATAGTGTAAAGAACACAATGATGGACCTGGGTCGTCCAGACCCTGAAACTTGGAAGGAATGTTTTCCCCACCCCAGTCCCCACCAGCAAAGGAAAACTTGTGCTTTCCGGAACTTGCCTTCGTAAATCTGACAGGGGAATTGTAAAAAAGTGAAAGTGAATTTTTGAAGAAAGCCCATTTTATATTTGTGGAGGTCCATTAGAATATGGACAGTCCCCTCGGTAACAACACTAGTTATTAATGCCAGCCACATGTCTCGCATACACTAGCTGCACGGGATACGCACATAATGAAACTTAACAGTCCCCAATCAAGCCAGACATAGGGCGGCTCCTGACTTTCCCATCAACCACTGATTGTCTAACACATTACGTGGCACACCATGGAAATAGACAGATAAGACCACATGTCACGCTGACTAACTGGCCCACTTTCTCCTTTGATAGCGCAGACCATTCAACATATTTCATATACATCAACCTAATCCTACTGGTATCACTGCTCCAAGCACCACCGTATGGTCCACTACCTCTTTTCTCAATACTCTTCCTCACTTGGGGACTTCGGGGACTTGAGGTATATCCCTATACCAAACCTGGGACATGTAACAAGTCCCCCAATCAAGAAATTCCACCTCGATTAAGAGCTTAGGGGACTTCTTATAATACTACATTGGACCAGACTCGTTCGACCTAATACCTCAGGCCTAAGACCATTAAAATCCTAAGGCTTACTCATAAGCTCAAGGAGCACATGTGACACGACCCATCCCCAATCCTCCTGGATTAAGGGATAAGCCATGCTCTCGTCTAACCTATGTGTGACACGAAAGCTAAAAACTCGTCCAACCTTCAAGTAACACGTAAGCCAAACAAGGGATCCCAGGTCAACGAACCACACTAAGCTCCCAACTTCCCAGAGTGCGCAGAAACCACCGTGGATTGTGTGTGTGAGGTCTCAGTCTCACTAACAACAGCCCGCATGGCATCAACCTGGAGGGCATCGAAAAACAGAAAAGACTGTGAGTGGACAAAAATAAATAATAAGTTCAGAAAATATTTTATAAAAAAAGACATTTATGCCCTCCATGTAAAACCAATGCATGCATGCGAAGACTATTTCACTTGCAAGATACGAAAACCGTTTATGAAAACCAGAAAGCATTTCTTTTTCTCAAATCCAGGGCCTTAGCCCGAAACCATAAAGCAAAACCAAAGTACGGGAACTCAGCCCAAAACATCTGAAAACCATCATTAGCAATCCAAAACACATTTCATCCAATCGAACCTGCTGGACCTCAACGAGTCTTTAAATTCAATATCAATCCGAGTCTTTAAACTCAACAGGCCTTCCCAGATAATCAACGAGTCTTTAAACTCCGAGTCTTTAAACTCAATAACAGGCCTCAAGGGATATCACAATAACCGAGTCTTTAAACTCACGAGTATGTAAACTTAAATCACATATAGGGCCCTCCCCCGTCACATCAATCACCGGGTCTTTAAACCAAAAACCTGATCCAGCAAATCCAATTCAAAAACCATTTAAAAATCATTTATCAAAATCCAGAAATCCACTTTATCACTTTTAAATCCTTTTACCGAAATCACGTTTATAAACTGAACCTTAAGCCCGAATTCACTTTTCAAATCCATTTATAAATCTTTTAAATCAAATCATATTTCAAATCCCAAAATCTTATCATCAAAACCGTTATCAAATCATAGCACAAAAGCATAATCTCGTAATACGTATAAATACGTAAAATATCTCGAAATATATGCAAATCATAAATCATAGATAACACAATCATAATCATATAAATCACATATAGAAAACATATAAAACATTTATGCATGCATCATAATTTAGACAACAAAGTCCACTCACAAACCATCCTCGCAGCTGCCTCGATACGCGTGCAATATGCCTTTCCCGGCTAATCCACTGTCACTGGACTTCCTGACCCTGTCCAAATCACATTCTAAGGTCACTAACCACTTCAATATGCTTGTAATGAATTCCCGTAATTTTTTCGAATTTTTAACTATTTTTAATCTAGCCCTTAAACCTTCGGACATCCAGAATCATATCAAAACGATGTCTGATCGACTCGAAACCAGTCCCAAAATGTTCGTTACATCGAATACTTAAAAAAATCATGTTGAAAACTTCCCCAAAAATACCCCCACACGCCCCCACGTGCCATCCAAAGGTGCTACGCTTGAGGCCCACGCGCGACACTGTTCATCGTCGTCTTTCTCAGTCAAACTCGGTCGTACCGGCTTTCTGCAACTCCAGCTCGACCGAACCGGCGAGACCAGTTTTCACTTATTTCTTCATATTTTTTTATTCTGTTAAGTCCTATAGCTTCGTATCAATCTTCCTAATCGAACTACCAGCCTTGAAACTGAAGAAAAACATGAGAGCTTACATTCCCGATTTGAAGAAGAACAGGCTAACTTCCCATCGTCCAGTTGCCATGATCCTGGCCACCTCCAGCCTCGGTTCTAGTCCCAATAGACTCCCTACATCCTTCAGAAGCTTACCTAATTAACCAATTCGATCATTAACCAGAAAAGCTCAAGTTGCCATTTTGAATCCAAACAGGGGATTTCACGAGTTCTCGTCCTTACCTCACCATCGTACATCGCCGTGGTCACCAACAGCTTCGTCCTATCTCCTCCTTCCATTCTTATTCACAAACCACGGGAAAAAGATCACATTTGAGGGTGATTGGATGGAAGAAGTGCACAGTTGCTCTGTTTCACTGGTTTGTCTCACAGGTTCAGGGCCACCGTCCACGACAGCTCATCAAGGTGGCACCACCACGTTCCTCATCGTCCCCTCTCTCTTTTTCATTCTTAGGTCATAGGCAATTGATGAAGATCGAGGGAATTGGGTTTCACAGTCACACACACACAACACTCTATTTTTTTGTTTTTTCTTTCCAAACATCGTGCAACCATTTTTAAGCCGTGTGAGACAATTGTGAGGCGGTGGGGGAGGCTTCCACTACCTTCCAGAGAGGGACAAGTGTCCCAAATCTAGTGGGCACAAATCCCAATGCACTAGTTATCCTAATCTCACTGGGTACATATTCCAATGCAAACAAATGACCAAAATGCCCTTGAGGCCAAATTACCAAAATGCCCTTTAACTTCCAAACCCCATAACTTTCACGACGTATGTCGGAATAGGACGTGCCGCCTATCTACGGACTCGTGACATCCCGAACTACGTCACAGTCATTGACCAAAGTCCGTTTGACCGCTCGAATAAAAAATCAACAATTTGCCCAATTATATGGGCAAAACAGTCATTTCGCTTTGTCCGTCCGCAATTATTCAACTTATCCCCGATTAATCTCACTAATCTAATCCCGGAATTCAGGACGGGTCGTTACAAGGTCCCAACCCACACTACTAAACAACCTTAATAAGGGCTACTTATTAGTTGACACGTGGATAGATCTCCACCATTCATCTTGGATGCTATATGTCAATCCTAATACAAGCATGTTCTCCCACATTGAAACTATTCATTATTCCTCCCTTACACATCCATACAAAGAGCCACATTTTTCAATAAAGGTAACTAAGTTTTACTATTCACATTTACTCCACAAAATACTATTTACAATATAGTCCTTATACACACCAACCTACACTGACTTGGATGTTTGAGAACCTTTTAGTTGGCACCACACAGGTGCTCACCTCTAACGAACGACCAATCTACCCTTTTTAAAGGTGATACAAGGGACACATGGCTGAACGAACTACTACCTCTAAGGTGGCACATTTTGTGCATCAACAATGTTGAATGCACTATGGAATCATACCTCGTCAAGTTGAAGTTGTAACGAAAAGAAAATCTGGAAAATTGAAGGAAATGACGATTTTGCCCCTGGAATTGGGCGAATGGTTGACTTTTGGTTCGAGCGGTCAAACGGACTTTGACCGACCACTATGACATAGTTTGGGATATCACAAGTTCATAAACAGGTGGCACGCCAGATTTCGACATTCGAGGAGAAAGTTATGATGTTCGGAAGTTTAAGGGTAAGTTGGTAAATTGGTTAAAAAAAATGGGGCCATTTGTTGACTTTTTGATCGGGACCGTGTTTGGACCTTTCGTAAGTACTGTTGGATAGGTCTTGGGACGCTGAATCTGTAGACAGGCGACATGCGTCAATCAGAGTTGGGATGTAAAAGTTGTGGGTCTGCGAAGGCAAGGGGCATTTTGGTAATTATGAGGGTAAGGGTAAAATGGTAAATTTGGTTGGGCTAAGATTTGCTAAATCGGCTGCTTTGGTGAGTCATACGGGTTTGTGAGTGACACATATCACTATGCATATGCTAATTAGTGGCCTTGCTTTCTATTTGATATTTAGATAGAATATATGTATTGAATTGTAACAACAACGTGTATGTGCTTCCTTCAAACAAAACAGAGCATCAGTGAATAACAGACCTCAATCTCTCTATCTGATCCATCTGTGAGAGGAATAAAGGGAAAATCTGAGAGTAAGAACAGAGAAGGAGAGAGGGATGAGAATCTGAAACCATGGAAACAAACCCCGAAACCCAAACCCGTGGAATTCAAATGTTTCAAAAATTCGAATTCCAAATTAGAGGCATGATGACTACAATTGAGAATCGTGTGAGCTTCCTGAAACCCTTCTGATTAAGATCGTATCAATATCAAAGAGAATTGATCAAGAATTGATCAAGAACTGAACCCGCGACAGTTTGGAAATACCATGGCTGAGTCCAGGTGATTGGAGGTAAAATCTTTCGAAATTGAATTCAAAAACATCTTTAAAATGAGTCTACGATGCTGTCTGACTAATTAATTGAAGGATTGAATGATGAATTGATGAACTCAGACGATGAACATCCTTCGAAAGTTCGTATTAAGTTGGATTAGTTTAGGTCAACTATGGATGTAATTGATTTCACAGAACCTTAATTAGTATTAAACTGATGAAATTGACGTTTTAATTGGTGAAAATGATGCAGAATTAATGGAGTTCTAAACGGGTTGCATCGCGGGTTGGAGGACCCATTTATCAGACAACCGGGTCGAGAAGATGAACAGTGCCCTGCACTATAGCAGGCGCGTGGTACCCACGCGCAGCCACTCACGGTGGCGCGTGAGGGCGCATGACGGCTAATCGCGAGGTGAGGTAAACATGACTTTTGTTTCATTTAGTGTAACAAACATTTTGGCATTGGTTTCGAGGGAATCAGATATCGTTTCGATAGTGTTCTGAGTATCCGAAGTTTTAATATACGTTTAAAATACGTATTTAAATCCCGAAAAAATTGTGGAAAATTATATGAGGTATATTGAAGTGTTAGTGACCCTCAATAATGATTTTGGACAGGAATGGTGATGGACAGGAATGGTGATTTCTGGAATTTACGGAAAAATGTGCAGCTCGGAAAGCGAGCGATTTGGACGGTGTGTGAGTGGACTTTTGTTTTCTACCCAGAATGCATGCATATATGTTTTAAATGCTTTATGATATGATTTGAAATGATTTGGAATGATTGATGTTTCGATATGTTGGTTTCCGGATTTTTGGGAATATTATATTGTTTTATATGATTTTGGGCACGATTTTCGAGAAAACTGTGATATTGCTATTTTGGGAGAAGACCCGAGATTTGAGATTGGTTTTGACTCGGATTATGAGTCGGGAAATGATTTGATAGATTTGTAATGCTTTGTGGATATGTTCTACGGATTTATGTGAAAATGGCAAATGAGGTTGCGGTTGCACGAATTTGAGTGAAAATGATATTTGGGCTTGAGACCCAAATGAAATGTGATTTTGATTGGATTGGTATTTCCATGTGGTTACATGATGATATTGATAGTTTTCGGATTTATGAAATAATCGGGACTCTGGTTTTATGTATTTTGAGGAAATTATGTTTTGGGTTGAGAACCTGTATTGAAAATGGTTTTGATTTCAAATGCAACTGTTTTCACTGGTTTTCATGATGGTGATATGTTGTAGATATATAGGGCTTTGGGGTGGAATATGTTTCCCCCAGAGTGCACCCTGGATATTAGGGCTTCCGGTTGGGAATGTGTTTCCCCGGAATGAACCCTGGAGATAACGCTCGCCTCCGGGATGGATGGGTTTACCCCAGAGAGGTCACGTAGCACGGTCTGTTGTCGTGCAGCCGAGGGAGGCTCGACTCAGATCAGATGTGCTGCATTATATGTAGATCGGTCGGTGATGTGTTCACGACGATCTGGATTGTCGGCTGGTGATGTGTTCACAGCGACAGATGCTCGAATTTTGAGCGGTCCTTGAGCCTATTAATTTGTACGAGTTGCAGGGATAACGTGACTATATGAGATTGGATATGGAAATGAGTCCCGTGGTTTTATTGAGATTTGTGATTTATAAACATTTGTGCCCAGATATATTTTACTCATGATTTATGATATGCATGCATGTTTGTGAAATTGGAGGGTAGGAATGTATTTTGATAAATGTATTTCTAAAACTTTGTTTTGTCCACTCACACCTTTTCTGTTTTATTGACCCTTCAGGTCGTGGCACGATGATCGAGGCTGATCGGGAGGTGGAGGCATGAGTAGGCACATGTGCGGTTATTGTAACACCCTGGAAATTCGAGGATTTAAATATTGTAATTTAATGTATGAATTGACGTTTTTACCCTTGTGAATGGTATGACCAAATTGTTGACTTTTTGATTTGTGGGTCAAACGGACTTTGACCAATGACCATGACGTAGTTCGGGACGTCACGAGTCCATAGACAGGTGGCACGTCCAATTCGGACGCTCAGGGAGGAAGTTATGACTATCGGAAGTTCAGGGGCATTACCGTAAGTTGGACTTCACGGGCGAAAATGTTGACTTTTCGTTTGACAAATAATTTTCACGCGACTCAAGGACCGATAGGTAGGTCTCGACGTCCTGAGTCCATAGACAGGCGGCACGCCAAAATCAGACTTCGTATGGCTGAGTTACGGGTCTAGGAAGTGAGGGGTAATTTGGTAATTATTGAACCAGGAGCATTTTGGTCTTTTTGCCCTGGTTACTGTAGCAGGCCGCGGGGAACAAGGGCGGCACCACCATGTGCGGTGGTTCAAACGTGCAATTGGTTGTGCGATTGTGTGCATAAACATTTTAGACTTGTAGTGACCCTTACATGTGATTTGGACTGACAGGAATTGTACGATACTCCCGGTACAAGTTCGTACGCGCAGGTTCACCGCGGGATCGTACAGTGAGTGGGCCATTTTCTTTTACCCTTGCGTGCATAAATGTTTTCTGGTTTATTATACTTATTCACATGCTAAAACAATAATGGTTTTGATGATATGGAAAATATGGTTATGGCACGTTTCACGGTATTTGGGCTTGAGACCCGTCTGATGAAAACTTAATGATTGGTTCGGATTTTATCTATGTATATATATGCTTCGCATGTGGATATCAATAAAATGTATTTGGTACTGCACTGTATAGATCCTTTCATATTATATTGTCTCCTCCGGCGAGGTACCCCGGAGAGGTCACGGACGTCTAGTACGTCCAGCGTCTATGACGCTAAGCATCAGGTGATGCTGTACCCGAACAGGATTCGGGGATTTAACTCGGAAATTGAGACCCGAGTGGCACGCGTAGCGTTATTATTATTGTGACCTTATTAGGCGTCAAGAACGTCAAACATCAGGTGATGTCGGGATTGGAGTGTATAATGCAACAACTAAAATTATACTTATGGTTTTAATACAGGCCTTATGGTTCATATTATATGGTTTATGATTTTAAATTATGATGCATGCATGTTTGGAAAACGGAGGGGTAAATTATATGTTTTACTTATCAAATAATTTTATAAACTTGAGTTTCGGTCCACTCACCCTTATTGTTTTTGGTAACCCCTCCAGGTCGTGATACTGAGGTAGAGGAGGAAACTGAGGCTGAGGCATAGATCTACTTCTGCGTACCTGAGCCCCTGTTGGGTGGTTTGCCCGCAGGTTTTATTTTAGAGTCGTGCTCGCAACTTGTAATTTTGGATTTCATCCCTTGTCTGACATCTGTTAATTCGGATTTGATGTATGGCTTTAATTTGGTTATTTATGCAATTGATGTTTTGAGGTTAAAATTGGTATGAATTATTGGGTGTCAGACGGGAGCAGGGCACGTCCCCTTGTGGTCCCTGTAGGATCGGGGCGGGTCCTGTCAGCTTGGTATCAGAGCACTAGGTTGTGGTCAGCACTAGGTTGTGGTTAGTACTAGGGTATGGTCAGCATGCTAGACTAGCGATTAGTACTAGTTACTTTTCGAGTTTTAAGAATATTGTTTTCTGATCTATGCCTCTTGACAGTTGGTTATGCCTCCTAGGAGAATTCCTCATATTCGAACGGACGAGGATCTAGAAAGGGAGATGGAATGTGAGAGCATTGAAAGGGCTCAACGTTTGGGAGCCACTCCTTTCTGCGCTGGATCAAACCCCGAGGATGCTCATGATTGGATCACCAAGTGGGAGAGGATCTTCTCGGTGATGCACTGCCCTCCGGGCGAACGAGTGACCTTGGCGGCCTTCTTACTGGAAGGAGGAGCCTACCAGTGGTGGCACGGACTCGAAATGTCTGGGTGGTCTGTCCATACCACTACTTGGGAAGCTTTCCGTTCCAGATTTCTGGACCAGTACTACCCGCGATCGTTCCGCACGGCACGGGAGGCCGAGTTCCTGCGACTGGAGCAGGGTGATATGTCCGTTGCGGACTACGAGCAAACTTTCGGGAAACTTTCCCCGTTCGCTCCATCATTCGTGAGCATGGAGGAGGACAAATGCCAAAGGTTCGAGCTTGGACTCCGAGGGGAGATCCGGGCAAGTGTGACTGCTACTACTCATGCTTATCTAAGAGATATGGTCGACGCTGCGGTGCGTGTCGAGGCCAGTCAGGTGGCACACCAGACACGGTAACCTTCGGGCGAGGGGCGACGTCAGGATCGCCCACATCGTGGACCATCGGTCCATAAGAACAATAAGGGAGGGGGCTACAGGGGAGCACCCTCATCCTTCAAGGGTCGTGGCTGGTCTAGTCGACGTGGAGGCTCTCAGGGCAGAGGATCTGGATACAACTCTGGGCAACGCTCATCGTGGAGCGGTGCTTCTGGCGGGCATTCGGACAGGCCAAGGCCAGTAACTTATTTTGCTTGCGGAGAGGAGGGCCACTATGCCAGTGATTCCCCGCAGTTGTCCAAGAACAACGACGATGGGGGCTCTAGTGTGGTGCAGAGCACGGCTTCCCACACTAATGGAGGTCGCGGTCAGGGAGGTGACCGTGGTGCGGGGCGTAGCGCGCGCGGTCGCGGACGGAACGGAGGGCCGAGGGCCCAAGTGTTTGCAATGACCCAGCAGCAGGCGAGGACTGCCCCAGGCGTGGTCACAGGTACACTACATATCTTAAACCTTCTTGTACGTGTATTGATGGATGCGGGGGCTACACATTCGATTATTTCGAAGAGTTGTGCTGGTATGCTTGATTGTGTGGTATCGGCTTTAGATTGTGAAATGGGTGTTGGCACCCCGATGGGCATCGTGTACCTTGTGAATCAGGTGATTCGGAGGTGCCCGGTAAGAATTGAGGATGTGGATTTACCAGCAGACTTAATTATTCTGGATATCCACGACTTCGATATAATCCTAGGGATGGATTGGCTGTCGGAGCACAGATCGCTCATCGACTGTTGTAGCAAGCAAGTGATTCTGCGGAGCCCGGGTTTACCGGAGGTTATCTTTCAGGGGGAACGAGACGGTTCGCCTCCTGAAGTGATTTCATCACTTACTGCTACCAAACTTCTACGGAAGGGATGCTAGGGTTTTCTGGCGCATGTCGTGTCGGATCGGGTTGATACTCCGGGTATCGACGAGATACCGGTGGTGCGTGAGTTTCCGGACGTGTTCCCGGAAGACTTACCTGGATTGCCACCATCGCGGGAGATCGAGTTTACTATTGAACTACTCCCGGGTACCCGACCTATATCCCAGGCACCATACCGGATGTCGCCGGCCGAGTTGCTAGAACTCAAGACTCAATTGCAGGAGTTAGTGGATTTGGGATATGTCCGACCGAGTACTTCACCGTGGGGAGCACCGGTGTTGTTCGTAAAGAAAAAGGAGGGAAGTCTCCGTTTGTGTATTGACTATCGACAACTCAACAAGGTGACACTGAGGAACCAGTATCCTCTACCCAGGATCGATGACCTTTTTGACCAGTTACGGGGAGCCAAGTGCTTCTCGAAAATTGATTTGCGGTCTGGGTATCACCAACTGAGGATTTCGGAGGAGGATATTCCGAAAACTGCTTTTCGAACCCGTTATGGACACTACGAGTTCCTTGTTATGCCATTTGGTTTGACGAATGCTCCAGCAGCATTCATGGATTTGATGAACCGGGTCTTCCGACCCTACCTGGATAAGTTCGTGATTGTGTTCATCGATGATATTTTGGTGTACTCAAGGAGTGCCCGTGCACATGAGGAACATCTACGGTTGGTCTTGGAGAGACTGAGACAAGAACAATTGTACGCCAAACTGAGCAAGTGTCAGTTTTGGCTGAGCAGTATTGGTTTTCTGGGACACGTGATATCTACGGATGGGATTTGCGTGGATCCCCAGAAAACAGAAGTGGTGACCAACTGGGCTAGACCGACAACAGTAACCGAGGTGCGGAGTTTCGTCGGATTAGCAGGTTACTACCGGAGATTCGTGGAGGGTTTCTCCAAAATTGCTGCACCATTGACTCGTTTGACTCGGAAGGGAGTGAAGTTTATCTGGGACGAGCAGTGCGATCGGAGCTTTCAAGAGTTGAAGGATCGATTGACCACTGCACCTGTCCTTGCATTGCCGGATGACAGTGGAGAGTTTGTGGTCTTCAGTGATGCATCGCTGCAAGGTCTGGGCTGCGTGTTGATGCAAACTGGCAAGGTTATCGCCTATGCATCCCAGCAGCTGAAGACCCACGAGATGAACTACCCTACCCATGATTTGGAGTTGGCGGCGGTGGTTCATGCTCTCAAAATCTGGAGGCATTATCTATTCGGCGCAACGTGTCGGATATACACCGACCACCAGAGTCTTAAATACCTATTCACTCAGAAGGAGCTTAACATGAGACAACGGAGATGGTTGGAACTGCTGAAGGACTATGACTGTACGATCGAGTACTATCCGGGTAAGGCCAATGTGGTGGCTGATGCACTCAGCAGGAAGTCAGCAGGATCCGTTGCACACCTAGGGATGGTGTATCTTCCTTTGCTAGTGGAACTCCGGAAGGCGGGTGTTATTTTGGGTACGGACGTCCATGGAGCTTTGTTGGCCAGCTTCCATGTACGACCAGTACTGATTGATCGGATCATCGAAGCACAACTTCAGGATCCGATAATCTTTATTTACAGAATTGAGGTCGATGCGGATGGGAGACAGGATTTTACGATCCGGGACAACAGAGTACTTGTGAAATTGGGCCGTTTGTGCGTACCTGCAGTGGCAGAGTTACGAGCCGAGATTCTTGAGGAGGCCCATAGTTCGGCCTATGCTATGCATCCGGGAGGTACAAAGATGTACCGTACCCTCCGGAACCATTATTGGTGGCCAGGAATGAAGAAGGATATTGCTGAATTCGTGAGCAAATGCTTAACCTGTCAGCAGGTTAAGGCGGAACGGCAGAGACCGTATGGGGCTATGCAGCCACTTCCGATTCCCGAGTGGAAGTGGGATCACATCACCATGGACTTCGTCTTTAAGTTACCAAGGACTCAGAGTGGAGTTGACGGAGTATGGGTGATCGTGGATCGGTTAACCAAATCAGCCCATTTTCTGCCAGTTCAGGAGACCTATAAACCTAACCGACTGGCTCAATTGTTCGTGAAAGAAATCATATGATTGCATGGTACGCCGGAATCGATCGTGTCCGATCGCGATCCACGTTTCACTTCCAGGTTCTGGCGGAGTTTGCAAGCTACTCTGGGAACAACCCTACGTTTCAGTACTGCTTTCCATCCACAGACCGATGGACAGTCTGAAAGAACCATTCAGACCCTGGAGGACATGATGAGGTCATGTGTACTACAGTTTCAGGACTCTTGGGATACTCATTTGCCATTGATGGAATTCGCTTACAACATTAGCTATCAGGCAAGCATCGAGATAGCACCTTATGAGGCACTGTATGGTCGACAGTGCAGGACACCTATCTGCTGGACGGAGATAGGAGAGCGAGCGGCTGTAGGGCCGGAATTGATGGACTTAACCATGGAAACGGTTCGTATTATCAAGGAGAGACTGAAGGCGGCACAGGATCGCCAGAAAAGTTATGCCGATCGACGGATTCGAGACTTGGAATTTGAGGTGGGAGATTTTGTCTTCCTGAAGTTATCTCCGTGGAAAGGGATTATCCAATTTGGTCGACGGGGGAAACTGAGTTCGCGTTTTATCGGACCATATGAGATCGTGGAGAGAATTGGCAGAGTTGCTTACAGATTGGCGCTACCTCCAGAACTATCTAGAGTTCACAATGTTTTCCACATATCGATGCTACGGAAGTACGTACGTGATGCTTCTCATGTACTTGGGGAACAACCTGTCGAACTACGGGGGGATTTGAGCTTTGAGGAACAACCAGTACAGATCTTGGATCGGAAGGACAAGGTACTACGTCGGAAGACGATCCCTCTCGTGAAGATTCTCTGGAGAAACCAGAATGTGGAAGAAGCCACATGGGAGCCTGAGGCTCGGATGCGAGATCAATTTCCTCATTTGTTTCTTTGAAATTTCGGGACGAAATTTCTTAAGGTGGGAAGGTTGTAACACCCCGGAAATTCGAGGATTTTAATATTGTAATTTAATGTATGAATTGACGTTTTTACCCTTGTGAATGGTATGGCCAAATTGTTGACTTTTTGATTTGTGGGTCAAACGGACTTTGACCAATGACCGTGACGTAGTTCGGGACGTCACGAGTCCATAGACAGGTGGCACGTCCAGTTCGGACGCTCAGGGAGGAAGTTATGACTATCGGAAGTTCAGGGGCATTACCGTAAGTTGGACTTCACGGGCGAAAATGTTGACTTTTCGTTTGACAAATAATTTTCACGCGACTCAAGGACCGATAGGTAGGTCTCGACGTCTTGAGTCCGTAGACAGGCGGCACGCCAAAATCGGACTTCGTATGGCTGAGTTACGGGTCTAGGAAGTGAGGGGTATTTTGGTAATTATTGAACCAGGGGCATTTTGGTCTTTTTGCCCTGGTTACTGTAGCAGGCCGCATGGGACAAGGGCGGCACCACCATGTGCGGTGGTTCAAACGTGCAATTGGTTGTGCGATTGTGTGCTGGAAAGTTGGGAGTGTCTGATGCTTTAGACCGTGGTCTGTTGCATCCACCGTGCACGACCCTATTAATTATTCAAGTTCGAAGCTTTTCGGGGGACATTTTTCAGTGGACAATTGGACACCCACGAGCTTCTGGGACGGCTTGAAATTAATTAAAACTGATTATATAGTGTGTGAGCTTCACTCTGGTATTGAAAGGACTGAAAATAAGGGTGAAACCAAAGAGAAACCATTTCGGGAATTTTTGGAGGGAAATCGGGTTTTTGATTTCTACGGTGTGTTGAGCCAATCTAATCGTAGAGTAAGCTTTCTGGGAGCATTTGGAGCACAACCATATCAAAATCGAAGGCAACCAGCCACGGGTGAGCTGGGAAGGTGACTGCCGTGTTCAGAGGAATTTCAGAGGTTTGGACGGCTACTTCCAGGTGAGTGTTGATTCAATTGAGTGTGTTTTCCAGTTCGTTGTGATACTATGATGCTTCATGTAAGGTTAATTTGATTTCGGTTTAGAAACCAGTGAGTTCTGGTGATTGACCCGTTTGGATGATCACGGGTCGAGGGGCCATTTCAGGATTGGTTTTGGATAATTAATAACTCAGAACTTAAATTAGATGTTTAATTAACATGTTAGGATCAAATTGGATTGAAATCGAGTAGGAATTGATGGGTAATTATCCGGGTCAAGCCGCGGGTGGCAGGCCCGAATTACAGACAAACGGGTGAAGGTGCTGACACTGTAGCTACAGTGTCAGGCGCGTGACTTTCACGCGCAGCCACTTTGGGCGGCGCGTGAGGGCGCGTTGGGGCTTATCTCCAATCACGATCAACATGACTTTTATTCCTCTCATCATTCTGAACATTTTTGGTGAAGTAACCATGTTGATCTGAGATAGTTTTTGATGGGTCAGTTTAGGGCCGAGTGCCTCGGGAAACGTGTAGGACGGATTTCCCGAGCCGAGTTCTATTTCAGACTTTGTGGTTAAACATTTTAGACTTGTAGTGACCCTTACATGTGATTTGGACTGACAGGAATTGTACGATACTCCCGGTACAAGTTCGTACGCGCAGGTTCACCGCGGGATCGTACAGTGAGTGGGCCATTTTCTTTTACCCTTGCGTGCATAAATGTTTTCTGGTTTATTATACTTATTCACATGCTAAAACAATAATGGTTTTGATGATATGGAAAATATGGTTATGGCACGTTTCACGGTATTTGGGCTTGAGACCCGTCTGATGAAAACTTAATGATTGGTTCGGATTTTATCTATGTATATATATGCTTCGCATGTGGATATAAATAAAATGTATTTGGTACTGCACTGTATAGATCCTTTCATATTATATTGTCTCCTCCGGCGAGGTACCCCGGAGAGGTCACGGACGTCTAGTACGTCCAGCGTCTATGACGCTAAGCATCAGGTGATGCTGCATCAGGTGATGCTGTACCCGAACAGGATTCAGGGATTTAACTCGGAAATTGAGACCCGAGTGGCACGCGTAGCCTTATTATTATTGTGACCTTATTAGGCGTCAAGAACGTCAAACATCAGGTGATGTCGGGATTGGAGTGTATAGTGCAGCAACTAAAATTATACTTATGGTTTTAATACAGGCCTTATGGTTCATATTATATGGTTTATGATTTTAAATTATGATGCATGCATGTTTGGAAAACGGAGGGGTAAATTATATGTTTTACTTATCAAATGATTTTATAAACTTGAGTTTTGGTCCACTCACCCTTATTGTTTTTGGTAACCCCTCCAGGTCGTGATACTGAGGTAGAGGAGGAAACTGAGGCTGAGGCATAGATCTACTTCTGCGTACCTGAGCCCCTGTTGGGTGGTTTGCCCGCAGGTTTTATTTTAGAGTCATGCTCGCAACTTGTAATTTTGGATTTCATCCCTTGTCTGACATCTGTTAATTCGGATTTGATGTATGACTTTAATTTGGTTATTTATGCAATTGATGTTTTGAGGTTAAAATTGGTATGAATTATTGGGTGTCAGACGGGAGTAGGGCACGTCCCCTTGTGGTCCCTGTGGGATCGGGGCGGGTCCTGTCAGTTATCCCTTATTTGGCAAGTGCTTAGGGTAATTTCGGAACTTCAGTTGACTTGTGAGACGGGAGCAGGACCGAGCACGGTTATCTATGTCCTTCGGGGACGGGTCCTGTCAGAAGTGGCTTATAAGGTTTATGTCAATTTTATTAACATGTTATTTTGACTAGTTTAAATCTTTTGAGAAGTAATTTGATGAAGCAGACTATTTGGTATTGCTATGAGTTAACAATGTTGATGTTAAAGTAAATTGTAAATGATGTGCTAGAAGTAAACTAATTTCATGTTTGAATTAGCTTGGGATTTATATGTGTGTTTGTACAATATAGTGCTGATAACATGCAAGAGAAAGAATAACTATTTGTGTACCTTTTATATTTCAAGGCTAATACAGTCAGTTTTATATCGATGTTAGTGTTCTAATGTTGTGAAATTTTGAACATTAGTTCTACTTTATGGGACAAATAATTTTAAGGATAAACTACATAAAAATACCCAAAGTATAGGAGTCATTTCAAGTTCATACCTCAACTACGAAAATTTTCATCTAGGTACGTTAACTACCAAAATATGACATTTGGGTACCTTCTGTTAGCAATTTGTTATGTGCCCAAATGGCAATTGTGGACCTTTTCTATGCTGACATGGACTTAAAATATTTACTTTTACTTCGATTTTTCATTTTTTATTTTTTTCTTTACTCTCTCTCCACCCAAATCCTCTCTCTCCCACCTAAACCCCTCATTCTTCCTCTTCTCAACAACTAAAGCACCGACAGCTCCTGCCACTCTTAATTCAAACAACGACCACCCTCACCACCACACTTAAATGCCCCCTCTTGTTAAGAAGACCTTATTCCTGTCACTCATCATACCATCAAAGCTCGACATAGAGGAGAATCGAGGTCGTGAACCCAAAAACTCTTCATCGCCAATGACGATGTTACCGGTGAACCTAGCCGATGAGACCACCTGCAATTGATTTTCATGAACAAGGTGAGCCTGGTCCCGCCTTCCTTTGTCATCATTGGTGCTTGAATTGTACAAATTGAGAGTCAAAGATTGGTAGCATTCGAAGCTTCTCTAGGTTTGTGGCCTCATTCACCCTCTATAGAGAGTTTCGATGGTGTTGGCAGGTAGGAATGAGGTCTAGTCAACGAGAAAAGGTAATTAAGTGTGGCGGTGAAGCTGGTCTTGGTCGAGATTGAGGGTGGCAGTGATGGCCAGTGTTGGTGTCATCGATGAGAGGAAGAATGAGGGTTTCAGGAGAAGGAGAGAGATAGAGGTTTGGAAGAGATAAAGAGTAAAAATGTAATAAAATGGAATATTAAAATAATTTTTATGTTCATATCAGCATAGAAAAAGGCCCACAATTGCCACTTGGACACTTAATCAAGTTTTTTTTAACAAATTACTTACAGTGGGTATCTAAAAATTGAGTTTTGATAGTTTGGATACCTAGATGAAGATTTTCATAGTTAGGGTATGAACTTAAAATGATCCTTATAGTTTGGGTACTTTTATGTTGTTTATTTTTTTTAATTACGTTGGACACTTGAGGATAGATGAAGATTGGCGAAGTTATTATTTACTTTCATGAAATCTTTGTTATTTCCCTTTTTCTTTTTGGAACTCATACACTATATTGTTTATATGTTGGCATTCTTCAAATTAATCGATGAGATCTTGGGCTCATTGAGGTTCTTTACAACTAAAATGAGTTTTGAAGTGAATTTATTTTAAGATGGGAGGACATTAATGTTTTAAAATTAATGTTGGAATAAGGTTGTTTTTTTTCGACTTGTCATCTTCTCTCTAAACCCTAAACTTTCTGTCTTCTTTTTACTCAAAGACTGATTCGCCGCCCCTAGGTTAGTATGGGAGTGGGGGTTCTTTAAATCTTCACCATCTGGTGGTGAATTTGGGGTTAACCTCCACTTCCCTCCCTATCCTTTTTTTTTTGTCTTTCCTCTTTCGGACCAAATCTCTCATTGTTTTTATTTCCTTTGTCTCTCCTCCACCCTTTGGGATCTTTTCCTCTTCTCAATCTATTGGGATAGGTGCTCCATCTTTATGGTGTTGCTCTTTGCCTTAGCTTTTGTGGTGACTTTTTTGCTCCCAATTTGATGGCTTGTATCTCCTCCATCTCCTCTCTTCTTCAACATAGATCTCTTCACATTTCTTTCATCCTACACATTTATCTTATTACCATTTCCTTTAAAAAATCCTTCACCATTCATATCCTTCATCTCACCCAAAATCCACAAACCAAAGAACCACCTGTTTTCCTTGCTGCTACCTCTATTCAACAACCCAATTTCATTTTTCGATGGATAAGTTTTAAAGTCTTTATTGATCTTTTGGATCGTTTGAGTATGTAGACTTCTTATGACTTTTTACCAAACATTATCTTCTACAAATCCCCTTTCATGGCTCTCATTGCCACTGGTTTTCTTTTGGTAGTAGCAGCGGTAGGGGGGTTGCAGCTTCAGTAGCGGCTTCCTTGTGTTTACTGCTGCTAGGGTTTTGTTGGCTTGAATTTGTAATGGGCCTATTTGTGTTGTTTGTGGTTAAAGCTTTTATCTTATTTATAATTTTCTTGGTTGAACTTTCTTCTATCCTTCGTATTTGTACTTACATTTATCCTGGGATTAATGAATTTATCCATCTATTGAACAAAAAATAAACCGTTGTGGTAATTTTATAAGTATTGGCTCATCTTCATCTGGTTTTTAACAATTTTTTTATTTTACTTCTTTGCACTATATTGTGATCTAGACATTAATATATTTTGAAAGGAATTAGTATAGTAACAAATTAGTGAGTATTTGCTGTCTACCAAGTAGGAGAATTGAGTTAAATAAATATTTGGGCCTCACACACTTATTGAGTGATTTCTATACAATAAAGGTTAATGATTAATGAACAAATTGATTTCACTGATGATCTTTTGCAGGTGCTTATGTTTTATGTCAATTATTAGCACACTAATGGATCTAGTTTGATCTTTTGGGATAGTTGGCCCAGCATTGTGGTCCTTTTGTTTTGTTCTTTAATTGATCTTAATGATAAATCCGAATTCTCTTTTACATGTCTAATTGCTTTCTAATTGAGATTATGGACATGATTCTAATTGAGATAAGCATGTAAAGGAACAAAAATGATTTGGTTTATGTTTTCACAATGTCTTTACCAAATTTGACTCAATTTTTATATATTTTGTTTAATCAGAAACCTACTGTTCACGTTTTTGTTAAATTGGAAACATCTTTTGTTAAAATTACGAAACATTTTGTTATAGTTTTCTAATGATCATATGCATGCATGGCATTTTCCTAGTAAGATGGGGTACAACATGGAATTTTGATAAGTGGGAATAAAAGTGGTTTTAGTCATGAAAATTGTTTTGACATAATTTTCAGTGTTGGACGCCTTTAAGCTAATGAAAACTGATTAAAATGACTATATTGTTTTATTAATTCCCTGCTTCTGAGTTCTCTAGCTGTTGTTTTAAATTCTGCTTAAGCATATTGGCCTTGAAGGACAATTTGGTTTGAAGATCACCTATGATTATTGTGATCTATCAATTAATTATGGCTGGACATGAGAACTGCTGAGATGCTAACACATTGTCTAAAGGTTTACCAGTGGGAGAGTTCAAGAACCATGTCAAAAATATGGGTATAGTACCAAATTTTGATCAGTGAGAATGAAGTATGTTTCGTTTGTCTTAGTTTAATTCATAATTGTGTTTTGTTCTCATTGGTGATGGAGAATTGTTCGGCCAATGCTTTGTTGTGTTTAAACAATTGGTTTTGATTAATTAGCAGGTTTGGTTAAACAGTTATAATGTTCTGCTTGCTTTTCTGCATTTGGGAGTCTTCTAATTGATTTAAAATTATGTAGAATTGTTATATGTTTGCGGCAGGTTGTGATATTGATAACCTTGTGTGTTTGGGATCTTTTGGATTGGTAACTGAAGTTTTTTGAACGTTATAACTCTGGTCCAAAATTACATGGAAATTCAGATTGCATTTGTCATTCTGTATTGATGTAACTACAGCGTTGTGTGACAATTTTGGTAAATTGGCAGCTGCAGTGCAACGATACACATTAGTGTCCAAGTGTTGCAGTTCTAATTTTTCAAAGCATCCATGACTAGTGTGTTGGAGTTGATTTTATTATATTTTGGACTCCAGTGTACATTCTTATTTTCAGTAATGAGTAACAATTTTGCAAAAGTGATCATATAGTACTCAAGAGTGAGAGAATGTTAGAGTTTGAGTACAATATAATGTGCATAATGTTACATTTGGATCATGACTTGAAAATAATAGAGTCGTTGTAATTAAATTATATTAATGGACTCCTTGTATATATGGATTATATTTCAATAATACAATGGACTTGTCATTAATTAATCTTTAAGAGTTCTAATGTGATTATAATAAGACATCTCTAGAACAAGGTTAGTATATAAATCTGGTCTCTGCTTTCCCGCTAAGATTGAACTTAATTCAGTGCTAAGACCTATTTATTAGCTAAGGACAATCAGCTCTTGGTAGATTACGAGAAGAATACTTGTGATTGAAGGATTCACTATGACAAATCTAAGTAAGTATGCGACTAATCATCTTGTTTTCTTTATATTCTTGATTTTATTATTTGATTATGTTGTGATCTTTGAGATAGAATTGAATTAGTTTTTTTTTAATCTGAAGATAGAATTGAATTAGTATGTAAGATTATTGTTAATTACTTATTACAATTCACCCAATGGCTACACCTATTTAGGGTTACACCCAAAACCCAGTTAAATTCATTGAACACCACCCCCACATGCCCCACCGAAAAGAATCAAGTGCATAAAATACATGAGCAAAAAAGCCAGAATTGTTGTGGATTTGAAAAAGAGCGAGGGAGATGGAGCGGAAGGGAGAAAGGTAGCTTGGAGACAGTTTACACCTGAAATATACCACCACAGGAATGGAGAACGTTTTAAAGAAATTAAAGGCCCAATTCGAATTAAGGCCCAAGCCTAGCTTGTATCCAACAGCTGGATCATGCGGAAGCGCGAGCGTGATTTACGCAATCACACTTACATGACGCCGAAACCGTTAGAAGGGGCATAGGGGATGTGCGACTAAGTCGTCGCGAAGGAGATGTATGTGTGATTCATGTGTCAACCATCCGCACTCCCATGCTGCCTATAAAAGGCAAAGAAACTCTTTTCTCAAAGGATAATCAACAACTCAATCAAACAAACAAATTGATCAAATTCAATCAATTTTAACAACTGCGAACCTTCAAAAATTTCTTTGTTACCAAGAAACTCACCTTCTTGGAAAAACTTGTCTTTTCGATCCAAGATCAAGATTCAGTTCTCTTCTCAACCCTTCTCCGTTCTTACCCCAACAACATCAAGCTTTCCTTCAAATCCGACTTGCATCTGAAGTTTGTTTCCGGAGACTTCCCCACCACCATACTTGGTCTCGACTTGCTTCCGCATCACATTTGAAGGCCACCTAACACTCCCCTCATTTTGATTGTATGAAACCAGCCTTTGATACCCTCACAATCTCACTCCGTGACGTCATCATGTCTTTTTATTGCTTTTCCAACACCTTTGGTATGATTTCCAACGAATGTTCATCTAGTTGATGGTCTTTTGACCAAGAATGTCCATGGCTGAGTCTAGAGATAGTTTACTTCACGCACTTGTAATTCACTTTATCACGCTAATATTCAATCATTTACTTTCTAAGTGTTTGTACTTCCCCTCTCTTTCTACAGTCGATTTCTTCAAGTTTGATTGCGATAACTAGAATATACCAACCAATGAGCTCTATGGATACATAAGTCAGGGGACCATCTTCGTGTTTTGGTTCAGTATTCGAACAATCTAGGTTGAAGTGGTTGATTTATTTAACTTCCCCCTCTAATTTTGAAATGCACGCTGCTAACATGAAAACACCGACATTGAACGTGGATTAGGTGCAAAAGAAAATATTTAAAGTCCTCGAAAGAGCCATAGAAAAGAACAACTCAAGTAAGATGCCCGCTTGTTTTAGTTTCACTTTATTCGAATAATGGTTTATGGGCCACAATTTAGAAACCCTTTCTAATCTTATCTAGTAGCAGCCTCTTTTTTATTGCATATCCAAGCTTCGATCTACAAAACGAAGACATGATGCTAATTCGACGCCACAATAAGAAACTCATGCGCCACCACTAATCGAAGCCAATATGAAAACTCCTCGTGATGAAAATCTCGAGGAAATCACCAAGCAAGAGACAACTAAGTAAGAATTGATGAAATTCATTAAGGACGCCTTGGTTCCCATCTGCGCTCAAATGAAGGCTCTAAACGAGCGGGCTCAGGAGCTCTCCATGCAAGGGAAAGTGGAGTCAAAAGGTACCGCCACCGCACCTCCAAAGGTGGTAAGCCAAACAAAGGGAACTGACAGTGGATTCTAGAGTATCTACTCTCAAACGCCTCACCTTTCAAAATCCAAAAAGGAGCAGGACTCACGAGGTCTAGTCGAAAGAGGACAACGGGATCCAAGCCAAATATCGACCACCCTTCTAGGAAAAGTTGAAGGTTAAGGCCAGGAGTGTCCTGATTGTGTTAAGGGCGAATCTAAGAACGGGAGAAGGTTTGACCAATTAGGATTAGAAGAGGAACGAAAGGTCACCCTGTGTCGCTGAAATGGCCGAAATAAGGCATATATTCAAGTGCAACCAGTGCCTCCTAGAATAGCTAATGTCCCAACATACAAGAAGCCTTACCCCATGTACGTGGACCAGGATGATTCTTTTCCCAAGAACTCTAGCTCGCCAGCTTTTCCACTATTTAGAAGAGCTGGTAGTATGTCGTCCCTAGAACATATAGAGAGATTCTTGGCCCAATGTGTAGCTCTTGAGGATAATTCCTATCTCAAGTTATGTCTATTTAGCAGCCCTCTAGCTGGGATGCTTTTTCTTGGTACAGTTCATTACCAGAAGACTCCATACACACTTGGGGGCAAATGGAGGCCAAGTTCCATGAAGAGTTTTACCAGGTCGAGCCTGAGGTCACGATCAGTGACCTAACTTCCATAAAACAAAAAGCATGAGACTACTAAGAGTTTCATTACTAGGTTTAAAAGGCTGAAGACGAAGTGCAGGTTCCCCATGAACAAAGGCTAAATGGTGGCCATTGCGTAGAGAGCACTCAGGTTCTCACTAAGGAAATAGTTCAACGACACCATTTTTTCAGACTTCCAAGAGATAGTGGTATCTCTATTGAAATTTTGGGGGATTGCTAGAAGAAGAACAATAACAGAAGCATAACTCTAAAGTATAACAGAAGCATAACAGAAGCATAACTCTAAAGTATAACAGAAGCATAACAGAAGCATAACTCTAAAGTACACCTTGACTACAAAAAAAAAAAGCTACAAGTTCATTAGATAGACCACAAAAATTTCGAGTAGGAATCCTCAAAAAATAGAGAAGGTTAGGAACTCGAGGTGGGTACAACCGAAATCCAGACTTTGAGCAAAGGGCATGCGACCATCAAATCATTGGTCAAACTTGTGGGAGATCAGAAACTCGCTAATATGATGGGAGATATTATGCCAACAAGGTCCGGATTTTCACCTCATATATCTTTTCAACCTGGCTATGGATGGAGAAATATACGATGAATTGGTCAAGGCAAAGGTGACCAAACCCGATCCCAAGAAAGAAATTCCTACACTAAAGGAAATCAAGGGGAAGAAGTTTTGCAAATGGCATGTATCACCAATTCACTCCATCGCAAATTGTGTCCAACTTAGGGATACAATCTAAAGCTTGACTAACCAGAGGCATATCGCCATGGCCCTATAACAAAAAATGCCAATGATAATGGACAATAATTCATTCCGTATGACATCAAAGAGAGTAGTGAACATGGTCGACCTACATTAGTCATAGCCTGAAAAAAAGAATGTGACCAAAGAGAGTCAACCAAAGGCTCCCAAAAAAACTCGGGAGCTTGGAAGATCACTAGCTATGATCATTTGGGGTTTGATCAAATGCAGTAAATACAGGACATAGTGTATGCTGGAAATCCCTATCTCAGGTGCTAAGATAGACCTAGAACTAAAGAGGTCGAGAGAAAAACTGGATGACGACCTCCTTAACTATCCCGAAACTAGCTACGAACTTCATAGTCTGAAATGAGAGCTCCCCCAAAGTTCTGTCTTCCAAAAGCTAAGGTATAAGCAAAAATAACCAGCTAGCCAAAAGTCTCTAACTAACCAGTGGGATCCCGATAGCCTAAAGGACACTTCTCCGAAATCATCAACACCTGACCTGGAAAAGCCATCATCCAAAAGGGTGGATGGTACATGTTTTGTAAGAATGGAAAGTTGAGCAAGGGATTTAGAAGGACTGCCAAGCGCAGGAATCAAATAAAATTTAAAGCCTACAAGTTAGCTTAGACAAGCTTGGGGGAAACTCCGCCAATATCCAACAAGGAGTTTATGTGTCCTCTTGAGGAAAACTATAGAAAGAGGAAGGATGAGGTCAGCCTTCAAAGAAATATATTCCTCTGAATCTCTACATCTGGGACTCTTATAGGAGCTAGAAGAAAGATCACATTTGGCAGCTTTACTAAAGATGAGTTGTCAAACGTCCAGTTTGGAAAATCTTCGCATCTGGACAATTGAAGAGATAACGGCTCGGACACTTTGTAAAATAGGGGCCATGACGTGACCGCAGAAGGACTTAGGAATTTTAAAGCGAACTGACTAGAATCCAAAAAATAATTTTCCTATAGAGGGATGAAGGCCAACGAATGACCAAAGGGAGCTGATTTGAAAGGCTCAAAGAAAATATATAATATAATAAAAACTGCTTCTATTAAATCTCTAGAAAAACTTTCTTTTAGTTAAAAACTTCGAGAAAGGGACTTATATAAAATTTATAAAAAGTAAGACACTCGATTGGCTAAGCATGAAATGGCCAAGAATGGTCAAAGCATATTTACTCCTATATAGTTAAAAGAAAGAAATTCTACGAGGAAGGATCACAGGTTCATAGGGTGATGTTTCCCAACAGCCCTATCAACAAAACCCTAGTCAAAACCATCCTCATCCAATATTTATCGGAGAGGCGTAACTTTAGCACAACGGACACCCTTCTCACGATAAGTTTCAGAACTTAGGACTCCCTTGGTAGTAACAAGAAGGTAGGATCTTTGCTTTAGATCTAAGATAATACCCGCCTACTCAACACTTGATCAAATGCATATAGTATGAGGAAGGAACCTCTAAGGAACCACGACTATATGAGGCCATTTTTATAAGTATGGTGGAAGATTGATTTTGAGCAATGACAGAGTGTAGTTAAATTTATAGATCTAAAATCAGTGGGTGACATCACAAAGTGATAGGAATCTAAAAGAAAAAAAGAAAGATCTAGAAGGATAAGGCCAATCTTTGGAAATCTTTGTTTTATTACCACATCTTCCACATCTTCCAATTTTTAAAGACGGGTGAAATCAATCCCCGCCAAAACTTCCAAAGATACATCTACTTTCTCATGACTGATGGCATCAAGTTTCTCTTGATAATACCCGTTCCTCTCCTCCACCATGGCCTTGTTCTCTGGCAAGAGATTTTCAACCCTCTCCAGCATCCTCTCAAGAGCATTGTTCTCACGGCAGAGACGATGGAGTTCAATTGAAATCTCTTATAGGTTCAAAAGTTCTGCTCTGATTCAGGAGAGGAAGAATTGGGAGAGTTGAAAGAGGCCTGAGAAGTGATTGTGAGGACAATAACCAAGGCCTTGTCTTTTGGTAAATTCTTCAAAAGACATGAGTGAATGAAATTACAATGACTTAGGGAAGGCAAAGAGGGATTTAAATAAGAGATTTAAACACCTTACAACTAGGTGTCAGAAGTCATGATGCGGGAAACGAGAAGTTTTTAAAGGAGACATATCCACACGCGTAAATGATCTTGAATTAGAAAAATTATTATTGCTCACAATAAGTAAAAGAATGAGATCAAAGCCCAAATAATTCAAAGGTCCAGTAAAATGTCTAATACGGGCTGAAACCTAATCCTACATAATCGGAGTTTTAATGACTTGACCTCTTCTGCCTCATGACTGGCCTGAAGCCTTTCTCCTGCTTTCTCATTGACACATTCAAAACTAGAAAATTATCCTCTTGACTGTTCGAAGGATTCTTGGAAGGTCGTACATTTTTTCTTCCTAAGAGCAATTCGAGCTTTAAGCTCCCGCGTTCTCCTCCAGATCACGACCAGCTTCTTTCCCACATCCATACACCTGTCGCTGATCGCAATGAACTTTCGTTTGGATATCTCTAGTTCATCAAGTGTTGGAGTATCGATAAGAAAAGAAGCCTGATGATGCCCATACTCAAAAAAATTATCACAACATTCATCCAAAAACTTCACCACCTACTGGAGAAAAAGGCTGAAAATATGAGGGAATGAATAAGGCTCTTCTAATGGCTTATAGCTCTCGAACATTTGCTTCATCTGCAAAATCCTGAAGGAGATCCCAGGCATGCATGCAATCAGGGTGAGAGGGTAACTCTGGTTCAATATGGTCGAATCATCCCATTGAAATCTTCTTAATCAAGGGATCCACCTTCCCCATCACAAGCTCTATTTTGGGAGATTCGAATGTAAGACACGTGTCCTAGAAGGAACTGTGAACTATCCCACATTCCTGCTAGGGGAATGGTCTGGGAGGGGATTGGTGGTGTGCCTTAAAGGTGTAGGCACACACCTATCTAGCACGAGGCCTCTTGGGAGCTCACTTGCTTTGGATTTCGAGGGAACTCCAAAGTTAAGTGAGTGGAGGCTGGTGCAATCTCATGATGGGTGACCCCCTGGGAAGTTACACCGTGAGCTCCCGAAAACAAAACCATGGGGGCAAGGGCAAGGAGTCCCAAAGCGGACAATATCGTGCTAGATGAGTCGGGTCCTGAAAAAGGAGGGTCGGGTCCTGATAGAATGGTATCAGAGCCAGACCCCGACCGGGAAGTGTGCCAGCGAGGACGCTCGACCCTAAGGGGGGTGGATTGCAAGATCCGTGTCCTAGAAGTAACGGTGAACGATCCCACATTCCTACGAGGGGAATGGTTTGGGAGGGGATTGGTGGTGTGCCTTAAAGGTGTAGGCACACACCTATCTAGCACGAGGCTTCTTGGGAGCTCATTGACTTTGGATTCTAGGGGAAATCCAAAGTTAAGTGAGTGGAGGCTGGTGCAATCCCATGATGGGTGACCCCCTAGGAAGTTGCACCGTGAGCTCCCGAAAACAAAACCGTGAGGGCAAGGGCAATGAGGCCCAAAGTGGACAATATCGTGCTAGATGAGTTGGGTCTTGACAGAGGAGGGTCGGGTCGTGACATCGAGGATGTAAATAAAAATATTAGGAAGATCACTAAAATACAAAGGAAGTTATTAAATTTCACCTCAAGTCCAGACGTCGAAAATACCCCTCCAAGCGCAGAAGCAATATCCACTACCTCAATATCAAATTGCCTATTAGAAATGCTGACTAATCTATGGTAATTTCAGCTGATGTCTCACAAAAAGGCAAAGCAATTTGACTCGGCCCCACTGCCATTTGAGAAGGAACGATCACACGAGTTGTAGAGACATCTGACCAAGAAAAGACCTAAGGGAGAAATTGTTTCTTGAAAGGAACAATAGACTTCTCGACATAAGGGATGTGGGTGGCTCTCGAAACAATTGAAGAAGAAGGTTTGACGGTTGGCACACCACATGGGGGAAGCTGAAAGTGGCAGAGTCTGATTAAAGCCTAAATGGTTAGGAGAAAGATCACGCATCATATCTGGACTATCCCCAACCACACTGTCAGTTGGGCTGGCCTGAATAGGAGAATCAGGGATCGAACAAATTACTTGAAAAGAGCCACAAGTTCACAACTAGTTGTGGAAACCGGAGATAAGAAAAAAGAAAGATAAGTGAAAAGAAAACTTATTGACCTCGAAGGAGATCTCGAAGACAGGGGAATCTCTAGAGGGAATGGTGGTTCCTCTGTTCTCTTTAGAACCCTTTTGTGCCTCACTAGTGAAGCGAGAGTCTCATTATCACTTTCTTCTTCTTCCTTGACGGAAACTAAGCGACACCCATGCTTCTTCAAAATTGGAGCTTTAGTCGTATGGGAAGAAGTTGGATTCTCCATAGAAGGGGACAATCTTCTTACCATCAGAAAACACTAGTTGGGAAGAGCCTAGTATGAAGGAAAATAAGTTTTTGCTCAAAGGAAAATTGAAAGAAGAAAGACCAAGGCTCTTACCTGAGAGTGAAAGAGAGGCAATTGCCTCTTCCTCTCTAGCTCTTGTATCTTGACCTACTGGTTTCTCCAGGGATGGAACTTTATCAGAATTATCTTCAACAAGAGTGAAAGGATCGTCAACCCTCTCCAAAAGAAAATCTGACAGGACTCGTCCCAATCCCCCTGGATTATTGTGAGACGTGCCTACTCCCGCGTGTCAGACCAGGGATAAACTCGTCACCCGCTCAGGGTTAGCCAGAATACACTAGGATCGGTGGGGCATGTGATGTCTCGATCTCTGTTATAGCCTGCATCCGCTATCAACTTGAAGGGTATTAAAACCATAAAAGCTGTAAGTGGAAAAAACAACAGTTTATAAATAATTTCTTTTATCGAAAAGACATTTATACCCTTCAAGTAAAAGCATGCATGCATCATAAAACAGTTATTTCAAATACTTTCTAGGAAGCAAGACATATTGCTTCCCAAATCAAAACACAGTGAAAAATGCTTCTCAATTGAATTTATTACCTTAGTAGGGTCTCAGCCCAAAACCGAATCATACAGGGTCTCAGCCTAAAACAGAAACACGTACAAAGCCTCAGCCCAAAAACTAAATCATAGAAAATAAGTACGGGGTTGCAGTCCTAATCATAGAACAGGTGAGAACACATCCCATCCTCATCTCAATGTCAGTCACAATTCCAATCGTAGCACAAGTGCAAATAGCTCAGGACTGCTCACAATCCTAGCATGTCGCCGTGAACACATCACCCGCCGTGACCATCTATAAATCACCGTAGACACACCACATATCGATCTCAGAGGATAACATCGGCACTCTGAAGTCGAGCCTCCCTCTGGTATCAGAGCCTCCAACGGCTGGTTGACAACCTCTCCGGAAGGAACACATTAGCAGTCCAGAGGCGAGGGTCACATCATTCGGGACTCGAACCCGAATGTCATCATCAACCGAGACTCTAACCCGATCGTCCTGGACTCTAACCCGTAAATCATCCATAAGGCCACAAGCTCGAAATATCACCAAATGGGTCACAGCCCAAAAATATAGTGTCCAAAGACAATTCATATCTCTGGATTCCTCGAATCCTATAAAATCCATAACTGGTCTCATGCCCGAAATATCTTTCAAAAATCACATAACTGGGTCGCAGCCCGACTTATCTCACATTTGGCTATACTCTAAGTCAAACCTTAAATCAACTGGGTCATATGCCCGAAAGATATTTCCAAATTCGAAAATCATTTCTCATTTCCAAAACACTTTCAAATCATCCCCGACTTCATGCTAAGTCAAGGTCTTTCAAATGGGTTTCGTGCTCGAATCTCGATTTCACGCATCCCCGTGAAATCCTCAAAAAATGTAACTCAGTTCCTCGATGTCACGCCTCTCCGTGAAATCTTTAGAATCACATATAACTCATGCACGTAGTATACTCGGCGAAGCACAAACATCATATTAAATAGAAATCTCGAACTACGTGCAATAACGCATTTTCCTCTGAAAATGCCAAACAATTCATATTGAAATCACATGCACTCATGGCATCTCAAAACATGTTCATAAACACATATAAAACATTTCAGCATGCATCATATTCATAAAACAAAGTCCCCTCATAGACCGTCCAAGCTACGTCTCGATACGCGTACCATAAGCCTCTCTAGACGAATCCAACCACTTCGGGTCATCCGAACCTATCCAAACCATACTCAAAGGTTACTACTAACCTATACAGGTCCATATCAAGAACCCCCAACATTCCCGGAAAAGTCAACGTGTTTTGGACACGATTCCCTAAGCCTTAAACCTCAATTTGACCAACCTAATGATCTCCTATCGACTCGAAACCACCACCATTGGATTTGTAACGTCGAAACCTTTAACATGGTCCTGGTCCCACCTTGAAATATGTACCCACGCGACCCCATGCAAGGGTCAAAGCTGGCCGATTAAAAGTCAACGATGACGTCAGCAATGTCAACGCTGACGTCAGTGGCCAACGGTCAAAGTGAATGTTGACGTCATCTCTGACATCTGACATCTAACACGTGTCAGTCTAACATGATGACATCATCTCTGACATCTAACACAAGTCAGTCTGACATGATGATATCATTGATGACATCATCTTATCCCTAACCTTTATCCGGGTCAATCCAATTTAATGTACCGGGTCGCTCAGACCCGCAGACCCAAACCGATCCATTCTTCTATCTCCGACCACCATTTTTGAAGTCGTTGCTTCCACCATGATCGTCCAATCAACCCTAATCGATCAATGTCATCAAAACGATGAAAAATAGCCTGAAGCTTTACCTCATCCCTCGATTTCAATCTCAATCGAGTCGTCTAGGATCTGGGAACACTTTCCAATACACCAAATCGATCAACCAACCCAAAATTTCCGATTTTGAACTAAAACGGTTTATGGTTGACCATTTTCCCGCGACTCCACCACTGTCCACGGCGGTCTTGCCACCTCCTCGCCGTCTTCTGATCTCTCAGCCATCGTTAGTCACCCTCTCATCACACACAAATGGATAGGCTAGTGGGGAGGATTAGGTTGTACGGGTTTTGGGGGTTTCGGGTTAAGGAACAAAGAAGATGAAGGTATGCATGTATGTGTGTTTGTGGGCAATGGATGTCACTCATCCATTGGGCCTACACAAAATATCTGGGCCCTACACTAAATGACGAACTATCACTTGCCTCGTAAAACATGCAATAGTACCTCGAAACTTCCGTGACCCGTAACTTTCCCGTCGGATGTCCATTTTCGACGTGCCACCTGTCTACAGACTCGTATCGACTCGATCTACGTAACGGTCCTTGATCCTTGTGCATTGGACCTCCCGGGTCAAAAGTTAACTTTTTGCCCTCGTCTAGGGCAAAATTGTAATCCTCAATTAATTCTTAATTAATCCTGAAATTTTTTGACGGGTCATTACAAAATCCTTCTTGTCAATCCTAACTAGAAAGAAGGATGGTTAGAATGAACATCAAAAGGAAACTGATTGGGGCTTTCATTGCATAGAAACTTACGAATAAGGGGGCTCTTGTTTTGGTTTTGAATGGATTTTTCCAGCCTAGCAACAAGCATCGTATCTGATCTCATCATAGATTTGAAGGCCTCAAATTTCTGATTAAATACTACCTCCTTGGTGAATTTAAAAATGCTCTCAAAGTAGGATGTCCACCACCGAGGAAAGGCATGTAAACATTCATAAGAAACCTTCGCTGATTTGGGAAACCGAAGAAGAGTGTCATAGAACGCTTGCCTGGTCGATAGAGGGATGTGATTGGGAAATTTTAGAAGGCGAAAAGAAGTGCCAACATTAGCTCCCCTGACGAAGGCACGGAGATGGTTTAGCAAAAACCAAACTGACGAACACAAAAATTAGGTTGATATACCTCAAAGCCAAGTAGTGTTTTAGCGTTGCTACTCCCTTCAGCAAGTCTCGTGTCAGCATAAAGCTGGTGAAGTCCTTTTCTTTTACTTGCAAAAGTATGGGTACATTACGGAGAGTCAAGAAGGGCCTTCAAGGTCGGGACATGGAAGGCCGCAGTTGATATTGGCTTCCTAATTTTCCTTGGGATGAAGTTTTAGCCAAAATAAGAATGATAGGCATTCTAATGGGGAACCTTTCATGAGTGGCAAACACATCAACTTGTTATCTAGGATATAGTTTAAACCAAAATCTTTTGGTTGTGATCAAAATTGGGGGAAGGACCAATTCAAGCACCATGGACCATCCACAATGGTCCGTTTGGGAGCATCTTCAAGCATGGATGGCAGATTATTAAAGGGAGAATACTATATATCTGAGCAAGGATGATTGGGCCATAAAAATATCCCCACATGAGGCCAAGGTTTTAGCAAGCGAAATCCATTCCATTTTTAGGCCTTTGGAGGCGTTCAAGAAACAAACCAGTCCAAACAAAAATGGTAAAACTGAATCTTTTCATAAACAGAGCCCAGGTAGTTGCCACAAAGCTCAAAATGACTGAGAAACTCTTTCCCTTTAACATTTTTGTTCACATCATAAGGGAAAAAATTCTCCAAATGGGTCAATAGCATTGCATGTGGTAAGGGAATAAGGAGCTCTAACCATACCTAACATTGAATCTTTATGAGTGTACAGTTGGGTATACCTGTTGGTAAAACCGGCAATCCTTCAAACAAATTCAGACCAAACAGAACCCCACAATCTAGGAGAGTTGGAGTTAAGGGTTCAATGCCGAAATCAAAGGTGTTAGTGCGACTATTCCAAAAACCACATGGCAGCACTAAGAAGATTCAAATCCAAATTTGTGGAGAGATCAAACTTGCCTACCAACTAATACACCCTGTTAAATTGGAGGTCAGCCCAAATTTTTTCCCTCATTCTATCCACCCCACAGGAAGAAACAACGAGATATCTTGAAATTCTAGCTAGAGGGGAAGAGAGGATTCCAGGAATGATGGGATTCACTCCGAAGGAAAGAAAGAGGAATGTTGGTAGATAGGGGCAACTTGAAATTCAGATAGATCTCGATAAAGCGAGTCACCTCGGGAAGGAGCTCCTAGGCTATGAGGTTTTTCGCCTCATAATCCCGCAACATCTGCTCCTAAGATTCTTGAGACTCCTAGAACCCTTCGCCATAAATCCATTTGGCGTCATTAGTAGGATCATCTACGAACCCTCATGAGGAAAAATAGCCCACTGATTTCTTAGAGCATATCTAGTGGTAGAGGCAAAGGTAAGGGGCTAGAGGCAAGATTTAGCCCTTGTCATGATACTGTTCATGACATTTTGCCAAATTGTTTATTGAGTTGCGAATAGGGAGGGGCAAGATGCAAGAATTTAAATTTTTGGAAATGATTTTTTAAAAGATAATAATGTAGAAATAGTATATAATGTATATGAAATACAATTTAATTCTTATTTATCCTACTGAACGTGTATAGATATAAAAAATAATAATTAAACACTCATAATGAAGTAATTTTATTTTATAAAATTTTAAGTTTTACCAAAATAAAATAAAATTTAAATTATACTGAAAATATTGCAAGTCTAATAAAAAAAATACAACTATTAATTTAAATTGATAAATATATAAATATAAAAGATATAAAAAATACAATATTTGACATGTGGCAGCTCCCTATTGGCAGCCACCTAGCTCAGCCCAGGCAAGAGGAGAGGCTAGAAAAGCCCTAGCCCTTGCCTTTGGCCCTGCCCAGTTCATGCAAGCCTTGCCCATTAGAAAGTGTAAGCCTTGGTCAATGGGCTAGGTTGTTCCTTGCCCGTGCAAGGGTGAGTGCGTTAGATGTGCTCTTACCCTTCATGGCTGAATATAGAGACATGGTTAAGCTGAGATTCAGAGATGAACTTAGAAACTCAAAAATGAGAAATTTGCATTGAGGTCGTGTTGTTTGTGTTGAGTCGTCGAGGGTTCAATGAACATAGAAACATGAATGGTGGGACCATCAAAGACGCAAGCGAATGGGGCAACTTGAATCTGAAAGCCTCTTGATCCAAGAGCTTTCAAATTCAGGGGGTAATGTTTACACCTGAAATATACCACTACGGTCTGGATAAGATTTTTAAGAAATTAAACATTCAATCCAACTTTAGGCCCAAGCAGAGCTTGTATCCAACAACTGGACCATCGACAACCGCAAGCGTAATTTATGCAATTACACTAACACGGTGCTGAAAGAGAAAGGGTAAGGGGGATGTGCAGCTAAGTCATCACAAAGGAGATGCACGCGTGGATGCATATGTCGACCATCTCCATTTTTATGCTGCCTATAAAAGGAGAAGAAACTATATTCTCAAAGGACAACTAATAACTCAATCAAACAAAAAAATTGATCATACTCAATCAATTTCAACAACTACAAATCTTCAAAAGTTCCTTTTTACCCAAATACTCGTCTTCTTGGAAAAACATGTCTCTTCAATCTAGTATCAAGATTTAGTTCTCCTTTCAACCCTTTTCAGTTCTTACCCTACGAACACCAAACCTTCCTTCAAATCTGACTTGCATCCCAAGTTCGTTTTTGGAGACTTCCTAACCACAATACTTCATCCCGACTTGTTTTTGCAGCACTTTTCAAACCAGTCTTTGAGACCCTCGCAATCTCACTCCCCGACATCTTCATGTCTTTTTACTGCTCTGCCAATACCTTTGGTATGTTTTTTAATGGATGTTCATCCAGTTTATGGTCTCTCGAGCAAGAAAGTCACCTAGGGCTTAGTCTAGAGATAGTTTACTTCACTGATTTGTAACTCAATTCATCATGCTATTATTCAAGCACTTATTTTCTAAGTGTTTATACTTCCCCTCTCCCTTTATACAATCGATTTCTTCAAGTCCGAGTCTGATAACTATAATATACCAACCAATGAGTTTTATGGCAGAATAAGTCATAGTATCATCTTCATGTTTTGGTTCAGTATTTGAATAGTCTTACATAAAAAGGTTGATCTGTTTCACTTCCCCATCTAACTCTGAATTGTACGCTGCTAACATGAACATGTCAACATTGAGCTTGGACTATGTAAAAATAAAATATTTAAAGTCGTCAAATGAGACATTGAAAAGAACAATGCAAGCAAGTTGTGTCAGGACCCGTCCCAAATATCACCTCGATACCAGGGACGAACCCTGCTCCCGTCTGACAATCACACATAAAGTACCAGACTACCCGTAATAGTACTGTAAGTATAACTATCAGACACAGGAGTAAATATAATACAACTGTAAGTCAGAGCATAGTTCTACAAAATGGGCACAAAATCCTACTATGCTAGTCTCGTAACGAAAGAACGTCGTAAGCTCTATGCCTCGATTCCTGCCTCAACGTTCACCCCGACGCTATCACCACGACCTGGAGGGAAAATTTAAAACCAAAAGGGTGAGTGGACTAAAGAAAATAAAAGTTTCAAAAACAGTTTATCATCATAACAAAGTTAAGGAAAAACAATAATAACATTTGTTCCCTCCGTTTTGAAAACATGCATGCCCAACTACGTATTAGAAAATCGTAACATAAAACATCATAAGAAACAGAAACACTATAAAACTGCATCATAAAACGTGAATATCAAGGTATCACTTTACGATCAAACCTGCTGGGTCTATCCGAGTCTTTGAACTCAACCAGGCCTCAATACTATCCGAGTCTTTAAACTCCCGAGTCTTTAAATTCAATAGGCCTACGGGGGTAATATCGTAAATATCGGAGTCTTTAAACTCCCGAGTCTTTAAACTCAATCTGGGCCCGTCCCCCGTTAATCAGAATCCGGGTCTTTAAACCCAATATCCAGATCCAGCAAATCCAATCCAAATTCAATGTAAAACCATTTCCAAATCCATAACCAAACTCGAATCCGAAATCCCCGGTTCGAAGCCCATCCGGCGTTCAGAACCGCCATTCCGAACCCAAATCCGGAAATCCACTTTTTAAACCAAAACCACATTTAATCACAAATCATGTTTTACAATCCATTTATCATCATCGGAAAATACTTATAGATTGAAATCCCCAAATATGATATCAAAATCCGAAAACCAGCTTTTCTCGAAAAACGTGCAAAATCATGGAAATGTCTCGAAAAACGTGCAAACACATCAACCATATATAATCATCATTACGAAGCATAAAAACACATTTAATATCATCAAACATCAATAAAACAGTTAGGCATGCTCGTAAAGCAAGAAAGAGTCCACTCACAAATCTGAACGAGTCAATCGCGCTCCGTACGCTCCTCGACCGTCTCAGGCGTCTCCTATCCTGTCAATATGCACCAAATAGGGTCACCAATACATCAAGGATACTAACCCTAATTTCCCCAATTTTCCGGGAGTTTATTAATATTTTAATCTTAAACCCTAAACCGTCCGGATTCCCGAACTATCTCACAACATCGTCCGATTAACCCGAAAATCATACCAATGGATTCCTTAGAACATTTAGAAGCAAAAACATGTTGGAAGATTGGCTGGAATCCTCCCCATGTGCCTCCACGCGCCGCCCAAAGTGGCTGCGCGTGGGCCTCACGCGCCTGCTACAGTGCTCCTTAAACCTCGAGCCACCCGGTTCAACCCAGTTGAACCGGCGTGACCGGCTCTCCCCCGTTCCTCCACCGTTTCAGTCCAATCCAATCCCAGAAGCTTCGTCCCATCCTAAGCAATCTAACCCCGTCCTAACTTATGAAAATCGACGCCTACAACCCATCGTTCACGGCATCGAAACAAACGGCCCGTGGCCCCTGTTTTGGCCGCCGGCCGCCCAGGTCTTCCCCCGGCACGGCACCACAACCAAACGACTCCTGGGACCTCCAGGAGTCTCACCATGACCACCAAATCTCTCGACTCTAAGCCTAACTCCACGACTTTGCAAAATAAGAAACACGGGAAAACAGGGGAATCAGATATACCTTTCGATTCAGTCTCCGCCGTGTGCACCGCCGCGTGCCACGGTGTTCGTTGGGTTCCCTGCAGCCACCTGAACCTCCCACTGTCTTGGTTTGAGCCACCACACGGCACAACTACCACCCCTGTCTCACGGCTTCCCTGTTTTTCTCAGAACTCCGCCGCACCACCGCCGTGTCTCCGGGCACGATTCCTCCACCAAAACACGATCACCAGCTCAGCCTTGTCTCTCTATCACTCTCTCAATTCACACTCCACTCACTCACACCCTGAATCGATCGCAGTCTCTCCAATTTCTTCTCTCTGTTTTCTGTGTTCAAAGCCAAATGCACGATTTTGAACGTGCACAAAGTGTGGCCGTGCACACTTAGGCTCTCCCAGAAGCCTCTAGCTTCTGCCCACGTGTCCACTCTCCATGGTCTCAGCACAAAATATCCCAGCCCACTACTGCCACTTGCCCTTATCTGATTGGGCTGAGGGAAAAAGACTAAAATGCCCCTAGTGTACAAATTACCATTTTACCCTCGAACTTCTCAGACCCGTAACTATTCCATCCGACGTCCGATGACAGCGTGCCGCCTGTCGTTGTACTCAGGACGTCGAGATCTACCTAATGGTCCTCGGTCTACGAGAAAATCACAAGTCCTCCAAAAAGTCAACATTTTCCTCAATTAGTCAAAATTACGGTAACGCCTTCAATCTTCCGAACGTCATAACTTTTTCTCCGATTGTCCGAATCAAACCTGCCACTTGTCTACGGACTCGTGACGTCCTAAACTACGTCACGGTCAATGATCAACACTCATCCAACCGGTCAATCAAAAAGTCAACTTTTGACGCAATATTCACAAGGGCAAAATCGTCCTTTCGTACAAATATTTACAAAAATTACATTTATACCCTTCCTGAAGGTACGGGTTGTTACAATCTACCTCCCTAAAGAAAATTTCGTCCCCGAAATTCAGTGAAACAAATAAGGGTACTGTTCGCGCATTAAGGCCTCGGGTTCCCAGGTAGCTTCTTCCACCTGATGATTTCTCCATAAAACTTTAACTAAGGGAACCGTCTTCCTCCGTAAAACCTTATCCTTCCAATCCAAAATCGCTACTGGCTGCTCTTCAAAACTCAAGTCTTCCCTCAGTTCAACAGGTTGGGCTTCCAGAACATGTGAACGTATATATTTCTGAAGCATAGAAACATGGAAGACATTATGTACCTTTTCCAGGTCTACTGGTAAAGCCAACCGATAAGCAACAGGACCAATCCGCTCTAATATCTCATAAGGTCCAATGTAACGAGGACTCAACTTCCCTCGTCTGCCAAACCGTACGATCCCCTTCCAAGGAGATAACTTCAAGAAAACCCAGTCTCCTACTACAAACTCCAAATCCCTTATCCTACGGTCGGCGTAGCTCTTCTGTCGGTCCTGAGCTGCCTTCAATCGATCTCGAATCAGTGCCACTTTTACCTGCGTAAGATCTACCAGCTCAGAAGTAGTAAGTCTTCTCTCACCAACCTCCGTCCAACACAATGGAGTTCGACACTGTCGCCCGTACAAAGCCTCGTAAGGAGCCATCCCAATGCTCTCCTGATAACTGTTATTGTAGGCGAACTCCATCAAAGGAAGATGTGATTCCCAAGTACCCTGAAACTGCAAAACACAAGCTCGCATCATGTCCTCGAGAATCTGAATAGTCCGCTCAGACTGTCCATCAGTCTGAGGATGAAATGCAGTACTGAAATGCAACTTTGTCCCAAAAGCTTCCTTTAAGCTCTGCCAAAACCGGGAAGTAAATCTCGGATCTCTGTCAGATACTATCGACTCTGGAGTACCATGCAGTCGAATAATCTCATCTATAAACAACTGGGCAAACTGCGTCAACCTGAAGTTCTCCCGTACTGGAAAGAAATGAGCAGACTTCGTAAGTCTATCCACGAACACCCACACACCATCGGGTCCCTTCGGTGTTCTAGGAAGCTTGAATACAAAATCCATTGTCAGGTGATCCCATTTCCACTCGGGGATCGGTAAAGGTTGCATTGCTCCTTAGGGTCTCTGCCGCTCAGCTTTTACCTGTTGACAAATCAAGCATCTACTGACATATTCTGCAATCTCACGTTTCATCCCTGACCACCAGTAATGCTCTCGAAGTGTACAAAACATCTTGGTCCCACCAGGATGCATCGCGTAGGCTGAACAGTGAGCCTCATCTAGTATCACCTTCTTCAACGTCTCATCCTCGGGTACACCCAATCGTCCATCCTTAACGAAGGCTCCATCGTCGCGAATCTCAAAATCCTGTCTCTCGCCAGCCTCGACCTCAATACGTATGATGCCCAAAATGGGGTCCTCAAACTGAGCATCAATAACCTGATCAATCAAAACAGGCCGCACGTGGAAACTCACTAGAAGTGCTCCCTGATCATCCACAGTCAACTCTACTCCCAGCCTGCGGAGCTCAACCAACAAAGGTAATCGTACTGTCCTCAAATGCGACAAAGAACTAGCTGACTTCCTGCTCAGGGCATCGGCTACCACATTAGCCTTTCCTGGGTGATACTCAATAGTACAGTCGTAGTCCTTAAGCAACTCCAACCATCGGCGCTGTCTCAGATTCAGTTCCTTCTGAGTGAACAAATACTTCAAACTCTTGTGATCGGTGAAAATCCTGCACCTCTCGCCATACAAATAATGCCGCCAAATCTTCAGTGCATGAACCACCGCCGCCAGTTCCAAGTCATGAGTAGGATAGTTCATCTCATGGGGTTTCAACTGTCGGGAAGCATAAGCAATGACTTTCCCGTGCTGCATCAATACACAGCCCAAACCTTGTAAAGAAGCGTCACTATACACCTCGAACTCCCCACTATCGTCTGGAAGGGCCAACACAGGAGCAGATGTCAACCGCCTTTTAAGCTCCTGGAAACTCTGTTCACATTCCTCATCCCACTCAAACCGAACTCCTTTCCGAGTCAACCTTGTCAACGGAGCAGCAAGAATAGAAAAACCCTCAATGAAACGCCGATAATAACCTGCTAAACCCAGAAAACTCCTGATCTCTGTCACCGCCTTGGGCTGTTCCCACTTTGATACCGCCTCAACCTTCTGAGGATCCACTCTGATGCCCTCGGCTGAAATCACATGACCTAGAAATCCAACACTGGTCAACCAAAACTGACACTTGCTCAACTTTGCATACAACTGATGCTCTCTCAGGGTCTTAAGCACTATTCTCAGATGTGTCTCGTGCGCCTTTGCACTCTTCGAATACACCAAAATGTCGTCAATGAAGAAAATCACAAAACTATCCAAATACAACCGGAACACTCGGTTCATAAGATCCATAAAAGTTGCGGGGGCATTAGTCAATCCAAAAGGTATCACTACAAACTCGTAATGACCGTACCTGATCCGAAAGGCTGTCTTCGGTACATCCTCCTCTTTAACCCTTAACTGATGGTAGCCGGAGCGAAGATCAATCTTCGAAAAGTACTGTGCTCCCTTTAACTGGTCAAACAAATCATCAATCCGGGGTAAAGGATACTTATTCCGAATGGTTACCTTATTCAACTGTCTATAGTCCACACACAATCTCAACCCTCCGTCCTTTTTCTTCACAAATAGTACCGGCGCTCCCCATGGTGACATACTCGGTCGAACAAATCCTATATCAACCAGCTCTTGCAACTGGGCCTTAAGTTCCCTCAATTCTGCAGGTGCCATACGATAAGGAGTCTGTGAAATAGGCTGTGTACCTGGTAAAAGATCAATCGTGAACTCGATATCTCGCTGAGGTGGTAATCCTGGCAACTCCTCGGGAAAAACATCGGGAAACTCCCGCACCACTGGTATATCCTCCGCCCTTACTGGCGAAACACGTGTATCCACCACATGAGCTATGTAACCCTGACACCCCTTACGCAACAGCTTGCTAGCCTCAAGTGCCGAGATAACTCCAGTAGGAAGTTCACGTTGATCACCTTGAAATGTAGTCTCTAGTAATCCTGGACTCCGAAAAGTCACTCTCCTATCGAAACATTCGATAGAAGCATGATGTCTCGTCAACCAGTCCATACCCAAAATAACATCAAAGTCCCGTAGATCCAATAGTAACAAATCCGTCATTAACTCAACCTCACCTACCATCACCGGACACTCTCTCAACACCTGAGTCACTACCAACACCTCCCCAGTAGGTGTACTCACCCCTAAATCACAATCCAAAGCAGACACCTCCCTCTCCATCACCAAAGCAAAAATAGTGTGACCAAGTATGGTGAGTGTACCTGTCAGCACTCCCGGTGCTGATCTGGCCTCCTGCTGGGTCATAGCAAAAACTCGCGCCTGAGGTCCTGATGACCTACCGCGCCCTCTAGAACTGCTCGTGGCACCACCGCCACCCCTAGAGCCTACTGCCCCTGACACTGACGCAGTACTCCGCCCAGGTTCTGCTACACCTCGACCTGCTCCACCCTCCTGAGCTAACAATGGGGCCTCCCTCCGAAAGTGTCCTCGCTCTCCACAGTAGTAGCAAGCATCCCTACTGGGTCCACCGGTCTGCCTCCCAGTAGAAGCAACAGAAGTAGCACTCGCCTGAGGGGTCGGATGTGCCCTAGCTCCCCGAAATCCTGAGCCCTGAAAACTGCCTGGTCTACCAAACCGGGCTCCACCAGCCGATGACGAATCACCATAATTGCCCCGCTTCGGGGTCCTCTGACTCGATGCTCCAGGAAAAGAATGCTCTCGGCGTCGCACATTGCCCGAGTACTGTGGCCCGGTAGGCAAACTGGCCTCAACTCTAACAGCAGCATCAGACAACTCCCGGAATGTAGCAAAGGAGCCGGCTGTCACAATGGCTCTAATCTCTCCTCGAAGACCCAACTCAAACCGACGGCACTTCTCAGCCTCGGTTGCCACAAATGCAGGAGCGAATCGGGATAGCATCTGGAATCTCTGCTCATACTCGGCTACTGTCATGTTCCCTTGTTTCAACTGAAGAAATTCTGCCTCTTTAGCATCCCGGAAAGAGCGGGGATAATACTGGTCTAAAAACCGCTCCCGGAAAGTCTCCCACGTCACCGTATGTGCATCCCAACCGGACAACTCCAGCGTATACCACCACTCATACGCTGCTCCATCCAGCAGAAACGTAGCCAACAAGGCCCAGTCCTCTGGAGGACAATGCATCACCCCAAAAATACGCTCGAGCCGGGTGATCCATCGGTGAGCTTCCTCTGGGTCTGCCCCACCGCTGAAAGTAGTAGCCCCAAGCCGTTGGGCTCGCTCAATCGAAGCGCTCTCAGTCCCTCTCGCCACTTCATCTTCAGGTCGTGGAGTGGGTTCACGTCTCGGAGGCATGGTCGAACGTACGCTGAAAGAGGCATAGAGCTAGTAAAACAACCTAAATACGACCTCATACCGACACAAACCGACAAACCTATGCTCTGATACCAATTGTCAGGACCCGTCCCAAATATCACCTCGATACCAGGGACGAACCCTGCTCCCGTCTGATAATCACACATAAAGTACCAGACTACCCGTAATAGTACTGTAAGTATAACTATCAGACGCAGGAGTAAATATAATACAACTGTAAGTCAGAGCATAGTTCTACAAAATGGGCACAAAATCCTACTATGCTAGTCTCGCAACGGAAGAACGTCGTAAGCTCTATGCCTCAATTCCTGCCTCAACGTTCACCCCGACGCTATCACCACGACCTGGAGGGAAAATTTAAAACCAAAAGGGTGAGTAGACTAAAGAAAATAAAAGTTTCAAAAACAGTTTATCATCATAACAAAGTTGAGGAAAAACAATAATAACATTTGTTCCCTCCGTTTTGAAAACATGCATGCCCAACTACGTATTAGAAAATCGTAACATAAAACATCATAAGAAATAGAAACACTATAAAACTGCATCATAAAACGTGAATATCAAGGTATCACTTTACAATCAAACCTGCTGGGTCTATCCGAGTCTTTAAACTCAATAGGCCTACGGGGGTAATATCGTAAATATCGGAGTCTTTAAACTCCCGAGTCTTTAAACTCAATCTGGGCCCGTCCCCCGTTAATCAGAATTCGGGTCTTTAAAGATAATATCCAGATCCAGCAAATCCAATCCAAATTCAATGTAAAACCATTTCCAAATCCATAACCAAACTCGAATCCGAAATCCCCGGTTCGAAGCCCATCCGGCGTTCAGAACCGCCATTCCGAACCCAAATCCGGAAATCCACTTTTTAAACCAAAACCACATTTAATCACAAATCATGTTTTACAATCCATTTATCATCATTAGAAAACACTTATAGATTGAAATCCCCAAATATGATATCAAAATCCGAAAACCAGCTTTTCTCGAAAAACGTGCAAAATCCAGGAAATGTCTCGAAAAACGTGCAAACACATCAACCATATATAATCATCGTTAAGAAGCATAAAAACACATTTAATATCATCAAACATCAATAAAACAGTTAGGCATGCTCGTAAAGCAAGAAAGAGTCCACTCACAAATCTGAACGAGTCAATCGCGCTCCGTACGCTCCTCGACCGTCTCAGGCGTCTCCCGTCCTGTCAATATGCACCAAATAGGGTCACCAATACATCAAGGATACTAACCCTAATTTCCCCAATTTTCCGGGAGTTTATTAATATTTTAATCTTAAACCCTAAATCGTCCGGATTCCCGAACTATCTCACAACATCGTCCGATTAACCTGAAAATCATACCAATGGATTCCTTAGAACATTTAGAACCAAAACCATGTTGGAAGCTTGGCTGGAATCCTCCCCACGCGCCTCCACGCGCCACCCATATTGGCTGCGTGTGGGCCTCACGCGCCTGCTACAGTGCTCCTTAAACCTCGAGCCACCCGGTTCAACACAGTTGAACCTGCGTGACCGGCTCTCCCCCGTTCCTCCACCGTTTCAGTCCAATCCAATCCCAGAAGCTTCGTCCCATCCTAAGCAATCTAACCCCATCCTAACTTATGAAAATCGACGCTTACAACCCATCGTTCACGGCATCGAAACAGACGGCCCGTGGCTCCTGTTTTGGCCGCCGGCCGCCCAGTTCCTCCCCTGGCACGGCACCACAACCAAACGACTCCTGGGACCTCCAAGAGTCTCACCATGACCACCAAATCTCTCGACTCTAAGCCTAACTCCACGACTTTGCAAAATAAGAAACACGGGAAAACAGGGGAATCGGGTATACCTTTCGATTCAGTCTCCGCCGTGTGCACCGCCGCGTGCCACGGTGTTCGTTGGGTTCCCTGTAGCCACCTGAACCTCCCACTGTCTTGGTTTGAGCCACCACACGGCACAACTACCACCCCTGTCTCACGGCTTCTCTATCACTCTCTCAATTCACACTCCACTCATTCACACCCTGAATCGATCGCAGTCTCTCCAATTTCTTCTCTCTGTTTTCTGTGTTCAAAGCCAAATGCACGATTTTGAACGTGCACAAAGTGTGGCCGTGCACACTTAGGTTCTCCCAGAAGCCTCTAGCTTCTTCCCACGTGTCCACTCTCCATGGTCTCAGCACAAAATATCCCAGCCCACTACTGCCACTTGCCCTTATCTGATTGGGCTGAGGGAAAAAGACTAAAATGCCCCTAGTGTACAAATTACCATTTTACCCTCGAACTTCTCAGACCCGTAACTATTCCATCTGACGTCCGATGACAGCGTGCCGCCTGTCGTTGTACTTAGGACGTCGAGACCTACCTAACGGTCCTCGGTCTACGAGAAAATCACAAGTCCTCCAAAAAGTCAACATTTTCCTCAATTAGTCAAAATTACAATAACGCCCTCAATCTTCCGAACGTCATAAATTTTTCTCCGATTGTCCGAATCGAACCTGCCACCTGTCTACGGACTCGTGACGTCCTAAACTACGTCTCGGTCAATGGTCAACACTGATCCAACCGGTCAATCAAAAAGTCAACTTTTGACGCACTATTCACAAGGGCAAAATTGTCCTTTCATACAAATATTTACAAAAATTACATTTATACCCTTCCCGAAGGTACGGGTTGTTACAAGTTGCCCATTTGCTCCACTTTCACTTCATTTGAACGATGGTTTATAGGCCGCAATTCAAAAACCATTTATAACCCTGTCTAGTAGCAGCTTCTATTAGTGGTACGCTTACTTTGAAGGCATCTAGAAGACCAAGTCAGCTGGACTAGCTTATCTAGGGTAGGACCACGACACCATGCCCCAAGGCTTTCAGCCTTCACCCCACTCACCCTATTCACTTACACCGCACATCATTGCATTAGGCTACAACAAAGAGACCTTCTCACCCACACATTTGTGTATCCACTCATTTGGAAGCGAGCTACCAAACAGCGTCCCTGAATTTTGCTACATAACATTTTGGGCACGAAAAGAGACCTAGATTTTCCTAAAATTATGACTTTACCTCACACTTTATCTTTATACTTCACTACGTAAGCATTTCTTTCTAACGAAAAAAAAAGGTGAAACCATTTATATCCAAACCAAACCAAAGTAAAAGCTTGGATCGAAAATGATTTAATTTATAATTTTATAAAATTCAAACTGTATCAAACCTTCAAGATTTTAACGGTTTAAATTTGAATATTATTAATATTTGTATCAAACTGCACCGTGCCCATCCCTAAATACAGTTTAAATATAGGTCCTTAGAATATGTGATCATACTATTAATGATGATCAGATTAGTAGTATTTAAAAATGCTAAATTTAAAGGAACCACAATTGATACTGGTCTTCTTCTTCTTCCTCTTCTTTTTCTTCTTCTTCTTCTTCTTCTTCTTCTTCTTCTTCTTCTTTTCATATTCCTCTGATGACTTCCAGTGTACCTCCTGTCTTTGGATCTCCTCTGTCTCTCACTATTCAGAATATCGGCAACATAGTGCCAATCAAGCTTGGTCATGACAATTACCTTCTTTAGAAATCTCTATTTACTCCGATCTTCCTCTTATATAGGCTCACTGGTATTATTGATGCTTTCGAGCCGTGTCCGCCTCCTCTCTTGGCTAATGTTTCTGGCAATCTCACTATTTCCAATCCAGCGCTTGAAATCTAGTATGAGAAAGATCAAAATGTCACTATCTGGATCAATTTTAGTTTATCTGATTACTTGATTCCATTCACTGTGGGTGTCCAATCCTCTCGCGAACTTTGTTTCTCGATCTCAGATTCATCACATTTGCTCTCACCTTCAATTTTTCCAGAGAGGCACTTCCTCGATCTTTGTTTTCTCCAAGAAATCAAGTAGTTCTCTGATGGTTTTGCTACTGCTGGTTCTTTAGTCGTTGATGTGGATCCCATCGATATCACATTGAACGACTTGCCGACTATGAATCCTTTGTTGATTTCATTGAACCTCGTGCTTCTACCACCACTATCGATGAACTTCACGGTCTTCTTACCAACAAAGAGATTTTTATGGCTTGGAAGAAATCTGAGACCTCTCCTGCTATGACAGAGCCATTTCATGCCTTTGTTTCTTCTACTTTGGCAGGCTCCTCAGGTCTTCTTCCCAAACCACATGTGGGTCAAGCTTTGGCCACTCCAGCTCATTATTTCCCTTCCTTTAATCATAGAAGAGGCAATAATCGAGGTAGAGGCTTTAATCACGGCTTCTTTGGTCTGTGTTCGTTCAATTTGCAAGGGAGAGGTTCGTATTCGAGTGGATCCTATTCTTCTGGTGCTTCCTTTGATGGTCGCATTCGCTGTCAAATTTGTGGCAACCTTGGTCATCCTGCTATTAATTGTCACAACCGTATGAATCATGTGTTGCTGGTCGCATTGACACGACCCATCCTAATCACCCCGAGATTACGCGGGATCCGCCATGCTCCCGTCTAACCCATGTGTGACACGAAGGCCAAACATTCATCTAACCTACATGTAACACGAAGGCCAAACAAGGGATACCCAGGCCAACATCCCAAACGGGCTTCTAGAGCGCACCAGGATCAGTGGATGAGTGTGATGTCTTGGTCTCTGCTACAGCCCGCATCCGCAATCAACCTGATGGGCATTAAAAACTATAAAAGCTGTGAGTGGACGAAAAATAAATGATTTAATAAAACTAATTTCATAAAAAACAATTATGCCCGTCCACTTAAAAACATGCATGCATTCGTAAACCAGTTAATTTAATATCACAAAAACCATTTAGAAAAACCAAAGCCATTTATTTCCTCAAATCATTAGGGCCTTAGCCCAAAACCGCAAAATCACCAAGTATGGGAACTCAGCCCAAACTATAAACACAAAAATACCATTTCATAAATCCATTAAATCATGTTTACCAAATGCCCAACCTCGGCATCCCAGACGCCTAGTGTCCCAGACGCTTGACGTCCCAGACGTCATATCGCGGTCTAAGCAACGCGTGCTGCCCGGGGTCTCTCCGGGTCAATCTCTGACATCCCAGACGTCTAATCATAGCAATCCTGCTCCTGAATCACTATACGGTCCGGTCGCTCCGTGAAATAACCCCTCACAGACAATGCGTCATGACTTCTCCAATATCCCAGACATCTAGAGGAGACCATCCACATATCCTTGTATAAGGATGGTATATGGAAAACATTTTTATAAAATCATTTCAAAACATCTCAAAGGGGCCATGCTCGGAATTTCTATAAAATCACCATAAATCCAGAAATCTAAGTACTCAAATCCAAATTCGTTTTAGGGTCTCCGAACCTAAAATCATATTTATAAACCACAAATGGGACTCATGCCCGATATCATACACAATTGGCCTTCAAGCCTAATATCGTAAACCAACTGAGCCTCCACCCCGATATCTCATTAAATCAAATGGACTCCAAGTCTGATAATTTTCAAATCAAATGGTCTCATGCTTGATTTCATATTTCCAAATCCAAAACCTTTCCATTAAACCATCATAAAAAACCCAAGCACGTATAAAAACAGTATAAAACCATAAACCTCGAAATATGTGCAAATACATAAATCATAAATACCACAATCATAATCATAGAAATCACATATATAAAACATATAAAACAGTTATGCATGCATCATATTTTGAAAACAAAAGTCCACTCACAGATAGTCCTAGTTGTTGCCCCGATGTGTGTGCTAGAAGCCTTCCCAAGGCTAAATCACCATCTCCGGAACTTCTGAACCTATCCAAATCATACCTAAAGGTCACTAACTAATTATACAAGTCCATAGGATAAAACCCCAAAACTCCCGAAAACGTTAACGTGTCTCGAGGTGAAAAACCTAAATTTGATCAACCTAATGATCTTCGATCGACCCGAAACTACCACCATTGGATCCGGATCGTCGAAACCCTTCGAATGACACTAGTCCCGCATAAAAATTTACGCTCACATTGTAAGACCCGTGTTCTGGATGGAACGGTGAACAATCCCACATTCCTGCGAGGGGGAATGGTCTGGGAGAGGATGGTGGTGTGCCTTAAAGGTGTAGGCACACACCTATCTAAAACTAGGCCTTCTGGGAGCTCACTGGCTTTGGATTCCGGGGGAACTCCAAACTTAAGCGAGTGGAGGCTGGTGCAATCCCATGATGGGTGACCCACTGGGAAGTTGCACCGTGAGCTCCCAGTAACAAAACCTTGCAGGCGCAGGTGTGCCCAAAGAGGACAATACAGGGTTAGATAGAGGGTGCCGCTGCGCAACTCTGATCTAAACTAGGCCTTTTGGGAGCTCAAGTGGCTTTGGGGGGGATTGGAACCCCAAAGTTAAGCGAGTTGAGGCTGGTGCAATTTCATGATGGGTGACCCCCTGGGAAGTTGCACCATGAGCTCCCGAAAAAAAAACTATGAGGGCGAGGCCCAAAGCGGACAATATGGTGCTAGATGAGTCGGGTCCTGGCCGAGGAGGGTTGGGTCCTGACAATTTGGTATCGGAGCCAGACCCCAACCGGGAAGTGTGCCAGTGAAGACGCTGGGCCCTAAGGGGGGTGGATTGTAAGACCCGTGTCCTGGATGGAACGGTGAATAATCCCACATTCTGCGAGGGGGAATGGTTTGGGAGAGGATGGTGGTGTGCCTTAAAGGAGTAGGCACACACCTATCTAGCACTAGGCCTTCTTGGAGCTCACTGGCTTTGGATTCCGGGGGAACTCCAAAGTTAAGCGAGTGGAGGCTGGTGCAATCCCATGATCGGTAAACCACTGGGAAGTTGCACCGTGAGCTCCCAGGAACAAAACCTTGCGGGCGCAGGTGTGCCCAAAGTGGACAATATAGGGTTAGATAGAGGGTGCCGCTGCGCAACTCTGATCTAAACTAGGCCTTTTGGGAGCTCAAGTGGCTTTGGGGGGATTGGAACCCAAAAGTTAAGCGAGTTGAGGCTGGTGCAATTTCATGATGGGTGAACCCCTGGGAAGTTGCACCATGAGCTCCCGAAAACAAAACCGTGAGGACGAGGCCCAAAGCGGACAATATGGTGCTAGATGAGTCGGGTCCTGGCCGAGGAGGGTTGGGTCCTGACACACATGCCCCCACGCGCGTGGGAAATACAACCAAAAAGTCAACGCTGCTGACGTTAGCGGTCAACGATCAACGGTTAACGCTAGCGTCATCGTTGACGTCAGCATGTCGTCACCTAACAAGTCTGACAATTGTTAGATCTGACAGTGCCACGTGCCAACCTGCCATTGGTCCACGTCACTGACATGTCTGTGACATGTGGCAACCCGTGATTGGGACACGTCACTAACATGTCAAGCCTCCATTGGTCGACCTCTGACAGCTGTCAGATGATGACCTCACCCGCTGGTGTCATCAATGTCTTCAACCTCAGTTTGAGTTTGCAATTCGGGTCGTGTAGACCCGCGGACCCGACTCGGCCACCATTTCACCATTTCTCAACCTTTTTCATCCTTGTTTCTTCCTATAGCATCGTTTAAGTCTACCCTATCGATCAATGGATTCAAAATTGTGAAATCCGACTTAGATTTTACTTTTGAACCCTTGAACAATACGGCCAAACGTCCTCCGTCGATTTCTCCCCCTGAGCTCATCTCACTCCCCAGTACCTCGTCCAATCCACCAAATCAATCAATACTAGCTCAAACGAAACCTTCCATTTTTGAACTTAAACAGGGCTTTTGGGTTTTGCCCTTACCTCACAGTCGTTGCTCCATCGTGGCCACCACGGTGATCGTCTCGACGTCCCCTTCAACTTTCGTTCACGACCCGGTAGCATTAGATGAAGATTAGGAGGTGATGGTGTGGGTTTAGGTGTTTGGGTGTTCACGGGTTATGGTTTTCACGGTGTTTGGGAGATCAGAGAGATGAAGATGACTGATGAGGATAAACCCAAAATATTGGGGTCTGGGCCTATCAAATGGGTGATACTTGTCACTCATCTGGTGGGTCCTGCCCAGATATTTTCCAAATCAAATCCTGCCACGTATCAATTTCCTCGGTTTGCATGAATAGTGCCTTAAAACTTTCTAGACCCGTAACTTTCTTGTAACAACTCGTCCCAATTTTTTGGGATTTATTAAGGATTATCGGACGTTCAGGGTGAAATTACAATTTTTCCCCTAGACGAGGGTAAAACGTTGGCTTTTGACCCGGGATCCAATGCCCGTGGACCGAGGACCATTACATAGATGGAGTCGATACGAGTCCGTTGACAGGCGTCACATCGAAATCAGACATTCAACAGGAGAGTTACAGATCACCGAAGTTCGAGGAACCATTGCACATTTTTCGAGACGGGTGGACTTTTGTATGGAGTGGGACCTAGATATTTTCCTTAGACCCAATGGATAAGTGACAAGTGTTACTCATCCATTGCCTATCACCCCACATACATACTATAACGACCCGTCCCGGAGTTCGGGATTAGATTAGTGATTAATGAAGAATTAGTGAGATTGATTGGTGATAAGTTGAGTAATTTCGGACGGACGATGCGAAATGACCGTTTTTCCCTTAGAATTGGGAGAATTGTTGATTTTTTACTCGAGCGGTCAAACAAACTTTGGGTGATGAGTGTGATGTAGTTCTCGACGTCACAAGTCCGTAGATAGATGACACGTCCGACTCTGACATCCGGGGAAGAAGTTATGAGGTTTAGAAGATGAAGGGCATTTTGGTAATTTAGCCTAAGGGCATTTTGGTCATTTAGTTACCTTGGGATCTGTGCCCAGTGAGATTAGGACACCTGGTGCATTGGGATTTGTGCCCAATGGTTGTGGGACACTTGTCCCTTACTGGAAGGCGGTGGAAGCCTCCCTCACCGCCTCGATTGGTTTTTTAAAAAAATGGGAGAAATGGTTGCACGATTTTGTGAAAAAACAGAGTGAAAAACAGAGGATGAGAGTGAGACCATAAACGAACCCGTAGAATCCCTCATCCCTAACCCATGATGTGTGAAGGAAAGATGGAAAGGGAGTCGAGACAATGGTAGTGGTGGCACGGTGGTGCACGATAGTGAAGGTATGGCCCAAAATCGTGGAATTCTGTTTTTGAATTCAAAAATGGAAATTTGAATTCTAGTGATTGTTGATCCAATTGGTTGCTAGGATGAAGTTCTGGAGGTCGATACGAAGCTATTAAGCTTGGAACTGAGGTCTGCCGTGGACAGTGGCCAACAAACAGTGAAAGGTAAGCTTGAATTTCAAAAATGGGAGAAATGGTTGCACGGTTTTGGGAAGAAACAAAGTGAAAAACATAGGATGAGAGTGAGGCCGTAAACCAACCCGTAAAATCCCTTATTCCTAACCCGTGATGTGTGAAGGAAAGAATTAAAGGGAGTCGAGATAATGGTGGTGGTGGCACGGTGGGGCACGACGGTGAAGGTAAGGCCCAAAACCGTGGAATTCTGTTTTTGAATTCAAAAATTGAAATTTGAATTCTAGTGATTATTGATCCAATTGATTGCTAGGATGAAGTTCTGGAGGTCGATACGAAGCTATTAAGCTTGGAACTGAGGTCTGCCGTGGACGGTGTCCGGCAAATCGTGAAAGGTAAGATTGAATTTCAAAAATGGCAAGTCATGTTTTCTTGGTTGTCGATCGATAAGGATGATGGAAAGGTATTTTGGAGGTTAGCAGGAACTCATAGGGACCAAAACCAGAGCTCAAGATGGTCAAGATTGATGGCAGAACATGGTTGCAGGAGACGGGTTTGATCATAGTTCAGGAAGGTAATTTCCAGACCAGAGCTTCATGTTTTAAGTAGCTAGATCGATTAGAAATATTGGGACAAAGCTAATGTTAGAAAAAGAGTTGAGAAGGGGTTGAAAATGGACAAAAACTAGGAACGCCGGTTCGGTTGGATTGGGTTGCAGAGAATCAGTCCGAACCGGTCGATCGAAGGTTGAAGACGATGAATAGTGTCACGCGTGGGCTTCACGCGCAACCCCTTTGTGTGGCGCGTGGGACATTGTTTGGGGAAGTGTTCAACATGACTTTTAATTTAATCGATGTTACGAACATTTTGGGACTGGTTTCGAGTCGATCGGACATCGTTTCGATATAGTTCGGGATGTCTAAAGGTTTAAGGGTTAGTTTAAAAATAGTTAAAAATTTGAGAAAATTACAGGGATTTAATGGAAGGTTATTGAAGTGGTTAGTGAACTTAGCATGTGGTTTGGACAGGTTCGGGAAGTCTAATGATAGTGGATTAGCCGAGAAAGGCAGTTTGTACGCGTATCAAGACGGCAGCGAGGACGGTTTGTGAGTGGACTTTGCTTTCTAAATTTCAATGCATGCATAATTGTTTTATATTTTTTCTATACATGATTTCTATGCTTATGATTATGGTATTTATGATTTACATGATTTCACGTATTTCGATGTGATTTATCATATTTATACGTATTTCGAGAACATGGTTTATGCTATGCTTTGATGATGATTTGATGGATGATTTTATACTAGTTATATGTATTGTGTTATGTTAATGATTTGATAATATGATTTTGGGTTTGAAAGTAAATGCGGCCTGAGTCCCATTTCGGTTTTAATATGATTTCTGGAGATGGTTTTGAAATGGTTTTGGATTGGATTTGCTGGATCTGGTTTTGGGTTTAAAGACTTGGTGATTGATTGTGACGGGGGCGGGCCCGGATATGTGATCTGGGTTTAAAGACTCGGGAGTTTAAAGACTCGGTTATTGAAAGGCCTGTTGAGTTTAAAGAATCGGATATATATTGAGTTTAAAGACTCGGTTGAGATCTAGCAGGTTCGATTGATTGAATGTGTTTTGATACACTTTTGGATTTATTTGATATGACATTGGTTTTCAAATGGTTTTAAGCTGTTTTGGGTGTGGCCCGGATGATATGGATTTGCATATTTTTGGGCTGAGTTCCCTTACTTTGATTTATGGTTTTGGGCTATGGCCCGAGATTTGAGAAAAGTAAATTATTTCTTTCATAATTGGTTTTATTACATCAGAAATGAAAGCGTTTTCAGATGCATGCATTAGTTTTACATGGAGGGCATAAATGTCTTTTCTGATAAAATCTATTTTATAAACTTTTTTTATTTTCGTCCACTCACAGTTTTTTTTGTTTTTCGATGCCCTTCAGGTTGATGCGGCACGGGCTGTTGCTGGTGAGACCGAGACATCACACACACGCGATCCACAATGGTTTCTGCGCACTCTAGGAAGCCGGAAGTTGTTTTTGAGCGATGACTTGGAATCCTTATCGGGCTTATGTGTTACATAGAGGTTAAACATGTGTTTAGCCTTCGTGTCGCACGTGGGTTAGATGGGAGTATGGTACATCCCTTAATCTAGGGGGGATTGGGTGATGGGTCATGTCAATTTGGTATCAGAGTGAGGTTAGGGTGCTCTGCGAGAGGTTATGGCCTCCAGAGCAGATGGTTCGTCGACAAGTGTGTTGTGATGTTGTTGTAGATTTGATGTCTCGACGCGGAACAGCCCGTCATCAACCTGAATGCTAGAGTGATAGTACGTTAGTTAGTGGCGAGATGGCTAGCGAATGGGCAATCGTCGCGATGTATGCTGGCCCTAAGCCGGAGAAGATATCGTGTTTGGATCTAGATATGATCGATAGTTGGCTGGACCATATGGTCGGATATGTGTCAGTGTGGTTAACCCGGATGGTAACCAGTTGAGTTAGATATGATTTATACGAAAGATGGTTGGCCGACCAGCCTATTGGACATCTTACGGGGCCAGATGACGATAGTGTGGACCTGTGACCAACCCCTTGGTCAGATTGTTTGAGATTAGACTTGTACGGCTAAAAGTAGCCGGATTCCTCGAATTAAGGAGGTAAAGGAACCGATATAGTATGAGTTGAGAAACTCCCCCTAGCAATGATTGTTGGTTTGACGATGGTGACGATTGTGGAGAAACTAAGTTAGTGGATGTTCTTAGCCGGGTGTGACGACCCGAGTTGCCTCATTTGATATGAGTTAGTGTGCCGAGTTAGTTGGGTTTGTTGACCCTAGTAGTAATGATGATTGGAAAAACCCCAGTATGAGTGCTTAGTTTGGAAAACGTGAGGTGGAGTTTGTGGTTAGTTAGTTTTTGTGGCTTGGATCGACGATTCAGGCAGATTGGCGACTGTGCTGCTTGGTGCAGCCAAGGTTATAGATGATCTGGTGGATGACTCTGGTCAAGTCTACTGAGATTTCAGCGATTGGTTGGCATGAACCGACCAGTAGAGTCATTGAGAGTGTTGTGCATTGGATCTGGTTGCGGTATGTTGGCCCTAGGTTTCCCTAGATGAGACCGTGGAGTGTTGAGTTGCTCAGAGTTGTGCAATACGAGTGAGGTTAGTTTCCCCAACCCGAGTGTAGTTATGAGATGTGGCTCGGTATGGACTGAGATTCGGACTTAGTGTGATGTGGGCACGAGATAGAAGATGATGTGCCACGAGCTGAGAGGCTTGTGAATGGTAGGATGGGCACATCGTGAGTTGAGGTTACGACCAGTCGTGGGGTCCATACAATACCACTAACTGATCTGGGATATTCGATGACCATTGGCAGGTCATGCTTCGGTATGATTGGTCAGGCTGGTTTTGATTTGATCAGAGTAGCGCAGCAGAAGCACGATAGACTTATGCTTCATTTTGAATCGGGCTAGGTTGGTATGGTCGGGGTTGATCATGAGTGGGATTGGTTTTCGTGGACACCTCGGGATGAGTCAGCAGATGTTGGAGGTGTCAAAACTTGTATGTTGAAGAGTGTCAGATGTGTCAAAAATGACATGTCAGATGTGTCAAAGCTTACATGTCAGATGTGTCAAAGCTTACATGTCAGATGTGTCGGCATATGCCGAGGATACTAATTGGTGATGCCTAGGCTAGTATTTAGTGATTCTGAGGTGAGTAATTAGTGATTCCCAGACTAGTGATTGACGACTCTGAGGGCAGTGACAGCGAAGTCCGGGATTAGTAATTGATGATTATGGATCCCAAGAATTGGTGACTGGTAGTTCAGTGGTGCTCGGGAGTTGAATCTCAAAAAAGTTGAGACGTGAGAATCCGAATACGTGATGATTAACATCCTTTTGGATGTACATAAACGGTGGTAACCAACAGGTGAGTTGGTCGGCGCGTTGGATTGTTTACGGACACGAGAATGTTGTTCGAGTAAGTTATGGATCTACTAAGTCCGATAGAGGAGTTGACATTCGGTTGGCTAGTCTAGTGATAACATACTTGTTGAGGATTAAGTCCCATGGTTGGAAAAGATGGATACACTTCCAACATGGTTGGAATCTCGGAATCAGGAGATGTTGTAATTGAGATGATGAGGAGTTGTGTTTGGTATCGAGTTGGTACTAGATGTTGAGTATTGAGTGATGAATACTCTGGAATCGGTATGGGAGACTCATTGTGTTGTATGAAGGAACCTCAGAAGTTATGAACCCCCTCCCCCTGGTTGTGGACAAATGTGGAAGCTTTAAGAAGCAGAGAGTACTTGGAGATGCCACATTTGGGATGTGTGGCAAGTGTTGATATAAGGTGGCCTATAACTGGTCGATATGAGGTAATTGAAGGGAACCCACAATCTAGACGTGTTATATTCTTGAGCGATCTGATCAGATGTGGTGGTCTGATCATTTGTGGGAATTGAATGAGAAGTGATGAGATAGTAAATGGATTCAAAGCGGGTCTTACACCTACGGACAAAAAATGGATTCCACTTAAGAGCGAGTGGATCAGGATTGGTTTGCTCCTGGATCAGGATTGAGTTGTTGTAAACCAGAAGAATCGTATTGTAAGACAGAGATTGGATATGTGCAGGACGAGTGTGGTCTGTTTTGCATTCTCATGGGTATATGGTCTTGGATTTAGTGTTGGGTCTTCCTTGTATACGTAAGGGAGATGTGATTGGACTAGATGTTTTTTATGTTGATCAGGAGACGTAAGAGACCAGGAAATCTGGATAGATTTGAGTTGACATACCTTGGAAGATGTGTTGAGGCTGGAGTATTGGTCAAGTATTGGATTGGACCGATGAACTTCAAAGGTGAAGCGTGACTGACTCGTAGTCAAGTGGTAGTCTGTGTAGATACACTGTGATGGTTGGAGGACACACTATGCTGTTGTTGGATGGAATTGGGATACATCGTGATGACGTGGCAGCCTGCCATTGGTCCACGTCACACGACATGTTAGTGACATATGGCAGCCCGGGATTGGGCTACGTCACTAACATGTCAAGCCTCCATTGGTCGACCTTTGACAGCTATCAAATGATGACGTCGCCCACTGGGGTCATCATCATCTTCAACCTCCGTTCGGGCCTGTAATTTGGGTCGTGCAGACCAGCGAACTAGGCACGGCCACCGTTTCACCATTTCTCAACCTTTTTCATCCTTGTTTCTTCCGATAACTTCGTTTAAGTCTACCCTATCGATCTATGGATTCAAAATTGTGAAAATCAGGCTTAGATTTTACCTGTGAACCCTTGAACAGTACGGCCAAACTTCCTCCGTCGATTTCTCTCCCTGAGCTCATCTCACTCATCAGTACCTCGTCCAATCCACCAAATCGATCAATACAGGCTCAAACAAAACTTTCCATTTTTGAACTTAAATAGGGCTTTTGAGTTTTGCTCTTACCACACCGTCGTTGCTCCACCGTGGCCACCACCAAGATCTTCTCGACATCCCCTTCAACTTTCGTTCACAGCTCGATAGCATTAGATGAAGATTAGGGGGTGATGGTGTGGGTTTGGGTGTTCACGGGTTATGGTTTACACGGTGTTTGGGAGATCAGAGAGATGAAGATGACTGATGAGGATAAACCCAAATTATTGGGGTCTGGGCCTATCAGATGGGTGACACTTGTCACTCATCTAGTGGGTCCTCCCCAGATATTTCCCAAATCAAATTCTGCCACGTGTCAATTTCCTCGATTTGCTTGAATAGTGCCATAAACGTTCTAGACCCGTAACTTTCCTATAATGACCCATCGCAAATTTTTTAGAATTTATTAAGGATTAATTATGGATTAGCGAGGGCAATCGGGGATTAGACGAGGATTATCAGACATTCAGGGTGAAATTACAATTTTGCCTTTGGACAAGGGCAAAAAGTTAACTTTTGACCCGGGAGCTCCAATGCCCGTGAACCGAGGGCTGTTACATAGATCGAGTCGATACGAGTCTGTAGACAAGCATCACGTGGAAATCAGACATTCGACAGGAAAGTTACGGGTCACGGAAGTTCGAGGAACTATTGAACATTTTTTGAGACGGGTGGACTTTTGTGTGGAGTGGGCCCCATATGTTTCCCCAAACCCAATGGATAAGTGACAAGTGTGACTCATCTATTTCCTATCACCCCACATATATGCTGTAACGACCCGTCCTGGAGTTCGAGATTAGATTAGTGATTAATGAAGGATTAGTGAGATTGATCGGTGATTAGTCGAGTAATTTCGAACGAACAATACAAAAAAACTGTTTTGCCGATAGAATTGGGTAAATTGTTGATTTTTGACTCGGGAGGTCAAACTGACTTTGGGTGATGACTGTGACGTAGTTCTCAACGTCACGAGTCCGTAGACAGATGGCACGTCCGACTCCGACATTCGAGGAAGAAGTTATGAGGTTCGGAAGTTGAAGGTCATTTTGGTAAATTAGCCTAAGGGCATTTTGGTCATTTGGTTACCTTGGGATCTGTGCCTAGTGAGATTGGGACACCTGGTGCATTGGGATTTGTGCCCAATGGATGTGGGACACTTGTCCCTTACTGGAAGGCGGTGGAAGCCTCCCTCACCGCCTCGATTGGTTTTTTTAAAAAAATGGGAGAAATGGTTGCACGATTTTGGGAAGAAACAGAGTGAAAAATAGAGGATGAGAGTGAGACCGTAAACCAACCCGTACAATCCCTCATCCCTAACCCGTGATGTGTGAAGGAAAGATGGAAAGGGAGTCGAGATAATGGTAGTGGTGGCACGGTGGTGCACGACAGTGAAGGTATGGCCCAAAACCGTGGAATTCTGTTTTTGAATTCAAAAATGGAAATTTGAATTCTAGTGATTATTGATCCAATTGCTTGCTAGGATGAAGTTCTGGAGGTCGATACGAAGCTATTAAGCTTGGAACTGAGGTCTACCGTGGACGGTGGCTGGCAAACCGTGAAAGGTAAGCTTGAATTTCAAAAATGGCAAGTCATGTTTTCTTGGTTGTTGATCGATAAGGATGATGGAAAGGTATTTTGGAGGTTAACAGGAACTTGTAGGGACCAAAACCATTGCTCGAGATGGCCAAGATCGATGGAAGAACATGGTTGTAGGAGACGGGTCTAATCACGGTTCGGGAAGGTAATTTTTAGACCAAAACTTCATGTTTCAAGTAGCTAGATCGATTAGAAATAATGGGACGAAGCTAATGGTAGAAAAAGAGTTGAAAACGGGTCGAAAATGGGTGAAAACTGGGAATTCCAGGAATTCCGGTTCGATTGGACCGGGTTGCAGAGAACCGGTCTGAACTGGTCGATCGAAGGTTGAAGACGATGAATAGTGTCGTGCCTACGCTTCACGCACAGCCCCTTTGGATGGCGCGTGGGACATTGTTTTGGGAAGTGTTCAACATGAATTTTAATCTAATCGATGTAACGAACATTTTGGAACTAGTTTCGAATCGATCAGACATCGTTTCAATATAGTTCGAGATCTCCGAAGGTTTAAGGGCTAATTTAAAAATAGTTAAAAATTTGGAAAAATTACGGGGATTTAATGGAAGGTTATTGAAGTGGTTAGTGACCTTAGTATGTGATTTAGATAGGTTCTGGAAGTCCGGTAATAGTAGATTAGCCGGGAAAGGCAATTTGCACACGTATCGAGGCGACAGCGAGGACGGTCTGTTAGTGGACTTTGCTTTCTAAATTTCAATGCATGCATAACTATTTTATATGTTTTCTATACATGATTTCTATGCTTATGATTATTGTTTTTATGATTTACATGATTTCATGTATTTCGATGTGATTTATCGTATTTATACGTATTGCGAGAACATGGTTTATGCTATGCTTTGATGATGATTTGATGGATGATTTTATACTGGTTATATGTATTGTTTTTTGTTAATGATTTGATGATATGATTTTGGGGTTGAAAATAAATTCGGGCGTGAGCCCCATTTCGGTTTTAGTATGATTTCTGGATTTGGATTCGATGAAATGGTTTTGAAATGGTTTTGGATTGGATTTGCTAGATCTGATTTTGAGTTTAAAGACCCGGTGATTGATTGTGATGGAGGCGGGCTCAGATATGTGATTTAGGTTTAAAAACTCGGTTATTGAAAGGCCTGTTGAGTTTAAAGGCTCATATATATATATATTGAGTTTAAAGACTCAGCTGAGATTCATCAGGTTCGATTGATTGAATGTGTTTTGATATGCTTTTGGATTTATGTGATATGACATTGATTTACGCGGTGTGTGGTGTGATGTATGCTGGACCTAAGCTGGAGAGGATAGCGTGTTTAGATCTAGATATGATCGATAGTTGGTTGGACCATATGGTTGGAAATGTGCCAGTGTGGTTAACCCGGATGGTAACCAGTTTAGTTAGATATGATTGATACAATAGATGGTTGGCTGACTAGCCTATTGGACATCTTACAGGGCCGGATGACGATAGTGTAGACCTGTGACCAACCCCTTGGTCAGATTGTTTGAGATTGGACTTGTACGGCTAAGAGTAGCCGGATTCCTCGAATTACGGGGGTAAACGAATCGATATAGTATGAGTTGAGAAACTCCCCCTAGCGACGATTGTTGCTTTGACGATCGTGACGATTGTGAAGACACTAAGTTAGTGGATGTTCTTACCCATGTGTGACGACCCGAGTAGCCAGGTTTGATATGAGTTAGTGTGCCGAGTTATTTGGGTTTGTTGACCCTAGTAGTATTGATGATTGGAGAAACCCCAGTATGAGTGCTTAGTCTGGAAAACGTGTGGTGGAGTTTGTGGTTAGTTAGTTGTTGACTCTTTCATGTTTGTTGACTCCTCATTACCAAACCATGTCTGTAGGCTTTATAGATCCCTTTACGGTCTTAAGCAGGCTACATGGGCTTGGTTTGATAAGCTTCATTTGTAATGGCATGTCCCAGAAATTAGGGTAATTTCATAAATTAATTTAAGAATTGATGATTCCATCCTTGTAGGTTAAAAATTGACTATTTGTTTATGGTACTTTTATAGACTTTTGGTGAGGACCGTTAAGTAGGTCTCAGAGTCCTAAGTCTATAGATAGGTGGCATACGAAAAATGGAGACTGTATGGAAAAGTTATGGGTTTGGAAATTTAAGGTTATTTTCGTAAATTTGGTACTATGGGCATTTTAGTATTTTACATGGCTAACTGGGCGAGTCATCATCAGATTTGGTGGGATGTTCTTAAGGTGACAAGTGTCACCTTGGCATGTTTGGGAAATGTCCTTCACTACCTATGATGTGTATTCGAAAAGGGAAAACAATGAGGTTTTGGTAGGGGTGTTCACACATGGTTTGGGGAGAGGATGAGAGAAGAGTTAGGAGGGTCTCTCTTTCTCTAGTATGTCCAAGTGGATTACTATAGCTGTGATGGTGGCTCTTAAGGAGCAGAGGAAATAGATCAGAGAGATGGAATAAGGAATCGTGGCTTTGAGAATGGGGATTTAGAATTGGACCGAGGAAGTTCGAAATCAAACACCCATTTGTGTTCCTTGCACTAGACAACTGCAACATGCCTAAATTCCAAGAGGAATAGACACGGGAAAGATACTGGGATGAATTCAAACCATAGCTATGAGTTTGATCTTTCCTCCATGAAGACTGCGGCAAAATTGGATTTTTTATGACAAACCCTTTTTTTTTTTTTTGCTAAAGTAGGACAGGAATGATACTTAGATTGAATTGGTCAATAAATGAAGGAAAATGAGTGGGTTGAACTTTCAGGTCAAGAACAGAGTTGCAAGAAAATGGGTCAACCTACGGACCTAACTGGAGGTAGCAGGCGAGTACGTCTGCGACTATGTTCGTATGCGTGTGAGGCCCACGTGCAGAGAACCACGATGCCGCATGGAAGAGCATGCGGGGTTTCCTGGATGTCCTGTTAACATGAAAGTTTATCATCTCCTCCTTACATATCCAATGGTACATTTTGTGGGTCTGAATTATTGGTACCCTTAATTGACTAAAAATGAACTTCCTAGAATATCGAGAGTTTGAACATGAACTTATTTAAGATAAAAAGGTTTAAATAGTATACCGGACCTATTAGGGTATCAAGATTGGATTCAAGAATAACTAGTTCTTGGTCTGGGGCTCAGAAAGAGCTGAGAGTTTTGCATTTTAGATACTTCGGGGTCAATAGGTTGGAAGGAGGGTGACCTCATGAGGATGAATTCTATTTGGTTCACATACTGAGATATTAATTCTTACTGAGTCAGTATATATCCCTTGTCTGACGGGTTCTCTGTTTTGTAAATAAAAATGCTCAGGATATTTCAAACATATTGAGTGTCGTGCTAGACAGGAGTAGTACTACGCACAGTTATAAAAGTGTTTTTGGACCGGGTCTTGTCATCATTCATCCCTGCTCTCACTTGGGTTCACTGCTTGTCAAACTGATACGACTTTGTTTGTTAAGAAGTCTACTTCCTTGGTGGTTTTACTGGTTTATGTCGATTGTAATAGCCCGTCCCGGAGATCGGGATTAGATTAGTGGTTAATGACGGATTAGTGAAGGTAATCAGTGATTTGTTGGATGCGTTCGGACGGACGGTGCGAAATGACGATTTTGCCCCTGGAATGGGCAAAAATGTTGACTTTTTGTCCGGACGATCAAATGGACTTCGCTCGATGACCGTGACGTAGTTCGGGACGTCACGAGTTCATAGGCAGGTGGCACATCCGATTCTGACATTCGAGGAGGAAGTTATGACATTCAGAAGTTCAGGGGAAATTCGGTAATTTAGCTAAAAATTGGCAATTTGTTGACTTTTCAAATGACATGGACTTTTCACGTAATTCGAGGACCATTAGGTAGGTCTCAATCCCCTAATTACAACGACAGACGACATGAGACAATTGGAGTTCGGATGACGAAGTTACGGGTCTAGGAATACGAAGGGAAAAATGGTAATTTTGTAAGGCAAGGGTAAAATGGTCATTTGGCTATCTTGGAATGTGTGCCCAGTGATACCAGGACACTTGGCTGTTTTTGGGGGAAGTGACCACCAGGTTTTGGACACCTGGCTCGGTCTGGATGGTTGTTGACCCTTCCTCACCGCCTTCAGTTGCTTTTAAAACAGAGTGAGTGTGTGTGCGCACAGGTGAGAGTAAAAGCAGAGAATAATTTGAATGATCTTGACCCCAAATTGTCCTCACAAGGATCCCCTGACCCGTGATTGATGAATAAGAGATGGAGAGACAGCTGAGACGGGCATCATGTCATGCTCACCGTGAGCCGCCGTGGACGGTGGTTCTCAGCCCGTGGAAAACAGAGGTTCAGAGTACCTGTGCGATCGAAGTGTCCTATTTTCCCTCAAATTTCAGTTGTTACCTTTGTTGTGTGATCAGAAGAAGAAAAGGAAGTGTGGAGAGTCGCCTAATGGCCACCGTGAGGCACAACGATGGAGGTCAGACAGAGTGTTCGAGGAATTTTGTTTAAGGTCCAAAAATGGTAATCATGCTCTCACGAGGTTTGATCGATTTCGTTGATGGGAAAGTGTTATTGGAGGTCCAAGGGGTCGAATAAGCCGAGTTTGGAGGCTTAAAGTCGACGATAAGGTGAGTTACCAAGAAACCTTCGTTTGAATTTAAACATTGTGAAATCTGGTTTCGTGATTATTGAATTGTTTGGATTATTCGAATTTGTTCTGGAGTTCAAAACAGAGCTATTGAGCTTGCAGAGGAGACCTATGGTGGTCGGACTCCTTAGGATACGACGGAGGGAAATTGAAACTCAGAAAGTCGATTTAGGAGGTAATCTTTAGCCTTGAATTTTATGTTTTGATCAGGTGATTTGGTTAGGAATGAAAGGACGAAACTAATGGGCTAATTAGGATTGAAAATGGGTTGAAATTGGACGAAAACCGGCCACGCCGGTTCGAGTTGTAGAGACCCATTCGAACCGGGTTGAACTGAGGTTAAAGGTGATATTGTAGCAAGCGTGTGAAGCCCACGCGCAGCCCTTTTGGGCGGCGCATGTGGGCGTGTGGCACACATTTTGAGTAAGTGTCCAACATGTGAAATGATGTAATCGATGTAACGAACATTTTAAGACTGGTTTCAAGTTGATCGGACATCGTCTCGATATGTTTCGGGATGTCCGAAGGTTTTAGGGCTTGTTTAAAAATAGTTAAAAATTCGGGAAAATTACGAGGTTTTAGTAGAAGCTTAATAAAGTAGTTAGTGACCTTGTTATGGGATTTGGACAGGTTCGGGAAAGCCGATGATAGTAGATTGGCCAGAAAAGCATAATTGCACGCATATCGAGGCAGTGACGAAATGGTCTGTGTGTGGACTTTGCTTTCGAACTTATGATGCATGCATATATGTTTTTATATGTTTTCTATACGCGATTCTATATTTGTGAATTGATACTGATGATTTACGATTTTACACGTATTTTGGCATATTTATGGAATTACACGTTTTACGATGTTTTCGATTTCTCCTGTGATTTGATCCGGGTTTTGATGATTTGATTTCGGGACTTGTACTATGATTTGATTTCAATGATTGATAATGGATTTTGGAAAGGGATTTCGAGCTTGGAGCCCTGTTCATCTGATTTCGATAAACAAGATTTCGATTTTGGAATCGAATTTCGGAAAAGATGTTTTGGATTCGGTTTTGCAACTGGAAAGAGAAACTCTGGATTTGGGTTCGGGATGATGGTTCCAGATGCTAGCTTACGGAATCATTGTTGCGAATTCGGATATGAATTTTTTATGGTTTTCACTTGATTGAAAAATAGTTTTGGGTTTAAAGACCCGGAAAAAGAAAAGAAAAACCGCTGGATCTGGTTTTGAGTTTAAAGACTCGGTTGATTGACGGGGGGAGGGCCCTGGATTGATATGTTTTGAGTTTAAATACTCAGTTATGATACCCCCCGAGGCCTGTTGATTGTGTTTTGAGTTTAAAGACTCGTTGATATCCTGGGAAGGCCTGATTATGCGCATGGTTTTGAGTTTAAAGACTCGGGCGCACTTGAGATCCAGCAACTCGCATGATTGATGTTTTTCACTGGTTTTCACTGGTTTTCCGATGTTTTGGGCAATGGCTTGGATGATTTGGTTTTGATGAGTTTTGGGCTAAGTTCCCGTACTTGATAAGAATTTATGGTTTTGGGTTAAGGCCATGGCTTTGAATTGTGGAATTGAGGAAAGGAAATGATTCGAGTTTTCAATAATGGATTTCCTGTCTCGGATATGGAATGGCTTAAGGGAATGAGTTATATATGCATGCATTGGTTTTTAAATGGAGGGTATAAAAGTACTTTTCTATAAACTTTTTTCTGAATTTACTTGTTATTTTTGTCCACTCACAGTCTTTTTATGTTTTTGATACCCTCCAGGTTGTCGCGGTGCGGGCTGTTGTTCGAGAGATGTAGACATCACACACTCGATCCACAGTAGATTCTGTGCACTCTGGAAAATCCGGTAGTTTTAAACGTTTCGTTTTGGGAATCCCTTGTCTAACTTACGTGTCACATGAAAGTTGGACGTCGGTTTAGCCTTCGTGTCATGCGTAAGTTAGACGGGAGCAGGACTTAGCCCGTAATCCAGGGGGGTTGGGGGTGGGTCCTATCATCGATGCCATCCTTGTCCATGGGCCTTCTACGTCTACTTGCACTTCTGTGATTCAGAAACTGAGTGATCTTTTTCCAATTAAGGACCTTGGTCCTCTACACTATTTTTTGGGCTTGGAAGTTCATCATACTGCCTCTAGTATCTTCCTTCATTAGGCTAAGTATGCCATGGATCTTCTTGTCAAAGCAAAAATGGATGGTGTAAAGCCTTGTTCAACTCCCTCTTGTTTTGCAAAATTGGAAGTCTCTGGTCCTTTGTTGGATAATCCCTCTCTCTATAAGTCTTTGGTAGGTGCTTTGCAATACCTTACTTGGACACGGTCTGATCTTTCCTTCATTGTCAACTAAGGCTGTCAATTCATGCATTCTCTCCGTAAACCTCATATGCAAACTGTGAAGCGTATCTTCCATTATCTCAAAGGCAGTCTCATTAATGGTCTGTTTTTCAAGAAGAGTGCTCTTCATCTTATTGGATTTTCTGATTCTGATTGGGTAGGTTGTCCAATTAATAGGTGGTCTACTTCTGGCCCGGTTCCAGTCTCATTAGCTGGAGCTCAAAGAAGAAAAATGTTGTATCACGGTCCTTTATAGAGGCTAAGTACCGTTCTTTTGTTGTTATTGTTGCTAAGATTACTTGGATATGCAAAATTCTTACTGATATTTGCTACAATTTGCTATTTGTCCCTACTCTTTAGTGTGACAATACCTCTTCTATTGTTTTAGCTTCCAATCCTTTTTTTCATGCTCGGACCAAACATACGGAGATCAACTACCACTTTCGCTAGGGAATTGGCTATGTGCAAGGCTATTGATGTGCGCCTTATCTCTGGTGCTGCCCAACCCGCTGACATTCATACTAAGTCCTTATTTGCTGCCAAATTTCATTTCTTCAGGTCCAAGCTTTTCATTTCAGCTTTATTAGCTGTCATTATACAGCTATGTAAGTATATACATACGGTTGTAATGTTTCATTACTAATTAATGAAGATTCCAATACTATTTAAACATTACTTCCACTTATAATCTTTTTTTCTTCACTTGTTCATTTTATTTTTTGAAAGGAATACTTGTTCATTCTAAAGGGTGATGTAAGGACAATCCAACGTAAAATAAAATAATTAAAAACAAAAATTCTTCAAAAATACTTTTAAATTTCAAATTTTAAAAATATTTATTATTTGATATTAAAAGATTATGTTAGTTGCTTATGATTTTGGGTTTACTTATTAGATTTTGTGCCCAAAAATCCAAGAATGCACAAAATGCAAGAGCTAAGCCCTAAACCAGTCATAAGCTCTACACCACTACCCTTATCCTAAGTCATAACCTTTCTATACCCTAATGTTAAAATCTAAACAACACAGATTTTATTTTTAGTTTCAAAGAAAAAATCAATTGTAATATATAAGTCTAAAACATTTAATAATAAGATAAGGGTGAGAGTTATAATCATACATGAATGATTAAAAAATAGTGGAAGGACCTATAGCTAGTGGTATTCAAATTGTTCAAGTCAATATAATAATATAAAATTAAATAAAGATCTAAAAAATCATACTATATTTTTAATAGTTCATTACATAAAGATATATTGGCTAATAAAACTCCCAATAAAGAATGTAATTATAGACAAAGAGTTTAAATGTGCCATAATTAATTAATTAATTAATCTATTTATCTAATAAAAATATAATTATAAGGAAAATAGAATACTTTCTTAAAATATAATTAATTTAATATTTATTTAAATACAATATTTTATATTATATATAATAAATTAAATAAATACATGTAAGAGGGGCAAGAACCTCAATGGACCCCCTCCCTCCCCTTGTGTCTATGATTAATAAATTATGATATTTTAATTTATAAGTAAAATATAACATTATTAAAGGTTTGATTAATAATTTATTCTTTAACTTTTTTCATGCGTAAATAATACCTAATTATGAATATTATATTAATTTTATAATAATTTTAACACGCATCTATATAAAAAGTTGTATGCCTCCCCAACTACCAACTCTAGCATTTGTCATTTTCCAAACAACTTTACAATGGGAAGAAAGTATGAAGCTTGGGTCAATTTTTTTAGGATAATACTTATATTTTATTTAGGTATGACTTCTTTATATTATTTTTTCGATTTATTTAATTATTTTTTATATATATTATAATTGAAACTGTTTATTTTTTAAATTATTATAATTATTTCATAAAAAAAATTGAAAATCATTTAATTATTAATATGTACAAAAATAATTCAACAATTTTGATAAGAATTAAGATACTCATGAACGAACCGTCTATTTAGTTGATTTATATGAATAACTAAATAATATCTAATTTTATTAATTTTTATGAAGATAATTTTAACATGATGATTTAAAAATTATACAATTTTAATTATGATATATGTATAAAAATAATTTAATAAATTAAAATAACAGTATATAGATATGGAAGGTGAAATATAAGTAATTTTTTTAATGCCTCACACTCAATGGCAAGCTGGGACTAAAGCGATCTTGATCCATGACAATGCTGCATTTTTATGATCGTATTATTGGGTGTATTATCCAGACAGAGAAAAACGAAAAGACTGGAAGCTGCTATGCGCCATGACACGTGAGCAGTACAATCCCGATGGCATGATGTGATTGGTGGTGGCAACGGGCCCCAAACAGTGTGTGGTCCATAGAGCAGCATGATTGGGCACTAATGGGTGGGGCTTGGGGAAAAGCCCTGCGGGTTATAAATCGAAGAAAAGGAAATCTGGGCTTTTCTCTTCTGTATCAATACGGCTTTCAAAATCAACGAGGAAGAAGTAAAAGGAGAAAAGCATCAATCTGACAAAAGAACAGGATAGAAGATAATAACAAACACCAAACTCTCTCTTTTTTTATTAATTTTTTTTTATAAACAGATTAGTGAAAGAAATATATATTATATAAATAGGCACTGCCTGGGTCTCATGGCTTTGCCTCCCTTTCTTCCTTCTTCTACTGTATGCTATCGTCGGTAGGACGACGTTGAGCTCAAACTCATCACCCGCCAATCTTATAAAGAGGAGGCTTCCTTGTGACCCTTTCTACTCCACTCTTTTTATAAATTTTTCTTTTTCTCACTGTTGGGCTTTATCAAAGGCACAATCTTCAAGGAAACTGACTTCGATTGTGGGCACACTCACAATCTGCATCGATTCTCTGTTTCTTGATCTGGGTCTTTGTTGTTTTGTGATTTGCAAGTTTTTTGCCCATCTGGGTCGTTCCCCAATCGCTGCCTTCGGCTATGAGGAAGAGGGAGAGAGAGAATCCATGTGGGGTTTGCGGCCACTATCACAAGTACGAAGAAGGAGAGGTCTGTGGGGTCTGTGGCCATCGCATGCCGGTGTCAGCTGAACAAACTGGGATCCATGTTAGCGCTTTTCCGTCAGAGATCTTGCCGGAGTTTCTCTATTTGGGTAGCTACGATAACGCTTCACGCTCTGAGCTTCTTAAGACTCAGGGAATCTCTCGGGTTCTGAATGTAAGTTTTTTTCTGCCCTGATTTTCAATGCTTGATATAAAATTGTAAATGCAGTAATGCGTTTTGGGATTGATTATGCTAGTTCAAACGAATCAGTTTAATTGTAAGGTTCGATTTTGTGTTGGAATTCGTATTGGATTTTAAAGATTGAGTGTTTGATGCGTGCTTTGTCTCTGCTTGATGCAATTTCTGAGGGGTAAGAGCTACTAAGACTGATAGTTTATCTGCCGGTGATTTAATCAAAACTGCTGGGAGCCTGCAAAATGAGGAATTAATTTTATTGCATTGGAAATGGAAAAATAATAGGGAATCTCTAAGCAATGAATTTTTTTTTCAGAGGAGTGGTGCTTCGTCGAACGAAATTGTTCAGATCAAAATTTAGTGTTTCTGTTTGATTTAAGTAGCTGAGCTGATGTTGAGACAGGTGATTGGAACATGAAGAAGTAACTGGTAGCATTAATCAAGGACAAGATGGTAAAGGTCATCATAGATGGTAGAGTTAAGCGGGAGATTCATTATTTTTCATTAGAGGTTTTGTTGGCTAAGAAAAGTGGATTGAGGCTGTGTGGGGTTATGAGTAGCCATGTATAACGAACTACTGATTTAGTTGACCTTAATGGATTGGACTACGGTCATTGAGTTGTGTTTAAAGTTTTGTATTTTAAGAATTAACATATGTGATGTGAATGTCGAAACTATCGTTTACATAATGTTTATCTTGTTTTGTTTTGGTTGAGATAGTGATTAGTCAGTCTCCAACAATTAAAGGTTTGACATTCTTGTGTAATGTTTTTCTCCCTCTATATGCAGACGGTTCCTGCTTGTCAAAATCTCTACAAAAACTCTTTCACGTATCACTACCTCCAAGATGACAAAATTTTGCAATTTGAGGATGCAAATCAATTTTTAGGTTTGTACTTCCTTTTTGGGTATAATTAGTTCGAATATGTTGGTTAGTGTATGCCAGCTCGTTATATGGTTTCAATTCTGGGATTGTTTCAGTGATATTTCATTCATAATATGTTTAAGTATTATGGATTTGCTATTTGGGAATCATTGTTTCAGTGGTATTTCGGACCTACTTTTGACTTCCTTTACTGACATGCACACTTTTAAGTATCATTTACTGTTGCTTCCTATTCCGCTAAGTGGGTTTGCAACTTGGTTGGTTTATGGGCTTTCTGGATTCTCCTCCTTCTGACATAGGATTTGGGATAAAGATTTTTGGAGTCACCGGAACTTCTTAATGAAAACTTGGAAAAATTCAATATAGATGGTTTCTATATTGCGGGACACCTCAGAGCTAAGTAGGTTAGATTTTGATGAGTTTAAGTCATTGACAGGTACTATTTGAATTGCACCCGAGCTTTTAAGTTAGCCTTTTCCTTGGCCCAGTTATTTGGTTTCGTACTTATGCAACCAAATATGGGATTATGCTGTCACATTCTGGTACCATTGACTGGGTTCAGCATGTTTGCAATACAAAAATGAGTTAAGTCTATTAACAGCATTTAATTACAACAGCCTGCTCATAAATCATTCTAATACCTACCAGCGAATGGCTTCTGTGTGGATTTTGAGAATTCTAGTTTGGTGGATATTCTGTGTCCATTTAGCAGTTCAAATTCACATTCTTTTTCTTAATTTTCCTTTCTGAATGTATTATTGTGCTAATCTTGCAGAGCAGTGTGAAAGGGACAAAGCTCGTGTTTTAGTCCATTGCATGTCAGGGAAAAATAGGTGAACAATCAAATTCTTTTTTATCTTTGTAGCTACTTTATGGGTACATTTCGTAATTGTGCACTGAGATCCACATGCGTTAATTCTAGGGGTATGTTTGGATGAGGAGCTTCAAGTTACATGGAATTTAGGCAAAATTAGTTTAAAAAAAATGAGGAACTTCAAAGTTCCAAGGAATTTGCAAATGATTAGATGCAAGGCATATAGTTGGGATTTGTAATTTCCACCTACGGAGGTGATACTTTGGAAATCCCTTGTGTAGTGGACCGTTATGCTCATGTGATTCATGTGCTTCCTTATCATTCACTTAATTACCTACTTACAATGCCCATATTTTTTTTGGTGCATTTCTTTGTAATATAACCTAAATTCCATGGAACTTTGAAGTTCCTCATCCAAGAGTACTTACGCATGTCAGATACCATATGCAATTAATATATTGCTTTCCCCGCCAGCTTATTGGCTTTTACTAAATTTCAATCATAGGAATTGGTCTTTCTTATTTTATGATATTTATAACCACGTTCTTTTTAACAGGTCTCCGGCTGTTGTAATAGCTTATCTGATGAAATCCAGAGGATGGAGACTTGCACCGACATACCAGTTGGTGAAAGAACGTAGACCATCTGTTGAAATAAATGAAGGTATGCTATGAAGATCTGTTTCAGAACTTCTTAAAAGGAGAATTGAACAATAGGTTTAGATATTGAACACAAATGGAATGTCTTGCTTGTCAAAACATAGGAATCCACTTGTGTAGAGAAATATAAATTTTGATATTGACTGCACTGGAATGAATTTTCTTTTTTTGGTTGGGTGTGTATTGGGATGGATAGAAAAGTTAGTTCCTTGTTTTTCCGTGTTCCATCTAGATGGGACTTCTTCTTGGTAAACACATTCTAGTATTCACGTTATGCAAGATAAAATTTCCAGTATCCATCTGTTCTTGAGTCTCCATGAAGTCCTCTGGAAAGTTCTGTCCTTTTTGGGACCTGTCTTGCGTTTAGGGTTGGAAAATATCCTCTTCTTTTCGTATTTCAAATGGTTGGAGTAAGAGTCTTAATTCCATATATTAAAAGAAAAAAAGCTGTTTCATTCTTCTGCTGGCTGTTTTGCCTAATTCGGGCATTTGAAAAAAAGTTCGAGTGTTTGAGTATCCACATGACGTGCAATTGTTAGAAATTCATAGAGATCAGTAGATTTAATTCCTGTATATTCTGAGATGACTCATGAAGAAATCACCCAAAACAAAAAAAAAAGAAGACGCTTGAGGAAACGAAGACATATTTACTTTAAGCTGCTGAAAGCCTTTAAATTTCTGTCGTCTGTGTTATGCTTGAGAGTTTCTGTGTCATGTATGTATGAGTTGTTTTTGGGCTCTGAATTTCATTTCATTTATGTTTATGAATGTAGCGTACTATCAGCAACTGCAGGAGTATGAAGAGAAGATATTTGGATCAATTGATTTTAGCAACCCAACACCACCAGCCTTCCCACCGGCAACATTTCCTTCATTTAGCTTTGGATTCCCAAGAGCTAATGATCCTCCAGTTCCTGTCCCTGCATTTAACAACGTTGGCACCACCTCCATTTTTTCGCGACCTACCCATGATATTCCTCCGCGGGAGTTTACATTTGGAGCCAGCCAGCCTCGAAATATCCCAGGAAGCACTTTCAGTGCAAACGCACCAAATTCAAACGCGAACAATATTCCAATGGATAGTTCTTGAGTTTCTTGGTTTTAAACCCCTTTTGCAGACCAACTGTTGGAGCCAAGATGAGTTTAGTTTATACATCTGGATGTAAAGTTGAGTGACTGCTCATACTTTTCTAGTTTACAAGATTTGTCACAGTGATAAGAATGGATGTCTTGTTCTTCTTTAGTCTCCGTTTCGGTTCTGTAATGGAACTCACACTCATGCATCATCGTGTACTACAAAAAGTTATCTTCACTACATAACATAATCTTCTAACATGTATTTGCTGAACCCCCCATCTTATCCATGATTTCAAAATAGAGCATGCAAAGGTTTCCTTGGCTGTAAGCTCTTTTAAGTAAAACTTCTGTGTGGCAACCGGATCAACCCGAATTTGTTGGTTTGAATTAGTTGAGGTCCTAACCCGCTCTGCTCAATCCCGATGGGATCCAACTTTAATTCGAACTTTTTCAACTTTTTTCATAGCAAATCCCAATTAGATGTTTGAAATCCCATTTGGATGATTTTTGGTTTTGATATCCGAAGGCAATATCGGTTTCAGAACGTTGAAGGGTTCAAGCAGAACCAGAAGCTTTCCTTTGAAGAGCTCTTCACTGAAGGCAATATCGTTGATGTTGCGGGAATCACCATCGGGAAAGGGGAGAAGGGGGAGGGAGAGAGAAAGATATGAGGAAAATCACCATCGGGAAAGGGGAGAAGGGGGAGGGAGAGAGAAAGATATGAGGAAAAAAACGTATATTAAAAAGAAATTAATATAAAATTTAATAGGAGACATCAAATGTCTAAAGTACCCTTAAAATTTTGTAATATGACTGTCACGTCATCAATTTTCACGGTGTTAATAACGGAGATGGACGGTTGGTGCAACGGTATTGACGGTGTTATCGTTCCCGTAGTACACTGAGACAATTTTCCGTTCCTGATGCATTTTGAGATTTCGTGGTGTGTTTCTAGTGCACTTAGCGTAATAAACCTAATTTTAAATACTCTTAAAATTTTGAAAAACTAAATAAACCTGTCCTCCATTAACAAACTCACATTCCCCTCTGTTACGTCTCCCTCCCTCAACCAATATCTGCAGTCATCCCAACATGCCATTCAATTAGCAATTTATGCAAAATGATATAATTATACAGAACAATTAATCATCCAATATATGCAACTTGATATAACAAAATATTACCTCCATAAAATATTGGCTTAATACTCACTTTGCCCCACTAACTGAACATTGAATATTACTTTGCTCCCCGAAACGGATTTAGTTCCAATGTTCAGCTACAACTGCACATTTAGTTGCATCGTTGCTCCATCCGTTACCCCCTGTTAGTAACGATATAATGACCCGTCCCAAATTAGCGGGATTAATTAAGGATTAATGACGGATTAGCAAGGCTAATCAGAGATTAGACGAGGATTATCGGACGTTCGGTGCAAAATGACGATTTTGCCCTTGGAATGGGCAAAACGTTAACTTTTTGTTCAAACGGTCAAATGGACTTTGACCGAGGACCGTGACGTAGCTTGGGACGTCACGAGTTCATAGACAGGTGACACGCTCAATTCCGACATTCGAGGAAGAAGTTATGACGATCGGAAGATCAGGGGCATTTTGGTCATTTGGGAAAAAAGAGGCCAACGGTTGACTTTTGATCCAGAAGGTCCAATGACCGAGGGCCGAGTACCGTGACGTAGATCCCGACAATACGAATTCGTAGATAGGCGGCACGTCGAATTCGGACGTTCGACGGCGAAGTTACGGTTCACAGAAGTTCGAGTGCACTATTGCACGTTTTTCGAGACAGACGATTATTTGGACTTTAGTGGGGCCCAGCCTTTTTCTCAGACCCAATGAATGACAGATGTCATTCATCCATTCCCCATCATTTTCATTCATGCACCAAACCATTCCCCGTGCATCCATTTTCCATTTTTCCCATCCAAAACCCGATCACCATTTCTCACCCAAAAACCCAAACCCTTGGCCTGTGAGCTTAACTGAGAGGACAGAGAGATGAAGAGGACCACCTGGATGTGGTGGCTGGCCCAGGCAGCACCTCCGTGCACGGCGGAGGAGAAAAACCGAGCAAGGTATCGGTTTTAACCTTTTTAATTCATTTTTCGATTTCGTGTATTATGGGCTTATTTGGACGTTTGGGTTGAACCAAGTAGGTTTCTAGGGTTGTTTTAGGAAGGTTTGGAGTGAGGTTGAACGTTGAGAGGCCTCTGGGGAGGTTTTGGAATTTTGAACCGAAGAGGAAAAATTGGGCCGGTCGGGTTTTAGGGATTCTAATGAATTGGGTTAGGTTCCTAGGACGATTATATGAAGAATATGATCGATTAGAACAAGAAATGGTGAATATTGGACCAGTTATGGACCCGGACCGGTCACGCCGGTTCAAGTTGCAGGTGAACCGGACCGGATCGGTTCAGACCGGTTGTCGCAAGGAGGAAGACGACACTGTTCACTGGCGCGTGGCTCCCACGCGCAACCACTTTAGGAGGCGTGTACGGGCGCGTGGGGGAGAATTTGGGGAAGTTTCCAACATTTCAAATCATCTATTCGATGTAACGAACATTTTGGGACTGGTTTCGAGTCAATCGGACGTCGTCTCGATATAGTTCGGGCTGTCCGAAGGTTTCGGTGCGCGTTTAAAAATAGTTAAAAATCCCAGAAAATTAGCGGGATTTAGTGAGGGGTTAATTAACTAGTTAGTAACCCTCTAATGTGATTTGGACAGGTTTGGGAATCCCGGAGACGACGGTTGACCCGGAAAGGCGTACATCGCGCATATCGAGGCAGCAGTGCGGACGGTCTGTGAGTGGACTTTATTTCTGAAATCGATGCATGCATAAATGTTATATATATGTTTTAATATGTGTTTTGAGATGCCTTGAGTGTATTTTGGTGTGTGTTTACGTATGGCACGTACTTTGAGGTTTTCGAGTTTTCATGAAATGGTTTTGAAAAGTAAAACGACCCATTTGGTCTTGATTACTCGGGAATGAGACCCATTTGGATTTGGTTTTGACTCGGGCATGAGGCCCTATTGATGACCCGTAGGTCAGAGTCGTGGTCGCGAGGGGTGCTATGTGCACGGCGACGGACAACGTGACGCTCGCCTCCGGATTGGGATGCGTTCCTTCTGGAGAGGTCACGATTCACGTCCCGTTGTTGAGCAACCACTGGGGGCTCGACTTTGGAGTGCTGACGGTTTAGAGGATCGATCGGCGACGTGTGCACCATGGTCCGAGATGGTCGCGGCAGTGATGTGTTCACAGCGACATACCAGGATTGAGAGCGGTCCTGGATTGATGGTGGCACACATTGCTATGATCGGGATCGTGACTGACCCTGAGATATCGGGCTCGATGCCCAGTTGATTGCGAGTTCGGGTTCGATGCCTAGTTTATTGCGAAATCGGGCTAGAAGCCCTATTGAGTCTTATGTTCGGGCGAAAGGCCCAGTTGATTTGTTTTCTCGGGCGTGAGTCCCGTTTTTATGGTTTTAGTATACTGGTATGTATATACCCTCCTTATGAGCGTATTGATTGGTCTCCTCCAGTCGTCGACCTAGAGTGTCATGATCCACAGACCAAAGTGGGTATCCCCATAGGGATCCCGTTCCAGGAGTGGAGGTTACTTATGATGTTGTGGTCCCAGACCAGATTCCGGAGAGATATGTGGACTAGATCCAGAGAGAGAGCTCCGACTAGATCCAGAGATTGAGCCTCCCAGATGGAGATTCTTGGGAGAAGACTCGGAGTGAGACCCCGAGTAGTGTGCACATTAGATAGATATGATGACATCGTGACTATATCGGGGATGTGTTCCCTAGGGGCTGTGTGTCCCGAGATTGGCATCTTCTTCGGAAATTCCTAGGATGGGTTATATATGTATATATGTATATGTGTGTGTGATTTCATTGAGATGGCGTTGGGCTGTGACCCACGCGTATTGGTTTTGGGCTAAGACCCTTATGAGGTGGTTTTGGGACGAGTTCCCACGTGTTTTGAGTTGGGCGGAGGTCCTAGGTATTTGATTGTCGGATTTCGGGCCAAGGCCCAAATGGTTTAATGGTTCATGTCGGTTTATGGGAACCGGGCATGAACCCTAGAAATGGTTTTTGAATGCATGAATATGTTTTTAATGAAGGGCATAAATCTTCTTTTATGAAACGCTTTTATAAAATATTTGTTTTGTCCACTCACAGATTTTATGTTTTGAATGCCCTTCAGGTTGACCGCGGATGTGGCTGTAGCAGAGATGAGACATCGTATTCCTCCTTCGGATCCTGGCGTACTCTCATAGCCCCGGTTGGGCAAAAGACGAAAATATCCCTAGTCTGACACTTTGTGTCAGAAGGGAGCAGGTACGTCCCACGCTAATCCCGAGGGATTTGGGGCGGGTCCTGTCAAACGATGTCAATGTTGCCATGTGTCAATCCCTTATTGGTTGTTTAATTATTTATAAAAAATTATTAAAACTAAATATTGGAAAAACAAAAAATTGAAGATGGACTGGGTTTCATTGTTCATCTTTCTTCTCGCTCTAATCTTCTCGTTCTCTCTCTCTCTCTCTCTCTCTCAGTCCATTAAAGCTTCAAAATTTAGGAAAAACCCCAGAAATTCATACAAACTGAAGATGAGGCCAAGTAGGTTCCATCACCCAAGTTCTCCAGAAAACCCCAGAAGAAAAAAAAGCCATAGAAATTGTCTTTGGCCCACCCAATTGATGAAAATTGAGAGCCATAGAAAAAAAACCCAGAAATTCACACAATTAATGAAAATTGAGAGCCTCTTCTAAAACCAATCCTCTAACCAAAACCCACTTTTCCTCCTCATTGAATTTCCTCCATGGAGAGAAGAGAGAGAAGAGGAAACGACGACAAGGTCGTCTCGTTTGCTAAAATCTTCAATCCATTCGACACGAACTATGGCGGTGGATTCTCGGTCCCGAGGTTCTGTGTTGACTCCATCTTCCCTCTACTTAGCTACCAGGTTGAGCCGCCAATCCAGACGCTCTTTGTCACCGGCAACGTCGTTTGGGAATTTCGCCATATTTACAGGGGAACTCCACGACGGCACTTGCTACCCACTAGCTGGAGCACGTTCGTCAACCACAAGATGCTTGTCACTGGTGACTTTGTTGTCTTCATGCGGAACACAAAAGGTGAGATGTTTGTTGGCGTCCGCCTTTCCGTCAGGGCTACCGTTAGCTCTGATGGCGTCGCTAGGGTGGAGCTTTCACATTGGAGGCGGATAGATGACGTCAATGAGAAAGAGGGTCAGCATGTCATCTCGGAGTCTAGAAATTGTTCCATGGTGCTCGTATAATCTTCATTATAGATTTTGTGGTCCGGGATTGAAAAAATATATGCGATAGTGAGCATTGAGCTGGGAGATGTGTGCATTTATACATTTATTGGGCAGCATTGTGACTCGTTTCATTATTACGCGTCGAATGGATTGAGGATTTTAGAAAAAGAGACGACCTTGCCGTCATTTCCTCTTCTCTCTCTTCTCTCCATGGAGGAAATTGGATGAGGAGGAGAAGTGGGTTTTGGTCAGAGGATTGGTTTTAGAGGGGCTCTCAATTTTCATATATTATGTGAATTTCTGGGTTTTTTTTATGGTTCTCAATTTTCATCAATTATGTGGGCTAAAGACAATTTCTATGACTTTTTTTTTTCTTCTGGGTATTTCTAGAGAACTTGGGTGATGGAAATGTGCAGAATTGGAAATGTGCAGAATTGGATAGATCATGTAATTACAAGAATTTAGGAGAAAGAATCACCTCAATCGAAGTTATAACAAAGAAGTTATGATTGAATGAAAGGAGGCCACCAAAAACCACTCAGGCTTTCGGTAGAAGCCTACCGAACACATGTAATCAAGCCAAAAACTAATTTGGCAGACGCCTGTTGACCAACTCTTAACCAATTCGACGCGCGCTTCCTAAAAGCATGATTCCAGCATCGGCGCGCGCCTCCCGACTTCCTGCAGATGGCGTTGACGCACATGTACCGACTTCCCTCTTCTCCTTTCGGCCGACGCCTACCGAACGCCTCTTTCTAGCTTCCTTCCTGCATTGACCACGCGTTGACCACCGATTTCCAGCCCCAATTTCCATGGGCTTCCACCGAACCGTCTCCTTTTCAATTCTAGCACCTATTTTCCTTGTTTCTTGTGGAAATTTGTCCAAATCTAGCTTGGGTTTGTTTCCTTTTTATTTAGAAAACCTTTTTAATTAGTATTTTTATTACCTTATTTCTTTAGGACCTTAATTTAATTAGTTTAATCCTTTTCCTTTTCCTTTTAAAATTAAATTGTAAACTCCTATTTTTTTGAGTATTAATTTTCTCCTATAAATAGAGATAGACTTAGATTATTTGTAGGGAGTCGCTCATTATTTACACCAAAACTTTACTTAAACCAATTTTCCCTTTACAATAAATCCAAGATTTCTTGTGAAAAAATAAACTACACTATCCTCCATAATTCACCCTCCTCCATTTACATATAATGCGTATTATTGAGTGTCTCATCAAGAGTGTCGAACCACCTAGCATCTATAAAGCGTATTGCCGAGGATTCAGAGTGTAACTCAACCTCTTAACCTCATAGTTTTCTCTTTGTACTTGAATATCATGTTTATTGGATTGATCATTAATTTTATTTTGGTTATATATTTTGTATTGATTTCAATAATCTTCCATGTTATGTTTATGCTTAATGCTTGATTAGATATAGGGCGTATTCCCTAGTCTAGATCATTAAAAGTGTATAGGGGGTATTCCCGAGCACGTACTTAAGATAATGTACATGTATTTCATTAAACTAAGGTTTTGGAATTTCCTTGATTATGGAAATTGGTATGATTTATAAATGAGTTAGGTTAAAGATGAGTTCACCATGTAAATATTAGATTAGGTTAGTTTAGATTAGTTTTGCTGACACTATATCTGACCAGACCCACTGGGCTGTATACTTAAAGCCCAGACTCCATTCAAGGCCCAAAAACACCGTACTTACACAGGCCCAACACCTGGCCGGATGCAGAATGCCACGTGAAAGTCTATCCACCCTCGATCTACGTAACACATGTCAGCACGCAAATCGAGAAGTATTTTTCCCACATTGAAACTACGAGAATTGAACATCTTACCTACCCATACATAAGGGGTACACATTTCCCAATAAAGTTAACTAATATCTACTATTCACTACAACTCTTCCTCAATTTACTATTTCCTCTTACGAATAAAGTTACTGACTTTACTGTCGGAGAACCTTAGGCTGGCACCACACCGGTGCCCATACTAACGGAAAACCCGTGATTCGCTTAAGTTGACAAGTTACGAGGAAGGACAAGCGTCACTTGGTGATTAGACGACGAGTAATCGATAATTGGAATATTTAACGCTTCAACAGTTTGGCGCCGTCTGTGGGAACTCACTGCCCTAGAACAATGAGAGACCCATCTCCAAACTTTTTATAAATAATCTAAAGACTCCAGAGGGGCATGGCCGAGGTCAAAGATGTCAAGCACTCGACGATCGGTACACTGAGGTGGCCGAACAGCTACGGGTGGCGCAGGCAGAACTCACTGCCCAAGGTGGTGGCCGAGTACACCGAGCGTGTTGAAAGAAATCGCCGAGTGGCAAAAAAAGAGAAGGAACACACGGTCGCCAAGCCACATAAACACGTTCGGATGCTGATCATCCCTTGCAACCAACCAGGGAATACCAGGATTTACCGGGACGCCTGCAACACCCTCAGCGAGGGAGCAGGACGGAATCGGTCGACCAATGACCACCAATCTCGCTAACCCAATCCTCGTCCTGAGGAAGGAAAAAGCCATCATCACCAAGAAAACATCACCACTCGGTGGTCCCGTCTAGGCAACAGATGCGGAACTATTTCGTCAGAAGATCTCATCCTCGTCACCGACTCGTCTCAGGAGGCCAAGAGTACCGCCAAGTCGGCTCGGCAGCTACATACGCGTGACCGACCACTCGCGACGAGGCAGACAGCCATTGAGGTCCTCCCGCAGAGACACCGAGCGGTAAATACAACTTGGTCCCATGCACAAATGCCCCCAAGAACCACCCCGCCGGTGGGACACCGAGCGGCCTGGGCAGGTCGTCCACCAGGGAAATGACTCCTAGGACCTGCCCCCTAGGAGGAACACCGAGCGGTCGGAACAAGTCGACCGACGGAGCCGTGACTCCCAATAACCACCCCACCAAAGGGACGTCGAGCGGTCATGGAGGATCGGCCGCATCCAAGCACCCAGGGATACCGGGGGGATCAGACGAAAAAGGCCAAGGGGCCCCATAGCCATCCAGAACCGACAAGCTCGTCCAGCATCTCATGGACCGAGTCCGGACACTCGAAGCCGGGACAACTCGGGTAGCAAGACCAGCCTGGTCGAAAACCAGTCAGGGTCCCTTCACAGAACGAATCAACCAGTTCAGAATCGATCACGAGATAAAACCCCTAAAGATCCCTCTTTACACTGGGAAGGATGACCCGTGGAATCACCTGAATAACTTCTACTCAGCCATTGCCCTAAAGAACCTCACAGATGAGGAACAATTCCTCATCTTCAGTTCCACCCTGACCGAGGCGGCGATCAATTGGTTCTACAAGTTGGAATCCGGGTCCATCGACTCTTTTGAACGGCTCACGTCCACCTTCATGAACCAGTTCATGATCCAGACTGACCGCCTATCCTCGGCCGAAGACCTTTTCCAGCTAAAACAGGGTGAACATGAGTCCCTGCAGAGGTACGCAGTAAGGTTTAGTCACAAATACTCACGATGCTCCGAAACGGACGATAGGGTAGCCTTCATGGCCTTCAAGGGTGGCCTCTGAGACTCCCCATTTAGGTACGCAACTCACACCCAAGGCTAGACAGCATATAATGAGATTATGAAACAGGCGGCGGTGCACGCCAAGGCTGAAATACTGAGTCAAAAGTCCAATGCAGACAATGCTTACCAACCTCCCCGAACCGACTCGGTAAAAACTTACATACCAAGCGTCCTAGACTAGCAAGGCTTAGGACAGCGTCCTCAAGAGCAGGGGCAACAGAGCTATGGGGGGAAATAGAAAGACTACCCTCATAGCAACAACCTATACAGCCTCGGAAAGAAGGGTAAAAACCCGAACCACCAAGAGAGACAACAGGGGGAACGGTCAAACAACGAGGAGAAGCGAGTTCCTCGCTCCAAGTACCAGACCTACATCATCCTCAATACTCCCTATGAGAATGTCCTCCTCAACGTGGAACACATGATCCCAAATTCTACTTGGGCGCTGGCCAAGGGCAAGCTTGGCAAAGACACAGGAATTTACTGCCAATACCACAAGTACAATGGCCATAGCATCGACCAGTGTGTTGCATTCCTGGATCTGGTCGAGGCTCTGGCCCGAAATGGGAAGATCAACCAATTTCTCCAGCACGCACAGCCTCCACCTCGCAACCCACAGATCAATACGATCTCAAGAGGGCCATCCATCTCTTGCCCGCTCACTTCCAACCGAGCCAAGAATAACTTCCTGAGGGCCACCAAACAGAATCACCAGCTCTTCATCATCGAAGATGGCAGAGCCAAGAAAAAAAACTGACATGGGTAGGCGCCCATCACGTTTTCAGAGGAGGAAGAACGGGGGATCGTCTATCGTCACGAAAATCCCATCGTTTTTATGGCAGAAATATCCAACTTTGACGTACATCGGGTGATGGTCGACACTGGAAGCTCTGTCAATGTCCTCTTCATGAAAGCATTTAAACAGTTGGCCATCCCAGAATCTAGCCTGGACTGTTCCCCCACGCCACTCTTTGGTTTCATTGGGGACTCCATTGTCCCACACGGAACAGTGACCCTCACACTCTCCCTCGGAGCACATCCACGAGGGGTAACTATGCTTGCACCTTTCCTAGTGGTGGATTGCCTCGCAGCTTACGACGTCATCCTTGGGAGGGAAATACTTAACCAAATGAAATCAGTCGTCTCCACCCACCTACTTCTGGTAAAATTTCTAACCCCCATGGGGATTTTCCAAGTCCGAGGAGACCAGCGTGCAACTCTGTCACCCAGATCTAGCCACCGAAAGAAACCATGGCAGTGACAGAATCCGCGTTTGAGGCTGACCCCGTCAACCCTCAAGATGCACAGAAAATACAAGATGGGTCGATTGAAGACCCCAGAGACCATACAACAACACCACACCCACAACCCATTGAGGAAATCAAAGAGATCGTACTCTTCCACAACTTTGCAGACCGAAAGGTGAAGATTAGAACCACCCTCTCCCCCAATCTACGCTCGTAGTTAATCCACTATTTTAAGGGACAAATCTGAAGTCTTCGCATGGTCCTCCGCTAACATGCCCGACATCTCCTCTGATGTTATCTGCCACCGGCTTAGTATCGATCCTGCTTACAAGCCTGTCGAACAAAAACGTCGCCTTTATGACGTAGAAAGAACCGAGGCTATGAAGGTAGAAATCGTCAAACTCAGCACCATTCATTTTGTCCGCAAGGCCGTCTATGACGCCTGGGTAGCCAACGTTGTCCTCGTCAAGAAACTCTCGGGGGCATGGTGAATGTGCATTGATTTCACCGACCTAAACAAGGCTTGCCCCAAGGGTAGTTTCCCCCTCCCAAATATAGACCAACTGGTCGACGCCACGGTCGGGCATGAGCTCTTGAGCTTCATGGATGCATACTTGACCTACAACCAAATTTTTATGCATCCGGCAGACCAGATACACACATCCTTCCGGATAGACTAGGGATTATATTGCTACAATGTCATGCCTTTCGGACTTAAGAACGCGGGAGCCACTTACCAGCGCCTAGTGAACTTCATGTTTGCAGACCAGATAGGGAAAGCAATGGAGGTCTATGTTGATGACATGCTCGTTAAGAGTAAATCGGCTGACCTACACATCGCCAATCTCTCGCGAATGTTCGACATCATCAAACGCTATCGAATGAGGCTGAACCCGGCCAAGTGTTTCTTCGGAGTTGGCTCTGGGAAGTTCCTGGGTTTCATGATTAGTCAAAGAGGTATCGAGGCTAACCCGAAAAAAATAAAGGCCCTAGTCGATATGGAGCCCCCACGAACCCAGAAGGAAGTACAAAGCCTAACTGACCGAGTCGCAGCTCTTACACGCTTCATCTCCAAAGCCACCGACAAGTGCGTGCCTTTCTTTAAAGCCATTAAGAGCAAATCCAAACACATTACCTGGATTGAGGAATTCACTAAGGATTTCACCAAACTCAAGGAATACATGGGCTGAGCACCGCTGTTAGCGAGACCCGACACCGGAGAAATCCTCTACATGTACCTATCTGTCTCTGCTTCTGCCACCAGTTCGTTGCTTGTTAAGTGTAAGGACGGCGCTGAGAACCTGGTGTACTACGTCAGCAAGGCCTTGTAGGACGCCGAGACAAGGTACTCTGACCTAGAAAAGCTCACCTTCGCCCTTATCATGTCTTCCAGAAAGCTCAGGCCATACTTCCAGGCTCATTCTATCATTTTCATGACCGACAGACCACTCCGGTAGGTGCTCCAGAAGCCCGAAACATTGGGACGATTACTCAAATGGGCGATCGAACTCAGTGAATTCGACATCACCTTCGCTCCCCGAACAGCTGAGAAAGAGCAGGTCGTGGGAGATTTTATTTTCGAATTCTCATACGTTCCAGTGGTTGCCGCACATGAGATCATCCTATCCACTCCTCCATCCATAACACATACTTTGGATGAAGAGAGCCCCAGTTCGACCCTGCTCGGTCGACTTGGCTCCTCCACGTCGATGAATCGGCCTGCCACAATGGGTCAGGGGCCGGACTTGTCCTTACCACACCGGACAAAGTCCGAATGGAATACACCCTTCGTTTTCTGTTCAAGGCCTCCAACAATGCCGTTGAATATGAGGCCCTCCTTGTGGGACTCCACCTCGCCAATACCATGGATGCAAAACAAATCAGAATATATAGCGATTCACAGCTCATCGTCAAAAAGATCAACAACGAATATGAGGCCAAAGACTCTTCTATGGCAGTATAGAGAGCATTGGCAAAGTCTCTCCTATGTGGTTTCCACAGTTATACTATCACTCGGATTCCAAGTTTCGAAAATAGTCACGCCAATGCTCTTGCTTGGCTTACTTCCTCCCTCGATGAGCGACAGAGTCACAATGTCCTGGTCGAAATACTTAATCAATCTAGCACCCAATGCTCGGCGGTCTGCGTAATAGACACTGACGGAACATGGATGACCCCGCTGCAGGGATTACTCACAAACGGAACTCTCCCTTCAAACAAGATCGAGGCAAAAAAGGTTCGGCGACACGCAGCACAATATACACTCATCAACGGCCAACTCTACAAGTGGGGCTTTACTCTACCCCTCCTAAAATGTCTCATCCCGGAGGCAAGCAGAGCCATTCTAGAAGAGATACATGCCGATATTTGCGGAAATCACGCTGGACCACGATCGCTGGCCCATAAAGCCTTATGGAAGGGTTTTTACTGGCCAACCATGCACGGGGATGCGGCAGAGCTGACTAAGCGATGTGATAAGTGTCAACGTTTTTCCCTTTTCCTCCATTTACCTCCAGAAAACCTCACACCCATGATCAGCCCCTGGCCCTTTTCACAGTGAGGACTTGACTTAATCGGGAAATTGCCAGCCGGGAAGGGCAAGACAGAGTATGCAGTGGTGTTAGTGGACTAATTCACAAAATAGGTGGAGGCAAAGGCTTTGGCCTCCATCACCACGACCCAGATTGAAACGTTTGTCTTCTAGAAAATTATTTGTCGTTTCAGTCTCCCACACACAATTGTCATGGACAATGGGAAACAATTCGACAACACACGCTTCCGTGCCTTTTGTGACAGACACAATATCCGTCTTTGCTTCGCCTCACCAGCTCACCCCCAATCAAACAGACAGGTAGAGGCCATAAACAAAATCATCAATCACACGTTAAAAACACAGCTAGACGAGGCCAAGGGAAAGTGGTCTGAAATCCTCCCCAACACACTCTGGTCATATCTAACTTCCTACCGAACATCGACAAATGAAACCCCCTTTTCACTGACCTTCGGAACAGAAGCGGTTATCCCTGCTGAACTGAACAAAACTTCTTACCAAGTGTCGACCTACGAGCCCGAACAAAATCACCATCAGCTTGCACTCAGCTTGGAACTTATTGAAGAACACAGGGAATGGGCTAACCTCATAAACATTGCCTACAAGAAGCGGCTCTGCAATTATCACAACGCCAGAGTCAAACACCGGGGTTTTCAAGTAGGAGACTAGGTGCTTCGGAAGGTCAGCCTCGCCACCAAGGATAGCTCAACCGGAACTCTCGGCCCAAACTGGGAAGGCCCCTACCAGGTTACAAGGATCTGCTAGCCCGACACCTATGATTTGGAAGACTCTAGTGGGTGACAACTCGGCCACCCATGGAATACCGACCACTTAAAGAAATACTTCATTTAAACATTGTATTTTTCTTCATCTTATAACTTGCTGTAATTTGCCAACTTTGGAGCCCCTTATTTATGAACTCTTCCATTTGTACAACACTTGTCACCTAAAGCTAACATGGACTCAAACATACGAGTCAGGGTTCGGTCTTACTTAGCCTACACCCAAACACTTTCTATTTTGACTCAAACCTTGGAGTCGGTGTACAGCCTTACTCGGCTTACACCAACACTTAGACTCAAACATACGAGTCGGAGTTCGGTCTTACTCGGCCTACACCCCAACACTTGCTATTTTGACTCAAACCTTGGAGTCGGTGTGCAGCCTTACTCGACTTACACCAACACTTATACTCAAACATATGAGTCGGGGTTCAGTCTTACTCGGCCTACACCCCAACACTTGCTATTTTGACTCAAACCTTGGAATCGGTGTACAACCTTACTCACCTTACATCAACACTTAGACTCAAACAAACGAGTCGGGGTTCGGTCTTACTCGGCCTACAGCCCAACACTTGCTATATTGACTCAAACCTTGGAGTCGGTGTACAACCTTACTCAGCTTAAACCAACACTTAGACTCAAACAAACGAGTCGGGGTTCGGTCTTACTCGGCCTACACCTCAACACTTGTTATTTTAACTCAAACCTTAGAGTCGGTGTACCGCCTTACTTGGCTTACACCAACACTTACACTCAAACATTAGAGTCAGTGTACAACCTTACTCGGCTTACACAAACACTTAGACTCAAACATACGAGTCAGGGTTAGGTCTTACTCGGCCTACACCCCAACACTTACTATTATGGTTGACACTAACATTGAAATCGATGTATAGTCTTACTCGTCCTACACCGACACTCAGACAAACAGTTAAATCAAAGTAAGGCTTACTCGGTCTACAAGTCTTGTTTGTTGGGGTAAGTCAAATTTCATTCAATGTGCAGACCTATTATGCTCTATCTGCAAGAGCATTACAAAATTACAACCTCTCGGTCGTCCTACCAACTACTACCAAAAAAAATTAAACATAAAAAATTACAAGGCATAGAGACATGTCATAAACTAGCTTTTCCATCTGCTGCTCCTCGGCCTGTGGTTCTACCTCCACCTGTGGCTCCAGCTCTTTGGGAGGACTTACCGGGTCGACCTCTAGCTCGGAACTCGGTTGCACAACCTCCTCTTCCTCCTCCCCCGACTCGTCCTCAAACATGTCAACTTTGATATCTTGGCCGAGTCAGGGGGTCTTCACGGTCAGCCCAGGGTTGTGCAGGAAGAGGTTGCGGAAGAACTCCTGCTCGCAGTCGGCGGCGTACTCGTTCTTCAGCTTTTCCTGCTCCTCGGACTCCTTGAACTCGGCCACCCCATCTTCCTTGCCTCTTCCTAGTCGGTCTTCCTAGTCACCTTCACCTGGCACAGCTCTTTCCAGTGCCTCATCCGATCCTTCTCTTTGGCCTCCAACTCGGCCTTCATCTGATCCCTGGAGGCGAGGGCCTCCTGAGTCTTCCACCTCTCGGGTTCCAACTGGTGGGTCAGGTTGGCCACCTGCTTTACAACTCTCTCAGCCTCTTGAAGCTTGGGAGTGAGCTCATCTTGCTTCTTCCTCAGCTGGACTTTTTCCCTCCTCGCCACCGACACCCTCCTCTGGGCATTCCCAAACTAGAGGTAGACTTCACCGAGAGCCTGCACATAACAAACATTAGCATATACTCCACTCGGCCTACACAATACACTTGTAAACAAAAAACAGAAGCAAATTTACATTGCTCAGCAGCAGCAAGGCCTTCTCCATCTTCTGGTCGACCAACCGACACTGCACCTCGGATAACTCCTCCAAGGGGGTGGAGACCCGCTGACAGACTTCGTTTAGCAACGACACCATCTATCCCGGACAACAGAGGGTGGCCTCAGCACTGGTCCCCTCACCGACCGCCTCTCCCTCGGTGAATACACCAAGGTTCACGTCCCAGCTCTTCTACAACATTTCCAGAATCCTCGCATCCAACCGAGGGGGGGATGGTAGAGGGTTGAACTTTGGGACCGGCATGGTCCTTCTGCCCCCAATCTCCTCCTGCGATGGTCTCGGCCTCTTTTTGCGACTTTGTCCACCTGGGGTCAGGGGATAGCACTCGGTCTCCGTCAATAGTTCTCTGCTTTCTCTTTGGAGACCGAGTGGGAGGAGTTGGCGGCCTTGGTTTGGAGGACTGACCCCGCTTTGAACGATCAGTCTGCTCATGCTGCCCTTTGTCGGCTGGGTCTTTCTTCCTCTTGAGGAGGAGCTCGAGACGCTTGGCAGCCTTCGATAGTGAAGCAGACTCCTTGGCGATCTTGTCGGTTTTCATCCTAAGCTGTTTGCAGTCCTTCAAAATTCGACTGCCGAGATGATGGGGAACTGCAACACCGAGAGATCGGTCAGCCTATGTAAAAAAAAACCAAACAAAAAAAACCAACAAACAAAAAACACTTACCCTCGTAGGTGTCGATTAGGTCGACATTGTACTGAAATCCAGGCAACCGAAGGATGCATCGGTCAGCCATTATAACCATACTTGAGCATACAAAATCAAAACAATTACAAGAAATGGTCGGCCTATGCTACAACTATCCACCTTGGGTCTGAAATTTGGACGATATCGGAGGTCCCTCGGTGTCCCCTTTCCAGTTACCACCGACCACGCAGTACTTAGGCTTATACGACTTTTGGGAGGTCGGTATGTCCAAGATGAACTCCCCCCATTTGCTGTTCTTGCGATGATGGACGAAGACCCACCCGGTGCTCTCTTGTTGAAACCCAAACCCATACAGGTACATGGGCTAGGCATAGGTCGGCTCCGGCTGCTCGGCCCAACAGAAGGCAGTGTAAAGGGAGCAGAGCACGATCCAAACGTTAGGATTGAGCTGACCGAGTACCACCCCCATTTTCTTCACCATCCTCCACAACCAGGGATGCAAAGGCAGCCTCACCCCATGGTGCATCAGCTCGGTATATAACAACGCCATACCAGCCAGAGGATTACTCGGTCTCTCATCTCTCGTCGGCAGCCTCATCGTCACCGAGTCAGGAATACTGAACTCGATCCTCATCTTCATCAGTCCCTTCTCAGTCTCTTTGTTGACCATTTCATCAACAGTGAAGGAGGCCATGGGTTCAATCGGCACTGCATCCAAGATCGACTCATCACTGGTCGGTTTCCTCTTTTTCAACCGCACTGCGCCTTTGTGTTGGCCGTGGGTCAGCTTCAACGCTCGATGTACACCCACCTTAACTATTGTCTCGGCGTCCACCAAGAGGTTGCCACTACCCGACCGATTGGCCAACTCAACCTCTGTACAAGTCTCCGTTTTCCTCCTGGATGACTCATCCGTAATGTGCACTGAGTGTGCCCTATTTTGTGCCTTGGCCGAGTGCGCCTCGTCCTCACTCCTGTAGATGGGAATGAGAACCTACACACTACTACCTGACAACTCACTGCCATGTGAGTCGTAGCACTTACCCTCAAATACCGAGTCACTATCGACGGACATCTACAAAAAAAAGAAAAAAAAAACAAAACTTTGAAGACCAACTCGGACCTACGACGATTTGACCACAAACTTCACCAAGTTCATGACCAGTTCTTCACCAACTCCTACTTTAATCGAAAAATTGGACTTAAGGAATGCTTACCGTGTTTTTTCACGGAGGATTGTTGGTTGGAAATCGCAACCAAAGTATGCACCACCACCGAGGGCTGATCGAAAATCGCTTTTCTATTTCGACAGAGTTTTCCCACTTTTCTCACAAACGCAAAGTGAGAAAATCGGTAAAAGCTTCACATATTTATAGAGATTGGTGCACAGACTACGAGGTTTCACCCCTCCTAGTGGCTGACACGTGTCACGACCAATCGATCTTACCGACACGTGTCAACCATGCAGGCGAGGGATCCCAACCGTCCTTCCCCACTCCACCACCGACCTCTCCACGTTCCTCACAAAGCCCCGTTCACCGCTCGGTGCTTGCAACTCTCCGCAGGCACTGGATCATGCCATCGATTCAAAATAACTCCACGTCGAGAGAGATGCACCGCTCTTACCAAGCCAACAAAGGGCTGGCCTGATCACCGACCGTGGTACCACCACCGACTGCCTCAACAACACTTGACCGACCATATCGGCTCCACCAAGACGCCTTCCCAAAAGACTGACCACTTTACACTTCTCCACTGTGACCGAGACTGTCTTGGTGGACTCTCTCGCTAGGGGACTTGGGGGACTATCAGTATACTTCCCACCAGGATCTGGGAGAATGAGACAAGCCCTCGACCGAGAAATTCCACCTCAGTCAAGGACTTGGTGGACTTCTATTGACACCATATCTGACCAGACCCACTAGGCCGTATACTTAAAGCCCAGACTTCGTTTAAGGCCCAAAACCATCGTACTTACACAGCCCCAACACCGGGCCTGATGTGGGATGCCACGTGGAAGTCTATCCACCCTCGATCTACGTAACACGTGTCAGCATGAAAATCGAGAAGTATTTGTCCCACATCGAAACTACGGGAATTGAACATCCTTCCTACCCATACATAAAGGGTACACATTTCTCAATAAAGGTAACTAATATCTACTATTCACTATAACTCTGCTCAATTTACCATTTACTATTTCCTCTTACGAACAAAGTTACTGACTTGACCATCAGAGAACCTTAGGCAGCACCACACCGGTGCCCGTACTAAAAGAAAAACCCGCGATTCGCTTAAGTTGACAGGTTACGAGGAACGACACGCGTCACTTGGTGATTGGATGACGAGTAATCGACAGTTGGAACATTTAACGCTTCAACAAGTTTAATCACATAGGGATTTTAAATCAATCTCTTTACCCCAAATTAACTAATCAAACGATAATCATGCTTAGGTACCCTCAATCCCCAATTAAGAATGATCCCTATTTACCAATGCTACATCTACAAAAAAGGGGTTTTAATTGCACACGTTTCCTTTAGTGTTGAGTGTGACTTCGTGTTTACTTAATGCTTAGTTTTTGCGTATCAATTTTTGGCGCCATTGCCGGGGATTGAAAAATCTCTTGTGTGATTTTGTTTGTGTAACTATGTTTATAATGTAAATATCTTACTTGTGCATAAATACTATACTTGTTTGTAAATACCTATTTAACGTCCCTTATTTGTAAATATTTTCAGTTTGTTACTTGTCCTTTCTTCATGTACATATTCTCACCCAAGTCTCTTGAAGGAACATTCTATATACAGTTCACTTAATCTAAGGCCCATGAACTAGACTAGGGCACGCCCATGAACAAAAGTCTATCGCATACTTGATTCTATGCTTTTAATTTCTTGGTTTTCAAAATAATAATAATAATAATAATGTTATTTTTTTCAAAAAAAAATTAATTAAAAAAAATTGTTTTACTTATTTGTTTTTAAGAGTCTTAGGATTCCCTTAACTAGTAAATGATGAATTGGAACAAACAATAATATTATGACATTTGCGTATCACTTTGTTGGAATTCTTGTGCTAATTGAGATATTTTGAGTGTTATGACTTGTAGTAGATATGGTTTATAAAACTTTGTACAAAATTCGCATGTTAGAATTATGTTTTGAATTGCATAAACCCTTGTGAGATTTTGAGTTTTATGTTCTTTCTTTCTTGAGTGTAAATAATTAATAGTTTATACATACCTTATATGATTACTTGCAATAGCTTTAATGAACTAGAGATTGCTAGAAATTATTCATGTTAATTTGCAAAGCTTATAGTCAATACATACTTTGATTGTGGATATGATTGAAGGAACCTAGGTTTTCCACCACTTTACCAAATAGCCATGAGTACCTTTTGTGCGCACGATTTGCGACACCCCTAGTTTAACCTTTTGAGCATATATTTAGTTTTTTCTTTCTTTACCATGCATATATAAACTCTTAGCCTAGTATAGGTATCCTTACCCTTGTTCTAAGACTTGGTTGAAGATTTCGAAGCTATCATACATGAAGATGGCATGAGGATGTTCTATTCAAGGTGATGATGTGTGTATGGGAATAGGCTTGACCAAATTACTTGATGTATTATTTGATTGCCGAAAAAATAATAAAAAATTATTGAAATTGAAAAAAAAAAGTGAGTGAAAAAAAAAGAATAAATAAATATGAGAGCAAGAAAAACTTTCAAAGTACAAAAAAAAAAAATAGCTCTCCGGCAATATGTTTTGAATGCAAGTATTTGGATTGATTACAAGATGATATTTGCCTCCCACATGCTCTTGTGACGCTATGGAGGAAAATGAGCTCAAAATTGATTAAGTTTTGGTCGAATGACTAAGTCTTTGGAATGTTCTTTACCACCACATATCCAAAAATCCGAATGTCTTAGCCCTAGCCCCATTACAACCTCTAATTAAAGACCTTTATGATCCATGAGATAAGTAGCCTTTGATCTGTTGAGTAAGTTATGTGACTAAGCATATGGTTTGGGTTCATTTGTGCAAGTATTTCATTCTATTCATTATTGTTTAAGTGTTTTTATTGTTGAAATATGTGAGTAATTATTTCACATATCTTTGAGTGAAACACAATGTCATGAGAGAAACACTGTGAGTGCATCCATTGTGAGATGATCTTGACTTGTTCGAAGCATCCACATACTTAATTTCACCATTGTTTTCTCCAAGTCTTACTTTTCATGACATGATTATCTTTCCATTATCTCTTGAATTCCCTACGCATATTTGTTGGATATCACAATGCCATATACTTATAATTATTTTGGAGACATTTGGATAAGGGCTTTAGAGTTGGTTTACTAATAAAAAAAATGTGTTTTGAGTCCTTATTTTTTTTTTTAGTTTTGCTAAGGGCCTAACAAAGCTTAAGTGTGGGGGAATCAATCCGGGTTTTGTTGTTTTAAAAATCAATCAGGCCTTAGTTTTTTTTTCTTTTAATACGTTGTTTTAAAAAGAGAAAAAATCAAAACAATAATTTTGTTGTCAATTCTTAGTTTGTTTTGGTATTTCCTAGGGACTAGCAAAGTCTAAGTGTGCGGGTATTTGATAAGCTTTGAATTAAGCATCATTTTATACCCTTTTATACTTATATTTTAATGTTTAAATACAACATAATTGTAGAAAATAATCTATTTTTCTGGAAATGTGCAGAATTGGATAGATAACGTAATTACGAGAATTTAGGCAAAAGAATCACCTCAATCGGAGTTGTAACGAAGAAGTTATGATCGAATGAAAGGAGGCCACCAAAAACCACTAAGGATTTAGGTAGGAGCTTACCGAACGCATGTAATCAGGTCAAAAACTAATTCGGCACATGCCTACCGATCAACTCTTAAGCAATTCGGCGTGCGCTTCCTAAAAGCATGATTCTAGCATCGGCGCTTGCCTCCCGACTTTCTGAAGATGGCGTCGATGCGCGTGTACCGACTTCCCTTTCTCCTTTCGGCCGACGCCTACCGAACGCCTCTTTCCAGCTTCCTTCATGCTCTGACCAAGCGTTGACCACCGATTTCCAGACCCAATTTCGGTGGGCTTCCACCGAACTGTCCCCTGTTCAATTCCAGCACCTACTTTCCGTGTTTCTTGTGGAAATTTGTCCAAATCAAGCTTGGATTTGTTTCTTTTTTATTTAGGAAGCCTTTTTAATTAGTATTTTTATTACCTTATTTCTTTAGGACTTTAATTTAATTAGTTTAATCTTTTTCCTTTTAGAATTAAATTGTAAACTCCTATTTATTTGAGGATTAATTTTCTCCTATAAATAGAGAGGGCTTAGGTTATTTGTAGGGGGTCTCTCATTATTTACACCAAAGCTTTGCTTAAAACAATTTTCCCTTTTCAATAAATCCAACAAGTAAACTACACCATCCTCTATAATTCACCATCCTCCATTGACATATAAGGCGTATTCCTGAGTGTCTCATCAAGAGTGTCGAACCACCTAGAATCTATAGGGCGTATTCCCGAGGATTTGTAGTGTAACTCAACCTCTTAACCTCATAGTTTTCTCTTTGTACTTGAATATTGTGTTTATTGGATTGATCATTAATTTTATTATGGTTCTATATTTTCTATTGATTTCAATAATCTTCCATGCTATGTTTAATCTTAATGCTCGATTAGATATAGGCCGTATTCCTGAGTCTAGATCATTCAAAGTGTATAGGGTGTATTCCCGAGCACGTACTTAAGATAATGTACATGTATTTCATTAAACTAAGGTTTTGGAATTTCGTTGATTATGGAAATTGGTATGATTTATGAATAAGTTAGGTTAAAGATGAGTTGACCATGTAAACACTAGATTAGGTTAGTTTAGATTAGCTTAGTTACTTAGGGATTTTAAATCAATCTCTTTACCCCCAATTAACTAATCAAACGATAATCATGCTTAGGTACCCTCAATCTCAGGTTAAGAAAGATCCCTATTTACCAATGCTACATCTACAAAAAAGGGTTTTTAATTGCATACATTTCCTTAAGTGTTGAGGGTGACATCGTATTTACTTTAATGCTTAGTTATTGCATGTCAATTTTTGGCGCCGTTACCGGGGATTGAAAAATCTCTTGTGTGATTTCGTTTGTGTAAATATGTTTATAATTATATATCTTACTTGTGCATAAATACTATACTTATTTGTAAAAACCTATTTAACGTCCCTTACTTGTAAATATTCTCAGTTTGTTATGTATATTCTTTTCTATGTCTTGTCCTTTCTTCATGTACATATTCTTACCTAAGTCTCTTGAAGGAACATTCTATATACACTTCACTTAATCTAAGGCCCATGAACTAGACTTGGAGACGCCCTAGTCAAGGAGATCGCCCATGAACTCGACCCTCGGATTCAAGATGGATTGACGCCTTACTTAGAGACATTTGGTGAGCACGATGTGGAGTTCGAAAGAGTGCACAGGCCAAACTTCAAATGAGTTGATTGAAGCACTTCATCTAGGCTGAAGATATTAAACTTAAGCGCTTGTTGGGAGGCAACCCAATGGAGGAGTCTACAACAGATTTACATTCTCTTCCCTTATCTTTTATTTTCGTTTACTTTTGGTTCTCTTAGTTATTTTTGTTAAACTCTATCACATACTTGATTCTATGCTTTTAATTTCTTGGCTTTCAAAATAATAATAATAATAATAATAATGTTATTTTTTCAAAAAAAAAATTAATGAAAAAAAATTTGTTTTACGTATTTGTTTTCAGGAGTCATAGGATGCCCTTAACTAATCAATGATGAATTGGAACAAACAATAATATTATGACATTTTCATATCACTTTGTTGGAATTCTTGTGCTAATTGAGATATTTTGAGTGTTATGACTTGTAGTAGATATGCTTTATAAAACTTGGTACCGAATTCGCATGTTAGAATTATATTTTGAATCGCATAAACCCTTGTGAGATTTTGAGCTATATGTTTTTTCTTTCTTGAGTGTAAATAATTTATAGTTTATACATGCCTCATATGATTACTTGCAATAGCTTTAATGAACTAGAGATTGCTAGAACTTATTCATGTTAATTTGCAAAGCTTATAGTAAATACATACTTTGATTGTGGATATGATTGAAGGCACCTAGGTTTTCCACCACTTTTCCAAATAGCCATGTGTCCCTTTTGTGAGCACGAGTTGCGACACCCCTAGTTAAACCTTTTGAGCCTATGTTTAGCCTTTTCTTTCTTTACCATGCATATCTAAACTCGTAGCCTAGTATAGATATCCTTACCCTTATTCTAAGACTTGGTTGATGATTTCAAAGTTAGCATACATGAAGATGGCATGAGGATGTTCGATTCAAGGTGATGATGTGTGTATGGAAATAGGATGGTCCAAATTTGCCCTCACCATTTGGCCCAAACGCCCATGGACTTATGGGGCCCCGATAAGCTCGATGGACAAAAACTCGGCCCGGCTCGAGAGTTAGCGGGGTGGGCTTGGGCATATGGTGTTCAAACCCGATAGGCCCGAGCCCGATAAAGCCCAGTAAGCCCAGTCCGACCTGCCCGTAATAAACCCAGCCCATAAGCCCGAAAATATAAAATTCTTATGATTTAAAAATTAATACTCAACTCATTCTTAATACTAATATTTCAACTCAAACCCAAATTTCAGCCCCAAGCTCACCTAATTTATTTTAAAAAGCCCAATACCCAATACCCAATACCCAATACCCAATACAAATCCTAACCACTCCTCCGCATACTTAATAGGCCCAACGTTTTTGCACCCTTGAGTATTTTATTTTAACGAGGCCACATTTTTACACCCTTGAGTATTTTATTTTGTTATTAATATTTTTTTTCATGCATATATTTTTTTGTAATTTTAAAATTTGAGACATAGTTTATTACAAAAGCCCACGTAAACCCGATTCAAGTGGGCTTAATAGGCCCGAACCAAAAAGCCCGATCTAAACCCGATAAAAGCAGTGGGCTTTTTTTTATGTCATTAAGCCCGCCCTGCCCGGCCCGCAAATTTAAAAATTATTTAATAAGCTCGGTCCGGCCCGGCCCAAGCCCAAAAAATTTGGGCTGGGCTTGCCCGGCTCGGTCCAATACCGAGGACTAGTCCAAATTACTTGATGGATTGTGTGATTGCCGGAAAAAAAAGATTGCATTCGAAAAAAAATACGGAGTGAAAAAAAAAAGAATAAATGAATATGAGAGCAAGAAAAAGTTGGAAAGTACAAAAAAAAAAAAATAGCTCTCCAGCAATATGATTTGAATGCAAGTATTTGGATTGATTACAAGTTGATATTTGGCTCCCTCATGCTCTTGGTGACGCTATGGAGGAAAATGTGCTCGAAATTGATTAAGTTTTGGTGCGATGACTAGGTCTTTGGAATGTTCTTTACCACCACATATCCAAAAATCTGAATGCCTTAGCCCTAGCGCCATTACAACCTCTAATTAAAGACCTTTATGATCCATGAGATAAGTAGTCTTTGATCAGTTGAGTAAGTTATGTGAGTAAGCATATGGTTTGGGTTCATTTTTGCAAGTATTTCATTCTATTCATGTGGTATTGGTTCAGTGTTTTTATTGTTGAAATATGTGAGTAATTATTTCACATATCTTTGAGTGAAACCCTATGTCATGAGAGAAACACTATGAGTGCATCCATTGTGAGGTGATCTTGACTTGTTCGAAGCATGCACATACTTAATTCCACCATTGTCTTCTCCAAGTCTTACTTGTTCTATCTTTCTATTATCTCTTAAGTTCCTTATGCATATTTTGGAGACATTTGGATAAGGGCTTTAGAGTTGTTTTATTAATAAAACAATTTTTTTGAGTCCTTATTTGTTTTTAGTTTTGCTAAGGGCCTAGCAAAGCTTAAGTGTGGGGGAATCAATCAGGGTTTTGTTGTTTTTAAAATCAATCAGGGCTTAATTTTTTTTTTTTGGTTTTTAATACATTGTTTTAAAAAGAGGAAAAAATCAAAACAATATTTTTTTTTGGTCAATTCTTAGTTTGTTTTGGTATTTGCTAGCGACTAGTAAAGTCTAAGTGTGGGGGTATCCGATAAGCCTTGAATTAAGCATCATTTGATACCATTTATGCTTATATTTTAATATTAAATTCCAAAAAATTGTAGAAAATAATTTATTTTGTTGGAAATGTGCAGAATTGGATAGATCATGTAATTACGAGAATTTATACGAAAGAATCACCTCAATCGGAGTTGTAACGAAAACGTTATGGTCGAATTAATGTAGTCACCAAAAACCACTAAGGCTTTCGTTAGGAGCCTACTGAACGCATGTAATCAAGCCAAAAACTAATTCGGAAGACGCGTGCCGATCAACTCTTAACCAATTCGGAGCGCGATTCCTGAAAGCATGATTCCAACATCAGCGCGTGCCTCCCGATTTTCTTTACATGGCGTCAATGCGCGTGTATCGACTTCCCTCTTCTCCGTTTGGCCAACGCCTACCGAACGCCTCTTTCCAGCTTCCTTCCTGCTTTGACCGCGCATTGACTATTGATTTCCAGACCGAACCATCTCCTGTTCAATTCCAGCACTTATTTTCCTTGTTTCTTGTGGAAATTTGTCCAAATCAAGGTTGGATTTGTTTCGTTTTTATTTAGGAAATCTTTTTAATTAGTATTTTTATTACCTTATTTCTTTAGGACATTAATTTAATTAGTTTAATCTTTTTCCTTTTAGAATTAAATTGCAAACTCCTATTTATTTGAGGATTAATTTTCTCTTATAAATAGAGACAGACTTATGTTATTTGTAAGGGGTCGCTCATTCTTTACACCAAAGCTTTGCTTAAACAAATTTTCCCTTTTCAATAAATCCAAGATGTAACGACCCGTCCCGAATTCTGAGATTAGATTAGGGACTAATCAAGGATTAGTGAGGTGAAACAGTGATTAGTTAAGCGAAATCGACCGGACAGTGTAAAATGACTATTTTGCCCCTAGCAGTGGCCAAAATGTTGACTTTTGACCCGGGAGGTCCGATGGCTGAGGGCAAAGGACCGTTTGTCAGGACCCGTCCCAAATATCACCTCGATACCAGGGACGAACCCTGCTCCCGTCTGACAATCACACATAAAGTACCAGAATACCCGTAATAGTACTGTAAGTATAACTATCAGACGCAGGAGCAAATATAATACAACTGTAAGTCAGAGCATAGTTCTACAAAATGGGCACAAAATCCTACTATGCTAGTCTCGCAACGGAAGAACGTCGTAAGCTCTATGCCTCGATTCCTGCCTCAACGTTCACCCCAACGCTATCACCACGACCTGGAGGGAAAGTTTAAAACCAAAAGTGTGAGTGGACTAAAGAAAATCAAAGTTTCAAATACAGTTGATCATCATATCAAAATTAAAGAAAAACAATAATAACATTTGTTCCCTCTGTTTTGAAAACATGCATGCCCAACTACGTATTAGAAAATCGTAACATTAAACATCATAAGAAACAGAAACACTATAAAACTGCATCATAAATCATGAATATCAAAGTAACATTTTACGATCAAACCTGCTGGGTCTATCCGAGTCTTTAAACTCAACCAGGCCTCAATACTATCCGAGTCTTTAAACTCCCGAGTCTTTAAACTCAATAGGCCTACGGGGGTAATATCATAAATGTCCGAGTCTTTAAACTCAATCCGGGCCCGTCCCCCGTTAATCAGAATCCGGGTCTTTAAACCCAATAACCAGATCCAGCAAATCCAATCCAAGTTCAATGTAAAACCATTTCCAAATCCATAACCAAACTCGAATTCGAAATCCCCGGTTCGAAGCCCATCCGGCGTTCAGAACCGTCATTCCGAACCCAAATCCGGAAATCCACTTTTAAACCAAAACCCACATTTAATCACAATTTATGTTTCATAAGCCATTCATCATCATCAGAAAACAATTATAGATTGAAATCCTCAAATATAGCATCAAAATCTGAAAACTAGCTTTTTCTCGAAAAACGTACAAAATCCCGAAAATGTCTCGAAAAACGTGCAAACACATCTACCATATATAACCATCATTAAGAAGCATAAAAACATATTTAATATCATCAAACATCAATAAAACTGTTAGGCATGCTCGTAACGAAAGAAAGAGTCCACTCACGAATCTGAGCGAGTCAATCGCGCTCCGTGCGCTCCTCGACCGTCTCAGGCGTCTCCCGTCCTGTTAATATGCACCAAATAGGGTCACCAATACATCAAGGATACTAACCCTAATTTCCCCAATTTTTTGGGAATTTATTAATATTTTAATCTTAAACCCTAAACCGTCCGGATTCCCGAACAATCTCCTAACATTGTCCGATTCACCCGAAAATCATACTAATGGATTCCTTAGGACATTTAGAACCAAAACCATGTTGGAAGCTTGGCCGGAATCCTCCCCACGCGCCTCCACGCGCCGCCCAAAGTGGCTGCGCGTGGGCCTCACACGCCTGCTATAGTGCTCCTTCAACCTCGAGTCACCCGGTTCAACACAGTTGAACCGGCGTGACTGCTTCTCCTCCGTTCCTCCACCGTTTCAGTCCAAATCAATCCCAGAAGCTTCATCCCATCCTAAGCAATCTATCCGCGTCCTAACTTATGAAATTCGACGCCTAAAACCCATCGTTCACGGCCTCGAAACAGACGGCCCGTGGCCCCTGTTTTGGCCGCCGGCCGCCCAGGTCCTCCCCCGGCACGGCACCACAACCAAACGACTCCTGGGGACCTCCAGGAGTCTGACCATGACCACCAAATCCCTCGACTCTATGCCTAACTCCACGACTTTCGAATTGAAATTCACGGGAAAAACAGAGGAATTGGGCTTACCTTTCTATTCCGTCTCCGCCGTGTGCACCGCCACGTGCCACGGTGTTCGTTGGATTCCCTGCAGCCACCTAAACCTCCCACAGTCTTGGTTTGAGCCACCACACGGCACAACCACCGCCACAGTCCTCCGCCTCTCTGTTTTCCCCAAAAATCTAGCCATCCACCGTCGTGTCCTCGTGCACGATTCCTCCACCAAAACACGACCACCAGCTCAGCCTTGTCTCTCTATCCCTCTCTCAATTCACTCTTCACTCGCCCTTGCATTGAATCGATCGAAGTCTCTCCAATTTTTTCTCTCTGTTTTCTGTGTTCAAAGCCAAATGCACGATTTTGAACGTGCACAAAGTGTGGCCGTGCACACTTAGGCTCTCCCAGAACCCTCTAGCTTCTGCCCACGTGTCCACTCTCCATGGTCTCAGCACAAAATATCCAAGCCCACTACTGCCACTTGCCCTTATCTGATTGGGCTGAGGGAAAAAAGACTAAAATACCCCTAAGTGTACAAATTACCATTTTACCCTCGAACTTCTCAGACCCGTAACTACTTCGTTCGACGTCCGATGACAGCGTGCCGCCTGTCGTTGTACTCAGGATGTCGAGACCTATGTAACGATCCTCGGTCTACGAGAAAATCACAAGTCCACCAAAAAGTCAACATTTTCCTCAAATAGTCAAAATTACGGTAAAGCCCTCAATCTTTCGAACGTCATAACTTTTTCTCCGATTGTCCGAATCGAACCTATCACCTGTCTACGGACTCGTGACGTCCTAAACTACGTCATGGTCAATGGTCAACACTCATCCAACCAGTAAATCAAAAAGTAAACTTTTGATGCACTATTCACAAGGGCAAAATTGTCCTTTCATACAAATATTTACAAAAATTACAGTTATACCCTTCCCTAAGGTACGGGTTGTTACAATCTACCCCCCTAAAAAGAATTTCGTCCCCGAAATTCAGTGAAACAAATAAGGGTACTGTTCGCGCATTAAGCCTCGGGTTCCCAGGTAGCTTCTTGCACTTGATGATTTCGCCACAATACTTTAACTAAGGGAACCGTATTCCTCCGTAAAACCTTATCCTTCCGATCCAAAATCGCTACTGGCTGCTCTTCAAAACGCAAGTCTTCCCTTAGTTCAATAGGTTGGGCTTCCAGAACATGTGAATCATCCCGTATATATTTCCGAAGCATAGATACATGGAAGACATTATGTACCTTTTCCAAGTCTGCTGGTAAAGCCAACCGATAAGCAACAGGACCAATCCGCTCTAAGATCTCATAAGGTCCAATGTAACGAGGACTCAACTTCCCTCGTCTGCCAAACCGTACGATCCCCTTCCAAGGAGATAACTTCAAGAAAACCCAGTCTCCTACTGCAAACTCCAAATCCCTTATCCTACGGTCGGCGTAGCTCTTCTGTCGGTCCTGAGCTGCCTTCAATCGATCTCGAATCAGTGCCACTTTTTCCTGCGTAAGATCTACCAGCTCAGAAGTAGTCAATCTCCTCTCACCAACCTCGGTCCAACACAACGGAGTCCGACATTGTCGTCCATACAAAGCCTCGTAAGGAGCCATCCCAATACTTTCCTGATAACTATTATTGTAGGCAAACTCTATCAAAGGTAGATGTGATTCCCAAGTACCCTGAAACTGCAAAACACAAGCTCGCATCATATCCTCGAGAATCTGAATAGTCCACTCAGACTGTCCATCGGTCTGAGGATGAAATGCAGTACTGAAATGCAACTTTGTCCCAAAAGCTTCCTGTAAGCTCTGCCAAAACCGGGAAGTAAATCTCGGATCTCTGTCGGATACTATCGACTCTGGAGTCCCATGAAGCCGAATAATTTCATCAATAAACAACCTGGCAAACTGCGTCAACCTGAAGTTCTCTCTTACTGGTAAGAAATGAGCAGACTTCGTAAGTCTATCTACGATCACCCACACGCCATCGTGTCCCTTCGGTGTTCTGGGAAGCTTGAATACAAAATCCATCGTCAGGTGATCCCATTTCCATTCGGGGATTGGTAAAGGTTGCATTGCTCCATAGGGTCTCTGCCGCTCAGCTTTTACCTGTTGACAGATCAGGCATCTACTGACATATTCTGCAATCTCACGTTTCATCCCTGACCACCAGTAATGCTCTCGAAGTGTACGATACATCTTGGTCCCACCAGGATGCATCGCATAGGCTGAACAATGAGCCTCATCCAGTATCACCTTCTTCAACGTCTCATCCTCGGGTATACACAATCGTCCATCCTTAACCAAGGCTCCATCCTCGCGAATCTCAAAATCCTGTCTCTCTCCAGCCTCGACCTCAATACGTATGATGCCCAAAATAGGGTCTTCAAACTGAGCATCAATAACCTGATCAATCAAAACAGGTCGCACGTGGAAACTCGCTAAAAGTGCTCCCTGATCATCCATAGTCAACTCTACTCCCAGCCTGCGGAGCTCAACCAATAAAGGTAATCGTACTGTCCTCAAATGCGACAAAGAACTAGCTGACTTCCTGCTCAGGGCATCGGCTACCACATTAGCCTTCCCTGGATGATACTCAATAGTACAGTCGTAGTCCTTAAGCAACTCCAACCATCGGCGCTGTCTCAGATTCAGTTCCTTCTGAGTGAACAAATACTTCAAACTCTTGTGATCGGTGAAAATCCTGCACTTCTCGCCGTACAAATAATGTCGCCAAATCTTCAGTGCATGAACCACCGCCGCCAGTTCCAAGTCATGTGTAGGGTAGTTCATTTCATGGGGTTTCAACTGTCGGGAAGCATAAGCAATCACTTTCCCGTGCTGCATCAATACACAACCCAAACCTTGTAATGAAGCGTCACTGTAAACCTCGAACTCCCCATTATCGTATGGAAGGGCTAACACAGGAGCAGATGTCAACCGCCTTTTAAGCTCCTGGAAACTCTGTTCACATTTCTCATCCCAATCAAACCGAACTCCCTTCCGAGTCAGCCTTGTCAACGGAGCATCAAGAATAGAAAAACCCTCAATAAAACGCCGATAATAACCTGCTAAACCCAGAAAACTCCTGATCTCTGTCACCTTCTTGGGCTGTTCCCAATTTGATACCGCCTCAACCTTTTGAGGATCCACTCTGATGCCCTCGGCTGAAATCACATGACCTAAAAATCCAACACTGGTCAAACAAATCATCAATCCGGGGTAAAGGATACTTATTCCGAATGGTTACCTTATTCAACTGTCTGTAGTCCACACACAATCTCAACCCTCCGTCCTTTTTCTTGACAAATAGTACCGGCGCTCCCCAAGGTGACATACTCGGTCGAATGAATCCTATATCGACCAACTCTTGCAACTGGGCCTTAAGTTCCCTCAATTCTGCAGGTGCCATGCGATAAGGAGTCTGTGAAATAGGCTGTGTACCTGGTAAAAGATCAATCGTGAACTCGATATCTCGCTGAGGTGGTAATCCTGGCAACTCCTGGGGAAAAACATCGGGAAACTCCCGCACCACTGGTATATCCTCCGCCCTCACTGGCGAAGCACGTGTATCCACCACATGGGCTATGTAACCTTGACACCCCTTACGCAACAGCTTGCTAGCCTCAAGTGCCGAAATAACTCCAGTAGGAAGTGCATGTTGATCCCCCTGAAACGTAGTCTCTGGAAATCCTGGACTCCGAAAAGTCACTCTCCTATCGAAACACTCGATAGAAGTATGATGTCTCGTCAACCAGTCCATACCCAATATAACATCGAAGTCCCGTAGATCCAATAGTAACAAGTCCGCCATTAACTCAACCTCACCTACCATCACCGTACACTCTCTCAACACCTGAGTCACTACCAACACCTCCTCAGTAGGTGCACTCACCCTAAGGCACAATCCAAGGTAGACACCTCCCTCTCCGTCACCAAACTACAACTCCGAGCTATAAACGAATGAGTAGCCCCAGGATCTATCAAAGCAAAAACAGTGTGACCAAGTATGGTGAGTGTACCTGTCACCACTCCCGGTGCTGATCTGGCCTCCTGCTGGGTCATAGCAAAAACTCGCGCTTGAGGTCCTGATGACCTACCGCGCCCTCTAGAACTGCTCGTGGCACCACCGCCACCCCTAGGGCCTGCTGCCCCTGACACTGACACAGTACTCCGCCCAGGTTCTGCTACACCTCGGCCTGCTCCACCCTCCTGAGCTAACAATGGGCACTCCGTCCGAAAGTGTCCTCGCTCTCCACAGTAGTAGCAAGCATCCCTACTGGGTCCACCGGTCTGCCTCCCAGTAGAAGCAACAGAAGTAGCACTCGCCTGAGGGGTCGGCTGTGCCCTAGGTCCCCGAAATCCAGAGCCCTGAAAACTGCCTGGTCTGCCAAACCGGGCTCCACCAGTTGATGACGAACCACCATAATTGCCCCACTTCGGGGTCCTCTGACTCGATGCTCCAGGAAAAAAATGCTCTCGGCGTCGCACACTGCCCGAGTACTGTGGCCTGGCAGGCAAACTGGCCTCCACTCTAACAGCAACATCAGACAACTCCCGAAATGTAGCAAAGGAGCTGGCTGTCACAATGGCTCTAATCTCTCCTCGAAGACCCAACTCAAACCGACGGCACTTCTCAGCCTCGGTTGCCACAAATGCAGGAGCGAACCGGGATAGCATCTGGAATCTCTGCTCATACTCGGCTACTGTCATGGTCCCTTGTTTCAACTGAAGAAATTCCGCCTCTTTAGCATCCTGAAAAGAGCGGGGATATTACTGGTCTAAGAACCACTCCCGGAAAGTCTCCCACGTCACCGTATGCGCATCCCAGCCGGACAACTCCAGCGTATACCACCACTCATACGCTGCTCCTTCCAGCAGAAACGTAGCCAACAAGACCCGGTCCTCTGGAGGACAATGCATCACCCCAAAAATACGCTCAAGCTAGGTGATCCATCGGTGAGCTTCCTCTGGGTCTGCCCCACCGCTGAAAGTAGTAGCCCCGAGCCGCTGGGCTCGCTCAATCGAAGCGCTCTCAGTCCCTCTCGCCGCTTCATCTGCAGGTCGTGGAGGGGGTTCACGTCTCGGAGGCATGATCGAACGTACGCTGAAAGAGGCATAGAGTTAGTGAAACAACCTAAATACGACCTCATACCGACACAAACCGACAAACCTAGGCTCTGATACCAATTATCAGGACCCGTCCCAAATATCACCTCGATACCAGGGACGAACCCTGCTCCCGTCTGACAATCACACATAAAGTACCAGAATACCCGTAATAGTACTGTAAGTATAACTATCAGACGCAGGAGTAAATATAATACAACTGTAAGTCGGAGCATAGTTCTACAAAATGGGCACAAAATCCTACTATGCTAGTCTCGCAACGGAAGAACGTCGTAAGCTCTATGCCTCGATTCCTGCCTCAACGTTCACCCCGACGCTATCACCACGACCTGGAGGGAAAGTTTAAAACCAAAAGTGTGAGTGGACTAAAGAAAATCAAAGTTTCAAATACAGTTGATCATCATATCAAAATTAAAGAAAAACAATAATAACATTTGTTCCCTCCGTTTTGAAAACATGCATGCCCAACTACGTATAAGAAAATCGTAACATTAAACATCATAAGAAACAGAAACACTATAAAACTGCATCATAAATCTTGAATATCAAAGTATCATTTTACGATCAAACCTGCTGGGTCTATCCGAGTCTTTAAACTCAACCAGGCCTCAATACTATCCGAGTCTTTAAACTCAATAGGCCTACAGGGGTAATATCATAAATGTCCGAGTCTTTAAACTCAATCCGGGCCCGTCCCCCGTTAATCAGAATCCGGGTCTTTAAACCCAATAACCAGATCCAGCAAATCCAATCCAAGTTCAATGTAAAACCATTTCCAAATCCATAACCAAACTCGAATTCGAAATCCCCGGTTCGAAGCCCATCCGGCGTTCAGAACCGTCATTCCGAACCCAAATCCGGAAATCCACTTTTAAACCAAAACCCACATTTAATCACAATTTATGTTTCATAAGCCATTCATCATCATCAGAAAAAAATTGTAGATTGAAATCCACAAATATAGCATCAAAATCCGAAAACCAGCTTTTTCTCGAAAAACGTGCAAAATCCCGAAAATGTCTCGAAAAACGTGCAAACACATCAACCATATATAACCATCATTAAGAAGCATAAAAACATATTTAATATCATCAAACATCAATAAAACAGTTAGGCATGCTCGTAAAGAAAGAAAGAGTCCACTCACGAATCTGAGCGAGTCAATCGCGCTCCGTGCGCTCCTCGACCGTCTCAGGCGTCTCCCGTCCTGTCAATATACACCAAATAGGGTCACCAATACATCAAGGATACTAACCCTAATTTCCCCAATTTTTTGGGAATTTATTAATATTTTAATCTTAAACCCTAAACCGTCCGGATTCCCGAACAATCTCCTAACATCGTCCGATTCACCCGAAAATCATACCAATGGATTCCTTAGGACATTTAGAACCAAAACCATGTTGGAAGCTTGGCCGAAATCCTCCCCACGCGCCTCCACGCGCCAACCAAAGTGGCTGCGTGTGGGCCTCACGCGCCTTCTACAGTGCTCCTTCAACCTCGAGTCACCCGGTTCAACACAGTTGAACCGGCGTGACCGGTTCTCCTCCGTTCCTCCACCGTTTCAGTCCAAATCAATCCCAGAAGGTTCATCCCATCCTAAGCAATCTAACCGGGTCCTAACTTATGAAAATCAACGCCTAAACCCATCGTTCACGGCCTCGAAACAGACGGCCCGTGGCCCCTATTTTGGCCGCCGGCCGCCCAGGTCCTCCCCCAGCACGACACCACAACCAAACGACTCCTGGGACCTCCAGGAGTCTGACCATGACCACCAAATCCCTCAACTCTAAGCCTAACTCCACGACTTTCGAATTGAAATTCACGGGAAAACAGAGGAATTGGGTTACCTTTCGATTCCGTCTCCGCCGTGTGCACCGCAGCGTGCCACGGTGTTCGTTGGATTCCTTGCAGCCACCTGAACCTCCCACAGTCTTGGTTTGAGCCACCACACGGCACAACCACCGCCACAGTCCTCCGCCTCTCTGTTTTCCCCAATAACCCAGCCGTCCACCGTCGTGTCCTCGTGCACGATTCCTCCACCAAAACACGACCACCAGCTCAGCCTTGTCTCTCTATCCCTCTCTCAATTCACTCTTCACTCACCCTTGCACTGAATCGATCGAAGTCTCTCCAATTTTTTCTCTCTGTTTTCTGTGTTCAAAGCCAAATGCACGATTTTGAACGTGCACAAAGTGTGGCCGTGCACACTTAGGCTCTCCTAGAAGCCTCTAGCTTCTGCCCACGTGTCCACTCTCCATGGTCTCAGCACAAAATATCCCAGCCCACTACTGCCACTTGCCCTTATCTGATTGGGCTGAGGGAAAAAAGACTAAAATACCCCTAAGTGTACAAATTACCATTTTACCCTCGAACTTCTCAGACCCGTAACTACTTCGTTCGACGCCCGATGACAGCGTGCCGCCTGTCATTGTACTCAGGACATCGAGACCTATCTAACGGTCCTCGGTCTACGAGAAAATCACAAGTCCACCAAAAAGTCAACATTTTACTCAAATAGTCAAAATTACGGTAACACCCTCAATCTTCCGAACGTCATAACTTTTTCTCCGATTGTCCGAATCGAACCTACCACCTGTCTACGGACTCGTGACGTCCTAAAATACGTCACGGTCAATGGTCAACACTCATCCAACTAGTAAATCAAAAAGTCAACTTTTGACGCACTATTCACAAGGGCAAAATTGTCCTTTCATACAAATATTTACAAAGATTACAGTTATACCCTTCCCTAAGGTACGGGTTGTTACACCGTTACATAAATTGGGTGATATAAATCCATAGACAGGCGGCACACCGAAATCGGACGTAGGACGAAAAAGTTATGGTCACGGGAGCGAAATCGGAGATTTACGTCTCAGGATTCATATAAAGTATTATTTTAATCCAATTGGGCAGATATTTTGTGTGGGGCCTTTGGATGAGTGACAAGTGTCGCTCATCCCATTGGTTACCTTCCCCTAATTTGTGGATCTACGTCTATTGGTCATTAATTAATTAATTAATTAAACTATCATCTCTCATCCTATTCATTCATCTCATTTAATCACTCATCCTCACCGTCCATTTCTCTAACCAAATTATCATCTGATTATCATCATCGATCTTCATCATTTTCCCATTGTTCTTCAATGAAACCCGAGCACCCAAACCTCATCCATAAGCCTTTTGATCCTCAGCTAATGCAAGTAACGTGTGGTGAGGAACGTAATGGTGCCACCGTGGAGGGCCGCCGTGTGCTGTGGCAGGAGCAGGCAGGTAGGCGGTATACTCTGTGTTTCATTTGAATTGAAAATGGTGGGTCGGGTTCTACTGACGATGGACAGTTTTGGTGGTTTGTTTGAGGTTATGGAGGATAGGACGAGGTTAATGGTGGCCATGGAGGTACACAAATGCGACGGTAAGCTATTTATCGTAAAATTCGACTTTGAGTTCAAAAATCGCAAATCGCAAATTGGTATTTGTTAATAGAATTGGTTGCTTAGGTGAGCATCTTGCAGTTTCCAGGAATCGATCGAGACTGGTTTCAGGGTCTTAGGCGACTTGTAGTGACCGAAGGCAGCGAGGAAAATGGAAGCTTGGATAGTTGATCGGGGAGGTAATTTTCAATCCCTAAGTTTAGGTTTTGACATCATTAATCGACTAGAATCAGTGGAAAGAAGCTATAAGATTAAATGGAATTGAAAATAGGTGGAAAAATGGAGAAAACCAGGAATGCTGGTTCAGTTGGACCGAACCAGTTTGTACCGGGTCTGCTTGAGAAGACGATGAACAGTACCCAACGCGTGAGTTTCATGCGCAGGGAGTTCAGGCAGCACGTGGGGGCACGTGAGGTACTTTTTGGGGAAAATTTCAACATGACATTTCATCTATTCAATATAACGAACATTTTGGTACTGGTTTCATGTCGATCGGACACCGTTTCGATATGTTTCGGGGTGTCCGAAGGTTTAGGATTGAGTTTAAAAATAGTTAAAAATTTGGGAAAATTACGGAGCTTTAATAGGTGGTTAATTAAGAGGTTAGTAACCCTCTAGTTTGGTTTGGACAAGTTCGGAAGTCCCAGTGATAGTGATGGGGCGCGGGAACGCTTATGGCACGCGTATCGAGGTGGCATCGTAAGACGGTCTGTGAGTGGACTTCGTTTTCTAAACTGTGATGCGTGCATAACTATTTTATGTGTTTTACATACGTGATTTCTATGATGATGATTGTGGCACTGGTGGTTTACATGCTTGCACGTATTTCGAGGTAATCCCGTAACTACATGTATTTCAAGTTTTACGAGTTTATGCTATTGTTATGTGATTGTGAGTTTAATCATGGATCTATGACATGGTTTTTGTTTTGGAAAGATGAACTCGAGCATGAGACCCATTTGAATTATGTGATCGGGCCAGGGGCCTAGTTGGTTTACGAAATCGGGCTGAGACCCTTTTGAGTTATGTGATCGGGTTGGGGGCCCAGTGGTTTACAAAATCGAGCATGAGGCCCAGTTGAGTTTTATAAATGTGATTTCGGGTCTGAGACCCTATGTTTCATAAATGTGATTTCGGGTCGGGGACCCTAAATGGATTTGTGATGTTTTATGGGAATTTCGGGCAAGGCCCATTGAGATGTTTTGAAATTGCTTTGTAAAACTGTTTTCCATATACCATCTTGATACAAGGATATGTGATGATCTCCTCTAGGTGTTTGGGACACTGGGGAAGTCACGGTGCATTGCCTACGAGAGGTGATTATACGGAGCTACCGGACCGTATAGTGACTCAGGAGCAGGATTGCTATGATTAGATGTCTGGGACGTCAGACATCTGGGATGTCAGAGATATTGACCCGGAGATACCCCGAGTAGCACGCGTTTCTTATTACCGTGAGATATGGCATCTTGGACGTTAAGCGTCTGGGACGCTAGGCATCTGGGATGCCGAGGATGGTTATGTGGTAAATATGAATTATTGGATTCATGAAATGGTATTTCGGTATTTCTGGATTTGTGGTTATGGATTTGGGCAGTGGCCCACTTAGTCTTTGGATTTATGGATTTTGTTATTTTTCAATTTTGGGCTGAGTTCCCACACTTGCTTTTGAGTTACGGTTTTTGGGCTAAGGCCCTAATGACTCATTGAGTAAATGTTTTGATTAATGATTTTCGATGCATGCATACTTTTTAGTGAAGGGCATAAATATCTTTTTATGAATGTGTGTTTTTGAATTTATTGATTTTTGTCCACTCACAGTTCTAAATGGTTTTAAGGCCCTTCAGGTTGAACACGGATGCGGGCTGCAGCAGAGACCGAGACATCGCACTCCTCTACCGATCCTGGCGCACTCTGGGAGCCCTGTATGGGCTGAGGTATGTATTATCCCTTGTCTGCCACGTCGTGTCAGACGGGAGCATGACGCATCCCACGTTAATCTCGGGGGGATTGGGATGGGTCGTGTCACAAGATTTCTTATGCAAAAGTAAACTACACCATCCTCCATAATTCACCCTCCTCCCTTGACATATAAGGCGTATTCCTGAGTGTCTCATCAAGAGTGTCGAACCACCTAGCATTTATAGGGCGTATTCCCGAGGATTCAAAGTATAACTCAAGCTCTTAACCTCGTAGTTTTCTTTTTGTACTCGAATATCGTGTTTATTGGATTGATCATTAATTTTATTATGGTTCTATATTTCGTATTGATTTCAATAATCTTCCATGCGATGTTTATGCTTAATGCTTGATTAGATATAGGCCGTATTCCCGAGTCTAGATCATTGAAAATATATAGGTCATATTCCAAAACACGTACTTAAGATAATGTACATGTATTTCATTAAACTAAGGTTTTGGAATTTCGTTGATTATGGAAATTGGTATGATTTATGAAGGAGTTAGGTTAAATATGAGTCGACCATGTAAATATTAGATTAGGTTAGTTTAGATTAGTTACTTGGAAATTTTAAATCAATCTCTTTAGCCCCCAATTAACTAATCAAATGATAATCATGCTTAGGTACCCTCAATCTCCGGTTAAGAACAATCCCTATTTACCAATGCTACATCTTCAAAAAAGGGTTTTTAATTGTATATGTTTTCTTAAGTGTTGAGTGTGACTTCAAATAAGCCTTTATTTGAGCATTATTTTATACCCTTTATGTTTAACTTTTAATGAAAAAATGCTAAACAATTGGCGAAAATAATATATTTTGTGAGAAATGTGCAGAATTGGATAGAGCTCGTCATTATGAGAATTTTAGCTAAAGAATCGTCTCAATCGGAATTTTTTTGAAGAAGTTATGATCGAAACAAGGGAACTCACCAAAAAGTGCAATTAAATGGGTAGCTCCCTATCGACGCGCGTGTCCTGAAGGTCTCCTATCTCCTTCGGCGCACGTGCACCAAAATTTCCAGCCTAGCCCTTCCGCCTTTCAGCCGACTTCCACCAAATTTCCCTTCCATTGTTCAGTAGCGGCCCACCGAATTTCAGCCTGCTTTTCATCCGGCGACTCCAGCACTGTTTTCTGCTCAAATTTTGGCATTTTCCAGCTCCAAAATGGACCTAGACACCCAGGGTTTCATGCAAAATCAAGGAAATATGATTTCTAGGCTAGTTTCTAGCATGTTTTTATTGTATTTATTTAATTAGGATTTTATTTCCTAAATTTTGAGGAGCTACTATCACTATAAAAATGGAGCTCATTCTCATTGTAAAGGGACTCCTTCTTAGACAAAAACTTGAGCCTCTCTAAAGGAAAACCCTAGCCGGGTAGGCAATTCAAGAGTTTTAAGTCCTTTTTTCCCCTTGTCTTTCCCTCCATCTTCACAAGGTTTTGTCTGCTGTTCAGGGTACCTTGTGAATAACAGTCCATTGTTTCCATCCACCTAAGCATCTCAAACTGTTCTTGGATCCTGAAAATTTAACTTCGTTCTCTCTATTTAAACTCTTGATATTTTTTTTGGTTTACTTTAATTCAATACATGTGTTGATATTTCCTTTCTAATATTTGTACTTATGAATACAATCTCCATGTGTTTTACTTTCTGAATTTCAGTTATTTCACACATTTTAGTGCTTAAACTTCAATTCAACGCTAAGTGTTTATTAAGTGTTGAGTGTTACTTTGTGTTGCTTTAATGCTCGGTAAAAGTGATATCAATTTTTGGCACCGTTGCCGGGAAAATTGAAAATCATTCTTAATTTGTTAGTGTGTGTAAAATTGTTTATATGTAAATTGTTCATAATTTTGATTCTTATATTTGTTCATATTTATTTATACTTGTTCATAATTATGCTTGATCTTACTTGTTCTAATATTCTTATTATACTTGTTCACAACTTTTAATTTTATACTTGTTCATATTATTATTTGCTTATTTTTCAACACTTGTTCATATTATAAATGCTCATAATTTTTATGTTTCATAGCATACACATTCTACTTGTTCATAAATTGTGCATTGTACTTGATTCCATATTTTTATTTTATTTTTGTAAATTCTAAAATAAGATTAAAGAAAAAAAGGTGTTAGTCGTAGTTTTATGTTCTTGTAAATATTTATTTGTGAATTCATTAATATGTTAGTGTGAATTTGTTTTGTGAATATAATTATTTGTGCATAAAATCATACTTGTATAAATTGTTCTTATGTAATTTATCATTTCATACTTTATATATTTTTTACTTCCCCAACATGTAAATATTGTTTCCTATTAAATGTTTTAGAGTTGCATGAATCTCAAGGCCTTCTTTGTTTTAAATCTTACTTTTGAGAACAAGTAGGGCCCCTTTTGTTTACTTTCTCCTTAACCCTTCATGATGTGTGGATTTCATCACCACACACCGTAGATTTGAATCTATGGACATGAGGTTGGGGCGGAGTTCGTAAACACTTGGGTTTAGTAATTCACTAAAACTTCCATCGGTTGGTCATGGTGTCTAGAAGGGTTATAACTGGTGACAAGTTTTGGATTAAAAAAGGGAACACCAATGGAGTATATGCCCTAGCTAAGCTGTCACGACCGGTCCCAAATCCCCCAGGATTAACGTGGGACCCCAAAATCCCAATCCGGAGATGCTATCGACGTCGCACTCGCTTGCGGAGTCGGCGGTGCTCGGTAACCCCAAAATCCTGAACTCTGGGTACTGCCAGGCCTACCAAAACGGTCATCGCCCGACGAGGACGATCCACCGAAGTTACCTCTTTTCGGTGTCCGCTGGCTCGAAGCTCCAGGAATCGATGGTTCCCGGCGTCGCACCGGCAAACTAGCCTCAACTCGCACCGCCGCATCCGACAAGTCTCGGAGGGTAGCAAAAGATCCAGCCGTCACTACGGCTCGAATCTCACCTCGCAAGCCCAACTCAAACCTACGGCATTTCTCGGCTTCAGTGGCCACAAAAGCAGGAGCAAACCGAGACAACATCTGAAACTTTCGTTCATACTCTGCCACTGTCATATTCCCCTGCTGGAGCTGCAGAAACTCCGCCTCCTTGGCATCCCGGAAGGAACGAGGATAATACTGCTCCAGAAACCGTTCCCTGAACGTCTCCCAGGTCACACTATGGACATCCCAACCGGACAACTCAAGAGTATACCACCACTCGTAAGCTGCACCATCTAGTAAAAAGGTAGGCAACAATACTCGCTCCTCCGGCGGACAATGCATCACCGCAAAAATCCGCTCAAGTCTGGTAATCCACCTCTGGGCTTCCTCAGGATCAGCCCCGCCACTAAAAGTAGTAGCCCCGAGCCGCTGGGCTCGCTCTATCGTGGCACTCTCCGTCTCTCTTGCTACGTCTTCAGGTTGTGGAGAGGGTCTACGTCTCGGAGGCATCGTCAACCGCACGCTGAAAGAGGCATAGAAGTAGTTAAGCAACTAAATCATAACCGCACAAACCAACAAACCCCACAAACCCGACAAACCTATGCTCTGATACCAATTGTCAGGACCCACCCCGGTTTCACCCCGAAACCCGAGGTAAATCCCGCTCCCGTCTGACTCCCCGACACAAAACTCAAGTAAAACTCACTCTAACCCAGTCAGACACAGGAGTAATTACAAAATATCCCAACCTTATCGTTTACAGAGCATAGCACTAAATTACAAGGAAAATAAAAACTGATAAAGTACACGCACACAGAAGCCTTTAAACTCTTCTAGGATCCCTCACGTCACTTCTATGCCTCGGACACTGCCTCGACGTCAAGACCCCGCGCTAGCTCCACAACCTGGAGGGCAATTTAAAACAAAAGTGTGAGTGGACCAGAAAGTACAAAAAGTTCAAAACCATTTTTACACGAAAACCGAGTTAACCCTCCGTTTTGAAACCACATGCATAACCAACAGTTATGAACACAGTTATAAAATAATCATTATAAAACATCATAAGAAACAGAAACACTATAAAATATCATAAGAAACTATAGCATGAGTATCAGAAACCGTATCAAATCCTCATTTCCCGATCGAACCTGCTGGACCTATCCGAGTCTTTAAACTCCTGAGTCTTTAAACTCAAGGCCTACGGGGGAAAGATCAATATATCCGAGTCTTTAAACTCCCGAGTCTTTAAACTCAATCCGGGTCTTTAAACCCAATCCGGCCGGTCCCCCGTCACATATATCCGGGTCTTTAAACCCAATATCCAGATCCAACAAATCCAATCCCAAAACCATTTGAAAACCATTGACCAAATCCTCATCCAAACCCGAATCCGAAATCACTGGTCTGAAGCCCCTCCGGCGTTCAGAACCGTCATTCCGAACCCAAATCCGGAAAATATCCATGTTCATACCAAGACCACATGTAATCACAAATCATATTTCATAACCCATTTATCATTATCAGAAAACCTTTATAGGTGGAAATCCCCAAAATGTGGCATCAAAATTCGAAAACCAGCATTTTCTCGAAAAACGTGTAAAATCCCGAAAATGTCTCGAAAAACGTGCAAACATCTCAATCACGTACAATCACATAAAACCATCATAACATATACAATAAACATAGTGTCTTAAGTAAAACCATCAAAAACGTATATAAAAACAGTTATGCATGATCGAGTTTAAGAAAAGGGTCCACTCACAGTACTGAGCCCTACTCGCGTCCCGAACGTCCAGCCCGTTCCTCGGCTTCCTCGGGAAATCCCGATCCTGTCAAACACCGTCAAATTATGTCACTAATACGTCTACGACACAACTACCTAATTTCCTTAAAATTCCCCGAACCAAAGACTTAAAACCCGGGACCCTAAACATTCACCCTCGCGGAACTACACTCAAACGACTTCCGATTGACTCGAAACCAACTCCATTGGACTCACCACAACTCCTAGACCAAAAGTCCTGTTGATCGATTCTCCATACGCCGCCGCACGCGCCCCCACGCGCCGCCCAAAGTGGCTGCGCGTGGCACTCACGCGCCAGCTACAGTGCACCGTCAACCTTGAGCAGACCCGGTTCGCACCAGTGGTCTGGACCCTGAACCGGCGAGAGCGGTTCTCCTCATTCCGTCCACCAAAACGACTCCTCTCTTCACCAGCAGCATCGTCCCATCCTAGGCTACCCCTTCCCGTATGTCACTCACCTCGACTCACCCTAAAACTCGTCGACTTAACCTTGAACAAAAACCCGTCCACTGCCCTGTTTCCTACTCCGGCCACCCAGGTCACCTCCCTTCACGATGGCAACACCAGACGGTTCCTAAGACCCTTCTAAACCTAACTCAACTCACCTGGACCGTCGACTCTATTCCAATCTTCACGACTTTAAATTGAAAGTCACGACCAAAACAGAGTACATCCAGACCTGCCGTCGTGCCAACCTCCACCGTGCTCCTCCCGTCACGGCAGCTCAACCAAATTACTCCTAGGACTCAACTAAAACCCTTAGACCACTCTAGACTCATCGATTCAACCTCCCAAACCACGACTTCCACGTTGAAACTCAACGGGAAAACAGAGTATCGACATGGGAATGAGAGAATTACCTGCCTCCAGTCGCCGTCGTGAGCTCCGCTGGTAGTGGTTGACTCCTCGCAACCCGCACGACACCACCACGGACTCAGTTGCCCCGTACACGGCTGCCACCGCCATAATTCTCACAAATTCCTTGGTTTCCTTCCTGTTTCCCCCCTGATTTTCCCGCAGCTCTCGACACCCTCACACACAGCCACCACACCGTCAACCTCTCTCACTGCTTCCCTCTCACTCTCTGATCACCCTCACACACTCACAATTCGTCAGCACACACACCACCACCCTCAATTTCCTTCACGATCTCCCTCTGTTTTCTGAACCAGCACCACACACATACACGGGTGCACCCCAATTATTTGGGTCGTGCACACACTCGAACTCACCAGAAGCCACTCCACCTTTAGCACGTGTCACCAATCCTCCTCACTCTCTCACCAAATGGCTCCATCCCAGCCGTCCCTTTCCTTCTTTCTGCACAAATCCCAATGTGCAGAAAGACCAAATTACCCTTCTTTTTAACTTATATTTACGATTTAACCAAAACTTCCTAGACCCGTATCTCTCGCCTCGTAAGTCCGATGAATACGTGCCGCTTGTCATCGAACTCAGGACGACGAAATCTATCTAACCATCCTAGGTCAACCTACCAAAACTCGATTATTCAAAAAGTCAACTTTTCCCCCTAATTTACCCCAATTTACGGTTATGCCCTCGACCTTCCGAACATCACAACTTCCTCCTCGGATGTCGGAATCAGGCGTGCCACTTGCCTATGGATTCGTGACGTCCTAAACTATGTCCTAGTCACCGATCAACACTCAAATCGACCTCCCAACTAAAAGTCAACTATTTGCCCGAACCAGGGGCAAAATCGTCATTCTACGCTCATGGACCCATCGAGACCACCTACCCACTGCTTAACCTCAATAATCACACCTTATTCACTCTACTACTCCCGGCTCTCGGGACGGGTTGTTACAATCTACCCACCTAAATAGAATTTCGTCCCCGAAATTCCACAGCTAGTTCCCAACACCTAGGGTCTCCTACCCGGTAAATAACAACCTCTCCTGGGTTTCTTGTCTATCATCTCCACCTTGGGCATTTCACTCCATCCCCAACTACGGTTACTACTGCCACCCTAGCTATGTAACAGCTACATGGTGTACGCAAGGGAAACTCTATGAACAGAAACACAAAGGTATTATAAAATACCTTATTTCAGAGTACCCGACAGAAGTCATAGAGTACATCCTCGTATACAACCACCCTACCTTCCCAAACCAACTCGACTACTAACCCAAACAATCGTCCACCCATCTCCCTCGGCTGCTATTCCGGCCACGGTCGGAATAACTCCACAAAGTCCTAAAGGCAAACTCTAGCTTGTGGGTTCTCTCCTTCCATAGCCTCAGATCGATCAATTATAGTCACTCCTTTCCTATACTTCCCGTCAACCTGCTACGGAGCTTACTGTACACTCCAAGTCCTCTAGGCGAACTCCTAGACTCTACCCTGGGATCCAACAACCAAACCGACAGAACAACCAAAAGTAAAGCAAGTACCTGTCCCCACATCTGGTATCGCCTGATCCTCTTGGTGAGTCATCGAGAACACCCGGGCCTGAGATCCCGACGCTCTACCACGTCCTCTCGAACCACTCGTGGTACCAACTCCTCTCGTGCCAGCTGTCCCTGACGCTGTACTCTGTCCAGACTCTGCTGCTCCCCTGCCTACACCACCTTCCTGTGGCAACAGTGGACACTCACGTCGAAAATGACCTCGCTCCCCACAGTAGAAACACACATTCCAGCCTGGTCTACTGCTCGGTCTCCCTGTAGATGCTATCGACGTCGCATTCGCTTGCGGAGTCGGCGGTGCTCGGTAACCCCAAAATCCTGAACTCTGGGTACTGCCAGGCCTACCAAAACGGTCATCGCCCGACGAGGACGATCCACCGAAGTTACCTCTTTTCGGTGTCCGCTTGCTCAAAGTTCTAGGAATCGATGGTTCCCGGCGTCGCACCGGCAAACTAGCCTCAACTCGCACCGCCGCATCCGACAAGTCTCGGAGGGTAGCAAAAGATCCAGCCGTCACTACGGCTCGAATCTCACCTCGCAAGCCCAACTCAAACCTACGGCATTTCTCGGCTTCAGTGGCCACAAAAGCAGGAGCAAACCGAGACAACATCTGAAACTTTCGTTCATACTCTGCCACTGTCATATTCCCCTGCTGGAGCTGCAGAAACTCCGCCTCCTTGGCATCCCGGAAGGAACGAGGATAATACTGCTCCAGAAACCGTTCCCTGAACGTCTCCCAGGTCACACTATGGACATCCCAACCGGACAACTCAAGAGTATACCACCACTCGTAAGCTGCACCATCTAGTAAAAAGGTAGGCAACAATACTCGCTCCTCCGGCGGACAATGCATCACCGCAAAAATCCGCTCAAGTCTGGTAATCCACCTCTGGGCTTCCTCAGGATCAGCCCCGCCACTAAAAGTAGTAGCCCCGAGCCACTGGGCTCGCTCTATCGTGGCACTCTCCGTCTCTCTTGCTACGTCTTCAGGTTGTGGAGAGGGTCTACGTCTCGGAGGCATCGTCAACCGCACGCTGAAAGAGGCATAGAAGTAGTTAAGCAACTAAATCATAACCGCACAAACCAACAAACCCCACAAACCCGACAAACCTATGCTCTGATACCAATTGTCAGGACCCACCCCGGTTTCACCCCGAAACCCGAGGTAAATCCCGCTCCCGTCTGACTCCCCGACACAAAACTCAAGTAAAACTCACTCTAACCCAGTCAGACACAGGAGTAATTACAAAATATCCCAACCTTATCGTTTACAGAGCATAGCACTAAATTACAAGGAAAATAAAAACTGATAAAGTACACGCACACAGAAGCCTTTAAACTCTTCTAGGATCCCTCACGTCACTTCTATGCCTCGGACACTGCCTCGACGTCAAGACCCCGCGCTAGCTCCACAACCTGGAGGGCAATTTAAAACAAAAGTGTGAGTGGACCAGAAAGTACAAAAAGTTCAAAACCATTTTTACACGAAAACCGAGTTAACCCTCCGTTTTGAAACCACATGCATAACCAACAGTTATGAACACAGTTATAAAATAATCATTATAAAACATCATAAGAAACAGAAACACTATAAAATATCATAAGAAACTATAGCATGAGTATCAGAAACCGTATCAAATCCTCATTTCCCGATCGAACCTGCTGGACCTATCCGAGTCTTTAAACTCCCGAGTCTTTAAACTCAAGGCCTACGGGGGAAAGATCAATATATCCGAGTCTTTAAACTCCCGAGTCTTTAAACTCAATCCGGGTCTTTAAACCCAATCCGGCCGGTCCCCCGTCACATATATCCGGGTCTTTAAACCCAATATCCAGATCCAACAAATCCAATCCCAAAACCATTTGAAAACCATTGACCAAATCCTCATCCAAACCCGAATCCGAAATCACTGGTCTGAAGCCCCTCCGGCGTTCAGAACCGTCATTCCGAACCCAAATCCGGAAAATATCCATGTTCATACCAAGACCACATGTAATCACAAATCATATTTCATAACCCATTTATCATTATCAGAAAACCTTTATAGGTGGAAATCCCCAAAATGTGGCATCAAAATTCGAAAACCAGCATTTTCTCGAAAAACGTGTAAAATCCCGAAAATGTCTCGAAAAACGTGCAAACATCTCAATCACGTACAATCACATAAAACCATCATAACATATACAATAAACATAGTGTCTTAAGTAAAACCATCAAAAACGTATATAAAAACAGTTATGCATGATCGAGTTTAAGAAAAGGGTCCACTCACAGTACTGAGCCCTACTCGCGTCCCGAACGTCCAGCCCGTTCCTCGGCTTCCTCGGGAAATCCCGATCCTGTCAAACACCGTCAAATTATGTCACTAATACGTCTACGACACAACTACCTAATTTCCTTAAAATTCCCCGAACCAAAGACTTAAAACCCGGGACCCTAAACATTCACCCTCGCGGAACTACACTCAAACGACTTCCGATTGACTCGAAACCAACTCCATTGGACTCACCACAACTCCTAGACCAAAAGTCCTGTTGATCGCTTCTCCATACGCCGCCGCACGTGCCCCCACGCGCCGCCCAAAGTGGCTGCGCGTGGCACTCACGCGCCAGCTACAGTGCACCGTCAACCTTGAGCAGACCCGGTTCGCACCAGTGGTTTGGACCCTGAACCGGCGAGAGCGGTTCTCCTCATTCCGTCCACCAAAACGACTCCTCTCTTCACCAACAGCATCGTCCCATCCTAGGCTACCCCTTCCCGTATGTCACTCACCTCGACTCACCCTAAAACTCGTCGACTTAACCTTGAACAAAAACCCGTCCACTGCCCTGTTTCCTACTCCGGCCACCCAGGTCACCTCCCTTCACGGTGGCAACACCAGACGGTTCCTAGGACCCTTCTAAACCTAACTCAACTCACCTGGACCGTCGACTCTATTCCAATCTTCACGACTTTCAATTGAAAGTCACGACCAAAACAGAGTACATCCAGACCTGCCGTCGTGCTAACCTCCACCGTGCTCCTCCCGTCACGGTAGCTCAACCAAATTACTCCTAGGACTCAACTAAAACCCTTAGACCACTCTAGACTCATCGATTCAACCTCCCAAACCACGACTTCCACGTTGAAACTCAACGGGAAAACAGAGTATCGACATGGGAATGAGAGAATTACCTGCCTCCAGTCGCCGTCGTGAGCTCCGTTGGTAGTGGTTGACTCCTCGCAACCCGCACGACACCACCACGGACTCAGTTGCCCCGTACACGGCTGCCACCGCCACAATTCTCACAAATTCCTTAGTTTCCTTCCTGTTTCCCCCCTGATTTTCCCGCAGCTCTCGACACCCTCACACACAGCCACCACACCGTCAACCTCTCTCACTGCTTCCCTCTCACTCTCTGATCTCCCTCACACACTCACAATTCGTCAGCACACACACCACCACCCTCAATTTCCTTCACGATCTCCCTCTGTTTTCTGAACCAGCACCACACACATACACGGGTGCACCCCAATTATTTGGGCCGTGCACACACTCGAACTCACCAGAAGCCACTCCACCTTTAGCACGTGTCACCAATCCTCCTCACTCTCTCACCAAATGGCTCCATCCCAGCCGTCCCTTTCCTTCTTTCTGCACAAATCCCAATGTGCAGAAAGACCAAATTACCCTTCTTTTTAACTTATATTTACGATTTAACCAAAACTTCCTAGACCCGTATCTCTCGCCTCGTAAGTCCGATGAATACGTGCCGCTTGTCATCGAACTCAGGACGACGGAATCTATCTAACCATCCTAGGTCAACCTACCAAAACTCGATTATTCAAAAAGTCAACTTTTCCCCCTAATTTACCCCAATTTACGGTTATGCCCTCGACCTTCCGAACATCACAACTTCCTCCTCGGATGTCGGAATCAGGCGTGCCACTTGCCTATGGATTCGTGACGTCCTAAACTATGTCCTAGTCACCGATCAACACTCAAATCGACCTCCCAACTAAAAGTCAACTATTTGCCCGAACCAGGGGCAAAATCGTCATTCTACGCTCATGGACCCATCGAGACCACCTACCCACTGCTTAACCTCAATAATCACACCTTATTCACTCTACTACTCCCGGCTCTCGGGACGGGTTGTTACATCAACAGGGTCTCATGCCCGAATACTCATTTCATAAACTGAATTGGGACTCAAGCCCAATGTTACATTCAACTGGGCCTTTAGCCCGATACCACGACTAACTGGGTCCTAAGCCCGAACCATAACTCAACAGGACCTCACGTCCGAATTCACAACCAACATGGCCTTAAGCCCGATATCTCAACTAAATGGGTCTCAGGCTCGATATCATAAATCTATGGGGCATCACGCCGGATAGTACCACTAACTGGGCCTCAAACCGAATCGTAAACTAACTGGACCCTCGGTCCGATCGTATAGCTCAAATGGACCCTAGGTCCGATTCCTCGTCAAATCAAATGGACTCCAAGTCGGAGAGTTTATAAATCAATTGGGTCTCACGCCCGAGTTCATGTTTCTAAATTCGAAATCCATTTATTAAACCCTCGTTGAAAACCTAGGACGTATATGCATCGTATAAAACCGAAAATCTCGAAATACGTGCAAATACGTAAATCCTAGGCTACCACAAAAAAAGCACTCATGGCATCACAAAATATATTCTAAAACAATTATAAAACATTTATGCATGCATCAATTCCGGGATTCCCAAACCTGTCCAAATTCATTTAGAGGGTTACTAACGACATATATAACCCCTCACTAAAGCCCCGTAATTTTCCGGAATTTCTAACTATTTTTAAAACCGATCCTAAACCTTCGGACAGCCCGAACTATATTGAAACGATGTCCGATTGACCCGAAACTAGTCCCAAAATGTTCGTTACATCGAATAGATGATTTGACATGTTGGAACCACCCCCAGAATCCCCACCACACACCACCCAAAGGGCCTTGCGCGTGGGATCACGCTCCACTGTAGCATCACCCCTAACCTTCGACTGAACCGGGTTGGCCGGTTCCCTGGATTCCTGGATCGACGTGACCGGTCCGACCTGGTTCCTCCCCCTTTTTTCATTCGTTTCAGTCGTAATCAATCCTAAAATTCCTAATTTAATGTTTCCTATCCATTCCAATTAATAAACCTAGAAGAAACTAACTAAAACTCACGGTTTGATTTTGGTTCAAACGGTTCAATTTTCTCGATTGCACCCAGGGCTGTTCCGCCCTTCACTGCCGTCCAAACCACCCTCTACACCTTCCTACAATCTCAATAAACTTATCCTAATCATCTAATACGGTCCATGATGTCAAAATCAAATTAAAGGGAAAAATGGGCCTTACCAAGCTCTTGGGTTTTCTCTTGGCCGCCACCGCCGTTCACGGCGGCCCAGCCTGTCCCTCAGCTACCATCTTCATCACCTCACGACCCTCTCTCATCTCCCTTCACACTCCAGCCACAGATGATGAGGTTTGGGGAAGATGGGGAATCGGTTTGCACGGTTAAGGGGGGGGGGGGGGGGGGGGGTGTGTTTGGGTTTGTTCTGAATGAAAAAGCAAGGGTGATATGCATGAATGTGGGATGGTGGCCAGTGGATGAGTGACACTTGTCACTCATCCATTGGTTGCTGAAAAGCAATTGGGTCCACTAAAGTCCAAAAGCTCATCGTAAAACGTGTCATTATGAATAGTAACTTGAAATTTCCGTGAACCGTAACTTCGCCGTCGAACGTCCGAATTCGATGTGCCACCTGTCTATGGATTCATATCGTCCCAATCTACATAACGGTCCTCGGCCATCAGACTTCCCGGTCAAAAAGTCAACTTTTTGCATAAATTACTAAAATGCCCTTGGACTTCCAAACGTCATAACTTCCTCCTTGAACGTCGAAATCAAGCGTGCCACTTGTCTATGAACTCGTGATGAACTACGTCACGTTCATCGGCCAAAGTCCATTTGACCGTCCGAATGAAAAGTCAACGATTCGCCCATTCCACGGGCTAAATCGTCATTTCGCCCGAACGTTCGTTAATTCTCGTCTAATCTCCGATTAGTCTCGCTAATTCGTCATTAATCCTTAATTAATCCCTTTAATTCGGGACGGGTCATCACAATCTTCCCCCCTTAAAGAATTTCGTCCTCGAAATTTAAATCGACCCGATTCCACCACCAACTGTGGAATCCATCCATGTTCCTCGAATCGGATCGCTGCACCCACACGAGAATACTCGTGTAGCAGTACACGTCCAATACACATACCGTACTCATCAATCCCGTCCTCGGTACGTAACGTCATCGGAGCCTCCAAAGCTCCAATTCATTTTTGAGAACTACACGTCAGCTCACGTGTCTCACTCGAGACAACATGTCGACACTCGTCGATCATGCCTATCACTTACTTGACAGGTCAGCCATTCTAATCTGACATCTAAACGGCTTTTCAGTCTGACACTCTGACACATTCCATTTGACAGTCGTCAGGCTGAAAACGCATCCCCACTAAGGGTTATCACATCTAAGCTAGCGCCCTGCTCAACATTAGATCGGACAACATTCTATAGATCCTGCCATCACGATGGCACGAATCCCGTCTTACAGAACATCCTTAGTCCTATGTCCAAACTGACTCTACTTCGAGTCCCACCAATCATACCGATCCGAACATATCCGATAACTATCCATCCATTACCCTCATAGGTCACATCCGTCGTGACCATCCGAAACTCCAAGCTCCACTACGCTTCGCTGCTCTACTCTGATCTCGACTCGTTCTCGAGTCCTCGCATCGTATCTCGCATCACTCAGCGACGCTACTTGTCATCTAGACTCACCTTGAGTCTCTAAACTCACTATCGGATCACATCCGATCGTCACTCATGTCCATCTATAACGCTATCCAACTTACAATGTACTCATAATGTCGGGACACTCTCAACCCTACATATTGATTGATCACGGTCCATCCCATCGTCTAAAGTGCACAACACTCAGATGCACCTACACCACAACAACATCGGGGCGTCACCCGACCTACTTAAGGACTGCACTCTGGCAACGTCCAACCACAAACTACTGTCCGTAATCCAGTCATGATCCGGACCCCAACCGACTGTCACCAGGAGAACATCAGTCCATCACCCCGAACATTCATTCGTCCCATCCTGTGAGGCTAATATGCCATCTACTCGTCACGTTAAACAAGATTGACCCATAGCCCAAGGGTTCGGTTCTTATACCTCTTGCACTCCTAGCTGTCATACCATTCCTCGTCGTCCCACCTAGGGATAAATCCAAGATGGTGACATCAAAGTTCATCCAATGTCATCCTCCGGCACTCAACACTATCTGCTACAGCGTCACACTCAGTGACCTCGGAATACTCATCACCAATACGGAATCAAGCACTCTTCTCAACGTCTCAATTCATTCAAATTTGTCCCACCACCGGGATATGTGGCCCATAAACGACCTAAGGATTCAACCTTTCATCCAATTTATCACTTGAAGACGATAATTCCAGGAAACCCAAGAATCAGTATAAGTCTTGGTTCGTCTATACTTCATGGTCACATGAGAATTGAGCATTCCAAAATAAAAATTAATCCGACCTTACATCAAACCTTATTCTAATCCGTAATAGGTTCTCAAGTCCACAGCTCACTCGGACAACATCCACGTGTCCGTAAACTCTCAGCTGAAGAGTCACAACAGGCTCCTGCTGTGATCTGCAGCTAAATCTCTACATACCACCCAAGCTGACCAATCAACCTTTTTGTCATAAGAAGTTACTTATGTCATCTACTTACACCTGTAACTCACGTCTCACCTCAATTCTTCTGAATACAGCCTCGCGACTCAATCTCGCAGCACTGGGGGAACTAGTCTCTATTACTGGGGAAACTGATCTCCAACACAGGGGAAATTGGTCTCCATTACTGAGCAAACTGGTCTCCATCACTGAGGAAACTGATCTCCAACACTGGGGAAACTGGTCTCCATACCAAGTACTCCCTTACCTTGCGCTGAGCCACTCGGGATCCTCCTTGTCTCGTCTTAACTATCACCTTCACTAGAGTGTGGCAAGTGCCAACACCCAACATCAGCATCTCATTCTACGATCGGACTCAGCCGTCACTGAGTCGAATCCAGAATCACTGCTCGTACTGTGCGTCACTCACGCACCTCCTATCCTCATCACGACTGACGAATCCCATCGTCACAATCGTCACGGCAACCTGAGTCCATCCAACTCGATAAGACTCATCTACGTCCATCGATAGCAGTGTCTGTCACAACCTCGTGCAGTCCAAACTCAGAAACACTCTGCCATCGAGACTCCCAATCCATGCGGTAGTCTCACCGCCAGTACCAACCTCTCAACGCACAAAATCCACCGATCGGTCCACCTCAAGATCCGATCACAAGTACCACACTCCTAGTAACTTGTCCAATCCATCACCCACTAGGGTTACCACAAACCTGGTTGCCCGCTGCAGCCCTACCATCCTGACCGATCCTTCGATCTCGACTCCGAAGAGTTGTCATATTCCAATACTGGTACCAAACCAGCCAAAACTACATACTGAGGATCTCGTTCTCTCGTAACTCTGCGGTTTTCAGTCGCTAGGCCCACAAGAAATTGGCCCTCATCGATATCGACCGTCGCTCATCCATGGCATGTCACAAGCATGCTCCATCATGCTACTCAGCATCCATACTAGGAAATCCTCTCCTAGTAGACATCCTCTGCCAATCGGCAACCTAGAGGGATTCGACACACCGAAACATGGCAACACATGCCAAAAAGAATCCCACGTTCTTATTCCCAACGGTGGTAAGTGTTGTCGTACAAGGTCATCGTAAACCGGGCGACCCTGACCTCTGACCACCATTGTTACTAATCCGTACATTCTCTAACCGACACGACACTACCGTCGAGCGGTCACGACTCTCAAGTCGTCATACTGTGTCTACCGGTCGGCACAGTCCTATCCACCGGTAACACCATGGCTCTAAGCCGATATCTAACACACAAATCCTGATCTTACTCGGGATCAACCATCGAAACACGTGGCCTCCGATACCAATCGAACCTCAAACGATCCTACCACTTGACAAACATTATCTAACTAAGGTTCGATGCTACCGAAACCTCGTACTAATGGCCTAACTACCAGGTTGATGACGGGCTGTTACGACTTCAGAGACATCACATCCTCGACCTGCGCGCACTCCACGCTCTGATACCAACTGGTATCAGAGTACCATGAGTATCAAATGAGCCTGCCTTGCTCTGATACCACTTTGTCAAGACCGGTCCCAAATCCCCCGGATTACCGTGGGACCTGCCTGATCCCATCTGACACGAAGTGTCAGACTAGGGAAAAGTCCATCTCTAGCCCTCACCGAGACTATCAGAGTACATCAGGATCGTAGGAGGAGGGGAGTGATGTCTCGTCTCTGCTACAGCCCGTATCCGCGATCAACCTGAAGGGCATTAAAACACGAAAGTCTGTGAGTGGACCCTTCTCTCGAAATTGATGCATGCATAAATGTTTTATAATTGTTTTAATATATGTTTTGTGATACCATGAGTGCAATTTTTGTGGTAGCCTAGGATTTACGTATTTGCATGTATTTTGAGATTTTCGGTTTTATACGCTGCTTATACGTTCTAGGTTTTCCATGAGGGTTTAATAAATGGATTTTGGATTTAGGAATATGAAATCGGGCATGAGACCCATTTGATTTATAACTCTCGGACTTGGAGTCCATTTGAATTGACGAGGAATCGAACCTAGGGTCCATTTGAGCTATACGATCGGACCGAGGGTCCAGTTGGTTTACGATTCGGGTTTGAGGCCCAGTTAGTGGTACTATCGGGCTTGATGCCCCGTCGATTGATGATATCGGGCCTGAGACCCATTTAGTTGAGATATCGGGCTTAAGACCCTGTTGGTTGTGAAATCGGACTTGAGGTCCTGTTGAGTTGTGGTTTGGGCTTAGGGCCCAGTTATTCGTGTTATCGGGCTTCAGTCCCAGTTCAGTTTGTGAAATGAGAATTCGGGCATGAGACCCAGTTGAACTGCGGATTTAGGCCGAGGCCTGTGAAAGTGATTTGAATCGGATTCAAGGAATCCCGTTGAGATGAATCGGGTATGAGACCCAGTTGAGAAATGAGTTTTGAGAAAGAAAGAGATTTGAAATGAATGAACCCTCCATATGATTATATGGTCTCCTCCAGCGTCGACCTGGAGAGTCACGACCCACAGACCAGAGTGGGTATCCCCATAGGGATCCCGTTCCAGGAGTGGTGGTTACTTTTTATGTTGTGGTCCAAGACCAGATTCTGGAGAGATGTGTGGACTAGATCCAGAGAGAGAGCTCAGACTAGATCCAGTGATTGAGCCTCCCAGATGGAGATTCTTGGGAGAAGACTTGGAGTGAGACCCTGAGTAGTGTGCACACTAGATAGATTGATTGATATCGTGACTACATCAGGGATGTGTTCCCTAGGGGCTATGTGCCCCGAGTTGGCATCTTCTCCGGAAGTGCCTAGGATGGGTTATACGTATGACGGTACGTATGAGATTTTATGAAAGTGATTTGGGGTGGAGACCCCCATATTTGAAATTGTGAAAGTGGTTTGGGGCGGAGACCCCGTTTGTGATATTTGAGAATGGTTTTGGGCTGAGACCCACGTACGTTGAGTTAGGCTGAGTTCCCACATGTTTCCGTTTATGGGTTGTAAGTTTGTGATTTCGGGTCGAGGACCCAAATGGATTTATGGGTCATGACGGTTTATGGGAACCGGGCATGAACCCTGGAAAGGTTTTGATATGCTTGATAAATGGTTTTATGAACGTTTTGACAAACGGTTTTTGAATGCATGCGTATGCTTTTATGAAGGGCATAAAGGTTTTATGTGAAAATGTTTTTAAATGAAAATATTATTTTGTCCACTCACGACTTTCGTGTTTTAATGCCCTTCAGGTTGATCACGGATGCGGGCTGTAGCAGAGACGAGACATCACTCCCCTCCTCCTACCATCTTGATGTACTCTGATAGCCCTAGCGAGGGCTAGAGATGGACTTTTCCCTGGTCTGACAATTCGTGTCAGACGGGATCAGGCGGGTCCCACGTTAATCTCGGGGGATTTGGGACCGGTCCTGACATAAGCTAGCCTTGGGGTGTTCTCTAAATTATCCTTGCTTCTCGCGTTACATCTATCCCAACTGGCCATGATTAACATTGAATGGTGGAAGTTTGGTTATCAGTACGCGCAGGCCGTATGCTCAGGAAAGTACTATGAGAAGTGGAAGCGGAAACTTATTCATGATACTCTGAAGTTTTACTTATTGCATTATTAGATTGCATACCCTCCCTGAGATTTCATGATGCTCGGATGTCATCACCGGGCCCCCTAGACTAAGTGAATTTAGGGAAGTGAGATCGAAGGTGCATGTCATTCTTTTCAAGCATTGTCACGTAACTTATGTCTTGTGCAGGTTCTAACAATTTATCTCTTATGCATTCACACCATTTTTCATGTAGATCCTCATGTGTTGCATTAGTTTAAACGTTTTTGGAATTGTGTATTTGCTTGATTTTTTCGTGACTCTACTTTATGCATTCTACACTTGCTTATACTTTGTCATTTCTTACTTGTATATACGTTATTTCCTACTTGTATATATTTCGGTTACATTTGTTTATACTTTTTCTTACCTTACTTCTTATGGCATCCTTACCGTGCATCTTTAACTTGCATATTTAACTCAACTTGCATTTTTAATTTAACTTGCATCTTTAACAAAACTTGCATCCTTAACAAAAACTTGCATCATTCACAATACATGCATCTCTAACAAGCTAACTTACATCTTTGATGATGTTATTATAACATTGTTCTAACTTTAACAACATTGACTCAAACTTTGTGCTTATGGCGAATGTGTTAGATTTGATGAAGCATGTAGCTCTAGTATGTTCCACATGCTCTCAGAGCCACCTTGAAGGCCAACGCCTTCTAGTAGGGGAGGAAAACAACAGAAAGGAGATGGCACATGCCATTGGAGGCTTCCAAGGAAGGCCAAGGAACCAAGGTTATAGTGAGAGATCCAAAAAAGGTCCAGAACCCGCAGCATATGTCCATGGGCCCAAACCAAGCCCATAACAACTTCCACGACCCACATGGCACCCTAAGCCCCTGCTTCCATATTCTAACTTTTCTCATAATCATGCACCTCATAATATCTCTTCATCTTCTAACCCTGATTATGATAAAATGTTGGCTGCTCTTTCCCCAGGGAAGTAAAATCTAATGGCTATGACTCAGGCTCTTATAACAGGTCAGCAGAATCAGTAGAAAGACATTTCAGATCTTAAGGACCAATTGGCCAAGGTAGTAGATTTCATGGGCCAACTTCAAGCGAGTGAGGTGCTTCCACCTCAACCAACACCAAACCCTAATTCAAGGTCGGAAAGGGAAAGGTCTACTGAGTGAAGCAATTAAGGCCTCTCATCTAGGCTGACTGGACGTTAAACTTCAAGCGCTTGTTGGGAGGCAACCCAATGTGTTCCCAGGTTATGAAGGAGTCATCAACGCAGATTTTCCCTCTTCAACCCTTCACTCTCTTTCAATTAATTTCCTTTATGCTTTTCTTTCTTTATTTTCATGAAACTTTCTTCTTTACTAAGATTCCATGTCCATTTACTTTATGCTTGCTTACATTGAGGACAATGTAGAGTTTGAGTGTGGGGGAAGGATTTACACTTTCATTTGTTTTATTTGTTTCATAAAATTCAAAATAACAATAAAAATTATTGAACTCCTTGAGTTTTTTTTTTGTAACTTAGTTTTTGTACGAGTCTTTGAATGCCCTTTAACCTGTCCATGATAAGAATGAAGGAAAATTGAATATAACATGGCTAAAAGATGATCACTACAACTTGAATTCGTTTGTTAATACTTCGTGATTAAGTGTTTATGACTTGTAGTGGATTATGCATGATAAACTGGTATAGAAACGAGCATGTTAAGACAAGTTTGAATCATTTGAACCTTAAGTGAGCTTAAGAAATTTATATACATCTTTGATGAGGAATTCATAAGTACTTTGTTTAAATTGATATACATATGCCTCGTAACTACTTGTCATAGCTTTTAACGAACTCTAGAGTATTAGAACTTATTCTATGTGATTTTCAAAGCTTTTAAGTTAATAAACTCTCTGATTTTGGACATGATTAAGGAATTAGGGTTTACACCACATATTCAATATCCATGTTCCCTATTTTGTGCACACAAGTTTCGACCCCCTTAGTTTTAACCCCTTTGATCCCACATTAAGCCTTTCTTTCATCACCGTGATTATCTAAACATTTGAGCTTAGTATTGATATCCTTACCCTTGTTCCAAGGACTCGGTTGAAGACATGAAGATCGTGTAAAGAGGAAATGATGATGTTGTAAAGAATTTTATGTGTATTATTTGGATTTACTTACTCGAATTTTGTTATATTATTGACACATGGTATTACCTTGATATATGAAAAGAAAAAAAAATCAATAAAAAAAAAGGGAAGTTTAAGTCTCTTTCAAGGTAATAAGGGTTGATTATGTAATGTTTGAGTTAAGTCCTTTACATTTGTAAATCCGACACAAAGAATGAATTTGAGGCCCAACAAGATGAAATTAGGCTTATGTTCGAAGGGATAGATTACTGACATCATTGCACTAAGGTTGGGAAGTTATGATATATTTTGGGAGTCCATTGAGTCTTGGAACGAATTTGAGCATCACTTGTCCTATACACTCCTTGCCTCTAAACTTAGCCCCATTACAACCTTCATAATGACCTTATGATCCTTAAGATGGTGAATTTTGATTAGTTAAATTTATCACTAGAGTAAGCTTATGGTTTTGGTTCATTTGTGAAAGAATGTTCTGTTTTATCTTGAGGTATTTGTTTGAGATTTTGCAAAAGTACTCTAATTCCATTATGTGATCATTTTTTCTCATCAATAACACACAAACATCACACACCATCACATGTCACATCATAAATACTGAGAAACGACATATCCATAACACACCTAACCATGAAACCATCACAACACAATCTCAGGAACCAGAATCCCAGGCTCGACGTCTGAGACCACTAACCAAGCAACCAAAAGAATGAAATCCATATTTAAAACTTCGTGCCTCTGTCCAAAACCACAATTCAATCACAACCTCGTAATGCGTGCCAACAAAATAATGTCTGAAAACCATATGAAAATTATACAAAAATCACCAAAGTCCAAATATCATAATAACTCATGTCACAAATCATATTCCATTCGAAACCACCATCGAAACAACATTCGAAAACATACTTTTCGAAACCTCGTACCATGCGTAATAAAATATTAATAAAATATTCATAAAATAGCCAAAATTCACATAAATTTCTAATCAATCAAACCTAATCAAAACCACATAGAAAACTATTTAAAATGCATAAATATAATTTCACAATATTTTAATAAAATAAAACATCCACTCACACTTACCTTTTATGCGATCAAACCAAACTACAAATTTTGTCGTAAAATCCAAGGACGTGAATTCCTGCCAAAAATAATTTCTTAAGGTCACTAATCATCCCAAAACTATCTCGAGATGATGTCTGATCGCCTACAAAGTTATACCGTTGGACTCGTAACATCGAAAGGATGAACTTTCATGTTGACCACTTTACCAGAGGATGTGGTATGCGCCACCTAAAGTTGATACGCGTGGGCCTCACACGCCACATCACTGTTCATCTTCTTCTTCACATTATCAGGTCTGTTTGCCTGCCAATCGGGTTGGGCGGCCCGCGAGTCCAACTCGGTCTAAAATTCAATTTTTCACATCCATTTCTTTTGTTTTAACCACCTAATCTCAACTAAACAAACCCAAAAAGGGATCTGTAACCTCAAGCCATCAAAACCTTACCTCACAATTATGGTTCGAACTTCAACTTTGGCGGCCATGGCATCTGTGAGTTGTCTAGAGGCTTTTCCACGCCAACTCTCACAGTTGTCATCTCTATCATCGTCATACGATCACCAGAAGGATATTGGGACAACTGGTTCTAAGTTTCTTGGTCCAAAACCAAAAACCCAAAGAATACCTCACGGGTCCAAAGCTTTTCTCTTCACTGTTTCGTCATTCCCCTCACAGTTCCTGTACAAATTTCACCCCCTTTGTTCTTCTGATTCTTTCCTTCATTTTTCTCACTCTCTGGACTCTCTTCCTTCACGGATTAAGAATGTTCATGGTTTTTTGTGGGTTTCAGTTCATGCCCACCGAAAACTCACACCAGTACCACCAACCTGAAATATATAGAGTGGTGAGTCGGTGGAGAAATTTCCAGACTTCTTCAGATATTGACACGTGGCAACCCTCAATTGGTCATAGTTTCAAAATGCCCTTGGTGGGAAAATTACCAACATTTCGCTAAGGGTTCTTGACCCAAAACACCCTCAAACGGTCTTCTCAGAATTTTCAAAAAGAATCGTAACAAAAAGTCAAAAATTTGACTTTGACAAAAAAGTCAATTTTTTTTACTTTGGGGAAAATCGTCCTTTTTCTCCCAAAATTTCTCAATTCCACGTTTCGTGCAGATCCGGGTCGTTACATGTTGGGTACAATATGTGTTTGTTTGTGTGTTTGTATGCATTGGAAAGACAGAGTGAGAGCGAGAGAAAAGGGATAAGGTGTTAATTCAATCAAAATGAGTGGCCATAAACCTTCCTCCCAAAATATCCATATTTTCCTTGCATCCAAAATTCCACTCCCCCTTTTAGAAACCATCCCAAAATCCTATGGTTAATCTACACCACCACTCCCAAAATGAGAAAAGGGATAAGGTGTTGATGTCTCGTCTCTGCGGAGGAGGAAAAATCAATCGGGTAATCGGTTTTACCCTTTTTAATTGCATTTTTCGATTTCGATTGTAAGGGGCATGTGTGGAAGTTTGGGCTGAGTTAATGAGGTTCCTAGGGAGTTTTTAGGACGGTTTGGTGAAGGTTTGGACGTCGGGGAAGCCTGGGGAGGAGATTGGAAAATTGAACCGTAGAGGAAAAATTGGGCCGGTCGGGTTTCGTGGGTTTTAGGAGCCCTAATTAATTAGGTTAGGTTCCTAGGACATTAAGAAGAATTTAGGGATTGAAATGGAGGAAAACGGACTGAAATATAGGAAGAAATGGGCTGGACCGGTCACGCTGGTCCAGTTGCAGGAACGGACCGAACCAGCTGGTTCAGACCGGTCGTCGAGAGGTTGAAGACGGGTACTGTAGCAGGCGCGTGAAGCCCACACGAAGCCACTTCAGGCGGCGTGTGTGGGCGCGTGGGGAGGAATTTGGGGAAGGTTCCAACGTACGAAATCATCTATTCAATGTAACGAACATTTTGGGATTGGTTTTGTGTCAATCGGACATCGTTTCGATATAGTTCGGGACGTCCGGAGGTTTAGGTTCCCGTTTAAAAATAGTTAGAAATTCTGGAAAATTCCGGGACTTTAGTGAGGGATTATTTAGGTAGTTAGTAACCCTCTAAATTAATTTGGATAGGTTCGGAAATCCCAGAGGAGACGTTTGACCGGGAGACGATTATGGCACGCGTATCGAGGCGCGGCTTCAGACGGTCTATTAGTGGACCCTTCTTTCGAAATTGATGCATGCATAAATGTTTTATAATTGTTTTAATATATGTTTTGGGATGCCACGAGTGCATTTGTTTGTGGTAGCCTAGGATTTACGTATTTGCACGTATTTCAAGATTTACGGTTTTATACGATGCATATACGTTCTAGGTTTTCAACGACGGTTTACGAAATGGATTTCGGATTTACAAATATGAAATCGGGCACGAGACCCATTTCATTTACGAACTCATGGACTTGGAGTCCATTTGATTTGACGAGGAATCGGACCTAGGGTCCATTTGAGCTATACGATCGGACCGAGGGTCCATTTGATTTACGATTCGGGTTTGAGGCCTAGTTAATGGTACTATCGGGCTTGATGCCCCGTTGATTGATGATATCGGGCCTGAGACCCATTTAGTTGAGATTTCGGGCTTAAGGCCTCGTTGGTTGTGAAATCGGACATGAGGTCCTGTTGGTTTATAGTTTCGGGCTTAGGGCCAGTTAGTCGTGGTATCAGGCTTGAGGCCCTATTGATTGCGAAATCGGGCATGAGTCCCAGTTTGATTTATGTAATGACAATTCGGGCATGAGACCCAGTTGAACTGAGGATTTAGGCTGAGGCCTGTGAAATGGATTTGAATCGGATTTGAGGAATCCTATTGAAATGAATCGGGCACGAGACCCAGTCGAGAAATGAGTTTTGAGAAAGAAAAAGAAAAAGAAAGAAAGTATTTGAAATGAATGAATCCTCCATATGTTTATATGGTCTCCTCTAGCGTCGACCTGGAGAGTCACGATCCACAGACTAGAGTGGGTATCCCCATAGGGATCCCCTTCCAGGAGTGGTGGTTACGTATGTTGTGGTCCCGGACCAGATTCCGGAGAGATATGCGGACTAGATCTAGAGAGAGAGCTCGGACTAGATCCAGAGATTGAGCCTCCCAGATGGAGATTCCTGGGAGAAGACTCGGAGTGAGACCCCGAGTAGTGTGCACACTAGTAGAGAGATTGACATCGTGACTATATCGGGGATGTGTTCCCTAGGGGATGTGTGCCCCGAGTTGGCATCTTCTCGGAAGTGCCACAGATGGGTTATACGTATGACGGTACGTATGAGATTTTATGGAAAAGTGATTTGAGGGCGGAGACCCTATGTTTTATGATTAGAAAGTGATTTGGGGCTGCGTCCCCGTATATGAGATTTGAGGGCGGAGACCCTGTGTTTTATGTTTCAGAAAGTGATTTGTGGCGGAGACCCCCGTATTGAAATTGTGAAAGTGATTTGGGGCGAAGACCCCGTTTGTGATATTTTGAGAATGGTTTTGGGCTGAGACCCACTTGATGTGATTTGGGCTGAGTCCCTATTGATTTGACCTACGGGTTATAGATTGTGATTTCGGGTCGAGGACCCAAATGGATTTATGGTTCAGGTCGGTTTATGGGAACCGGACATGAGCCCTTGAATGATTTCAAGAATATGTTTGATAAATTGAATGATTTTATGAATGTTTTACTAAACGGTTTTCGAATACATGCGTATGTATTTATGAAGGGCATAAATGTCTTTATGCGAAAAGGTTTTAAATGAAATGTTTAAATTGCCCACTCACAGTTTTCGTGTTTTAATGCCCTTCAGGTTGATCGCGGATGCGGGCTGTAGCAGAGACGAGACATCACTCCCCTCCTCCTACGATCCTAAAGTACTCTGATAGCCCCGGCGAGGGCTAGAGATGAAATTTTCCCTGGTCTGACACTTCGTGTCAAACGGGATCAGGCGGGTCCCACGTTAATCCCGGGGGATTTGGGACGAGTCCTGACATCTGACCCATCAAATAGATACTTTTGAAGCATAGATACGTGGAAAATATCGTGAATTCGAGAATGTTTCGAGGGCAAAGCAAGCCGATAAGCCACTTGGCATATCCTCTATGTGATCTCACATGATCTAATAAACCGTGGGCTCAATTTTTCATGCCGACGAAAGCATACCACACCCTTCCATGGGGATAATTTCAGGAAGACCCAATCCCCAACCTCAAACTCAAGGTCCCTAGTGCAATGATCATCTTAACTTTTTTGACAATCTTGTGAAATCTTCAATCTCTCTTTCATAAGCTTTGACTTTTAAAATTGTTAAACCCATATACTTGGGTGTCTATAGCCCCCTTTCCCCCACCTCGGTCTAACAAAGTGGTGTCTTGCATTGACGACCATACAGTGTCTTGATAGGAGACATCACAATACTGGCTTGAAAACTGTTGTTGTAGGTAAATTCCACCAAGGGTAAGTAAGTATCCCAGCTCCCACTGAATTGTAGTACACAAGTTCTCAACATGCCCTCCAAGGTCTGAATAGTCCTCTCAAACTACCCGTCAGTCTGAGAATGAAAAGTTGTACTGAAATGTGTCCTAGCCCCAAGAGACTGAGTGAAACTCTTCTAGGGTCTTGAAGTAAACCTCGGATCACGATTCGAAACAATGGATTCAGGAAATCCATGTAGGCAAAAAATCTGATCTATGAACAGCTCAACCAAATGATCCATCCGGTAATCCTCCCGCACTAGCAAGAAGTGTACCGACTTCGTAAGTCTATTCCTAATCACCCAAATACCATTATGCCCCTTTTGGGTCCTTGGAAGCTTAATCACAAAATCCATGGTGAAGTGGTCCCATTTCCACTCAACGATAGAGAAAGCCAGCCACACCAGTTCAGAAGCATACCAATTACACAACACCAACCATACCGAAATAACCAACATACTAAACCAACCAATTATATCAATCGACCCAACCTCGATGTATGCTGCTAAATCATAATATCAAAGGTGTACTATTGGTAGGCTAATATCACTTGGAAAGACGGAATCCTAGACTAGATGTTTGAGTGTTGACCGACTCAAGAATAATGGAGTCCCAAACTCGATGTCTGAATCACGGTCCTAGTCTTAGAAACTAACGGAGCCCCAAGCTTGACATCTTAGATGAGTCTCGAAAAAAAGGAGCTCAGCTCGACGTCCTATACTATCAATCACAATCGACATCTTGAGGAGGGTCATCAACCATATCACATCCCACATCATCATAATCATCACCCATCAGAATAAACATAACGGCGGTCAAAAATATTGAGGAACCACATATCCCTATCAACATCATAACCCAAACCACACAATAACATCCGGGCCTAAGCCCAAGTCCACAACTCAACCAAGCCTCGTACGAGCCATTAAATATTCATAAAATCGTGTAAAAGCCCGTTTCAACAAAAATCATCAAATTCATGTAAACATGATATATCGAATATAAAATTGTTTTCCAAAACCCACAAGGAAACCATAATACTACCTGACAGTTTCCTCAAAAAACGTGTAAAGATCAGTGTACCGTAAAATCCGCCGAAAATCCATAAAAAATTGTACACAAATATCCATGAAGTAATTCACATAATAATCATATAAACCCATATAAGAATGCACGCATAGGGTTTCGGGAAAACAAATGTCCACTCACACGTATCTTTTTCGCGACTGAACCTAATCGTACATTTTTCCGTAAAATCTGAGAACATTAATTCCTTCCAAAAATCACTTCTAAGGGTCACTAATCATCGTAATTAACTCAATATTTAATCCCATACTTTTTTGGGATTTTAAATAAATTAAAATAGTCCCTAAACATTTGGACAATAAAAAATGCCCCGAGACGATGTCGGATCTTCTAAAAAATTGTACCGTTGGATTCGTATGATCCAATATATAATTTTCGGTTGACGTCATGTCCAAACAGTAAACCACGCACCCTCACGTGCCCAATTTCGTTCTCTACGCGTGAAACTCACAAATGCTAGAGTGACATCCCTAACCTCAGGCCATACCCGGTTCTCTATAACCGGGTCGCTCGACCCGACAGTTCAACTCGCCTAAAAACCCATTTTTCTTCACCATTTCTCAGCGTTTTAGCGTCTAATTTCATCTAAACCCAATTTACAGATGATCTATGATAAAAAAACGAGGGAAAACGCACATTAAAGATCGACTTTAGACCCACGATTTTATGCCATGTTTTCCCGTTCTTGTCCGCAGCTTTCCATTGTGTCCAAACCCATGTTTTTGGGCTCAACCTGATCACAAGGTTCCCAGAAAATCATTGGAATCAAAACTGGCTAAACACCAGGCCTCAATCACGAATTCAAAATAAGAACCTATCAAGAGGAGAGAGGTTGGGTATTTCCAACCTCCAAACGCCTCCAAACCAATCGCCTCTCCCTCATAAACCTTCTCCCCTCACTCTATCCTTCATTTTGTGTGTCTCCCATCATCACTCAAGCTCTCTTTCACTCTCGGCCACATTACCCATGGTGTTCGGCCTATATCCCTCGAACCACCAAACAACACACACACAACCTGATAAATAGACAGAGAGTTGGTGAAAAGCCAAATATTAGACCCTTCTAGAATGGACACGTGGTAGCATTAAATAGGTAGCAAAATGCAAATGACCAAAATGCTCTTGATGCCAAAACTACAAAAATACCCTTAAGGGTTCTTAGTCCGTAATTACCTCAAATGATCTCCGATTTTGATATACTGCCTGTTAACGTACTCGGGAGGCTGAGACCTTTGTAACGATGTTTTTCTAAATCACCAAAAATTGTCCTCGGTCAAAAAGTCAACATTTTTTAACTTAGTTAAAGTCACCCCCTTGACATTGACCAAAAAATCAACCTTTGACTTACAGGGGAAAAATGGTCAATTTCCTTACCAATTTTTTCCTCATTGAAGGCTAGTGTAACGACCCGTCCCAAATATCGAGATTTAATAATATTTAATTGTGACTTACTAATCTGGGATTAGTTGGGCGATTTCGAACGAATTGTGCAAAATGACCGTTTTGCCCCTGGGCGTGGGCAAAACGTTGACTTTTAATTCGGATGGTAAAATGGACTTTGACCGATGACCGTGACGTAGTTCGGGACGTCACGAGTTCATAGACAGGTGGCACGTTCGATTCCGACTTTCGTGGTGAAAGTTATGATGTACGGAAGTTCATGGGCGTTTTCGTAATTAAACGTAATAAGGGGGAAATGTTGACTTTTTGATCGGGTGGTCCGATGGCCGAGGACCGAGGACCGTTAGGAAGGTCTCGATACCCTGAGTTCGTAGACAGGCGGCACGCATCAATCGGAGTCCGTATGACCGAGTTACGGGTCAGGATGCGTGAGGGGCATTTTGGTAATTTTCTGCACAAGGGCAGAATTGTAATTTCACACGGGGGGTACTGTTTCATTGAACAACCGTGAAGGTGGATGTTTTGTACGATCGATCCCACGATTTGTTTATCAATTAATTGAGTTAATTGGGTCAGTTTGAGGTGGAATTGCACATGTGATGGTGCTGGCAATCGATCACATGAACGTGGGCACCATTTTATTGTGTTTTCGGGTCAGTGCAGGGGATCTGTACAGAGTGGATTGAGGACGGTTTTGGGTGCCTTTAAGGACTGAGTTGGATTGTTAGAATTGAGAGTGAGTCGAGAGGGTCACTCTGTGATTGAGAATGAAAGGAATGAGTGTAAGTGATGCTGGATTTCTCTGAAAACCCGAAACTGGGTTCTGGGAAATTCAAATTCGAACTTCCAGTTTTAGGCCAGCCCAAGCCTAATTGATGATGGATTAAGCTTCCTGGAACTTCAACGAGTCGAACCAGATCAAATGGGGCAAGCTTTGGGGCTCCTAGGGCCGTGGACGGACGAGGTGGACGGCCGGAAAACTCAAGCTTGAGTTGTGGTGATTGAGGTAATGTCGTGTTAAATTAATCATGCTAATTGGTTCGTGTTAGTCCTTATATGCTTCATATGAAGTTAATTTGACAATGGGTGAGGATTGATGGAGTTTTGGTGATTGACCCGTTTCGGGTGATCACGGGTTGATGGCTTGATTAAGGAATGGTTGATGTTGATCGATGTCACAGAACTGAAATTCATATGCTAATGATTGTTTTAGGATCAAGAACGGATTGAATTGATGTCGAATTGGGTGTGATTGAACCGGATCCTATCGCGGGTAATCAGACCCGTTTACCAGACAAACGGGTGAAGATGGTGACTATAGCAGTCACTGTAGCAGGCGCGTGGCTTTCACGACAGCCACTCACGGCGGCGCGTGACGGCGCGTGGGCACGAATCTCGAGGTGAGGTCAACATGATTTTTATCCTATACAATGTAACGAACATTTTAGCGTTGGTTTCGTGTCGATCGGATCCCGTTTCAATATTGTTCGGGATGTCCGAAGGTTTTAAATCCAATTTAAAAATACTTAAAAATTCGGGAAAATTACGGGACTTGAATAGGATGTTAATGATAAGGTTAGTAATCCTCTAATGTGATTTGAACAGGATTGGGAGTCCCGGTGATAGTGATGTGGCCCGGGAAGGCCTATGGCACGCGTATCGAGGCGCTCGGTAAACGGTCTGTGAGTGGACATTGGTTTTATAAATTCGATGCATGCTTAACTGTTTCATGATTGTTATAATTGTGATTATATGATTTATTTTGGATATCAGTGAATTTATATGTTTTCACGCATTTCGAGGCGATTTACGTGTTTGCACGTGAATCGAGGTTTTCTGGATTTGCACTGATTTCCATAAATGTGGTTGGATATGATTTCATGAAACGGTTACGGATTTGTTAAAATGAATCGGGCCAGGGGCCCAGTTAACTTATAAATCGGGCCAGGGGTCCAGTTGACTTATAAATCGGGCTAGGGGTCCAGTTGACTTATGAAATCGGGCCGGGGGCCCAGTTGACTTATATATGTGATTTCGGGTCGGGGACCCTAAAATGGAATTGAATAAACTATTTCGGATTTGATTCAACTATTTGGACTTATGACGGTTTTATGGTAATTCGGGGCAGGGCCCTTGTGATATTTTGGAAATGAATAATAAAATGTGTTCCATAAAACCATCTCGATATGAGGATATTTATATCCTGGTCTCCTCCAAGTGTCGGGGACACTGGAGAAGTCACGGTGCATTGCATGCGAGGGCTCATTGTACGGAGCTACCGGACCGTATAGTGATCCAGGAGCAGGATTGCTAGACGTCATGGACATCAGACATCGGGGATGTCAGAGATATGGACCCGGTGAGACCCCGGGCAGCACGCGTTGCTTAATACCGTGAGATATGACGTCTGGAACGTCAAGCGTCTAGGACGCTAGGCATCGGGGATGCCGGAGATGGAAAAATAATAAATGAATATTACTGGATTGATGAAATAACTCTTGGATTGACTTTTGGAATTTGAAACTATGCTTTGGTTTCCGGGCTAAGGCCCTAATGGTTAATTCTAAATAAATATGGGATTATTGGTTTTTGGTGCATGCATATGATTTTACTGAGGGGCATAAATGTCTTATAAATGTTTTTAACAGACTTGTTTATTTTCGTCCACTCACAGCTTTTGTTTTTAATGCCCTTCAGGTTGATTCCGGATACGACTGCAGCAGAGACTTGAGCATCGCACACCTCCTCCATCGATCCTTACGCACTCTGGAAGCCCGTTTGGGCAATGGCAATCGGTTATCCCTTGTCTGACGCCTCTTGTCAGACAGGAGCACGTCACATTCCATGGTAATCCCGGGGGGATTGGGATGGGTCATGTAAGCTAGGGTCATTACACGCACGGCTACCACTCGAAGAATTGAAGCTAGAGGTGCCTCTTTTCGAAGCTCCATGAGTGGAGGACTCAACATACTACCTGGCAAGACCCATCCATAATCCCGTGGGATTTACGCAGGATTTCGTACTCCCATTTGATACCGCGTGTCAGACCATGGAGAAAACCATAACCCGCTCGGGGTTATCCAGAGTACGCCAAGATCTGTGGTGTGCACTGCGGCATGTGGTGTTTGAGTCTCCGCTACAGCCCGCATCTGCTGTCAACCTGAAGGCTATAAAAACAATAAAAGCTGTAAGAGGACAAAAATAAACAGTTTATATAAAAACAATGTCCCGAAATGGCATTTATACCCTTCATGTAAAAGTATGCATGCATCAGAAAACAAGTATTTCAAATACTTTCCTAAAAGCAAGACGTATTGCTTTTCGAATCAAAATGCAGTGAAAAATGCTTCTCAATCAAAGTCATTTCCTCAGTAGCGTCTCAACCCAAAACCAAATCACACAGGGTCTCAGCCCAAAATATAAACCACGTGGGACCTCAGCCAGAATATGAAACCATGTGAGATCTCAGCCCATCATCATCAATGAAAACCTCTATGCACACAACACCCATCGAAAAAAAAACATAACTAATCCTTGTATCCAACATCAGTCATGATATCCCAGCAACGCGTGCCCAATAGCTCTAGGACTGCTCCAATCTGAACACGTCGCCTTGAAAACATCACTAGCTGACGTTCCAGATCGCCATGAACACATCACTGATCGATCATCATATAATACAAGCAGTCTTGAGTCGAGCCTCCCTCGGCCGCACGACACTAAGCAGTGCTTCATAACCTCTCCGGGTGAACACATCCCATCCCGGAAGAGAGCATTATCATCAGGACTTCTCCAGGGAAATACATTACTACAGGAGGCCCTCAACCATATCAATCTCGAGAAGATGGTCTCAGTGAAAACAGTAATAAAATCACGTAGGGACTCAGCCCAAATCCAAATCTCACAGGGACTCAACTCAAAATCATCTCAATAGGGCTCGTAGACCGAAACATAACTTTAAACCACATGGACTCAATCCTGGAGTCCAAAGTCATTCCAAAAGGGTCTCAAGCCCGATTCCCATTTCATAAATCCATTATAGGGTCACAAGGCTGAAATCTCATTTCCAAAACAAAATATCGTTCAGTTTCCCATTTGGCTATACTTTAAGTCAAACTACAAATCAACTGGGTCATACACTCGGAAGATATTTCCAAATTCGAAAACCATTTTACGATTCAAAGTACTGTTCAAAATCATCCTCGACTTCAATCCAAGTCATGGTCTTATCAACTGGGACTCATGCCCGAATATCGATTTCACGAATCTCCGTGAAATCATTCAAAATCGTTAATCAAATCCTTAGTTTCATGCCTCTCCGTGAAACCATCAAAATCATATAAAACACATGCATGTAGAATACTAGGCCTAAGCCCAAATAACATATAAGATAGAAATCTCGAACTAAGTGTAATAGCGCATTTCCTACAAAAATGCCTAATCAACAATATAAATCATATGCACTCAAGGCATCTCAAATCATGTTCATAAAACATATAAAACATTTATGCATGCATCATATTTATAAATCAAACGTCCACTCACAGACTGTTTGTGCTGCGCACTTTCAACTAGCGCCGTAAGCCATTCAAAGGTCATTATCAACCTATACAAGTCCATATCAAAGACCCCCACATATCCCGAAACGGTCAACAAGTCTCGAACATTCTTCTTAAGACTAAAATTCTCTAAATGACATATCAAACAATCTTCAAACGACCTGAAACCACCACCATTGGATTCCAAACATCGAAAACGCCAGTCAACAGTTATCAACGCTGACTTCAGCTGCTAAAGTTAGCTTGTTAGGACCCGTCCCAAATCCCCCCGGGATTAACGCGAGACGTACCTGCTCCCGTCTGATACGAAGTGTCAGACCAGAGATAATTCCAACCTCAACCCCATTGGGGCTTCAGAGTGCACCAGGATTCAGGGGAGGAGTGTGATGTCTGGGTCTCTGCTACAGCTCGCATCCGCGATCAACCTGAAGGGCATTAAAAACTACGAAAGCTGTGAGTGGACAAAACAAATAATTTAATTTAGAAAACAAATTTTACGAAATATATTTATTTCCTTCACTAAAAAGCATGCATGCATTCGAAAACCATTTCTCAAATCATTCATTAAGGCCTCGGCCCAAAACCGTAAACCAAAGTGTATGGGAACTAAGCCCAAAACCAAATCCGTAGGGACTTTGCCCAAAGTCAAATCACTTGGGTCTCAGTCCAAAATCATTCTTAGTGAAACCTCATACAAACAAACAATACATATATATATAACCCATCCTCGGCATCTCATATGCCCAATCAATTACCCGTCACGATATATCTATAATAATGCACACTACTCGGAGTCTCACTCCGAGTCTACCCGCAGGATCTACGACGTCTGGGAGGATCTGTCCAAAATCCAGGATCTACGACATCTGGAGGACTGTCTGTGGACCCAGTCCGAGACTATACCATATCTCTCACTCTTGGAATGTGCACCCTTTTGGAGTCACTCATTCCAGTAGTGGACCGTGACTATCCAAGATCTACTACGTCTGGAGGAGACCATTCATACGGGATGGTATATACATTTCAGTGAAAACATTCAACTGGGTCTCATACCCGAGTATCTCAACAGGATTCCTCGAATCTGATTCAAATCAAATTTCACAGGGACTCAAGCCCAAATTCATATTTCAATAGGGTCTCAAACCCGAATTCTCGTTTCATAAACCACAACTGGGACTCAAGCCCGATACCACGGTTCAATGGGGCCTCACGCCCAATTTCACAATCAACGGCGCCTCAAGCCCAATATCACAACGAATTGGGCCTCAAGCTCAATATTGCAACCAACTAGGCCTCAAGCCTGATTTCGTTAACCAACGGGGCCCCTGCCCCGATCGTATAATTCAAATGGGCCTCTAGTCCGATTTTGCATCAAATCAAATGGAATCCAAGTCTGAGAGTTCGTAAATCAAAGGTATCTCATGCCCTGTTCCATATTTCTAAATCCGAAATCATTTCATCAAACTATCATATGAAACACATCACGTATAAGCACCGTATAAAATCGAAAACCTCGAAATACAAGCAAATACGTAAATACTATCATACTACAAACAAATGCACTCATGGTATCACAAAACATGTTCATAAACTCATATAAAAAATTTATACGTGCTTCAATTTAGAAAATAAGGTCCACTCACAGACCGTCCAAAGATGCACCTCGATACGCGTGCCATAAGCCCTTCCCAGGCCAATAACTGTCTCCGGGGTTCCCAAACCTGTCCAAATTAAAATAGAGGGTTAATAACTACTACATTCACTTCTCATTGAAGTCCCGTAATTTTCCCGAATTTTTAACTATTTTTAAATTCAATCCTAAACCTTCGGACATCCCGAAATGTTCGTTACATCGAATAGATGAAATTACATGTTGGAAACTTCCCGAAAAGTGGTCCCACGCGCCCTCACGCTCTGCCCAAAGGGGCTGCGCGTGGAGCTCACGCGCCCTGCACTGTTCTCCTTCAACCTTCGGCAAACTGGGTCCAGATCGGTCTGTGTGTTTTTGGTCCGATCGGACCGGTGGAACCGGTAGAGTCCCATTCCTCTCTCAATTTTGGTGCTTTTTCTTCCCTTACAATCCCAATCTCTCTATTTCAATCCTAGGAATCTATTTGTGTGATCAGAACCAAGAAAAACCATCAAAAGCCCCCTGGTTCAAAACACCCATCACAACCCTGTTTTCTAGCCGTTCATCTGGGCTGCTCCGCCATCCCCCGCCATCCAAAACCCTTACTAAATATCCATACAAACCCTCTAAACCTCCCCCAATCAACAGAAAACTTTCCTAGCATCTAAAACACGAAATTGAAATTTTGAACGTAAAACCTTACCTTCCGTGGTTTCCCGGCCACAGTGCACGAATGCCTCTGATCCTACCACCGTCCAGCACGTCTCGGTCTCCTCTCCCTTTTTCATTCATGGTCCATGCTCATCAGGTGAGGTTGAGGGGTTTTTGTGAGGGGTGGGTTGCACGGTTATGGGTTTCAGGTTGGTTTGGATGAATAGAACAGACGATGAAGGAAGGTGCATGAATGTGGGGTGCTAGGCAATGGATGAGTGACACTTGTCACTCATGCATTGGGCCAATTCAAAAGATCTGGGCCCCACTCAGGACAAAAGTCCACTTTTGCTTCGTAAAATGCACCTCCGAAAATAGTTCCTCAGAACTTCCGTGAACCATAACTTTTTCGTCGAACGTTCGATTTCGACGTACCACCTATCTACGGATTCGTATCGACTCGATCTACGTGACGGTCCTCGATCCTCGGGTATTGGATATCCCGGGTCAAAAGTCAACTTTTTACCCTCGTTCAGGGGCAAAATCATAATTTTTCCCTGAACGTCCGTTAATCATCGGTTAATCCCCGATTAGTCTCTCTAATCCATCATTAATTCTTAATTAATCCCAATAATTTAGGACAGGTCGTTACAATCTTCCCCCTTAAAGAATTTCATCCTCGAAATTCAAACCGACCCAATTCCACAACCAAGCTCTGGAATCAAAACATGTCCCCCATACGGGCACTCTCGTGTCAACGTATACTCGTCGGTTCGCACTGTCATCAAAGCTCCCAAAGCTCCAACTAGACTCTCCAGAAGTCACCTTTCGACGTATAAGTCTCACTCAAGGCGTTGACACTCGTTGATCTCGCCTGTCAGTCACTCTTGACAGGTCAGATATACTAGGTTATCATCCAAACAACTTTGGAGCCTGAGGGTTCTTCTTAGTTGACAACCTAAGTTGACATCGTAGTTAGTTTCTCAGTCTACCACTCTTATAATTTCCAACTTCGAGTCCTCAAGTTGACTTTTCAGTCTAACGACCTTTCTCATCCGACAACTGGAGTTGACAACCCGCTCAGCATCTGATCCGACAACATTCGCTAGGTTCTGCCATCACAATGGCACAAATCACGCCTCGCAGGCCAAAATCACACCTATGGCATTTATCGACCTCGGTACTCATACTGACTCCTTCAGCGACCCCTGCTGACTCTAGTGAGAGTCACAACAATCCATACCACTCCAAACGCAATCGGTTACTGATTAACTCCATTACCACGACTTGTCACAACCATCGTGACCAGCCGGTAACTCCCAGTTCCACTGCGCTTTCGTTACACTACTCTGATCTCAACCTGCTTTAGTGTCCTCGTATCGTATCTCACATCACTCAGCGATCTACGCTGCCATCTTCACTTACTCGAGTCGTAACTACCACATCACGTACTCTGTCGAAACACATTCGACCTCTCACCTATCTTGGGTACATTTGGATCCCATCGAATACTTGTCTCAGGGGGAACACACGTCTGCACTATAGGGTTCCCTTAGTCATCCATGACTTGAGCCCCCACTCACATCAATCACCGAACCCTACGAACTCATTCCGGCTTCGTGCACAATACTCAATGTCCAGTCTACCGTAACTCCACTAGATAGGAACTTTTTCGATAACTTTCATTACCCTCGCAACCACAACAGGTGCATCATGTGCACACACACGTACTTAAACAGTGATAACAAGGTTGGGAATACCCCAAGCAATGACTCACTCACGCCAACCAATGCGTGTCTATCCGAACCACGTCCACCAAGATGCACCAGTCTGTATCTCGCTACCAAAGTCTCCAACATGTGCTCCTCTTCCTGACCAAGAAAGATCATATGCACTCTTCACATATCCTACTTCTGTCTTGGCATCTCCTCAACCTCAACACTCTTACGATCCCAACTAGCTTCCGTTTACTCGGCCCCCGGTCGCCACAAACGTCTCCGTCATCTCGATCATCAATATCATCATCACATTACTCAATCTCATTCACCTCAATCCATACTTACCTCGATCCAAATTCATCTCAATCCACACTCGCCTCGATCCACCGTGGATCCAAGGTAGTGGGCACTCACTCGTCACATCCAGTGACGCCAAGTACTATCTGCCAAAGCACGCACTCTTCTCCTCGTCTCAAGCACAAACTTACTAGATCATGGATCCAAAGTCGATTCATGGGTCCACCAATCAATACGTGATCATCGTACTGTTGACACCCAACCTCACCCGGCAGAGAGTCGAAAACGACGATCTCCTTTACCAACTGCGGAATTGAGAGAAGTGGAAACCATGTTGGAAGCATACCTATCTTTCCCGAACAACAACAACTGTCATATCATCATTTTCATCCCACGTAGGGTTGAATCAAAGATGATCCAAGACAATGACATCAAATTTCATCCCATGTCATCCTGCGATACCTAGCACTATCTGCAAAAGGGTAGAAAATGAGAAGCCTCCTTCTCCAACTAAGAGTATTCTCTGATAATTATTGTAATGCTTAATCCTTTTCTTCCAAACTGAACACTTCCATTGATTCTCTTCGGCTTCTTCCATCACCGTTCACGTCAGCATACTGGTTTGCACGTCCTAACCCTTATGGGATCAATTTCCAGCACCGACCACTCGTGTCGTCCATCCACAATGAACGAGGGTACCTATCACCCATCCAGGTATACCCCATACCTCGCACCGAGCCACTCGGAATCCTCTCTGTCCCGCTCAGTGCCCATCGAACTCACATGTTTACCACCGTAGGGTACGTCTACCAACTCAGTCGTAATCAAATCACTCAACTCACTCGGACATAATCCATGTGTCCGTAAACAATCCAACTCACCAATCCATTTACGACCATTTATATACATCCAAAAGATGCCAATTCATCCTAACCCGATGTACCGCTCGACCGAAGAGTCACAACAGGCTCCTGTTGTGATCTGCAGGCAAATCTCTGCATAATACCATAACTGACCAACTGGTCACTAATCCCCATGACAGTACTCGCATCGTCCATTTATACCATTTTGTCTAATTACCACTTAGTCATCTCAATCACTATTGGGACAGAGTCCCCCCCCCCCCTCCCCCCCAGTTCATCTCCATCATATATGTCATCTTGACGCACATACCAAGAATTTACACTAGTCGACGAATCCTCCTCGTCGGGTAGTGGTAGAATCCAACCATGAGCACATCACAAATGAGATACCCTCAGCTCGTGGCTTGTCATCTCTCCTTGTTATCATCATCACATCACCACCACGGGGAGTGCGAATCAAACCAATCCTGGAACTCTGCTCATACCAAGAAATCGTCACGTATCTCTGCTCGGGTCGGAGGGGCTCTATGTCAGGACCGGTCCCAAATCCCCCGGGATTAACGTGGGACCCGCCTGATCCACTTGTCAGACCATGGAAAATTCCATCTCTGCCCTCGCCGGGGCTATCAGAGTGCATCAGGATCGTAGGAGGAGGGGAGTGATGTCTCGTCTCTGCTATAGCCCGCATCCGCGATCAACCTGAAGGGCATTAAAACATTAAAAGTCGTGAGTGGACAAAATAATAATTTATTAAAAACATTTTCGCATAAGAAGATATTTTATGCCCTTCGTAAAAGCATATGCATGCATTCCAAAAACCATTTAGCAAAACATTTATAAAACTATTTGTCAAACATCTCAAAATCATTCAAGGGTTCATTTCCGGCCCCATAAACCGTCATGACCCATAAAAACCATTTCTAGGGTTCATGCCGGTTCATATAAACCGTCATAAACCGTAAATCCATTTGGGTCCCCGACCCGAAATCACAAACACCTGTAGGTCAAATCAATAGGGACTCAGCCCAAATCACATCAAGTACGGGGTCTCCGCCCCCAAATCATTTCTAAAACATCGAATACGGGGTCTCTGCCCCAAATCACTTTCTGAAACACAAAACACAGGGTCTCCGCCCTCAAATCTCGTATACGGGGTCGCAGGCCCAAATCACTTTCTAATCATAAAACATCATACGTACCGTCATACGTATAACCCATCCACGACACTTCCGAGAAGATGCCAACTCGGGGCACACAGCCCCTAGGGAACACATCCCTGATATAGTCACGATGTAAATCACTATACTAGTGTGCACACTACTCGGGGTCTCACTCCGAGCCTTCTCCCAGGAATCTCCATCTGGGAGGCTCAATCTCTGGATCTAGTCCGAGCTCTCTCTCTGGATCTAGTCCACATATCTCTCCGGAATCTGGTCCGGGACCACAACATAATATAGTAACCACCACTCCTGGAACGGAATCCCTATGGGGATACCCACTCTGGTCTGTGGATCGTGACTCTCCAAGTCGACGCTGGAGGAGAACATATAAACATATGGAGGGTTCATTAATTTCAAGTACTTTCTTTCTTTTCTTAAAATCATATTTCAACTAGGTCTCAAACCCGATTCATCTCAACGGGATTCCTCGAATCCGATTCAAATCCATTTCACAGGCCTCGGCCTAAATCCTCAGTTCAACAGGGTCTCATGCCCGATTCTCATTTGATAAACCGAACAGGGACTCAAGCCCGATGTTACAATCAACGGGGCCTCAAGCCCGATACCACGACTAACTGGGCCTTAAGCCCGAAACCATAACCCAACAGGACCTCACGTCCGATTTCACAACCAACAGGGCCTTAAGCCCGATATCTCAACCAAATGGATCTCAGGCCCGATATTATAAATCAACGGGGCATCAAGCCCGATAGTACCACTAACTGGGCCTCAAACCCGAATGGTAAATCAAATGGACCCTCGGTCCGATCGTATAGCTCAAATGGACCCTAGGTCTGATTCCTCGTCAAATCAAATGGACTCCAAGTCCGAGAGTTCGTAAATCAAATGGGTCTCGTGCCCGATTTCATATTTCTAAATCTGAAATCCATTTCTTAAACCCTCGTTGAAAACCTAGAACGTATATGCATCGTATAAAACCGAAAATATCGAAATACGTACAAATACGTAAATCCTAGGCTACCACAAACAAATGCACTCATGGTATCACAAAATATATTCTAAAACAATTATAAAACATTTATGCATGCATCGAATTCAAAAGAAAGGTCCACTCACAGACCGTTCGAAGCTGCACCTCGATACGCGTGCCATAATTGTCTCCCAGGTCAAACGCCTCCTCCGGGATTCCCGAACCTGTCCCCATTAATTTAGAGGGTTACTAACAGCCTAAATAACCCCTCACTAAAGTCCCGTAATTTTCCGGAATTTCTAACTATTTTTAAACTCGAACCTAAACCTTCGGACGTCCCGAACTATATCGAAACGATGTCTGATTGACACGAAACCAGTCCCAAAATGTTCGTTACATCGAATAGATGAAATTACATGTTGGAACCTTCCCATGATTCCCTGCCACGCACCCTCACGCGCCCTGGGAGTGCACTGCACGTGGGCCTCACGCGCCACGCTACATTGTCATCCCCTACCTTCAGCCGACCGGTTCGACCGGTCCGGTCCGGTTTTTCCTGCAACTTGTGACCGGCGTGACCGGTCTAGGTCCATTATGGTCCAGTTTTTCACCGATTTCCATCCTAATCAATCATAATCTTCATATAATCATCCTAGGAACCTAACCCAATTAATTAGAACCCCTAAAACGTCCTAAATCCGACCGGCCCAATTTGGTCCTCACGGATCAAACATTCAAAACCTTCCCTAGGGCTTCCCCGACGTCCAACCCTTCTCCAAACCGTCCTAAAAACTCCCTAGCAACCTAATTAGTTCAACCCAAACACCTAAAAGGGCCCATAATGCACGAAATCGAAAAATGAATTGAAATCGGCAAAACCGATTACCTCGTGGGGGTTTCCTCCTCCGCCGCCCACGGCGGCTCTGCCTGGCCAGCCACCACGTCCACCGGTCCTCCTCTCACTCTCTGGTCTCTCACAATTGTTCGAGGGTCAAGGGTTTTGGGTTTGTATGAAAATGGTGGATCGGTTTGGTTTTGGATGGATGGGAGAAAATGATCGATGCACGGGGGGGATGGATGTGCATGAAGAAAAATGATGAGGAATGGATGAATGACACCTGTCATTCATCCATTGGTTCTGAGAAAAAGCTGGGGCCCACTAAGGTCCAAAAGCTCCTCGTAAAACACGTCGTCGTGAATAGTACCTTGGAACTTCCGTGAACCGTAACTTCGCCGTCGTACGTCTGAATTCGACGTGCCCCCCATCTACGGATTCGTATCGTCGTGATCTACGTAACGGTGCTCGGCCCTTGGCCATCGGACAGTCCGATTAAAAAAGTCAACTTTTAACCTCCTATTCACCCAAATTACCAAAATGCCCTTGGGCTTCCGAACGTCATAACTTCCTCCTCGGATATCAAAATCGAAGGTGCCACCTGTCTATGAACTCGTGATGTCACGAACTACGTCACGGTCATTGGCCAAAGTCCATTTGACCACATGAACAAAAAGTCAACGATTCGCCCATTCTAGGGTCAAAATCGTCATTTCGCCCGAACGTCCGCTAATTCTCGTCTAATCTCTGATTAGTCTCGCTAATCCATAATTAATCCTTAATTAATCCCCCTAATTCGGGACGGGTCATCACACTCTACCTCTCTTGTTCCCTGCGACTCTCGGTATGACCATTCAGACAATCCATACCAGAACATGAACGTTCCCTGGACGTCCCCTGATTCTCAACAACCATCGTCAAATCCAGCCTCGAAGGTGATACCTACCACGAGTTCATAAAAACACAACCCACATACATCACCACCGAGACTTCGAACCTATGCGGTCATCTCACCACCGGCACCAACCACCCAACGCACAACATCCACTTATCGGTCCACCTCAGGATCCGGTCGACAAGTACCACACTCCTGATCACTCGTCCGATCACTCACCAACTAAGGTTATTGCGAACCCGGCTGCTCACAGCAACATGTCCATCCTGACCGATCCATCATTCACCACTTTGAAAAGTCGTCATACTGTGTCTACTGGTCCACTGGATCCTATTTCTAGTAACACTATGACTCTAAGCCGTTAGATTCACATGCACATTGATCCCACTAGGGATCCAACCTCTCGAAAAACGTGGTATCCACTATCAATCAGACCCTAAACAACCGCACCTCGTGCCAAACGTAATCTAACTAGGGTTCGATTCCATCGGATCCTCATACTCTTACCCTAACTATCAGGTTGATGACGGGCTGTTACTACTGCAGAGACATCACATCCTCGACCTGAGCGTCACACAAAAAGAAAAACACGCTCTGATACCACTTGTCAGGACCCATTCCAAATCCCCCCCGAGATTAATGTGGGACGTACCTACTCCGGTCTGACACGAAGTGTCAGACCAGGGATAATTCCAACCTCAGCCCCACAAGGGCTTCAGAGTGGGCCAGGATGCGGATGAGGAATGTGATGGTCTCGGTCTCTACTACAGCCTGCATCCGCGATCAACCTTAAGGGCATTAAAAAACATGAAAGCTATGAGTGGACAAAACAAATAAATTAATTTATAAAACACATTTTACGAAAGATATTTATGCCGTTCACTAAAAAGCATGCATGCATTCGAAAACCATTTCTCAAATCATTCATTAGGGTCTTGGCCCAAAATCGTAAACCAAAGTTTATGGGAACTCAACCCAAAACCAAATCCGTAGGGACTCTGCCTAAAGTCAAATCACGTGGGTCTCAGTCCAAATCCAATACATGTGGGACTCAGCCCAAAACCATTCTCAGTGAAACCTCATACAAACAAACATATATATATATATATATATATATATATAACCCATCCTCGACATCTCATATGCCCAAGTACCCGTCATGATATATCTATAAGTATGCATACTACTCGGGGTCTCACTCCGAGTCTACCCCCGTGATCTACGAAGTCTGGGAGGATCTGTCCAAAATCCAGGATCTACGATGTCTGGAGGACTGTTTGTGAACCCAGTCCGAGACTATACCATACCTCCCACTTCTGGAATGTGCTCCATCTTGGAGTCACTCATTCCAGGTAGTGGATCGTGACTCTCTAGGATCTACGACGTCTAGAGGAGACCGTTCATACCGGAGGGTATACACATTTCAATGAAAACATTCAATTGGGTCTCAAATCCGAATTCTCAATTCATAAACCACAACTGGGACTCAAGCCTGATACCATGGTTCAATGGGGCCTCATGCCCGATTTCACAATCAACGAGGCCTCAATCCCGATATCACAACTAATTGGGCCTCAAGCCCGATATTACAACCAACTGTGCCTCAAGCCCGATTTCGTAAACCAACGAGACCCCCTGCCCGATCATATAACTCAAATGGGTCTCCAGCTCAATTTCTCATCAAATCAAATGGACTCCAAGTCCGAGAGTTCGTAAATCAAAGGGGTCTCATGCCCGGTTTCATATTTCTCAATCCAAAATCATTTCATCAAGCTAACATAGAAAACACAGCACGTATAGGCACCGTATAAAACCAAAAACCTCGAAATACATGCAAATATGTAAATACTAATATACCACAATCAAATGCACTTATGGCATCGCGAAACATGTTCATAAACTCATATAAAACATTTATGCATGCATAAATTTAGAAAAAAAAGGTCCACTCACAGACCGTCCAAAGCTCTGCCTTGATACGCGTGCCATAGCCTTTCCTGGGCCAATCACCGTCTCCAGGGTTCCCAACCTGTCCAAATTATAATAGAGGGTTACTAACTACCTCATTAACCTCTCATTGAAGTCCCGTAATTTTCCCAAATTTTTAACTATTTTTAAGCTCGATCCTAAACTTTCGGACATCCCAAACTATATTGAAACGATGTCTGATCGACTCGAAACTTATCCCAAAAGATACGTTACATCGAATAGATGAAATTACATGTTGGAAAATTCCCCAAAAGTGGTTCCACGTACCCTCACGCGCCACCCAAAGGGGCAGCACGTGGAGTACACGTGCCCTGCACTGTTCTCCTTCAACCTTCGGCAGACCGGGTCCAATTCGGTCTGCTGGTATTCAGTTCGACTCGACCGGCGGAACCAGTCCAGTCCCATTCCTCTCTCAATTTTGGTTTTTTTTCTTCCCTTCCAATCCCAATCTTTCTATTTCAATCCTAGGAATCTATTTGTGTGATTAGAACCAAGAAAAACCATTGAAAGCCCCATGGTTCAAAACACCCATCACGACCCTATTTTCTAGCCGTTCCTCTGGGCTGCTCCGCCATCCCTCGCTGTCCAAAACCCTTCCTAAATGTCCATACAACCCCTCTAAACCTCCCCCAATCAACAGAAAACCTTCCTAATGTCTAAAACACAAAATTAAAATTTTGAACGTAAAAGCTTACCTTCCGTGGTTTCCAGGCCACTGTGCACGACGGCCTCCGATCCTGCCACCGTCCAGCACGTCTCGGCCTCCTCTCCCTTTTTCATTCACAGTCCATGCTCATCAGGTGGGTTGCACGGTTTATGGGTTTCAGGTTGGTTTGAATGAATGGAATAGACGATGAAGGAAGGTACATCAATGTGGGGTGCACGGTAATGGGTTGGGCCAATTCAAAATATCTGGGCCCCCACTTAGGAAAAAAATCGTAAAACGTGCCGTAGTAAATGGTTCCTCGGAACTTCCGTGAACTGTAACTTTTTCGTCGAATGTCCGATTTTGACGTGCCGCCTGTCTACGGATTCGTATCGACTCGATCTACGTAACGGTCCTCAAACCTCAGGCATCGGACCTTACGGGTCAAAAGTTAACTTTTTACCCTCGTTCAGGGGCAAAATTGTAATTTTTCCCTGAACGTTCGTTAATCCTCGGCTAATCCCCGATTAGTCTCGCTAATCCGTCATTAATTTTTAATTAATCTCGATAATTTGGGATGGGTCATTACATAGCTGCTGACGTTACCTACTGAAGTCAGCCTGACAACTCTAACACCTGCCACGTGGCACTCCATGATTGGTACCACGTATCACTAACATGTCAGTTTTGACACTCTGACACTTTGATACGCTGCCATGTGGCACCACCTCATTGGTCCACGCGGTCTGACAATGCTAACGTGGACATACCACGTCATCTGACACCCTATTAGATGTTTCCACATGGCTCCACCCTACTAGTCCACATGGTCTTACATGTCTGATATGGCACTGCCATGTCACTTCTAATTAGACCTGATACCTGGCCATGTGTCACCCTCGAGTTGTCCATGTGGCCTGACAGGTTTGACAGGTGATTACGTGGACAACCACGTCATCATCGTCATCCTCTAGCCAAGTCGACCCAAACCTTTATAACGGATCGGTTGACTCGCGACCCTAACCCGGTCATAACTCGGTCGTCCATCCACCATTTCACTCCGTTCTTCTCCCAATCGACTCGCCTTAAGCCCAGCAATCGATCTATGACCTCCAAACCAAAAGAAAAGCCATAGAAAGTACCTGTCACGATCAAACTTCCACGGTCAACCTTCAAGCCTCCTCCCAGGGCTGTTCCAGTATCCAAACTCTTCTCTTTTTGTCCCTATGAACTCGTCCAACCTCAGAGAACATGACCATGGCATTAGAACAAGTCCCAAACGACCAAAAAATAAAATTTGAATCTCAAATTTCAAAGGGGTTTCGGGTTTACCTTTTTCCTCAAGCCACTATGCAGCTCCGTCGTCCTCCACCGTCTCTCAGTCCTCCCTCACTCCCAATCTTTCTCTCAGGCAGCAGTAGGGGCTGAGGGAAGGGGAAAAATGGTTGCGCTAGGGCTTCGGGTAGAAGGAAAATGAAGAAGATGTAATGAAATGGTAGATGCATGTATGTGGTTTATGGACCAAGGGGTGAGTGATACTTGTCACTCATCTATTGGTCCAGGCCAGATCTTTTGGGCCCATTAAAGATAAACCAAAAGTCAACTATCTCGATTTTCGTGCAACTATGACTGGTTCTCGAAACTGCTCTAGACCCGTTACTTCTCCATAAGACGTTCGATTTTAATATGCCGCCTGTCTATAGACTCGTATGGTCTTGATCTACGTAATGGACCTCAGTCCATGTGCATTTGATTTCTCGGGTTAAAATTCAACATTTTCACCCTTTCCTAGGGCAAAATCATCCTTTTACCTCAATCGTCTGATAATCCTCGACTAATCTCGATTAGTCCTTAATTACTTCTCGATATTTTATCGTTAATCCTTAATTAATCCTATAGATTCAGGACGGGTCTTTCCAATCTTCCCCTCTTAAAGAATTTCGTCCCCGAAATTTACACTGACCCAATCCACTGTGGAAATCCAATCATGTCTCTATCCCGAGGTACATGTCCAACATCCATCCATAGTGCTCAACTATAACCAATGTGACCGTATCCAAGAGTCACCTGTCGACACTGGAAACCTCCAATGCTCAATCTCAAGTCTCAAACGAGACGTCGACGCTCATCAATCTCACCTGTCACTTATGCAGGTGTGTTCAGAATCTAAACTGACAAGTCAATCTTACTGTCATGCTCGGTTAACAATCCAGGCTGACAATCCTCCTATACCAAGCTGACATCCTATTCATTATTCAGTCTGACGATCCTTCTTAGCTGACAATACAAACTAACTCGCTATAGAGTCCTATCAGGATACCTCGTATAATACCTCGTACCATACCTCATAACATACCTCGTGCCACTCAGGGACCATCGAATTCTTGCTCTAGCCGAGACATTCACAATCACAAAGGCACTACTTAGGCCTGCTTACAGATGGTACTCATTCAACGTCCTTCTACGTACCAATATGCACAAGCTAATCCTCATGCCACTATAATCTCGGACCTGGTTTGTCTAGCATGTGGCTGATATGCCAATCATAATCCAACCCGGAAACCTGTCTCTCTAATGTCTTCTCGGGATAGATCACATGTGAACACATAAGGTACCAATCGGCGTACTATCTCGCACGTCTCAACTCTGTGGGGTCAACTCCTACTATACATCTCACTCGTGAAATCTAACCACAACTAGTTAGGGTACTTGTCACCAATCCAGGTATACCCCATGTCTCCAGTAACCTAAGCATACTCCCTGTTTGGTCAGATTACTGGAATCTTACAGAGCCAATCGGGATCCTCTGTCCTGCTCGGCGATCACTGCAACGGTAATCATATCCCCTCAACGCACTCGGCATCCCTTAGAATCATCCGATCACAACTGAGATTCCATCAACTCATCTCGATCGCTGTTGGATTCCACCCAACTCATCTTAGTCATCTTCATTGGATTTCCACTAATCTCATCTCAGTCATCTAAGTCATCTCCATGGAGATGATGTGGCATCTCGACACAATCGCCACCGACTAGGGCTTATCTCGCATGTCGTCGTGTCCATCATCGTCTCCTGTGTGCGATGACGATCTCACATATCTTTGCATCTATCGCAGGAACCTCAAGAGATGAGGCAGGTAGCTCAGGAATTCGCCTCTCAAGACCACTCAAAAAAAGCTCCACTATCGAGACTCCGCATGAGTGCGGACAACTCACCGCATGTACCATCAGCTCAAAAGCGTAAAATCCACTGATCGGTCACCTCGGGATCCGATACACAAGTACCACTCTCTTGGTAACTTGTCCAACTAATCCCAACTCGATGACCCGAGTTTCAGACCAATCATCGATCTCGACTCTCCAAAGTCGTCATACAAGGATAACTGGTATCTAACCAACCAGTAACTACTATATGATGATCTCGTTCACTCATAACTCTACGGTTTCCCGCTGCTGGGTCCATAAGAAACTTGGCCCTACTCGCTGTCTATCCAACCCTACTCAGGGTCTAACACTTCTCAACCACGACATAAGATGCCAATACAAACCACGGATAGGTTCATTACCACTTAACTTTCTGATTCTTACCCTTACTATCAGGTTGAAAACAAGTTGTCTTCGCCGTAGAGACATCGCATCCAACACATGCGCAACACCACAAGAGTAACCTAGTGCTCTGATACCAAACTAACAGGACCCATCCTTAATCCCTTGGGAATTATGCGGGATGCCCAGCTCCCATCTGACACGTAGTGTCTGACCAGGGATAAAACCTTAACCAGCTCGAGGTTACCTAGAGTGCGCCAAGATCTGTGGTGTGCGCTGCGGCGTGTGGTGTCTCCGTCTCTACTACAGCCAGCATCCGCTATCAACCTATAGGATATAAAAAAATAAAAGTTGTGAGTGCAAAAAAATAAAGAGTTTATATAAAAATAATTTCCCGAAAAGGCATTTATACCCTTCACGTAAAAGTATGCATGCATCATAAAACAAGTATTTCAAATACTTTCTTAAAAGCAAGACGTATTGCTTTTCAAAACAAAACAGAGTGAAAAAGGCTTCTCAATCAAAGCCATTTCCTCAATAGGGTCTCAGACCAAAATGTCAGGACCCGACCCTCCTCGGTCAAGACTCGACTCATCTAGCATAATATTGTCTGTTTTGGACCTCCTCACCCTCGCGGTTTTGTTTTCGGGAGCTCATGGTACAACTTCCCATGGGGTCACCCATCATGAAATTGTACCAACCTCAACTCTCTTAACTTTGGAGTTCCAACCGAACCCAAAGCCAATGAGCTCCCAAAATGCCTCGTGCTAGATAGGTGTGTGCCTACACTTTTAAGGCACACCACCATTCCCCTCCCAAACCATTTCCCCCTAGTAGGAATGTGGGATTGTTCACCGTTCCCTCTAGGACATGGGTTTTACACAAAACCAAATCACACAAGATCTCAACCCAAAATATAAACCACGTGGGACCTCAGCCCAACTATGAAACCACGTGGGATCTCAGCCAATCATCATCAGTGAAAACCTCTATGCACATAGTACCCATCGAAAACAAACATAACCAATACTCGTATCCAACATTAGCCACGATATCCCAGCACCGCCTGCCCAATAGCTCTAGGACTGCTCCAATCCAAGCACATCGTCGTGAACATATCACCAGCTGACGTTCCAAATCGTCGTGAACATATCACCAGCTGACGTTCCAAATCGTCGTGAACATACCACCGATCGATCATCATATAATACCAGCACTCCTGAGTTGAGCCTCCCTCGGTTGCACGACACCAAGAAGTGCTTCGTGACCTCTCTGGGAAAACACATCCCATCCTAGAAGCGAGAATTATCACGAAGACTTCTCTGAAGAAACACATTCCTACTAGAGGCCCTAGACAATATCAATCTCAAGAGGATTGTCTCAGTGAAAACAGTAATCAAATCACGTAGGGACTCAGCCTAAATCCAAATCTTGTAGGGACTCAGCCCAAAATCCTCTTAATATGGCCCGTAGCCTGAAACATAACTTTCAAACCACATGGACTCACTAATGGAGTCCAAAATCTTTCCAAAAGTGTCTCAAGCCCGATTCCTATTTTATAAATCCATAATAGGGTCACAAGCCCAAAACCTCATTTCCAAAACAAAACATCGTTAATTTTCCCATTTGACTATACTCTATGTCAAACTACAAATCAACTAGGTCATACGCCCAAAAGATATTTCCAAATACGAAAACCATTTGACGATTCAAGGTACTTTCCAAAATCGCCCTGGAATTCAATCCAAGTCAAGGTCTTATCAACTGGCACTCATGCCTGAATATCGATTTCACGCATCTCCATGAAATCATTCAAAATCGTTAGTCAAATCCTCAGTTTCATGCCTCTCCATGAAACCATCAAAATCATATAAAACTCATGCACGTAGATTACTCGACCTAATGACAGGATCCATCCCAAATGGACTTTGTTAACCGTGTATGGTCCTGCTCCCGTCTGACAAGTCAATTGAAGTTCCGAAAACCCTCTCAGCACTTGTTGGAAAAGGGATGACTGTACAGATTTCCTCTTATGCCTCCGCCTCTCGATCAGCTCCCATCTTTGTGCCACGGCCTGGAGGGTCATCAAAAACATAAAAAGTGTGAGTGGGCAAAAATTTCAAAACACATTTCAAAATGAACTCTTTTACCCTCCAGTTACAAAACATGCATGCATAGAGTAAAACATATGAACAACCGGCCCTCAAACCAGATCACATAGAAAATCGTGGGACCCACAATTCATCAAAAACTCGTGGCCCACCTTTCTCGAAATTTGTTTTATCAAATCATATAAAACATACGTACACAACCAACAACATCAAACTAGTCACACTGACCGTCAACAACAGTACTCGTCACTAGTACACAAATATCAAGAACAATAATCAAACAACATTACTTACAAGTGCATAGACATCAGTCACATGATCACAATATCTGCACTACTCACAAGTACACAATCATCACATAATTACACGTCATATCATCCCTACGCGTAGGCAACCAGAAATAAGTCAATAACCCCGAGCATCAGCCGTTTGGGAACACCTCTAGCTTCGGCTGTCTGGGAACATAGATGTACCATGAGCATCAGCCGTCTGGGAAACACCACGAGCTTCGGCTTCCTGGGAAAAATCACAATCACCCTAAGCTTTGGTCGTCTAGGAAATACCCCTAGCTTCGACAGTCTGGGAACCCATCACAGTGACAATGAAAATTGTCATGGAATTACACCCCTAACTTCGACCGTTTTCACCCGAATTCCTGCAAAATAGGTCCTTCGACCCACGACTCAATCTGGTCCACTTTCATTCAATTCTACACTATTTTGTACATTTGAAGTATCCATCAGCATCTAATCAATGCTAATTAAATATCCATAACCTTAATTACATGAATCCTTACCTTAAACTGTTTGATCCCAATCCTACTTTCGGAAAGGGTCGCGAGTTCGATTGCTTTCAAACTCAACCGTTTTATCCATTCTAATGAACCAGAAACCACATTAGGATCCTTCTAAACGTGAATTCATACTCAATTTCATGAGTTATCACCTCCAACAACTCGAATTAGAATTCAAAAACCTGAAGAAGTTGCAGTCTCTGTTATGGGGGCAAACCTCACCAATTCTCTTCTTTTTTGAAGTGGTTTAGCTCGTAAGGATCCCCAAAATCTTAATCGAAGATTAATTGCAATAATCAACGTCCAATTTCCAAGTCCAAAATTCTAAAATTTCGAATTTCTTCCTAGGTTGGGTTTCGGGTTCCAGGTAGACTTCTTCTCTAATTTTTCCTTTCTTTCTACTCGTTTTCTTTCTTAAATTGTCTTAAAACCTCAGGTTTGTAGTTGGTCTCAAGGATCGTGTGAAGTTTGAAATGGAAATGGTGTTCGATTTTGTTCATCAAGCTGAATAACACCAACACTCAACATCGTCCCTTGATGCCACGTGCGGGCCAACCATCCAAACCATAAGGTGACAAAGGTCACAATTTTGCAATACACGCGAACTCACCCAAAAGTAGCAAAAAGACCATTTTACCCTTCTTGGTATAAATTACCAAAATACCACCAGCCTTCTCAGACCCGTAACTTTCACACCGAACTCCAATTTTGGCGTGCCACCTATTTACGGATTCAACGTCTCGAGACCTACGCAACGGTCTTCACAAAAAGCTCAACAAGTGTCCCAAGAAAAAAGTCAACTTTTGACCACTTAAATTCGAAGAAAAATCGTCATTTTCATTTCACATTTTCGAAATTTCCTTTTTTGAATTTCCCGGTTGTCACACCTAACCCCAAATAGCATATAAGATAGAAATTTCGAACGAAATGCAATATCGTATTTTATATGAAAATGCCAAATCGACAATATAAATAATATGCACTCAAGGCATCTCAAATTATGTTCATAAAACATATAAAAAATTATGTTCATAAAACATATAAAAAAATTATGCACGCATTATATTTATAAATCAAACGTCCACTCACAGACTGTCCATGCCGCGCGCCTGCAACTTGTGCCGTAAAACACTCCGGGGCTAATCCATACTCTCCGGGACGTCTGAATCATACTCAAAGTCACTATCAACCTATACAAGTCCATATCAAAGATCCTCACACATCCCAAAATGGTCAACATGTCCTGAACATGCTTCTCGAGGCTAAAATCCTCTAAATGACCTATCAAACGATCTCCGATCGACCTGAAACCACCACCATTGGATTCAGAACGTCGAAACCTTTCAAATAAGATCAAGTTGACCTTGAAATTCATGCCCACGCACCCTCACACATCGGTCAAAGTCTGATCCACGACAATCAACGCCGATCAACGCTAACATCACTTGCTGACGTCAGCCTGACAACTCTAACACCTACCACGCGTCACTCCCTGATTGGTGTCACGAGTCACTAACATGTCAGCTCTGACACCCTAACACACTTCCACGTGGCACTACCTCATTAGTCCACGTGGTCTGACAATGCTGACATGGACCTGCCACGTTAGCTACCACGTCATCTGGAACCCTCTAACATGCTGCCACGTGGCACTACCCCACTGGTCCACGTGGTTTGACATATTTGAAGCGGCACTACCACGTCACTACTAACTGGACCTGACACCTGGCCATGTCTTACCGTCTTGTTGGCCACGTGGCCTGACAAGTTTGATAGGTGATGATGTGGGCTGCCACGTCATCATTTTCAACCTCTAGCCGGGTCAACCCGAACCTCTATACTAGTTCGTTTGACCCACGTTCCTGACCTAACCATATCTTAGCTATCTGACCACCATTTCACTTTGTTCCTAGCCCAATTGACTCACCTTAAGCCCAGAAATCGATCTATGACTTCCAAACCAAATGTAAAGCCCTAGAAAGTACCTGTCACGATCGAAATTCCACGACCAAGCTTCAAGCCTCCTTCCAAGGCTATTCTAGCGGTCAAACTCTTCCATTTTCGTCCCTACGAACTCGTCCAACCTTAGAGAATATGACCAAGGAATTAGAACACGTCCCAAATGTCCAAAACATTAAATTTGAATCTCAAATTTCAAAGGGGTTTCAGGTTTACCTTTTTCCTCAAGCCACTGTGTAGCTCTGCCATCCTCCGTCTTCTCTCAGTTCTCGCTCACTCTTAGTCTTTCTCTCAAGCAGCAGTAGGGACTGAGGGAAGGGGAAAAGTGGTTGGATTAGGGCTTCAGGTAGAAGGAAAGTGAAGAAGATGTAATGAAAATGGTAGATGCATGTAGGTGGTTTATGAACCAAGGGATGAGTGACACTTGTCACTCATCTATTGGTCCATGCTAGATCTTTTGGGCCCACTAAGGACAAACCAAAAGTCAGCTGTCAATTTTTGTGCAACTGTGAATACTTCTCAGAACCGTTCTAGACCCGTAATTTTTCCATACGACGTCCGATTTCGACGTGCCGCCTGTCTACGAACTCATATCATCTTGAACTATGTAATGAACCTCAGTCCATGTGCATTAGACTTCTCGAGTCAAAAGTCAACATTTTCACCCTTTCTAGGGGCAAAATCATCATTTTACCCTAACCGTCTGATAATCCTCGATTAATCTTGATTAGTCCTTAATTACTTCTCGATAATCCGTCGTTAATCCTTAATTAATCTCATAGATTCGGAACGAGACCTTACAAGCCTGCTCACGGTGTCACCCTAAGCCTCAGTACTGCTCCGGCTACTGTTCTTTCTACTACTGCGATACTGCCAAACTCTACTCAACCTGGGCAGCCACGTCTGACTAAGCCTAGATGGAGGTATATGCCTCAGATAACACAACAGCTCGAATCTCGTTCTTGAGACCCGTCATGAACCAGCGGAGCCTACCTGCCTCGATTGTCACCTAATCATGAGCATACTGTGAAAAATTCACAAATCTATGCTTGTACCGAGTAACTGTCATACTTCCCTACTCCAATTGCAGGAACTATGTCTCCCTCACATCACGGTAGGACTAAGGATAAAACTATTGCATGAAGCGATCCTTAAATATATCACAAGTCACGGTAGCCTTATCCAATCCAGTCAATAATATGGTTTGTCACTACCTCTGAGCATAGTCATTCAAAAAGAAATTGGCTATCTCCACCTAGAAATCCGGAAGGTAGTACATCACCTGAAATTTTTTATCGAAACGTGCAAGCCACGTCTGAGCTACCCCTGGATCCACAATATCAGTAAACTCAAAAGCTCCAAGCTGCTGGGCCCGTTCAACAGCCGGACCTCGGGTGTACCCCATTCCCTGAAACATGGAAGCCAATGCCTAGCCGAAACAATCCATAGCATGGTCCCACCTCTACCCTCTACCCTCTTCATTTCTATCGAGCTATGGACGGAGCTAGGATCGTGGAGGCATGTTGTCTAAAAAGAGGCACACACTAGTAACAAAATGACCATGTACGAGTGTGCGACCCACAGGAGAGTAACATAGTGTTCTGATAACAAATTGACAGGACCCTCCCCGAAAATACCTCGATACTCGAGAAAGTGTATGCACACGTCAGACCAGACTACTTATAAAATCGAGAATACCCTTAGTCCAAAATAAACATGCATACGATGTCAGAAAAAGGATAAGACTACATGTCAACCATTAATAGAGTTTAACAAGGTTACATAGAGCACCAGAAAGGGTAATAAAGAAAAACAGAATCCTACTCTGGTAAAAGTTAGCGCGCAGTCCAAAGTTAGTAATGTCTCAGCCTCAGCTCAGCCCTCGTCATAAAAGCAGCTTGAAAAGTAAGAAAACCCATTAAAACTGTGAGTGGACAAAATAAGGCCTTAGAAAACCATTTTCTAGGAAATAAGTATTTTCCTCTGCAATTTATGAAAACTTGCATGCATGAAAAGAAAATAGGAGATTCCATGTAAGCAACATCATAAATAATCGTGAGTCCAATATAAATCATAATCAACACATAGACATCCCAATGCACAAATAACCAATAACAGACAACCCTCGTTCCGCTGATCCAACCAACATTCTCTTTGTACTACACATAGACAAATAGGGATAATGTAGAGTCCAACTCCGACAACGTCCGAGTCCATCCCTAGGAATCCTCGGAGTCCAACTCTGGAATAGCGATCTAATCGCATGAGGATGACCAAACTGGAAAATAGTTATAAAAAAATACCTTTTATCCTACTTTTAAGATATCCACAAAATTCCCGAACATTCAGAACCCGGGCACCAGCCCAAAATCAAGTTTGTTTGTCTATTTCATCAAAACTTGTGTCCGGAAAGCCACATTTGAAGATATATATATATATATATACCAAAACCAAGAATTTATCTAGAAATCATTTAAAATCACATAACTAAGTCATAACAATCCAATTCATATCATAAAATCATATAAATATGTCAATATGCATGCACCACATTTATGTAAGAAATTGTCGACTCATAGTCAAGTCGATAGGTCAATCTTGAGTCGGGGCTCCTCAGAAGTCCCTAGAGCACTCTTGCTTGTCAAAGTAATACCCGGGGGTTACCAAAAATCCATATAATTTCATACGTAAGCTCTCATTAGACCCCAGAATAGTAACTGCGTCACGAAAAGAAAAACGTCCAAAATTACCCCTAAATGACCTCCAATCGACCTGAAACCACCGCCATTGGATTCAGGACGTCGAAACATTTTGAACAAGACCGGTCTCACCCCAAACCTAGCACCCACGCTCCCTCACGAGCTAGGACGCGCCACCATGCACTAGGACGCACCTCCACGCACATGATGTTAGATGTTGACATCAACCCTAGCTGATATGGCACTGCCATTTGTCACTGACAAGTAACACACCTGGCAACGTGGCATACCCTGACACGTGTCATGTTGTCAGGACCCGTCCCAAATCCCCCAGGATTAACGCGGGATGTGCTTGCTCCCGTCTGACCAGGGATAATTCCAATCTCATCCCCACCAGGGCTTCAGAATGCACCAGGATCCTGAGGAGGAATGTGATGTCTCGGTCTCTGCTATACCCCGCATCCGCAATCAAATTGAAGGGTATTCAAAACATCAAAAGCCGTGAGTGGACAAAACAAAGAATATATAGAAACAATTTCACAAAAAAGACGTTTATGCCCTTTACTAAAAAGTATGCGTGCATTCGAAAACATTTTATCAAACATTCATAAAACCATTAGGGCCTTGGCCCAAAACCGTAAATCAAGTACATGGGAACTCAGCCCAAAACCGATCCATAGGGACTCAGCCTAAATCCCATTCATGTGGGTCTCAGCCCAAAACTAGTTTCTGTGAAACATCGTACAAATATATCTATATATATAACCCATCCTCGGCATCTCATATACCCAATCACTACTCGCCACGATATACCTAAGTAAGCATACTACTCGGGGTCTCACTTCGAGTCTACCCCCAGGATCTACGACGTCTAGGAGGATATGTCCAAAATCCAGGATCTACGATGTCTAGAGGACTGTCCCCGGACCCAGTCCATGACTACAACATAGCTCACACTCCTGGGCATGTGCTCCCTCTTGGAGTCACTCATCCCAGGCAGTGGATCGTGACACTCCATGATCTATAATGTCTGGAGGATACCAATCATACAGGAGGGTATATACATTTAAGTGAAAACATTCAACTGGGTCTCATACCCGAGTATCTCAACAGCATTCCTCTAATCCGATTCAAATCCAACAGCCTAAATCCACAATTCAATAGGGTCTCAAACCCGAATTCTTATTTCATAAACCACAATTGGGACTTAAGCCCGATACCACAATAATGGGGCCTCGAGCCTGATTTCACAATCAACTGGGCCTCAAGTCCAAATTCGTAAACCAATGGGGCCCTTGGCCCAATAGTATAACTCAGATGGGCCTCAAGCTCGATTTCTCATCAAATCAAATAGACTTCAAGTCCGAGAGTTCGTAAAAAAAATGGGTCTCATGCCCGATTCCATATATCTAAATTTGAAATCGTTTCATCAAACTATTTTAGAAAACACAGCACGTATAAGCATCGTATAAAACCAAAAACCTCGAAATACATGCAAATACGTAAATACTAAATTCCGAAATCAAATGCACCCATGGCATCTTAAATCATGTTCCTAAACTCATATAAAACAGTTATGCGTGCATCAATTTAGAAAGCCAAAGTCCACTCACTGACCGTCCAAAGCAGCATCTCAATACTCGTGTCATACACCCTTCCAAGGCCAATCACAGGCTCTGGGGTTCCCAAACTTTTCCAAATCATAATCGAGGGTTACTAACTACCTCATTAACCTCTCATTGAAGCCCCGTAATTTTCCCAAATTTTTAACTATTTTTAAACCCGATCCTAAACCTTCAGACGTCCCGAACTATATCGAAACTATGTCCGATCGACTCGAAATCATTCCCACAATGTTCGTTACATCAATTAGATTAAAAGTCGTGTTGAAAACTTTCCCAAGAAGTGGACCACGCGCCCTCACGCGCCTCCCAAAGGGGCTGCACATGGGCCTCATGCGCCTGCATTTTATCTCTATCCTCCAACCGACCGGCCGGTCAGGTCCAACCTACAACTCCGGTCCAAATGGACCGGCATGACCAGTCTGGGGCCATTCCTCTCTCATTTTTTATCTGATTTCTTCCATTTCGATCTTAATCTCTTTATCTCAATGTTTCCTATCATTCTACGGCCCTAAAACACACAAAACAATCGAGAAATTACCTGTGTGGATTCAAACTCATGGCCCTGTTTTCCCAGCCGTCCAACAGGGCTGCTCAGCCAACCTTCCTCGTCCATGACAATCCCTACATGATCGTACCAACCTCCTGAGCATCACCAAAACAACAAAACCAATCCTAAACGTCCAAAATGGGAAATTTGATTTTTGAACGTAATGTCGTACCTGCACGGGTTCGCCGTTCCCCCACAGTCCACGGCTTCACAGTCACCACCCAGCTTCTCCTAGCTCCTCACCCATTCCCTATATCTCTCTCAGATTGTTGCTAGGTGGGGGAAGGGATTTGGGGTGGTGGTTTGAACGAGATCGGGTGAAAGCCAGTTGGAATCGAAATGGGGATATGCATGTATGTGATCATACTTGTCACTCATCCATTAGGCCAGAAACAAAATATATGGGGCTCACAATAGGACAAAAGCCCACTTGCCTCGTAAAATGTGTCATTCGAAATAGTTCCCAAAATCTTCTGTGAACTGTAACTTTTTCGTCGAACGTCCGATTTCGACGTGCTGCTTGTCTACGGACTCATATCGACCTGATCTACGTAACAGTCCTCGACTCTTGAGCATTAGACCTCCTGGGTCAAAAGTCAACTTTTTACCCTCGTTCAGGGGCAAAATCATAATTTCACCTTGAACGTCCTTTAATCTTCGGCTAATCCCCGATTAGCCTCGCTAATCCGTCATTAATTCTTAATCAACCTTTAAAATTAGGGACGGGTCGTTATAAAATTCCCCCCTTAAGGAATTTCATCCTCAAAATTCAAATTGACCCAGTTCCACAACCAAACTGTGGAAATCCAAGCATGTTCCCCCACACGGGCACTCTCGTGTAAAAGTACACGTTCGTCACAACGCCGTACTCATCGGTTCCCACTTTCACCAGTGTTTCCAAAGCTTCAACTCGTTCTCTAGAAACTACACGTCAGCTCGTAAGTCTCACTTGAGACGTCAACACTCGTCGATCTCGCCTCTCACACACTCTTGTCAGATCAGGAATACCAAGCTGACATCAAGTCGGCTTTTCAGCCTGGCGATCTTTCTCGTCTGATAACCGAAGCTGATATCCTAGTCAGCATCCAATTCGACAATTATTCTCATTGCTCCCACTGGGCGATATCTCATCCCTTGTCACTAAACTGTTCGCAATCGTAATCCACTGTTCATAGGAACACCATTCCCCTCTCACATTCTCTAAGTCCATGACCACGATCGTGACTAGCCGGTAACGCTCGGTTCCACTGCGCTACTCTGATCTTGACTCGTTCTCGAGTCCTCGTATCATATCTCACATCCCTCAGTGATCTTCCCTGACATCTGGACTCATCTCGAGTCTCAAATGTCGTACTACTCGTCCTTCTGACACACAATCGACGTCTCACCCGTATGGGGTGTATTTGGACCCCATCAATACTTTCCTCAGCAGGAAACATCACGTACAAAGTCACTAGGGTTCCTCTAGCCCACACGACCCTGAGCTCTCGACTCACCTCGACACTGGACCCTCTCACTCCTATCTGCTCCAGGCACAGTATTCAATGTCCAGACATCCTATCATCATGTCGGAATACATTCGAACATCATTCTCATCAAACTATCACCATCAAATCAGATATGATCCATGTACACCCTGTACAAGCAACATCGGATCTCATCCAATCAACATCTCACGTCCAACACCTATAATTCCTCACTTCAACTATGGTTCATCACGAGATAGCCTCAATCTATCACAATCTCTATCCTCAAGTCCAACTCGAGGCATCGGTTATTCATCTCTTCCTGATTGATATCCATGTATCGTCCTCGTCTCATATTTATTCCCATATCCAATCTGTCTTGTCGTCTCACCAACTATGCTAAGGGATCATTCAACAGTATTACAATATGGTTCTCCTATGCTCCTAGCTTAGCATAATTAGTAAGTTAATTCACTCCAATGACGACCAGACCTTGGTATACTCGCCTCAAGGTCGCAACAATCACCTCAGTCATCTCGGTCATCCTGATCGTCATCACACTACTCAATCTAACTCACCTCAGTCCATACTTCCCTCGATCCAAACTCACCTCGACCACGATCCACATCTAACTCGATCCATCGCTGATCCATTGTGTGTCCAACTACCTTGGACACTCACTCGTCACGTCTGGTGACGCTAAATACCTTCTACTCTTCAAGTCATGCAAAGTTGACTCACAATCTAGCTGTCCGATTCTTACACCCTCTTTGAACTCCTTGACTGTCATATCCTTCCTCATTGGCCCACATAAGGAAAGTCTAAGATGATGACATCAAAGTTCATCTCATGTCATTCTATCGCACCATGCACCATCTGCTAAAGAGCAGAAAATGAGAAGTCTCCTTCTCCGACTAAGAGTATTCTCTAATAATTATTGTAATGCTTAGCCTTTTCCTTCCGAACTAAGCACTTCCATTGATTCTCTTCAGCTTCTTCCATCACTGTTCACGTCGGCATGCTGGTTCGCACGTCCCAATCCTTATGGGATCAATTTCTAGCACCGAACACTAGTGTCGTTCGTCCACAACGAACTAGGGTACTTATCCCCAATCCAGGTATACCCCATACCTCGCACCGAGCCGCTCGGGATCCTCTCTGTCCCGCTCCGTGCCCGCCGAACTCATACGTCTACCACTCTAGGGCACGTCTACCAACTTGGCCACAAAATAAGCCCTCAACTCACTCGGACATCATCCACGTGTCCATAAACGAACCAACTCGCATATCTGTTTATGACCATTTATGTACATCCAAAAGGATTTCGATTCATCCTAACCTGATGTACCACTTGACTGAAGAGTCACAACCGGCTCCTGCTCTGATTTGCAGTCAAATCTCTGCATCTTACACCATACCTGACCAACCGGTCACTAATCCCCATGACAATACTCGCGTCGTCCATTTATACCATTCCGTCTAATCCCAACTTAGTCATCTCCATCATATCTGTCGTCTCGACGCAATTCCTAAGAATCTACACTAGCCAAAAAATCATCCTCGTCGTGTAGTGGTAGATCTCAACCATGAGCACATCACGACTGTGATACCCTCAGATCGTGGCACGTCTTCTCTCCTCATTATCATCATCACATCATCGCCACGCAGAGTGTGAATCAAAACAATCCTGAAACCCCCCTGCTCAAACCGAGCAATCGCCACTTATCTCTGCTTGGGTCGGAGGGGCTCTGCCTCCCTCGTACCCCATGACTCTTGGTATGACCATTCTGAAAACCCCTACAAGAAAATGAATGTTCCCCGAACGTCCTCCAATTCTCAATAACCATCATCAAAGCCACCCTCGATGGTGGTACCTACCAAGAGCTCGTGCAGACACAACCCACAAAACATCACCACCGAGACTCCGAACTTATGCGGTTAACTCACCACAGGTACCAACCGCTCAACACGCAATATCCACCGATCGGTCTACCTCGGGAACCAGTCCACCACACTCCTGGTAACTTGTCCAATTAACCACCAACTAGGGTTATCACAAACCCGGTTGCTCATTGCAGCACGTCCATCCTGATCGGTTCATCGCTCTCGACTCTGAAAAGTCATCCTACCCTGATACTGGTGTCCAAACAACCAGGAATCACGATCTGGGGACCTTGTCCCATCATAAAGATATGGCTCCCAACCGCTGGCCTTCACAAGAACTTGGCCATACTCTGTGCCTAACACTGGACAAAGGCTACATGCGCAAAAGCATCCTACCATGCCACACAACAACTACTCTCGGTCATCCCTTCCAGTCGACATCCCTCTAGGATTCGAGACACCGAAACATGGCTTCTCATGCCAAATAGGATCAACGTTCCTATTCCAACCAGTCTCAACTAAGGTCATCGTGCTCCTGACTGCTCTCCGCAGCACAATCTCCGATGATTGCACTTTTGTCATGGACGATCCTAACATCCGACCTTCACTGATTCCACTTTGGCACAAACCAGGTCTATCCTGGCCACTCCACGTTTTGACTCTCAGGTCGTCATACTGTGTCTATTGGTCCACTGGATCCTATCCACCAGTAACACTTCGGCTCTAAGCCGTTAGATTCACATGCACATTGATCCCACTCGGGATCCAACCTTTCAGAAAACGTGACATCCTATGTCAATTGAACCCTAAACAAGCGTACCTCGTGCCAAACGTAATCTAACTAGGGTTCGATTCCACTGAATCCTCGTACGCATTCCCTAACTATCATGTTGATGACGGGTTGTTACCACTGCAGAGACATCACATCCTCGACCTGTGCGTCACCCTGAGAGCAGAATATGCTCTGATACCACTTGTCAGGACCCGTCCCAAATCCCCCAGGATTAAAGTGGGACGTGCCTGCTCCCGTCTGACATGAAGTGTCAGATCAGGGATAATTCCAATCTCAGCCCCACCGGGGCTTCAGAATGCGCCAGGATCCGGAAGAGGAATGTGATGTCTCGGTCTCTACTATAGTCCTTATCCGCGATCAACCTGAAGGGCATTCAAAACATCAAAAGCCGTGAGTGGACAAAACAAAGAATTTATAGAAAAAATTTCACAAAAAGACGTTTATGCCCTTCACTGAAAGCATGCATGCATTTGAAAACCATTTATCAAACATTCGTAAAACCATTAGGGCCTTGGCCCAAAACCGTAAATCAAGTACATGGGAACTCAGCCCAAAACCAATCCATAAGGACTCAGCCCAAATCCAATTAAAGTGGGTCTCAGTCCAAAACCCGTTTCCGTGAAACATCGTACAAACATATATATATATATATATATATATATCCCATCCTCAGCATCTCATATGCCCAATCACTACTCGTCACGATATACCTAAGTATGCATACTACTCGGGGTCTCACTCCGAGTCTACTCCTAGAATCTACAATGTTTGAGAGGATATGTCCAAAATTCAGGTTCTACGACGTCTAGAGGACTGTCCCCGGACCCAGTCCGTGACTATAACATATCTCATACTCCTGGGCATATGCTCCCTCTTGGAGTCACTCATCCCAGACAGTGGATCGTGACACTCTAGGATCTACGACGTCTGGAGGAGACCAATCATACGGGAGGGTATATACATTTCACTGAAAACATTCAACTGGGTCTCATACCCGAGTATCTCAATAGGATTCCTCGAATCCGATTCAAATCCAATTTCTCAGGCCTCAGCCTAAATCCACAATTCAAGAGGGTCTCAAACCCGAATTCTTATTTCATAAACAACAACTGGGACTCAAGCCCGATACCACAATAACGGAGCCTCGAGCCTGATTTCACAATCAACTGGGCCTTAAGCCTGATACTAGAATCAACTGGGCCTCAAGTCCGAATTCGTAAACCAATGGGGCACTTGGCCCGATCGTATAACTCAGATGGGCCTTAAGCCCAATTGCTCATCAAATCAAATTGACGTCAAGTCTGAGAGTTGTAAGTCAAATGGGTCTCAGGCCCGATTCCATATATCTAAATTCGAAATCGTTTCATCAAACTATTTTAGAAAACACAGCACGTATAAGCATCGTATAAAACCAAAAACCTCGAAATACGTGTAAATACATAAATACTAAATGTCGAAATCAAATGCACTCATGGCATCTTAAATCATGTTCCTAAACTCATATAAAACAGTTATACGTGCATCAATTTAGAAAGCCAAAGTCCACTCACTGACCGTTCAAAGCTGCATCTCAATACTCGTGTCATACGCCCTTCCCAGGCTAATCACAAGCTCCGGGGTTCCCAAACCTGTCCAAATCATAATCGAGGGTTACTAACTACCTCATTAACTTCTCATTGAAGCCCCGTAATTTTCCCAAATTTTTAACTATTTTAAAACCCGATCCTAAACATTCGGACGTCCCGAACTATATCGAAACGATGTCCGATCGACTCAAAACCATTCCCACAATGTTCGTTACATTGATTAGATTAAAAGTCTTGTTGAAAACGTTTCCAGGAAATGGACCACGCACCTTCACGTGCCTCCCAAAGGGGCTGCGCATGGGCCTCACGCGCCTGAACTTCATCCCTATCCTCAAGCCGACCACTCGGTCCGGTCCAACCTGCAACTCCGGTCCAACTGGACCGGTGTGACCGGTCGAGGGCCATTCCTCTCTCATTTTTTGTCTCATTTCTTCCATTTTGATCCTAATCTCTTTGTCTCAATGTTTCCTATCATTCTACGGCCCCAAAACACACAAAACAATCGAGAAATTACATGTGTGGATTTGAACTCACAGCCCTGTTTTCCTGGCCGTCCAACAAGGCTGCTCAGCCAGCCTTCCTCATCCACGACCATCCCTACATGATCGTACCAACCTGCTGAGCATCACCAAAACATCAAAATCAATCCTAAACGTCTAAAATGGGAAATACGATTTTTGAACTTAACGCCGTACCTGCGTGGGTTCGCCGTTCCCCCGCCGTCCACAGCGTCGCAGTCACTACGCAGCTTCTCCTTGCTCCTTAGCCACTCTCTATCTCTCTCTGAGATTGAAGCTAGGTGGGGGAAGGGTTTGGGGTGGTGGTTTGAACGAGATCAGGTGAAAACCCGTTGGAATCGAAATGGGGATATGCATGTATGTGATCATAGTGGGCAATGGATGAGTGACAAGTGTCACTCATCCATTGGGCCAGAAGCAAAATATCTGGGGCCCACAATAGGACAAAAGTCCACTTGCCTTGTAAAACGTGTTGTTCCAAATAGTTCTGAAATCTTCCGTGAATTGTAACTTTTCCGTCGAACGTCCGATTTCAACGTGCTGCTTGTCTACGGACTCGTATCGACCCGATCTAGGTAACGGTCCTCGGCCCTCGGGTATTGGACCTCCTGGGTCAAAAGTCAATTTTTTGCCCTCGTTTAGGGGCAAAATCGTAATTTCACCCTGAACGTCCGTTAATCTTCAGCTAATCCGCCATTAATTCTTAAGCAACCATTAAAATTAGGGACGAGTCGTTGCACACGTGGCACCACCTGCCACCTGCCATGTCGTACCCCTGCCACGTGGCATCACTGGCCACTCGTCACATGGCACTTGACAACTGTGACAGTTGACGTGGAACCCTGCCACATCAGACTCCTAACACCTGCCACGTGGCACCCACCATGTGTCCTACTGACGTCATCGACTCGTAGGAGATGACAATGGCGTCGCCGCGGCCACTGCCGTTGGTCTCCAAAAAGCTGTCATTTTTGTACAGATTTTCAATCCTCCGTAACTTCCTCAAAACTGTTATTCTAATAGTCAAAATTTATCTACTCAATCTCATGAACCCAAATCTAAACCCAAAATTCTGAAATAATACATGGATTTCAAGGTATAAAGCTCCAACGTTTCGGGTCTGCTTCCTCCTCTCCAACCATGCATTCTCGACATCCTCCTCCTTCAACCTTGAGCTCAATGTAATCGTGGGAGTCCCTAGAAGCTAAAATCAGCCTTGGTTTGGTCCAAAAGGATCAGGAAATTAAGATGGAATTGTTGGGTGCAATGTGTTTATTTGCGTGTTTGCATACACGGGAATGAGGGTGGGAGTGAGAGAAAAGGGATAAGGTGTTGATCCAATCAAAATGAGAGGCCACAAACCTTCCTCCCAAAATACCCCATGTCAATCCAACACAGCGTTCTTATTTACAATGGTTTTCCTGACATCTTTCTATGCCAAGATTACAATCACTTAACGGTAATGAAAATGATACAACAGTGTTGCACATGTTACAAATGTACAATGAAGTACGCATTGCATGAAGCAAAACACAATAGAGATTATTGAGAGCCAAAGTCTTTATTGCTCCAAATTGTGCCTTTGGAATAATTGAATATGTAGACATCCAGGACTAGAATGCTATGCATGTCTCAAGGGAGGACTTGGCAAGCCACAATAAGCCAGGATCATCCCGCTTCAACACTAGATAAGTTTCTGTGTTTCCAATTTCAACAATGACATTTTCATTGAAGCCGATTAGGAAAAGGATTTCCATGGCAGCTGCAAGAAATCACAGAAAAGAAAAAACAAAGACAAACCAAAATGGGTGAAAAAGTGTGGATTTTTCTACATGAAGCTACAGCTTCAGTCAAAAAGCATAATTATTAGATATATTTTGGCATCAACCATTTAAAGATGGAAACAATTCACGAAGCTGGATTAACAAAAACAAAATCTATATGCATGAGAAGTTGCAGACCTTTGTAGTTTGCCACATTCCTTTGGATCATGGGGTTTGCCTGCAAATGTATCATCCATCAGCTATTAAAAAGAATAAACAACGAAACCCAATTATTAATTACAAATTATTCAGAGCAATAATGTTTGTACCTTGCGCAATCTTCTGTATTTAGTCTCATTTGGGTGTTCGAGCACATTCCTACAGAAAATTATGGATAAGCCGAGATCAGTAACTCGATGCACAAAGGTACAGCTTCCAATGAGCTAACAACGTGTTTCTAATTCTCTATGTTCATGGAAAAAAGGCTAAAAGTGAAAAACTCGAATTAGGCACACTACTGTACCTAATTATCTTAAAGAGAGTCTGGAGGACTGCATTAGCCTGTGTTAGATTGACCTCAGCTTGCAGCATCTTAATGTTTTCCTGTAACCGTTTACAAAAGACAGTGACAGGGTCTTGAATTCTTTGAAATTCTTGATCATCTGGATATGGTTCATCAATCTGCATTCTGGATGTTTCCTGTGGATGCACTGAATTCTCATCAGGATCAGGCTCTTCACGAATGACTCCATTTGATTGAGAATCATCAGGATCAGATTCATTATGAGCCTTCCTTGGATTGGCTTTGTATCTGGTAGTTTCAGTAACCAAAGAATCATCATGGCTTGGTCCTAAACCATCTGGTTTTGCATCCAAGGAGGAATCAGGATCGGGTTCGTCCACATCATCCCTTGGTCGAATTTTGCTTTCCAAAATCGTCATCTCTTGAGAGCGGAATGGTTCAGGTTCAGCTGCATCCATATTATCAAGATCTGGTTCTTCACGAGACTCCATGCCTGCCAATTTCATGTTACTTGTGATATGAGGTGCATGCTGAGACATCACAGACTCGGTAGAATTTTGTCCAAATAGGGACCTCCTTTCCGTAGATTGTGAGGTTGATTCATCAGTGCCCTGAGAGTTGTCAGAACTGGGCTCCATATCAGGTTTCTTCCAAATATTGTGTGAACTTCCAATTTCTGAGTTTCCTTTTCCTACAAAATCCATAAGTTTGCTTTCTTCACCCATACAGGATTCAGAATCATCAGATTGTGATACTTGATGCACATCAGCCCCACCATCATGAGAAGCAGTTGCTAGACGGCGATACGCAGCAACCACCGAAGATCTACGAGCGCTTAGCAGTTGACCTGGAGTATTCCCTCCAAGCTTTTGAGTAGAATTATTTCCTTCTCCAACAGAGAAATTTTCTTCATAATGCTCTGGATACCGCACTCCACTCAGTGTGTGACTTGTTGATCTCGTCCAATCTAAACTTTCAGCTTCTTTGTTCAACTAAACAGAAACAATATCAAATTAAATGTGGGCAACGAATATGGGAAACAACCATGTAAACTACATATGAAAATGAAAGCGCCATATATATTTTTTTACCTGTTTATCCAAAGAATAAAAGTTTGAATCATGTTCGGAATACACCATGTGAGCCTGAATAAATAGAACAGAATAAGGTTCCTCAAATCATAACACCTTATAGTGTAATCATGCATGAACAACACAGAGTTGCAGCAAATACACAAAGTAACCACACACAAATATGCACACATGGAAAAATATAAATGTATAGCTTACAAGCTCGTGCAGAAGAGTTTTCTTGATATTCTCATATTTCCTGAAACCATTGAGATCATCAGTTCGAAGGCGCAGAGATATCTCCTCACCGCAGTTCTGAAATAGAAACCAGTAGTCAACAAAGGTTCAAAAAAGCAAACCAAAAAAAAAACACTATTGCTAATAATTTCATCATTTTTTATGATGCTTAGAGAATGATTACCTTGTTGAAACCAAGAAGGCACTTGGGACTTATGCCAACATAACCAACAGGGGCCATCTCAGTCATGATTCCCACGCGCCAACGGTGCTTTAAAAAGTACAAGGCAAAGAATATTTATCAGCGGTAAAATCATTTTCAGAATAAATGCAGTGCATATTGGATAGCCGTGTGAGAATATGCATTTAATGTACCTTGTTCATGATAGAAATAATTCCAGGATCAGCAGCAAGCATATGCATTCTTTTCAATGCCTCTGATGCTGGAGGGTTTAACTGCAGACAAGTATCAACGAAGTTGAAGTTTAACGCCTCTATCAAAACTGAAAATTGCAATATCTTCTATTTCCACAACATAATTTTAGAGTACCTCAATTCCTGGAAGTTCAAGCGTCTGGAAATCACAAAAGATATAAGTTCCTTGGGGAAGCCTCAGAGTGTGAGGCCCGTCAGACATTCGCTGCCTCATTCTCTTTTCCTCTTCATCAAATCCAGCTATCCTTAAGTTCTCCTTTGCATTATGTAAAACTTCATCTACCTCAGTTTCAGACACTCCCATCATTCTGATGGACTTGCCCTGAGAAAGAACAAAGAGCTCGGTTATCATTCAAGTACTTGAATGGTTCAGTTACAGAATTTTAATGGTATAGAATACAGTTACAGACACTCTTATTCCCCTCAATACATTACATTCATTGCACATTTAATTAGAACATTGTAGAAGTGTACTAGTCGTCTAAGTTGCGGACATAGAATTTCTTCAGTGACAAGTAATCACGTCTTACACAAAAATAAAGCCAAATTCCATACGCAGTATCAATTCCTAGATGAATTTATGCATCAGAAAGATCATGTAAGCCGTATATGAGGACTGAATGAAGAATAAAACTAAATATGATACCTCGACTATGGAAGTTTGCTGTACGCTCAAGTGCCCATGCTCATCGGAGAAAGGAAATAGCAATTTTGAGCTTTTATCAGATAACAATGGAACAATTAGCCTCATTGTATCCGCTTTGACATTAGTCGATTTTTGCAGTTCGTGCCCGAGGTCCTTCAGAGTAGAAGCGGAATTGACCTCCAAAATAAACTTTTTTCCTCTCCATATGACCGAAATGTTGTGTTCAACTTGTGGATCTTGCATTTTGTCCTGCAAAACAAGGTGCAAGAAATTCTTTGTTACTCAAATTCAATAAAGAAAAGAGAAAACTGAAAATCATCAGTCTTGATCAAGAGCTCAAAGAAGAAATTCATTTCTTCGGTTTCGCCATTAGAATATCAAAATCACAAACAAAACCCACATGAAGTTTTCAACTTTCATTATAATTAAAAGCAACCGATAAGCTCGAAAGAAACCCACATAAAATTCACCTGAAATTCCAATGAAAATCAGCTCAATAGGATAAAAACAAAAGGGCAAACAACTCCCAAACCATCAACATAACCAATCCATAGGCATAGAAATGAACGAACGAAATTGAATTCTGCGAAGGGTTTTGAAGTAATTACAGCCTTAATCAGAAGATTTTCAAAGAAAAGCCATAATTTGATAAGCCCCATTGAGAATTCAGATGACTTACTCAGATTACGATCAAAGTCCGTCTTTCTGAGAAGCGGATTTCTTGAGAGTTGCCGTGTCCTAAATATCTGCTGAATTTTAAGACGTCAAAAAGTAAAATAAATTGGACGTATAAGTACTTATATAGGCATGAGAGCGTAGGATAATAGGCGGCGTATTTTAGTTTGTAGTTCAGAATGCTGCTAAAATGAACAGCAGTAGGTTATTGACGTTATGTGACGTATGTGCTGGCGCAGGGCCCGTAGCCTTGTGATCAAATGCGCTGCCACGTTGACTGACTCTTTTTTACTTTTTATTTAATTATAATGTTAATGAGGAACTTCATTTATTTATTTAGTTTTGGAAAGTCAAATATATTAAGGCAAAGCCCAAGCAAAGCAACAACATTGGCACACCCTGGACCAAGGCCACAATTGGGCACAAATTTGATAAAGGCATTAATCAATTCAATTCAAATAATTATTTATTCAATAGTTTAAATTTAATTAGATAAAAATTAAATAATTTTCAGAATCCAAATTATATTTTTAGTAATAGTTTAATTTTGAATTTTCATTTGAGAAATTTGTAAAATCCAAACTAAATCGTTACTAAATTTATTAATCATCAATTGAAAATTCATTTCTTAATTGACCTATCACAAACATTAGTTGTAAATATATATTCTATGGGCTTCACAATTCAACCTATAAAAGGAAAAGAAAAAAGAAACCAACTAACTTATATACATTGACAACAATATATGAATATGGAGAATTGAACCATGCTTAAATATTAGGCAGTAGAAAAATTTTCAATTTTAACTATATGATTTAAAAAGATATTAGTTTGGAAATACTCTTACCATGGCTACCACTTATAGCAATGAGATTACAGTCAAATGACACGACCCATCCCAATCCCGCGGGATTAACGCAGGATGTGCCATACTCCTGTCTAACCCACATGTGACACGAAGGCCAGACACTCGTCTAAACCCCGTGTAACACGAAGGCTAGACAAGGGATAACCCAGGCCATCAGCCCAAACGGGTCTTCCAGAGTGTGCCAGGACTAGTGGCGGAGGGTGATGTCTCAGTCTCTACTACAGCCTCCATCCACGATCAACCTGAAGAGCATTAAAAACCATAAAAGTTGTGAGTGGACGAAAATAAATACATTAATAAAACTCATTTCACAAAAGACGACATTTATGCCCTTCACTTAAAACCATGCATGCATACGAAAACCAGTTAATTCAAGTATAATAAAAACCGTTTATAAAACCAAAGCCATTTCCTTTCCTCAAATCATTAAGGTCTTAGCCCAAAATAATAAAATCACCAAGCATGGGAACTCAGCCCAAAACCGTAAGTCCAAATCATGTGGGTCACTGCCCAAATCCATTTATTAAACACAAAAACACCATTCCATAAATCCAATAAATCTGTAATCCAAATATTGATCCTTGGCATCCCAAATGCCTAGCGTCTTAGACGCTTGACGTCCCAGACGTCATATCACGGTCTATGCAACGCGTGCTGCCCGGGGTTTCTCCAGGTCAATCTCTGACATCCCAGATGTCTGACGTCCCATATGTTTGACGTCCCAGACGTCTAATAATAAAAATTCTACTCATGAGTCACTATACAGTCTGATCGCTCCGTACAATGACCCCTCACAGGTAATGCACCGTGACTACCCTAGTGTCCCAAACAGCTGGATGAGACCATCCACATATCCACATATTATAACGACCCGTCCCGAATTTCGGGATTAGATTAGTGACTAATCATGATTAGTGAGGTTAATCAGTGATTAGTTGAGCGAAATCGGAAGGACGACCCAAAATGACCATTTTGCCCCTAGACATGGGTAAATGTTGACTTTTTTACCAGGAGGTCCGATGGCCGAGGACTGAGGACCGTTACGTAGATCGGGACAATACGAATTCATAGACAGGCGGCACGTCGAATTCAGACGTTCAACAGGGAAGTTACGGTTTACGGAAGTTTCAGGTCACTATTGCACGTTTTACGAGACGAATGCCTTTTGGCATTAAATGGGGCCCAGATATTTTATGAAGGCCCAATGGATGAGTGAAAAGTGTCACCCATCCATTGCACAGCCCAAACACGTTCATGCATATCACCCCTTTCATTTTCTTTGTTCTTCCCCGATCACACCCAAAATCAATCCCCCAAAATCCTTTTCTCCCTTGCTTGAGTGAACTTGAGAGAATGAGTGAGAGACAGAGAGATGCTGGGGAGCTAAGGCACGGCAGGGAGGCAGTAGGACCGTCGTCCATGGCGGAGGGGGAGAAAACCAGACAAGGTACGGTTTGGATTTCAAAATCCCATCTTTTGGTTTTTGATGTTATGGATCGTTTTGAATGATAGGATGATGTCTAGGGGGTTTGTAGAAGAGTTTAGGAATGATTGTGGTGGTGAATGATGGCTGTTTAGCCCTAGGGTTGGCCGGGAAACACAGAGACCGTGAAGGAGGAAATTGAACGGGGTGATTCAAGGAGTTTTTCACAGTTTTCTTCACACATTTAGATTTCTAAGGATTGAATAGGAAGATTAGGACGGGTCCTGACAGGTGGTATCAGGGCTCAGAGTGCAGGTCGAGGATGTGTTGTCTCTATGTGCTGCAGTTCGTCATCAACCTGATAGTGAGGATATCGGTACTATAGTTAGTAGGATTGAATCGTAGATTTTCTTGGTTCGGCATCTGATGCCGGGGTTACCATAGGTCTGTCGTGGTTGGCAGTATGGGGCCCTACGGAGAGCTGAACGTAACGGTACTTTATGGCTTTAATCGTGAGACGGTTAGTTGGGATCGTCTTCCACGATGTTGTAGGATCGATTTTGACGACTGGTTAGGAGTTGTGACCATTAGATAGTCGGATGTTGTTGAGTTAAGTGGTTATGCTGCTGGGAGCAGCTGGGTTAGGGGAATCCTCGTTAAACTGACGGTAGGATTGGATTAACGTCCTTATGATGTCGGGACTGCGGGGTCGGTCAGATTGTGGATTATACTACCTTCTGCAGTTGGGTTTAGAGGAACCCTAGGTAGTGATCGTGGAACCCTAAAGTAGGATGTATGGTTCGGAAATATGAGTTGGCGAGTGGTTTGACTTTGACGACTTTTCGGAGTCGAGACCGTCGATCGGTCTGGTCATGTTAGCTTTAGTGATGGGACTGCACTCTGCAGTCGAGGTTATATTAATCGGTTAGACCTAATTTGTAACACCCCGGACATTCGAGGACTTTAATATTGTAATTTAATGTATCAATTGACGTTTTTACCCTTGTTAATGGTATGGCCAAATTGTTGACTTTTTGATTGGTGGGTCAAATGGACCTTGACCAATGACCGTGACGTAGTTCGGGACGTCACGAGTTCATAGGCAGGTGGCACGTCCATTTCGGACGATCAGGGAAAAAGTTATGACTATCGGAAGTTCAGGGGCATTACCGTAATTGTGACGGTTAGGGCGAAAATGTTGACTTTTCGTTTAACAATTAATTTTCACACGACTCCAGAACCGTTAGGTAGGTCTCGACGTCCTGAGTCCGTAGACAAGCGGCACGCCGAAATCGGACTTCGTATGGCTGAGTTACGGGTCTAGGAAGTGAGGGGCATTTTGGTAATTATTGAACCAGGGGCATTTTGGTCTTTTGCCCTGGTTACTGTAGCAACCACGGGGGAACCATGGACGGCACCACCATGTGCGGTGGTCCAGTGCACAATTGATTATGCCAATATGTGCTGGAAAGTCTGGGCTGTCTTTTACTTTTGAACGTGGCCTGAACCGTCCAAACCTGCACGATCAAATTGTTAATTGAAATTCGAAGCTTTCGGGGGACAAATTTCAGTGGACAAATTGGACACCCACGAGCCTCTGGGACGGCTTGAATTTGTTTAAAACTGATTAGGACATAAGTGAGCATCACTCTGATGCAGAAATAACTGAGAACGGGTTAGGAAAACCAGAGAAACCATTTCGGGCAAAATTGGAGGGAAAATCGGGTTTTAATTTCTGGTGAGTGTTGGACCAAACCAAGGCCTGGTTTAGTCTTCTGGGAGTGTTTGGAACTCAACCACATCGAAATTGAAGGCTAACAGTCACGGTTGAGCTAGGACGGAGGCTGCTGTTTTCAGGGAAGTTGCAGAGCTTGGGACGACAACCTTCAGGTACTTTCAGACACAATTGATTGTTCATTTTGGTTCGTTTTGATCCTGTTATGCTTCCTGTGAAGTTAATTGGACAATGGGTTTGAAACCAGGAAGTTCTGGTGATTGACCCGATTGATTGATCGCGGGTCGATGGGTCGTTTGGGGATGTGTCGAGGTTGATTTTTGTCACAGAACCTAAATTGGATAGTTAATGAACATGTTAGGATCAAATTGGATTGAAATCGAGTAAGAATTGATGGGTATTCAACCGGGTCAAGCCGCGGGTGGCAGGCCCGTATTACAGACAAACGGGTGAAGGAGGTGACACTGTAGCTACAGTGTCAGGCGCGTGACTTTCACGCGCAGCCACTTTGGGCGGCGCGTGAGGGCGCGTTGGACCTTATCTCCGATCACGATCAACATGACTTTTGTTCCTCTCATCATTCTGAACATTTTTGGTGATTTAACCATGTTGATCTGAGATAAGCTTTGATGGGTCAGTTTAGGGCCGGTTACCTCGGGAAACGTGTTGTACGGTTTCCCCGGGCCGGTTTCTATTTCGGACTTTGTGGTTAAACGTTTAAGACTGGTAGTGACCCTTACATGTGATTTGAACTGACAGGAATTGTACGATAATCTCGGTACAGGTCCGTACGCGCAGATTCGCAGCGGAATCGTACTGTGAGTGGGCCCGTTTTCATTAAACCCTTGCATGCTTAAATGTTTTCTGATTTACTTATATGTTCACATGCTGGAATCTATAAATGGTTTTGATGATATTGAGATTTCGGTTATAGCACGTTTCACGGTATTTGGGCATGAGGCCCGTTTGATGAAACGTAACGATCGGTTCAGATTTTACCTATGTATACATATATGTTTGCATGTGGATATCAATAAAATGTATTTGGTGCTGCACTGTATAGATCCTTCCATATTATATTGTCTCCTCCGGATGAGGTACCCCGGAGAGGTCACGGACGTCTAGAACGTCCAGCGTCTACGACGCTAAGCATCGGGGATGCTGTAACCGAACAGGGTTCGAGGATTGAACTCGGAATTGAGACCCGAGTGGCACGCGTAGCCTTGTGATTGTGACCTTATTGGACGTCAGGGACGTCAGACATCAGGGATGTCGGATTGGAGTGTATAGTGCAGTGGCTAAAATTATGGTTATGGTTTTATTACATGCCTTATGATTCATATTATATTATTTATGATTTTAAATGATGTTGCATGCATGTTTGGAAAAAGGAGGGGTAAATTATATGTTTTACTTATCAAACGATTTTATAAACTTGAGTTTCGGTCCACTCACCCTTAATGTTTTTGATAACCCCTCCAGGTCGTGATACTGAGGTAGAGGAGGAACCCGAGGCTGAGGCATAGATCTACTTCTGCGTACCTGAACCCCTGCTGGGTGGTGTACCCGCAGGATATTGTTAGAGTCGTGCTCGCAACTTGTAATTTCGGATTTCATCCCTTGTCTAACATCTGTTTAATTCGGATTTGTTGTATGACTTTAATTTTGATTATTTATGCATTTGAGGTTTTGGGGTCAAAATTGGTATGAGTTATTGGGTGTCAGACGGGAGCAGGGCACGTCCCCATATGGTTCCAGAGAGGATCGGGGCGGGTCCTGTCATAATTGGTTGTCGTACTACTTTAGTTGTGATGGATAGTTGGTACAACTAAGGTCATGGACGACCTGGTAGACGATATTGGTTGAGTCGAGTTACATTTGGTTAGAGTTTGGTTGGACAGGTTACTAGGGCTTGGTACTTGTCGACGGAATCCCGGAGTGGGGATACAGAGTAGTTAGTACAGGCGATTGATTCCGTTGGATGCAGAGTCTCGATAGCGATGTCTGGTGGTTAGGTCTGCTCGAGTCTGTGGTAGGCACTACTATCGAGAGTGGTTGTAGTTACGGTTGTTGGGAATCAGGGACGTTCAGGGGACGTTTCCTTTTCTCGTATGAGATGTTAGGGTGACTGTACCCAGAGTTTTTGAGTAGAAGGAAGGCAGAGTTACTCCAACATGAGTAGAGGCACGGGGTCGTCGCTTGGTATGAGCGAAGATCCAAGGTCATCTCATTCGCATAGTGGGTACTGGTACTGGTGCTGGTGCTGGTGCTGGTGATTGTAATGACGATGAGTCACGAGTCGGGATGTGACTCCATCGACAGTACTCGATCTGTCATGGGGATTAGCGACCAATTGGTCAGATATGGTGGTATGCAGAGATTTGACTGCAGATCACAGCAGGAGTCTGTTGTGAATCTTCAGTCGAGCGGTACATCAGGTTAGGATGAATTGACATCCTTTTGGATGTGCCTAAACGGTGTAAACCGATAGGCGAACTTGGTAGTGAATTAGGTTGGTTACAGACACGTGGTTGATGTCCAAGTGTGTTGGTTCCGACATGGTTAGAACTTCGGAGTCGAGAGTGGTTGTGTTTGAGGCGTTGTGGAAAGTGCTTGATTTCTCATTGGAGGTCGACTTGGAAGTAGGTGAAGGAAACTAGTCGTTTTCTGCTCTTTAGCAGATGATGTTGGATGCCGGAGGATGACATTAGATGAACTTTGATGTCATCATCTTGGATTCTCCTTGATTCTTCCCTAGGTGAGATGACGAGGAGTGATTTGATAGCTAAGTGTTCAAAGAGGGTGTAAGAACCGAACACCTAGGTTGTGGGTCAAATTTGAGTTTATTATTTCTCAGGTTACATTGAAGTATGGACTAATGTGACAAGTGGGTGCATGAGGTGAGTGATCGAAGTCTGGTAATCAGTAAGAGTGAATTGCCTTGTTGATTATGTTAAGCTAGGAACAGAGAGAATTAATAACACCGGGACGAAATTAATTAAGGAGGGAAGGTCGGGTGGAATTTTTAGGACGAAATTAATTAACAAGGGAAGGTTGTAACGTCCCGTCCCGAATTCTGGGATTAGATTAGTGACTAATCATGATTAGTGAGGTTAATCGATGATTAGTTGAGCGAAATCGGAAGGACGACGCAAAATGACCATTTTGCCCTTGGTCATGGGTAAATGTTGACTTTTTGACCGAGAGGTCCGATGATCGAGGGCCGAGAACCGTTACGTAGATCGGGATGATACGAATTCATAGACAGGCGGTATGTCGAATTCGGACGTTCGACGGAGAAGTTACGGTTCACGAAGGTTTCAGGTCACTATTGCACGTTTTACGAGACGAATTCCTTTTGGCATTAAGTAGTGCCCAGATATTTTAGGAAGGCCCAATGGATGAGTGACAAGTTTCGCCCATCCATTGCACAGCCCAAACACGTTCATGCATATCACCCCTTTCATTTTCTTTGTTCTTCCCCGATCTCACCCAAAATCAATCCCCCAAAACCCTTTTCTCCTTTGCTTGAGTGAACTTGAGAGATTGAGTGAGAGACAGAGAGATGCTGGGGAGCTGAGGCACAGCAGGGAGGCAGCAGGACCGCCGTCCACTACCGAGGGGGATAAAACCAGACAAGGTACGATTTGGATTTCAAAATCCCATCTTTTGGTTTTTGATGTTATGGATCGTTTTGAATGATAGGACGATGTCTAGGGGGTTTGTAAAAGAGTTTAGGAATGATTGTGGTGGTGAATGAAGGCGGTTTAGCCCTAGGGGTGGCCGGGAAACACAGAGACCGTGAGGGAGGAAATTGAATGGGGTGATTCAAGGAGTTTTCCACTATTTTATTCACACATTTAAATTTCTAAGGATTGAATAGGAAGACTGGGACGGGTCCTGACACATATAAGGATGGTATATGGAAAACAATTTGATAAAATCATTTCAAAACCTTTTAAAGGGGTCATGCCCGGAATTTCCATAAAACCATTATAAATCCATAAATCCAAATCCATTTAGGGTCTCCGACCCCGAAATCACATTTATAGACCACAAATGGGACTCTTGCCCGATATCATAACCAACTAAGCCTCTAGCCCGATCATGTAAACCAAATTAGCCTCTAGTCCGATATCTCATTAAATCAAATAGACTCCAAGCCCGATAGTTTCCAAATTAAATAGGTCTCATACCCGATTTCATATTTCCAAATCCAAAACCGTTCCATTAAATCTACAGTTGAAAACACTAGCACATGTAAATCCAACATAAAACTATATGCCTCGAAATACATGAAAATATGTAAATACCAAATACCACAAATATACGTACTTAAGGCATTCAAAGCATAGATATAAAACATAGAAAACAGTTATGCATGCATTATATTTAGAAAAAAAATTCCACTCACAGACCGTCCTAACTGCGCCTCGATATGCGTGCCATAAGGCTCTTCGGGCCAATCCAACCTCTCCGGGTCATCTGGACCTCTCCAAAACAAGCTCAAATGTCAGGTCTGGTCCCAAATCCCCCTGGATTAACGTGGGACCTGCCTGATCCCGTCTGACACCACGTGTCAGACCAGGAAAAATTCCATCTCTGCCCTCGTCGGGGCTATCAGAGTGCATCAGGATCGTAGGAGGAGGGGAGTGATATCTCGTCTCTACTACAGCCCGCATCCGTGATCAACCTGAAGGGCATTAAAAACACAAAAACTGTGAGTAGACAAAATAATAATTTATTTAAAAACATTTTCATACAAAGATATTTATGCCCTTCATAAATACATATGCATGCATTCAAAAACCATTTCTAGGCTTCATGACCGGTCCCCATAAACCTTCATGACCCATAAATCCAATTGGGTCCTCGACCCGAAATCGCAATCTTACAAATCATAACGTGTGGGAACTCCGCCTAAAACCATTCTCAACATATCACAAACGGGGTCTCCGCCCCAAATTACTTTCTGAAACACAAAACACAGGGTCTCCGCCCTCAAAACACTTTTCCATAAAATCTCATACGTACCGTCATACGTATAACCCTTCTGCGGCACTTCCGAGAAGATGCCAACTCAGGGCACACAGCCCCTAGGGAACGCATCCCCGATATAGTCACGATATCAATCCTCTCTATCTAGTGTGCACACTACTCGGGGTCTCGCTCCGAGTCTTCTCCTAGGAATCTCCATCTGGGAGGCTCAATCACTGGATCTAGTCCGAGCTCTCTCTCTAGATCTAGTCCACATATCCCTCTGGAATCTTGTCCGGGACCATAACAATATAAGTAACCACCACTCTTGGAACGGGATCCCTATGGGGATACCCACTCTGGTCTGTGGATCGTGACTCTCCAGGTCGACGTCTGGAGGAGACCATATAAACATATGGAGGGTTCATTCATTTCAAATACTTTCTTTCTTTTCTCAAAATCATATTTCAACTGGGTCTGAAACCCGATTCATCTCAACGGGATTCCTCGAATCCGATTCAAATCCATTTCACAGGCCTCGGCCTAAATCCTCAGTTCAACTGGGTCTCATGCCCGAATTCTCATTTCATAAATCGAACTGGGACTCAAGCCCGATTTCACAATCAATAGGGCCCTAAGCCCGAACCACGACTCAATGGGACCCCACGTCCGGTTTCACAACCAACGGGGCCTTAAGCCCGAAATCTCAACTAAATGGGTCTCAGGCCCGATATCATCAATCAACGGGGCATCAAGCCCGATAGTACTACTAACTGGGCCTCAAACCCAAATCGTAAACCAAATGGACCCTCGGTCCGATCGTATGGCTCAAATGGACCCTAGGTCCGATTCCTTATCAAATCAAATGGACACCAAGTCCGAGAGTTGTAATTCAAATGGGTCTCGTACCCGATTTCATGTTTCTAAATCCGAAATCCATTTATCAAACCCTCGTTGAAAACCTAGAACGTATATGCATCGTATAAAACCAGAAATCTCGAAATACATGCAAATACGTAAATCCTAGGCTACCACAAACAAATGCACTCATGGCATCACAAAACATGTATTAAAGCAATTATAAAACATTTATGCATGCATCGAATTCGAAAGAAAGGTCCACTCACAGACCGTCTGAAGCCGCGCCTCGGTACTCGTGCCATAATCGTCTCCCGGGTCAATCGTCGCCTCCGGGATTCCCGAACCTGTCCAAATTAATTTAGAGGGTTACTAACTACCTAAATAACCCCTCATTAAAGTCCCGTAATTTTTCTGGAATTTCTAACTATTTTTAAAACCGTACCTAAACCTTCGGACAACCCGAAACCTATCGAAACGATGTCCGATTGACGCGAGACCAGTCCCAAAATGTTCGTTACATCGAATAGATGATTTCGTAGGTTGGAACCACCCTCAAATTCTTCCTCACGGGCCTGCACGTGCCATCGGATTGCAGTGCACGTGGGCCTCACGCGCCACTGCACAATGCATCTTCTTCCCTGCGACGGCCGGTTCAGACCAGCCGGTTCGGTCCGTTTCCTGCAACTGGACCGGCGTGACCGGTCCAGGCCTCCTTCTCCCTTATTTTTCATCCGTTTTGTATCATTTCAATTATAAAAATCCTATTTTAATGTTTTCTACCCATTCCAATTAACCAAATCAATCCAAATGGTTCAAAACCTACCCATGAATATAGGGCCTCACAGCCAATATTTTCCCGGCCACCCTCCAGGCCTCCTCCGCCGTGGACCACCCTTAAAAGCTTCTTAACAACCCCCTAGCAACCTAATAACCTCAACCCAATCACCCAAAACCGGCATAAAGCAAGAATCGAAAATATGGGAAAATTGCGCCTAACCGTGCACTTCTCGGGTTCAAGGCCGCCGTCCACGGCGGCGTGGCTTCCAGCCGGCCACCACCATCCACTGGTCCTCCTCTCACACTCTGGTCTCTCATAAATGGGTTATAGGGTAAAGGGTTTGGGTTGGACTGAAATGGTGGTCGGGTTCGGTTGGAGGAAATGAAGAAAATGATCGATGTGGATGAATGGGAGATGCATGAATGGGAATTGGTAGCCAGTGGATGGGTGACACTTGTCACTCATCCATTGGTTGCTGAAAAGTAACTGGGCCCACAAAAGACAAAACTCCCCTTTTTGTCTCGTAAAACGCGTCACTATGAATAGTAATCGGGCGCCGTCGAACGTCCGAATTCGACGTGCCGCTTGTCTACGGATTCGTATCATCCCGATCTAGGTAACGGTCTCCGGCCCTCGACCATTGGACTTCCCGGTCAAAAAGTCAACTTTTGACCCCTTTTTCCCAAAATTAGCAAAATGCCCCTAAACTTCCGAACGTCATAACTTCCTCCTCGAACGTCAGAATTGAACGTACCACCTATCTATGAACTTGTGATGTCACGAATAACGTCACGGTCATCGGTCCAAGTCCAATTGACCGTCTGAAAGAAAAGTCAATGATTTGCCCATTCCAAGGGCAAAATCGTCATTTCGCCCGAACTTTCGCTAATCCTCGTTTAATCTCCGATTAGCCTTGCTAATCCGTCATTTAGTCTTAATTAGTCCTGTTAATTCAGGACGGGTCGTCACATCAAAGGTTACTACCAACCTAGACAAGTCCTAATCAAGAACCCCCAGCGTTCACTGAAAAATCAACGTATCTTGGACACGCTTCCCGAGATGAAAAATCTCGATTTGACCAACCTAATAATCTCTGATCGACTCGCAATCACCACCATTGGATTTGTATCGTCGAAACCCTTCGAATGACACTGATCCCACCTTAAAATTCGTGCTCACGCGCCCCACGTGTGTGGTCAACGCACGACCAATGCTGGTTAAAGTCAACTGATGACGACAACAGAGTCAATGCTGACGTCAGCGTTCAATAGTCAACGGCTGACGCCATCGCGAACTTTAGCATGACATCATCCCTAACACCTGTCAGTCGGACACGTGTCAAACCTGACAGGGTGTCATGTGTCAATCATCGGTTGGTCCATGTGTCTGACATGTCAATGACATGTGGTGTCAGGACCCGACCCTCCTCGGTCAGGACCCAACTCATCTAGCACCATATTGTCCGCTTTGGGCCTCGCCCTCACGGTTTTTTTTTTCGGGAGCTCATAGTGCAACTTCCCAGGGGGTCACCCATCATGTAATTGCACCAGCCTCAACTAGCTTAACTTTGGGGTTCCAATCCCCCTCAAAGCCACTTGAGCTCCCAAAAAGCCTAGTGCTAGATAGGTGTGTGTCTACACCTTTAAGGCACACCACCATCCTCTCCTAGACCATTCCCCCTCGCAGGAATGTGGGATTGTTCACCGTTCCCTCCAGGACACGGTTCTTACAATCCACCCCTCTTAGGGCCCAGCGTCCTCACTGGCACACTTCCCGGTCGGGGTCTGACTCCGATACCAAATTGTCAGGACCCGACCCTCCTCGGTCAGGACCCAACTCATCTAGCACCATATTGTCCGCTTTGGGCCACACCCTCATGGTTTTGTTTTCGGGAGCTCATAGTACAACTTCCTAGGGGGTCACCCATCATGGAATTGCACCAGCCTCAACTCGCTTAACTTTGGGGTTCCATTCCCCCTCAAAGCCACTTGAGCTCCCAAAAGGCCTAGTGCTAGATAGGTGTGTGTCTACACCTTTAAGGCACACCACCATCCTCTCCCAGACCATTCCCCCTCGCCGGAACATTCCCCCTCGCTGGAATATGGGATTGTTCACTGTTCTCTCCAGGACACGGGTCTTACATGTGGCACCATGTGATTGGTCAACATCGCTGACATGTGACACATGATGACATCACTGATGACGTCATCGTCTTCCTCCTCGCGATAGGTTAGACCCGAATAACTTGAACCGGGTCGCGCAGACCCGCAATCTGACTCAGCTCCCAAATGGCCATTTCTTAACCAAAATAGATCCCTTGATTCCTACACGATCACCCAATCCCCAAGAATAGATCCCCCTAATGAAAACTAAGAAAATCGATCGAAACCTTACTTGGGATTGATGAACAATAGCTTTGAAATTCCACCTCCGTTTCTAGCCGTCTCAGGCCACCAATGCCTTCAAAACCGTCCCACATGGACTCGTCTCATTCCCTAGGACACTTTAGAATCAATCCCATCCTTCAACACAAATCCAAAATTTAAATTCAATTTTTGAAATAAACATGGTTTATGGGTTTCGGTTTACCTTCCTCCGCCGTGGTCTACGCCGTCCCTCAACCATCCATCCGTCTCAGTCCCTCTGTAACAACCCATCCCAAATTAGTGGGATTAATTAAGACTTAATGACAGATTAGCAAGACTAATCGAGGATTAGACGAGGATTAACGGACGTTCATGGAAAAATGACGATTTTGCCCCTAGAATGGGTGAATCGTTGACTTTTAGTTCAGGCAGTCAAATGGACTTTGGCCAATGACTATGACATAGTTCGGTATGTCATGAGTTCATAGACAGGTGGCATGCCCGATTCCGACGTTTGAGGAATAAGTTATGATTTTTGAAAGTTCGGGGGCATTTTGGTAATTTGGTTGAATAGGAGAAAATAGTTGACCTTCGACCTGGGAAGTCTGATGGCCGCGGACCGAGGATCGTTACGTAGATCAGGACGATACGAATCCGTAGACAGGCTGCACGTCGAATTCGGACGTTCGACGGAGAAGTTACAGTTCACGGAAGTTCGAGGAAACTATTGCATGAAGTTCGAGACAAAAGATTTTTTGTCAGCAAGTGGCGCCCATATATTTTGGGGCAGGCCCAATGGATGAATGACACTTGTCATCCATCCATTGCCCACCCAAATTGGTTCATGCATATCAGCTCACCTTCTTTGTTTTCTTCATTCAAAACCGATCGACCATTTCAAACCAATCCAACCATTCCCCACTTGATCATGCTTGTGAGGACCAGAGAGTGATGGGAGGACATGTGGATGCTGGTGGCCAGCCAGGAACAACGCCGCCGTGGACGGCGGCCATGGAACCATGCAAGGTACCCAGTTAGACCCAAATTTCCATTTATTTCGATTTTTACGTTATTGATTGTTTTGGATGATTATAGGATGGTTAGTAGGTTGCTAGGAAGGTTTTAAGATGATTTTGATGGTGGTTTGACGGCTGAGGAACCGTGGGAGGAAAATGGAAAAATGGGACGTGAAGGAGAGTTGTATGGATCGGGTTTTAGGGCGTTTTTGGTTAGTTCTTTTGATAGGAATAGATAGGAATTGAGGAACTAGGGAGAATAGAATTAACATGGAAGTAAAATGACCAAAAATGAGGGAGGAAAGTGGCCAGACCAGTCACGCCGGTCCAACTGGATCGGCTGAACCAGTGAACCGGCCGGATTGGCCGTCGAGAGGAAGAAGAAGAACTGTAGCGTGGCACATGAGGCCCACATGAAGGGCAGTCTCAGGGCGCGTGCAGGCTCGTGGTGAGTCTTTTGGGGATGTGTTCAACACACAAAATCATCTATTCGATGTAACGAACATTTTGGGACTGGTTTCGTGTCGATCGGACATCGTTTCGATATAGTTCGAGACGTCCGAAGGTTAAGGTTCATAACCCTCTATTACGATTTGGACAGGTTCGGGAATCCCAGAGGCGACGATTGGCCTAGGAGAGGTGTATGGCACGCGTATTGAGGCGCGACTTCAGACGGTTTGTGAGTGGACTTTTCTTTCGAACTTGATGCATGCATAAATGTTTCATAAGTGTTTTAATATATGTTTTGTGATGCCATGAGTGCATTTGTTTGTGGTAGCCTAGGATTTACGTATTTGCACGTATTTCGAGATTTCTTATTTTATACGATGCTTGTACATGTTAGGTTTTCAATGAGGGTTTAATGAATTGGTTTTGGATTTGGAAAGACGAACTCGGGCACGAGATCCATTTGATTTAAAAACTCTCGGACTTGGAGTCCATTTGAATTGTCGAGGAATCAGACTGAGGGTCCATTTTAGTTATATGATCGGGCTGAGGGCCCCGTTGGTTTATGAATTCGGGTTTGTGGCCCAGTTGGTTGTAATCTTTGGCTGGAGGCCCCTTTGACTGTAGTATCGGGCTTGAGGCCCTATTGGTTGTGAAATTGGGCTTGAGGCCCTGTTGCTTTATGGTTTCAGACTTAGGGCCCAGTTAGGCGTGAAATCGGGCTTGAGTCCCAGTTCGATTTATGAAATGAGAATTCGGGCATGAGACCCTGTTGAACAGTGGATTTAGGCCGAGGTGGCAGGACCCGTCCTTAATCCCCCCGAGATTAACGAGGAACGCCCCTGATCAGAATACGCCATGATCGGGAGGAGGTATGTGATATCTCGGTCTCTGCTACAGTCGCACCGTATCCAACCTGAAGGGTATTGAAAACAGAAAGACTGTGAGTGGACAAAGTCAACGTTTTGCCTACGCCTAGGGGCAAAATGGTCATTTTGCATTGTTCGTCCGATTTCGCTCAACTAATCACCGATTAACCTCACTAATCATGATTAGTCACTAATCTAATCCTGGAATTCTGGACGGGTCGTTACACGAGGCCTGTGAAATTGATTTGAATCGGATTTGAGGAATCGTGTTGAGATGAATCGGGTATGAGACTCAGTTGAGAAATGTTTTGAGAAAGAAAGTATTTGGAAAATGTATATGAACCCTCCATATGATTATATGGTCTCTTCTAGACGTCGACCTAGAGAGTCACAATCCATAAACCAGAATGGGTATCCCCATAGGGATCTAGTTCTAGGAGTGGAAGTTATGATGTGGTCCCGGACCAGATTCCGGAGAGATGTTCGGACTAGATCTGGAGATAAAGCTCGGACTAAATCCAGAGATAGAGCCTCCCAGATGGAGAATTCTTGGGGGAAGACTCGGAATGAGACCTCGAGTGGTGTGCACACTAGTATAGATATAATGAATTGTGACATATATCGGGGATGTGTTCCCTAGGGTTATGTGCCCCGAGTTGGCATCTTCTCGGAAGTGCCGCAGATGGGTTATACGTATGTCAATACGTATGTAGTTTTTAGAAGTGATTTGGAGCGGAGACCCCGTATTCGATGTTTTGGAAATGGTTTGGGGCGGAGACCCCGTATTGTATGTTTTGGTATTTCACTGAGAATGGTTTTGTGCTGAGACCCACGTATGTTGATTTGGGCTGAGTTCCCACCTATATGGATTTACGGGTTTTTGTGATTTCGGGTCGGGGACCCATAAATGGATTTATGGTTCCTGACGGTTTATGGGGACCGACATGAACCCTTGAAAGGTTTTTATGGGTCATGACGGTTTATGGGGACCGGGCATGAACCCTTGAAAGGTTTTGAAAATATGTTTGACAAATGGTTTTATGAACGTTTTGATAAATAATTTTCGAATGCATGCATATGCTTTAAGTGAAGGGCATAAATGTCTTTTTGTGAAATGAATGTTATTAAATTCTTTGTTTTGTCCACTCACGACTTTTAATGTTTTTAATGCCCTTCAGGTTGATCGCGGATGCGGGTTGTATCAGAGATCGAGACATCTCACTTCTCCTCCTACGATCCTGGCGTACTCTGGAAGCCCGGTGATTTGGGACGGGATCAGGCGCGTCCCACGTTAATCCCGGGGGATTTGGGACGGGTCCTGACACCCTCACTCTCAGTCACTCAATCCAACACAGGTGAAGGGGGGAGGATTAAGGTTGTGGGTTTTTGGGGTGCCGGTTTGGGTCGAATAAAGAAGATGATAATGAAGGGCGAAGGTATGCATTTATGTATGTTTAGGGATCAATGGATGAGTGACACTTATCACTCATCCATTGGCCCTACACAAAATATCTGGGGCCCACACTAAAAGACAAATGGTACCCAAAAACGTATGTGACTCGTAACTTACTCGTCGAACGTCCGAATTCGACGTGCCGCCTGTCTACGGACTCGTATCGACTCGATCTACGCAATGATCCTCGATCCTCGCGCATAGAACCTCCCGAGTCAAAATTAACTATCCTTGTCTAGGGGCAAAATTGTAATTTCACCCCGAACGTTCGATAATCCTCGCCTAAGTCCCGATTAGCCTCTCTAATCCTCAATTAATCCTTACTAAATCCCAAAAATTTGGGACGAGTCGTTACACAAATGTGTCAATTTTCCTAACATATAGTCTCTCTTGTACTAGTAAAAGAAATATATGATATGAAATTATACAAGACAATGAAATGTAGCATATTTAGATAAGAAAACATTGAACCATTGAACTAGCAAACGTGACAAACTTAAGCACATTTGGTTATGATTTAGCAAAGGAACTGGAACAAACAGTTGCACACAAATAATCTAAAAACCTAGCAAGGCTAACAATTCAGGCGATATGGGTGGTGGTGAATGGCTTTTGGTATATTTTAAGTTGGCACAATATTTTGCTTGGGAATGTGATATATGAATCCATGTATTTTAATTTTTTTTATTATGCATAAACTGTCTGTATTGATCCAAAACAAACCATTAGTAATAATTTGGATTGAAACGATTTCAGTTCTAATTTTAAAAAATCCAAAACTGTATCAAACCGTTAATATTTTAACCATTTGTATTTGAATATTGCTAATATTCGTATCAAATCGCATGGTGCCCAATTCTAGCCAAGGCAACAAAGCCAAACCAAGCATAATAAAAAACAATGCCTACCAATGGAAAATTCCAATTCATGGCTACAAATATATTACTCCCAAAATGGTTGAATTTTAAAGTACAAAGACGACAACATATGGCTCTAACAATAGCAGCGTAGGGACTTCTAAGATGGATAAAAACGTACTTATTTTGCTCGATCCAAAGGCACCAAACGATGCAAGCCAAAAGGAGTTTACACGCAATTGTTTTTTTGGATAATTAAAAATTTATAACAAAAAGTCTTCAATAACCAGGAAAACAGAGGCACTAAGGTCCCAAAAAACCCACGTACAATTTTATCAAGGGACTTACACACAACTTTATCCATAGACTTACACATAACTTTAATAATGAAGTTGTACTCCTATGGATGAGTACATATAGAACCTCCAATAGTTGCAAGTTCTCCAATATATTAATTAAAACGGCAGTTCTTAACATTCTACACTATTGTCCAAAAAACAAACATTTTACACTAGTCTTTGGACAATGTTTGGCCCAAACTGGTTGAGGATTCATCCTCAATTCCAAATAATTGATGACACTAGTTTATAATTTTTTCGTCCAAATTAAATAAATATATATATATATATATCATCTTTACTGGTAAGAATTCAAATTACCCCTAACTTTAATTGTATTGTTTTTCATTATACAAACTACATTAATCACTGAGAAAATATTGTATTTTGTTATATGTAATTATGTAATATACAATAATACGAAAAACAAAAATCGACAGATTATCTAGTTTGATAATATATTTCACAAAAAATAACCTCAAATATTTTAGAAGACAAATCAAATTGTTCCCCCAACTTGAAAACACTGTGTATGAGTTGAATTGATAGTACTTGTAGTCTTCATTGTTCTTCTGCAGGAGTATGTTGGTTTTTGCACAATAAGTCATGCTTAGAATTTGATTAAGTAGGTCTAGTTTAGTTAGTTCTAGCGTTGACTTATAGACAATTTGTCTCAAATTCGAATCCCGATAACATATTGTATCGAAAATTTCAAAAAAATTCCCCCTCTCCTTAAAAAAAAAAACCTGAAACATGGATTCCTCCCTCTTTTCCTTCCATAACAAACTCTAAAAAATCCCCTCCATTGAAATGTCTCACATCCTCCATAATTACTCTCGATCAGTATTAAATGTATCTTCATCACATGTTACCCAAAATAGATCATATTTTTTATTCGATTGAGGATTATTTTCATCGGAAAACCATTAGTTATAGGAGCTGGGAAGGAGGACGTGGAATGACATATTATCTTCATCAATCGTGGGTGGGTAAATTCTCCCTAACAATCAAAATGCAATGAAAATTGAAAAATGCTCCTCCAAACTTGGAATTTCATCATTGTCCATGTCTTCTTCCCTATAATTAAATCCTCTGAACTGCTTTGCAATCATCTCATCAAATCCTTCTTAGTTAGTGATAGGTCTTTAATTGAGCTTTATTTTATCTTATTTTATACCCTTTATACTTATCTTTTAATCTTAAAATAGCAAACAATTGGACAAAATAATATATTTTGTGGGAAAGTTGCAGAAATAAATAAAGCTTGGAATTTTGAGTATTTTGGAGAAATAATCGACTCAATCGGAGTTTTATTGAAAAAGTTATGAGCGAAATAAGGGAAGCTACCAAAAATCTCTTGGAGTTTCGATATGGATCCACCGAATCCAATAAATCTAGCATCCCAAAGTTGCAAGCCCAAGAAATCAAAACCCAACGCGGCCCATGCGTGAAGCCGAGCCCAAAACGTGTAGCCCATAACCCAAACTGAGAATAGCCCAGAAGATATGGTTCGGTACGTGCATGGCGACATAGCATTGACGAATTCGACGTGCGTGTACCGATTCCTAAAGCGGTTATCTTTGCGCCGACCGCCAAAATCAACATATTTGCTCAGCCTGCGCCTACTAAAAATCGAAGCTCATACCCTACAAAAGCGCTGATCCGCTAACGTCTCAAGCCCAGCTCGTATGACACCAACCTAGCCCACGTCAAGTCCACTAGCTTGGAACGCCCAACCCACTGTAATTAGACGTGTGACGACCCGTTCAGAATTAACGGGAGTAATTAAGAATTAATGACAGATTAGCAAGGCTAATCGGAGATTAGACGAGAATTAACGGACGTTCGGGCAAAATGATGATTTTGCCCTTGGAATGGGCAAATCGTTGACTTTTTGTTCAGGCGGTCAAATGGACGTTGGCTGATGACTGTGATGTAGTTCGTGACGTCACGAGTTCATAGACAGGTGGTACGCTCGATTCCGATGTTCGAGGAAGAAGTTATGACGTTCGGAAGTCCAAGGGCATTTTGGTAATTTGGGTGAATAGGACCCAAAATTTGACTTTTGACCCAGGAGGTCCGATGGCAGAGGACCAAAGACCGTAACGAAGATCGGGACGATACGAATACATAGACAGGTGGCACGTCGAATTCGGACGTTCGACGGAAAAGTTACGATTCACGGAAGTACGAAAGTACTATTGCACGAATTACGAGGCGAGGGACTTTTGGATTAAAGTTGGGCCCAGATATTTTATGGAGGCCCAATGGATGATTGACAAGTGTCACCCATCCATTGCACAGCCCACACATGTTCATGCATCTCCCCCGTGCATCGACCATTTTCCATTTTCCATCCACCCAAAACCCAACCCGATTAACCCTTTCATCCACAACCCAAAACCTTGATCCTGTGATCATTGAGAGGCCCAGAGAGATATGAGGAGGACTAGCTAGACGTGGTGGCTGGCCCAGGCAGCACCGCCGTACACAGCGGGGGAGAAATATCGATCGAGGTATCGGTTAAAACCATTTTCAATCCATTTTCAATTTCTGTTATTATGGGTCGATTTGGATGGTTTTAATTTATTAAATAGATTTTTAGTAGGTTATTAAGAAGGATTTGAGAGAGGTTAGACGTTGAGGAAGCCATGGGTGAAGTTTGGAAAAACTTGAACTGTGAGGGGCTTTTGGGTTCACGGGTTTTAGGTAGTTCTAGGTAGTTTTGTTAATTGGGGATGATAGAAAACAAGAAAATAGGAAGAATGGGATTGAAAAGGAGAAGATTGGACGAAAAATGAGGGAGTAGGAGGGCCAGACCGGTCACGCCGGTCCAGTTGGACCGGACCGCACAGAAAACCGGCCCGACCGGTCGATTGCGTGAAGGAGAAGATGAATAGTCATGGCGCGTGAGGCCCACGCGCAGGACCATTCTTGGGCGCGTCTGGGCGCGTGGCCCACATTTTGGGGATGTGTTCAACATATAAAACCTTCTATTCGATGTAACGAACACTTTGAGACTAGTTTCGTGTCAATCAGACATCGTTTCGATATAGTTCGGGCTGTCCGAAGGTTTAAGTTCGGTTTTAAAAATAGTTAGAAAATTCGAAAAATTACGGGCCTTTAGTGAGGGGTTATTTAAGTAGTTAATAACCTTCTATTATGATTTGGACAGGTTCGGGAATCTCGAAGGCGATGATTTACCCGGGAGACGATTATGGCACACGTATTGAGGCGCGGCTTCGGGCGGTCTGTGAGTGGACCCTTCCTTCGAAATTGATGCATGCATAAATGTTTTATAAGTGTTTTAATATATGTTTTGTGATGCCATGAGTGCATTTTTTTGTGGTAGCCTAGGATTTACGTATTCGCACATATTTCGAGATTTCTGGTTTTATACAATGCTTATACGTTCTAGGTTTTCAACGAGCATTTCATAAATGGATTTTGGAATTGGAAATATGAACTCGGGCACGAGACCCAATTGATTTACAACTCTCAGACTTAGAGTCCATTTCATTTGACGAGGAATCGGACCTAGGGTCCATTTGAGCCATGCGATCGGACCGAGGGTCCAGTTGGTTTACCATTCGGGTTTGAGGCCCAGTTAGTGGTACTATCGGGCTTGATGCCCCATTGATTTATGATATCGGCCCTGAGACCCATTTCGATGAGATATCGGGCTTAAGGCCCCGTTGGTTGTGAAATCGGACGCGAGGTCCTGTTCCTTTATGATTTCGGGCTTAGGGCCCATTTGGTTGTGATATCGGGCTTGAGTCCCGGTTCGATTTATGAAATGAGAATTCGGGCATGAGACCATGTTGAACTGTGGATTTAGGCCGAGGCCTGTGAAAGTGATTTGAATCGGATTCGAGGAATCCCGTTGAGATGAATCGGGTATGAGACCCAGTTGAAAAGTGTTGTAAGAAAGAAAGAAATAGATTTGAAAATGAATATGAACCCTCCATATGATTTATATGGTCTCCTCCAGCGTCGACCTAGAGAGTCACGATCCACAGACCATAGTGGGTATCCCCATAGGGATCCCGTTCCAGGAGAGGAGGTTACTTATTATGATGTGGTCCCGGACTAGATTCCGGAGAGATGTGTGGACTAGATGCAGAGAGAGAGCTTGGACTAGATCCAGTGATTGAGCCTCCCAGATGGAGATGCCTGGGAGAAGTCTCGGAGTGAGACCCCGAGTAGTGTGCACACTAGTATAGATTTGTCATCTTGTCTATATCGGGGATGTAATCCCTAAGGGCTGTGTGCCCCGAGTTGGCGTCTTCTCCGGAAGTGCCTAGGATGGGTTATACGTACGAGTACGTATGAGGTTCTTTGGAAAGTGGTTTTAGGGCGAAGGCCCTGTGTTCGAAGTTTTAGAAATGATTTGGGGCAGATACCCCGTATTCTGTGTTTTGGTGTTTCACTGAGAATGGATTTGGGCTGAGTTCCCACATGTATGGATAGTTGGTTTTTGAATTGTGATTTTGGGTCAGGGACCCAAATGAATTTACGAGTCATGACGGTTTATGGGAACCGAGCATGAGCCCTTTAAAGGTTTTGAGAATGTTTTCAAACGGTTTTATGAACGTTTTGATCAACGGTTTTTGAATGCATGCATATGCTTTTTAATGAAGGGCATAAATGTCTTTAAGCGAAAATTCTTTTAATGAAATGATTGTTTACGTCTACTCACGACTTTTAATGTTTTAATGCCCTTAAGGTTGATCCGAAGCGGGTTGTAGCAGAGACAAGACATCACTCCCCTCCTCCTACGATTCTCACGCGCTCTGATAGCCCCGGCGAGGGCTAAAGAAGGAATTTTCCCTAGACTGATACTTCGTGTCAGACGGGATCAGATGGGTCCCACGTTAATCCCGGGGGATTTGGGACCGGTCCTGACAAGTTGGTATCAGAGCGAGGCAGGCTCATTTGATACTCATGGTACTCTGATACCAGTTGGTATCAGTGCATGTTTTGCTCTTGGAGTGCGCGAAGGTCGAGGATGTGATGTCTCTGAAGTCGTAAGAACCCGTCATCAACCTGGTAGTTAGGGCATTAGTACAAGGGTTCGGTAGGTTTCGGTTTGATTGGCATGCAATGCCACGTGTTTGAGGACATGGATCCCGAATAGGATCAATATTCATGGGAATCTAACGGCTTAGAGCCATGGTGTTACCGGTGGAGATGACTGTGCTTACCGGTAGAGACAGTATGACGACTTGAGAGTCGGGACAGCTTGACAGTGGTCGTGTCGAATAGAGGATGTCCGGATTAATACCAGCGGTGGTCAGAGGCCAGGGTCGCCCGGTTTACGATGACCCTGTACGACTACGCTTACGATGGTTGGGAATAGGAACACATGATTCTACTGGCATGTGTTGCCATGTTTCGATGTGTCGAATACCGATGGGATGTCGACTAGCAGGAGATTCCGGAGTATTTTTGGTGTGTTGTGTCAGGATGTCGACTGACAGTGGATTCCCTAGTGTGGCTGTCATACAACGTGAAAGGATACGATTGCGACGTTTAGTCGTTGTGCAGTGTTAGGCACGAAGTACGAGTGGTTCTTGTGGAGGCCAGCGGCTGAGAGCCGTAGAGTTAATAGAGGACGAGATCCTCATAGTGTAGTTATTGGCTGGTTTGGTACCAGAATTGGAGTATGACGACTCTTCGGAGTCGAGATTGAGGGATTGATCAAGATGGTAGGGCTGCAGCGGGCAGCCGGGTTTGTGATAACCCTAGTCGGTGATTGATTGGACAAGTTACCAGGAGTGTGGTACTTGCGATCGGATCCGAGGGTGGACCGATCGGTGGATGTTGTGTGTGGAGTGGTTGGTACTGGCGGTGAGACTACCGTATGGATTGGGAGTTTCAGTAGCAGAGTGTTTGTGAGTTTGGTCTGCACGAGGTTGTGGTAGACGCTGCTATCGACGGACGTGATCGAGTCTTATTGAGTTGGATATACTCAGGTTGCCGTGACGATTGTGACGATATGATTCGTCGGTCGTGACGATGATACGAGGTGTGTGAGTGACGCATAGTACGAGCAGTGATTCTGGATTCGACTCGGTGACGGCTGAGTCCGATCGCAGAATGAGTTGTTGACGTTGGGTGTTGACACACTTGCCATGTTCTAGTGAAGGTGATGGTTATAAGTGGGACAGAGAGGATGCCGAGTGGCTCAGTGCAAGGTACGAGATTACTTGGTATGGAGACCAGTTTCCCCAGTGATGGAGATCAGTTTCCTCAGTGATGGTGACCAGTTTCCCAGTGATGGAGACCAGTTTCCTCAGTGATGGAGACCAATTTCCCCAGTGATGGAGACCAGTTTTCCCAGTAATGGAGACTAGTTCCCCAGTGCTGCGAGATTGAGTCGCGAGGGTGTGCCCAGAAGTCGTAATTTTTGAAGTGAGACGTGAGATCCAGGTACGAATAGATGACGTAAGTGACGTCTTATGACAAAAAGGTTGATTGGTCAGCTTTGGTGATATACATCGATTTGGCTGCAGATCACAGCAGGAGTCTGTTGTGACTCTTCAGCTGAGCGGTACATCAGATTAGGATGACTTGGCATCCTTTTGGATGTGCATATACGGTAGTAAAAGGGTAGGCGAGTTGGTGTCACGGACGCGCGAATGGTGTCCGGTTGAGCCGAGGACTTGAGAGTCCATTGCGGATTGATGTTGGTCGACTACGGTTGACCATACCTCCTGAGTTGAGGACTTGGAAATCGGTTGTCTATAGGACGTGGAATTGCTCGTGTACTTAGTGAGTTAAATAATTGGAAAAGAGGCATGGTCCATATGTGGTTGGAACTTCGGAATCAAGAGAAGTTGTTATTGAGATGATGACATCAAGTTCGTCTGACGATGACAACAAATCTCATCATCTTGAATTTCGTTTCTAGGTGGGACGACGAGGAATGATTTGACAGCTAGGAGTTCAAGAGGGTGTAAGAACCGAACACCTGAGCTATGAGTCAATTTGTTTGACTTGACGAGTAGTTGGTGGTTAGCGTCACGGGATGTGTCGAGTGAGTGTCCGAGATGAAGGATTGACGTTCGCTTGGTGCGGACAGTAGTATATGGTTGGACGTTGCCTGAGAGCAGTCATTGTGTAGGTCGGGGGCGCCCCGATGTTGTTGTGGTATAGATGTATCGGAGTGTTGTGCACGTTCGATGATGGGATTGATCACGATCAATCGGTATGTCTGGTTGAGAGTACCCGAGAAGTTGAGTATGTTGTAGATTAGATCGAGTCCTAGATGGACGTGAGTGGTGATCGGATTAGGTCCGATAGTGACAGTTGGAGACTCGAGGTGAGTCTAGATGACAAGTGGTATCGCTAAGTGATACGAGATACGATACGAGGACTCGAGAACGAGTCGAGATCAGAGTAGCACAGCGAAGCGCAGTGGAGCCGGGAGTTGCCGGCTGGTCACGACGGATGTGACCTGTGAGGGTAATGGATGGATAGTTATCCGATGCGCTCGGATCGATGTGGTTGATGGGACTCTCAGAAGAGTCAGTTTGGGTATAGGAAATTGAGAGAGTTAACTCGTACGAGTAGTTAGAGTTACTTTGGGCATAAGAATTTGGGAGAGTTGATTCGTACGAGTATCGAGGGTTAGTATGGACATAGGTTTGAGGATGGCCTATGAGATGAGATTTGTGCCATTGTGATGGTAGGGTCTATAGGTGTTGTCTGATCTGATGCTGAGCATGGGGCCAGCTTGGTTGTGATAGTCCTTAGTGGGGATGCGTTTTCAGCCTGATGACTGCAGAATGGAACGTGTCAGAGTGTTAGACTAAAAAGCCGTTTGGAGGTCAGTCTGGTGTTGATGACCAATCAAGTGAGTAACAGGCGAATAGACGAGTACGACATGTGTGTCGGATGTGTAATGATGAGTACGGTATATGTGTTGGACGTGTACTGCTACATGAGTATTCTCGGGTGCGTGCAGCGATCTGAGTTGAGGGACATGGTTGGATTCCACAGTTTGGTTGTGGAGTCGGGTCGATTTGAATTTCGAGGATGAAATTCCTTAAGGGGGAAAGGTTGTGACGACCTGTCCCGAATTAACGGGATTAATTAAGAATTAATGACGGATTAGCAAGGCTAATCGGAGATTAGACGAGGATTAGCGGACGTTCGGGCGAAATGACGATTTTTCCCTTAGAATGGGCAAATCGTTGACTTTTCGTTCATGCGGTCAAATGGACGTTGGTCGATGACTGTGACATATTTCTTGATGTCACGAGTTCATAGATAGGTGGCACGCTCGATTACGACGTTTGAGGAAAAAGTTATGACATTCGGAAGTCCAATGGCATTTTGGTAATTTGGGTGAATAGGATCCAAAGGTTGACTTTGACCCAAGAGGTCCGATGGCCGAGGGCCGAAGACCATTAAGTAGATCGGGCCGATACGAATCCGTGGACAGACGGCACGTCGAATTCAGACTTTCGACGAAAAAGTTAAGGTTCACGGAAGTACGAAAGTACTATTGCACGAATTTCGAGGCGATGGACTTTTGGACTAAAGTGGGGCCCAGATATTTTATGGAGGCCCAATGGATGAGTGACAAGTGTCACCCATCCATTGCACAGCCCACACATGTTCATGCCTCTCCCCCGTGCATCGACCATTTTCCATTTTCCATCCACCCAAAACCCAACCCGATTAACCCTTTCATCAACAACCCAAATCCATGACCCTGTGATCATTGAGAGGCCCAGAGAGAGATGAGGAGGACTAGCTGGACGTGGTGGCTGGCCCAGGCAGCACAGCCGTACACGGCGGGGGAGAAAAACCGATCGAGGTATCGATTAAAACCATTTTCAATCCATTTTCAATTTCTGTTATTATGGGTCGATTTGGATGGTTTTAATGAATTAAATAGATTGTTAGGAGGTTATTAAGAAGGTTTTGAGAGAGGTTAGACATTGAGGAAGCCATGGGTGAAGTTTGGAAAAACTTGAACCGTGAGGGGCTTTTGGGTTCACGGGTTTTAGGTAGTTCTAGATAGTTTTGTTAATTGAGGATGATAGAAAACAAGAAAATAGGAAGAATGGGATTGAAAAGGAGAAGATTGGACGAAAAATGAGGGAGTAGGAGGGCCAGACCGGTCACGCCGGTCCAGTTGGACCGGACCGCACAGAAAACCGGCCCGACCGGTCGATTGCGTGAAGGAGAAGATGAATAGTCATGGCGCGTGAGGCCCACGCGCAGGACCATTCTTGGGCGCGTCTGGGCGCGTGGCCCACATTTTGGGGATGTGTTCAACATATAAAACCTTCTATTCGATGTAACGAACACTTTGAGACTAGTTTCGTGTCAATCAGACATCGTTTCGATATAGTTCGGGCTGTCCGAAGGTTTAAGTTCGGTTTTAAAAATAGTTAGAAAATTCGAAAAATTACGGGCCTTTAGTGAGGGGTTATTTAAGTAGTTAATAACCTTCTATTATGATTTGGACAGGTTCGGGAATCTCGAAGGCGATGATTTACCCTGGAGACGATTATGGCACACGTATTGAGGCGCGGCTTCGGACGGTCTGTGAGTGGACCCTTCTTTCGAAATTGATGCATGCATAAATGTTTTATAAGTGTTTTAATATATGTTTTGTGATGCCATGAGTGCATTTGTTTGTGGTAGCCTAGGATTTACGTATTCGTACATATTTCGAGATTTCTGGTTTTATACAATGCTTATACGTTCTAGGTTTTCAACGAGCATTTCATAAATGGATTTTGGAATTGGAAATATGAACTCGGGCACGATACCCAATTGATTTACAACTCTCGGACTTAGAGTCCATTTCATTTGACGAGGAATCGGACCTAGGGTCCATTTGAGCCATGCGATCGGACCGAGGGTCCAGTTGGTTTACGATTCGGGTTTGAGGCCCAGTTAGTGGTACTATCGGGCTTGATGCCCCATTGATTTATGATATCGACCCTGAGACCCATTTCGATGAGATATCGGGCTTAAGGCCCCGTTGGTTGTGAAATCGGACGCGAGGTCCTGTTGCTTTATGGTTTCGGGCTTAGGGCCCATTTGGTTATGATATCGGACTTGAGTCCCAGTTCGATTTATAAAATGAGAATTAGGGCATGAGACCCTGTTGAACTGTGGATTTAGGCCGAGGCCTGTGAAAGTGATTTGAATCGGATTCAAGGAATCTCGTTGAGATGAATCGGGTATGAGAATGTAACGCCCCGGACGTTCTGGAAATAAAATATTATAAAATATTGAATAAAATGACGTTTTTACCCATGTGTTTTGTGTGGTCAATTTGTTGACTTTTTGATTGGGGGGTCGAACGGACGTTGAGCGATGACCGTGACGTAGTACGGGACGTCACGAGTTCATAGACAGGTGGCACGTTCGATTCGGACGAACAGGGTGAAAGTTATGATGTTCGGAAGTTCAGGGGCATTATCGTAATTGGACGTTATTAAGGGGGAAAAGTTGACTTTTTGTTTGACAATTGATATTCATTTGACTCGAAGACCGTTATGTTCGTCTCGACGCCCCGAGTACAACGACAGGCGGCACGCTTGAAACGGACGTCGGATGACCGAGTTATGGGTCACGGAAGTTGGAGGGCATTTTGGTAATTATTGCACAGAGGGGCATTTTGGTCATTTCACGGTGGTTACTGTTCACCACCGTGAAAAGCAGAGTGCACGGCCGTGGGTCTTGTGCGTGCAATTATTTATGGCTAGTGGAATGGCTCAGACAATTTGTTTATGTGGATTTCAGTAGTGGAAGCATGACTGAGTGGCCTTGGTGCACGGTTTGGGCAGAATTCTGGGCACGGGAGTGCAGGGAATGGCCATGGTTTCTGTGTGCGTGGGAGACATTTTCCGAGACCCCAGTTGGTCTCCCACGGGCTGCTGGCCACACCGATCGACTAACCGTGTATGGGAATGGAGTGAGGATTGAATTGGGGTCATTTGTGCATCAGTGAGAGGGTTGAGTTTGAGAGAAACAGTGAGAATTCAGTTTCGGGTTTTTGGGGGGAAATCTCAGAATTCAGTTTCTACTAGCTTAGGGATCACACTAGACACACTGAGAGTTTTCTGGGAGCAGCAGCAGCATAACCGTGCACGAAATCAAGCAAATTGAGCAAGGATTGCTCAGGAACTCAGGTACCTGTTCAGAGATGAACCAGTTGGAGGGAAAAATTTGAATTCGATTTCTGAGGCTTGTTGATCGAAACCAAGGGCCATTCTAGTCTTCTGGGAGCAAGGGGGAACCAACCATGTCGAATTCGAAGGACGACACCCACGAATTGGCCAAGGACTGAGCTCCCTGGTTCTGAGAATTTTCGAGCTTGAGGACGACGACTTCCAGGTAACGGCGAGCTAAATTGTTAGTGCCATTGTGTTCGTATGGGTCCCTTTATGCTACTGGTGAAGTTATTTGGGAATGGAACCGTGTAGGGTGAGTTCCAGAAGTCGACTTGTTCGACTGTTCAAGCTTGAGTTGGGTCGATTTGGTGTCAGTCGAGGCTAATCATTAACACAGACCTGAAATTAATGAGTTAGAGAAGATAATAGGATCAAAAACGAGAGGAATTGATTGAGAATTGAGCTTAAACTGGTCGGGTTGAGTCGCGGGTAACATACCCGTTTATCAGACTATCCGGGTAAGAACGATGACACTGTAGCTTGGCGCGTGGCCTTCACGCGCAGCCACTTTGGGCGGCGCGTGATGGCGCGTGCAATGTCATCTCCGATCACGGTCAACATGGGAATTGTCCCTTTCAGTCTAATTAACATTTTCCCTTTAGGATTCGAGTTGTTCGGGAGTCGTTCGGGATAATCTCGGGAGCCCGGAAGTTTAGGCCCTTAAGGTTTATTTTGCCGAAAAATCCGGGAAATTAGGGAAAAATCTTACGAGCTATTTGGGGATGTTTGTAACCTTTCTTGTACATTTTTACAGGCCCGGACACTTCCGAAGCTACGGAGGAGCACGCGGGACGCGATGGACGCGTCCTAAAACCGTGAGTGGACTTTTTGATTTTCTAAATTGGGCATGCATGACTATTTTGCTTATTTATCTCATGGTTTTACATATGATTTTATGATGGTGATATGTTATATCGGTTTTACGTGTTTTTCACGTTTTTCGAGATATTTACCGTGTTTCACGCATTTCGAGGTTACGGTTTTCGCTTATGCATGCGTGATGATTTTGATAAAGTACCTGGATATGAATATGCATGTTTCGGATTTATGATGTTTGATCACATTGTGAAGTAATTTTTGGAAATTGCATGTGTTGGAATTTGCATGTGAGTTCGGACATTAGTCCTGTCATGATGAGAAATGTTTTCGGAATAATGTTGGAAAAAGGTTTGTGATGAATCCTGGTTTATTGAGTTTGAAAACGGTTTTGGGTTTAAAGACCCGGTTAATGGTTGGATCTGGTTTTGGGTTTAAAGACCCGGTATGTTGATGACGGGGGCGGGCCCGAAAATTGGGTTTAAAGACCCGAATTGAGTTTAAAGACTCGTGAGTTTAAAGACTCGATTATTACGATACCCCCGAGGCCTATTAATCATGTTTTGAGTTTAAAGACTCGTTGATATCCCGGGAAGGCCTAAAATTGAGTTTAAAGACTCGGATGGATCCAACGGTATAATTGTGGTTATTGATTCACGTTTTACTTGATTTGTGCAATTAACGTTTCAAAATGACGGTTTCTGAAACCTGGCTTTATTAAATGGTTTTTACATGAATTATGGCGATCCTTGGTAACGTTTTTCATGTGTTTCGGAAAAAGAGTTTTCAAAAGTTAATATGCAAATTTTGAATGTTTGGTTATGCATGCGTGTTACAAAACTGGAGGGCGAACCCGATTTCGGAAAAACTGTTTTTCCTTTAAAACTTATGTTTCGGTCCACTCACACTTTGTTGTTTTAAATTCCCTCCAGGTCGTGGTACAAGTGCGGGGGCAAGCGCCTAGGCAGAGGCGGAGGCATAAAGTTTTCCGTTGCGGAGTAGTTAGTTCACAGAGTAGGACTTGTTTCTTTAACTTGTTTTGTAATATTGCTCTGTGAAACTGTGGACTTGACGTCCAGTCGGATGTATTTGTTTAATCTCCCTGGTCTGACAATGGGTGTGTTGTAATATTATTTAGTTTTCCGGTCGTTTGGGTTCGATTGTCAGACGGGAGCAGGATGCTTCCCGATTATCGAGGCGATAATCGGGGTAGGTCCTGTCAATTGGTATCAGAGCCTAGGTTTACGATTCGTGTCCGGCACTCGGGTGTGCCTTGATTATTGTACTAACTTATGCCTCTTTCAGAGAAGGACGACCGGCCATGCCTCTGTGACGCGAACCCCCTCCACGACCTGATGGCGATGCCGAGAGCACTTCGATCGAGCGAGCCCAGCGTCTTGGGGCTACGGTGTTTAGTGGTGGAGCGGATCCCGAGGATGCTCACAGTTGGATTTCTCGGATTGAGCGGATTTTTACTGTGATGCACTGTCCTCCTGAGGAGCGTGTGGTGTTGGCCACATTTCTACTTGATGGATCTGCTTATGAGTGGTGGTATACTCTGGAGTTGTCGGGCTGGGATGCCCGTACAGTGGCTTGGGAGACCTTTCGTGAACGGTTTCTGGACCAGCATTATCCCCGTTCATTCCGTGATGCTAGGGAGACCGAGTTTCTGCAGCTCCAGCAGGGGAGCATGTTCGTAGCTGAGTATGAACAGAAATTTCAGATGCTAGCTCGTTTTGCTCCTACCTTTGTATCTACTGAGGCTGAGAAATGTCGTAGGTTCGAGCTTGGCCTTCGGGGTGAGATACAGGCCATTGTGACGGCCGGAGCTTTTGCTACTCTCAGGGAGTTGTCTGATGCAGCGATGCGGGTTGAGGCTAGTCTCCCGACACGTCCACAGTACTCTGGTGGTGGGCAACGTCGAGAGCGTTCATATCCTGGATCATATGGTCAGAGAGCCCCGAAGAAGGGACGTTATAATGGAGCCTCATCCGCAGGCAATGATCGTCATGGCAGGCCTGGTAACTATCAGGGTTCCGGATTCCGAGCACCTAGGGCGCAGACTGCTCCGCAGGCGAGCGCGACTTCTGTTGCTTCCACGGGACGGCAGGGTGGTGGTTTTGTTCGAGATGCTTCCAGTGTTATCTGTTTCTTCTGTGGCGAGCGGGGCCACTATCGGAGGGACTGTCCATCTTTGCCACAGGGTGGTGGCGCAGGTCGGGGTGGAGTAGAGCAGGGACGGAGCACAGCTGCAGTTTCTGGGACTGGGAGCACTCGAGGATGTGGTACTGGAGCGGCTAATGGACAGAGGGGTCGGGGCCGTGGGCGAGCAGCTGGACCACAGGCCCGAGTTTTTGCTGTTACGCAGCAGGAGGCCAGGGCAGCGCCTGGTGTTGTGACAGGTACACTCACGATCTTTGGGCATGATATTTGTGCTTTAATTGATCCCGGAGCTACTCATTCATTTATATCACGGGACTGTGAGTTGTTGGCGGGTAGAGAGGTGTCCGCCTTGGACTGTGACTTGGGTGTGAGTACACCCACGGGAGATGTTTTTGTGGTAAATCAAGTGTTGCTGGAGTGTCCCGTAATGGTAGGTGATGTTGGTCTGATGGCAGACTTGTTACTCTTGGACTTGCACGACTTTGATGTCATTTTGGGAATGGACTGGTTGACGCTCCATCATGCTTCTATCGAATGTGTCGATAAGAAGGTTACCTTTCGGAGCCCTGGATTACCGGAAACCACCTTTCAGGGAATTCAGCGAGCCACTCCTGTCGGAGTGATTTCTGCCCTGAAGGCAAGTAAGTTGTTGAGGAAGGGGTGCCAGGGATACTTAGCCCAAGTGTTGGGCTCACGAGCTGCACCATTGAGGGTGGAGGATATACCGATTGTACGGGAGTTCCCGGATGTCTTCCCGGAGGATCTACCGGGATTGCCACCGCATTGAGATGTTGAGTTCACTATTGATCTGGTTCCAGGTACGCAACCTATCTCTCAGACTCCGTATCGTATGGCGCCAGCTGAGTTGAAAGAACTGAAGGCGCAGTTACAAGAATTACTTGAGATGGGATTTATTCGACCGAGTGTATCCCCCTGGGGAGCCCCGGTGTTGTTTGTGAAGAAAAAGGATGGGAGTTTGAGACTCTGCATCGATTACAGGCAACTGAATAAAGTAACAGTCAGGAACAAATACCCGTTGCCTCGGATCGATGATTTGTTCGATCAGCTGCGAGGAGCGCAGTACTTCTCCAAAATTGATCTACGTTCTGGGTATCATCAATTGCGGGTTAAGGATGAGGATGTGCCCAAGACAGCCTTTAGGACCCGTTATGGCCATTATGAGTTCCTTGTGATGCCGTTTGGCTTGACCAACGCACCCGCAGCGTTTATGGATTTGATGAACCGAGTGTTGCAGCCTTACTTGGATCACTTTGTCATCGTGTTCATCGACGATATCCTGGTCTACTCGAGGAGTGCGGAAGCGCACGAGGAGCACTTAAGGATGGTGCTAGGTACCTTGAGGGAAAACCAGTTGTATGCGAAGCTCAGCAAATGTCAGTTTTGGTTGACGAGCGTGAGTTTCTTGGGGCATGTGATCTCAACGGACGGGATCAGTGTGGATTCTCAGAAAATTGAGGCAGTGGCGAAGTGGGAACAACCGAGGACCGTCACTGAAGTCAGAAGTTTCTTGGGTTTGGCTGGCTACTACAGGAGGTTTGTAGAGGGTTTCTCTACCATTGCTGCCCCGTTGACGCGACTGACGTGGAAGGGAGTCAAGTTTGAGTGGGATGACGATTGTGAGCGTAGTTTTCGGGAGCTAAAGGAAAGGTTGACATCTGCTCCTATATTGACCCTTCCAGACGACAGTGGGGAATTTGAGGTGTACAGTGATGCATCCTTACAGGGTTTGGGATGTGTACTAATGCAGCATGGGAAAGTGATTGCCTATGCTTCGCGCCAGTTGAAACCGCATGAACGCAATTATCCTACGCACGATTTGGAATTAGATGATGTTGTGCATGCGTTGAAGATTTGGAGACATCACCTGTATGGTGCGACTTGCAGAATGTTTACGGATCACAAGAGCTTGAAGTACTTGTTCACTCAAAAGGAGTTAAATGTGAGGCAGCGACGGTGGCTAGAGCTAATTAAGGACTATGATTGCACGATTGAGTACCACCCGGGAAAAGCCAATGTGGTGGCTGATGCTCTAAGCCGAAAGTCAACGCATTCTGTAGCACATCTACGGACGGTTCATTTACCACTTTTGGTTGAACTCCGTAAGACTAGCATCGATCTGGGCTTGGATGGCCAAGGTGTTTTACTGACTAGCTTTCATGTGAGACCACTTCTGATCGATCGGATCGTTGAGGCTCAATCTCAAGATCCTGTCTCATGTGTACTTTGGATTGAAGTGGAAGCCGGTGAACGGCTGGATTTTACAGTCAGGGAGGATGGAGCTTTGCTAAAAGAAGGACGGTTGTGTGTGCCCGACGTTGAGGCACTGAAGAAGGAGATCTTGGACGAAGCTCATAGTTCGGCCTACGCGATGCATCCTGGTGGGACCAAGATGTATCGTACCTTGCGAGAGCACTACTGGTGGCCGGGGATGAAACGGGAGATTGTCGAGTTTGTCAGCAGGTGTCTGATTTGCCAGCAAGTGAAGGCTGAGAGACAACGACCTTATGGAGCTTTGCAACCACTACCTATCCCGGAATGGAAATGGGATCACTTGACGATGGATTTCATGTTTGGACTTCCTAGGACACCCAGGGGTCACGATGGAGTTTGGGTGATTGTGGACAGGCTTACGAAATCAGCTCATTTCTTGCCAGTGCGAGAGAACTTCAGGATGACACAGTTGGCCCAGTTGTTTATTGACGAGTTCATCCGTTTGACGAGATCATCCGTTTGCAATTTCAGGACACTTGGGAGTCACATCTAGCCTTGATGGAATTTGCCTACAACAACAGCTATCAGGCGAGCATTGGGATGGCTCCGTACGAAGCCTTGTACGGACGGCAGTGCAGAACTCCGTTGTGTTGGACGGACGTGGGTGAAAGGAAGCTGACTAAATCTGAATTGGTGGAACTGACGACCGAGAAGGTCAGACTCATCAGGGATCGGCTCAAGGCAGGCCAGGACGGACAAAAGAGCTATGTGGACCATCGGGTTCGAGATCTTGAGTTTGCGGTCGGAGATCGGGTATTTCTGAAATTGTCCCCTTGGAAGGGTGTGGTGAGATTCGGCAGGCGAGGGAAGTTGAGCCCTCGTTATATTGGACCATGTGAGATTACCGAGAGGATTGGCCCGGTGGCCTACCGGTTGGCACTACCGCCAGAGCTGTCGAAGGTCCACGATGTTTTTCATGTGTCGATCTTGCGGAAATATGTGTTTGACGCATCCCATGTACTGGAGGAACAGCCCATTGAACTTCGAGATGATTTGAGCTTCGAGGAACAGCCGGTACAGATTTTGGATCGAAAGGATAAAGTACTACGTCGGAAGACCGTTCCTCTGGTAAAGGTTCTCTGGAGGAACCAGAATGTGAAGGAAGCCACATGGGAACCCGAGGCGCAGATGCGAGAACAGTTCCCCTACTTGTTTCCTTGAAATTTCGGGACGAAATTTCAAAAGGGGGGGGGGGGGGGGGGGGGGAGATTGTAACGCCCCGGACGTTCTGGAAATGTAATATTATAAAATATTGAATAAAATGACGTTTTTACCCCTGTGTTTTGTGTGGTCAATTTGTTGACTTTTTGATTGGGGGGTCGAACGGACGTTGAGCGATGACCGTGATGTAGTTCGGGACGTCACGAGTTCATAGACAGGTGGCACGTTCGATTCGGACGAACAGGGTGAAAGTTATGATGTTCGGAAGTTCAGGGGCATTATCGTAATTGGACGTTATTAAGGGGGAAAAGTTGACTTTTTGTTTGAAAATTGATATTCATTTGACTCGAAGACCGTTATGTTCGTCTCGACGCCCCGAGTACAACGATAGGTGGCATGCTTGAAACGGACGTCGGATGACCGAGTTATGGGTCACGGAAGTTAGAGGGCATTTTGGTAATTATTGTACAGATGGGCATTTTGGTCATTTCACGGTGGTTACTGTTCACCACCGTGAAAAGCAGAGTGCACGGCCGTGGGTCTTGTGCGTGCAATTGTTTATGGCTAGTGGAATGGCTCAGACAATTTGTTTATGTGGATTTAGGTAGTGGAAGCATGACTGAGTGGCCTTGGTGCACGGTTTGGGCAGAATTCTGGGCACGGGAGTGCAGGGAATGGCCATGGTTTCTGTGTGCGTGGGAGACATTTTCAGAGATCCCAGTTGGTCTCCGACGGGCTGCTGGCCACACCGATCGACTAACCGTGTATGGGAATGGAGTGAGGATTGAATTGGGGTCATTTGTGCATCAGTGAGAGGGTTGAGTTTGAGAGAAACAGTGAGAATTCAGTTTCGGGTTTTTGGGGGGAAATCTCAGAATTCAGTTTCTACTGGCTTAGGGATCACACTAGACACATTGAGAGTTTTCTGGGAGCAGCAGCAGCATAACCGTGCACGAAATCAAGCAAATTGAGCAAGGATTGCTCAGGAACTCACGTACCTGTTCAGAGATGAACCAGTTGGAGGGAAAAATTTGAATTCGATTTCTGAGGCTTGTTGATCGAAACCAAGGGCCATTCTAGTCTTCTGGGAGCAAGGGGGAACCAACCATGTCGAATTCGAAGGACGACACCCACGAATTGGCCAAGGACTGAGCTCCCTAGTTCTGAGAATTTTCGAGCTTGAGGACGACGACTTCCAGGTAACGGCGAGCTAAATTGTTAGTGCCATTGTGTTCGTATGGGTCCCTTTATGCTACTGGTGAAGTTAATTTGGGAATGGAACCATGTAGGGTGAGTTCCAGAAGTCGACTTGTTCGACTGTTCAAGCTTGAGTTGGGTCGATTTGGTGTCAGTCGAGGCTAATCATTAACACAGACCTGAAATTAATGAGTTAGAGAAGATAATAGGATCAAAAACGAGAGGAATTGATTGAGAATTGAGCTTAAACTGGTCGGGTTGAGTCGCGGGTAACAGACCCGTTTATCAGACTATCCGGGTAAGAACGATGACACTGTAGCTTGGCGCGTGGCCTTCACGCGCAGCCACTTTAGGCGGCGCGTGATGGCGCGTGCAATGTCATCTCCGATCACGGTCAACATGGGAATTGTCCCTTTCAGTCTAATTAACATTTTCCCTTTAGGATTCGAGTTGTTCGGGAGTCGTTCGGGATAATCTCGGGAGCCCGGAAGTTTAGCCCTTAAGGTTTATTTTGCCGAAAAATCCGGGAAATTAGGGAAAAATCTTACGAGCTATTTGGGGATGTTTGTAACCTTTCTTGTACATTTTTACAGGCCCGGACACTTCCGAAGCTACGGAGGAGCACGCGGGACGCGATGGACGCGTCCTAAAACCGTGAGTGGACTTTTTGATTTTCTAAATTGGGCATGCATGACTATTTTGCTTATTTATCTCATGGTTTTACATATGATTTTATGATGGTGATATGTTATATCGGTTTTACGTGTTTTTCACGTTTTTCGAGATATTTACCGTGTTTCACGCATTTCGAGGTTATGGTTTTCGCTTATGCATGCGTGATGATTTTGATAAAGTACCTGGATATGAATATGCATGTTTCGGATTTATGATGTTTGATCACATTGTGAAGTAATTTTTGGAAATTGCATGTGTTGGAATTTGCATGTGAGTTCGGACATAAGTCTTGTCATGATGAGAAATGTTTTCGGAATAATGTTGGAAAAAGGTTTGTGATGAATCCTGGTTTATTGAGTTTGAAAACGGTTTTGGGTTTAAAGACCCGGTTAATGGTTGGATCTGGTTTTGGGTTTAAAGACCCGGTATGTTGATGACGGGGGTGGGCCCGAAAATTGGGTTTAAAGACCCGAATTGAGTTTAAAGACTCGTGAGTTTAAAGACTCGATTATTACGATACCCCCGAGGCCTATTAATCATGTTTTGAGTTTAAAGACTCGTTGATATCCCGGGAAGGCCTAAAATTGAGTTTAAAGACTCGGATGGATCCAACGGCATAATTGTGGTTATTGATTCACGTTTTACTTGATTTGTGCAATTAACGTTTCAAAATGACGGTTTCTGAAACCTGGCTTTATTAAATGGTTTTTACATGAATTATGGCGATCCTTGGTAACGTTTTTCATGTGTTTCGGAAAAAGAGTTTTCAAAAGTTAATATGCAAATTTTGAATGTTTGGTTATGCATGCGTGTTACAAAACTGGAGGGCGAACCCGATTTCGGAAAAACTGTTTTTCCTTTAAAACTTATGTTTCGGTCCACTCACACTTTGTTGTTTTAAATTCCCTCCAGGTCGTGGTACAAGTGCGGGGGCAAGCGCCGAGGCAGAGGCGGAGGCATAAAGTTTTCCGTTGCGGAGTAGTTAGTTCACAGAGTAGGACTTGTTTCTTTAACTTGTTTTGTAATATTGCTCTGTGAAACTGTGGACTTGACGTCCAGTCGGATGTATTTGTTTAATCTCCCTGGTCTGACAATGGGTGTGTTGTAATATTATTTAGTTTTCCGGTCGTTTGGGTTCGATTGTCAGACGGGAGCAGGATGCTTCCCGATTATCGAGGCGATAATCGGGGTGGGTCCTGTCAGAGACCCAGTTGAAAAGTGTTATAAGAAAGAAAGAAAGAGATTTGAAAATGAATATGAACCCTCCATATGATTTATATGGTCTCCTCCAGCGTCGACCTGGAGAGTCACGATCCACAGACTAGAGTGGGTATCCCCATAGGGATCCCGTTCCAAGAGTGGTGGTTAGTTATTATGATGTGGTCCCGGACTATATTCCGGAGAGATGAGTGGACTAGATCCAGTGATTGAGCCTCCCAGATGGATATTCCTGGGAGAAGACTCGGAGTGAGACCCCGAGTAGTGTGCACACTAGTATAGATTTGTCATCTTGACTATATCGGGGATGTGTTCCCTAGGGGCTGTGTGCCCCGAGTTGGCATCTTCTCCGGAAGTGCCTAGGATGGGTTATACATACGAGTACCAATGAGGTTCTTTGGAAAGTGGTTTTAGGGCGAAGGCCCTATGTTCGAAGTTTTAGAAATGATTTGGGGCAGAGACCCCGTATTCTGTGTTTTGGTGTTTCACTGAGAATGGATTTGGGCTGAGTTCCCACATGTATTGATAGTTGGTTTTTGAATTGTGATTTCGGGTCAGGGACCCAAAAGGATTTACGAGTCATGACAGTTTATGGGAACCTGGCATGAACCCTTGAAAGGTTTTGAGAATGTTTTCAAATGGTTTTATGAACGTTTTGATCAACAGTTTTTGAATGCATGCATATGCGTTTTAATGAAGGGCATAAATGTCTTTAAGCGAAAATTCTTTTAATTAAATGATTGTTTTTGTCCACTCACGACTTTTAATGTTTTAATGCCCTTAACGTTGATCGCAGATGCGGGCTGTAGCAGAGACAAGACATCACTCCCCTCCTCATACGATCCTCACGCGCTCTGATAGCCCCGACGAGGGCTAAAGAAGGAATTTTCCCTGGTCTGACACTTCGTGTCAGACGGGATCAGGCGGGCCCCACGTTAATCCCGGGGGATTTGGGACCGGTCCTGACAAGACGTGCCCAACATGCTCTACCCAATTTTTCCAGTCCTAATTTACCGACTTTTTAGAAAAAATTAATACCAAATATTTAGTTAATTAATTTTTTCTTGTTTTCTGTATTTAGCTTTGTATTTTATTTTTTTAGCTTTTATTTGTTGAGCCATCTCAATAAATAGGGAGTCCATTTCATTATAAAACTCTCTCCCCTTTTAGTTCCCTTTTAGTCCCCTTTTAGTTCACTTTTCTCTCTTTGTAGCTACATTTTGGGACCTCTTTTTACCTTTCTTTTAGATTTTCTTCTTTGTTTTCATTTAAATTTTGTTTTTAGAATTTTTTTCTTAGATTTTCTTTGACTTTTCTTTGCATACATTTTTATACTTTCCTTAAGAAAAACCTTAGGCTATGTAATTCTAAAGCAATTGAGAGTTTTAAGTTCGAATTCCTCGCGTTTCTTCCTTCATCTTCACATGGTTTTGTCTGCTGTCAGGGATCCTTGTGAAAAACCATCGTTTTCTAATTAAACTCTTATTGTTGTTTCGGTTTTATTTATAATCCAATATACGTGTTGATATTTTCTTTCTAACATTTGTAAATATGAATACAATCTCCATGTGTTTTACTTTCTGAATTTTAGTTATTTCATATGTGATAGTGTTTAACTTTCAATTCAACGCTAAGTGTCTGCCGCTGTCGATGCACTTAGAAGAGGATTGAAGAGATTTAATGTTGATCACTATTGGAGCATTAAATCAACAACTTAAGGTAAATCATATTGGAAGTGTCTGCCGTTGTCGGTGCATTTATAATATTGAAAAATGTATGCATGTAATTGAAATGATGAAGGTAGGATTTCGTGGTTGGTTAAATATGAGCAAAATGTTAGAGTGTTAGTAAAATTTGTGTCTAAAGAAAGTCCATTGTACAAAGGTTAAAGTAGAAATAGATTAAATAATGTGATTGTTAATTTGAATTTACTTACGTAAAAGTGTCAGTTTTGTCTATGAAACTAATCTATAGTATGTAAGTTCTAATTAGTATAGGCATTCACATTTTAATTCTTACTTTAAAATGTAGTTTCAGTTACAAATCTTTCCAAACCCCACCTCTTTGATTATTTATTATTCTTTTTCACTAACCATTATTTAATGTTCCATAATTTCCGCAGTTAAGAACGATCCCTATTTACCAATACTGGATCAACACAAAAAATGTTTAAATTGAATATACTTGAATTACATGTTTATTTAAATGTGTAGTTTAAGCCGTATCAATTTTTGCACCATGGCGGGGGAAATTGAAAATTATTTTTAATGTGTTAGTATGTACATAATGTTCATATTATACTTGTTTATAATTTTTATTTTTGTTCATAAGTTTCATAATATACTTGTTTATATTATATTTGTTTATTTTTATTCTTTTACATGTATATTATACTTTTTCATAGTTTTATTATTTTTATTTTTTATATACTTGTTTATTTTATATTTGTTCATACTTGGTTCATAATTATACTTGTTCATATTATACTTGTACTTGTTTTAAATATTCATATTATACTTGTTCATAACTTTTATTTATCTACAAGATTAATTAATGATTAATGATAGATTATCGAGGATTAATCGGGATTAAGTGAGGATTATCGGACGATCAGGATAAAATTACGATTTTACCCTTAGAGAGGGTGAAAAGTTTACTTTTGACCCTGGAGGTCAAACGCATGTGGATCAAGGACCATTACATAGATCGAGATGATACGAGTCCGTAGATAAGCAGCAAGTCAAAATCAGACATCGTACGGAAAAATTACGGCTCAAGGATGGTTTCAAAAACTATTCACGGTTGCACGGTTTTCAAATTGGGTTGTCTTTATTGGGCCCCAAAATGTCAATTTTGGGACCATAGGATGAGTGACACTTGTCGCCCACCCTATGGCCCATGTTATTTTATTCTTGCAACCATCATCATCTTCATTTCATCTTCATTTTCTTTCATCTTCTTCCTCTAACCCGTACCCACCCCCAAAACCCTCATCTTCTTCATGTTTTCCACTTGAGACAGAGAGAACGAGAGGGTGAGACTGAGAGATGGACCAGGACAGCGGTAGGGACGGCGGAGCTACACGGTGGCCTGAGGAAAAGGCAAAACCTGAAACCCCCTTTATGTTTGAAATTTGAACTTCCCTTTTAGGATGTTTAAGGTTGATTTTGATGCCTTGGGTGCCTTCACCTTGGGTGCCTTTATTGAGCTCATATGAGCTGGTAAGGACAAGAATGGATGGTAGAGAAACCTTCGACGGCCTTGATTACATGCTTGAAGTTTGGCCGTGGGAGTTTGAGATTGACAGGTAAATTCTAGGCCTTTTCTTCTTATTTTGAGGTCATGGATCTCTTCCTGGGAGGAAGACAATCCCCTGGGTGGAAAATGGTGGAAAATGGTTGACAAATGAAGAAGATAGGACCGAGTTAGGGTCGCGGGTCAAACGACCTGTTACAATCAAACAGGTCGACCCAAAAAAAGGTAGGGGATGATGACATGGCAGTCCATGTCATCATCTGTCAGACCTCTCAGGCCACGTGGCCAGTTAGAAGACGACACGTGGTAATTTGTCAAAGGTTGTAAGGTTCAGTTAGCAATGACGTGGTAGTGCCACGTCAGACCTTGTCAGACCACGTGGACCAGTAGGATGGTGCCATGTGGCAGGTTGTCAGACTAACATATATTAGAGTTGTTAGGTTGACATCAGCATGTGGACTTTGACTTTCGTTGACTAGCGTTGACCGCCGTTGACTGGCGCTTGTGGACTTTGACCGAAGCATGTGGGAGCGTGGGCACGAATTTCGAGGTCAAACTGATCTTATTTGAAAGGTTTCAATGTTTTGAATCCAATGGTGGTAGTTTCAGGTCGATCAGAAATCGTTTGATAGGTCTTTAGGGGTTTTTATCCTCGGGAAGCGTGTTCGGGACATGGGTACTATTCTGGGATAGTTAGGGGTCTTTGATATGGACTTGTATAGGTTGATAGTGACCTTTGGATGTGATTTTCATAGGTCCAGACGTCCCAGATATTGTGGATTATCCTCGAAGTGACTTACGACGCAGGATTTAAGCGCGCAGCTTGGACGGTCTGTGACTGGACTTTGTTTTATGAAATAATGCATGCATAAATGTTTTATATGATTTATGAATACGATTTTAGATGCATTGAGTGCATATACTTTAAATACGATTTGTGTTGATATTTTGGCATTTTCGTAGAAAATGTGATATTGTACGTAGTTTGAGATTTCTATTTTTATATGATACTTGTACTGGGCCGAGTATTCAACGTGCATGTGATTTATATGATTTTAAGGGTTTCACGGAGAGGTGTGAAATTGAGGATTTGACTATCGATTTTGAATAATTTCACGAAGATACGTGAAATTGGTATTCGGGCATGAGTCCCAGTTGGATGTTGACTTTGATTTGGGTTATAGTCAAAGGTGATTTGGAGAAATGATTTGAATATTGAAATGGTTTTCGAATTTGGAAATATATTTCGGGCATATGTCCTAGTTGATTATGGTTTGACTTAGTGTATAGTCAAATGTGAGGAAATGATATGTCGGGCTGTGACCCTGTTTCAGATTTATGAACGATATTTCGGGCATGTGACTCAGTTAATGATTTGATGAAGTGATGCTAGACATTGTTTTTATGATGGTTTTGCAGAAACTGAATTTACGAAATTATATTTTGGGTGTAGAACCTATTGACAGATGTTTTGAGATGATGTGAGATGTTTTCCACACGACTATCCTCTATGATGTGATGATAACCTCTGGGCGTCGACTATCTAGTGGGATGTGTGATCCTAGAGAGGTCACGAGGACACTACTTGGAGGAGTGTCAGAGTTGGACATTTTTCATACGTCGACCATCATGTGTGATTTGTGATCCTGTAGATGCCATCGCTCCAAGCCTGGTGTATATTCGGATGTGAAATTCCAAGTCACACGCGTAGTGCTGATATCGTGACTGGTGATGATGTGAGATGATTAGACGTTGGATAAAGAGGATTGGTGAACATGTATTCATGAGACTCCGGATGTGAATCTATGGTTCGGGCAGATTCCCTATTAAGATGTATTATGTGATTATTTTGGGCTGAGGCCTACTAAGGAAATGGCTTTGATTGAGCCAAGTTTTCACTGTGTTTTGATTTGAAAAGCAATAGGATTTGCTTTAAGAAAGTATTTGAAATACTTGTTCTCTGATGAATGCATGCTTTTACGTGAATGGTATAAATGTATTGTCAATAAATTATTTTTGAACTATTTATTTTTGTCCACTCACAACTTTTATGGTTTTGCTACCCTTCAGGTTGATCGCGGGTGCGGGTTGCATCAGAGACCGAGACATCACATGCCGCTACACACTCTAGAAATCACTGCGCACTTTAGTAACCCCGTGCAGGTTACGGTTTATCCTTGGTCTAGCACGTGGTGTCAAACGGGAGCATGGCGCATCTCATGATAATCTAGGGGGATTGGGATGGGCTGTGTCAATTTGGTATCAGAGTACTAGGTTGCTCTTGAGGTCATGTGCATGTGTTAGATGTGATGTCTCTAGACTGTTGTCATCCTGTCATCAACCTGATAGTGAGCGTAAGAATAGACAGATTAAGTGGGAATGAACCCGAATAGATTCTATTTGGCACTATATGCTGCGTTTTAGTGAGGTTTGACCCCAAGTAGGGCCGAATAGACTCCAAGGTGTTAGTACCCGACCATCCTCTATCAGGTCCCGATGCATCTAGCATGATATTGTCCGTTTTGGGCCTCCTTGCCCTTGCCCTCACGGTTTTGTTTTCGGAAGCTCATGGTGCAACTTCCCAGTGGGTCACCCATCATTAAATTGCACTAGCCTCAACTCGCTTAACTTTGGAGTTCTAACCGAACCCAATGCCACTGAGCGCCCAAAAGGCCTCGTGCTAGATAGGTGTGTGCCAACACCTTTAAGGCACACCACCATTCCCTTCCCAGACCATTCCCCCATCGTAAGAATGTGGGATCGTTCATTGTTCCCTCCAGGACACAAGTCTTACAATCCACCCCCCTTAGGGCCCAGCGTCTACGCTGGCACACTTCCCGGTTTGGGTCTGGCTCTGATACCATTCTGTCAGAACCCAACTCTCCTCTGTCAGGTCCCGATGCATCTAGCACGATATTGTCCGCTTTGGACCTCATTGCCCTTACCCTCACGATTTTGTTTTCAGGAGCTCATGGTGCAACTTCCCAGTGGGTCACCCATCATAAAATTGCACCAGCCTCAACTCGCATAACTTTGGAGTTCCAACTGAACCCAAAGCCACTGAGCTCTCAAAAGGCCTCGTGCTAGATAGGTGTGTACCTACGCCTTTAAGGCACACAACCATTCCCTTCCCAGGCCATTCCCCCATCACAGGAATGTGGGATTGTTCACCGTTCCCTCCAGGACACGGGTCTTACACAAGGATGGTTGAGTATGGTGATCTTTCCGAGGTATGACCGGTGATTGGTTAGGATGGATGGGTTGTTGGGAGCAGTTGGGTTAGTGATGACCCCTATTTGAGATTGATTGGACAAGTAACCAGGAGAGTGGTACTTGTGGATCAGATCCTGGGGTGGATCCATCAGCGGATTGTACACACTGAGTGGAATGTATAGTAGTTGAGTTGGGTTATGCTCAGGACTAATAGAGCGGTTGGTATAAGCAATGAGTTGCCCGTATGAGTGAAAAGTCTCAATAGTGAAGTGTTTCTTGGATTGGTCTGTACGAGGTTTGTGGCAGACAGTGTTATTGGAGGACATGGATGAGACTATCGAGAGTTGGGCGACGTTCGAGGAATGTTCTTACATTATTTTCGCCCAGTCATATCGAGATACGAGAGAGGCGGAGTACCTCCCAAGATGAGTGGAGGGGTACAATCTCCTGCTCATGTCGAATATTTGATGATAGCTCGGTACGAGCAGAGATTTGGGGTTTTAGCTCGGTTCGCACTATGTGCAACGATGATAGGAGACAATGAGCTTCTTCGGTGGCGATTGTGTCGAGATGTCACACCATCTCAGTGGTGATGGCTGAGGAGAGTTGGATGGAATCCAACAGTGACCGAAAATGAGTTAACGAAATCTCAACAGCGATCAGATGATTTCGAGGGACACCGAGTGCGTCGAGAGGACGTAATTACCATTATCGTGATGGCTGAACGGTACAAAAAGCATCCCGAGTGGCCTAGTAAGGTCTCAGATCTTCCTAGTTGTTTGGTTTCCTGGAGGCACGGGGTATGCCTGGATTGGTGATAGGTACCCTGGTTAATTGTGGTCGGATTGCACGAGTGATGCGTGTAGCAGTTGATCCCAGAGAGTTGGGACATGCAAGCTAGTACTTCGACCAGTACTATGTTGATTGTAGTTTGGTAAACCGAGACTATTTAGTTTGGTAAACCGAGACTATTTAGTTTGGATAAGGTTTTGACTTTAGACAGTTTGGTTTTCCAAGACATACGAGGCTAGTTGTAATGTTCCTAAGAGATTGATGGACTAACCACTATTCCTCTGTTGAGCTTCAAGGAACCAAAGGTAGTTGGTAGTCCTGAGTAGTCGTGATTGGTCCTTGGGTGAGACCAAAAGAGATCACTAAGGAAGAGCATTCATCTTTTTACAAGAGTTTTACCAAGGACTAGCTAGAGGATACTCATTTCGGGATATACAAATTGGAGGCCAGAAAGATACGATACAATGATTATTCGGGATATGGGACGCGTGTTGGAAAGTTCCCAGATGGCTCAGTAAGGTTGAGGATGATGTTGGTGGTGTTAACATTCCAAGTGGTATCCCTTGCAAGACTTACCGAGGTTGTTACCCTAGAGTGAGGTTGGGTTACAATAGACTTAAGGATGTAAGACAGATACCTTGTTGAAATTGGTTTTGACTTGACTCGAAGTCAAGGAGTTGGTTGAAAGATATGCTTTAGATGCATGTACTGTGTGCTCGGATGTGTGATTCCCGAATTGACTTCAGAAGTGAAATTCCTTGAGATGGCGTACACTTAGTACTGCGATGATAGTTGGCCATCATGCGTTGGGAATAGAGTATTAATGGTGATACTGCTAAGATATATCAAGGATTCATACTTGTGGCAATGAAATTGGATTTCGAGAAATGTTGATTAACATCGATTAATCGCGATAACGGAGATTGGATTCACTCAGACTGGATGAGTGTTATCGGCCTTCGAGTGGATAATTGAGTTAGCAGAAGATTGGTTGCTGCTTTAGTTTGACTATCTTGGACGATAGTGAAGGTTTTAGAAATGACAGTGATGCATCGACACGCGGGTTCAGATTGTATACGTATGCTACACGTAGGGGTTTTGCTTTTGCAGTTAAATAGTTGGGGTGATCAGAGTGAACATAAGGTAGAGGAGAAAGCTAAGGCTGTTAACTGCTAATGATGGAACATTTGATCATCATTCGGGGAAAAGTGAATATAGTATCCAATGCCTCAAGTAAGATGTTTTAGGCTTGTTAGCTCTTATGTGTACAGCTCATCTACCTTGTTATCAAAGCTCCGGATGGAGGAATTATGCTGATGATAGATGACCATGGATCTTGAAGTTGTGATTTGACCCTTGGCATCATTACGATGAGGGTCGAGGTATGTATTGGTACATCTTGATAGACGTGAGTTGGTTGGTGGAGTTATCCATGAGAGTATGTATGGGACACATCTCAAGTATGGGTCTAGTGACTAGGAGAACTCATAAAGGACATTGAGTAGGCCATTGAGTATAGTGTACTGTAGGTCCAGAGCATAGATTGGAACAGACAGGTTCCAATATCGGATTATGATTGGCATCCATGTAGTAGACGGACTCGATCCGAGATTGTGATGGTATGTGGATATTGGTACGTGGTCAACGTGCACTACTCACACATTTGACAGCGAGTTTCTAGGTATTGATCAGTCTGATTGATGTGGTACAATCATCAGAATGAGTCCGAGATAGACATGGTATGGTAATTAGACGGTGTTCGATGTTGATTGTACATGGAGAATGAGGACTGGACATCGAATACTATGCACTAGTGCAGAGTCGCTTGAGAGGGTTCAGTGACTGTGTGAGTATGGAGCTCCAGGCCAGGATGTGCTAGATGAACCCTAGTGGCTATGTGTGTGATTACCTCTGCTAGAGCAAGTAGTCGATGAGGTCTAGATACACTCAGGATGAGTGAGATGTCGGTTTATGTATCGAAAGGATGAGTAAGATGATAGTTGGGACTCGAGAGGAGTCAAGATCACAGCGTGGGTCTCTAAGAAACACGAGGTATGGTATGAGGTACCCTGATTGGACTAGAGAGAGTCGAGTCTTTCGATAGTGATTCAAGTGGTGACAGTGGAACCGTTAGCTACCGACTGGACACAACGGTGCGTCGTGGGTGTTAATTATGGTTAATGACCGTTAAGTGGAACAAAAAACTTATGATGCTCAGTAGGAGCAGGATTTTCAGATTGGATTATGAACAAAATGGCAGCTTGGAATAAAAAGATTGTCAGCTAAGCAGGACAGTTAGATTGGCTTTTCAGCCTAGATTCTGAGTACACCTGCATGAGTGACAGGTGAGATCGACGAGTGTCGGTGTCTCAATTGAGACTTGAGCATTGGAGTATTGGGATGTCAGGTGACAGTTGGTCACGCGTTTATTGGATATGGTCACAGAGGATTGAGTTGAGTTGCAGCATTGACCGTTGGATTGTGGTTGACGTCGAGTGATGTTCAGTTTCTGTTGAGCACTGTGGAGAGTTGTTGGACGTGTACGTACACACGTAGGAGCCTTAAATTAGAGGCGGGATTGGATTTTCGCAGTTCTGGTGCGGATGAGAGTCGATTTGAATTTTGAGGACGAAATTATTTTAAGGAGGGTTGATTGTAACGACCCGTCCCGAACCTATGGGATTAATTAATGATTAATGATGGATTATCAAGAATTAATCTGGATTAAGTGAGGATTATCGAACGATCAAGTTAAAATTATGATTTTACCCTTAGAAAGGTGAAAAAGTTGACTTTTGACTTGGATCGAGGACCGTTACGTAGATTGAGGACCATTACGTAGATACAAATGATACAAGTCTGCAGACTAGCGACACGTTACAATTGGACATCGTACGGGAAAATTACGGATCAAGGATGGTTTTGAGAACTATTTACGGTTACACGGTTTTCAAATTGGGTTATCTTTAGTGGGCCCCAAAATATCAATTTTGGGACCATAAGATAAGTGACACTTGTCACCCACCCTATGGCCCATGTTATTTTATTCATGCAACCATCATCATCTTCATTTTCTTTCATCTTCTTCCTCTAACTTGTACCCACCCCCAAAACCCTTATCTTTTTCATGTTTTCCACTTGAGACAAAGAGAATGAGAGGGTGAGACTGAGAGATGGACCAAGACGGTGGCAGGGATGGCGGAGCTGCGCGGTGGCCAGAGGAAAAGGTAAAACCCGAAAACCCTTTTATATTTGAAATTCAAACTTCGGTTTTAGGACGTTTATGGTTGATTTTGATTCCTTGGGTGCCTTCATTGAGCTCATACGAGTTGGCAGGGACAAGAATGGATGGTAGAGGACCCTTGGCTAGCCCTAGGTGCAAGCTTGAAGTTTGATCTTGTTCGAAAGGTTTCAAAATTCTGAATCCAATGGTGGTGGTTTCAGGTCGATCAGCGATCATTAGATAGGTCATTTAGAGGTTTTTTTCCTCAAGAAGCGTGTTCGGGACACGTGTACTATTCTGCGATAGTGAGGGGTCTTTGATATGGACTTGTATAGGTTGATAGTGACCCTTGGATGTGATTTGGATAGGTCCGAACGTTCTCGAGATTGTGGATTAGCCTCGGAGTGGCTTACGATGCAGGATTTGAGCGCGTAGTTTGGACGGTCTATGAGTGGACTTTGTTTTATGAAATGATGCATGCATAACTATTTTACATGATTTATGAACATGATTTGAGATGCATTGAGTGCATATGCTTTAAATACAATTTATGTTTATGTTTTTTCATTTTTGTAGAAAATGTGATATTACACGTAGTTTGAGATTTCTGGTTTTATATGATACTTGGGTTGCGCCCGAGTATTTTACGTGCATGTGATTTATATGAATTTGAGGGTTTCTCAAAGAGGCGTGAAAACGAGGATTTGACTATCGATTTTGAATGATTTCACGGAGATGTGTGAAATCGGTATTCGTGCATGAGTCCCAGTTGGATGTTGACTTTGACTTTTATTACTGTCAAAGGTGATTTGGAAAAATGATTTGAATGCTGAAATGGTTTTTGAATTTGGAAATATATTTCGGGTGTATGTCTCAGTTGTTATGGTTTGACTTAGTGTATAGTCAAACGCGAGGAAATGATATACTGGGCTGTTACCCTATTTCAAATTTATGAACGATATTTCGGGCATGTGACCCAGTTTTAGATTTGATAGGATTCGAGGAATTCTGGATTAATGAAGTGTTGTTAGACACTATTTTTATGATGGTTTTATGGAAACTGATTTTATGAAATTATATTCCGGGCGTAGACCTTATTGTTAGATGTTTTGAGATGATGTGAAATGTTTTCAACACGACCATCCTCTATGATGTGATAATAGCATTCGGATGTCGACCATCCAGTGGAATGTGTGATCTTAGAGAGGTTACAGGAACACTGCCTGCAGGAGTGTCAGAGATGGACATTTTGCAGACGTCGACCATCATATGTGATGTGTGATCATGTAGATGCCATCGCTCAGACGTCGACCATCCAATGTGATGTGTGATCTTGAGTTAGAGCAACTAAACGTCGAGCCACGGGCTCTGAGCCTGGTGTATATTCGGATGTGAAATCCCGAGTCGCACGCGTAGCGCTGATATCGTGACTAGTGATGATGTGAGATGATTGGACATTAGATAAAGAGGATTGGTGAACATGTTTACATGAGACTCCGGATGTGAGTCAATGGTTCGAGTAAAGACCCTATTGAGATGTATTATAAGATTATTTTGGGCTGAGTTCCTACGTGATTTGGTTTTGGGCTGAGACCCTACTGAGGAAATGGCTTTGATTGAGCCATGTTTTCACTGTGTTTTGATTTGAAAAGAAATAGTATTTGCTTTAAGAAAATATTTGAAATACTTGTTTTCTGATGCATGCATGCTTTTACGTGAAGGGTATAAATGTCTTTTCGATAAATTATTTTTGAACTGTTTATTTTTGTCCCCTCACAGCTTTTATGGTTTTGATACCCTTCAGGTTGATCGCGGATGCGGGCTTTAGCGGATGCGGGCTGTAGTAGAGACCAAGACATCACATGCTGCTACAAACTCTAGAAACCACTGCACACTCTAGTAACCCTGAGCAGGTTACGGTTTATCCCTGGTCTAGTACGTGGTGTCAAATGGGTGCATGACACATCCCACAATAATTCAGGGGTATTGGGATAGGTCGTGTCATTCATATTATATTTGTTTATACTTGTTCATAATGTTGTTATTATATTTGTTCATAAATTGTATATTATACTCGTTCACTTTTTTTTTTATCTATTTCTATTTGTTTTTGGAAATAAAAAAGAAAGGAAAATTTTGTAAAATAAAAAAGGAAAAATTTCGAGGAAAAAAAATATTTTCTTTTCAAATTTAGTTGTTATTACTTTTTTTAAAGTAAAAAGTTTCAAAAAAAATCATTTAAAATAAATGTTGAAGCAGAATTCATCCGTACTCTCAAAAGTCTCCTAGATCTCTGCAAATAGCAAACAACAAACAATAAACTATCGTTCGCTCTGATTGAGGCCCCGGGGGGTTGTTCGACCAAGAATGCTCCAATGTTTTAAGTCAGTTTTGAAAGAAAAATATAAAGAGCTTAAGTAGCTTTGAATCAAATTACCTTAGAAATGAATTGAGCTCCGCTATTTATAAGAAAATCCTGAAAGCCTCGAAGCGTTTGATTGGTCGGTTGAATTTATAAGTAATAAATAATATATTATTTCATAATAATAAATTTTCATTATAATAATAATGATAATGATGATAATTAATGTTAATTATAATTATGATAATAATGATAATTAACATTAATAGTAATTATGATAATAATGATAAATAATATTAATAAAAAATGTTTCTTTGTTATGAATATCAATTGTTTCTTGGAGAATATCAATATTATCGAGGCTTTTAACCCGATTTAATAGCGTACTTAACTGGAAATACGTTATTTACTGTGCGAGTGTTTGTAAGCTGTTAATACTATTGTCAGGGGCAATTTAGACATTGTGAGAATTATGAGCTACGTGGCAGTTCCATAATTTTTGGATGATTTTTGGTTCCACAAATACCCCACATCGCTTAGGAATTTAGGGAATCCTAAGGGATGTACTTTTTTTGGAATTACTGTTTACCACACCTGTTGGAATTTTTGTCTCGCTCTATTTCCATGCTGATGAAAAATTTTGAGCTCTGAATCTAGTTGATATATATTTGTGCCGAAAAATATTTCATGAAGACTGATGTCAACTTCTTCTTTTTTTTCTAAACCAAAATAGTTTTGAGAAACATAAAGGTCCCAATCATGGCCATTAATATTCCTTTAATGGCAATTAATCCCATTTAATTGATGAATGAATGACAAAAGGGTTTTTGATCTATTTAAAGATAGAATTGTTGCAGCAAGTAACCCATTGCTTTGCTTTTATTTTGGTTGAAAAAGAAAAAGTTTGGCTGTAGAGAGAATAAGAGAAAGGGTTGCAGGTTTTCTTTTGTAGGTGATATAATGTAACGACCCGAACCAAAAATAATAATATTTTAATGTAAAAAGACTATTTTTCCCTTGAGGGGAAAAACTTTGACTTTTGACCCGAGAAATAATTTGGACTTTGACCCATGACTATGACGTAGATCGGGACGTCACGAACCCGTAGACAGGCGGCACGCCGAAATCGGAGTTCGTATGAAGAAGTTATGGTCAAGGAAGCGTTTAGCGGAATTTACGAACCGTGAACAACGGAATAAAATATTAATTTATTATGGGAATCCGTGCCAAACTAATATTTAAATCAAACCAGTGGATGAGTGACAAGTGTCACTCATCCAAGCCAACACTATTCCAATAAAGCAACCTTATCACTATTCACACATTTAATACTCATATATTTTCCCTCCATTAACCCCAGCCGTTGGATCCCTGCCCAAATGCATCTCAACCCTTCATTTCCCCTGCTTTTTCTTATTCATGCACGATCTCAAACTCTCTCAAACACACTCTGCCTATCTCAAAACCGTGCAACCCATTCTTCCTTTGATTTTCTCTCGACTCAAACGATCGAACCAGCAGCCCACACACCACCAGCCGACCACCAACAGCACCACCCTCACCCACTGATCATCATCGTGCATCACCGGCGACCACCACCCCATTTCCCCTGCCCTGAACTGCCGTGCAAACTCAGACCCGAAACACAGAGGAATCGGGTCCAAGAAGCAAAACTCGACATCCACACCACCTCGACGCAAGGGAAGCTCCAGTCTACACCGTGAGGACCCCAGGAGCATAACTGGACGACGGCGAAGGCTGCGGCGGCGACACGGCGGTGATAAGAAGCAAAACCCTAGAACCCCGTTTTTCTTCCCTGTTTCGAACCAACCTGTTTTGATGCTTAGAAATCGATTAATTGGTTATAGACATGTCCTAGGGTTAGAGACGAGTTGATTGGGACCGGTTTGGATGACGGAGACGGCGTGGATCGCCGGAGACGACGATCAGATTTTGACCGTGAGTTTCAGCGACGCTCTGGTAAGTTTCTTCTCGTTTTCTTCCTATTTTGAGGTTACAGAACCATAGAACAGACCTAGACGACCCTATAAGAATGAACCCCGTCGAAAATGGTGGCCGGAATCGTACGGTGGAATCGGGTCAAGCCGTGGGTCGACGGCGACCCGGTTCCAGTAAAACGGGTCGATTCAGTACTGTAGCAGTGATGACGGCATCATGCTGACGTCACCTCTGCCATCATGATGACGTCATCCTGTCAGAAATTGTCAGACCAGGGACCAATCAGAACATGCCACGTGTCACCTGACATGTGTTAGTCATGACGTCATGCTGACGTCAGCATGACGTAACTGCTGACGTCAGCGTATTGTAGCAGCGTTGACCAGGCGCGTGGGGGCGCGTGTGAATAGTGATTTTGGTGGGGCCGGTATGATTTTCAAGGTTTCGACGATACGGATCAAATGGAGGTGGTTTCGTGTCGATCGGAGATCGTTTGGTTAGTCAAAATGGGGGTTGAAGCCACAGGAATAGTGCCCAGGATGCATTTTTTAGGCGGATCTGTTCTAGGGTCTTAGTATTGGAGTTATAGGGTCCTTAAGTAACTATCAGATATGTTAATACTGGTTTTAGAGATCGTTGAGCAGAAAGGACCGAGTGTGAGTGGGCTGTTTGATTTATAAAAGGCTTGCATGCATAAACTGTTTTACTGTTTCCACTTATGATTTCGATGAGTCTTATATAAACTGTTTATATCTCTTATTACACTATTTTGGTCATGAGACCCGTCTGGATTATATGTGGATTTTATCTGGGATGTCCGGGGGGATATAGGGTAAACTATACTGTTGTTGTGTTGTACTTTCCTACCTGTCTATATTGTCTCCTCCAGGGAGGGTCGTTGGCCTGGGTGGACCCTAGAGTAGTCACGGGGCCCTGACTGAGTGGAGTTGACCCCCGTTGGGCGGCTTTCCCTCAGGAAGGCATGTTCATATACCTCGTGCAGTGACCGGGATACCGGGAGTTGATGTACCTAGAGAGTTTTGGGTGTGAGACCCTGAGTGGCAACGCGTAGCCTTAGAACTGTGACATCATTTGGGTTGGGTTTTACAGTGCACTGACATGTTGGTTTCTCCTTTGGATTATTATTGTGATTCTATGGTTATGATTTCATTATCACATTATGTTTTCACTGCATGCAAGATTTGGAAAACGGAGGGGTAAAACCTTATGAATATTTTATTATTAAATTGATTTATAAACTGTTATTTTTGGCCCACTCACTCTTGTTTTACTGACCCCTCCAGATCCTGACACGGAAATAGAGGAGGAGGACCCGGAGGAGGAGGAAGAGGCTTAGTTGTTTAGCCGTGCACCTGTACACCCACTTGTGGGTAGGTTGAGCACCGAATAAATGTACTCTGACTATTGTGCTCACGTGTTGTATTTTACTTTCCCTTGTCTGACAGTATCACTTTAAACACTGTTAATGTACGTTATCTAGCTATTTGAATAATCGGTTTTTATTTAAGGGTAATTTTGGTATGTTTAGAGTCATTGTCAGACGGGAGCGGGGCACGTCCCCGGGTGGTCCGGGTGGGATTGGGATGGGTCATGTCATATAACATATATATTTGTTTATTTTTTGTTTCTTGACTTTGGAGACAAGTGCTGGGATTTGAGGTCGACTGATGGCTTAGCCCGAAGAAATTGGGAAAGATGGGTCGAAGGACAGTTGGTGGTGAAGTTCCAAGAGTGGTGGTGTGTCATTAGGCCATTGGTGAAGACTTGGTGAAGAACTACCGCATGGCAGCACTGTAGGGCAGCTATCGGGATGGAGTGAAGGCAAAGCCACATGCCTACCGTAGGGTGGTGTGAGGGGCGTCACGTGGAGCACCGCGACCAGAGTGCATGGCGCGTGCATTTAGCGCGCCGACAGAAGAGAGTGGCTCTAGGAAGAGGATAGAAGGGTGCAAAAATTGCCACATGTGCAGCAGCGGGAGGCGTGTCTAGCAGGCGGGGTCCACATGAAAAATGGCTCGGTTAGTGCATTGAAGACACGCCATGTGAAGCGCGTTGATTAACGATGCAGGAAGGCTGTGTTGAGGCGCCATATGGAGGACGTCAGATGGTGGTGCAGGAAGGCGGGTCCCACATTGTTGGCTGCTGTGTTGGCACCGTGCTTAAGGCGGCGCGTGGAGGGCTGTGATTGGGGACGCAGGAAGGCGGGACCCACGCTTGTCGGCAGCTACAACAGATACACCCTCGAGGGCCACTTGGAGGGCTCTAGTTGGGTGGTTCTTTGCTTCAGCCACCTCTTTATGATAATAGGGTATCATATTTTTGGATATGTCCTCTCCCTGACGACCACGTGGCGAGCTAAAGGTGGGCACCACTTGAGCACATGGCTTGTGTTACTGCTACTGACTAACTGCATTTTTTGTTGCCTTTTTTTTTCCCTGTTTTAGCTGCTTAGTGCAGCGAACTTTGTATATATGAATATATATATATATATGTATATATAATATATATATATAAATCATACACTATTTAATAGTTAATTGTTTAGTGCAATTTTGTTTTTTCAACCATTTCGAAAGCTACGGGAGTCTGATCATGTGTATTCAAATGTTGATGCGATCTATATTTAGAGACGATCATTTCAAGATGTATAATGATATACTTTTAGTGAAGTCTCTAAGAGCTCACTTTATGGGAGCTTTCATTTGGCAGACACAGAGGTTAACCATAGTGTTTTCTTCACAAGTGAGACGGATGGTTGGTGTGGAGAACACTTTGCGACTAACATCAGCATTGCAAAGAAGCTGATGTTAGCGTGGTTTGTACTTTCCTACCATGGAGGCTGGTGCCTATGTTTCTTGGTCAAGCGCCACAGCTGCTTGGAGCGTTAGATGGTGGGCTAGGTATGGTTGGTGGCTTACGTAGTCAGAGTCCATTCCGCGGGGAGGATATGGATTTTGAGAGTCTCGAAGATTTTATGGCTTGGAAAGTTTGCAATCAGATTTCATTTCCAACAGCGTCTTTGTGAAGTTTGGAAAAAAAATGCTCCTCCATGTGGGCTCTCAGATGTTTGCAAGGGAAAAAATCCAACTTGTGGTCGATAGAAAGACTTTCCCCTTTGGTCATCAGCTGAGGCTGAAGCTTTCATTCTTGAAAAACTTGAACGGTTGAAGACCTTCTGAAAGCTTGATCAAGTAATGGTTGAGCACTTCATTATGTCTGACAACTGCTGCTATTCTGAAGATGAACAGCAAACAGAGACTTGACTTGCTTCTCGAGGATAAATCAAGCCCTGAAATTCCTTTCAAGTCTGTTCAAGGGCAATGTTCCTAGCCTCATCCCAGCGTGGTTATCCAACATGCGCGTATTTTTTCGTCAATCCTTCCCGACACTCAAGAAAGCTCCTAGAGGTGAAACTCCAACAAGGATGGAAATCCAATAACTAAGACATGAACGACAGCGAGGTCGTCTGGCTGGCTCAGATTTTTCGTCAATCCTTCCAAGCCCTTGGTCAAACTCAAGGAGTTGGAAATCCGACAAGGCTAGAATCCAACAATTGAGATATGAGAGCTTTTTGTTATCATATGTCCTCACAACTTTGCTCCGAAAAGAAAATGAGGAGCTAAAGTTGGGTATGATGAGTTACATTGAGTCTCTTTCAATGAGTTGGAGCTGGAGCTAGAGGTTGAGGTTGGGAATGATGGACGGCTTTCTCCTACTTTCAACTCAAGTATGGACGGAATCCTAGAGATTGATAGGCATTGATGCCTTGCCCCTAGAATTCCCATAGATTAGTTGCTTTTTGTTGATGATTTTATTTTCATTCTAGTATTGAATACTTGGTTTGAGCAATCGACATGTGATTTGCCAACCGCTTTTTGAATAAATGAAATTTTGTTTATACGAAATTTTAAATTCATGCATGAAGCTTCCTCTACATAATTTTTATGCGTTTGAAGTAACTTACGAACTTTTATGTTTTTCAAATTCCCCCATTGCAGCCATGAGCATCCACTGAGAGTTTTTCGGCTCTAATTCACCTTGAGTGATTCCCGGATAGTCCTAGACTACTTCCTAGATGAAGACATGGATTCCATCCTGGAGGATCACTTGAAGTGCTTCTAGGAGGAAAGCTTGAAATGTTTCCAAGAGGAAGGCTTGAAGTGCTTCCATGAGGAACGCTTGGAATGCTTCCAAGAGGAAATCATTGATGCTTGGCAAGGCGAAGGCTGAGATGCTTTGCATGGAAAAGACTTGGCTGCTTCGCATGTCGAAGGTTTGGTAGCTTCACATGGCGAAGACTTGGATGCTTCACATGACGAAGACTTAGATACTTCGCTAGCGAAGACTTAGATGCTTCGCATAGCGAAGGCTTGGATTTTTCGCATGGCGAAGGCTTGGTTGCTTCATATGGAAAAGGCTTGGTTTCTTCGCATGGCAAAGACTTGGTTGCTTCGCATGGCGAAGACTTAGATACTTCACATGGGGAAGTTTTGGTTGTTCGCATGGCGAAGGCTTAGTTTCTTTGCATGGCAAAGACTTAGATGCTTTGTATGGGGAAGACTTGGATGCTTCGCAAGGCGAAGGTTTAGGCGATTTGCGTGGCGAAGGCTTTGATTCTGGAAGGAATACTTAGTTGCTTGCCAAAGGAAGACTTGAATGCTTTCGAGGGAAAGGTTCAAAGTGCTGCCTAGTGGGATGCTTCCCAGAGGAAGATTCATGATGCTTCCTTGAGGAAGGCTTGGATTTGTTTTGAGTTCTTCTAGAAAGAAACTTTGAAAATTGTATATGATGTACAAATATGTTGGTATGAATTCAAAACAATTTGTCAATGTTATTGATAATTCAAATGCATAGTACTTGAATTTAGAATACAACATAAAAAGCAACATTGAAACTTTCATAGACTTCCACGTCTCTTGAATTTTGACATGCAGTTTGCGGTAAGCAATGATATAATCAATTCTATTGTGATGCAGCTAGTTGATGCGTATCACTTTTGATGCATGCTCCTTGGGTTCTTTGTTCTCCACATGACCCACAGTCTTCTTTTTGATGTAGTCCATGTAATGTCCTTCCTTCACGAGAAGTTGGAGATATCTTTCGAAAGATATGCATGTGCTGATATTGTGCCCAAAGCATTCATGATAGGCGCACCACTTGGTTTTATCAGCTTTCTCCTGATCGCCTTTGATGAATCCCGATTTTTTGAATCAAGTCTTGTATTTGATCTCATTGTGAATATGGTGGACTAGTATTGTGAATTGCAGATTAGGCTTCTCGATGGTTGAGGCACTGGGAGTTTTTGCGTGGTGAAGAGGATTGAAGAGATTTAATGTTGATCGCTATCGACATATTAAATCAACAACTTAAGGTGAATCGTATTGTATGTGTCTGTAGCTGTCGGTGTATTTATAATATTGAAAAATGTATGCATGTAATTGAGATGATGAAGGTAGGATTTCGTGATTAGTTCAATATGAGCAAAATGTTAGAGTGTTGGTAAAATTTGTATTCAAAGAACGTTCATTGTACAAAGGTTAAAGCAAGAATAATTTAAATAATATGATTATTAATTTGAATTTACTTACGTAAAAGTATCGGTTTTGTGCATGAAACTAATCTATGGTTTGTAAGTTCTAATTAGCATAAGCATTCGTATTTTAATTCTTAGTTTAAAAACATAATTTCGGCTACAAATCTTTTCAAAATGCCCCCAAATCGTTTAATTTTTTAATTCTTTGATTATTTATTATTCTTTTTCACTAACCATTATTTAATGTTCCTTAATTTTTCCGGTTAAGAAGGATCCCTATTTACCAATACTGCATCTATACAAAAAGAGTTTAAATTACGTACACTTGAATTACATATTTAATTAAATGCGTAGTTTAAGCTGTATGAGTTATCAAACTGAAATGAAGCAAAACATATATATACATCATGCTTGCTCACAAAGTCTCACCCCTCCTTTTGGTCTTTGTTCTATTCGTTGTGTTCATTGCCTTAGTAGTGTGCGTGGAATTGTAGTCGCCAAAGTGAGGGCATCAGCCTTTAGGAAGATCCGGGAGTTTGTTCTCCCCAAATAATTGTTATACTGTAGGTTTTATTATTGTTCTTTCATAATTTTATTTTATTTTTTATATTTTATGATTGATTTTTTTAATGATATGAATTACCGATGTATGCTAAATGTGTTAGGACAGAAAAATTTGGGAATCTAGTTGGTGCCTCTATAATCATCATTTATTAATACAACTGTTATTTATAAACATCATTTAAAGCTTAAATTTAAAGTCATAGGTTAATCACTTTGGTTAAGTTGCAAATCAAAGCTCTAACAAATAACTTGTTCTATCATTACTTTCACTTGTAGGGAAATTTGTAAATATCGATGTAAGTTTATTTTTGAAATGGAAAGGTTTGATCCCCAAAACAATATTATTAGAGCAATCTCATACGAGATTGGGGAGTTTTGGATGGCCCATTCAATGGTGACTCACCATATCCTCCCTACAAGGGCTTCTACTAGTCGTGGTTGTGTTTGGAGGCCGCTGGTGCGCCCCTCAGTTAAGGTTAATTATGATCCTTCTTGGACTGGGGTTGATACGATGGCATGTCTTGGTACTGTCATTCGAAATCATGGTGGGCCCTTTCTTGTAGCTATAGGCACTCACCTGAGGGAGAAGTTTGCCTTGATCGCTGAAGCATAGTCAATCTTAGAGGGTTGTCTGCTAGCGCATACTAGAAACTACAGTAGCATACTCGTGAAGTCAAACTCCAAAATTCTAATTAGCTGCATATCAGCATTGAACGAGGAAACTGGGAATTGTTTCTAGTTTTGTCAAGATTGTAAGAATGTTGCAGTTCTTTTGAGGATGTTTTTTTCAATGGATTGCAAGGTCCACAAATAAGTTAGCCAATATCTTAGATGCCCAAGTCCGATGAAAAATATGGAAGAAAGTCTAGATCGATCACCCTCCACCTTTATTAGTATTTGGGCTAAATAATGATGGATTACCCTATCCTTAGATTTAATTCTTTTATTGTCAATTTGTAGGTGTGGACGTCTTTGTCACACATCTTTACCCCTACATTCTTCTAGTTTGCTTGTGTTTTAATTTCCGTATCTGTTTCCTTTGTCGCTAGTTTAGCCTTTTTATCAAAGTTCATTTTCAGATTAGAAAAAAAAAAAGACATAACCTTTTTTTTTAAGTGCAACTTTAAATGAGGGATTGGAAATTTTTAAAATAGATAAAGGGGCTATGCTGGAATTCAAAAATGAATAATGAAGATTTTTGAATAACTTGTCAAGAAGCTATATATGAGTAAATACCCGAATTACATTTTACATTAAATAATCAACCCTATCAACAAATAAAATCAAAGAAAAAACGAAAACTTAGTAGATTTGAGAATTTTTTTATTTTATTTTTTTTTGTCAAAGAGGCATGTTTTTAAGAAAGATGAGATGATATGTACGGCGCTAAAAATCTATCGAAAATCTATTTCAAACAATTTCCTATGATTAAGAATTGGAGGGTTAATTAGAATCACTTACTGGGGTAATTACTGTGCTATATCTTGACCATATAAGTCCATTGCATGTAAGGGCTGAAAATATCAACAACAAAATTGAGTAAATTTCATCCGCGGAATTGACCAAAAAAAAAACAGGAAGTTTTTATGTGAACCTAGGGATGGATCCGGAACCCATTTGTCAGAGGGCTAAATTTAATTCCTCAATTCCAACTTGAGGGTAGCCTCTTAAAATGGCTACCTCGGATCCCCACCTTAGGGGACCCCTGAGTTTTTTTAACATGAATGTTATGTTAATTTGTTATTTAAAAAAAAAATTTGACGGTATGCTTGAATTTTATACGGACATAATGAGCCTTGCTTCTCGAGCCTATTGATGATGATTAAAAATTTATATAATCATACATATATGCAGAGTTTATCAACACAATTGATTATATGAATTTTTACAATAGTAAAAACTAAGAATAAGAAGGCTACGAGTTCATCTACTAGCTAACTAATCAAGAAAACCAATCAATTCTATTTCGCCATTACAATAATATACATTAAAAAAACACTTTTACTTAATTAAATCAAATATTCAATATCAACAATTTGAAAAAAAAAACACTTATTTATGCTTAAAAACGCTAATGTATCTTTTTTTTAACTTAAATTGAATTAGGCTAATTAAATTGAGTTGTTTTGATAAAAAAAATTAAATTATATTAAATTAAATTTATAATTCTAAAGGACCTAACCTTGGGTGGGAGGGGCTATAGCCCTCCCATCCCAAGGAAAGGATCCGTCCTTGTGTGAACCACACGTGATTATTGAGCATAAGAAATTTGCTCAGATGGCTTTGAGGAGTTAAGAATATTTGCAATGGTTACACGCTGCAAAATTGAGGAAGAAGGACAACAAAATTAACAGGTAGCATTATATAATAAACTGGTCGTATATTTTGAGTTTTGACTAAAAGTAAGCAACTGCATGTATAATATTTAAGCACGAGGAAACAAAATAAATTAAAACCTATGATACATCCCGTATCGAAAATGGGAATCCAAAATTGGGGAAATTATCATTCTACCCCTATTAATTATTCATATTTCTTTATTGGGCTCACATTCGATTGATTAACGGGATTGGGTTTGTGAACTTTGTCTTGGGGGCCCGAAACACAACCGAAAATCTCAAATCACCAACTCCACTTAGTCTTGGGTAATAGTTTATGGGCTTGGGCCTTCCAAGCAGATACAAAGGACAAATTCTTGTGGCTCCACACTTGACCCAAAACCCATAATCTCCCTCAGACTTATCAGTTCAAACACACTCCTTCCTGAGACAATTCGACTCGCTCACAATCGAGAACCTTCCAGCCCCATCTCCTTCATAAGCGAACAATGGAGACACGATGACCCTCCACCGTAATTCTTTGAGTCACAGTTATCTTTCCCCCTTTCTTGTGAGCTTGAAAAACCCTAATGTTTGATGGCGAACAAACACTTTGGAGTTCACATGGAGGAGACGAGCCACATGAGCTCTCTGTTGGCTTTCAAACTCTCAAGGTAAGGTCTTGATCACGTAATTTAAGTCGTTCGATTTGTTGGGTAGGTCTCCTAGTGGATTAACCAATTTTTGTGTGTTCAATGCGAGAGACCGCTCTGGAATCATGAAGAAAAACTCGAACAACAACCAGATCCAACTCTTGAACCGTCTTTGACCTGACGTGGTTTGGAGACATTTTAGGTAACTCCTCGAATCCTAACTCACTGCATTGGTTTTTTCTTGATTGGGGGAATCTATTAGTACATTTGCATGCTGTTTCTAGACTGAATGTACAGCGGAGAGTCACCAAAATTTGGAAACTCGTGGAAGTCTACGACCACCTAGCTCTGTTATACCCTCATTGGGTGAAACCCGAGCCTGAGAACTCATCGAAGCCGTGAAGTCCCATCCAATTTCTGTCCGTGCTAGGTTTAATCTCAACCCTTTGAACTCGAATTCTAACTCTATAAGTTGAGTAGTGTAGGTTTGTTAATTTGCATGTTGGATTTGGGTTGAAATTGAGGGATTAGGACCTTGTTGGAATCTGGGAATTTTCCTGCGAAAATCCCTAACTCTAGCCACCGTGGACGGTGGCACTAGCGGTGGTCCGACTGCTGTATACGGCGGAGCTCTGGCGACGACCGATCAACAGTCAATGTCGTTAGTCAACTGTTAGTCAATGGTTGGTCAACGTTAAGACTAATAGTCAAACTAACGTCCATTAATGGAATATTTCATGGAATATTCGCGCGTGTAACACCGTAGCCGCACACGCGCAATGCATGTGACATGCGTGTGTGGGTACGTGGTTGCGCGTGACAGCGTGTGGTTGCGCGTGAAGGCGTGTGGTTGCGCGTGAAGGCGTGTGGAGCCTTTTTCCAGCCCAAGATGACGCGTGGGCACTGTTTCGAACCGTTTTACGTGGTGTTCTATCCCAAAAAACGGCACGTAGAGTCATTTTTCGAAGCCCCATAGCGTATGGTCGTTGTTTTCTAGGTCTTGAGCATTCTTAAACATGTTTGGGTCTTTGTGGGGTATTTCTAAGGACCCTATTAGACTACCCTTAAGGAATTTAACTTATAGAATGTTTTTGAGGTGGCTTTAACTCGTGTGAATGGTCTCCTTAGGGATGGACCGTGACAGGACCCGTCCCCGAAGGACATAGATAACAGTGCCCGGTCCTGCTCCCGTCTGACAAGTCAACTGAGGTTCCAAACTCTCGAATAGTCTCGATCATCTCGCCACGACCTGAAGGGTCAATAAAACAGAAAAGGTGTGAGTGGACAAAACAAACTTTTATAAATACATTTACCAAAATACATTCTTACCCTCCAGTTTCACAAACATGCATGCATATCGTAAAACATGAGTAATAGTGTGAAATCAATCAAGTATGAATAGTGGACCGATAAAATCAAAACATGTTTCTAAATTCCCATGGTCCACACTTTCCCTGAAACTCATGTTCATCAAATCAATTCATGATATAAAGTATCTGGATACAAATGTCAATAAATCACAAATTTCAATAAATCCACGGGACTTATTTCCATATCCAGTCTCATTAGTCACGTTATCCCTACAACGCGTGCAACTCAAATAGGCTCAAAGACCGCTCAAATCCGAGCATGTCGCTGTGAACTCATCACCAGCCGACATTCCAGATCGTCATGAACACATCACTAATTGATTTCCACATAATACCAGCACATCTGATCTGAGTCGAACCTCCCTCGGCTGCACAACAACAGATCGTGCTACGTGACCTCTCCGGGCGAACACATCCCATCCTGGAGGTGAGCGTTATCTCCACGGTGTACTCCGGGGAAAACACATTCCCAACTGGAAGCCCTAAATATCCGCAACACAGGGTGCACTTCGGGGAAAACATATTTCCATCTGAAAGCCCTAAATATCCGCAACACATAACCCTCATGAAATCAGTGAAAACAGTTGCATTTAAAACTCATATCATTATCAACACAGGGTCTCAGCCCTAAAATATAGTTTCCTCAAATCCGAAAACCATCAATACCATCATGTAATCACATGGAAATAAAAATCCAATCAAAATCACAATTCCATTGGGTCTCAAGCCCAAAATCTCGATTTCAAGTAAATACGTGCAACTGTAACCCGAGTTGCCATTTTCACGTAAATCCATGAAATATATCCGAAACACATTACATAAATCCATCAAATCAATCCCTGACTCATAATCCGAGTCAAAACATCATTTTTCAATACCGGGCCTAAGCCCAAAACATCATTTTCATAATTTCTCGAAAATCATGCCAAAAATAATATAATAATCTAGAAAATTGAGAAATCATCGGATCAAAACATCAATCATGTCAAATCATATAATAAATCATTTAAAACATATATGCATGCATCATGGTTAGAAAACAAAGTCCATTCACACACACCGTCCAAACGGCCCGCTTCCGAGCGGCATGTTTTTCCGTAAATTTTGGAAATCACAATTTGACACGACCCATCCCAATCCCCCCGGGATTACCATGGAATGTGTCATGCTCCCGTCTGACAAGAGGTGTCAGACAAGGGATAACTTGTTGCCACTGCCCAACCGGGCTTCCTGAGTGCGTAAGGATCGATGGAGGAGGTGTATGATGTCCCAGTCTCTGCTGCAGTCGCATCCGGAATCAACCTGAAGGGCATTAAAAACAAAAGCTGTGAGTGGACGAAAATAAACAAGTCTGTTTAAAACAGTTATAAGACATTTATGCCCCTCAGTAAAAACATATGCATGCACCATCATTTGAAATCATAAATCATATAGTATGAACCATAAGGCATGTAATAAAACCATAAACATAATTTTAGCCACTGCACTATACACTCCAATCCGACATCCCCGATGTCTGACGTCCCTGACGTCCACTAAGGTCACAATCTCAAGGCTACGCGTGCCACTCGGGTCTCAATTTCGAGTTCAATCCCCGAACCCCGTTCGGGTACAGCATCCCCGATGCTTAGCGTCATAGACGCTGGACGTTCTAGACGTCTGTGACCACTCCGGGGTATCTCATTTGGAGGAGACATTATCATATGGATGGATCTATACAGTGCAGTACCAAATACATTTTATTGATATCCAAATGCAAAGCATATATATATATACATAGATAAAATTCAAACCAATCTTTAAGTTTCATCAGACAGGTCTCAAGCCCAAATACCGTGAAACGTGCCATCGCCATAATTTCCATATCATCAAAACCGTTATAAGTCCAAATAGTTGATTTAAATCCAAAATCATTTGTTCAATTCCATTTTAGGGTCCCCGACCCGAAATCACGTGTATAAATCAACTGGGCCCCTGGCCCGATTTCATAAGTTAACTGGCCCCTGGCCCGAATTCATAAGTCCACTGGGCCCCCGGCCCGAATTCACAAGTTAACGGTGCAATTCCAAAAAAAACCTCGATTTACTTGCAAACACGTAAATCACCTCGAAATGCGTGAAATCATATAAATTCACCAATATCCAAAATAAATCATTTAATCACAATTATAAAAATCATGAAACAGTTATGCATGCATCGAATTTATAAAACCAATGTCCACTCACAGACCGTTTAATCGAGCGCCTCGATACGCGTGTCATAGGCCTTCCCGGGCCACACCACTATCACCGGGACTCCCAATCCTGTCCAAATCATATTAGAGGATCACTAACCTCATCATTAACATCCTATTCAAGTACCGTATTTTTCCCGAATTTTTAAGTATTTTAAAACTGGAATTAAAACCTTCGGACATCCCGAACAATATCGAAACGGGATCCGATTGACACGAAACCAACGCTAACATGTTCGTTACATTGTATAGGACAAAAGTCATGTTGACCTCACCTCGAGATTCGTGCCCACGCGCCGTCACGCGCCGCCGTGAGTGGCTGCGCGTGAAAGCCACGCGCCTGCTACAGTGACTACTACAGTCACCATCTTCACCCGTATGACTGGTAAACGGGTCTGATTACCCGCGACCTGACCCGGCCAGAAACCAGTCGATTCAAGCTCGATTCCTTTCGTTTTTTATCCTAAAACAATCATCAACCAAATAATTTTAGTTCTGTGTCAATGATCAACCTCGACATGGATTAAATCGACCAATCCAAACCCGAACAGCCAAACGGGTCGTCGTTAGTAACTCACCCAACTCAAGTCCATTTTCAAATTAAATTCATAGGAAGTATACTAGGACCCAAACGAACCCAAAAGCACAACCAATTGAACAAGAGCTCACCTGGAAGTCGTCGTCCACACCACTGCGTTTCCCTGAAAACAGTGGCCACCGTCCCAGCTCAACTGTGGCTGGTTCCCATCGAAAATGATATGGCTGAGCTCCAGACACTCCCAAAAAGCTAAACCCGTCCATAGTTTGGTCCAACAATGCTCAGAAATCAAACTCTGAATTTTCCCTCCAAGAACCCGAAATGGTTTCTCACGGTTTTCCCTTCAATTCGACAGCCATACAAGCTCAGAATGATCCTCACAGCTCACTCACAATTCTTTTAATCCAATTCAGCCGTTTAAAGCACCCTAAAGAAATCCTCAATCCTCTGTGCAAAGTTTCCTGCACTGATCCGAAACCATTATAAAAACAGTGCCTATGTTCTGTGATCTGATGCCAACTCAAACACATGTGCAACCATACCCCAAAGTTGCCCCATACAGTCATCAATTGTAAACAATCCCTTGGAACAGATCGCACAAAACCTCCAATTTTCACGGCTGTTTCGATCAAACAGTACCCCTGTGAAAAATTACAATTCTGCCCCTGCACAGTAAATTACCAAAATGCCCATCACGCATCCAGACCGGTAACTCGGTCATACGGACTCCGATTGATGCGTGCCTCCTGTCTACGGACTCAGAGCATCGAGACCATCCTAACGGTCCTCGGTCCTCTGTCATCGGACCTCCCGATCAAAAGTCAACATTTCCACTTATTTCGTTTAAATTACGAAAACGCCCTTGAACTTCCGTACATCATAACTTCTTGCACGAACGTCAGAATCGAACGTGCCACCTGCCTATGAACTCGTGACGTCCCAAACTACGTCACGGTCATCGGTCAAAGTCCGTTTGACCATCCGAATTAAAAGTCAACGTTTTGCCCACGCCTAGGGGTAAAATGGTCATTTTGCACAATTCGTCCGAAATCACTCAAATAGTCCCAGATTAGTAAATCATAATTAAATATTTATTAAATCCCGATATTCGAGACGGGTCGTTACACAATTCCTGTCCAAAATCATTATCGAGGGTCACTAATACTTCAATATATCTCATATAATTTTCCCCAATTTTTCTGGGATTTAAATACGTATTTAACACGTAAATCAAAACTTCGGATACAAAGAACTTCATCGAAACGATATCCGATTTCCTCGAAACTAGTGCCAAAATGTTCATTACACTAAGAGGATTCAAAGTCATGTTGACCTCACCTTCAAACAAGGCTCCACGCGCCCTCACTCGTCGCCGTTAGTGGATGCGCGTGACCATCACCCGCCTGCTATAGCGTCGTCGTCCCCAACCCGTCTTCCTGCAATCCGGGTTCTGCAACTCGCAAGACGACCCGACTCAATCCCTGTCAATTCTGCATCATCTCTTTCAATTGATTTAGCTAACATCATCGTTTTAATGTTAATTAGAGGTCTGTATGTTAAATTACACAATTCCTTACCTCAATCCAACCGATTCGAAGATGAACATTCGAAGGATATCTGTGCACTGTTCATTCTTCGAAGTTCATCAATCCCACTTGTTTTTCTTCAATTGATCCATCCAAAAGCTTCGTAGTACTATCATCAACTTGTTTTCGATCTTAATTTCGCCGTTCAATCCTTCCAAAATCACAACTCAATCCTCGAAATTCTTCACTGTCGCCATGTCTATTCTAAGCCAAACAGACACCAATTCTCCTAGTTCTTGATGTGATCCTAATCGAGGCAATCCCAGAAAGCTCAAATCAATCTCAATTTGAAGTTTCACGACCTACAAATTCAAATTCTATTTTTGGTGGAATTTGAATTCTTACTAGTTTGGGCTTTCGGGTTTAGAGATTGTTCTTCCTGATTTCCTCTCAGTTCTTTCTTGATGCTTCACTCTCTAGCTTCCTCAGTTATCTATTTGGTTGTTCCTACCTTCCCTCCCATTGATCGACCACAAGCCCCTATTTTTCAAACACCCTCACAATCATGCTCTGTTTCTCAAAGTTCAAAGGAGAAACAAAGAAGATGATCGATAATGAAGAAGAAAATGATAATTGAGGATGATGATGGACAATTAATAATGGATTAACGGGAAACATGATCGACAATTTAGGGGTCTCAAATCATGGGATGAGTGACACTTGTCGCTCATCCAAGGGTCCATAATCATTAATCACATGTCAATATTTTATTATTATTTCAATCGAATTCCCGGGACGTAAGTTTAACCGATTTCACTCACGTGACCATAAATTTCCCGTTCGATGTCCGATTTCGACGTGTCGCTTCTATACGGACTCGTGACGTCCCGAACTACGTTACAGTCATTGGCCAAAGTCCGTTTGACCGTCTGAGTCAAAAGTCAACACTTTGCCCACCTCTAGGGGCAAAACGGTCATTTCGCACCTTCCATCCAAAATCGCTCAACTAATCACCGATTAGTCTCCCTAATCCTTCATTAGTCACTAATATAATCCTGGAATTCAGGACGGGTCGTTACAGACCGAGTTTGGAGCTTGTCAGTTGTTGGATTTGTCGGGTGACCCGAATCCCCGACCAGTGTGAGTGGACCCCATTCCTTACACCTATGTTTTTATATTGTTTAATACTCACACATTTTACTATGTTTGCACATTTGATATTTGTTGAGCATGCATGATTTATTATGTGGTGTTGTAATATATGATTATGAGGAATGGTTACTATGCGTACTCGGTTATGTTTATTTGCGGTATTATGGTAAGTACGCATAGTTGTATGTATCGAGTCATACACTGCATTTCATGAGAGTCCACGAGGCATTGATGAGATTGAGTTGTTTAGAACCCACCTAGGAGTCGCTAGTATCTAGTACAGGTCTGTAGGCCACAGACCAATTCTCCAAGTGATCATTCACCCGCGCTGCTCGCTATGCTAGTTAAAAAGCGTCAGTCTTAACCCGAGTTCTAGGGGACTCATGGTGACGGTGCATTTTATCCAGTCCTTCAAGTGGTCGTGGTACATGAGCAGGATACCTAGTTTTATGTTCCAAGTTTAAGACTCATTGTGACTCAAGAGCAATTTGATGTGGGTTGATATTGAGATATAACTATGGTTTCTGCATGGCTCATTTGTGTATATTGGTGAATTATTGTTAATGATCGTTATTCTTATTTCTCGTATTACATGCAAGTATATTATAACTATTCTGGGTTTTTATGTTAAAAGGAGGGGTTAAAGGTTATTTATTGAGAATGTTTTACACTGAAATAACAACTGGGTCCACTCACCCTTTGTGTTTTAAACCCCTCAAGTTTCTGTGGTGTGCAAGCACTTCGAGGAGTTCGGGTGCTGCTCTGACACTCACTTCTGGCGCGGTGTGAAGGCAACGGTACAACCGAGTATCAGTAGGTAAAGTTCTTTTGTATGATCGTCAATTATGTTGTCCGTGCTCTAAGTTTCCGCTGACGGGTGAAATGTGATTGGTTTTTACTAGTTAGGTTTCACTCGGCTCTTCAAAACGCGTCTTTTTAGTTTAAAATGGCTTCGTCATCACGTCCAGATGTTGGCTAGCACACCTCGACCTGCACGCCTTAAACGGAATTTTCGGGTCGAGGTGTGTCAACCTACCTCTTAATTTATTTACAATTTTTCTCAAAAAGGCTTGGTGTAGTGAAAATGGATTCATTAATCATAATTATATAGGAAAAACATTGTCTTTGTTTTTGAGTTTTACACTAGTTTTAGGACTACACTTCCCTGAACTATATCTAAACGTGTAAGGATCGTCATTCCGTTAGATTTCTCAATGGTTTCTATGAAAAATGAGAGTATAGTTGACCTATAATCATGTGTGTTTTTATAACAAAAATTAAAGAAGGATTGTCTTTGCACGTATAGACATAACTCAATGACATTTTGTTACTAATAATAAATTTTAGAAACAATAGGTAAAATTAGTATAAAATTCAAAGACGATAACTAAAATTAGTGTAAAATTTAAGGACTCCAACAATAATTTCCCCCGATTATATATTGAGATTTCATTAGAATTGTTGTATTCTTCAACATCAAATTCAAAAATATATGATACAACGTGGTTACATTAATCAATGACAACAATTATGGTTTGGTGCTAGTAATATATAATAAGTTTGAGTTGAGATTGGCCTCGATCACTGTTCTTCTGCAGAAGCTTCTTGGTTTTTGGGAGATAAGCGATCATGCCTGGAAAATAATTATGAAACGATTGGTGATAAATTGATAACAAATTCACAGCAATTATTATTTTCCAAAACTAAAATACACAATATGGAAAGAAAAAATAATTATAATTAAAGACACAATTTTAGTCGAGTTTAAATAGAAGTACCGAAATCAACTTTTTCCTTACAACCATTTTTCTAAAATTTCGATGCTTGCTTATTTGTCCTTGTTATTTAGGAGCCTATTTAGATTTCAAATTTGTAGAGAAGGGTTTTTTTTTTTTTCCTTTTTTGTTGGACCGTCTTTATTTGTCCACAATTGTCTTTGCTTGTAAAATTTTTGGGATGTGTATTTCTGTGTATAAAAAAGTTATCCAATACCTCTATGTTATTATATAAAAAGAAAAGAAAAATAGGTGTGAGAGTCATTGAATTTTACACTAATTTTAACTATTGTTCTTAAATTTTATTATTAGTAATTTACGTTCCTGAATTATATCTAAACGCGCAAAGACAGTCATTTTATTAAATTTATTAATAATTTCTATTAAAAAACACACATGATATGACAATTGTATCCTTAGTCTTAACATAAAGGTGAGAAATTAAACGTAAAGACTATCTTTTTATGTTTAGACATAGTTCTAGATGTCTACTATTTGTAGTAACAAAGTTCATGGACAATAGTTAAAATTACTGTAAAATTAAGAAATACTGAAACTAGTTTTCCCAACAACAAAAAAAGACTTACTCAATTTTACGTGACAATTGAAATAGGGCAACTACAGCCATGCTAAGATTGACAATCACAAGATTCCAATTCTTCTGCAATCTCAAAACAAACAAACTATAAGAGCACTGAAAAAAATCTATCTCAATGAAATGATACAGTAGATTTAAGACAAAATTAGACAAATGGTCCCTTAATTTAACCTCAATTATTGATTTTGTCCCTAAATTTGAATTTCAACTTTTTTTAGTCCCATTAATTTATCAAAATTGTTAATTTAGTCCCTCCTTTGAAAAAGACTCACGGATTCTGCTAAATTAGGAGTAACATTATCCAAATTGGGGGTTTTGGTGCCAGAAAACAGTGAAACACCAGCATGAGGATTGTGGTGATTATTCACTATTTGTGTCAATCTTTTTGCATTTATTTGACATACATAATCTTGTAAAAAGTAGCATAATACAAACATTACGTCCAACAAATGACAAACAACATTATCGAATCATTGTTTTGAATTTTTGTTCAAACAAATACTTCCTAATTATTTAACATTGTAATGCCCCAAAAATTTGAGAAAAGTGAATTTGGAAAATTAAAAAGGAAATGACAGTTTTGCCTATATAAGGCCAAAGGGTTGACTTTTGACTTGGACATTTTTGGACGATTCGTGAAGTCCCTTGCGTAGGTTTAGGAATTCTGAGTCTGTAGGCAGGTGGTATGTTAAAATTGGAGGTCGAGTAAGTTTGATAAGAGTAAAAAACGACTAAGGGCATTATGGTAATTTTAGCATGAAGGGTATTTTTGTAATTTGGCCTATGAGATAAGGGTATATATATATGTGTGTGTGTGTGCGCGCGCGCGCGTGTGGGTAGCGTGTTTGGTGGAGTTGCACCAAAAAGAAGAAAAAAATGAAGAAAATGGAGCAAAACAGAAAAATAAGGGAGAGGGTTAGAGGGAAAGAGATAGGAGAAGGGGAGAAGAGTCCATGATAGAGAGGAGAACCAGAGATAGGCCAGAAGAAGGGAAAGACACCCCAAACTCGTGGCCAAAAACAAACCCGTGAACTCTATACATGGCTCGTGATAGTTTTAGATTATCTTGAGGCTTCTTAGTTTGAAACTAGAGACTCTAGAATGATAAATGTGTCCCTAAGATCATTATGAGCCAGAAAAGGAGAAGGATGGATGCATGTAGGCCATATGAATGGTTGAGGAACTATAAGGTCATATGAATTCTTGAGCAACTATGGCCGAAACTTTGAGGAACTACTTAGCAAATTCAAGTACATTTTTCTTTGTTTAGATGCCATGGGGATGTTTTTGGGTTTAAGTAAAATCAAACCGACTATTAGAACGTGAAAAAGGAAGTGAAAATGGGACTTAAAACTAGGTCATGGTTGTGGGGTCGGGCGACCCGAATTGCAGACATGTTAAAGCTTAGGGCCGAGTGGTGTTGCGACTACACCTGCAGTCACTCGTGAAGCCCATGCGCAAAAAGGAAGGGTGGTGTGTGTGGCATATGCCACATCGTCTCGAAGTGTAACAACCCGTCCCGATATTGACCCGTCCCGAATATCGGGATTAAATAGTAATTAATTATGGTTTAGGATGACTAATCGAGGATTAGTTGAGAGAATTCGGACGGACGATGCAAAATGACAATTTTGCCCCTAAAATTGGGCATATGTTGACTTTTGATTCGGGGAGTCGAACGTATGAGGACCGAGGATCGTTACGTAGATCGGGAAGTTATGATTACGTAAACAGGCGGCACGTCGAAATTGGAGGTTCAACGGAGAAGTTACAGGTCTAGAATGTTTTACGGCACTATTCACACAAACCGAGAAATTGACATGTGGTAGATTTGGATTGGATTGGAAATTTGGGTGGACCAATCAGTAAGTGACACTTGTCCCTTATCTGATTGGGCCATTTCCCCACATGGTGGGATATTTTCCTTTCCCTTCGATCGATTATTCTTCATTTTCTCCCAAACCCGTGAAGGGGAAAAACTGTGAACCCCAATCCTTGCAGCCCATTCAAACCCCATTATATGGGCTTAGTATGTGAATGAAAGTGAGAGAGGAAGGTAAGTAGATGAAGATGGTGGACACGGGTCGAGCCGTGTGGACGGTGGCCGGAGAAACCATGTAAGGTTGCTAGGAAGCTCATGGGCCTAGAAAGGAGGCCAACGGTGGCCGGAATTGTGACGACCCGTCCCAAATTAACGGGATTAATTAAGGATTAATTACGGATTAGAGAGACTAATAGGAGATTAGACGAGGATTAGCAGACGTTTGGACGAAATGACGATTTTGCCCCTAGAATGGGCAAATCACTGACTTTTCATTCAGATGGTCAAATTGAATTTGGCCAATAGCTGTGTCGTAGTTCGTGATGTCACGAGTTCATAGACAGGTGGCACGCTCGATTCCGACATTCGAGGAGGAAGTTATGACGTTCGGAAGTTCAAGGGCATTTTGGTAATTTGGGCCAAAAGTTGACTTTTGACCCGAGAGGTCCAATGGCCGAGGGCCAAATACCGTTACGTAGATCGGGACGATACGAATCCGTAGACAGGCGGCACGTCGAATTCGGACGTTCGACGGCGAAGTTACGGTTCACGGAAGTACGCAAGTATTATTGCACGAATTACGAGACAAGGACCTTTTGGCTTTTAGTGGGGCCCAGATATTTTATCCCTGGCCCAATGGATGAGTGACAAGTGTCACTCATCCATTGCACACTCAAACACATTCATGCATCCACCTTCCCCGTGCATCATTCATTTTCTTTGTTTCCAAACCAACCACACCGATCCACCCTTCACCCCAATCCAAAACCCAATCCCTTGAACCATGACTGAGAGGCCAGAGAGTGAGGGAGGACGTTTGGAAGGTGGTGGCCGGCCAGGGATCAACGCCACCGTGCACGGCGGCCATGAAAACCGAGAGGTACTCGGTTTGCCCAAATTTCCATTTTTTAATTTGATTTCTACGATTTAGATTGTTTTGGATGATTAGGATGGAGTTAATGAGTTAGTTAGAAGATGTTATGATGGTTTTGGTGGCAGTTGGTGGTTGAGGAAGCCCTGGGGTGGCCGGGAAAAACAGAGGTCGTGAGCCTCGTTGAACATGGATATGATTTAGTGGTTTTCTTTAGGTTTTGGGGATTGGAAGGGATAGGAAACATGAAAATATGAAGAATGGGATCGAAAAGGAAGAGATTGGACGAAAAATGGAAGAGGAAACTGGCCGGACCGGACTGCACAGTCGAACCGGCCGGACCGTTCTGATGCAAGGAAGAAGACTACTGCAAGTGGCGAGTGAGGCTAATGCGCAGTCTCTTCTTGGGGCGCGTGCAGGCGCGTGAGCCCTCTTTTGAGGGTGGTTCCAACATACGAAATCATCTATTCGATGTAACGAACATTTTGGGACTGGTTTCCTGTCAATCGGACACCGTTTCGATATAGTTCGGGACGTCCGAAGGTTTAGGTTCGCGTTTAAAAATAGTTAGAAATTCTGGAAAATTACGGGACTTTAGTAAGGGGTTATTTAAGTAGTTAATAACCCTCTAAATGAATTTGGACAGGTTTAGGAATCCCGGAGGCGATGTTTGACCCGGGAAACGGTTATGGCACGCGTATCGAGGCGCGCCTTCAGACGGTCTGTGAGTGGACCCTTTTCTCGAAATTGATGCATGCATAAATGTTTTATAATTTTTTTAATGTATGTTTTGTAATTCCATGAGTGCATTTGTTTGTGGTAGCCTAGAATTTACGTATTTGCACGTATTTCGAGATTTACGGTTTTATATGATGCTTATACGTGCTAGGTTTTCAATGAGAGTTTTAATGATTTGGTTTTAGATTTGGAAATATGAAATCGGGTACGAGACCCATTTGAATTACAACTCTCGGGCTTGGAGTCTATTTGATTTGACGAGGAATCGAACCTAGGGTCCATTTGTGTGATACGATCGGGCCGGGGGCCCAGTTGGTTTACGATTCGGGTTTGAGGGCCAGTTAGTGGTACTATCGGGCTTGATGCCCCATTGATTTATAATATCGGGCCTGAGACCTATTTGGTTGAGATATCGGGCTTAAGGCCCTGTTGGTTGTGAAATCGGACGTGAGGTCCTGTTGGGTTATGGTTTCGGGCTGAAGGCCCAGTTAGTTGTGGTATCGGGCTTGAGGCCCAGTTGAATTTGAAATCGGGCTTGAGTCCCAGTTCGATTTATGAAATGAGAATTCGGGCATGATGTGGTCTCGGACTAGATTCCGGAGAGATGTGTGGACTAGATCCAGAGAGAGAGCTCGGACTAGATCCAGAGATTGAGCCTCCCAGATGGAGATTCCTGGGAGAAGACTCGGAGTGAGACCCCGAGTAGTGTGCACACTAGTATAGAGATTGATATCGTGACTATATCAAGGATGTGTTCCCTAGGGGCTGTGTGCCCCGAGTTGGCATCTTCTCGGAAGTGTCGTGGATGGGTTATACGTATGTTTATACGTATGAGGTTTTATGGAAAAGTCATTTGAGGGCGGAGACGCTATGTTTTATGATTAGAAAGTGATTTGGGGTTGCGACCCCGTATACGAGATTTGAGGGCGGAGACCCTGTGTTTTATGACTTAGAAAGTGATTTGGGGCGGAGACCTTGTATTCGATGTTTTAGAAATGATTTTGGGGGCGGAGACCCCGTACATGATGTGATTTGGGCTGAGTCCCTATTGAATTGACCTACGAGTTTGAATTGTGATTTCGGGTCAGGGACCCAAATGGATTTATGGGTCATGAGGGTTTATAGGGCCGAGTATGAGCCCTTGAAAGGTTTTGATATGTTTGACAAATGAATTTTATGAATGTTTGATAAACGGTTTTCGAATGCATGCGTATGTATTAATGAAGGGCATAAATGTCTTTGTATGAAAATGTTTTTAATAAATTATTATTTTGTCCACTCACAGTTTTCGTTTTTTAATGCCCTTCAGGTTGATCGCGGATGCGGGCTGTAGCAGAGACAAGACATCACTCTCCTTCTCCTACGATCCTGATGCACTCTGATAGCCCCGGGCGAGGGAAGAGATGGAATTTTCCCTGGTCTGACACGTGGTGTCAGACGGGATCAGGCGGGTTCCACGTTAATCCCGGGGGATTTGGGACCGGTCTTGACAGGAATCCTGGAAAACCGACTGGGGCAATTGGCCGATTCAAATAGAAAATTGAAAGATTTGGAAGTCCCGATGATAGTGGTGTGGCTCGGAAGGGCGTATGACACGCGTATCGAGGCGGCAGCGTTGAACGGTTTGTTAGTGGACAATGTTTTCTAAACTGTGATGCATGCATAAATGTTTTATATGTTTTATATATGTGATTTCTATAGTGATGATTGTGGCATTGGTGATTTACATGATTGCACGTATTTCGAGGTAATCTTGTATTTAAACGTATTTCGACGTAACGATTTTATACTGTGGTTATACGTGATTGTGGTTTTAATAATGGTTCAATGATATGGTTTTGGATTTGGAAATATGAACTTGGGCATGAGACCCAATTGTTTTGGAAACCCTCGGACTTGGAGTCCATTGGACTACTGTATCGGGCCGATGGCCCAGTTGGTTTGTATGATCGAGTTAGAGGCCCAGTTGGTTTATGAAGTCGGGCATGAGGCCCAATTGTGTTTTATAAATGTGATTTCGGGTCTAGGACCCTATCTTTCATAAACGTGATTTCAGGTCGGGGACCCTAAATGGATTTGTGATGGTTTTATGGAAATTCTGGGCAGGGCCCTTTGAGATGTTTTGAAATGACTTTATAAAACATTTTTCCATATACCATCTTGTTACGAGGATATGTGGATGGTCTCCTCCTAGTTTCTGGGACACTGGGGAAGTCACAGTGCATTGCCTGCGAGGGGTCATTATACGGAGTGACCAGACCGTATAGTGACTCAGGAGCAGGATTGCTATGATTAGACATCTGGAATGTCAGAGATATGGACCCGGAGAGACTCCGGGAAGCACGCGTTGCTTTTACCATGAGATATGACGTCTGGGACGCCAGGCATCTGGGATGCTGAGGATGGTTATGTGGTAAATATGGATTATTGGATTTATGAAATGTTATTTCGGTGTTTATGGATTTGGACAGTGGCCCACTTGATTATGGATTTACGGATTTTAGTATTCTACGGTTTTGGGTTGAGTTCCCACACATGTTTGGTTTTACGATTTTTGGGCTAAGGGCCTAATGGTTTATTTAAGTACATGGTTTGATTACTGGTTTTCGATGCATGCATACTTTTAGTGAAGGACATAAATGTCTTTTTATGAAATGTGTTTTATGAACTTATCGATTTTCGTCCACTCACAGTTTTTAATGGTTTTAATGCCCTTTAGGTTGTTCATGGATGCGAGCTATACCAGAGACCCAGACATCGCACTCCTCCACCGATCCTAGCACGCTCTGGGAGCCCCGTATGGGCTGTGGTATGGATTATCCCTTATCTGACACTTCGTGTCAAACGGGAGCATGGCACATCATGCGATAATCCCAGGGGGATTGGGATGGGTCGTGTCACGAAGTGCCTTTAACACAGAATTTGATGTATTCGATATTACAAATCCAACAATATAGTTTTCGAATGAACTAACATCGTCTTAGGACAGTTTTGACTGTCCGAAGATTTATGGGTTGTTTAAATTTCGTTTACATTTCTGGAAAATTAAGGGATTAAAATATAAGTTTATTGGGACAATTAGTGAGCCTTAGAAATGATTTATAATAGGAGGAGAAGTTCACCGAAATTACGGATGAACGTGCAAGATAGGATTCTACTACGTGGACGGTGTGTGAGTGGAACTTTCCTTTTCTTAAAGTATTTTCCATGCATATTTAAGTATTTTAAATGTTTTATGATATAATTTATGTGATATTGACTTGATTGTGCTTTATACATGATTTTTGGTGATTTTACGAAAATGAGTTTAAATACATATTTTATGAGATTGTGCATGATTTGTGTTTTGGGTTTAGGTTCAGATTCTGAGACATGGACTTGGCTTTATCAGATTGCTGGGTAGCGCTCAAATACTGTATCTTTGAGCGGACACTCGGATGTTGTATCCCCAAGTGGTTAGCCTACCGATAGTGAAGTTTGATTATGTGGTTGATGCTCAGAAGCTGTATCCCTAAGTGGTCACTCAGATACTGTCCCTAAGTGATTATATGATGTGATGGTTTGCATACAAGCATCGAGGATAGGTTGGTTCTGTGTGATTTTTCATTGTAATGCATTGATTTTTTCGTATATAAGTTGATTTACGGAAATTGGTTGAGTTATTGATATTTATTCGTATTTTGAGACTCGTGAATTATATTTTGTTTTTAACCTAGAATTGATGATTTTCGTATGCATGCATAACTTTATAAAACAGAAGGTAAATTAATTATGTTTTTTATTTATGTTTTTAAAATATTTTTTTTTGCGTCCACTCACACGTTTTTGTGGTTTTGATAACCCTGAAAAATTGTTGCATGGAAATCAAGATGATTCAAAAGACAGGGACATGAACTAATGAAGAGTACGAGGATCCTTGTCTGACCAGTGTTAAGGACAACTTTGATATTCTGGGCTACTTGTCTGACGAAAACAAGAGCTGAGTGTGACGAAAACAAGAGCTGACTGTGTTTGTTAGGATTTTTAGAGACGGTGACTCCGAATTAAATCTCAATCCTCTCCTCAATCAGACCTTACTTTATCTTCCCCTCCATGCTTGCCGTCACCGTAGCTATTTTCAACTACCCCTCCACAAATTAAGAAGAGGAAAACAAAAAAAAATTACAAAATTCTATTTTCACAAATTAAGAAGAGGAAAACAAAAAAAAATTACAAAATTCTATTTTTGTTTTTTGGAATTGAATTTAGTCCATGGCATTAGGCCCAGCACAGGCCTTCAAAATGGGACTTGAAAGCCACTAAAGTAAGAACTTCCTGCCTTTACTTCCTTTCACGTTGAATGTCTTCCCTTCTCTATCCCTCATCACCTACCCAATGTACCCACCGCCGCCGCCTATCCTGTACAACTCTTCGCACAAGTCGCGGATCTCCATCGGCGACGTCGGGTCTTTGCCGGCGTACTAGGCGGATGAGGTAGACTACGTGCTTGTCATCCACCGGAAACGGGGCGGATCGGACGGCAGAAGCGATGACCTACTGGACGGATAGGCGGGTGAGGTGGGTGCCGTGGGAGTACTTCCGATCGGTGTACTGCCCAGCGAAGACGACAGCGTGTGAGACGGAGTGAGTGAAGTCCGTGATGAGAAACTTCTGGGGAGAGGCCCACTTGCTGTACCAGATGATAGGTAGATGTTGATGGGGACGAAGGAAAGGATGGGCCCATGTGGTAGCGGAGGTGGACGAGTGAAGCAGGTGGATGAGGATGGGAAAACAGGTGGAACAAAGGATGGGAAAACAGGTGGAACAATTGGGATAATAACTTGAGTGAGGGGAAGAAGTACGTGGATTATAGAAGAACTGATGCAGGAATTGGAAGAAAGAGGGTGGCAGCTGGTACAACTCAATTTTCAATTTTCACCGATTCCACATAATTTTCACCGAACTTCAGTCATCTTCAACTACTCTCTTTGTAATTAATGAATATTTTTTTTTATGTTTAATCGCTCGTTTTCTAGATCAAACTAGAAGATTGGTTTGTAAAATAAATGCTTATTTACTAATTACTAGGACAATTTGTGCTCTTATACTACTCATAAAGAAGAGAAAAAAAAGAGGAAAATAGAGGCAAATCCTGTAAAATACTAGGCATAAACAGTATTTTTAACCGAGTTGTAATTAAGGATTAATTTGATATATATTAACAAATATGCCCTTAATTTTGAAGGGAACCGTGACTTTTTTAATCGAGAGACTAAATTAACAATTTTAATAAAATAATGAGGCCACAAAAATCAAAATTCAAGTTTAAAAATGAAGCCAATAATTGAAGTTAAGTTGAAGGACTATTTTCCGATTTTTCCTAAATTTAATTATTGGCCTAAAAAATACTTTAACTGCAAGTTATTAATAATTTTGGAGTCTTAGAATTAATTACTGGAGTAATTTGTGTGCTATATCTTGCCCATATAAGTCCACTGCATGCAAGGGCTGGAGATATAAATATATCATCAAATGGGGATGCACAAGGCAACTACTGTGAGTAAATTAAAACCAGAAAGTCACAGTGCAACAGTAACATAAAATAGTAAAAAGTAAACTTGTCTGTAAATTTAACTAACCTGATTGCTGACTATAGGATATTTCCTCTGGTGGTTTTGAAGAATCAAGAACGTTGGCAATTGTTAGTACCCATTTAAAAGTTGGGGCCCAAAAATGGACTGCAATAAAAAAAAACACAAAATATATAAATATTTTTCAGAGGCTGTGATGTTCTTTTACAATATCATATCACAATTATATAATAATTTTTATATTTTTTCAATCGGTTGGTTTAAATAGATTTGACTTGGTTTATCACTAATTAATTATTCATTTTTAAAAAAATATTTAAAAAGAACTGAACTTTGATGCATGGTAAATGAAAATCACGTAGCAGATTATAGGATGCAAAGACTAATAAGCTTTCAAATTAACTTTGATAATGAAAAACAAAAATATTTATCATCATCGAGAAATTAACAACAATATGTATGGCTATAAATATAATATTGTTGAAGCAGAAATCGAACCCGCCGCGAAAAGTTCTCACAATTCCTGCAAACAGCAAACAATTAGCTATCGTTGTCTCGATCGATTTACCCGGGGGGTTGTTCGACCAAGAACACTCCGATGCCTAAGTTAGCTTTGAGAGAGGAAAAGGATATACTTCAAAGCGAAGAATCAACTTAACTTGAAAATGAAATGTGCCTTGCTATTTATAGGGGTGAATGAAATGTTCAATTTCCATAGTTTCGATGTGGGACAAATGCTCATCAATTTACCTCTTATATAGGGGTGAGTGAGATGTTCAATTTCCATAGTTTCGATGTGGGACAAATGCTCATCAATTTACCTCTTATATAGGGGTGAGTGAGATGTTCAATTTCCATAGTTTCGATGTGGGACAAATTCTCATCAATTTACCTCTTATATAGGGGTGAGTGAGATGTTCAATTTCCATAGTTTCGATGTGGGACAAATTCTCATCAATTTGCATGCTAACACGTGTTATACAAATCGAGGGTGGAGAGGCTTCCACATGTCATTCTGGTTTGGGCCATGTCCGGTGCTTGTGCTTACAAGTATTATTGCCAAGGGCAATTTGGTCATTTTGAGAATTATGGGCCACGTGGCAGCTCCACATTTTTCCGGTGATTTTGGGTTCCACAAATGCCCCCACATCGATTCGGTATTCAGGGAATCCGGAGGGATGTACATTGTTTGGAGTCTTATATTACCGGGTTACCAGTTACCGTTGGGTTCAAGAATCGATTCAGTGTTTATTTGACGATTTTGCCCCTGGTTATAAAGGTAAAAAGTCCATTTTTAGTTTTAGAATGACTATTCTGGGTTTAGTGGTGTGAATCGGACATAATGTGCAAAATGACCATTTTACCCCCAAGCATGGGCAAAATGTTGTCTTTTGAACCGGGGGGTCCAAAGGACGAGGGCCAGAGACCGTTACGTAGGTCGAGTTGATACGAATCCATAGACAGGTGGCATGCCGAAATCGGAGATCGGATGCGAAGGTTATGTGTCTACGAAGGCGAGGGGCATTTTCGTAATTTTGGAAGCGAAGGGCAAAACGGTCTTTTTGAGACAAGCGAACGGTGGACGCTGACTCATGCTACCTACCAATGATTCTTGCTGCTTTGTCTAGACAACATGGAGGAAATCAAGGATTTTAGGGACCCTAAACCCTTAATTAGGGAAAACTCAATCATTTTGTCCAAACCTTGATTTTGTTAAATAGCAGAGCAATTCGATTGTGAGAATGAGAGATTAGAGAGTCTGAATTGGAGCAAAACAAACACAAAGGACAGAGGGTCGCTGGTTTTGCAAATTTTCGAAATTTTGGAAATTTGTGGTAAAAATTCGAATTCGAATTCGTGAGTCTTGAGGATCAAAATTGAGGCTGGATTAAGTCTCCTGGGACTAATTCGAACCGATCCAAATCAAAAACGGGGAGGATTGAGGCCGTATCGAGCAAGAACAGAAGCTTCAAAATCCTCGAAAAATCGAGCTTGAGTTCTACTAGCTGGAGGTAAGGATTTATCAAATTGATCTTGTAAAATCGTTCCTTATACTCTCACGATGTCACGTCGTGGACGGAGTTTGGCCGAACAGTCGACGGGGACTTGGTGGTGACTGAGTGCACTTGCGGACGTGACTAGTGAGCATCGGTAGGCAGGATCACACCTACTGTGACTCTTGCTAGTACCACATACATGCTCGACATGTGTCAAGATGCCGAGAGACCTAGCAAATTTGTCCTGTGGGAGCGTGGCGGTTTTCGTGGCCTAAGTCCATTCCGAGGGAAAGATATGGATTTTGAGAAGCCTGAAGACCTCATGGAGTCGAAGGCTTGCAATCAAAATTCCTTTCCAAACGACGTTCTCGTGGAGCTTGGCGACAGATGTTCTTCCAGAGTTCCGAGACATGAGCCGGCTGCTTTCTCCATGAATGGCGCGAGGCTTTCAGACATCCCGATCAAGGAGTGGTTGTGCGTTCCACTGTGCTCGAAGGAGACCATTGTTCAGAAGAAGGACGATAAACAAGGACTTATTGGTTCTTGGGAGAAGAAAGCATGCCGGGCAACTTCTTTCCTAACCAAAAAGCATACCGAGCAACTTCTTTCCTAACCTTTCCGTTCCGGTCCTGCGAATGTGCTATTTTGAAGGGCCGCAGAAATGGAAGATTATGTTGTTGATGTGATATTACGATAACTTAAGAAAACTTAAGGTCTTAATTTCACATCGGAAGCCAAGGTGGGCGAGTTGGAGAGGAGCCGTGCGGAGAGGATGCTGATAGAGAATGAGCGAGATACCGCTCGAGATGAGCTCTCCTTGCTGCGCAGAAATTTACAGGACTCAGAAGGCTTTGATGCTTCGATGACAAAGGCTTGAATGCTTCGCAGGGCGAAGGCTTGGATGCTTCGATGACGAAGGCTTGGATGCTTCGATGACGAAGGCTTGGATGCTTCGATGACGAAGGCTTGGATGCTTCGATGACGAAGGCTTGGATGCTTCGATGACGAAGGCTTGGATGCTTCGATGACGAAGGCTTAGGTGCTTCGCATGGCGAAGGCTTAGATGGTTCGCAGGGCGAAGGCTTAGATGCTTCGCAGGGCAAAGGCTTAGATGCTTCGCAGGGCGAAGGCTTAGGTGCTTCGCATGGCGAAGGCTTTTTACACTAGATAGAATAAGCTTTGAAAATTGTACATGGTGAACAAATCAATTTGTCGATCTCATTTCATTGATACTTGAATTTAGAAGACAACTTGAAAAGCAAAATTGAAAAGCTCCATAGAATTTTATGTCTCTCTAATGTTGACAGTCTAGTTGATGCGGATCACCTTTGAAGCTGGTTCGTTTGGCCCTTTGTTTTCCATGTGATTTACAGTTTTGATGTAGTCTGCACAATGCCCCTCCCTCAGGAGATTTCGGAGATATCTTTCGAAAGATATACATGTGCTGATATTGTGCCCATAACATTCATGATAGGCGCACCATTTGGTCTTATCAGCATTCTCTTGATTGCCTTTGACTGACTCCGGCCTTTTAAACCATGGTTTGTTCTTAATTTCATTGTGGATCTGATGGGCTGGTAAAGATAGCTGTAAGTTAGGCTTCCCCATAACTGGCGTTTGGGAGTGTTGCCCGGCCTTTCGCTTGTTGAGCTTTCCAGTCGCAGACTTTTCATGAGGTTCATCCTCATTGGAGGCCCCTTCGCTAGTCCCGGCGTGGTCATGAGTATGAGCAGCGCTCTTCTCGTCCTCCCAACTTGCATGTCGCTCTGCTAGCGAAAGTATTTTGGAAAAACTTCGCGCATTGCTCATGACGATGTCCCCGTAAAGCTGGCTGTCTCGAGGGAGTCCTTGTTTGAATGCCATTGTCGCAACAAGGTCATTACAGCTGATAATGCGAGACTTTTCCTCACAAAATCTCCGTATGTATTGTCGCAGAGTGTCTTTTTCTCGCTTTTGGACAGAGAAAAGATGGTCATCTTTCACCTCGATTGTCCGAAGTTGTGCGTATTCCTTCACAAATGCCAAAGCCAACTCTTCAAAGGACTCAATCGACCTCGGGGGGAGATGATTGAACCAAGTTACGGCTTGGCCTCGAAGGGAAGCTTGAAAAACTTTGCACATGAGCGCATCGTTAGACCTGTGGGGGATCATGACTCCTCGGTAATAATCTATGAGTTTTACTGGGTCGGAGGATCCTTTGAATGGAGTGAAGTTTGGTGTTGCGAACCTCTGGGGGAATGGCTCCTCCTCAATATCCCTTATGAAGGGCGTAGAGAGCTGTATTTGGCGACGTAGATCGTCTTCTAGATCGCCACCCTGTTGAGCACGAAGGTGCATGTCCAGCATTTTTTGAACATCATTAGCCCGCAATGCTCCTTGCTGAGCCGATGAGTCCTCTTTTGCTAATTGTTGAGAAACTCCTTGAGCTTCTCCCCTTTTACTGTCGTGGGCAGATCGTTTTGGGTTTTTGTTTTGAGCTCGAAGTTGCCCCCTGCCCCCACGTGAGTGCTGTGAATGCTCTGCCCATGAAGTTGCCTCAGTCTGACCTCCTAGCCATTCACGTACTAACGGCTTTAGGCGTTGTGGGATTTTTGCTTGATGAGCGTGACTTTCTTCTCCAGAGTTTCCCAGCGAAGTATCTTGTGACATTGTTTGGCAGCGGGCCTGCTCTTTCCTAGGTCGTCCCTGGGCATTCTCTTGTCGGCCACGTGACGTGGATCGTCCGTCCCGCTCCTTGATTGGTCTCCCTGCTAGGAGTTGCTGCAAGAGCTCTGACTGAAGTTGAATTTGTTTGCTTAACCCTTCAACTTGCTGCGCCAAATTGTCTTGGGGAGGTTGGTGACGACTTCTCCCTGAGTTGTCATGACATCCGTCCAGAAAGTCCTTTAGGACCATGTTTGTTGTGGGTCGATCATGTCGTGATGCATTTCTCATCAACCTCTCATTCGCTTGTTTTAAAGTCGAAGTTCCTTCCCCTAGCGCGGGTACTTGGTTAGCTGGAGAGGGGAATGCTCCAAAACTGAAGGTTGGCCTCCCTTCGAGTGTCTCAAGGGGCGCTTCCAAAACAGAAATCGAACCCGCCGCGAAAAGTTCTCACAATTCCTGCAAACAGCAAACAATTAGCTATCGTTGTCTCGATCGATTTACCCGGGGGGTTGTTCGACCAAGAACACTCCGATGCCTAAGTTAGCTTTGAGAGAGGAAAAGGATATACTTCGAAGCGAAGAATCAACTTAACTTGGAAATGAAATGTGCCTTGCTATTTATAGGGGTGAATGAAATGTTCAATTTCCATAGTTTCGATGTGGGACAAATGCTCATCAATTTACCTCTTATATAGGGGTGAGTGAGACGTTCAATTTCCATAGTTTCGATGTGGGACAAATGCTCATCAATTTACCTCTTATATAGGGGTGAGTGAGATGTTCAATTTCCATAGTTTCGATGTGGGACAAATGCTCATCAATTTACCTCTTATATAGGGGTGAGTGAGATGTTCAATTTCCATAGTTTCGATGTGGGACAAATGCTCATCAATTTGCATGCTAACACGTGTTATACAAATCGAGGGTGGAGAGGCTTCCACATGTCATTCTGGTTTGGGCCATGTCCGGTGCTTGTGCTTACAAGTATTATTGCCAAGGGCAATTTGGTCATTTTGAGAATTATGGGCCACGTGGCAGCTCCACATTTTTCCGGTGATTTTGGGTTCCACAAATATATATATATTTTTTTTGTAGAAATAGAAGAATGAATCAAACTAGAGAAGTAAACGAACTAGTTTTCGGGCCGGCCGGGTGGTTCCAAATTGCTCGCAACTTAGAATTTTCAATATGAAGCAAAACTGAGGAGGAGGAGGAGGAAGAGAAAGAAGAGGAAAGAGAAGAAGAAAAAGAGCTTGTATATAACCTCATAAAATATATATATATATATATATATATATGTGTGTGTGTGTTTGTACTTCCAATAATTTGGATCTTTTCTACACTGAAAGGGACTATAATATTTAAATAAAAGGAAAAGAGGAATAGAAGATAAGTTACTTAGATCTCTATTATTGACCAGAGCTTTTAAAAGTTAAGAGACCATCTGCTTTCAGGAGTTGGCTACTAAAAAGGTTCTAAATGTTGTGGAATACATTCGGAATAACTCCCTTAATCAGTATACTTCATTTTTAAATAGAAATAAAATTAGGATTTAGTACATTAAAAAATGACATATTTACCCTTTTACTAAGAATTAAGTACACTTTGTACTCTTATATGAATAGCCATATCATATATTATTTACAATACTCCCTCTTGGATATTCCGTGTAATCAATGCTGCTTGACTATACGTTTATATGTTGCCTCGTTAAAATTTTTCCGTTAACGAAAATCCTATGGGACAAAAATAATCCTAGTCGAAAGAAAAAGAGTGCAACACGCGTGGATCGTAATCGCATCGGAATCTCTGGAGGTAGTTGAAGTCGTCTCTTCTAGAACATAGGTAGATAGAACGTTCTTGAAATAAAAAATGCATTACAATTGCTATACCAAAACTTTGCCTGGTAAATCCTATGAGAAAAACCCGTGGTCGAAGGGAAAAGAAGAGCAAATGCATATAAGTCGAATCATGACATCTTCAAGATGCATTATTAATGGGGTGACCATACAAAAAAATGTGCCTCGTTAAAATTTAGCCAGGTAATAAAACCCAATGGGACAAAATAACCCTAGTCGTAGGATAAAAGAGTACACAATGATCATGTGAGTATGCTTCGGGATACTCAGTATACTTCAGGATACTTGGTATGCTTCAGGATACTTGGTATGCTTCAGGATACTCCCCCAGAAATTAAGAACTTGGTAGATCAGCCAGTCTACCTAAGACAATACCATGAACATGCTTCTGGAATGTTGCATTGGATGATGGCTTGTTGTTGTCTCCTATAATGAAACTGATCGTCTTCTGCCTGATGAAGGTAGCATTATCCTAGTAGATAATCTTTGGTTCATTATTGGTGGAATGCAGTCCATAAGTACTTCGAATATGCCCCGTAATGGCTTTTAGCCACATACATTCATAAGTTACTTCGTGAAGAGTTAGAATCTTCGCATGATTCGAAGACATAACAATAAGGGCCTGTTTCTTAGACCTTCAAGATATTTCTATGTTCCCAATGGTAAAGACATAATCAGTTTAGGAACATACCTTATATGGGTATGATAAGTAGACTACATCAGTATACCCTATAAGGCAATGCATCATTTTGAGGACCAATTCGAGGACCAAGGAGGTTTTATTCATTCCTCAGTGCATAGGGATATAATAAGCCCATATCTTGTGTCAGGACCCGTCCCAATCCCCTCGGCATTAATGCGGGACGCGCCTAATCCCGTCTGACACACAAGGGAAAATTCCGACTTTAGCCCGCTCGGGGCTTTAGAGTATGCCAGGATCCGGAGGAGTAGTGTGATGTCTCGGTCTCTACTACAGCCCGCATTCGCTGTCAACTTGAAGGGCATTCAAAACATTAAAAGTTGTGAGTGGACAAAACAAAGAATTTATAAAAACAGTTTCACAAAAGACCATATTTATACCCTTCAGTAAAAAGCATGCATGCATACAAAAATCAGTTATCAAACCATTAGGGCCTTGGCCCAAAATCGTCAATGAAACCAATCATACGGGCCACTGCCCAAATCCATGTGGGACTAAGCCCAAAACCAGTATATATCGTATAATATATATCACATAACCTATCCTGTCACGATTTCCAAAGCTACGTGCGTGTTACTCGGGGTCTCAAATCCTAAGTCTCCCCACGGTCTAACCAGGTTAATGTCCGCAGATCAATGACCCTCCCTGGGGGTTATAATCCATAAGCCTTCTTGAGAGTCAGGTACCCAACGGGGACGACTCTACTCAGCTAGTGCATCGTGACGACTCCGAGGTCCACCTAGGCCAACGACCCTCCCCGAAGGAGACAATCCATAAATAAGGATGGTATATGAAATTCCATTTCAAAAACATTCTTAAAACCTTTCGAATGATTCATGCTTGGTCCCCATAAACCGTAATGAAACCAGAAATCCATTTAGGATCCCCGACCCGAAATCATAAACATAAACCAACTGGGCCGCAAGCCCGAGCTCATAACTCAACTAGACATCGAGCCTGATATCTTAGGGTTAGTCACGATTCCAATCGTAGGGATGCATGCAACCATCCGTCCAGAACCGCTCTAAATCCTGGTATGTCGCCGTAAACATATTAACCGACGCGACCACCTCTAGATCATGGTGCACACATCATCGATCGATTTCCTAAACCGTCAGCACTCCGAAGTCGAGTGTAACAACCCGTCCCGAGAACCGGAATTAGTAGACCAACTAAGGTGTGATTAGTAAGGTTAATCCGTGGTTAGTTGGTCCCGATAAGGTCTTTGGTGTAGAATGACGATTTTGCCCCTAGTTTGGGCAAAAGAGTTGACTTTTAGTTCGGGTGGTCAAATGGGGGTTGACCAGTGACCAGGACGTAGTTTAGGATGTCACGAATCCATAGGCAGGTGGCACGCCTGATTCCGACATCCGAGGAGGAAATTGTGATGTTCGGAAGGTCGAGGGCATAACCGTAATTTGGGAAAAATAGAGGGAGTAGTTGACTTTTTGGATAATCGAGTTTTGGTAGGTTGACCTAGGATGGTTAGGTAGCTTTCGACGTCCTGAGTTCGATGACAGGCAGCACGTACTCATCGGACTTACGAGGTGAGTGTTACGGGTCTAGGAGTGTTTTGGTAAAACCGTAAAAATGAGTAAAACAGGAGGGTATTTTGGTCTTTTTGGTTTCTGGGGATTTGTGCAGAGAGAAAGGAGATGGACGGCTGGGGTTTAACCAAGTGGGATAAGGATTGAGTGGATGGTGACACTTGGCAGGGGGCTAGAGGATTCTGGGAGAATCCTGTGTGGTCTCAGCCCAAATAATTGGGGTGCACTCGTGCAACCCGTGCAGTTCTTCGATACACAGAGAAACAGAGTGAGCTTGTGAGGAGGAATTGAGGAGTGATCGTGGCTGGTGAGGAATTCTGGTGAGTGAGGGAGGAACAAGAGACGGAAGGGAGGCTGGTGGTCGTGAATTGGTGGTAATATCGTGCACGGCGGCACGGCGGAGGTGCGGAGAAGTTTTGGGGGAAACAGGGAGCCTGAGAGTTCGAGGTGGTGGCTATGCCATGAGGCGGCTCAAACCACGACTGTGGGACGTTCAGGAGGTTGCAGGGAGGCAACCGAGCACCGTGGTAGGCGGCGGTGCGTACGGCGGAGCTGCAATCGAAGGGTAAGCTTCCTTGCTCTGTTTTCCCGTGAAATTTCGTTTGGAAAGTCGTGAGGTTTGGTTGAGAGTCGAGAGGTTAGAAGGTCAGGGTGATGTTCAGGAGGGTCCTAGGTGTCGACTAGGATGGTCGCCGTGACGGGGCCGTACACGGCGGGGCTCAGGCAAAGATGAGCACTCTGGTGCTCTGTTTGGCCGTGAATTTCAAACGGTGAGTCGAGGGTAACGGAGATTGGGTCTAGGTTCAGTAAAGCCTTAGGGATCGTCTGGTGTCACCACTGTGACGGGAGGTGACCGGAACAAGTGAATCGTGAAACAGAGGGAAAAAGGGCCGTCTGGTTTGAGCTTCAGTCGTGAAGCTGGGAGTCGAATCGAACCAGGAGAGTGTGGGGAATGGATTCGTAGTGTCTGGACGAAGCTGCAGGAGAAGAGAGGGAGTGAATTGGTGGCCGGACGGTGGAGAATGCTTCTCGCCAGTCCAAGCCACGGCGGCCGGTTCAGCACAGTCATCTCGAGGTAGGGGATGCACTGTAGCTGGCGCGTGAGGGCCACGCGCAGCCACTTTGGGCAGCGCGTGGGGGCGCGTACGGCGGCGGATGGGAAAGTGATCAACATGGATTTTGGTCTAGAAGTTATGGTGAGTTCAATGGAGTTGGGTTCGGATCAATCGGACGTCGTATGAGTTTGGTTCCGCGAAGGTGAATGTTTAGGGTCCCGGGTTTTCGGTTTTTGATTCGGGGATTTTTGAGGGAGTTTACGTGATTGTTTGTAGATGTATTAGTGACGTATTTTGACGATGATTGACAGGATCGGGATTTCCCGAGGAAGCCGAGGAACGTGCTGGACGTTCGGGACACGATTGAGGGCTTGGTACTGTGAGTGGACCCTTTCTCTAAACTCGAGCATGCATAACTATTTTCTATAATTGTTTTATGATTTTGATTATGATCCTATGTTTATTGGATATGTTTTGGTTGGTTTTACATTGTTGCACGTTTTTCGAGAAAATACGGTATTTGGCACGTTTTACGAGAAATGTCGATTTCTGAGGAAAATGCCAGGGTTTTGGGATTTTTAAAGGATAACTAGTTTGATTGTTTACAAAGGGATTTTGCAACATGATTTGGTGATTAAATGATTTTCGGAAAGTGGATTCCGGATTTGGATTCGGAATAACGGTTTTGGATGCCGGAAGGGTATCAGACCAGTGATTTCGGATTCGGGTTTGGATATGGATTGGTAAACGGTTTTCAAATGGTTTTGGGATTGGATTTGCTGGATCTGGATATTGGGTTTAAAGACCCGGATATATGTGACGGGGGACCGGCCGGATTGGGTTTAAAGACCCGGATTGAGTTTAAAGACTCGGGAGTTTAAAGACTCAGATATATTGATTTCCCCCGTAGGCCTTGAGTTTAAAGACTCGGATATGATTAAGGCCTGGATTGAGTTTAAAGACTCGGGAGTTTAAAGACTCGGATAGGTCCAGCAGGTTTGATCGGGAAAATGATGATGTGATGTTATGATTTATGATATGGTTTTATGGTTTACATGCTGTGGTTTTTCTAACTGTTTTATAGTGTTTCTGTTTCTTATGATGCGGTTTATGGTAAATTGATTTATAACTGTGTTCATAAATATTGGTTATGCATGTAGTTTTCAAAACGGAGGGTTAAACTCGATTTTCGTGTAAAATGGTTTTGAACTCTTGTACTGTTTGGTCCACTCATACCTTCTGTTTTAAATTGCCCTCCAGGTTGTGGAGCGAGCGCGGGGTCTTGACGTCAAGGCAGTTTCTGAGGCATAGAAGTGACGTGAGGGATCCCAGCATAGATTAAAGGCTTCCGTGTGCGTGTACTTTATCGGGTTTTATTTATCCTTGTATTTTGTACTAGGTTCTGTAAACGATAACGTCGGAATATTTTCTTTAATTACTCCTGCGTCTGACTGGATTTGAGTGAGTTGTACTTGGGTGTTGCGTCGGGAAGTCAGACGGGAGCGGGATTTACCTCGGGTTTCGGGGTGAAACCGGGGTGGGTCCTGACATCGAGCCTCTAGTGGCTGCTCGACAACAGAACGCGCATCATGACCTCTCAGGAAGGAACATATCCCAGTCTGGAGGCGAGCGTCGTATTGTTTGTCACTATGCACATAGCACTCGCCGCGACCACGACTCAGACCTGTAGGTCATCAATAGGGCCACATGCCTGAGGTAAAATCAAACGGGTCTCATGCCCGAGTTTGCCTTTTCAAAAAAGAAAACCATTTGATTTAAACCTAAACCACAAACAAGTATAAGCACCGTATAAAGCGAAAAATCTCGAAATACGTGCAAATACGTAAACACACACAAATGCACTCATGGCATCACAAAACATGTATTAAAACACATATAAAACATTCATGCATGCATCAATTTAGAAAACAAGGTCCACTCACGGCCCTCAGTCACTCTCTGTTTCCATCTCAGATCGATACCAGGTGGGGGAAGGGATTTGGGGGTCGTGTTCGAAGGGGTTCGAGTTTGGTGGGAAATGGAATAGGAAAGGGGGATAGAGATGCATGAAGGAAGGGAAGAGGGCAATGGATGGGTGACACATGTCACTCATCCATTGGGCCACTTCAAAAGATCTAGGCCCACTTGAGGACAAAAGTCCACTTTTGCTTCGTAAAACGTATCGTTATAAATAGTACCTCGGAACTTCAGTGAACCGTAACTTTTCCGTCGAACTTCCGATTTCGACGTGCCGCCTGTCTATGGGCTCGTATGGACCCGATCTACGCAACGGTCCTTAACCCTCGGCCATCGGACGTCCCGGGTCAAAAGTCAACTTTTTCACTCGTTGAGGGGCAAAATCGTAATTTCGCCCTAAATATCCGTTAATCCTCGTCTAATCTCTAATTAGCCTCGCTAATCCGTAATTACGTCTTATTCTAATCCTAGAATTCGGGGCGGGTCATTACGTCTCGCAAACCATTAAGGTATTGCAAAATGTCTTTTATGTCATTCTAGTGGCAGCGTGTTGGCGTAGAGTTGAATGTAGCTAAGAAGTTCATAGGGGATGAAATGTCCGGTATAGTGCATTTGAATCAAGTGCAATATTGCGCTTATTGCACTTAGATATCAAATTTCTGGTCTCACTATCTCTTCGTTATTATCTGCTAGGCTAAACGGGTCCTTTTTAGGATCTAGACTACGGATGATCATAGGCGTGCTTGAAGATTTTTCTTTATCCTCATTAAAGCATCTCAACATGACAGGACCCACCCCGATTATCGCCTCGATAATCGGGAAGCATCCTGCTCCCGTCTGACAATCGAATCCAAAAGACCAGAAAACTAATTAATATTACAACACCCCATTGTCAGACCAGGGAGATTAAACGATTACAACCGACTGGACGTCAAGTCCACAGTTTCACAGAGCATAAAATTACAAAACAAGTTAAAGAAACAAATCCTACTCTGTGAACTAACTACTCCGCAACGGAAAACTTTATGCCTCCGCCTCTGCCTCGGCGCTTACCCCCGCACTTGTACCACGACCTGGAGGGAATTTAAAAGAACAAAGTGTGAGTGGACCGAAACATAAGTTTTACAGGAAAAACAGTTTTTCCGAAATCGGGTTCGCCCTCCAGTTTTGTAACACGCATGCATAACCAAATATTCAAAATTTGCATATTAAACTTTTGAAAACTCTTTTTTTTTTCCGAAACACATGAAAAGCGTTACAAAGGATCGTCATAACTCATGTAAAACCATTTAATAATGCCAGATTTCAGAAACCGTCATTTTGAAACGTTAATTGCACAAATCAAGTAAACCGTGAATCAATAACCACAATTATGCCGTTGGATCCATCCGAGTCTTTAAACACAATATTAGGCCTTCCTGGGATAACAACGAGTCTTTAAACTCAAAACATGATTAGTAGGCCTCGGGGGTATCACAATAATCGAGTCTTTAAACTCACGAGTCTTTAAACTCAATCCGGGTCTTTAAACCCAACTCTCGGGCCCGCCCCCGTCCCGTCATCAACATACCGGGTCTTTAAACCCAAAACCAGATCCAACCATTAACCGGGTCTTTAAACCCAAAACCATTTTTAAACACAATAAACCAGGAATCATCACAAACTGTTTTCCAACATCATTCCAAAAACATATCACATCATAATAGGACTTATGTCCGAATTCACATGCAAATTCCAACACATGCAATTTCCGAAAATTACTTCACAATATGATCAAACATCATAAATCCGAAACATGCATATTCATATCCAGGTACTTCATCAAAATCACCACGCATGCATAAGCGAAAACCATAACCTCGAAATGCGTGAAATACGATAAATATCTCGAAAAGCGTGAAAACACGTAAAACCGATATATCATATCACCATCATAAAATCGTATGTAAAACCATGAGATAAATGAGCAAAATAGTCATGCATGCCCAATTTAGAAATCAAAAAGTCCACTCACAGTTTTAGGACGCGTCAATCGCGTCCCGCGCACTCCTCCGTAGCTTCGGAAGTGTCCGGGCCTGTAAAAACGTACAAGAAGGGTTACAAACATCCTCAAATAGCTCGTATGATTTTTCCCTAATTTTTCGGATTTTTCGGCGAAATAAACCTTAAGGACCTAAACTTCCGAGCTCCCGAAATTATCCCGAACGACTCCCGAACAACTCGAATCCTAAAGGGAAAATGTTAATTAGACTGAAAGGAACAGTTTTCATGTTGACCGTGATCGGAGATGACATCGCACGCGCCGTCACGCGCCGCCCAAAGTGGCTGCGCGTGAAGGCCACGCGCCAAGCTACAGTGTCTTCGTTCTTACCCGGATAGACTGATAAACGGGTCTGTCACCCGCGACTCAACCCGACCAGTTCAAGCTCAATTCTCAATCAATTCCTCCCGTTTTCAATCCTATTATCTTCTCTAACCCATTAATTTCAGGTCTGTACTAATGATTAACCTCGACTGTCCCTAAATCGATTCAACCCAGACTTGAACAGACGAACGAGTCGTCACCCAGAACTCACCCAAACTAACTCCATTCTCCAATTAATTTCACCAGTAGATTAAGGGAACTTAGACGAACAAAAGGGTACAATCAATTGGACTCGCCGTTACCTGGAAGTCGTCGTCCTTAAGCTCGAAAATTCTCAGAACTAGGGAACTCCGTTCTTGGCCAATTCGTGAGTGTCGTCCCTCGAAATGGACGTGGTTGGTTTCCTTTTGCTCCCAGAAGACTAGAATGGCCCTTGGTTTCGATCAACAAGCCTCAGAAATTGAATGTGGTTTTTCCCTCCAACTGGTTCTTCTCTGAACTGGTACCTGGGCTCCTGAGAAATCCTTGCTCAATTTGCTTGATCTCGTGCACGGTTATGCTTCTGCTGCTCCCAGAAAACTCTCAGTGTTTCTAGTTTGGTCCCAAAACCAGTAGAAACTGAACTCTGAGATTCCCCCCAAAAACCCGAAAATGGTTCTTCACTGGTTCTCTCAAACTCAACCCTCTCACTGATGCACAAATGACCCCAATTCAATCCTCACTCCATTCCCATACACGGTTAGTCGATCGGTGTGGCCAGCAGCCCGTGGGAGACCAACTGGGGTCTCTGAAAATGTCTCCCACGCACACAGAAACCATGGCCATTCCTTGCACTCCCGTGCCCTGAATTCTGCCCAAACCGTGTACCAAGGCCACTCAGTCATGCTTCCACTACCTAAATCCACATAAACAAATTGTTTGAGCCATTCCACTAGCCATAAACAATTGCACGCACAAGACCCACGGCCGTGCACTCTGTTTTTCACAGTGGTGAACAGTAACCGCAGTGAAATGACCAAAATGCCCCTCTGTGCAATAATTACCAAATTGCCCTCCAACTTCCGTGACCCGTAACTTGGTCATCCGACGTCTGTTTCCCGCGTGCCGCCTGTCGTTGTACTCAGGGCGTCGAGACGAATATAACGGTCTTCGAGTCAAATGAATATCAATTGTCAAACAGAAAGTCAACTTTCTCCCATATAACGTCCAAATTACGATAATGCCCCTGAACTTCCGGACATCATAACTTTCACCCTGTTCGTCCGAACCAGACGTGCCACCTGTCTATGAACTCGTGACGTCCCGAACTACGTCACGGTCATCACTCCACGTCCGTTCGACCCTCCAATCAAAAAGTCAACAATTTGACCACACAAATCACAAGGGTAAAAACGTCATCTTATTCATTATTTTACAATATTACATTTCCAGAATGTCCGGGGCGTTACACAACATCTTCTGGATGTAGTATTAAAATCTTCTAGATGTGATTTAATCAATTGACTAAAACCTCATATGCACAGTACTCGAGCTTCAGGTCAAGACAGAACTTCGTTTTCCTAAGACCCTTCATTTCAAAATCCAACTTCAGGTGCTTAGTATTTATTTGGTTTCTTCTGGAATACCAATCAATAGAAAACTGGGAACTTGTTTTCTTAATAAACACGCATGGGTCTTCTTCGTTATTCCATCCTGATCAAATCACTTAGATGGTTATACCACATCTGTCCAGATTATCTCAATCATTAAAGTGAACGCCTCAAAAAGTAGAGAGCGTGTTCCGTGGTCTGGAACTATTTGCATCAGGTATTTTAAGACCTCCAGGAACTTTCAAACATATCTCTATTTAGATCCCCCATAGAGATAAACAGTAATCACATCCATAAGCTACATATTCAGTTTTTCGGAAACTACCAAACTGATAAGGTATAGGAACGTTATGAAGTTCATTTTCATTATAGGAGAATACATCTCCTTGTAATCAATCTCAGGGCGTTGAGAAAACTGTGCGCCATTAAATGAGTTGTACATCTCACAATCTCATCTTTCTCATTACGCTTCCTTATGACTACCCATTTAAATCAGGCAGGTTTAATATGGGGAGGTGTGGGAACTACAGGTCCAAACACCTTCCTTTTTGTCAAGGAATATAATTCAACCTAGGTTGGTTCTTTCCATTTTGGCAAGTCTTCTCTACGTTGGAATTAATTCATCAACGGAGTAAGGTTCAATTTTGTTTCTAGTTATTATTTTTTCGGTAGCAATCGCGAATACATATAATCATCGATGATAATATCATTTTGATTCCTTATCTCATATAAGCTTGCATGATATACCGAGATCTCTTTATTATCGGGAGCGGATTCAGACGTTGGAGCGTCCCCTAATGTCGTGACAGACCCATTATCTGGAATTATCTCATGAGATGGATCAGTTGATGTTTAGAAGGGATTCGATTGAGCAAAATATCCTCTTCCAGGGATAAGAATCCTTTGAACCTATTAGTCTACCTCACTTCTAGGCAGGGACATATGACTGGTTAGCCGTCATTTTAACGACCCGTCCCGAATATCGGGATTAAATATTAATTAATTATGGATTTAGAATGACTAATCGAGGATTAGTTGAGTGAATTCAGATGGACGGTGTAAAATGATCGTTTTGCCCATAGATTTGGACAAAATATTGACTTTTGACTCGGGGAGTCAAACTTATGAGGACCGAGGACCATTACGTAGATCGGGATATCACGAGTACGTAGACAAGCGGCACGTCGAAATTGGAGGTTCGACGGAGAAGTTACAGGTCTAGAACGTTTTACAGCACTATTTATGCAAACCAAGAAACTAACAAGTGGTAGGTTTTCGTTGGTGGAAATTTTTGGAATGACCCACCAGATGAGTGACAAGTGTCACCCATCTGATTGGCCCATTCTCCCACACGATGGGATATTTTCCTTTCCCCTCGATCAATCATTTCTTCATTTTCTCCCAAAATGGTGAAAGTCTTTAAACCATGCAAACCCATTCTATACCAACCCTTCAATCCTCGTTATCTGCGCTTGATGTGTGAATGAAAAAGAGAGAGTGAGGTGAGACGAAGAAGATGGTGGCCATGGGTTGTGCCGTCGTGGACGGTGGCCAGCGAAGCCATGAACGGTGAGTTTGGTTTCTCAAATTTGGAAGTTGAGTTTTGGTGTTTGTTGAATGGTTTTGATGTTTGGAACGTGTTTTGGAGGTTTCTATGAAGCTAATGGGCTTGGAACGGAGGCCAACGGTGGCCGAAGGCATGAGAACACGTCGGGGGAAGGTTGGCCAGTTCAAGCATCGATCGAGAAGGTGAGTTTGATGCTTGCTTTTCATGTTTTGAAATCATAAATCGATTAGGAATGATTAGAGGAAGGTTTAGGAATGAAAATGGATGAAAACGAACCGAAAACATAGAAGATATGGGTCTGAACAGGCCAGTTCCCACATATGTTTTGATTTATGGTTTTGGGCCAAGGCCCTACGGATTTGAGAAAGGAATTGTCTTTGGTTTCATACACGATTTTATTATATTGGAAATGAGATGGTTTTCGAATGTATGCATACTTTTTAGTGAAGGGCATAAATGTCTTTATGAAATGTGTTTTTATTAAACTATTGATTTTCGTCCACTCACAGCTTTTAATAGTTTTAATACCCTTCAGGTTGATCATGGATGCAGGCTGTAACAGAGACCGGGACATCACACTCCTCTATCGATCTTGGCGCGCTCTGGAAACCCAAGTCGGGCTGAGGTTTTTAGCTATCCCTTGTCTGACACTTCGTGTCAGACGGGAGCATAGTACATCCCACGATAATCTCGGGGGTATTGGGATGGGACGTGTCAGCCATGGTCGTACCCCGTCCGTCTAGGATGACGCGTCCTATTGGGACGTCTATCCTTGCAGGCACATTTGCAGCAGGTATATGTGATCTCGTCACTTTGACTAGATTAGAGGAAGTGTCTGGCGTATTATTAGCTACGCTCAGTAAATCAAGGATTCTCTGTACTGTATTCTTACTTTGTACGGTTTAGGGATCAAGTTAAGACATAGTGGGGATACTCCACGTTAATTCACGTCATTCTTCTAGAACGTTGACGTTCTTATCTTCACCTAACGACGGGAAGATTGTCTCATCAAAGTGACCATCCGCAAATATAGCGGAAATGAGATGGCCTGTCAAGGGCTATAAAGAGCATATAATGGAGAGGGATTCATAATCGACATATATGCCCCTCCTTTGTTGAGGACCTCAATTAGACCAAAATTACTGCATGCAAAATTGGATAGCCCCTACGCAGAAACTGGAAGCTTGGTGTGCATTACCAAGGTTAATTAGCGTTTCTACGAGACAATTCTAAGTGTGAGCAAAAAGAGGACAAAATTTTCAACATCAATCCCAAGGGACATGCAATAATCAGCGAATATTTTGATGTAAAATCTCCGGTATGATTGAGTCTTATCAACTGTATAAGAGAATCCGGGTGGTGTGGCCCTCAATTGAATGATCTAGGCTAAGAGTTTAGCAAATGTAGTATGCGTGTAGACAAAAGGTTAGCAAGTGACCACTTTTCGGTATCTCAATTTGAACCATGAAAGTTTTGCAAATGGTCCGCATGGTGGTTGGAATGTCCACAAAATTTCCCCTTGTATTTTGTACAAGAAAAAGGTGAAGTCTTGACTTATCTTTGTATACAATGGTCTAATATTCAATTTATACTAACGAGAAAACGTGGCATAGTGTTTCATTAATGTCAGGACCCGAACTTCCTTAGTCAGGACCCGACTCTAGCACGATATTGTCCGTTTTGGGCGTCCTCGCCCTCACAGTTTTGTTTTCGGGAGCTCACACTGCAACTTCCCAGGGGGTCACCCATCATGGAATTGCACCAACCTCAACTCGCTTAACTTTGGAGTTCTAACCGAACTCATAGCCACTGAGCTCCCAAAAGGCCTCGTGTTAGATAGATATATGTCCACACATATAAGACACTTCACTTTTCCCTCCCCGAGCGATGTGGGATTGTTCACGGATCATGCCTTGCCAAGCTCACGGTTCTTGCTCACAGTTCTTACTTCTCAAGCTCACAGGTCTTGCTCACCGTTCTTGCTTCCAAGACAGGGTATTATAATCCACCCCCCTTGGGCCCCAGCGTCCTTGTTGGCACACTTTTGGTTAGGGTCTGACTCTGATACTATTAGGTCTTCGAAGCAAGAACGGTGAGTAAGACTCGTGAGCTTGAGAAGCAAGAACTGTGAGCAAGACCCGTGAGCTTAGCAAGGCATGATCGGTGAACAATCCCACATCGCTTAGGGAGGGAAATGTGAAATGCCTTATATGTATAGCTAGTATATATCTAACACAAGGTCTTTTGGGAGCTCACTGGCTTTGGATTCCTTGGGAAATCCTAAGTTAAGCGAGTTGAGGCTAGTGCAATCTCAGAATGGGTGACCTACTGGGAAGTTGCACCTGAGCTCCCAAAAACAAAACCGTGAGGGCTGGCCCCAAAACTGAAAATATTGTGTTAGATGGGTGAGTCGTGACAATTAAACACAAAGGTGCCTACTAGTAAAAGGATACCCGTGGAATATATTGAGGATACAACGCATCATTACCTTGACCTGAGTGTCCCAACCGATCATGTCATAATAAGAAATTACTCGTACTAGTTAGCTTCTAGCTAACTCTTGGCTAGCTTCTGGCTAGTGTCTTTAGTGTATGCTTCTCGCCATACTGATTGGAGGTTATGCAAATGTATTCCACTTTTTTGTCATTAGTGGTTTCAATGTGATAGCCGTTGGCTCGAATATTCGAAAAATCGACAATGTTCTTCTGGAACATGGAGAGTAAAATATCTCATTGATGGTAATTCAGTATCATTCAACAACGTTCTTTTGTCATATCTCTTGGAGTATAATGTGTGATAACACTGTCAGCTAGACAATAAACACAAAACATACATATTTAGAGATTTAATTCAATGGATCACATGCATGAGAATAAGTGTTTGTATTGAATTAAATCATATTCGAGCGAAAAATCAGAATTTTCAAATTGTACTTATACATGGATTTGAAATCCTAAGAATGGATGATGTGTCATTCATTTCTTGCTTCAGGCAAGATATTGCGATGATGACTATGTTTGATAAATTTATGAAGGAAACTTCGGGTTCCCTTTTTTCTTCTCCGCATTTCCGAGTTTACGAATTTGACATTTAATATGAATTTCTAGTTCATTTATAATTTGTAATTTGTTTATAAACGTCTGGTTCATTTAAACACATGATTCTTACATAAGTACTAAATAAATACAAACATGTAAGGAAACATTTAAAAAATTAAATAATGTATATGGATGCTAAATAGCACGTAGTAATAATTTGAATGAATGCTTCTGGAATAAGATTATTTTATATATTAAATACATGTTTCGTGCATAAAATTAAAATAAATTGACATAACGCTTCGAACATTAAGATCTATGCTTAAAGTGATTCGATTAGAACAATTCGGTTCAACTAGAACAATTCAGTTTGATTAGACCAATTTGATATGACTGGATTAGTTTGATATGGTTTGACCGGTTCAGTTCTTCTGGGACTGATTTGACTCAACCGATTTGGTTGGAGCCAACTGGGTCGGGCTAATCGGAGTCGTGGGCCTGCGGTGTTTGTTGGCCTTTTGGGCCGCACTTAGGCCTATTGGGCTTAATGCGACAATCTGCTAGGCTATTGGTACCATACTAGGCTATGTAATTTGGATCTGCAAGACCAGCCTACTGATAGGTAGCATTTTGGGCCACTTCTATTATTCAGTCTACTGGACTGTTTTAGGCCCGGTGCATAGGCTCACTCTTCTGGGCTTTATTATTATATTTTTTATAGTAGGCGTTATGGTCTTGGTGCAACCTTCTATGCTTGGATAAAAGTGGCAGCCTTCTGGACTTGGAGTATGTAGCCTTTTAGCTTTTCAACTAGGCAGTGAATTTGGGCTTCAATGAAGGACTTATGGGCCCAAAATCTCGACGTTAGCCTGCTGGGCGTACGTGAATTTGTGTCTGGTGGATTATGATCATCACAGAATTAAGGACAAAATATGCTATGGTGGGTCTGCTGGACCATCATTATCATAGTGATCATTACTATTTATTGAATAATAACAAGAAATATAACAAGCTTATTTAGGCAAATGAACATCACCATTGTCATTATGGTTCACTATGATCATCGGCAATATCATCATGTCATATTACCATCATCATATCATATAGATCATCATCATCATCATCATATCATGTATCATCATCATCATATCATGTATCATCATCATCATCATATCATGTATCATCATCATCATATTATATGTATCCTCATCTAATATTATCATCATGTAATATCGTCATCATGGCATATTCATATCACATATCATATGTTCATCATGATTAATATCATCACATCATAAATATAATTATCATGTCATACCATATCAATATCATATTATTCACATCATCATCATTACATCATCGTCATATTATAGCATACTATATCATAACAATAGGCGGTAGATACAATGACACAAAAATAATATGGATAATTAATTGTGATTATATATGAGGGTGTCAACATATAGTTTAGCTGGAGTTATGTCATGCCCATTAATAAGTATGTAATGTGGCATGCACTATTATAATTTATATGGCATTAATAATGCATATGATGTGGGTAAGTGCACATGCTATCGCCTTATGGTTTCAAGTAAGGGTGGCAATTTTTGACACGACCCGATACACGACTCGAAACCCGCACGAAATTTATGCGGGTCAACCCGCACGATTAAAATTTCGGGTCATTTTCGGGTCAACCCGTTATGACCCGTTTATTAAACGGGTGAGTTTCGGGTCAACCTGTTAACCCGTTTAATAACCTGTCAACCCGTTTAATAAATGGGTAGATTTCGGGTTAACAGGTTAACCCGTATATTGGCTTATATATTGACCCATTTAATAAATGTGTCATTACTAACCCATATATCTACCCATTTACTACATAAATATCTATTAAATTTTATAATTTAAATAGGTTAAACATGTTAAATGGGTTAAACGGGTCAAACGGGTCATAGGTTAATTGGGTTTTGAGTATGACCTGTTTATTAAATGGGTTAAACGGGTTAAACGGGTTACACGGGTCATTAACAGGTCGGGTTCGGGTTGGACATTCTTGACACGATTATTAAACGGGTCGGGTTCGGGTTGGGCATAAATGGGTAAAACAGAATTCATGACACGACACGAACCCGACACGACACGACCCATTGACACCCCTAGTTTCAAGGGTGTAGTGGTGACAACAAATAATATTTGTCAACTAAATGAATCACTTAATAATAAAATATTAAATGACAAACAAGAGAAAAAGGAATCCATGTATCTTATCTGCTTCATCCTGTCGACGAACATGGCCGAAAGTGGAGCGGCGGCTCGGTGGTCGTGTTTGTGAAGGGTCTAGCACATGAAGAATCGAGCCCTATTGATGTTTTGATACAGAGGCGCCGCCAATTCAGAAACTTCTCTTGATCATTGTATTTTTTTCATGGTTGTGTTTGCACAAATGACCCAGGAATATCATTTTAATTCCCAGTAGTCTAGCGGCTGCGCTCGGCAAGCAAGGGCCAACTAAATCCACCGCTACGATTCATGTACTATCTCGGCTGGTACTTAGTGACCACCCTAACGCTACTCACATTGGCGCCAGCCATTGGCTTGCCCTTCGTGGAGTCGAACCCAATCGGAATCCCAAATTTCATTATCTCAATCTCATCCTTGTCGGTGCCTCTAGTAGATTCAGACCCAGAAGTTGATTGATCTTCCAATCTGAACCTTTGCTCTTCAAATCTCTGTGGGAATCAAACGAGTAGGTCAAATGGGATTGGTTAGAAATTCTTGAATCCAAATTCAAAATCACTCCAAAAACAGGGCATGCTTTCGACAAAGAAAATCGATCGAAAGTGGGTTTTGGGATTTCTCTTGTCAAGAGAAAAAGGGAACAAGTCAAATCGGTAAGGGTCATCTGGTAATCGGGCGACAAGCCCTTTGAGATTTTTATACGTTGATTAGAGTCGATAATCTATTATGATATACGTTCGGAATAACTTTATTAATCAGATTTAAGATTAGGTTTTAGTACATTGAATAAAGATATATTTATATTTTTATTAATGACTAAATACACTTCGTACCCTTATATGAATAGTCACATCTTATATTATTTATAACACTAAATAGTTTTTTTGTTTTGTTTTGTTTTGTGTTGTAAATAGTTTATTATATATTGTGAGACCATATATCTTCGGAAAATTATGCAGCTGCCACGTGACTCATGACGCTCATAATACCGATATTACTTCCGGTAAATACGATGATGGCATCACACGATCTCTGCATTAATTCAATATATTTATCAGCTAAATATATTAATTAATCGGATCAATATCGATAATAAATAAGTTCTCAGCGAATTATTTATACATTAATAAATAAGTGATTACACTCGGTACAATCACTTATTTAACACTTTCTTCTTCAATCAATCAGACGCTCCGGTGACCCTCAAGGCTTCACTATAAATAGAAAGTCTCATCTCACCTGTAGAGGTAATTAAAAAACTCATACCGAAACTCTGCCGATTTATTTCTCTCAATTAAACTGACTTTGACATCCCCCCCCCCCCCTCGGGCTTCAACTTTAATCCTGATTATTTCTTTTTATTGTGTGTAGGTACCAAGAAGGAATTCTACAAGTCTGGACTTCTACATCAATAACTGGTGTTTTCATTGAGAGCCGAATTGAGAAATACTCAATGCATGCTCTCCAGATTTTTCAAGAAAAACTTCATTATTGTTCATCATTCATTATTCATCGTTCATCGTTCTTTGTCTATGGCAAGAACGTGAAGAATGAAGCAATCTGATAGGCTTACCGCCTTCTTCACAACGACATGTGATAAGAGAAACCTGCTCAACGGAATCCCAGAGGTTCAACTGAATCACCCCTAATGGGAACTGCGACCTGTTATGCAATCAGAATTTCCCATGATGCAAGAAAGGGTGCTAGCCCGTGGATACAACGTTCATGCCATGTCAAAGCCACTCGATACCGGCGTATTCCCCGACAATCAATCCACTTCCCGCATTCCGCATGACGAAAACCTTCCCACTTGCGGATGGGTAACTAGCTAGAAAGGTGTCACAATAAGCCCCAAATTGGCTCCATATTGACGCAGAACTTCGGAGACATATGAACAACCCACAACATGCATGAGGATGCACTCAAGCCCATGAAGGACATAGTGTGACACCGTCCCACTAGAGCTCATGGCATAAGTCCCAATGCTTCACCCAGAACGTAAGAGGACACACTCAAGACAGTGAAGAACGTGATATGACACCTTGCCGATGAAGAACAAGCAAGTCGAATAGCTAAGGACCAGGACCAAAGCTAATTGGAGCTCCTACGACGCGGTCTGGGAGACCTCGGAACCTCCGGTGCTACTAGGAGACGCAATATACCTCAAGAAAGACAGGGGAACATCACAAGGTGCACCAGCAAAGAGCATGTCCATCACTAGACTATTTCTTGAGACACGTCACTGAATGATTCTAGAGAAAACGTTGATGTAAGCCTGTAACGACCCGTCCCGAATATTGGGATTAAATATTAATTAATTATGGATTTAGAATGACTAATCAGGGATTAGTTGAGAAAATTTGGACAGACGGTATAAAATGACATTTTTGCCCTTATAATTGGGCATAATGTTGACTTTTGATTTGGGGTGTCAAACAAACAAGGACCGATGACAGTGACATAGATCGGGATTTCACGAGTCCGTAGATAGGCGGCACATAAAAAAACGGACGTTCGACGGGAAAGATATAGGTCTAAAATGGAAAATGGCACTATTGCACGTAAATCGAGAAACTCTGACACGTGTACTGTTTGGATTGGGAAATATCTGAGTTGGACCCACCAGATGAGTGACAAGTGTCACTCATCTGATTGGCCCATTACCCCAAACATTGGGATCCAATTTTGCCTTCATCTTCTTTGATTGTTCAAGCCGTAAACCCATACTCGTACACCCAAAACCCATACAATCACCCTCTCATCTTCATCTGTTGCTACTGACCCATGAACAAAAGTGAAAGGGGAGGTCGAGATGACTATGGTGGTGGCTAGGGCAGTGCACGGCGGCCCAGTTCGGAGTTAAGGAACCGAATGCCTTGTTCATGAATTCAAAAATGGCAATTCGTGGTTTAGTGCTTGTCGATCGATTCTAATGATTGGAACGTGTTTCTGGAGGCCGTATGAGCGGTTTGGGATCGAGTTCATGGCTGAAAGTGGCTGAAGGCAGGACAACATGGCGGTGGAACGGTCGTGGAGGGATTTCGGTGGCAACTAGCTAATAACTCCAAATGGTCATGTAAAGCCAAACTGAGGCCCTAAACCTATTTTTAAGGTTCCTAGAAGCTAAATGAAGACCTAGGTAGTAGTTTTGGCCCTTGGTTATGCCCAGAACATGGATTGGAATTTTGGTCTTTTAATGGTTTAAAGAACAATTACGATTTAAGATTATTTTCGTTGATTTGATTTCATAAAACAACTCCTATGAGAGATTAGAGAGGATTGGTGGATAGAAGGAAGAAAAAGGATGAAAAAAATAGGAAAATATGGCCCTGAATCAGTCACGCCGGTTCAGTTGGACCGGCTGAACAGTTGAATCGGTTTGAAATGGTTTGATCGAGGAACACGAAGAACAGTACCCCGGTGCGTGAAACCCATGCGCAGCGCCTTTGGGCGGCGCGTGGCGCAGTTTTGGGATTCGTGTTCAACATATGAAATCATTTTTTCGATGTAACGAAAATTTTGAGACTGGTTTCGTGTCGATCAGACACCGTTTCGAGGTAGTTTTGGGTGTCCAAAGGTTTAAAGTCTACGAAAAATTCGTTTAAAAATCTCGAAAAATTAGGGTGCTTTAATGAGAGGTTATTGAAGTAGTTAGTAACCCTCTAGTATGATTTGGATAGGTTTGGATATTTCAAGGGCGGTGATTTAATCGGGGGAGGTTTATGGCACACATTTAGAGGCGGCAGTGTAGGACGTTCTGTGAGTGGACATTGTTTTCTAAACTGTGATGCATGCATAACTGTTTATATGTTTTATATATGTGATTTCTATGATGATGATTGTGATATTGGTGATTTACATATTTGCACGTCTTTCGAGGTGATTTACTTATTTTCACATATATCGAGGTTTATGATTTTACACTGTGGTTATATGTGCTTGTGGTTTCGGTGATAGTTTGATGAAATGGTTTGGGATTTGAAACCGTGAACTCGGGGATGAGACTCTTTTGTTTTGGAAACCCTCGGACATGAAGTTCATTTGAGTTATATCATCGGGCTAGGGGCCTAGTTGGTTTATGAAATCGTGTCTAAGGCCCAATTATGTTGTATGAATGTGATTTCGGGCCGGGGACCCATAAATGTATTTGGATAAATGGATTTGGATTTGGGAAATCAGATTGGTGGATTTCGATGGTTTTATGGAAATCCCGGGTATAGGCCCATTTGAACGGTTTGAGACGATTTATGAAATGTTTTCCATATACCATCCTTATATCTATGGATTGTCTCCCCCTGTTGTCTGGGACGCTGGAATAGTCACAGCGCATTGCTTGCGAGGGGTCACTGAACGGAGCGACCGAGCCCTATAGTGACTCAGGAGCAGGATTGCGAGATGTCTGGAACGTCAGACATCTGTGATGTCAGAGATTGACTCAGCACGCGTAGCTTGGACCATTACATGACGTCTAGAATGTTAGGCGTCTGGGACTTCAGTCATCTGGGATGTCGAGGATTGGTATACAATGGTGGTTGATTGGATTGTGAGTTATGAATTTACTGGATTATGAATTTGTATTTCAGATTTATGAGATTTATGAAATGGTATTTCAGTGTTGGTGGTTTTGGGCACTGGCCCACATACTTGGATTTACGGTTTTGGGCTGATTTCCTACATACTTGGATTTATGGTTTTGAGCTTTGGCCCTAATGATTTAATTAAAGTAAATGATTTGATTATTGGTTTTCGAATGCATGCATGCTTTTTAGTGAAGGGCATAAATGTCTTCTTGTGAAATGTGTTTTATTAAACTATTGATTTTCGTCCACTCACAGCTTTTAATGGTTTTAATGCCCTTCAGGTTAATCACGGATGCGGGCTGTAACAGAGACCAAGACATCACACTCATCCACTGATCCTGGTGCGCTCTGGAAGCCCCAAATAGGCTGCGGTTTCGAGTTATCCCTTGTTTGACACTTCATGTCAGACGGGAGCATGGTACATCCCGTGTTAATCCCAGGGGGATTTGGGATAATTCGTGTCAAGTGGTATCAGAGCACAGTTTGATCTTGTGGTACGCGCAGGTCGAGGATGTGTTGTCTCTACGTGGTCAACGCGTTATCAACCTGATAGTTAGGATGCTAGGGATATTTTTGGTTCGACATTTGATGCTTATGTGTGCTATAGTTATGTTGTGGTTTGGTAGGGAGAGACCCTACTGAGGGATGAACGTAACAGTGCTTTAGAGTTTTGACTGTGGGACGGTTATGTCGGGATCGTCTATCACGATATTGGAAGATTGGATATGACGATAGTGTGGAGTTATGACCATTAGATGGTCAGGTCATGTTGAGTTAGGAATTGTGTTGTCGAAGGCAGCCGAGTTCGGGGAACCCTAGTGTGCGATGTATGGTTTGGAAATATGAGTCAGCGAGTGGTTTGACTTGGGCGACTTTTCAGAGTCGAGACTGTTGGTCGGTCATATCGTGTCATCTTTGGTGTTTGTGCTGCAGAGTACGACTGAGGTCATTGATGACCTAGTGGACGACAGTGGTTAAGTCGAGTTGAGATTGGTTGGATAGGTTACTAGGGTATGATACTTGTTGATGGAATACCAGAGTGGGGATACAGAGTAGTGAATACTGGCGGTTGATTCTGGTTGGATGCAGAGTCTCGATAGTGATGTCTCGTGGTTGGGTCTGGTTGAGCATGTGGCAGGCTCTACTATCGAGGATGGATGCAGTTGTGGTTGTTGAGAATCGGGGGACGTTCAGGGAACATTTCCTTTTCTTGTATGAGTTGTCAGGGTGATTGTACCCAAAATTGTGGGTTACAAGGGAGGTAGAGTTCCTCCAACTTGAGCAGAGGTATGGGGCCCGTTGTTCCGTATGAGAAAAGATCTAGGATTGTCTGATTCGAACATTGTGTGCCGATGATTGCGATGACGATAGGAGATGACGATGAACCACGAGTTGGGATTTGACTCCGTCGTGATGGGCATACGTTCGGTACCACGAGTTGGGATCTGACTCCGTCGTGAGGGACTAGATGGGATCCAGTAGTGGTTGAGACGTGAGAATCAAGTAGTAATGGACCACATCCTTTTCGATGTACATAAACGGTATGAGCCGGTAGGCGAATTTGGTAGTGAGTTAGACTCGTTAAGATCATGTGGTTGATGTCTAATTGAATTATGGACTTGGGAGCATACCCGAGTTAGTTTCAACATGGTTGGAGCTTCGAAATCGAGAGAGGTTTTGTTTGAGACGACGAGAGGAGTGCTTGATTTAGCAGTGGTGATGGGTATTCCGAAGTCATCGAGGGTGACATCTCATGTTCCGCCCATGGCAGATGATGGTTGTTGTCACCAGTACGTTGATCATGTATTGGTTAGTGGACCCGTGATTTGTTTTAGGTCATCAGGACGAGTTGGGCATTTCGCAGTTAGGTGAATGAGATTTCTAATTTTCTGCTTGGTGATAGATGATGTTGGGTTACATGGTATGGATCCACCTAGGATCTCGATGTCGATGATCGGGTGATGTTGTGATGGATCTGGATCGTGATCTTAATGATCAGGTTATGTGGTGGATCAGGATGGCGTGGATCGTGATGTCGTGCCGTGCTGACAAACTTCACTTTGCTGATTATGCTAAGCTAGGAGCAGAGGAGAATCGTATTGTGAGATAGTTGAAGAACCATTTGGAATAGTTAGTGAGATGACAAGACAGAGGTTGGATATGGGAATGTTGGGTCGACTTCTTTTCGAAGTTAATCTGGTATGAGACGGTAGTTGAGTGAATTGAGGTGTATATGATCTGTTGTGGATATTTGGAAATGGGGACGATGGGTCTAACTTCCTTTCGAGGTTAATCCCGTATGATATTTTAGTAGAACGATTGGGTATCCAACGGGTCAGATTGGTTAGTCTTGGATATGTGAATGATGGGATTAGCTTTCTTTCGAAGTCAATCGAATATGATATGGGAATCGAATGAGCAGGTAATCGATAGGTTCAGAGTTAGTGCGTCTCGATAGACGTGGGTGTGATTAGATGCCTATTTGGCATGAATGGGTTGGTGGGCGTGAGTCGGATTAATAAGTGTTGGTTTATGTGATTAGGAGTAGGGGTTGTGATGCTGGTCGGGTGACCATGGGACTCGGAATGGATGATGAGTTGGAGTATTTGATCTGTCTAGTACTGGACTGGACAGATGGACTTGAGAATTGAAGCGTGATTGGCTACGAGCTATGTAGTAGGTTGGTTGGTGGATGGATGTACGTACTGGGTACGTTGTATGAGGACCGATACTGGACAGGCCTGAGTGATGCCTGGTGAGGGTACATGAGATATACCAGGGGTATGTTGGTGAAAGTGTTGATAATCGATTTAGTTTCGATATCACTGGATTGGTTAGGAACGTAGACTGGGCATTGAATACTGTGCGCTGGGCTAGAGTGATTTTTGATGGGTTCAGTAATCATATGAGCATGTGCTCAGAGTCGTGGATGGCTAGTGGACTCCTAGAACGGATATGTGTTATCAATGCTAGGCAGGTATTCGATGGGGTCCAGTTGCACACTAACCGAGTGAGATTCATTGCATCGTTAAGGAATCCTATCGAGCTGATTTTAGCTTGCATTGAAATTAAAGGTAAGAAATCTTTACTGCAAGTTCCCAGGTAAGTGAGACGTTGATTGTGTAGCCACAAGTGAAATGAGTTGGTGGTTAGTGTAACCACAGGTTGCTTTGCGTGAAGTTACTGCTCTGTGACTCTCACTAGCGTCATGGATCTCTGAGGGAGTTGACGGATGTGAGTACAGAGACTGATAAATATCGCATGTTTAAGCTTACCTTGCGAGGTGAGATCTTGTCGTTGATCTTACGTTACATTGAGGACATTTTGGGTACGAGATACCTTGGTGTGACTCTATAGTGAGTTAGAGTTGTGTTGGTGATTCGAACTATGATCATGGAGCCGTGAGTGTCAACTGAGTGCGACATTATGGGACGTGTGATGTTGACTTGGTATAATTCAAGAAATATGGAGAAATTGTGAGATTCGATAACTCTTGGTGTGGGAGAGTTGTCAGATTGATTTACGACTAGCAAAGTGGTGGCAGTTTGGCTGAATGTGTCAGCGTGGATTGATGAGTGAGATTTGGTGACTCATAGTGGAAGCAGATGTCAGGGTGGATTGGTGACTGAGAAGAACCGTCAAGCTGAATGTGTCAGCTAAATGTGTCAGCGTAATGGTAGCATTGTCATGTGATATCAACTCGGAAAGTGTGATCAATGTCACTCGACGTGGTCGGGTGTAGTCGATGCAACATGAGTTTATTATGGAACGTCTGGATGCAGACAAGTATTATGTTGGTTAGTGGGTGTAGACATATACATGAGATATTAAACCTGTCGGTGAGACTGAGCTCGTTTTTCCACGATGTGGCTGTGGAACTGGGTTAGTATGACGTTCGATGGGACAGGTGGGACGTCACGAGTCTGTAGACAGGTGGGACGTCACGAGTCCGTAGATAGGCGACGCGTCAAAAACTGACGTTCGATGGGAAATATATGGGTTTAAAACGGAAAATGGCATTATTGCACGTAAACCGAGAAACTGACACGTGTACTGTTTGGATTGGGAAATATCGGGGTTGGACCCACCATCTGATTGGCCCATTATCCCAACATTGGGATTCTATTTTGCCTTCATCTTGTTTGATCGTTCAAGCCGTAAACCCATACCCGTACACCCAAAACCCACACAAGCACCCTCTCATCTTTATCCGTTGCTACTGACCCACGAACAAAAGTGAAAGAGGAAGGGGGGGGGGGGGGGGGGGGGTCGAGACGACCGTAGTGGTGGCCATGGCTATGCACAGTGGCCCAGTTCGGAGGTAAGGAACCGAATGCCCTGTTCTTGAATTAAAAAATGGAAATTCGTGGTTTAGTGTCGATCAATTCTAATGATTGGGACATGTTTCTGGAGGTTGTATGAGCGGGTTGGGATCGAGTTCATGGCTGAAGGTGGCCGGAGGCAGGACAACATGGCGGTGGAGGGATTTCGGTCGCAACCAGCTGAACACTCCAAATGGTCAGGTAAACCCAAACTGAATCCCTAAACCTATTTTTAAGGATGGTGATTTAGCCCGGGGAGGTTTATGACACGCATATCGAGGCGGTAGCGTATGACGGTTTGTGCGTGGACATTGTTTTCTAAACTATGATGCATGCATAACTGTTTTATATGTTTTATATATGTGATTTCCATGATGATGATTGTGATATTGGTGATTTACATATTTGCACGTATTTCGAGGTAATTTACGTATTTGCACGTATTTCGAGGTAATTTACATATTTGCACGTGTTTCGAGGTTTATGATTTTACACTGTGGTTATACGTGCTTGTGGTTCAGTGATGGTTTGATGAAATGGTTTTGGATTTGAAAACGTGAACTCGGCCATGAGACCCATTTATTTTGGAAACCCTCGGACATGAAGTCCATTTGAGTTATATCATCGAGCTAGGGGGCTAGTTGCTTTACGAAATTGAACCTGAGTCCCAATTGTGTTGTATGAATGTGATTTCGAGTCGAGGACCCATAAATGGTGAAGCCTTTGCCACACGAACCACTAGAATTCTTTGCCACGGTGAAGTCTTTGCCACGCGAATCACTCGAAACCTTGGCCACGCGAAGCACTCGAAGCCTTCGCGCGAGGCACTCCAAGCTTTCGCCACACTAAGTACTCCAAGCCTTCACCATGCGAAGCACTCCAAGCCTTTACCACGCGAAGCCCTCAAAGACTTCGCCACTCGAAGCACTCGAATCCTTCGCCACGCGAAGCACTCCAAGCTTTCGCCATGCGAAGCACTAATAGGACCCTACCCTCAATCCCCCGGGATTAAGGGCTAAGTGACAGGACCCGTCCCGATCCCACGGGGACCACAAGGGGACGTGCCCTGCTCCCGTCTGACACCCAAAATAACATACGAATTTTAACCTCAAACAATCAAATGCATAAATAACCAAATTAAAGTTATACATCAAATCCGAATTAAACAGATGTTAGACAAGGGATGAAATCCCAAATTACAAGTTACGAGCACGGCTCTAAAATAAACCTGCGGGTAAACCACCCAACAGGGGTTCAGGTACGTAGAAGTAGATCTATGCCTCAGCCTCAGGATCCTCCTCTATCTCAGTAGCACCGCCTGGAGGGGTTACCAAAACAATAAGGGTGAGTGGGCCGAAACTCAAGTTTATATAACCGTTTAATAAGTAAAACATATAATTTACCCCTCCGTTTTCCAAACATGCATGCATCAGAATTTAAAACCATAAATCATATAATATGAACCATAAGGCATGTAATAAAATCATAACATAATTTTAGCTACTGCACTATACGCTCCGATCCTGACAACACAGATGTCTGACGTCCCTGACGTCCAATAAGGTCACCGTCTCAAGGCTACGCGTGCCACTCGGGTCTCAATTCCGAGCCCAATCCCCGAACCCCGTCCGGGTACGGCATCTCAAATGCCTAGCGTCCTAGACGCTCGACGTCCCTGACGTCAAATAAGCAATCCTGCTCCTGAGTCATTTTACGGTCCGGTTCCTCCGTAGAATGACCCCTCGCAGGCAATGCGTCATCACCACTCCGGGGTACCACATCCGGAGGAGACAGTATCATAAGAATGGATCTATACAGTGCAGTACCAAATACATTTTATTGATATCCACATGCAAAACATATATATACATAGATAAAATCCAAACCGATCTTTTAAGTTTCATCAGACGGGTCTCGAACCCAAATACCGTGAAACGTGCCATAACCATAATTTCAATATCATCAAAACCGTTTCTTGTTTCCAGCATGTGAATATGGAAGTAAATCAGAAAACATTTAAGCATGCAAGGGTTTAATGAAATCGGGCCCACTCACAGTACGATTCCTGCTGAAAACCGAACGTATACCCTCGTCCAGGTACGATTATACAATCCCTGTCATGTCCAAAGTATACGTAAAGGTCAAAATAAACCCCTAACATTCAACCATGAAACCCTAAACTGAAACTGGCCCGGAAAAGCCGCCCGAACGCGCTTCCCGAGGTAATAAACCTCATTTTGACCAACTTAATGATCTCCGATCGACCCTAAACCACCGCCATTGTATCCGGATCGTCTAAACATAAAAAATGGTGGTGGTCCTACCAAAAATACTGTTCACACACGCCCACACGCGCCGGTCAACGCTCTGGTTAACGTAGGAACAGTTCCTGCTGACGTCAGCATGACGTCATGCTGACGTCGTCTGACAGTTGTCAGGTCTGACGTGTCAGACTCTGATAGGTGCCACGTGTCAACACCTGATTGGTCCACATGATTGATCTGTCAGGCCACGTGTTAGATCTGACATGTGCCACGTGTCAGCACGTCATTGGTCCACGTTACTGACATGTAAGTGAAACGTGGCAGTCCCTGATTGGGCCACGTCACTGACATGTTAGTGCTGACTCTACACTAACATGTGACACGTGTCGGCTGAAGAGTGGTCCACGTCACCTGACATGTCTGACAGGGTTCCACGTCATCACCCCTGTCCTCCTGACGGGTCAACCCGTTCCTCTGCAACTGGGTCGATCAGACCCGCGATCTGACCCGGTCACCATTTCATCAATTCTCAACCATTTTAACTCAGGTTTGTTCCTAAATGTTCCTCTCAATCCCAGAAACGGTTCCATCTAATTAAAAACATCAAACAGAGACTGGATTGAAGGTTTACCTCGATGAACAGAATCTGGGTTCCCGTCGCCGTTTAATCTTCGTTCAGGTCACCTCAGCTCACGAAACTAAGCCTTAGAGGTTCCAAACAGTCCAGAGAGTCGATTAGGGTCAATAGAACTCGACAATACATGCTGGAAATCAAGCTTCCAAATTCTGAGTTTTTAAACAGTTTCGGGTTAGCAACAGCCTACCTTGCCGCCGTCTGCCGCCGTTCACCGCCGTCTCTCAGCTTCACGAGTGAGTCTCTCACACACAGACACAGAGAATGGGTGTAATGCGGGTGTGTTGATTGAATTGACAGTATGTATGTGTCGGGTAGGAAAATATATAGAATGGAGGGAAAGGAAATGGACGGTCTAGATTCAATCTGGGGAAATGAGATCAAGGGATGAGAGAAAATCTGGGAACTTTTGATGAGTGGCTGGGATTAAAAGTTAGATAAAATTCTAAATAATCACATAGTGGAGCTGATCCAATCTAGCCAATGGATGAGTGACACTTTTCACTCATCCAGGTGTGCTCCAATCAAAATATCAGAATAAACTATTCGACACGATTACCGAGACGCAAACCTCCCGATTTCACGTTTCTGACCATAACTTCCTCGTACGAAGTCCGATTTCGGCGTGCCGCCTGTCTACGGACTCAGGGCATCGAGACCTACTTAACGGTCCTTGAGTCATGTGAGAATTAGTTTCCAAACAAATGGTCAACATTTTCGCCCCAAACGTCCAAATTACGGTAATGCCCCTGAACTTACGATAGTCATAACTTTTTCCTTGATCGTCCGAATTGGACGTGCCACCTGTCTATGGACTTATGACTTCCCGAACTACGTCACGGTCATTCGTCAAAGTCCGTTTGACTCACCAATCAAAAAGTCAACAAATTGGGCAATACAATTCTCAGGGGTAAAAACGTCAACTCATTCAATAATTTACATTAATAAAATCCTCAAATTTCCGGGGTGTTACACTAAGTCGTGCTCCCGTCTAACCTACGTGTGACATGAAGGCTAAACTAACGTCCAACCTCCATGTGACACGTAAGTCGGACAAGGGATTTCCAAACGAACCGTTCAATAGTATCGGACTTCCAGAACGCGCAGACTCTACTGTGGATCGCGTGTGTGATGTCTCCGTCTCTCTCGACCAACTGCCCGCGCCGCGACAACCTGGAGGGTATCGAAAACATGAAAAGACTGTGAGTGGAAAAAATAAGTATAAGTTCAAAAACAGTTACAAGAAAAACATAATTACATTTATACCTTCTATTTAAAAACCAATGCATGCATATCAATCTCACGTTATGAAACCATTTCATATCAAAAACCATCAACGAAAACCATTATCGGAAACCCGAATCAAATTCGTCATTCAAATCCAGGGCCTCAGCCCAAAATCACAAATCGATCTCAAAATACGGGAACTCAGTCCCAAAACTCATCAAATCCAAGTCATCCGAGCCACTGCCCAAAACACCAGAAAACGAGTGAAAAACCAGTGAAAATATCAATCATACAAGTTTACCGGATCTCATGTGCGCCCGAGTCTTTAAACTCAAAACCATGCGCAATAATCAGGCCTTCCTAGGATATCAACGAGTCTTTAAACTCAAAACACAATCACAGGCCTCGGGGGGTATCACAATCATTGAGTCTTTAAACTCAAAACATTTACCGAGTCTTTAAACTCAAAACACATCAATCCAGGGCCCTCTCCCCGTCAATCAATCCGAGTCTTTAAACTCAAAACCAGATCCAATGGTTTTTCTTTTCTTTTTTCGAGTCTTTAAACCCAAAACCATTTTTCTATCAACAATGAAAACCATCGAAAATCCTTATCTGAATTCGCAACAATGATTCTGTAAGCTAACATCCGGAACAATCATCCCGAACCCAAATCCAGACTTTCCTTTCCAAGTCTCAAAACAAAATCAGAAAACTCATTTCAAATCATTGAAATCAACTCATTAAAATCATGATCAAATCACAAGATCATTTGAAATCTCGTAAAACGTGAAATTCCGTAAATTCCTCGAAAAAAACGTGCAAAATCGTAAACCATCAAGATCATAAATCAAATCATAGAATTCATGTATAGAAAAACATATAAAAACATATATGCATGCATCATAAGTTAGAAAGCAAAGTCCACTCACAGACCATTTCCTCCGCTGCCTCGATATGCGCGCACTTATGCTTTCCTGGCTAATCCACTATCCTTGGCTTTCCCGAACCTGTTCAAATCCCATAATAAGGTCACTAACTACTTCATAACAATCATACTTAAGTCCCGTAATTTTCCCACATTTTTAACTATTTTTAAACCAGCCCTAAAACCATCAGACATCCCGAAACCTATCGAGACGATGTCTGATCGACTCGAAACCAATGCCAAAATGTTTGTTACATCGAATACTTTAAAAATGGTGTTGGAACCATCCTTAAAAGAGGTACCATGCGCCCCCACGTGTGGCCCAAAGGGGCTGCGCGTGGGCCTCATGCGCCTCAATAGGTCATCTTCAACCTCACGCCGTACCGGTTCCAGACCGGTTCGATTCAGCCCGGTCCAGCCGAACTAGCGCAGGCTGTCTAATGTCCTATCTTGTCCAATTTCAACCCGTTTTCGACCATTTTTAGTTCTTTAGCTCCCTCACACGATTTCCCATAAATCTACAAGCTTACAACATAGAATTGAGGCTTGAAAATTACCTTCCAATTCAAAGTTGGATCGAGTAAATTCCAATATCCAGGTTTCACATCTCCGACCACTATAGGTCTCACAGTCAGTCTCTATGAATTCCTTGCAACCTCCAAATTCATTTTCCAGCGTTTCTTTTGATTAATAGGCACGAAATCGTCACTCACCATTTTTGACTTCATCTTCCCAGGTTACGGGTTCCACATCCACCTCCCACGACACGCCTCGAAACCAGCCTAAAACCAATCCCAGCAACCTCTTGGACCTCAACCTAGCTTCCAATTCGATTATCAAGCCTTACATGATCACTTGCCAATTTTGAAGGAATACAAGGCACCCACGGTTCTCCTTCCTGCCTGCGCCATCGTGGGCCGTCGTGCCACCACCATTCTCCACGTCTCAACACCTTGGTTCTTTCATGTTCACCAGATACTAGCAAAGGATAATGGTGTGAGGAGCTATGAGGGATTGGTTCACGGCCATAGTACTCTATTCAATCCCAAAACCGTGCAACATGGTAACCCTTTTTAAAAACACAGTGAGGCGGCTGAGATTGGTTCCAAATTTCTCTAGAGAGGGGACACATGTCCCACATCCACTGGACACACTTCCCAAAAAAACCAGGTGTCTAAATCCCACTGGCACATATCCTAAAGCAACAAATGACCAAATTGCCCCTTGCCTGCACAATTACCATTTTGCCCTTCACCTACCTAGCCTCATAACTGAACCGTCTGATCTCCAATGACCGCGTGCCACCTGTCGTTGTACTCAGGGCATCGAGACCTTCCTAACAGTCCTCGAAATGCGTGAAAGTGACTTTTCATCCAAAAAGTCAACCATTTTCCCTTATTTCATCAAAATTACCAAAATACCCTCGAACTTTCGAACGTCATATTTTTTCCCTTGGATGTTAGAATCGGACGTGCCACCTGTCTATGAACTCGTGACGTCCCAAAATACGTCACGGTCATCGGTCAAAGTCCATTTGACTGCCTGAACAAAAATCCATCATTTTTGCCCATTCTAGGGGCAAAATCGTCATTTCGCACTGTCCGTCCGAAGTCGTCCAACTCATTACTAATTAACCTTACTAACCCGTTACTAACCACTAATCTAAACCTGACTTCTGGGACGGGTCGTTACAATCTACCCCCCTTAAAGAATTTCGTCCCCGAAATTCCGAATCTCGTACTTCTGTAAGTAACTAGGGGAATCCAACTAATCTCAAACCTGGGTCTCTTACCCGGTGTCTAGCACCTTCCAAATCAACTTATCCTTACAGTTCCCAACTGTCTCTACATCTTTGTCAAAGAAATCCACTCAACCAACTTCCAATCCATCTCGTAACTGCAGTACTTCGAACAGTGCACCAGCCGACACTCATGACTCAACTAACACTCGGTCGTGACGCATGACTACTAGTCATATCAACCCGTGATGACACATCTCAATCATTTAATATCATCAAAACGGTTCGGTTTCACCAAGACAACCAACAACATCATAGTGTACCCGTCACCCTATCAGCGTTTTTCCAGGGCACACAACATCCTCGTAACCATACAGATTACCACCCGACCACGGGTCAAACATGCTTCACCGTTGAAGCCCATCGGTCGATCCTACCTCTAGATTGAACTACACATCTTCCGGGAATGTCCAACTCAAATCCCTTCCAAATCTCTCGTTCTCCTGGGTCTCCCGTCTAATATGAGCTCCAAGTACATCTCAGCTACGTAAACAGGGCAGACCCAGCACTAACTCTAAAACCAAAACCCATATATACGCAGTATAGACCACACCACTCCGACAAGGCAAAGTAATCTCCTCATCTACATGTCCAACCTATCCAGCCTTTATCGCATCATTCCCCTACCATATCCATACATCTACCTTGCATACAATTTTCCCGATCCACAACAACTCAAGCCTACGCCAAGAATGTCCCAATTCGGATCCACTCGCTCCCAAGTGGATCCTACTTCGTGTCCAAACACCTCTTACTATCAGATCATTGCATCAACTAGAATCAATCCAAAATACCCCATGTCTAGGTTTTCTTCAATAACCTCATATCGATCAGTTAAAATCCCTCATTCTCAGCTTCCGTTCCTTCCGTCATCCGACAATGGAACTAACCATGGTCCACAACTATGACATTACAAGTCATCCTACCTTAATCCCACTTAGCCTAGTCCTATGGCACTCGCCACCCAGGCCACTCCCGGCATCACCAGTACTCATTCCACTCCCAAACACATCCACCCGTGTTTACGACCAAGGGGGGTCAAAATTCCTGAAGTTCCTTCAATAAATACCCAAATCAACTCCAAAGTATCCATTTCATACTCGACCTTTAACACTAACTCGGAATCAACACTCTTCTCATCGTTTGAACTACAACAGCTCCTATTTCCGAGATTCCAACCATGGAACTCAATCCACAACACGAATACCACCAATAGACCAATCATCTAAACACCAACTCTGTTACCCTTAGGCGATTCACAACTCCTACGGATCACGACCACATGTCCGTAACTAAACCAACTCACCGACCAACTCGCATGTCGGTTAACACCGTTTATACGCATCCCAAAGGGTAGTAATCATCACTCCTTCTGATGATCACAGCTCAACCCTTCCGGGGTTCAACCATGAGCACCACTATCATGCTAGTACCCAACTCTCGGGATAACAATCAACCGTTACGCACCTCGGCCTCCGTAATCATAAGCCTCGAGTATGTCAAGCACCAATCTCAGCAAATCACCAATCACGGTCCTCAGCCTTACCCAAAGGCCAACCTCGGCATTTCTAACACATCAGGAGGAGTCTACGAAATCCACCACACAGATGGTCAAACCCGACCATACCAACCTAGCCGATCAAATCACAAGGCAGAGGTCCATTGCGCTTCCGCTGCGCTACTCTGATCAAACTCACGGTATCCTGACCATTTGTCCCCACCATGATCTACAATTGGTCATCACACACCCCCGCTCGGTTAATTGTTTCCTACCTGACACCGACACTTCACATCCGGCCACACCCTCAACTCAATGTGCCCATCTATCCATTTACAAAAATCCCAACTCATGGCACATATCTCTACTCCAGGACTCACAGTACACCAATCCCAAACCTCTGCTCATTGTGACCCAAACCCTTGAACTTCGCTCAGGTCAGGGAAACTAACCTCCCTCAGAGTCCAATACTCTGAGTACCCAATACTGGACTCGTCCCGAATCGTCCATCAACCAATCCCTACCTCGGCTGCACCTAGCAGCGCCATCTCCAATCCGGCTGTAAATCGGCCCAACCATAACTACTTCCTAACCACAAACCCTCAACTCACAAGTTCCAAATTAAACCCTTACTCTGGGGTTTCTCACAAAGGTACTTACAACCCCGACTAGTCCTCCCAAACCAGTCAGCCCAACGGGGTCTCTCAAATCCTCCTCGTCCTACCGGTTGTCAGAACCCACAACCGTCACGAGTGTACAACCATCTTACCACTGGGGTCGTCACGCCCGACTAAGACCATCTGGTATCGCCAACGGCAATCAATATCCAATACTAGAGGTATTCCATCACACCCACAAAGTAATAAGTAGTTTCCTATACCCCGCCAATCAAGGTACAATTCCAATCTCCACCATACAGACCAAAGGGTCACCAATCAATACTACCGCCATCCAAGCGGCAATCCGGACTAACAAGCCCTCATCGACTGGCCTCCTCAGCCCACATATACCACTAGTTCAATAGGCTACTCTCGAGCCCCATAGACCGACCTGCCTACTCAATCCTAGCTCACCGGCTATCTTCCAGGTTAATCCCGTTGGCATATCTCCGACCATCTCTAGCGCAAAACACATTAACTCTTCTAGCGCAAAACACATATAGAGTGACTATCACGCTGGCACTAATAACCGTCGCTAACTAACCCCAAATGAACGTACTATCACTATCGCGTCCAGGAAGCTGACGGGCTGTTTTGCGTCGAGACATCACATCCACAGTAGCATCACAACACCCACATCAACGAACCAACGACTCTGGGAACCAAACCCCGTGCAGAGCGCCCAAAAACTGCTCTGATACAAAATTGACAGGACCTCACCCTTAATCCCCCGAGATTAAGGGCTAAGTCATGCTCCCGTCTAACCTACGTGTGACATGAAGGCTAAACTGACGTCCAACCTCCATGTGACACGTAAGTCGGACAAGGGATTTCCAAACGAATCGTTCAACAGTACCGGACCTCCCAGAGCGCGCAGACTCAACTGTGGATTGCGTGTGTGATGTCTCGGTCTCTCTCGACCAACAGCCCGCGCCGCGACAACTTGGAGGGTATCGAAAACATGAAAAGCTGTGAGTGGACAAAATAAGGATAAGTTCAAAAACAATTATCAGAAAAACATAATTACATTTATACCCTCCATTTAAAAACCAACGCATGCATATCAATCTCACGTTATGAAACCATTTCACATCAAAAACCATCAACGAAAACCATTATCGAAAACCCGAATCAAATTCGTCATTCAAATCCTGGGCCTCAGCCCAAAATCACAAATCGATCTCAAAGTACGGGAACTCAGTTCCAAAACTCATCAAATCCAAGTCATCCGGGCCAGTGCCCAAAACATCAGAAAACCAGTGAAAATATCAATCGTACAAGTTTACTGGATCTCAAGTGCGCCCGAGTCTTTAAACTCAAAACCATAGGCAATAAGGCCTTCCCGGGATATCAACGAGTCTTTAAACTCAAAACACAATCACAGGCCTCGGGGGGTATCACAATCACCGAGTCTTTAAACTCAAAACATATACTGAGTCTTTAAACTCAAAACACATCAATCCAGGGCCCTCCCCCAGTCAATCAATCCGAGTCTTTAAACTCAAAACCAGATCAAGCGATTTTTCTTTTCTTTTTTCGGGTCTTTAAACCCAAAACCATTTTTCAATCAACACTGAAAACCATCAAAAATCCTTATCCGAATTCGCAACAATGATTCTGTAAGCTAGCATCCCGAACCCAAATCTAGACTTTCCTTTCCAAGTCTCAAAACCAAATCCGAAATTTCATTTCAAATCATTGAAATCAACTCATTAAAACCATGATCAAATCACAAGATCATTCGAAATCTCGTAAAACGTGAAATTTCGTAAATATCTCGAAAAACGTGCAAAACCGTAAACCATCAAGATCATAAATCAAATCATAGAATCACGTATAGAAAAACATATAAAAACATATATCCATGCATCATAAGTTAGAAAGCAAAGTCCACTCACAGACCGTTTCCTCCGCTGCCTCGATACGCGCGCACTTATGCTCTCCCGGCTAATCCACTATTGTAAGGACCCGTCCCGGAAATCAGGGTTAAGACAGTGATTAAGATGGGATTAGTGAGCTTAATCGGTGGTTAGTTGGTACCGATAGGTCCATTAGTGTAGAATGACGATTTTGCCCCTAGTTTGGGTAAAATGTTGACTTTTAGTCGGGCGATTAATTGGGTATTGATCGATGACCGTGACGTAGTTCGGGACGTTAGGAATTCATAGACAGATGGCACGCCCGATTCCGACATCCGAGGAGGAAGTTATGATGTTCGGAAGGTTGAGGGCATTACCGTAATTTGGTTAAAATAGGGGAAAAAGTTAACTTTTCGTACGATCGGGTTTTGACACATTGACCGAGGACCATTAGGTATATCTCGTCGTCCCGAGTTCAACGACAGGCGGCACGTGTTCATTGGACATAGGACGGACAGGTTACGGGTCTAGAATGGCAGTGGCATAACCGTATTTTTTGACTCAAAGATGGGCATTTTGGTCTTTTGGTGCATTGGGAATTGGGCCAATCTGATAAGGCCAAGTGTACAGGAGAGATGGGATATTTTGGTTTGGGACCACAAGGCTGTGACACGTGGGGTTTGGCTAGAGGTTTCTAGGGGTTGCACGGTTCAAAATAAACAGGTAAATCGTGTGTTTGTGGCCGTGTTCGAAAAAAACAGAGACTGAGATTTAGGGAGGAATTGGTCGAGTGCAGTGTGAGTTGGTGTGGCTTGGTGATTGAGTGAGTGAGTAGAGATCGAGAGGGATGTAGTGAGTGAGTTGTGAGGGCAGCTCGTGTGAGTTTGAGTGTGTGAGGAGAGGGTGAGTTCTGGGGAAAACAGGGAGTACAAACCAGAGAACCACCGTGCACGGTTGTGAACTTCCCGTGATTGAACCGTCAAAGTGGACCCGTGGAGGTTCAAATTGATAGTCGTGGTTTTTGAGTACGAGTTGAGGCATTTGGTGAGGTCTAGTGTGTTCAGTGAGTCCTTAGGAGTCGTTTAGGGTCGCCACCGTGACGGGGGAGGTCACGGGTGGCCGGGAGTGCAAACATGGGTTTGAACGGGTTTTTGTTTCGAGCTAGTGACGACGATTTAGGGGTTGTGTTGGAGAGTTTGGAGTAGGGGAATCGGTTACTGGGTAGAGGACGATGAGACTGGTGAAAAGAGGAAGGGAAATGGTGGACGGACGGTGGAGAACCGGTCACGCCGGTCTGGAACAGTGCACGGGTTCGAAGGTTGAAGATGAACAGTACCTGTGCAGGCGCGTGAGGCCCACGTGCAGCCACTTTGGGCGGTGCGTGGAGGCGCGTGCAGTGGTTTTTGGGGAAAGTGTCAACTAGGTTTTTGGTCTACATGTTATAACGAGTCTATTGGACTAGGTTTCTGGTTAATCGGGCGTCGATTCGAGTTAGTTCCGTGGAATCGAAGGTTTAGGGTCTCGGTTCGTTACATTTAGGACTCGGGGATTGTTGGTGAACATTAGGAGGATCTTCGTTGACGTGTTAGTGACGTTCTTTGGTGAATGTTGACAGGATCGGGAGTCCCCGAGGCGGACGAGGAACGTACGAGACGTACGGGACGCGAGTGACGTACTCGGTATCTGTGAGTGGACCCCTTCTCTATACTTGAGCATGCATAACTGCTTTTCTATAATTGTTTTATGGTTTTACTCATGATTTCATGTTTATTGAATATGCTATGTTGGTTCTATATAATTGCACGTTTTTCGAGAAGTTCGGTTTCAGCATGTTTTACGAGGAAACTTTGAATTCTGATTTCAATGCCATGATTTTGGGATTTCAAATGGTAAATGGTTTTCAATGATTATAAAGGGATTTTGGAACATGATTTCGATGATTAAGGTTTTCGGTTTTAGAATCGGATTTCGGAAAGCGGAATTTGGTTTTAAAGTTGAAAAGTGGAATTCCAGAATTGGGTTCGGAATGACGGTTCTAGATGCGGGAAGGGCATCAGACCATTGATTTCGGATTCGGGTTTGGATGTGAATTTAGAAATGGTTTTGGATTGGATTTGCTGGATCTGGTTATTGGGTTTAAAGACCGGATTGAGTTTAAAGACTCTGGAGTTTAAAGACTCGAATATACTGATTTTTCCCCCGTAGGCCTATTGAGTTTAAAGACTCGGGAGTTTAAAGACTCGGATATTATTAAGGCCTGGATTGAGTTTAAAGACTCGGGAGTTTAAAGACTCGGATAGGTCCAGCAGGTTTGATCGGATAATGATTGCTTGATGTTTACGTTTATGATACGGTTTTATGATGCTTATGATGTGGTTTCTATAACTTTTTATACGATGATTCTGTAACTGTTTTAATGGTGATTATTACGTGATTTATAACTGTTTTCATCTAATGAGTTATGCATGTATGTTTTCAAAACGGAGGGCGAAAACCCTGGTTTGATTATAAAACGGTTTTCGAAACTTTTATTCTTTATGGTCCACTCACACCTTCTATTTTTAAATTGCCCTCCAGGTCGTGGAGCTAGCGCGGGGGTCGACGTCGAGGCAGTGTCGGAGGCATAGCGTACTCGTGAGTGACCCCGAAATGGTTTGGTTTCCCGTTGTGCGTATACTCTGTGTATCGGCTTCACTTTTTTTTTTTGTTTAGTTCTATGCTCTGTATAGTTTTGACTCTGGGTTGTATTAAATCTCCTGCGTCTGACAATGTAAAGTTGTGGTTTTCGTGAGGTTACTTTAGTCTGTGTGTCGGGGTGTCAGACGGGAGCAGGATTTACCTTGGTTTTCGGGGTGGAACCGGGGTGGGTCCTGACAACTATCCTCGGCTTTCCTGAACCTATTCAAATCCCATAATAAGGTCACTAATTACTTCATAATGATCATACTTAAGTCCCGTAATTTTCCCACATTTTTAACTATTTTTAAACGAGGCCTAAAACCTTCGAACATCCCGAAACCTATCGAGACGATGTCCGATAGACTCAAAACCAATGGAAAAATGTTCGTTACATCGAATAATTTAAAAGTCGCGTTGAAACTATCCTCAAAAGAGGTGCCACGCACCCCCACGCGTTGCCCAAAGGGACAGCGCGTGGGCCTCACGCGCCTCAGCAGGTCATCTTCAACCTCACGCCGAACCGAGTCCAGACCAGTTCGGTTCAGCCCGGACCAGTCGAACCTGCGCTGGTGGTCCAACGTCCTATCTTTTCTAATTTCAACCCGTTTTCGACCATTTTTAGTTCTTTAGCTCCCTCACACGATTTTCCATAAATCTACAATCTTACAACATAGAATTGAGGCTTGAAAATTACCTTCCAATTCAAACTTTGATCGAGTAAATTCCAATATCCAGGTTTCGTATCTCCGGCCACCATAGGTCTCACGGTCAGTCTCTATGAATTCCTTGCAACCTCCAAATTCATTTTCCAGCGTTGCTTTTAATCAATAGGTACGAAATCGTCACTCACCATTTTTGACTTCATCTTCCCAGGTTACGGGTTCCACAACCACCTCCCACGGCACGCGTCGAAACCAGCATTAAACCGATCCCAGCAACGTCCTGGACCTCAACCTAGCTTCTAATTCGATTATCAAGCCTTACACGATCACTTGCCAATTTTGAAGGAAAACAGGGCACCTACGGTTCTCCTTCGTGCCTGCGTCGTCGTGGGCTGCCGTGCCACCACCATTCTCCACGTCTCAACACCTTGGTTCTTTCATGTTCACCAGATACTAGCAAAGGATAATGGTGTGAGGAGCTATGAGGGATTGGTTCATGGCCATAGTACTCTGTCCAATCCCAAAACCGTGCAACATGGTAACCCTTTTTTAAAACACAGTGAGGCGGCTGAGATTGGTTCCAAATTTCTCTAGAGAGGGGACTCATGTCCCACATCCATTGGACACACTTCCCAAAAAAACCAGGTGTCTAAATCCCAATGGCAAATATCCCAAAGCAACAAATGACCAAATTGCCCCTTGCCTGCACAATTACCATTTTTCCCCTCACCTACCTAGCCTCATAACGCAACCCTCCGAACTCCGATTACCGCATGCCACCTGTCGTTGTACTCAGAGCATCAAGACCTTCCTAACGGTCCTCAAAATGCGTGAAAGTGACTTGTCGACCAAAAAGTCAACCATTTACCCTTATTTCATCAAAATTACCAAAGTACCCTCGAACTTCCGAACGTCATAACTTTTCCCTCGGATGTCGGAATCGGACGTGTCACCTGTCTATGAACTCGTGACGTCCCGAACTACGTCACGGTCATCGATCAAAGTTCATTTGACTGTCTGAACAAAAAGTCAACATTTTTGCCAATTCTAGGGGCAAAATCGTCATTTCTCACCATCCGTCTGAAGTCGTCCTACTCATTACTAATTTACCTTACTAACCCGTCATTAACCACTAATCTAAGCCCGACTTCCGGGACGGGTCGTTACAAGCACTCCATGCCTTCACCATGCGAAACACTTTAAACCTTCGCCATGCGAAGCACAAGAAACCTTTGCGACGCAAAGCACTCAAAGCCTTCACCTCGGGAAGCACTCTAAGCCTTTGCCTCGCGAAGCATTCCAAACCTTCGCCATGCGAAGCATTCTAAGCCTTCGCCACACGAAGCACTCCAAACCTTCACCCCGTGAAGGAATCCAAGTCTTCAACTCGTGAAGCACTCCAAGCCTTCGCCCAGCAAAGAAATCCAAACCTTCGCCCAATGAAGCACTCTAAACCTTCGCCCCGTGAAGAACACCTAAGCCTTCGCCATGCGAAGCACCCCTAAGCCTCCACCATGCGAAGCACCCCTATGCCTTCGCCATAAAAAGTACCCCTAACTTTTCGCCATGCTAAGCACCCCTAAGCTTTCGCCATACGAAATACCCGAAGCTTTTGCCTCGCGAAACACTCCAAGCCTTCACACACGAAGCAAAGCATCGCTAGTGAAGTATAAAGGCAATTGCCCCATGGTGTATCAAGGCAAACGCCCCACGAGGCATCGAGGCAATCGCTATGTAACACATCAACATCCTTGTTCGTCAAAGCCATAATTCCTTCAGCTTGTAAACTATCAGAACTTGCGCCTTGTGAAGCACCAAAGGCGTCCACTGGTGGAACAATCATAAACTTCACCTCTGAATGACTCGAAGCTGTTCTACAAAGGGAAAAGTATAGGCTTCACCTCAAAGAGCTAAGTCACCACATGAAGCAACTTTAGGACTAGGTTCAATGCGATTGACCAACAATGAGGTACATACTACTCAAGCACATTCTCACGGACCTATCACTCATACCCAACAAACGGACTTGCTGGAATTGGAAAATCTACTAAATATCACTTCCCAACCCCACTATGGGGAGCAATAGCCGGGTCATGTCATGAAAAATATTGAGCAAATGTCTTAACGCGTGCGACTACAAATTCCAGCACACAACTTCGAGATTGATTCGAACGTACTAAGCTCAAATCTTGCTTCCTTTTAGAGAGCTTGATGGCGACAAAAAGGTACGGAAGTCAGCTTCCAATGCTACTGAAGGTACGAAGTCAAAAGACCAAGTTTACTACACAAAGGTCAAATTTTCCGAAAATAACAAAACACTCAAAAAAGAATGGAAGACTTCTATTAATGAAAATTAAAGACGTTGGCAATTCAAAAGTTGAATGCTCAAACATGTATTCAATGCTAAGATCAAGCTACGAGCCAAGAAGGCTACAAAGCATCTTGACTCTACGAAGGCTACAAAGCATCTTGACTTTCAACTCCAAAGCGAAACGATGGTTCGGTGCCATGTGTCTTTCATGCCACTTGGCTTCAGCGTCTAGATGATGGTACCTCCAATCTCTCTTTCTTCAATTAGGCGATGATGTACGATGTCTCGAGTTTTGCAGGGCAGCATGATCGATCCTCCATTCTATGTTCTTCCTTGCTACACCCCATTTTGAGCTCAACAAGGCCTTGAAGATCAAGTCTCTGGATGTCAGGACCCGACCCTCGTCGGTCAGGATCTGACTCATCTAGCACGATATTGTCCGCTTTGGGCATCCTTGCCCTTGCCCTCACGGTTTTGTTTTCGAGAGCTCACGGTGCAACTTCCCAGGGGGTCACCCATCATGGAATTGCACTAGCCTCAACTCGTTTAACTTTTGAGTTCCAACCGAACCCAAAGCCACTGAGCTCCCAAAAGGCCTCGTTTAGATCAAAGTTGCGCAGCTGCCCACTCTACCTAACACGATATTGTCCCCTCTAGACTCACTGACTGAACCAGCCCAGCCCAGCCCGCAAGGTTTTGTTCCCAGGTACTCACGGCGCAACTTCCTAGTGGGTTACCCATCATGGGATTGCACCAGCCTCCACTCGCTTAAGTTTGGAGTTCCCCAGGAATCCAAAGCCAATGAGCTCATAGAAGTCCTCTCACTAGATAGGTGTGTGCCTACACCTTTAAGGCACACCACCATTGCCTTCCCAGACCATTCCCCCCTCGCAGGAATGTGGGATCTTTCACCGTTCACTCTAGGACACGGGTCTTACAATCCACCCCCCTTAGGGCCCAACGTCCTCGCTAGCACAGTTCCCAGTCGGGGTCTAGCTCTGATACCATTTTGTCAGTACCCGACCCTCCTCGATTAGAACCTGAATCATCTAGCATGATATTGTCCGCTTTGGGCCTCCTTGCCCTTGCCCTCACAATTTTATTTTCGGGAGCTCATGGTGCAACTTCCTAGGGGGTCACCCATCATGGAATTGCACCAGCCTCAACTCTTTTAACTTTCGAGTTCCAACCGAACCCAATGCCACTAAGCTCCCAAAAGGCCTCGTTTAGATCGGAGTTGTGCAGCGACCCACTCTACCTAACACGATATTTTCCCCTTTAGACTCACTGGCCGAAATAGCCCAGCCCAGAGGGTTTTGTTCCCGTGAGCTCATGTTGCAACTTCCCGGTGGGTTACCCATTATAGGATTGCACCAGCCTCCACTCGCTTAAGTTTGGAGTTCCCCAGGAATCCAAAGCCAATGAGCTCCCAGAAGGCCTCGCGTTAGATAGGTGTGTGCATGCACCTTTAAGGCACACCACCATTCCCTTTCTAGACTATTCCACGTCGTAGGAATGTGGAATCGTTCACCGTTCACTCCAGGACATGGGTCTTACAATGGAGGGTCAACCGTCATCCAATGAAACTCCTTGGAAAGCTTCAGTTACTTCATGGCACCACATGCACTTCACCTCGCGTCATGGGAAGCCTTACTTTGAAGATGAAGCACATCTCACTTTGTATCTACACCACACATTTCCTTTCAACTGGAACAAGCCTCATGCTGGGTTGTAACAGATCGCACTCAAATTGATGGGACTTCTTGCCTCTCACTTGCAGTATGCCTCGCCTTGTAGTTGCACCATGCCTCGCCTTGCATTCTCCTGCATCTCGCCTTGTAGTTGCACTACGCCTTGCTTTGTACTCTACTGCACCTCGCCTAGCACTCTGCTGCACCTCGTCTTACACTCTGCTGCACCTCACCTTGTAGTTGCACCCCGCCTTGCATTCTAACTCGCCCCGCCTTGCACCGAAGCATGACCCTCGTTGCAGTGTAACACACCTTGCCCCAAAGCTAGAACAAGCCTCGCCTTGTGACATGCCTCACTTCAAGTCATGGAACTTCAAGCCTCCCCCATTGAAGGTCTTGATGTTAGCTCCACTCACACTTGAAGATGACAAGTCTGTCCATGCGCCAAGCTCTTCTACCAACCAATCACTAAGAGCATAGTCTTTGGAAAGAGAGCCTCATGCCATCTAGCACATCACCTCCTACTCTAACCTTGCCTTGCCTTGAGTTGTAGCATGCCAAGCCTTGGATGTAGAATACCTCGCCTTGCACTAACAGCATGCCTCACCTTGTAGTTGCACCATGCCTCGTCTCGCAGTTGTAATGCGCCCCACCTTGGGTTGAGACACGCCTCACTTCAAGTGATGGGACTCCTCGCCTCTTACTCATGAATGCCTAGACACGACATGGTACGTCTTGCTGCCCATGTATTGAACTCTTCTATCCACCAAGTGCCACATTCATGGTCATTGGAAAGAATGCTTCACATCATTTGATGCATCACTTCACGCTTCAATCATGCATCGCCTTGCTGCACCTTGCCTTGCACTCTGTTGCGCCTCACCTTGCGCTTTGCTCCACCACGCCTTGCACCCTACTACACCTCGCCTTGCACTCTGCTGGACCTCGCATTGCATTCTGCTGTACCTCCTCTGTTGAAGGCCTTGACGTTGGCTCCGCCCGCACTTGAAAATGACATGTGCATCAATGTGCCAAACTCTTCCATCCACAAAGCACTACAAGCATGTCAACTGGAAGAGCGTCTTGATGTCAAGCCCATCATCTCTTGAAGTCGGAAGGTACAACAAGTTCCGGATACGCCATCAGATGGTCTTATGACATGTTGCCCCACAAAATGAGTTATTCAAGACCCCGCCAAAAATATGATTTCATGCATCTTGAAATGACTGTCTAGGAGAACAGAGCGCAACACTGCTTGAATCGTTATAATCAGACATCCACAGCTCTCGGAATCTGTAAAAGATCGAAGTTGAACAAAAGCAAAATAATATATCAAATATATATTAAAATAACATATATATATATATATTAAAACAATATATATGTATGTTATACATACAAAACATTGGGCGGCGGAAAGGTAACGACAAAAAAAAAGTAGAAAAGAATTGACAAATGTTGAGATAATGCGGCGGAAAAGGAAAAAATATATACAAAGTCAAGCTATGATGTGGCAACAATAAAAAAAAAGAAGCCAAAACCGCAACACCCAAAGCTAAAAGAAAGCAGACAGGACCCTGCAGACTATAAGTGCCCCTGTCGCACAGGACATGCACGCCTCAGCAACCAAAATCTCCAGTGCACGTTTGGCACGCATGTACCCCAACCGGCCAACTGCTCCCATGCCGACAAGCTGACGTCCCCCGGCATCAGTAGCCCTTGCAGCAATTCTGCTGATGTCAACCGTTGTCTCCTGGCGCCATTTTCCTCTCCTCTGAATCTGATATTATCCTACTTCAATCTCTTTCACTTACAGCTACAGCTTACAAAATTCAAGGGCATCAGAGACAATTAAACAAGTTTTTATCTTGCACTAATGGACCAAACTCCTCCACCGCAGCAACTCAATGTCATCAGTCCCTCTTCACAAGCAATATTAGGGTTTAATTTTGTTTATTAAAAATAGGAGCCACAAGCCCTTGTTTAAATAAATAAAAATAAACAAACCCTAATTATTAATTGGGCTCTAAAGATCAAGTCTAAATAAGGTTTCAGCCCAAATCTTTCTACGGTAAAGCCAGAGCGACGTCCAAAGCCAAATGAAGTTCAACTGCTCGAAACAATACGGAGTCCTACTCCTCTAGAAAAATTGTTTATCGAGACCACAATAAAAATTACATCCCTTAGGGTTCCCTGAATTTCTAGGCGATGTGGGGGTATTTGTGGGACCATAAATCACCGGAAAATTATGCAGCGGCCTCGTGGTTCATGAGGCTCATAATACCGATATTACCCCTGGTAAATACGATGAGGGCATCACACGATCTCCGCATTAGTTCAATATATTTACCAGTTAAATATATTAATTAATCAGATCAATGCCGATAATAAATAAGTTCCCAGCGAATTATTTATTCATTAATAAATAAGTTATTACAATTGGTACAATCACTTATTTAACACTTTCTCCTTCAACCAATCAGACGCTCTAGTGACCCTCAAGGCTTCACTATAAATAGAAAGTCTCATCTCACCTCTATCCGATAACGAATTCATAACGTATGGCTCCATTCGTCCTATTTGCATGGGCATGCCAAGGTAATAAGGCCCGAAAGCATCTGCATGCTCAGCCTAAATCTATGAATCAGTCTAGTAGTGTAAATGGACTAGTAATGCCACTAGCCAAGTAGGCAGCAAGCCCCAATTCAAGATTAAAGCCCAAAGGGCTGAAGTCCAAACTCAATGGGTAGATGTGTCACTCGAAACGGGTCAACTCGAACTGAAGTTGAATTGACCCGACATAATTAATGGCTCAACCCGATCTGAAGCTGACCTGATCTCATCAACTGCTCAATTTGAACCAAAGTCAACCCAATTCAAGAAGCGGGTTAATAGGGTGCGAAGCCAACCTGATTTGGCCAAGGGTCATACCGACTTGATTCGGTCCAACAAACCCAATTTAATTGAACTCATCTGACCCAATCAGTTTGATCCGACTCCCTTCAAACAAATTGGTCTAATCGAACAAGTCCAATTCAATCTCAATCAACTCTAGCAACTGATTCAACTCAAAATGTCACATCATCTAAAATGTCGCGTATTAGCATGCCACATCATCTGAAGTGCCATGTGTTAGTATGCCACGTACCTGGTGACAGGACTCGACCCTAAAAACACCTTGATAGTCACACTCGGGCCTTACTCCTATCTGAAAAGTAACCCAAACTACCAAAACTGCCCCTAACACTCGTCAGACAAGGGATACTTGTAGTCTCGCTAGCTCATACTTCCACCTCTCGAGCAGCCTCAATTCATGTGCAATGACCCTAGAGGGTTTGAAAACCAAGAAAACGTGTGAGTGGAAAAAGGTAAATATTAAAAAAAACAAACACACATCGTTGGAAAACATAAGTAATTCCCTCCGTTTTTAAAACTATACATGCATACGGAAAATTGTTAAATCTCAAATAAATCCAGAACACAAGTCATGAACCTCGAAATACGAGTTAATAGCAGAAAACCAATCACTATTCCTCAAACGTGCTCACATACGAAATACCAACACATCACATTGAACCAGCCCATCCACGATGCTCGAATCTCAGTCATCATATCGAATAACGACTCGTGGATACATCATCTGAGGGTCTGCTGAAGGATACCACATTTGAGCGCCAATCACATATATCACACTGCACTACCGGTAGGCCAACCACTCAGGGATACAATATCCGAGTGGCGCTTAGGATAAAGTATATGAGCATCAAACTAAATAATCCAACCACTTAGAGATATAGCATCTGAGTGACCGTCCAGGAATACAGTATTTGGACGTCGTAAGCCTAACACACAATTTATAAATATAACCTCGTGAAATGTAGCATCCAATAATCCATAAAATCATCAAATTTATATACAAATCCCCATCCATAAAATGTTCCCGTACGTTGATGGTATTTTATGGTTTTGGGCTGAGGCCCTGGATTTGAGAAACGGACTTGAGACAAGGAAATGATTTCTGGTTTTTCGTAAACAATTCTATTATTTTGGAAATGAAATGGTTTTAAGAAAAGGTTTTCGAATGCATGCATTGCTTTTACATGGAGGTTATACATGTCTTTTCTTGTAAATGTTTGTTGAACTTATTCTTTATTTTTGTCCATTCACAGTCTTTTTATGTTTTCGATACCCTCCAGGTTGATGTGGTGCAGGTTGTTGTGAGAGAGACGGAGACATCACACACGCGATCCACAGTAAGGCTGAGAACTCTGGTTAACTCAAGTTGGTTTTTGGTATGTTGACTTGGGTATCCCTTGTCTGGCTTGCGTGTTCCACTAGGGTTGAACGGGTGTTTAGCCTTCGTGTTGCACGTGAGTTAGACGGGAACATGACTTAGCCCTTAATCCCAGTGGATTGGGGGTGGATCGTGTCATAAAAACATGTTTTGATTTTATCGATCCACTGTTTATACTTGATTTGATTTCACACTATTACTCATGTGTTATGATATGCATGCATGCTTTCTAAACTGGAGGGTAAGAATTATTTTCCTCAAATGTATTTATAAATGTTATTTTTGTTCACTCTCACCTTTTCTATTTTTTATTAACCCTCTAGGCCGTGACACGAAGATTGGGGCCGATCGAGATGTGGAGACATGAGTGGGAATCAGTGCAGTTATCCCTTGTCTAGCAAGTACAGAGGGTATTTTTGGAACCTTGGTTGACTTTTCAGACAGGAGCAGGACCAGGCACGGTTCTCAAAGTCCCTCCGGGATGGGTCCTGTCAAATTGGTATTAGAGCATTGGGTTGCTGATTTGTGTTACCACATCATGCCTCCAAAATAAAAACCCCGTGCACGACCTGGTAGTGAGACGAGTATACGAGGGTATATGAGATCCCTGGATGGATTTCAGGATGGAATTGACCCTGGATTGGGGGTCGGATATTGATCATTGTACTTCGTTAAATGAGGACTTATATAGGTCCCGAGAGTGAACGAGCCCAGAGGTTATAAAGGTAGCTTGAGTGGGCGAGTTGGACCCGGGATGAGATTGTTCAGTAAATTCCTCACTGGGAATGCGTGTTTGATGGTTTAGTGTGTGATGGGAGATCCTTAATAGGATGTGGTTCACCTAGTGGTGTTTGCTAGGTGACCAGGTGTGCCGATGGTGGCATTGATAGTGGATGTTGGAATTGGACTCAAAAGGAGTTAAGATATTGAAATTGGACTAAAAAAGAGTCAGGATATTGGTTAGGACTCAAGACGAGTCATCGTAATGTATCAGGGCTCGGGAAGAGCCGAGAAGGTTGAAATACGATTATGGTTTCACATAGAGAACAAGGGTTCCAGTGGAAACCTACGGTACACGAAGATTTGGGTTTAGATTCCAGAAGATAGCTTAGTTAAGTGGGATGCTTGTTCGGTCCACTAGGAGATATAGTGGCAGAGCTGGTCGTACAGTGATTTGTTATTCCTGTGGACAGCCTGGTCACATCATGAGAGAGTGTCCACACCGACTTGGTGGTTGTGGTATAGGTTGGGGTACAGTTGAGTAGGGTCTGAGTACGATCTCGACTTCTGATGTGATAGGTGGGAGAAGAGTTTGTAGGGCCTGTGGTGGACCGAGAGGACATGGCCAGGCATCGGGACCACATACCAGAATGTTTGTAGTTATTTAGCAGGAGGACCGAGTAGCCCCTGGAGTGGTGACATGTATGCATGCTATTTTTGGGTCATGCATTTGATAGATTCCGGGCTACCCACTCTTTTATTTCTCGACGTTATGCATTGTTAGCAGATAAAGAGGTGTTCGCGATTGGTTGAGATATGGGAGTTGGTACATCGACTGGAGATATATATGTGGTAAACCTAGTGATATGAGGTTACCCAATGATGATAGGTGGTATTAACCTAGTGTCTGATTTGATATTCTTGGACTTAAATGTTTTTGATGTTATCCTTGGGATGGATTGGTTGACGACCCATTATACCTTTATCGAGTGTTTCGATAAGAGGGTGATATTTTGGAGCCCAGGATTTCCAGAAGCTATATTTCAGGGAGATTATAGGGTGTTACCCTCCGAAGTTATATCGGCCCTCACGATAGATAGATTGTTGAGGAGAGGTTTTCAAGGTTACTTGTCTCATGTGATTGATGTACGAGATACCCCAGCAAGGGCCGAGGACATACCGATGGCACAAGAGTTCCCAAATTTATTTCTAGAGGATCTGCAAGAGTACCGAGTTTATCACGGAGCTTATCCCATGTATATGACCTATCTCTCAGACTCCATATCGTATGGCACCTACAGAATTACGGGAACTAAAGGTGCAGTTACAATACTTGGTGGATATGGGATTTATCTGACCGAGCGTATCACCCTGGGGAAGCCACAGTGTTATTTTTGAGGAAAAATGATGGTAGACTACATGTAGATCAATAAGGTGGTAGTACGGAACAAGTATCCCCTATCACGGATTGATGATTTGGCGGGCCAGTTGAGAGGGGTCAAGCACTTTTTGAAGATAGATCACAATCTAGTCACTATCAGTTGTGAGTAAAAGAGGAAAATGCTCCAAACATAACATTTCAGACTCGATATGGCCATTATGAGTTTCTGGTGATTCCGTTTGGAACAACGAGTGCACCAGCGACACTTTTGGATTTAATGAAACGAGTGTTTTGGAAATATTTGGATTGTTTTATGATAGTGTTTATTGATGATATTTTGGTGTATTTAAAAGTGCGAAGGTTCACGAGAAACACTTAAGGATGTGATGAATACACTAAGAGAAAACCAAATGTATGTGAAGTTGAATCAGTGTCCATTTTGGTTGGCCAGTGTAGGATTTTGAGACATGTGATATCAGTTGAGGGGATTAGTGTAGACCCCTGGAAAATAGATGTAGTGGTCAATTGGGAGTGCCAAGGATTGTATCTGATATGAGAAGTTTTTTGGATTGGTTGGTTACCACAGATTGGTTGTAGATGGATTCTCTACAATATTTGGCCCGTTGATTTGCTTGACCTGGAAGAGAGTGAAGTTTGTATTGGATGAGAACTGTGAGCAGAGTTTCTAAATAATTGAAGAGACTGTTGATTTCTGCTCGATGTTAACCCTTCCTGAGTGTGTAGTTATACGTCTTTAGGAGGTTTTATACTATTGATTTGGGATTGACTATAGTGATCCATATGTTGAGAATATGGACGCAATATCTCTATGGAGAGACCTACAAGATTTCGGTCCACCATCAGAGTTTGTAGTATTTTTCCAATCAGAAAGATTTAAATCTAAGACAGAGGCGATGGTTGGAATTAATGAAAGATTATGATTGTACTAGTTAGTATCACTTAGGGAAGGCTAATGTGATAGTCGATGACCTAAGTAGGAAGTTAGCAGGTTATATAATGCATATGAGGATGGTTTATTTTCTATTTTTGGTAGAACTCCATACGATTTGAGTCATTTGAGGCAGATGATCAGAGAGCCTTCTTGGCTAGTTTCCATGTGTGGCATGTTCTGATAGATCAGATTATTGGAGTCCAACTTCGGGATTTTATTTGGTGTGTTATGAGAATTGGAGTTGAGACTAAGAAACCAGCATGACTTTGCTTTCAAAGATGATGGAATTGTGGGTGATTGTGGATTGAATTACGAAGTTAACCCATTTCTTACCAGTCGAGTATTTGAATAGCATCATTTGTGACACTGTATGGATGATCGTATTGGATGACTGGGCATTACTGATGCCTGTGATTAGGTCGAGGTAGACGAGTGGGCATTACTGATGCTAGTGACGGTAGATATAACAGAAAAAAAGATTGGAATTATCAGAATTTGACTAAAAGCCACTCAGGATCGTCAGAAAAGTTATGCTGACTGCTGGATCAAAAATCTAGAGTTTGAGGTAAGAACTTGAGTATTCTTGAAATTAACCCTTGGGAAGGGTATGGTGTGATTTGGTAGACGCGAAAAATTAAGTCCCCGTTCTATTGTGCCTTATGAGATTGTTGAGAGGATTGGGCCGATGGCATACATATTAGCATTACCCTTAGAACTTTCCAGAGTTCATGACGTATGTTATGTATCGATGCTCCGAAAGTATGTATATGATGAGTCTTATGTACCTGAGATACCACCTTTGGAACTCAAAGAGGATATGAGCTTTAAGGAACAATCAGTACAGATTCTGGTTTTGAAGGATAATGAGTTACAACGGAAAACAATTCCCTTTGTGAAATTATTGTAAAAGAACTGCATGGGAAGCCAAAACATTTTGTGTAATGTCTATAATGAATGATGTGTGGTTTGGATTGATTATATAGATTATTGTGATAGTTGTGTGTTATAAGGACTAGGACGTTGAGCTTGGCTCTGTATCCCAAGTGAGTTTTGGTGTGCTTGCCTATGGGGCAGTGGTCTGATAAGAAGCTTTGTGATGATAAGGAACTAGCAGTTGGGAATTGTGGTGTGTTGCTCATAATATTGATTGTGATCTTGTATAGGGTTGAACATACTTGCTTTAAGAGATGTTGTCCACACTTTTTTACTGGAATTTCGAGGACAAAATTCCCTAAGAGGGGTAGATTGCGACGACCCGGAAATTTGAAAAAAAAAAAGGAATTTTAGAAAGTTTAGAAGGAAATGATGATTTTGCCTCTAATTTAAGTGGTCAAAAGTTGATTTTTTTATCGGATTACTATTTGCACATTTTTCGAGTACCGTTGCGTAGGTATCGAGAAGGTGAGTCTATAGACATACGACATGTCAAAATTGGAGATTGGATTAAGAAGTTACGTGTCTAGAAAGGCTAGGGAAATTTTGGTAATTATGCAAGGAAGGGAAAAATGGTCATTTGGTTGGATTTTGCTGAGTCAGCATGTTTTACAGATTGACGACATGTGTCACCATGAAAATTTGATTGCTGACACCACGTGGTGGGGGGGGGGGGGGGGGGGGGGGGGGGCGGTTATGTATGTCTTATGTATTCAAGTTTCATTTGAATTCAGGTTTCAAGGGAATGGAAAACAGAGAACAAAAAATTGAAAGCTAACCCAGATCAATTGGGAATTGATCTTCACATCAACCATTCGAGAGATTTAGAGAGATTGAGAGAAGAAAAACCTGAAACAGACCCGAAACTCAAACCCAGAGACCTTCGAAATCTTAGAATTTCGAATTTTAACTTCTGGACCATGATTATTGAAATTGGATTTAATTTCAGGTTCCTGAGACCTTTACGAGTTTAAGTATTCCAAAATCGAAGGAATTCGATGAAGAATATGCCAAGAACAGACCTTGTAGAACATGGAAAATTTCGAGCATGAGTTCGTGTAATTGAAGGTAAGAAAACATGAAATTGATTTCGAATTCATATTTAGAATGATCCTACGATGGTTCCTAGTTGATTAGAATAAGGAAAACAATCAAAATTGAACAGGATTGAATGATAAACAGAACCTGCGATACCTTCGAATTTTCGAGCTCGTGTTGGACCATTTTGAGGTAAGGATTCATGAAATTAAGGTTATGGATCTTAAATTATGATTGATTAGATGTGAATGGACATTTGAAACATTGAAATTGATGCAGAATTGAACGAGAATAAACCGGTTTGAACACGTGGGTCAAACAGACCCATTTTGGAGGAAATGGATGAAGACGATGAACAGTGCATGTCATTGTAGCAGACGCGTGATTTTCTCGCGTAGCCGCTTGCGGCGACACGTGGGTCATGTTTTCTAGGTACGGTCAACATATGATTTGATGCTTTCATTGTAATGAACATTTTGGTACATGTTTCAAGTCGATCGAATATCGTTTCAATATAGTTTTGTGTATTCAAAGCGTATATATACATTTTAAATACGTATTTAAATCCCAAAAAAATTGGAGATTTTAATGCAAGATTATTTGGGGTATTAGTGACCCTCGATAATTATTTTTAACAGGATTTTCAATTCCTAAAAATTACGGAAAAATGTGCAGCTCGAAAGCGAACAGCTTGGACGGTGTGCGAGTGGACTTTTGTTTTATAACAGTGATGGATGCATAAATGTTTTAAATGCTTTATCGCATGATTTGAGTTGAAATTATTTGAATGATGAATTGGTATCATTGTTTGATGATTCAGTGGATTTAATTATCGGTTTATGAATTATTTTATGGATTTTTTTGAAAATGGCTTTTGGGCATGAGGCCCAATCGAATTATGGTTTTGACTAAGATTATAGTCAAATGTTTTGTGAAATTATGTTTCGGGCTTGTGACCCAATTGAAATTATGTGTCGGCCTTGTGATCCTATTATGACGAAATTACGGGCTTGTAACCCTATTGAGATTCGATTTGGGTAGAGATCCCACGTGAAACACATGATTTGATTATGAAATGATTTGAGATTGCGAAATGAGAACTGGACACTGATTATATGAGTTTTTGTGGAAACCATGTTTTGGGTCGAGACCCTGTGCAATGCAACTGATTTGATTTGAAAAATGAAAATATGTTTTCACCATTTTTAGTATGACCATTCTCCGAGATGATGAGTATGATAGGGGTTCCGGTTGTGAATATGTTTCCCCGGAGAGAATCCTAGAGATAACACTCGCCTCCGGGATGGGATGTGTTCGCCGGGAGAGGTCATGTAGCACTGCTTGTTGTCGTGTAGCCGAGAGAGGCTCGACTCAGGAGTGCTGGTATTATGTGTAGATTGATCGGTGATGTGTTCTTGACGATCAAAAACGTCGGCCGGTGATGTCTTCATGGCGACGTGCTCGGATCTGAGTGGTTCTGGAGCTTATTTGCATGCGTTGCATGGATGACGTGACTGATCATGATGTGAGATGTGACAGAGATTGAATATGAGAATGAGTCCCGAGGTTTTATTGATATTTGAGATTTATTAATATTTGTTCCTAGATATTTTCTATCAGGATTTGGTTGGTGAACATGAGTTTTGGAAAAATGTGGGCCATGGGAATTTAGAACATGTTTCGATTTTATCGTTCCACTGTTTACACTTGATTTGATTTCACACTATTACTCATGTATTATGATATACATGCATGCTTTCTGAACTGGTGGGTAAAAATGATTTTCCTCAAATTTATTTATAAATGTTGTGTTTGTCCACTCACACCTTTGCTGTTTTTATTTACCCTCCAGGTCGTGGCACGAACATCGGGGCTGATCGGAAATCCAAATAATGTAAATTTATAAAATAATATGTAAAATGACGTTTTTACACTTGGAAGGGTGTGGTTTGAAGTTGACTTTTTGTTCGGAATACGTTTTGTACATTTTCCGAGAACCAATATGTAGGTCTCGAGACGCTGATTTCGTAGACAGGTTGCACGCGAAAATGGAGCACGGATGTGAAAGTTACGGGTTTGCAAATATCAGGGGTAAATCGATAATTTGACGACCGAAGGGTAAATGGTCATTTATCGGGAAAAGGGCTAAGTCACCAAAGAGATGACTCATGCCTTCAATTGTGGCCACATGGCAATGTGAGCGAGGGCTAAGTGTTTTTACACCACCCATTTCAAATGGTAGAACAAAAACAATGAGGAAAACAGGGGTTTTGATTCACAATTTCCCTCATTCGATCCAATCAGCAACCACTCGACATACCTTAAGGAAACTGATGCACTTGAGAGAATTAAGAGATTAAGATAAAAAGGAAAACACGAGGGATAGAGAAAAAAATAGAAACCCAGAATCGAAAAATTGGAAAATAGGGTGAAAAATTCGAATTTAAGTTGTGAGCCTTGAGGATTCAAATTGAGACTCGAGTTAGCTTCTTGAGATCATTTCGAATCAACCCACATCAAAAACAAAGGAATTCAACATCGTTTCGAGGAAGAACCGAAGCTCCAAGTTCTTCGAAAATCGAGCTTGAGTTCGAACGATTTGAGGTAAGAACTTGTGTAATTAATTATGTAGTAATGTTCATCACAGCCTCACGAAGCTTCCTATGTCAATCAATTAGAAAAACTGAGATGAATTGAGTGAAACTGAAAATGAAACATGTTCGAAGGTCCATCGTGGGATGTAAGGATTAAGGCCGTGATTGAAGTAATTAAGTTTACAGAACTTAAATTAAGATGGATTAGATGGAATCAGACGACAGAATGGAAGAAATTGAGGTCGAATTGATGAAGAATTTACCGGGTCAAATCGCGGGTTCACAAACTGTTTATCAGAAAAATAGGTGGAAGGGGGACACTATAGCAGTACTGTGCAAGCGCGTGGCTTTCACGCGCAGCCGCTTGTGGCGGCACGTGAGGGCGCCTCACTGAGTTTCTGAGGACGTGGCCAACATACTTTTTAATGTTCTCGATGATACGAACCTATTGTCGTTGGTTTCGGGTTAATCGGACATGGATTCGGAGTATTTTCGAGTTCCCGAAGGGAATTGTTTATGTTTAAATAATATTATTAAATTCCGACGATTAGGAAATTCGTATGTGGGGTTATGTGATAACCTAGTAACCTTAAATTTATTTGTTTGACAAGCCGGAATATTCCAAGGACTTCGGGGGAGCGATTAGCTCGGGATTAAACAATCTGGTTGGTGTGTGAGTGGACCTTTGTTTTCTAACTAGAATGCATGCATATATTTTTTAAATGCTTTATTATGTGATTTGACATGATTTGGCTTGATTGATATTTCGATATGATGATTTATCGATTTTATGTATTATTATATTATTTGATGGGCACGATTTTCGAGAAAATTATGAAATTGCTGTTTTGGGCGAAAGCCCGGGATTTGAGATTGGTTTTGACTCGGATTATGAGTAAGGGATTGATTTGATGGATTTTTAATGCTTTTTCGATATATTTTATGGATTTAGGTGAAAATGGCAACTGAGGTTGTGATTGCACGAATTTGCGTGAAAATGATATTTTGGGTTTGAGACCCATTGGAGATGTGATTTTGATTGGGTTGGTATTTCCATGTGATTACTTGATGATATTGATGGTTTTCGGATTTATGAAATAATCGGGACTTTGGTTTTACGGGTTTTGAGGAAACTATGTTTTGGACTGAGACCCTGTATGGAAAATGATTTGAAAATGATTTGATTTCAAATGCAACTATTTTTCACTGGTTTTCATGGTGGTGATATGTTGTGGATATTAGGGCTTCCGGTTACGAATGTGTTTCCCCGGAGTGTACCCTGGAGATAACACTCACCTCCAGGATTGGATGTGTTCTCCCGGAGAGGTCACTTAACACGGTCTATTGTCGTGCAGCCGAGGGAGGTTTGACTCAGATCATATGTGCTGGTATTATGTGGAGATCGGTCGGTGATGTGTTCACGACGATCTGGAACGTCAGCTGGTGATGTGTTCACAGCGACATGCTCGGATTTGAGTGGTCCTTGAGCCTATTTGATTTTTACGCGTTGCAGGGATAACATGACTAATGAGATTGGACATGGAAATGAGTTCCGTGGTTTTATTGAGATTTGTGATTTTTGTTTTACTCATGGTTTATGATATGCATGCATGTTTGTGAAACTGGAGGGTAAGAATGTATTTTGATAAATTTATTTATAAAAGTTTGTTTTGTCCACTCATACCTTTGATGTTTTATTAACCCTCCAGGTTAGTGCACAGGTACAGGGGCTGGTATCGAGGCAGAGGAATAAGTGATTGTTGCGCACTCAGACACCTTACCGAGTAGGATTTTGATCCCTATTTGTAACATTACCTATGTTCTGTACGACCGTTGACTAGTCAAATTTGTGATGTCAATGATCGTGTAAAGTTAACTATCCCTTGTCTGACATTGTTTGTTATATATGTAAGGTTACTTTTGGTATTTTAGAGTTATTGTTAGACGGGAGCAGGATCCTTCACGAATATCGAGGGATAGTCGGGATGGGTCCTGTCAAATTGGTATCAGAGTATTTGGTTGCTGTTTACGTCATGTATATTTGTGTGCATGTGTTGTTATATTGATCTGTTTTACTTACAGACATCACAATATGCCTCCGAGACGCGACCCCCATGCACAACCTGGTGATGAGATGGGGGTTCCAGATGTGTAGAGAGCCCAACGTTTGGGGGCCATTGGGTTTACCGGCCAGACTGAAGACGAGGCCTATGAGTGGATTACTCATTTGGAGTGGATTTTCGAGATCATACGATGCCCACCTGGGGATATGGTTCCGTTAGCCACATTTATGCTGAGTAGCTTGGATGCCCGCACCCTGACTTGGGAGGATTTCTGGCACCGCTTTCTGGATCAGTTTTACCTCGTTCTTTTCTTAACGCTAAAGAGGTTGAGTTTCTACAGTTGCAACAGGGGAGCATGTCAGTGGCTGATTATGAATAGAAGCTTTTGACCTTATCCAGTTTTGCTCCATTGTATGTGGCGACTGAGGAAGATAAGTGTCGCCAATTTGAGTATGGATTGAACAGCGAGATACGGGCTGCTGTGACCGTGGTATCTTATGCTACACTGAGAGAATTGTCTGACGCTACCGTTCGAGTTGAGGCGAGTTTGCCAGTACGATATTAGTACTCAGCTTTTGTTGGCGCCGTGAGCTACAGTCTCAGATCTACGAGCCAGAGGACTCCGAAGAGAGGTAGTTTCAGTTCTAGATCTTCTAGTGGTACTCGTTCAAACTTTAGCGATGGGAGGAGTTCACAGAGATTTGGGTTTCGACCTCCAGCGACAACTCAGTCTAGCGAGGCGCCAGGGGGATCAACAAACCGACAGAGCAGTGGGCCCAACTGGGCAATGTTCTCGTTTGCTATCATTGTAGGGAGCTGGGTCACTTCAAGAGGGACTGCCCACGTTTGGCCAGTGGTACTGGTACAGGTTGGGGCACTACGGAGCAGGGTCTAAGTACAGCCTCGACCTCAAATGCGACAGGTGGGAGAGGAGTTGGCAGAGCTCGTGGTGGACTGCGAGGATATGGTCGGAATTCGGGACCACAAGCTCGAGTATTTGTAGTAACTCAACAGGAAGCCCGAGCAGTCCCCGGAGTGGTGGCAGGTATGCTTACTATTTTTGGTCATAATACACGTACTTTGATAGACGTAGGAGCTACCCACTCTTTCATTTCTCGGGAGTATGCCTTGTTGGCAGATAGAGAGATTTCTGCGATCGGTTGTGATATGGGAGTCGGTACATCGACTGGAGATTTATATGTAGTGAATCATGTAATACGAGGTTACCCTATACCGGTAAGGGATCTTAATCTAATGGCTGATTTGATACTTCTAGATCTCTATGATTTTGATGTTATACTTGGGATGGATTGGTTGACGACCCATCATGCCTCTATCGACTGTTTCAATAGGAAGGTGATATTCCAGAGCCCAGGATTGCCAGAGGTTATATTTCAGGGAGATCGAAGGGAGTTACCCTCTAGAGTCATATCGGCCCTCACGGCAGATAGATTGTTGAGGAGAGGCTGATAGGGTTATTTGGCTCATGTGAACGATGTACGAGATACCCCAGTCAAGGCCGAGGATATCCCAGTAGTATGTGAGTTGTGAGTTCCCAGATGTGTTTCTTGAGGATTTACCAGGATTACCACCGCATAGGGAGATTGAGTTCACTATCGAATTGATTCTTGGTACACAACCTATTTCCTTGACACCTTATCGTATGGCACCAACAGAGTTAAGGGAATTGAAGGTGCAGTTGCAACATCTCGTTGATACGGGATTTATTCGGCCGAGTGTGTCACCATGGGGAGCCCCCGTATTGTTTGTAAGAAAGAAAAAAGGCAACTTGAGATTATGCATGGATTATATACAACTTAATAAGGTCACGATAAAGAATAAGTACCCTTTGCCCCGAATTGATGATTTGTTTGACCAATTAAAGGGAGCTAAGTATTTTTCGAAGATTGATCTCCATTCTGATTACCATCAGTTGAGGATTCGAGAAGAGGATATTCCAAAAATAGCCTTTTCGGACTCGGTATGGCCATTATGAGTTTTTAGTGATGCCATTTGGGCTAACGAATGCACCATCGGCGTTTATGGATTTGATGAACCGAGTGTTCCGGAAATACCTTGATCATTTTTCATTGCGTTTATTGATGATATTTTGGTATATTCAAGCAGTAAGAAGGCCAATGAGAAGCACCTGAGGATTGTGCTTGATACGCTAAGGGAGAACCAGCTCTTTGCCAAACTGAGTAAGTGATAATTCTGGTTAACTAGTGTTGGTTTTCTGGGACATGTGATATCTGCGGACGGAATTCGTGTTGATCCCCAGAAGATTGAGGCGGTGGCAAACTGGGAGCAGCCGTAAACAATGACCGAAGTGAGGAGCTTTTTGGGGTTGGCTGGTTACTACAGACGTTTTGTAGAAGGATTTTCTACGATTGCTGCCCCATTGACTCACTTGACCAGTAAGAGAATTAAGTTCCTTTGGGATTAGAATTGCGAGCGAAGTTTTCAGCATTGAAGAAAAGGTTGACATCAACTCCTGTATTGACCCTTCCGGATGAAAGTGGAGAATTCGAAGTGTACAGTGATGCATCCTTACAAGGATTGTGGTGTGTGTTAATGCAACATGGGAAGGTGATTGCCTATGCCTCCTAACAGCTAAAACCGCATGAACTCAACTAGCCTACCCATGATTTAGAACTAGTTGCAGTGGTACATGCCCCAAAGATTTGGAGACATTATTTATATGGTGAGATATGTAGAATTTTTACTGATCATAAGAGTTTGAAGTACTTGTTCACCCAGAAGGAATCAAATTTTAGGCAAAGACGATGGTTGGAACTGATTAAGTATTATGACTGTATCCTGGAAAAGTAAATGTGGTAACTGATGCATTGAGTCGGAAATCAGCACATTTTATAGCACATCTGCGGATGATACATTTTCCCTTATTGGTTGAACTCCATAGAACTGGCATTATGTTGGGACTTGATAGCCAAGGTGTTTTGCTAGCTAGTTTCTAGGTGCGACCAATCATAATTGATCAGATCATTGATTCCCAATTCCAAGACCCTATCTTATGTATTCTTCGAATTGAAGTGGAAGCAAGGGAACGGCAGGATTATACAGTTATAGATGATGGAGCCTTAATAAAGGAATGACAGTTATATGTACCTGGAGAGGTAACATTAAAGAAGGAGATTCTAGAAAAGGCCCATAGTTCGGCGTATGCTATGCATCCAGGTGGGACCAAGATGTACCATATACTTAGAGAGCACTATTGGTGGCCGGGTATGAAACGGGAAATCGCTGAACATGTTAGTAAGTGTTTAATATGTCAGCATGTAAAGGCTGAGAGACAAAGACCCTATGGAGCATTGCAGCCACTTCCAATCCCAGAATGGAAATGGGACCACATAACTATGGATTTTGTGTTTAAACATCCTAGGACGCCCAGAGGCCACGATGGAGTTTGGGTGATTGTGGATAGGCTCACTAAGTCAGCCCATTTCTTACCTGTAAAGGAAGACTTTTAGATGACACAATATGCCAGACATTTCATTAACGAGATTATACGATTACATGACACTCCTACCTCTATCGTATCAGATCGATATCCACGATTTACATCCAGATTCTGGCAGAGTTTACAAAAAGCATTTGGGACAAGATTGCATTTTAGTACGGTGTTCCACCCTCAGACCGACGGGCAGTCGGAACGGACCATCCAGACCTTGGAAGATATGATGAGAGCATGTGTTTTGCAATTACAGGGTACTTGGGAGTCACATTTACCATTGATAGAATTCGCTTATAACAATAGTTACCAAGCGAGTATTGGGATGGCGCATTATGAAGCCTTATATGGGCGACAGTGCAGAGCCCCTTTGTGTTAGACTGAAGTGGGCGAAAAGAAAGTTGTCTAGATCCGAATTGGTAGATTTGACGATGGAGAAAGTTAAACTTATCCGAGATAGACTTAAGATAGCCCAGATAGACAATAGAGTTATGCAGACCGTTGGATTAGAGATCTTGAATTTGCAGTCGGAGATTGGGTCTTTTTGAAGTTATCTCCTTGGAAAGGCATAGTGCAATTTGGCAAGTGCGAGAAATTGAACCCCCGTTTCATCGGGCCATATGAGATTGTTGAGAGGATTGGCCGGGTTGCATACAAATTAGCACTACCTCCAGAGCTTTCCAGGGTCCATAATGTATTCCATGTATCGATGCTGCGAAAATATGTGTATGATGAATCTCATGTATTAGAAGAACAACCCATTGAGCTCAGAGAAGACTTAAGCTTTGAGGAACAGCCCGTACAGATTTTGGATCGAAAAGATAAGGTGCTTCGTCGAAAGACTATTCCCCTAGTAAAGGTTCTCTGGAGAAATCAGAACGTGGAGGAGGCCACATGGGAACCCGAGACACAGATGCGAGAACAGTATCCGTATTTGTTTCACTGAAATTTCAGGGATGAAATTTCTTGAGGGGTGAAGGTTGTAACGCCCCGGAAATCCAAATAATGTAAATTTATAAAATAATATGTAAAATGACGTTTTTACCCTTGGATGGGTGTGGTTAGAAGTTGACTTTTTGTTTGGAATACTTTTTGTACATTTTCGGAGGACCATTGTGTAGGTCTCGAGACGCTGAGTCCATAGACAGGTGGCACGTCGAAAATGGAGTTCAGATGTGAAAGTTACGGGTTTGCAAAGATCAAGTGTTAATCGGTAATTTGACGACCAAAGGGTAAAATGGTCATTTATCGGGAAAAGGGCTGAGTCACCAAAGTGATGACTCATGCCTTCAATTGTGGACACATGGCAACGTGAGTGAGGGATGAGTGTTTTTACACCGCCCATTTCAAACGGTAGAACAAAAACAAAGAGGAAAACATGGGTTTTGATTCACAATTTCCCTCATTCGATCTAATTATCAACCACTCGACAGACCTTAAGGAAACTGATGCACTTAAGAGAATTAAGAGATTAAGATAGAGAGGAAAACACGAGGGATAGAGAGAAAAATACAAACCCAGAATCAAAAAATTGGAAAATAGGGTGAAAACTTCGAATTTAAGTTGTGAGCCTTCAAGATTCAAATTGAGACTGGAGTTAGCTTCCTGAGATCATTTCGAATCAACCCACATCAAAAACTAAGGAATTCAACATCGTTTCGAGGAAAAACCGAAGCTCCAAGTTCTTCGAAAAATCGAGCTTGAGTTCGAACAATTTGAGGTAAGAAGTTGTGTAATTGATTATGTAGTAATGTTCATTACAACCTCATGATGCTTCATGTGTCAATTAATTAGAAAAGCTGAGATGAATTGAGTGAAATTGAAAATGAAACTCGTTCGAAGGTCCATCACGGGATGTAAGGATTAAGGTCGTGATTGAAGTAATTAAGTTTACAGAACTTAAATTAAGATGGATTAGATGGAATCAGATGAAAGAAAGGAAGAAATTGAGGTCGAATTGATGAAGAATTTACCGGGTCAAATCGCGGGTTCACAGCCCGTTTATCAAAAAACGGGTGGAAGGGGAGACACTGTAGTAGTACTGTGCAAGCGCGTGGCTTTCACGCGCAGCCGCTTGCGGCGGCGCGTGAGGGCTCGTGGCTGAGTTTCTGAGGACGTGTCCAACTTACTTTTTAATGTTCTCGATGATACGAACCTATTGGCGTTGGTTTCGGGTCAATCGGACATGGATTCAGAGTATTTTCGAGTGCCCGAAGCGTATAGTTTATGTTTAAATAATATTATTAAATTCCGACGATTAGGGAATTCGTATGTGGGGTTATGTGATAACCTAGTAACATTAAATTTCTTTGTTTGACAGGCCGGAATATTCCCAGAACTTCGGAAGAGCGATTAGCTCCGGATTAAACAATCTGGACGGTGTGTGAGTGGACCTTTGTTTTTTAACCTGAATGCATGCATATATTTTTTAAATGCTTTATTATGTGATTTTACTTGATTGATATTTCGATATGATGATTTATCGATTTTATGGATTATTATATAATTTGATGGGCACGATTTTCGGGAAAATTGTGAAATTACTGTTTTGGGCGACGGCCCGGGATTTGAGATTGTTTTTTACTCAGATTATGAGTCAAGGATGTATTTGATGGATTTGTAATGCTTTTTGAATATATTTTATGGATTTATTGTAAAATGGCAACTGAGGTTGCAATTGCACGGATTTACTTGAAAATGATATTTTGGGCTTGAAACCCATTGGAGATGTGACTTTGATTGGGTTGTTATTTCCATGTGATTACATGATGATATTAATGGTTTTCAGATTTATGAAATAATCGGGACTCTGTTTTACGGATTTTGAGGAAACTATGTTTTGCGCCGAAACCCTTTGTGGAAAATGATTTGATTTCAAATGCAACTGTTTTTCACTAGTTTTCATGGTGGTGATATGTTGTGTATCTTAGGGCTTTCGGTTGGAAATTTGTTTCCCCGGAGTGGACTCTGCAGATAACGCTCGCCTCCGAGATGGGATGTGTTCTCCCTTAGAGGTCACGTAGCACGGTCTGTTGTGGTGCAGCCGAGGGAGGCTCGACTCAGATCAGATGTGCTGGTATTATGTGGAGATCGGTCGGTGATGGGTTCACGACGATCTGGAACGTCGACTGGTGATGTGTTCACAGCGACGTGCTCGGATTTGAGCGGTCCTTGAGCCTATTTAATTTGCATGTGTTGCAGGGATAACGTAACGAATGAGATTGGATATGGAAATGAGTTTCGTGGTTTTATTGAGATTTGTGATTTATGTTTTACTCATGGTTTATGATATGCATGCATGTTTGTGAAACTGGAGTTTAAGAATGTATTTTGACAAATGTATTTATAAAAGTTTTTTTTTGTCCACTCACACCTTTGATGTTTTATTAACCCTCCAGGTCAGTGCACATGTACAGGGGCTGGTATCGAGGCAGAGGAATAAGTGACTGTTGCGCACTTAGACACCTTACAGAGTAGGATTTTGATCCTTGTCTGTAACATTACCTATGCTCTGTAAGACCGTTGACTTGTCAAACTTGTGATGTCAATGATCATGTAAAGTTAACTATTCCTTGTCTGACAATGTTTGTTATATATGTAAGGTTACTTTTGGTACTTTAGAGTTATTGTCAGACGGGAGCAGGATCCTCCACGAATATATAAGGATAGTCGAGATGGATCTTGTCAAATTGGTATCAGATCATTAGGTTTTGGTTTGAGTCCTACACATTTGTGTGCATGTGTTGTTATATTGATCTGTTTTACTTACAGACATAACAAGGGGGGAATGGTGAACGATCCCATATTCCTGCAAGGGGGGAATGGTCTGGGAGAGGAATGGTGGTGTGCCTTAAAGGTGTAGGCACACACTTATCTAGCATGAGGCCTTTTGGGAGCTCATTGGCTTTGAGTTTTGTTGGAACTCCAAAGTTAAGCGAGTTGAGGCTGATAGAATTTCATGGTGGGTGACCCTTTGGGAAGTTGCACCGTGAGCCCCCGAAAACGAAACCGTGAGGGCAAGGGCAAGGAGGCCCAAAGCGGACAATATCATGCTAGATGAGTCGGGACCTGATAGAGGAGGGTCGGGTCCTGACATAATGGTATCAGAGCCAGACCCTAACCAGGAAGTGTGCTAGTGAGAACGCTGGGCCTTAAGGGGGGTGGCTTGTAAGACCTATGTCTGAGGGTATTTTTGGTACGTCAGTTGACTTGTCAGACGGGAGCAGGACCATGCAGGGTTATCAAAGTCCTTCCAGGATGGAACCTGTCAAAAGCACTAAAATGTGATTATTTGTACCTTGTAAAAGCTCTTGAAGAGTAGTTTATTCAACATAGGGAATGAATGTAACACCCCGGACATTCGAGGATTTTAATATCTCAATTTAATGTGTGAATTGACGCTTTTACCCTTGTGATTGGCATGGCCAAATTATTGACTTTTTGATTGATGAGTTAAATGGACTTTGACTTATGACTGTGACGTAGTACGGGATGTCACGAGTTCATAGACAGGTGGCACGTCCATTTCGGACGATCAGGGAAAAAGTTATGACTATCGGAAGTTCAGGGGCATTACCGTAAGTGGGACTTCACGAGCGAAAATGTTGACTTTTCGTTTAACAATTAAGTTTCACACGACTCCAGGACCGTTGGGTAGGTCTCGACGTCCTGAGTCCGTAGACAGGCGGCACGCCAAAATCGGACTTCGTATGGCTGAGTTACGGGCCTAGGAAGTGAAGGGCATTTTGGTAATTTCTAAACTAGGGGCATTTTGGTCATTTCACCCCTGGTCACTGTAGCAACCGCGGGGGAACAATTGCTGCACCACCGTGTGCGGTGGTTCTGGGTCTCAATTGTTAAATCAGTGTGTGAGTTGGAAAGTTGGGATTGTTTAAAGCCTTATAAACATCAGAACGTGGCTGATCATGGACACCATTTGTTAATTCAAGATTCGAACTTTTGCGGGAAACATTTCTCAGTGGACAGTGAGGCTTCCACGAGCTGTTGGCTGGCAAGGATTGTTTAAACTGAGTGGGATTTATGTGTGCTTCACTCTGCTGCAGTAAGGGCTGAGAATTGGAGAGGAAAACCAGAGAATTCAGTTTCTGGAAAATTGGAGGGAATTTTGGAGTTTAATTTATGGTGCTTGACAGACCAAACCAAGGCCTGGTTTAGTCTTCTGGGAGTATTTGGAACTCAACCACATCGAAATTGAAGGCTAACAGTCACGGTTGAGCTAGGACGGAGGCTGCTGTTTTCAGGGAAGTTGCAGAGCTTGGGACGGCAACCTACAGGTACTTTCAGACACAATTGATTGTTCATTTTGGTTCGTTTTGATCCTGTTATGCTTCCTGCGAAGTTAATTGGACAATGGGGTTGAAACGAGGAAGTTCTGGTGATTGACCCGATTGGTTGATCGCGGGTCGATGGGTCGTTTGGGGATGTGTCGAGGTTGATTTTTGTCACAGAACCTAAATTGGATAGTTAATGAACATGTTAGGATCAAATTGGACTGAAATCAAGTAGGAATTGATGGGTATTCAACCGGGTCAAGCCGCGGGTGGCAGACCCGTATTACAGACAAACGGGTGAAGGAGGTGACACTGTAGCTACAGTGTCAGGCGCGTGACTTTCACGCGCAGCCACTTTGGGCGGCGCGTGAGGGCGCGTTGGACCTTATCTCTGATCACGATCAACATGACTTTTGTTCCTCTCATCATTCTGAACATTTTTGGTGATTTAACCATGTTGATCTGAGATAAGCTTTGATGGGTCAGTTTAGGGCCGGTTGCCTCGGGAAACGTGTTGTACGGTTTCCCCGGGCCGGTTTCTATTTCGGACTTTGTGGTTAAACGTTTAAGACTTGTAGTGACCCTTACATGTGATTTGAACTGACAGGAATTGTACGATAATCTCGGTACAGGTCCGTACGCGCGGATTCGCAGCGGAATCGTACTGTGAGTGGGCCCGTTTTCATTAAACCCTTGCATGCTTAAATGTTTTCTAATTTACTTATATGTTCACATGCTGGAATCTATAAATGGTTTTGATGATTTTGAGATTTCGGTTATGGCACGTTTCACGGTATTTGGGCATGAGACCCGTTTGATGAAACGTAACGATCAGTTCAGATTTTACCTATGTATACCTATATGTTTGCATGTGGATATCAATAAAATGTATTTGGTACTGCACTGTATAGATCCTTCCATATTATATTGTCTCCTCCGGATGAGGTACCCTGGAGAGGTCACGGACGTCTAGAACGTCCAGCGTCTACGACGCTAAGCATCGGGGATGCTGTAACCGAACAGGGTTCGGGGATTGAACTCGGAAATTGAGACCCGAGTGGCACTGTGATTGTGACCTTATTGGACGTCAGGGACGTCAGACATCCGGGCTGTCGGATTGGAGTGTATAGTGCAGCAACTAAAATTATGGTTATGGTTTTATTACATGCCTTATGATTCATGCTATATTTTTTATGATTTTAAAGGATGCTGCATGCATGTTTGGAAAATGGAGGGGTAAATTATATGTTTTACTTTTCAATGATTTTATAAACTTGTGTTCGGTCCACTCACCCTTAATGTTTTTGGTAACCCCTCCAGGTCGTGATACTGAGGTAGAGGAGGAACCTGAGGCTGAGGCATAGATCTACTTCTGCGTACCTGAACCCCTGCTGGGTGGTTTACCCGCAGGTTTATGTTAGAGTTGTGCTCGCAACTTGTAATTTTGGATTTCATCCCTTGTCTGACATCTGTTTAATTCGGATTTGTTGTATGACTTAAATTTGATTATTTATGCATTTGATGTTTTGAGGTTAAAATTGGTATGAATTAGTAGGTGTCAGACGGGAGCAGGGCACGTCCCCTTCTGGTCCCTGTGGGATCGGGGCGGGTCCTGTCAATGAATGTAATCTGGTTACTTCTCACATTTTGTGTGGAGAAGTTCAGTGAAGTTGACCTCCTTGACAAGATTTTTCTCCACTTCCCTTGACATTTGTTTATAATGCAGAACAAGTATAGGGAAAGTCACTTCACATAATTTTTGGATTTGATCACCACCATGTTCGTTACCAAAACGAACAACTATTTTCTATTGAAAATAATAAATCCCAATAGACTCGTACTGATGCAACATTATTTCCTAAAGTAAATGCGACTACCTAAAGAACATCATGATGCTAAAGGCGAAGGGAGAAATTGGGGTCATGCTAAAGGAAAAGGCCTAGGTTCCCAAGACCTACCATCTTAGAGGCTGAGGACTTGGAACTTGATGTCAGTGGAGGAGAAAAAGGATCTCACTCATCACGTTTTCTTCTGGTGGGCTTTCTTTTGACAGCGATAGGGTATAACTGCAAGGCAATGCTGCAGACCCTCCAATGTATATGGTTTACACGTGAGGATTCCTTGGACTCTGAGAGACTTTGGTTTGAGACCCCGGCTAGAACGCGCGTAGCTTTTGAAACTGTGACAAGATTGGTTGTGTGAATTATATGTATATATGATGTATATGATATATGGTTATGAGATATAATATTTGATATGCACAGGTTTTGGGCAGTGGCTCGTGTACGTGGTTTCATTATGGGTTTGGACTGAGTCCCACATGGATTTGGGCAGTGGCCCGTACGCTTGATTCTTTATGATTCTTTCATTATGATTTTGGGCTTAGTTCCCAGTTATGGTTCTTTCGGATAAACGGTTTTTGAATGCATGCATGCTTTTTAGTGAAGGGTACAAATTTCTTCGTTAAAATGTTTTTATAAACTCTTTGTTTTGTCCACTCACAGTTTTTAATGTTTTGACTACCCTTCAGGTTGATAGCGGATGTGGATTATAGCAGAGACCGAGATATCACATACCTCATCCGGATCCTGGCGTAATCTGATAGCCCGAGAGGGCAAAGGTCGGAAACATCCCTTGTCTGACGCTTCGTGTCAGACGGGAGTAGGGTCGTCCCACGTTAATCCTAGGGGGATTGGGACGGGTCCTGTCACAATGAGTCTAAGTGTGTGGGTTTTCAAAAGAGGCTGCCACCAACATAACATTTGGGCTTAGGCCAGCCAATTCTTAATTTCCAAATAAACTCAAGTGGGTGTACTCTTGGGCCTTGGACTTCTAATACCTTTTTCCCTTGCTTTTTAACCCATTGGACTCCAACCCAAACTACGAAAACAAGCCCAACCAATTTTTATTTGGTTCAGCACAAGTAGGTCTCGAAGAACGCCTAGAATGTCCAAGGTTCTGGGTAAAACTCATAGGGCCATTTTGAAATTTTTTATAATTTATTTATTTTTATTTCCTAGATTTCGGTATGGGTTATATCAATCTTTGTATACACAAGATAGGAGATGAAAATTCAAAATTGAAATACCCAGGAAGATGAGAAAAAAATCAAGAAGATGAAATCCAGATTGCCATATTTTTTTCTTTTCCAAATTTCCAGATGGATATTAATTAGAGAATTTTGTATTTGTTGATGAGAGAAATGAAATAACATTGCAAAGATAATATAACAAAGCCATAAAATCTTCCATTATATTAAGAACAATTAAGAAGTTGTTCCAATTTGATTTCATGACTTTATGGCTTACCATTATATCAAAAGTGTCTGAATGTGAACCATAATCTCTTCTATTTTGTCGACTGCACATTATAGGACTATTTCCTTTTTGTTTCTTATCAATGCCAACTTGTCCATTATCAATACCAGCTAAAGAAGACCCGAACTTTCTTCTGTTTCCTTCTTCTTCATTTTACCTTTATATTTCTTCTCTGTCTGAGCATTCAAAGTGAAGGATTCGAAAGATTTGTTCAGATTCAAATCCTCTCCATCTAAGATTTCTAAGTCTAATGATCCACTTCCTAATTTCTCCCGACTATTTAATCCACTAACCAATTCCTTAACTCCTCCAAAGCCCCCATCTTGAAGCTCCAAATCCTCCAATTCCTCCGGCACAAAAATTCTTTTATATGGTCTTACACTATGAACAACCCCTTTGAGGAAAAACCTAGCAAAGGGTAAGTCATCCATGGTGTGAAACAACTCAGAGTCGTCCTTCTCAGTCCACAAATTGAATCCACCAGGCTTCTAGAACCTATCTGCCAATACCTTGAAGAGCTCATTTGTAACAACCCGTCCTAAATTCCATGATTAGATTAGCGACTAATCACGATTAGTGAGGTTAATCGGTGATTAGTTAGGCTAAATCGGACCAACGATGCGAAATGACCGTTTTGCCCCTAGTGGTGGCAAAACGTTGACTTTTCAATCAGGCGGTCAAATAGACTTTGACCAATGACCGTGACGTAGTTCGTGACGTCACGAGTTCATAGACAGGTGGCACGTTCAATTCCGACATTCGAGGAGGAAGTTATGACGTTCGGAAGTTTAGGGGCATTTTAGTAATTTTGGTTAAAAGGGTCAAAATGTTGACTTTTTGACCGGGATGTCCGATGGCCGAGGGCCGAGGACTATTACGTAGATAAGGACGATACAAATCCGTAGACAGACGGCACGTCGAATTCGGACGTTCGACGGCGAAGTTACGGTTCACGGAAATTCGAACGTACTATTGCACGAATTACGAGACGGTTGCACTTTTGGACTTAGTGGGGCCCAGATATTTTATGGGGACCCAATGGATGAGTGACACTTGTCACCCATCCACAGGCCACCCAAAATTCATTCATGCATCTCCCTTTTCCTGTGCATCTTCATTTTCTTCGTTTCCACATTTCCCGATCCCATTTTCAATCCAAGACCAAACCCTTGACCCAGTTGATCATGCCCGTGAAGCCCAGAGGTAGAGAGGATGAAGGATGGATGATGGTGGCCAGCTGGAAGCCACGCCGCCGTGGACGGCGGCCATGAAACCCAAGAGGTACTCGGTTTGCCCAAATTCCATTTTTAATTCGTGTTTTCCATTATGGTTGCTTGTGGGTGATTAGGAAGTGTTCAATAAGTTGCGTGGGAGGTTTGAAGACGGTCTGGGGGGTGGTTCACGGCGGAGGAGGCCGTGGGAACGGCGGGAAAAAACTGGACCGTGAGGTCCATTTCGAACAAGGGGTTTCGGGTGGGTTTGTCTTAGATTTAGGGATTGGGTTAGATAGGAAATGAAGAAATAGGACTTTAGGAATTGCAATGGAAGCGGACCGAAAATGAGGGAGTAGGAGGCCTGGACCGGTTACGCCGGTCCAGTTGCAGGGGTTGGACCGGACCGGCCAGCCCGGACCGGCTGTGCGAGGAAGGCGACGGTACTGTAGCGGCGCGTGAGGCCCACGCGCAGTCAACTTCCAGGGGCGCTTGTGGACGCGTGCTAGGGTTTTTGGGGATGTGTCCAACATACGAAATCATCTATTCGATGTAACGAACATTTTGGGACTGGTTTCGTGTCGATCGGACACTGTCTCGATAATGTTCGGGGCATCGGAAAGTTTCAGATCGGGATTAAAAATAGTTAAAAATACGGGAAAATTACGGGGATTTGGTAGGAGGTTAATTAAGTAGTTATTAACCTTCTATTAAAATTTGGACAGGTTTGGGAGTCCCGGAATTGGTGATCGGCTTGGGGAACCGAATGACACGCAAATCGAGGTGGCAGCTCGGACGGTCTGTGAGTGGACCTTGTTTTCTAAATTGGTGCATGCATAAATGTTTATTATATGTTTTAAATACTTATTTGTGATGCCATGAGTGCATTTTGATGTGTGGTTACGTATAGGCATGTATTTCGAGGTTTCAGCCCTATACGGTGCCTATACGGGGCTGTATGTCTTTATTGGTCTAAATGAAATGGTTTTGGATTTCCAAATGGATTATGCATATGATTTTATGATTTTGATTTGGATGCTTGTGAATTATATGGTTTCACGTATTTCGAGGCGATTTACGTGCTTGCACGTAAATCGAGGTTTCTGGTTTTACACTGATTTTCCATTCTTGTGGTTTTGGATATGATTTCAATTGATTTTGGGAAATTGTGTTTATAATGATAAACGGAACTTGGGGCTGTGACCCTAATTATGGTTGTTTAAACTTATTTGTTTGGATAAATGGGTTTACTATGCATTCATGCTTTTTAGTGGAGGGTATAAAGGTCTTTGATGAAATGTTTTTATAAACTCTTTATTTTTGTCCACTCACAGTCTTTCTGTTTTTAATACCCTTCAGGTTGGATACGATGTGTACTGTAGCAGAGACCGAGATATCACATACCTCCTCCGGATCCTGGCGTACTCTGATAGCCCGGGAGGGCAAAGGTCGGAAATATCCCTTGTCTGACACTTCGTGTCAGACGGGAGCAGGGTCATCCCGCACTAATCCCGGGGGGATTGGGATGGGTCCTGTCGTCATTGGCTTTTTTAGCCTTCATACGCTTCCACTGCCACTTCGATACGCCGTGAGGGAGAGTCCTAGGTCCGCCACCCATTCAGATGATTGTGGGTTTTAGGGTAAGGGTTATGGATTGAAGGGACATGTGGGAAATCTCGGTGTGGGGGAAGAGAAGGATTGAGGATGTTAAGGCAGTGAAGAATGACATGCATTACATTTTGGGAGTCCAATTGAGTTAGGAATTGGGATGACTGCAAGAACATAACTAGGGTTTGTAAAGAAGGCATTGGCAAAGAAAGCTAAGAGATAATTCTCATCGGACAATTCTTTATCTTCTCAAAGATCTGGCCAACATATTTTAGATTTTTTATACCTTGTGAATTAATCAACTTTGCAGCAACAAATTGACCAACTCTAAAAGGAACGTAGCAGCAACAACGAAACGAGCGAAATGAGATTGGTCGATTCTGAGGGATTAGATTTTTGGGGAAAAATCTAGGGTTTTCAAGATCAGATTTTTTGAAGGGATCGATAGCGTCGGAAGGAAGAAGAAGAGGCAAAAAAAAATTTCAGTTTGGTCAATTTGGATTCCTTCCTCTTCCAAATAGTAGATTTTGTCGAAGATGAAGCTCGAACGTGCAGAAAAAGGAAGAAAGTTTTAGGTATGAGGAGGAGATTGGGGTTAGGGGAGGTTCAGGTGGAGAATTGTAAAATTTCATAATTGCCCTTATTAATTTAATGTATTTTATGTAAATTGGCACCATATAATCATTTTGACGTCAAATGGAACGGCTACAACGTAAAAGGAGCTAAGTTGCACAACTCGACCATTTCATGCAATTAGGTGAGAAAATAGCGAGTTCAGGGTGCAAAGTGTGACAAATATGCGAATTCATAGTGCAAAGTGTTACAAAAGTGCGAATTCATGGTGCATTTACGGTAAAACGCCTTCTTTATAAGATGAATTTAATATTCAGGTGATCACAATAACGATGCTACATAATGACCAGAGGGTTCTCATGTCGTTTATATAATTAAAATTGCACTAATATTATTAAAATACTTCAAATTTGTTTCTTTTATTTTGGTTATGATTTTCTATTTCTTCATTACCATGCTCATATCACCTATCACTTCGAGTTATTTAAAAATACAAGTACGTAATAGTAAGGATCAACGCCTGCCACTAACCTCATTCAGTGTCCAAACATCACATATTAGCAAATGTGTTCATTATATGTGGAATCCAAAATTACTTGAAATTTGTGAAGCTGTTGCGTAGCTCATAATTTATATAATGTCTAAATTGTCCATGATAATGACATTAATGGTTAACAAACACCCGCACATTAAATAATATATTTACCATCTGTACATATTATTTAATCGGCTTAAAGTCTCAATAATATTATTATTTTCCTCGAGAATTAATTACCATTATTCTTAATAAGGGACAATTATTATTAATATTAAATCATTATAATTATCATCATAATTAGCAATTATTATAATTTTCAAATAATATATTTTATAAAAAATATATTATTTATTAATTACAAAATCAACCAACTAATCAAAACGCTTCAAGACTCTCAATGCTTCCTTATAAATATCGGAGCTCATTTCACTTCAAGGTAACTCATTTTCTTCCCTTTGAAGTATTTCCTATTTCTCTCTCAGGCCTAACATAAGAATCAGAGCATTCTTTATTGAACAACCCCCCGGGGTTTCAACCTTAACTTTGATATGTGTTTTGTTTGCTATTTGTAGAGATTATGAAGACTTTTCTGAGCGAGAACGATTTCTGCTTTAACAATTGGTGCTTTCATTCAGAGCCAAATTGAGAAATACTCAAGTGGCGCTCTCACGTTCTTTCATCGTGCATCAACGTTGTTCAACGTTCATCAAATTTTTTCATCGTTAATCATACTTCGTTCATCGTTCATCGATTTTGTTTGAAGTTCTTGAACGTTGTTCATCGCTCATCAAAACACTTTTTCGTTCAATCTTGGCATTCAACATGATTATGATTTATCAGTCCATTTGATCAACTGAGGATGGTGTTTCAGCTTCTGCAGCTCAAATTGGGAACGGGGCGCACATCGTGATTCTGGAGGAACACTAACGTCACACTCGACGCGTGACTACCAAGCGCCCATGGAGATGTATGGGCCAATTCCAACTTTTAGATTCAGAACTTTCACTATCCCAACAACTCCTACAGCTGCATTAGGAGACAAAGTTACAACATTTCACTAAACTAATAAGAAATTGGTGGGAGGAGCATCAAGGCAGAGTCCGCCCTAGGTAAACAAGGATATGCGGGCATTCCTGGATGGATGCCATCACCAATCAGGGCAAAATCGAGCAAAAATCAGGCTTGATACATACTAACAATTTCTAAGGACTAGTTCTTGACGTGATGCGCGCCAGTCATGAGCACCTCGATCACAACCCCCTCGTGGAAACTTATTTCAACAAGTTGAAAGGTTGAGCAACCAAATCCAAATACAGTAAGAGCTTTTGCAACAGCTTGTAGTAGAACGAACAACTCAAAAGCTTGTGAGGCAATCCACTTCACATGGAAGGAAAGAAGATGCTCCAAAAAGCCATGGAAAGGAAAAAATCTGATGCCAAATAATGTCTAATGATACTTCGTTAAGTGACTCCGGAGAGGAAAGTCACACTCGTAGAACAAAAAGTCTACTGACAAGACCCGATCCCAAATTTCATAAAAAGTGGGCTGGTTCTGTTCCCGTTTGACAACCCTTGTCAGAAAAAAGGATTTCTCAATTTCAATTATGTCCAAATATTATTAGATTACTCGATTTAAATCTACCCTTGCGGGGTTACCACCCATTTTCATGCCACTACCCGAGAAAGTTGTGAAAATTTACTAGTTTAACCCTATTCGATCTTATGATACAACTCGTATAAAAAATTCAGGAAAATAAAATTATATATTACCAAATTTCCCTTTTATGTTCGATTTAGATTTGGGTTAGGATTGTATTGGAATTTTTTTTATTCATTTGGACTAGGCCTTGTAATTACTACTTTGGGGGCCCGAAACCCATGAACCAAAACTTGTACATCTAATTTGGTCTTGTCATCCTTCTAGTTGAGCCCAATCTTATGACCCAATTAACATAGAACCAAGCTCAACAGCCCAAATGAGAAGCCTTCCAGAAGCCCAACAACCCCACGCTCACACTAATCCCACATGCATACATGATCCCCTTTCCCTTACCGGTGAGTGCGATCTTCCATTCTCAGAAGAACAAGCCGTGAGACGCATGGATGACCTGAGAACCACCATGACGACCTCCATTTCGAATAGCCTCTCTACCTTTATGTTCAGAAACTAGTAGCTCACATTAACCCTTTCATTAAACCCAACCTAAACCACCTACAAGAACAGCGTGTCACCCTCAACCCAATCTGTACAACCACAAATTAGTCGACCCCAGTAACCTCGTTCTCCCCCTGAGAGGTTGTAGCAACCAACCCAGAGGTGCGAATACTATCAAGGCTTGAACGACAAGGCTGACTTGAGTTCGACCCAACCTCAATCGACATGAATCGTGGACGTTCAGGTAATTTTGAGCCACCCTGTTGAGACCATCATGGTCCTCGTGATGCGAACTTCATGTTGGGCTAAATGCATGTCAGTTTCGTGTAGATTTGACGGTGGCCAGAAATCGCCCCGTCGCTGGAATATGGGTGCTCCATGGCAGCACAGGGAGCCTTGAGCCCGAGAAGTACGCTGAGATATTCCTCTTGTCACGACAAACCCAACCCTGGGATTGCATGCCGCATTCGAGTATGGTTTATTGATGGTTGGTGCATCCCTAACCTCTGGACTACGAACATACCTGTTTCAGGACTCGACCCGACCTGCTTACAATTCATCCAATCAATTAATTGTTGAGGTGAAGACGACCTCTTTAGAAGTGTTAATCGAGATTTTAGGTTCTCTAGGACGTTATTCTAATCCAATTGTGGTTGTTTTGTGCGAGGTTTTTGGGAGTTGGAGAAAATAGGGACGCCTCACGACACCCAGAGCTTTGGACCTGGTTTTCGTCTTGTACATGTAGGATTTTGGGGTGTAAACTAGTTATTCGAATTCCTCTCTTCGAGTAGATTAGATTAGGTACTTTTCATGTAAAAATGGTTTAGATTAGGGTGCAAAATAGTTTTCTGGAAAGTTTTCCAGAATCCGGCAACATTCAACGGCGGTGACGACGGTTGATAGAAGATTTATCAACCAAGAAATTATGAATGATAACTCCTAATGTAATACTTTGCAAGTGCACAAAATCGTATGACGAGTATAATAGGTTTGCAAAGGTCGATCCCTCGAGGACTTGTTCAACGTGAATCCACTTAGTTTGGAATGAAACAACTTGAGAAAAAGTACAAAAAATGTTGGGGAAGGGGGGGGGGGGGGGTGGTGGTTGTTGAGTGATGATTAGAACGAAATTGAATGATGAAAACAAGTGCAAAATGATTAAAAAAAAAAAAAACTTGATTTGAAAGTTGATTTGGACATGTTATCCACCTTTACCACTTAAAGTTCTCCTTAGATTTCGTTGTTTTGAATAATTATGCATGTATCTGAATTAAGTTCCCATGCATGGGTCCGGCTAAGGCTCACCCCACACATTTATCTTCTCTTATATTGCATGTTTAACCGTGATGTACCCGCCCTTAAACAACTATTACTGATGGTGTGTGATAATACATGAAACATGAAGAAGATTTAATGACACTATACTATCCCTCGTAAAGTGATGTGAAATCCTAGGGAGTCATGAGTTTAGATTACGAATAAGATTCCCCATCTTAAACGTGATGCTACAAATTGCAGGGTGAACACAAACATCGAGGTGATCCGTCAAGCAATTACATCGACAATTATACGCAAATAACGTGATCAAACTTACAAGCATAAATTGAGTTCATAAAGCATAGTAATCCAACAAATCCATGCATACATAACTGCCATAATCAACAGCCAGAAATCTAATTATAAACTTACACAACTAGGGCTTCAAACAACCCTAATCCTAAAAGAAACTACTCACGCATAACTAAGTTAACAAACATCTTAATTGAATGCATATAAACTTAAAAAGATTAGGGATTAAGAAACACAAATACTAAGATGAATGATGCGTGTTAGAAGTGTCACAAACACTTCTTCTTCTCCCAAGCTTCACGTCATGAAGAAGATGCAAGACTTGAATCCAAAAGCATGAACAATAGGTAAATTGCGGCTACTTTGTGTATAAAATTTAAGCAGAGTTTTGGGACCGTAGGAGGTAAATTGGATGTCCCTAAACAATGAGAAAACATCTATTTATATCCCCTAACATCTGCCCTAACATCTGCCTAAAAGAAAGGGGAAAACAGCCCTAAAACAAGGAGGAAAACTCCTTTAGCCGTAAGAAAAGTGTTAGCCACATTTTGTGGGATCCTTGTTGTACAAGAACTCCCTTTCCTTCCTTCTTTCCACTTGTTGACTTCATCTTTGACTAGGAATTCATTTAATGCTATCCTAAATCAGATTACATTGCCCTAAAATAAAGGGAACATGATAAAATGCGGCTAGGGAAGCTTCCTTAACCCTAGCCGTGAGTTTTGAGTTTCTTGATTTCCAAGAAACTTCCTTTTCCTTATTTCTTGCCTCTTTAACTTCAAGATCTGATTAGGACATAATTAAGCTTCCTTATCCAAGTTAATCCACGTCATTCCTCATTGAGAAGGGAAGGTAAATTCGTCCAAGGATGCTTGATGCACAAGTAAACACCCTAAAACACCCCTAATCACAATTTTAGGCACTTAAGGGGCTTAGCCTCATTTTTGGTGATCTTGGGGGATCTTTGATGTGAAAATGGGAGATGATATGATCCTTGATGAGTCCTTGCTGGGTTCTTGAAGATATAGCCTTGGAAAGATCACATTTCATTGCAAAACATGATTTAAACCTCAACTAAGAAATCTGCACAAACTTCACAAAAGTTATCATTTTCTCCTATTGTTAGAATGATTATAATCAAAATATAAGTAAAAGGGATAAGAAATAACGTTGAAATGATGCTTAATTTGTGACTTATTAGCGGTGGTTCGGTCTTCTTCTCTAGTGAAGCTCAGTTGATGGTGGTGGTCAATAGTCAACAATCAATTGTTGATGATGTTAGTCAACCGTTAGTCTTAACAGTTGACTATTGGCGCCTAACAGAATATTTCGTGGAGGTTTTTGGGACATCGTGGAGTTGGATGGTTTAGAAAGTATCTAGGCCCTTGTTTAGAAATTCTAGACTTCGTTTTGGGCCACCCTTGAGTAATAAGACTTGTGTATTGGAGTTGTTAATAATTACAACCATTGTTTGTGATTGTCTTTGGAAAAATTGGACTTCGGAGCTTGAGAGTTGTTTGATTTTTCGGGTGATCCGTCTCCCTGACTACAGTGAATGGACCCCTTTCCATAAACTGGTTTTATATTATTTACTACTCGTGCATTTTATGATGTTTGCACATTTGATAATTGTTGAGCATGCATGACTTATCATGTGATGATTGTGGCATACGATTGGTGTATATTTTACTATGCTTACCTGGTTATGTTAGCATGCTATGATATATTATGGTGAGTAGGCATAGTGTACGTATCATTTCACATATTGCATTGCATATAAGTCCACGTGGCATTGATGAGATTGAGATAGTATTAGAACCCACATAGGAGTCCTTGGTATCTAGTACCCATATGTAGGCCACAGACGAGTCCTCCAAGTGATCGTTTACCCGTGTTGCTCGCTATACTAGTTAAAAAACTCTAGTCCTGTCCCTGAGCTCTAGGGAACTCGTGGTGACGGTGCATTGCACCCAATCCTTCATGTGGTCGTGGTACGCGAGCACGATACCTAGCTTATGTTCCGAGTATGAGACTCGAGGCGACTCAAGAGTACTTTGATGTGGGTTGATATTGTGACATACTAGTTATGATTTGTACATGGCTCATTTGGGGATATTAGTTAAATTATTATTTAATGATCGTTGTTATTACATCTCATATTACGTGCACGTATGTTATAACTGTTTTGGTTTTATTCAAAAGTGAGGGGTTAAAAGTTATTTATTGAAAATGGTTCTACACTGAAATAAAAATTGGGTCTACTCACCCTTTGTGGTTTTAAACCCCTCAGGTTTCTGTGGTGTGCACATACTTCGAGGAGTTCGGATACTGCTCTGACACTCCCTCCTAGCAGGTAAAGTTTCTGTGTATGCTCATCAAGTTAATTCATCCATACTCTAAGCTTATGCTATTGGGTGAAATGTGATCGGTTTTCACTGGCTGGATTTCACCCGACTGTCAAAATGCGTCATTTTCACTCAAAATGGCTTTCGTCGTCTAGATGTCATCGTCCAGATGTCATGACAGGACCCATCCCAATCCCCCCGGGATTAACGCGGGATGACCCTGCTCCCGTCTGACACGGAGTGTCAGACAAGGGATATTTCCAACCTTTACCCTCCCGGGCTATCAGAGTACGCCAGGATCCGGAGGAGGCATGTGATATCTCGGTCTCTGCTACAGTCCACATCCAATGTCAACCCGAAGGGCAGTCAAAACATTGAAAACTGTGAGTGGACAAAACAAGAGTATATAAAACATTTCATAAGGAAGACATTTGTACCCTCCACTAAAAAGCATGCATGCATTCGAAAACCGTTTAACCAAAGAAACCATATGTGGGAACTAAGCCCAAAACCAAGATTGAAAGAACCATAATGAAAACGACCATACGGGACTCAGCCCAAACCATAGTAAAACCACGTACATGGGCCACTACCCAAAACCTGTACATATCACATATCATATATCTCATATACCATACATCATATATACATATAATTCACACAACCAATCCTGTCACGGTTTCCAAAGCTACGCGCGTGCTACCCAGGTCTCAATCCGAGTCTTCTCAAGGTCAAGATCAATGTCCGTAGACCACTGACCCTACCCGAGGTAATAGTAATCATAGCCTTCCTGAGAGTAAGGAACCCAACTAGGGGGTGACTCCACTCAGTCGGTGCTCCGTGACTACTCCGGGGTACACCCAGGCCAACGACCCTCCCCGGAAGAGATAATAGAAGTAAAGGAAGTTATATGAATACATATATATACATAACATAAACATTCATGCCCGGTTCCCTTGAACCGTCATGATCCATAACATCCATTAACCAGGGTTCATGCCGGTTCCCATAAACCGTCATGAACCAGAATGACCTTTCCAGAGTTCATGCCGGTTCCCATAAACCGTCATGAACTTGGAAATCCATCTCGGGTCCCTGACCCGAAATCATCAGTGTAAAACAACTACGTCTCGTGCCCGAACATATGACTCAACTGGGCACCGTGCCCGATATCTAAGGGTCAGTCACGACTTCGATCATAGTGATACGTGCAACCATCCATCCATGACCGCCCTCAATCCTGGTATGTCGCTGTGAACGTATCAACCGACGCGACCACCACAAGATCATGGTGCACTCATCACCGATCGATATCCTGAACCGTCAGCACTCCGAAGTCGAGCCTCCCCAGGCTGCCCGACCACGAATCGTGCATCGTGACCTCTCCGGAAGGAACACATCCCAATCCGGAGACGAGCGTCGTATCGTCGATCGCCGTGCACATAGCACCCGCCGCGACCACGATTTAGACCCGAAGGTCGTAAATAGAGTCATATGCCCGAGACAAAACCAAATGGGTCTCATACCCGAGTTTATCCTTTTAGAAATCCAAAACGTTTTCATTTAAACCAATAAAGAAATACAGACCCGTATAAGCACCGTACAGGGCCGAAACCTCGAAATACATGTCTATACGTAACCACATACAAATGCACTCATGGCATCACAAACAAGTATTTAAAACATATAATAAACATTTATGCATGCACCAATTTAGAAAACAAGGTCCACTCACAGACCGTCCGAGCTGCCGCCTCGTTTTGCGTGCCATACGGCTCCCCTAGCCGATCACCATCACCGGAACTCCCGAACCTGTTTAAATCGTAATATAAGGTTACTAACTACTTAATTAACCTCCTACCAAAACCCCGTAATTTTTCCGATTTTTTTAACTATTTTTAATCCCGAACCTAAACCTTCCGATGCCCCGAAACATATCGAGACGGTGTCCGATCGACACGAAACCAGTCCCAAAATGTTCGTTACATCGAATAGAAGATTTCGCGTGTTGAACACTTTCCCAAATTCCCTACCACGCGCCCTCACGCGCCGACTGAATTTGCTGCGCGTAGGCTTCACGCGCCAGCTACAGTACCTGCTGACGTCATCTGACAGCTGTCAGGTCTGACATGTCAGACTCTGACAGGTGCCACATGTCATGCTCCCATTGGTCCACGTCACTGTGCTGTCAATGCCACGTGGCAGTCTGACATGTGCCACGTGTCATCACGGCACTGGTCCACGTCAGTGACACGTGTCAGCCCCTGATTGGGCCACGTCACTGACATGTCAGTGCTAACTGTGCACTGACATGTGACACATGTCAGTTGATGAGTGGTCCACGTCACCTGACAATCTGACAGGTGCCACGTCATCATGCCACGTCACCACCTTCAACCTCGCACAGCCGGTCCGGGCCGGCTGGTCCGGTCCAACTCCTGCAACTGGACCGGCGTAACCGGTCCAGGCCTCCTTCTCCCTCATTTTTCATCCGTTTTCTTCCATTCCAATTCCTAAATTCCTATTTTCAAGTTTCCTATCTAACCCAATTAACAAAACGACCTAAAATCCCCTAAATCGATCCCTAAAAATTAACCCCCACGGCCCCTGTTTTTCCCGGCCACCTTCCAGCCTTCCTCCGCCGTGAACCACACTCCAAACCTTCCTAAAACCATCCTAGCAACCTATTTAGTTCAACCACACGTCCAAACAAGCCCATAATAACTAGAAATCGAAAATGGATTAAACGGACAAAACCGATTACCTCGTTCGGGTTTCCTCCTCCTCTCGCCGCCGTGGGCGGCGGTTCAGGCCTCCAGGCCGGCCACCTCAGCTCCCTCAATCTCCCTGGTCCTCTGCCTGGTCATGGGAGATGGTTGGCTGGATTTGGGTTGCAAAGATAGGAGAAATGAGATCGGGAAAATGAGTTTGAAATGAAGAATGATCGATGAAGGGATGGTATGCATGTATGTGTGAGATTGGCCAGTGGATGGGTGACACTTGTCACTCATCCATTGGCTACCTAAAAAGCTGGGCCCACTAGAGACAAAACTGCACTTTTTGTCTCGTAAAACATGTTACTATGAATAGTAACTTGGAACTTCCGTGAGTCGTAACTTCGCCGTCGAACGTCCGAATTCGACGGGCCGCCTGTCTACGGATTCGTATCGTCCCCATCTACGTAACGGTCTTCGGCCCTCGGCCATCGGACCTCCTGGTCAAAAAGTCAACATTTGACCCATCTTTAACCAAAATTACCAAAATGCCCCTAAACTTCCGAACGTCATAACTTCCTCCTCGAACGTCGGAATTGAACGTGCCACCTGCCTATGAACTCGTGACGTCACGAACTACGTCACGGTCATCGGTTAAAGTCCATTTGACCACCCGAACGAAAAGTCAACATTTTGCCACCATCAGGGGCAAAACGGTCATTTCGCATCGTTCGTCCGATTTCGCCCAACTAATCACCGATTAGCCTCACTAATCGTGATTAGTCACTAATCTAATCTAGGAATTTGGGACGGGTCGTTACAACCTTCCCTCCTTAATTAATTTCATCCTCGAAATTCCAATCGACCTAATTCCAACCGTTCTTCCCTCCTTAATTTAGTTTCGTTCTCGAAACTCCAACTATCCTGATTCCACATCCACCCCGTGGAAAGTAGAATCAACCTCAAAATACGTGTACACTAGTACACCTACTAACCAGAATAGAACTCGTCTGCACCCAGACGTACCATTAACACTCACGTCGTATTGACTACCCTCGACCACGTCGACTAACAGTAGTCATATGTTCCGAGTTGACACTACTTGTCAAATCTACCGTTTCGTTGACACAACCAACTAGACGGTTCCCTTCTCAATCACTAATATATCCTGACGTCTGCTCCCACTGGGAGTCATCAGACCTCACTTAACGATCCACGCTGACACCTCCGACAGACCGTCACCACTTGACAGTCGTCAGTCGAAAACTGACACTATACTCACACGTGGTTATACTAACCTCCAACTTACTCAACCTGAGTATACGTATACCAACTCAGCTTGTGTGTAACTGGACCCACCAGAAATACTATGACCCACTGCACAGTATCCAAGGTCTAGTCCACGTCCCCGACAAATCCATTGGTATCGGAATTAATCCGACTACCAACACGTTCACCAACGTACCACTGGTATATCCAAAATACCGCTACCAGACACCACAAGCCTATCTAGTATCGTACCTCGAACAACGTACAAGGTACATACAACTACCCATCAATCAGCCTACAACCACCTAGGTTGTAGCCAATCACGTTTCAATTATGGAGTTCACTTGTCCAATCCAGCATTAGACAAATTGAAACTCCAACCCATCATCCGTTTCCAAATCTGAATTCGAATCCACAATTTCGTAAGAAATCCCGAATCCAAACCCAGAAATCATATCCATAATCATGTCTAAATTCGAATCCGAAATCATCATTACGTAAACTAGTATTAGGAATGATCATTCCGAGCCCAAATATGTAAAAGAAAATCCACAAACAAGCTCTAGAATCAAATCCTGAATCGTCACCCAGAATCCGATTCCAAAACCCAAATCCAGAAATCCTTTTTCAAGTTCCAAAATCAAATCCTGAATCGTCATCCAGAAATCTGATTCCAAAACTCGAAATATCGTTCTCGTCTACCAAGACATACCATAATCGAACCTATCGGTTACTTGCTTAACCGATTACCACATTACCATCGATTGACTTCATAGGGAAGCCAATCCCAACATCAACACATCTAAGGCTGACCATATCCGACCACGTCGGAAAACTACTCATCAGACAACTACTCATGCGAGTAATAAGCCATATGGGATTTACCTTGAAAAGAAGTTCAGTCCCAGCATCTTCAACTCAAACATCCAAGTAAGAGTGATAAACTTTCCATCCATCTGGATCATCAAGATCACGATCCTGATTCATCAGTATATCAACCGACCATAGACTTCACGATCGAGGATCGTCACAACGCCCAAAGTCCTAGACCATTTCCCACATCTAAATAAATTAGTCAACGACGAAACACGCCGAGACTGTGGGTTCTTACTGACTACCTCGTATCGATCCTTGTCATTCCACCGAGGAAAATCAAAGATGATACCAAACAATGACATCAATACTCATCCTACGTGAATGCAAACAAAACTCGCTGCACTCACCATGCCACGTAGTTCAACATCGTCTGCCACCATGAAGAAGATGAGAATCTCAGTCACCCGACTTCGATATACTCAATACCAATGCGGAAAACCCACATTCCTCTCGTCACCTCAATCGCAACCTCTAGCGATTCCGAAGTTCCAACAAGATTGGAAACAACATACCTGGACATCAACCACGTGTCCCCTAACCAATTTAACTCTATCTGAGATCCACTATGGGACCACAGATACCGAACATATGCCAATTACGACGGAGTCACATCCCGATTTGTAACTCACCGTCATCACAATCACCAGCACTAGCACTAGTACCAGCATACTCACTATCACCTGTCAGCATCAGCACACAAGCATCCTCACTAGCATCAGTACTGGCGCTAGCACACCATGTGCAAAACTGACAACCCTGGATCTCCGCTCATACCGAACGACGATCCCGTACCTCTACTCATATTGGAGAAACTCTGCCTCCCTCGTACCCAACAACTCTGGGTACAGTCACCCTGATAACGCATACGAGAAAAGGAAAACGTCCCCAATTCCCAACAACCGTAACTACAACCTCTCTCGGTAGTAGCGCCTGCCTCAGACTCGCGCAGACCTCACAACCAGACATCACTATCGAGACTCCGCATCCAACGGAATCAACCGTACATACTACCACTTCGGATCCCACTAAGGGATTCCATCGACAAGTACCAACCCTGATAACTTGTCCAACCAAATCACTAACCAGTCGTAACTCGACTCAACCAATGTCGTCTACCAGGTCGCCCATGACCTTAGTTGCACCAATAGCCCATCGCAACTACGGTAGTACGACGACCGACTAAGTCTAACCGATAAGTACAACCTCGACTGCAGAGTGCAGTCCCATCACTCAAGCTGACATGACTAGACCGACTAACGAATCCAAATCCGAATAATCGTCAAAGTCATACCATTCGCCAACTCACATTTCCGAACCATACACATTCTACCTTAGGAATCCACGATCACGCCTAGTGTTCCCTGAACCCAACTGCAAGCTACCAACTGCAGAAAGCAGTAAAATAAACAACCGGACCGACTCCGCGGTCTAGACAGCGTAAAGACGTCAATCCAATCCTACTGTAAGTCCAACCAGGATTCCTCGAATCCGGCTGCTAACTGCCGACTGTAGTAAATCCATTTAACTCCACCAAATCCGATCATCTAATGGTCACAACATCGAATCAGTCATCGGAACCGATCCTACGACATCGTGAAGACGATCCCAACTAACCGTCTCACGATCCAAACGCTAACGTACTAATACGTTAACCCTTTCATAGGGCCCCACACTGTCAACCTTGACAGATTTATGGTAACCCCGACATCAAATGCCGAGCCAAGACATTTCACGAGTCAATCCTACTAACTATCGCACCGGCACCCTAACTATCAGGTTGATCACGAACTGTAGCCCATTGAGATATCACATCCTCGACCTGCATACATACTCCAAGAGCTCCGCGGTTGCTCGAATAGAGACAACCCCGCTCTGATAAGCATCCTATGAGCAATCCTATGCTCTGATACCACATTGACAGGACCCATCCCAATCCCCCCCGGGATTAACGCGGGATGACCCTGCTCCCGTCTGACACGGAGTGTCAGACAAGACATATTTCCAACCTTTACCCTCCCGGGCTATCAGAGTACGCCAGGATCCGGAGGAGGCATGTGATATCTCGGTCTCTGCTACAGTCCACATCCAATGTCAACCTGAAGGGCAGTCAAAACATTGAAAACTGTGAGTGGACAAAACAGGAGTTTATAAAACATTTCATAAGGAAGACATTTGTACCCTCCACTAAAAAGCATGCATGCATTCGAAAACCGTTTAACGAAAGAAACCATATGTGGGAACTAAGCCCAAAACCAAGATTGAAAGAACCATAATGAAAACGACCATACGGGACTCAGCCCAAACCATAGTAAAACCACGTACATGGGCCACTGCCCAAAACATGTACATATCACATATCATATATCTCATATACCGTACATCATATATACATATAATTCACACAACCAATCCTGTCACGGTTTCCAAAGCTACGCGCGTGCTACCCAGGTCTCAATCCGAGTCTTCTCAAGGTCAAGATCAATGTCCGTAGACCACTGACCCTACCCAAGGTAATAGTAATCATAGCCTTCCTGAGAGTAAGGAACCCAACTGGGGGGTGACTCCACTCAGTCGGTGCTTCGTGACTACTCCGGGGTCCACCCAGGCCAACGACCCTCCCCGGAGGAGATAATAGAAGTAAAGGAAGGTATATGAATACATATATATACATAACATAAACATTCATGCCCGGTTCCCTTGAACCGTCATGATCCATAACATCCATTAACCAGGGTTCATGCCGGTTCCCATAAACCGTCATGAACCAGAATGACCTTTCCAGAGTTCATGCCGGTTCCTATAAACCGTCATGAACTTGGAAATCCATCTAGGGTCCCTGACCCGAAATCATCAGTGTAAAACAACTACGTCTCGTGCCCGAACATATGACTCAACTGGGCACCGTGCCCGATATCTAAGGGTCAGTAACGACTTCGATCATAGTGATGTGTGCAACCATCCGTCCAGGACCGCCCTCAATCCTGGTATGTCGTCATGAACGTATCAACCGACGCGACCACCACAAGATCATGGTTCACTCATCACCGATCGATATCCTGAACCGTCAGCACTCCGAAGTCAAGCCTCCCTAGGCTGCCCGACCACGAATCGTGCATCGTGACCTCTCCGGAAGGAACACATCCCAATCCGGAGGCGAGCGTCGTATCGTTGATCGCCGTGCACATAGCACCTGCCGTGACCACGATTTAGACCCGAAGGTCGTAAATAGAGTCATATGCCCGAGACAAAACCAAATGGGTCTCATACCCGAGTTTATCCTTTTAGAAATCCAAAACGTTTTCATTTAAACCAATAAAGAAGTACAGACCCGTATAAGCACCGTATAGGGCCAAAACCTCGAAATACGTGTCTATACGTAACTACATACAAATGCACTCATGGCATCACAAACAAGTATTTAAAACATATAATAAACATTTATGCATGCACCAATTTAGAAAACAAGGTCCACTTACAGACCGTCCGAGCTGCCGCCTCGTTTTGCGTGCCATACGGCTCCCCGAGCCGATCACCATCACCGGGACTCCCGAACCTGTCTAAATTGTAATAGAAGGTTACTAACTACTTAATTAACCTCCTACCAAAACCCCGTAATTTTCCTGATTTTTTAACTATTTTTAATCCCGAACCTAAACCTTCCGATGCCCCGAAACATATCAAGACAGTGTCTGATCGACACGAAACCAGTCCCAAAATGTTCGTTACATCGAATAGAAGATTTTCCGTGTTGAACACTTTCCCAAATTCCCTGCCACGCGCCCTCTCGTGCCGCCTGAAGTGGCTGCGTGTGGGCTTCACGTGCCAGCTACAGTACCTGCTGACGTCATCTGACAGCTGTCAGGTCTGACATTTCAGACTCTGACAGGTGCCACGTGTCATGCTCCCATTGGTCCACGTCACTGTGCTGTCAGTGCCACGTGGCAGTCTGACATGTGCCACGTGTCATCAGGGCACTGGTCCACGTCAGTGACACGTGTCAGCCCCTGATTGGGCCACGTCACTGACATGTCAGTGCTGACTGTGCACTGACATGTGACACATGTCGATTGATGAGTGGTCCACATCACCTGACAATCTGACAGGTGCCATGTCATCATGCCACGTCACCACCTTCAACCTCGCACAGCTGGTCCGGGCCGGCTGGTCCGGTCCAACTCCTGCAACTGGACCGGCGTAACCGGTCCAGGCCTCCTTCTCCCTCATTTTTCATCCGTTTTCTTCCATTCCAATTCCTAAATTCCTATTTTCAAGTTTCCTATCTAACCCAATTAACAAAACGACCTAAAATCCCCTAAATCGATCCCTAAAAATTAACCCCCACGGCCCCTGTTTTTCCCGGCCACCTTCCAGCCTTCCTCCGCCGTGAACCACCCTCCAAACCTTCCTAAAACCATCCTAGCAACCTATTTAGTTCAACCCACACGTCCAAACAAGCCTATAATAACTAGAAATCGAAAATGGATTAAACGGGCAAAACCAATTACCACGTTCGGGTTTCCTCCTCCTCTCGCCGCCGTGGGCGGCGGTTCAGGCCTCCAGGCCTGTCACCTCAGCTCCCTCAATCTCCTTGGTCCTCTGCCTGGTCATGGGTGATGGTTGGCGGGTTTAGGTTGCACAGATAGGAGAAATGAGATCGGGAAAATGAGTTTGAAATGAAGAATGATCGATGAAGGGATGGTATGCATGTATGTGTGAGATTGGCCAGTGGATGGGTGATATTTGTCACTCATCCATTGGCTACCTAAAAAGCTGGGCCCACTAGCGATAAAACTGCACTTTTTGTCTCGTAAAACGTGTTACTGTGAATAGTAACTTGGAACTTCCGTGAGCCGTAACTTCGTCGTCGAACGTCCGAATTCGACGTGCCGCCTGTCTACGGATTCGTATCGTCCCCATCTACGTAACGGTCTTCGGGCCTCGGCCATCGGACTTCCTTTTCGAGTCGGGATGTGTCAATTTACTTTCCTTATTAAATTTATCGAAAAATCAATATCAATTAAATCCTGAATCGTCACCCAGAATCCGATTCCAAAACCCAAAACCAGAAATCCTTTTTCAAGTTCCAAAATCAAATCCTGAATCGTCATCCAGAAATCTGATTCCAAAACTCGAAATATCGTTCTCGTCTACCGAGACGTACCATAATCGAACCTATCGGTTACTTGCTTAACCGATTACCACATTACCATCGATTGACTTCATAGGGAAGCCAATCCCAACATCAACACATCTAAGGCTGACCATATCCGACCACGTCGGAAAACTACTCATCAAACAACTACTCATGCGAGTAATAAGCCATATGGGATTTACCTCGAAAAGAAGTTCAATCCCAACATCCTCAACTCAAACATCCAAGTAAGAGTGATAAACTTTCCATCCATCTGGATCATCAAGATCACGATCCAGATTCATCAGTATATCAACCGACCATAGACTTCACGATCGAGGATCGTCACAACGCCCAAAGTCCTAGACCATTTCCCACATCTAAATAGATTAGTCAACGACGAAACACGCCGAGACTGTGGGTTCTTTCTGACTACCTCGTATCGATCCTTGTCATTCCACCGAGGAAAATCAAAGATGATACCAAACAATGACATCAATACTCATCCTACGTGAATGCAAACAAAACTCGATGCACTCACCATGCCACGTAGTTCAACATCGTCTGCCACCATGAAGAAGATGAGAATCTCAGTCACCCGACTTCGATATACTCAATACCAATGCGGAAAACCCACATTCCTCTCGTCACCTCAATCGCAACCTCTCGCGATTCCGAAGTTCCAACAAGATTGGAAACAACATACCCGGACATCAACCACGTGTCCCCTAACCAATTTAACTCTATCTGAGATCCACTATGGGACCACAGATACCGAACATATGCCCATTACGACGGAGTCACATCCCGATTCATAACTCACCGTCATCACAATCACCAGCACTAGCACTAGTACCAGCATCATCACTATCACCTGTCAGCATCAGCACACAAGCATCCTCACTAGCATCAGTACTGGCGCTAGCACACCGTGTGCAAAACTGACAACCCTGGATCTCCGCTCATACCGAACGACGATCCCGTACCTCTACTCATATTGGAGAAACTCTGCCTCCCTCGTACCCAACAACTCTGGGTACAGTCACCCTGATAACGCATACGAGAAAAGGAAAACGTCCCCAATTCCCAACAACCGTAACTACAACCTCTCTCGGTAGTAGCACCTGCCTCAGACTCGCGCAGACCTCACTACCAGACATCACTATCGAGACTCCGCATCCAACGGAATCAACCGTACATACTACCACTTCGGATCCCACTAAGGGATTCCATCGACAAGTACCAACCCTGATAACTTGTCCAACCAAATCACTAACCAGTCGTAACTCGACTCAACCAATGTCGTCTACCAGGTCGCCCATGACCTTAGTTGCACCAATAGCCCATCGCAACTACGGTAGTACGACGACCGACTAAGTCTAACCGATAAGTACAACCTCGACTGCAAAGTGCAGTCCCATCACTCAAGCTGACATGACTAGACCGACTAACGAATCCAAATCCGAATAATCGTCAAAGTCATACCATTCGTCAACTCACATTTCCGAACCAGACACATTCTACCTTAGGAATCCACGATCACGCCTAGTGTTCCCTGAACCCAACTGCAAGCTACCAACTGCAGAAAGCAGTAAAATAAACAACCGGACCGACTCCGCGGTCTAGACATCGTAAAGACGTCAATCCAATCCTACCGTAAGTCCAACCAGGATTCCTCGAATCCGGCTGCTAACTGCCGACTGTAGTAAATCCATTTAACTCCACCAAATCCGATCATCTAATGGTCACAACATTGAATCAGTCGTCGGAACCGATCCTACGACATCGTGAAGACGATCCCAACTAACCGTCTCACGATCCAAACGTTAACGTACTAATACGTTAACCCTTTCATAGGGCCCCACACTGTCAACCTTGACAGATTTATGGTAACCCCGGCATCAAATGCCGAGCCAAGACATTTCACGAGTCAATCCTACTAACTATCGCACCGGCACCCTAACTATCAGGTTGATCACGAACTGTAGCCCATTGAGATATCACATCCTCGACCTGCATACATACTCCAAGAGCTCCGCGGTTGCTCGAATAGAGACAACCCCGCTCTGATAAGCATCCTATAAGCAATCGTATGCTCTGATACCACATTGACAGGACCCATCCCAATCCCCCCGGGATTAACGCGGGATGACCCTGCTCCCGTCTGACACGGAGTGTCAAACAAGCGATATTTCCTGTAACACCTCGGACATTCGAGGATTTTAATATTTCAATTTAATGTGTGAATTGACGCTTTTACCCTTGTGATTGGTATGGCCAAATTATTGACTTTTGATTGGTGAATTAAATGGACTTTGACCTATGACGGTGACGTAGTTCGGGACGTCACGAGTTCATAGACAGGTGGCACGTCCATTTCGGACGATCAGGGAAAAAGTTATGACTATCGGAAGTTCAGGGGCATTACCGTAAGTTGGACTTCACGGGCGAAAATGTTGACTTTTCGTTTGACAATTAATTTTCACGCGACTCAAGGACCGATAGGTAGGTCTCGACGTCCTGAGTCCGTAGACAGGCGGCACGCCAAAATCGGACTTCGTATGGCTAAGTTACGGGTCTAGGAAGTGAGGGGTATTTTGGTAATTATTGAACCAGGGGCATTTTGGTCTTTTTTCCCTGGTTACTGTAGCAGGCCGCGGGGGACAAGGGCGGCACCACCATGTACGGTGGTTCAATCGTGCAATTGGTTGTGCAATTGTGTGCTGGAAAGTTGGGAGTGTCTGGTGCTTTATACCGTGGTCTGTTGCATCCACCGTGCACGACCCTATTATTTATTCAAGTTCGAAGCTTTTTGGGGGACATTTTTCAGTGGACAATTGGACACCCACGAGGATCTGGGACGGCTTGAAATTAATTAAAACTGATTATATAGTGTGTGAGCTTCACTCTGGTATTGAAAGGACTGAAAATAAGGGTGGAACCAGAGAGAAACCATTTCGGGAATTTTTGGAAGGAAATCGGGTTTTTGATTTCTACGGTGTGTTGTGCCAATCTAATCATAGAGTAAGCTTTCTGGGAGCATTTGGAACACAACCAAATCAAAATCGAAGGCAACCAGCCACGGGTGAGATGGGACGGTGACTGCCGTGTTCAGAGGAATTTCAGAGGTTTGGACGGCTACTTCCAGGTGAGTGTTGATTCAATTGAGTGTGTTTTCCAGTTCGTTGTGATACTATGATGCTTCATGTAAGGTTAATTTGATTTCGGTTTAGAAACCAATGAGTTGGGGTGATCAACCCGTTTGGATGATCACGGGTCGAAGGGCCGTTTGAGGATTCGATTTGGCAAATTAATCACCCATAACTTAAATTGAATGTTTAATTAACATGTTAGGATCAAATTGGATTGAAATCGAGTAGGAATTGATGGGTAATTAACCGGGTCAAGCCGCGGGTGGCAGGCCCGAATTACAGACAAACGGGTGAAGGTGCTGACACTGTAGCTATAGTGTCAGGCGCGTGACTTTCACGCGCAGCCAGTTTGGGCGACGCGTGAGGGCGCGTTGGGGCTTATCTCCGATCACGATCAACATGACTTTTATCCCTCTCACCATTCTGAACATTTTTGGTGAAGTAACCATGTTGATCTGAGATAGTTTTTGATGGGTCAATTTAGGGCCGGTTGCCTCGGGGAACGCGTCGACTGATTCCCCGAGCCGGTTTCTATTTTGGACTTTGTGGTTAAACGTTTAAGACTTGTAGTGACACTTACATGTGATTTGGACTGACAGGAATTGTACGATACACCCGGTACAAGTTCGTACGCGCAGGTTCACCTCGGGATCGTACCGTGAGTGGGCCATTTTCTTAAACCCTTGCGTGCATAAATGTTTTCTGGTTTATTATACTTATTCACATGCTAAAACAATAATGGTTTTGATGATATGGAAAATGTGGTTATGGCACGTTTCACGGTATTTGGGCTTGAGACCGTCTGATGAAACTTAATGATTGGTTCGGATTTTATCTATGTATATATATGCTTTGCATGTGGATATCAATAAATTGTATTTGGTACTGCACTGTATAGATCCTTTCATATTATACTGTCTCCTCCGGCGAGGTACCCCGGAGAGGTCACGGACGTCTAGTACGTCCAGCGTCTATGACGCTAAGCATCAGGTGATGCTGTACCCGAATGGGATTCGGGGATTTAACTCGGAAATTGAGACCCGAGTGGCACGCGTAGCCTTATTATTATTGTGACCTTATTAGGCGTCAAGAACGTCAAACATCAGGTGATGTCAGGATTGGAGTGTATAGTGCAGCAACTAAAATTATACTTATGATTTTAAATGATGATGCATGCATGTTTGGAAAACGGAGGGGTAAATTATATGTTTTACTTATCAAATGATTTTATAAACATGAGTTTTGGTCCACACACCCTTATTGTTTTTGGTAACCCCTCCAGGTCGTGATACTAAGGTAGAGGAGGAAACTGAGGCTGAGGGATAGATCTACTTCTGCGTACCTGAACCCCTGTTGGGTGGTTTGCCCGCAGGTTTTATTTTAGAGTCGTGCTCGCAACTTGTAATTTTGGATTTCATCCCTTGTCTGACATCTGTTAATTCGGATTTGATGTATGACTTTAATTTGGTTATTTATGCATTTGATGTTTTGAGGTTAAAATTGGTATGAATTATTGGGTGTCAGACGGGAGCAGGGCACGTCCCCTTGTGGTCCCTGTGGGATCGGGGCGGGTCCTGTCATTTCCAACCTTTACCCTCCCGGGCTATCAGAGTACACCAGGATCCGAAGGAGGCATGTGATATCTCGGTCTCTGCTACAGTCCACATCCAATGTCAACCTGAAGGGCAGTCAAAACATTGAAAACTGTGAGTGGACAAAACAAGAGTTTATAAAACATTTCATAAGGAAGACATTTGTACCCTCCACTAAAAAGCATGCATGCATTCGAAAACCGTTTAACCAAAGAAACCATATGTGGGAACTAAGCCCAAAACCAAGATTGAAAGAACCATAATGAAAACGACCATACGGGACTCAGCCCAAACCATAGTAAAACCACGTACATGGGCCACTGCCCAAAACATGTACATATCACATATCATATATCTCATATACCATACATCATATATACATATAATTCACACAACCAATCCTGTCACGGTTTCCAAAGCTACGCGCGTGCTACCCAGGTCTCAATCTGAGTCTTCTCAAGGTCACGATCAATGTCCGTAGACAACTGACCCTACCCGAGGTAATAGTAATCATAGCCTTCCTGAGAGTAAGGAACCCAACTGGGGGGTGACTCCACTCAGTCGGTGTTCCGTGACTACTCCGGGGTCCACCCAGGCCAACGACCCTCCCCGGAGGAGATAATAGAAGTAAAGGAAGGTATATGAATACATATATATACATAACATAAACATTCATGTCCGGTTCCCTAGAACCGTCATGATCCATAACATCCATTAACCAGGGTTAATGCCGGTTCCCATAAACCGTCATGAACCAGAATGACCTTTCCAGAATTCATGCCGGTTCCCATAAACCGTCATGAACTTGGAAATCCATCTAGGGTCCCTGACCCGAAATCATCAGTGTAAAACAACTACGTCTCGTGCCCGAACATATGACTCAACTGGGCACCGTGCCCGATATCTAAGGGTCAGTCACGACTTCGATCATAATGATGCGTGCAACCATCCATCCAGGACCGCCCTCAATCCTGGTATGTCGCCATGAACGTATCAACCGACGCGACCACCACAAGATCATGGTGCATGATAGGACCCGCCCCGATCCCACAGGGACCACAAGGGGACGTGCCCTGCTCCCGTCTGACACCCAATAATTCATACCAATTTTTAACCTCAGAACATCAAATGCATAAATAACCAAATTAAAATCGTACATCAAATCCGAATTAAACGAATGTCAGACAAGGGATGAAATCCAAAATTACAAGTTGCAAGCTCGACTCTAACATAAACCTGCGGGTACACAACCCAACAGGGATTCAGGTACGCAGAAGTAGATCTATGCCTCAGCCTCAGGTTCCTCCTCTACCTCAGTATCACGACCTGGAGGGGTTACCAAAACATTAAGGGTGAGTGGGCCGAAACTCAAGTTATAAAATCATTTGATAAGTAAAACATATAATTTACCCCTCCGTTTTCCAAACATGCATGCATCATCATTTAAAATCATAAACCATATAACATGAATCATAAGGCATGTAATAAAACCATAACCATAATTTTAGCCACTGCACTATACACTCCAATCCGACATCCCTGATGTCGGACGTCCCTGACGTCAATAAGGTCACAATCACAAGGCTACGCGTGCCACTCGGGTCTCAATTTCCGAGTTCAATCCCCCAACCCTGTTCGGTTACAGCATCCCCAATGCTTAGCGTCGTAGACGCTGGACGTTCTAGACGTCCGTGACCTCTCCGGGGTACCTCGTCCGGAGGAGACAATATAATATGGAAGGATCTATACAGTGCAGTACCAAATACATTTTATTGATATCCACATGCAAACATATATGTATACCTAGGTAAAATCTGAACCGATCGTTACGTTTCATCAAACGGGTCTCATGCCCAAATACCGTGAAACGTTCCATAACCGAAATCTCAATATCATCAAAACCTTTTATAGATTCCAGCATGTGAACATATAAGTAAATCAGAAAACATTTAAGCATGCAAGGGTTTAATGAAAACGGGCCCACTCACAGTACGATTCCGCTGCGAATCTGCGCGTACGGACCTGTACCGAGATTATCGTACAATTCCTGTCAGTTCAATTCACATGTAAGGGTCACTACAAGTCTAAAATGTTTAACCACAAAGTCCGAAATAGAAACCGGCTCGGGGAATCCAACGACACATTCCCCGAGGCAACCGGCCCTAAACTGACCCATCAAAAACTATCTCAGATCAACATGGTTAATTCACCAAAAATGTTCAGAATGATGAGAGGGATAAAAGTCATGTTGATCGTGATCGGAGATAAGCTCCAACGCGCCCTCACGCGCCGCCCAAAGTGGCTGCGCGTGAAAGTCACGCGCCTGACACTGTAGCTACAGTGTCAGCACCTTCACCCGTTTGTCTGTAATTCGGGCCTGCCACCCGCAGCTTGACCCGGTTAATTACCCATCAATTCCTACTCGATTTCAATTCAATTTGATCCTAACATGTTAATTAAACATTCAATTTAAGTTCTGGGTTATTAATTTGCCAAATCGAATCCTCAAACGGCCCTTCGACCCGTGATCATCCAAACGGGTTGATCACCCCAACTCACTGGTTTCTAAACCGAAATCAAATTAACCTTACATGAAGCATCCTAGTATCACAACGAACTGGAAAACACATTCAATTGAATCAACACTCACCTGGAAGTAGTCGTCCAAACCTCTGAAATTCTTCTGAACACGGCAGTCACCGTCCCAGCTCACCCGTGGCTGGTTGCCTTCGATTTTTATATGGTTGTGTTCCAAATACTCCCAGAAAGCTTACTCTGCGATTAGATTGGCCCAACACACCGTAGAAATTAAACACTGATTTTCCCTCCAATTTTTCCAGAAATGGCTTCTCTGGTTTCCTCACCCGTTCTTAGTTATAACAGCATCAGAGTGATGCTCAAGCACGTTCTAATTGGTTTTAAACAATTTCAAGCCGTCCCAGAGGCTCGTGGGTGTCCAATTGTCCACTGAAAAATGTTCCCCGAAAAGCTTCGATCTTGAATTAATCAATTGATCGTGCAGGCTGGACGGCTTAGGCCACGTTCAAAAGCAAAAGACAACCCAGACATTCCAGCACATGATAGCATAATCAATTACACGATAGAACCACCGCACATGGTGGTGCCGCCCATTTCCCCCGCGGTCTGCTACAGTAACCAGGGCAAAAAGACCAAAATGCCCCTGGTTCAATAATTACCAAAATACCCCTCACTTCCTAGACCCGTAACTCAGCCATACGAAGTCCGATTTTGGCGTGCCGCCTGTCTACGGACTCAGGACGTCGAGACCTACCTATCGGTCCTTGAGTCGCGTGAAAATTAATTGTCAAACGAAAAGTCAACATTTTCGCCCGTGAAGTCCAACTTACGATAATGCCCCTGAACTTCCGATAGTCATAACTTTTTCCCTGATCGTCCGAATTGGACGTGCCACCTGTCTATGAACTCGTGACGTCCCGTACTACGTCACGGTTATAGGTCAAAGTCCATTTAACTCATCCATCAAAAAGTCAACAATTTGGCCATACCAATCATAAGGGTAAAAGCGTCAATTCACACATTAAATTGAAATATTAAAATCCTAGAATGTCCGGGGTGTTACAACCTTCCCCACTTAAGAAATTTCGTCCCTAAATTTCAAGGAAACAAATGAGGAAATTGTTCTCGCATCTGAGCCTCAGGCTCCCATGTGGCTTCTTCCACATTCTGGTTTCTCCAGAGAATCTTCACGAGAGGGATTGTCTTCCGACGTAGTACCTTGTCCTTCCGATCCAAGATCTGTACTGGTTGTTCCTCAAAGCTCAAATCCCCCCGTAGTTCGACAGGTTGTTCCCCAAGTACATGAGAAGCATCACGTACGTACTTCCGTAGCATCGATATGTGGAAAACATTGTGAACTCTAGATAGTTCTGGAGGTAGCGCCAATCTGTATGCAACTCTGCCAATTCTCTCCACGATCTCATAAGGTCCGATAAAACGTGGACTCAGTTTCCCCCGTCGACCAAATCGGATAATCCCTTTCCACGGAGACAACTTCAGGAAGACAAAATCTCCCACTTCAAATTCCAAGTCTCAAATTCGTCGATCGGCATAACTCTTCTGGCGATCCTGTGCCGCCTTCAGTCTCTCCTTGATAACACGAACAGTTTCCATGATTAAGTCCATCAATTCCGGCCCTACAGCCGCTCGCTCTCCTATCTCCGTCGAGCAGATAGGTGTCCTGCACTGTCGACCATACAGTGCCTCATAAGGTGCCATCCCAATGCTTGCCTGATAGCGGCGAATTCAATCAATGGCAAATGAGTATCCCAAGAGTCCTGAAACTGTAGTACACATGACCTCATCATGTCCTCCAGGGTCTGAATGGTTCTTTCAGACTGTCCATCGGTCTGTGGATGGAAAGCAGTACTGAAACGTAGGGTTGTTCCCAGAGTAGCTTGCAAAATCCGCCAGAACCTGGAAGTGAAACGCGGATCACGATCGGACACGATCGATTCCGGCGTACCATGCAATCGTATGATTTCCTTCACAAACAACTGAGCCAGTCGATTAGGTTTATAGGTCTCCTGAACTGGCAGAAAATGGGCTGATTTGGTTAGCCGGTCCACGATCACCCATACTCCGTCCACTCCACTCTGAGTTCTCGGTAACTTAAAGACGAAGTCCATGGTGATGTGATCCCACTTCCACTCGGGAATCGGAAGTGGTTGCATAGCCCCATACGGTCTCTGCCGTTCCGCCTTAACCTGCTGACAGGTTAAGCATTTGCTTACGAACTCGGCAATATCCTTCTTCATTCCTGGCCACCAATAATCGTTCCGGAGGGTACGGTACATCTTTGTTCCTCCCGGATGCATAGCATAGGCCGAACTATGGGCCTCCTCGAGAATCTCGGCCCGCAACTTTGCCACTGCAGGTACACACAAACGACCCAATTTCACAAGTGCCCCATCGTCCCGGATGGTAAATTCCTGTCTCCCATCCGCATCGACCTCAATTCTGTAAATACAGAGTATCGGATCCTGAAGTTGTGCTTCGATGATCCGATCAATCAGTACTGGTCGTACATGGAAGCTGGCCAATAAAGCTCCATGCTTATCCGTACCCAAGATAACTCCCGCCTTCCGGAGTTCCACCAGTAAGGGAAGATACACCATCCCCAGGTGTGCAACAGTTCCCGCTGATTTCCTGCTGAGTGCATCAGCCACCACATTGGCCTTACCCGGATGGTACTCGATCATACAGTCATAGTCCTTCAGCAGCTCCAACCATCTCCGTTGTCTCATGTTAAGCTCCTTCTGAGTGAATAGGTATTTAAGACTCTGGTGGTCGGTGTATATCCGACACGTTGCGCCGAATAGATAATGTCTCCAGATCTTTAGAGCATGAACCACCGCTGCCAACTCCAAATCATGGGTAGGGTAGTTCAACTCATGAGTCTTCAGCTGCCGGGATGCATAGGCGATAACCTTGCCCGTTTGCATCAACACGCAGCCCAGACCCTGCAGCGATGCATCACTGAAGACCACAAACTCTCCACTGTCATCCGGCAATGCAAGGACAGGTGCAGTGGTCAATCGATCTTTCAACTCTTGAAAGCTCCGATCGCACTGCTCGTCCCAGATAAACTTCACTCCCTTCCGAGTCAAACGAGTCAACGGTGCAGCAATTTTGGAGAAACCCTCCACGAATCTCCGGTAGTAACCTGCTAATCCGATGAAACTCCGTACCTCGGTCACCGTTGTCGGTCTAGCCCAGTTGGTCACCGCTTCTGTTTTCTGGGGATCCACGCAAATCCCATCCGTCGATATCACGTGTCCCAGAAAACCAATACTGCTCAACCAAAACTGACACTTGCTGAGTTTGGCGTACAATTGTTCTTGTCTCAGCCTCTCCAAGACCAACCGTAGATGTTCCTCATGTGCACGGGCACTCCTCGAGTACACCAAAATATCATCGATGAACACAATCACGAACTTATCCAGATAGGGTCGGAAGACCCGGTTCATCAGATCCATGAATGCTGCTGGAGCATTCGTCAAACCAAATGGCATAACAAGGAACTCGTAGTGTCCGTAACGGGTTCGAAAAGCAGTTTTCGGAATATCCTCCTCCGAAATCCTCAGTTGGTGATACCCAGACCGCAAATCAATTTTCGAGAAGCACTGAGCTCCCCGCAACTGGTCAAAAAGGTCATCGATCCTGGGTAGAGGATACTGGTTCCTCAGCGTCACCTTGTTGAGTTGTCGATAGTCAGTACACAAACGGAGACTTCCCTCCTTCTTCTTTACGAACAACACCGGTGCTCCCCACGGTGAAGTACTCGGTCGGACATATCCCAAATCCACCAAATCCTGCAATTGAGTCTTGAGTTCTCGTAACTCGGCCGGCGCCATCCGGTATGGTGCCTGGGATATAGGTCGGGTACCCGGGAGTAGTTCAATAGTAAACTCAATCTCCCGCGATGGCGGTAATCCAGGTAAGTCTTCCGGGAACACATCCGAAAACTCACATACCACCGGTATCTCGTCGATACCCGGAGTATCAACCTGTTCCGACACGACATGCGCCAGATAAGCCTGGCATCCCTTCCGTAGAAGTTTGGTAGCAGTGAGTGACGAAATCACTTCAGGAGACGAACCGTCACGTTCCCCCTGAAAGATAACTTCCGGCAAACCCGGGCTTCGCAGAATCACTTGCTTGCTACAGCAGTCGATGAGCGATCCGTGCTCAGATAGCCAATCCATCCCTAGGATTATATCGAAGTCGTGGATATCCAGAATAATTAAGTCTGCAGGTAAATCCACATCCTCAATTCTTACTGGGCACCTCCGAATCACCTGATTCACAAGGTACACGATACCCATCGGGGTGCCAACACCCATTTCGCAATCTAAAGCTGATACCACACAATCAAGCATACCAGCACAACTTTTCGAAATAAAAGAATGTGTAGCCCCCGCATCCATCAATACACGTACAAGAAGGTTAAAGATATGTAGTGTACATGTGACCACGCCTGGGGCAGTCCTCGCCTGCTGCTGGGTCATGGCAAAAACTTTGGCCCTCAGCCCTCCGTTCCGTCCGCGCCCGCGCGCGCCACGCCCAGCACCATGGTCACCTCCCTGACCGCGACCTCCATTAGTGTGGGAAGCCGTGCTCTGCACCACACTAGAGCCCCCAGCGTCGTTGTTCTTGGACAACTGCCGGCAATCACTGGCACAGTGGCCCTCCTCTCCGCAAGCAAAACAAGTTACTGGCCTTGGCCTTTCCAAATGCCCGCCAGAAGCGCCGCTCCAAGATGAGCGTTGCCCAGAGTTGTATCCAGATCCTCTGCCCTGAGAGCCTCCGTGTCGACCTGACCAGCCACGACCCTTGAAGGATGAGGGTGCTCCCCTGTAGCCCCCTCCCTTGTTGTTCTTATGGCCCGATGGCCCATGATGTGGGCGATCCTGACGTCGCCCCTCGCCCGAAGGTTGTCGTGTCTGGTGTGCCTCCAGGCTGGCCTCGACACGCACCGCAGCGTCGACCAAATCTCTCAGTGAAGCATGAGTAGCAGCACTCACACTTGCCCGGATCTCCCCTCGGCGTCCAAGCTCAAACCTTTGGCATTTGTCCTCCTCCGTGCTCACGAATGATGCAGCGAACCGGGATAGTTTTCCGAAAGTTTGCTCGTAGTCCGCAACGGACATGTCACCCTGCTCCAGCTGCAGAAATTCAGCCTCCCGCGCCGCGCGAAAGGATCGCGGGTAGTACTGGTCCAGAAATCTGGAACGGAAAGCTTCCCAAGTAGTGGTATGGATAGACCACCCAGACATTTCGAGTCCGTGCTACCATTGGTAGGCTCCTCCTTCCAGCAAGAAGGCCGCCAAGGTTACCCGTTCGCCCGGAGGGCAGTGCATCACCGAGAAGATCCTTTCCCACTTGGTGATCCAATCATGAGCATCCTCTGGGTTTGATCCCCCGCAGAAAGGAGTGGCTCCCAACCGTTGAGCCCTTTCAATGCTCGCGCATTCCATCTCCCTTTCCAGATCCTCGTCAGTTCGTGTATGAGGAATTCTCCTATGAGGCATAACCAACTGTCAAGAGGCATAGATCAGATAACGATGTTTTTAAAAGTCGAAAAGTAACTAGTACTAATCGCTAGTCTAGCATGCTGACCATACCCTAGTACTGACCACAACCTAGTGCTCTGATACCAAGCTGACAGGACCCGCCCCAATCCCACAGGGACCATAAGGGGACATGCCCTGCTCCCGTCTAACACCCAATAATTCATACCAATTTTTAACCTCAGAACATCAAATGCATAAATAACCAAATTAAAATCATACATCAAATCCGAATTAAACGAATGTCAGACAAGGGATGAAATCCAAAATTACAAGTTGCGAGCACGACTCTAACATAAACCTGCGGGTACACCACCCAACAGGGATTCAGGTACGCAGAAGTAGATCTATGCCTCAGCCTCAGGTTCCTCTTCTACCTCAGTATCACGACCTGGAGGGGTTACCAAAACATTAAGGGTGAGTGGGCCGAAACTCAAGTTATAAAATCATTTGATAAGTAAAACATATAATTTACCCCTCCGTTTTCCAAACATGCATGCATCATCATTTAAAATCATAAACCATATAACATGAATCATAAGGCATGTAATAAAACCATAACCGTAATTTTAGCCACTGCACTATACACTCCAATCCGACATCCCTGATGTCTGACGTCCCTGACGTCAATAAGGTCACAATCACAAGGCTACGCGTGCCACTCGGGTCTCAATTTCCGAGTTCAATCCCCCAACCCTGTTCGGTTACAGCATCCCCAATGCTTAGCGTCGTAGACGCTGGACGTTCTAGACGTCCGTGACCTCTCCGGGGTACCTCGTCCGGAGGAGACAATATAATATGGAAGGATCTATACAGTGCAGTACCAAATACATTTTATTGATATCCACATGCAAACATATATGTATACCTAGGTAAAATCTGAACCGATCGTTACGTTTCATCAAACGGGTCTCATGCCCAAATACCGTGAAACGTTCCATAACCGAAATCTCAATATCATCAAAACCTTTTATAGATTCCAGCATGTGAACATATAAGTAAATCAGAAAACATTTAAGCATGCAAGGGTTTAATGAAAACGGGCCCACTCACAGTACGATTCCGCTGCGAATCTGCGCGTACGGACCTGTACCGAGATTATCGTACAATTCCTGTCAGTTCAATTCACATGTAAGGGTCACTACAAGTCTAAAATGTTTAACCACAAAGTCCGAAATAGAAACCGGCTCGGGGAATCCAACGACACATTCCCCGAGGCAACCGGCCCTAAACTGACCCATCAAAAACTATCTCAGATCAACATGGTTAATTCACCAAAAATGTTCAGAATGATGAGAGGGATAAAAGTCATGTTGATCGTGATCGGAGATAAGCTCCAACGCGCCCTCACGCGCCGCCCAAAGTGGTTGCGCGTGAAAGTCACGCGCCTGACACTGTAGCTACAGTGTCAGCACCTTCACCCGTTTGTCTGTAATTCGGGCCTGCCACCCGCGGCTTGACCCGGTTAATTACCCATCAATTCCTACTCAATTTCAATTCAATTTTATCCTAACATGTTAATTAAACATTCAATTTAAGTTCTGGGTTATTAATTTGCCAAATCGAATCCTCAAACGGCCCTTCGACCCGTGATCATCCAAACGGGTTGATCACCCCAACTCACTGGTTTCTAAACCGAAATCAAATTAACCTTACATGAAGCATCCTAGTATCACAACGAACTGGAAAACACATTCAATTGAATCAACACTCACCTGGAAGTAGTCGTCCAAACCTCTGAAATTCTTCTGAACACGGCAGTCACCGTCCCAGCTCACCCGTGGCTAGTTGCCTTCGATTTTTATATGGTTGTGTTCCAAATACTCCCAGAAAGCTTACTCTGCAATTAGATTGGTCCAACACACCGTAGAAATTAAACACTGATTTTCCCTCCAATTTTTCCAGAAATGGCTTCTCTGGTTTCCTCACCCGTTCTTAGTTATAACAGCATCAGAGTGATGCTCAAGCACGTTCTAATTGGTTTTAAACAATTTCAAGCCGTCCCAGAGGCTCGTGGGTGTCCAATTGTCCACTGAAAAATGTTCCCCGAAAAGCTTCGATCTTGAATTAATCAATTGATCGTGCAGGCTGGACGGCTCAGGCCACGTTCAAAAGCAAAAGACAACCCAGACATTCCAGCACATGATAGCATAATCAATTGCACGATAGAACCACCGCACATGGTGGTGCCGCCCATTTCCCCCGCGGTCTGCTACAGTAACCAGGGCAAAAAGACCAAATGCCCCTGGTTAAATAATTACCAAAATACCCCTCACTTCCTAGACCCGTAACTCAGCCATACGAAGTCCGATTTTGGCGTGCCGCCTGTCTACGGACTCAGGACGTCGAGACCTACCTATCGGTCCTTGAGTCGCGTGAAAATTAATTGTCAAACGAAAAGTCAACATTTTCGCCCGTGAAGTCCAACTTACGGTAATGCCCCTGAACTTCCGATAGTCATAACTTTTTCCCTGATCGTCCGAATTGGACGTGCCACCTGTCTATGAACTCGTGACGTCCTGTACTACGTCACGATCATAGGTCAAAGTCCATTTAACTCATCAATCAAAAAGTCAACAATTTGGCCATACCAATCACAAGGGTAAAAGCGTCAATTCACACATTAAATTGAAATATTAAAATCCGCGAATGTCCGGGGTGTTACAGTGCACTCATCACCGATCGATATCCTGAACCGTCAGCACTCCGAAGTCGAGCCTCCCTAGGCTGCCCGACCACGAATCGTGCATCGTGACCTCTCCGGAAGGAACATATCCCAATCCGGAGGCGAGCGTCGTATCGTCGATCGCCGTGCACATAGCACCCGCCGCGACCACGATTTAGACCCGAAGGTCGTAAATAGATTCATATGCCCGAGACAAAACCAAATGGGTCTCATACCCGAGTTTATCCTTTTAGAAATCCAAAACGTTTTCATTTAAACCAATAAAGAAATACAGACCCGTATAAGCACCGTATAGGGCCGAAACCTCGAAATACGTGTCTATACGTAACCACATACAAATGCACTCATGGCATCACAAACAAGTATTTAAAACATATAATAAACATTTATGCATGCACCAATTTAGAAAACAAGGTCCACTCACAGATCGTCCGAGCTGCCGCCTCGTTTTGAATGCCATACGGCTCCCCGAGCCGATCACCATCACCGGGACTCCTGAACCTGTCTAAATCGTAATAGAAGGTTACTAACTACTTAATTAACCTCCTACCAAAACCCCGAAATTTTCTTGATTTTCTAACTATTTTTAATCCCTAACCTAAACCTTCCGATGCCCTGAAACATATCGAGACAGAGTCCGATCGATACGAAACCAGTCCCAAAGTGTTCGTTACATCGAATAGAAGATTTCCCGTGTTGAACACTTTCCCAAATTCCCTGCCACGCGCCCTCACGCGCCGCCTGAAGTGGCTGCGCGTGGGCTTCACGCGCCAGCTACAGTACCTGCTAACGTCATCTGACAGCTGTCAGGTCTGACATGTCAGACTCTGACAGGTGCCACGTGTCATGCTCCCATTGGTCCACGTCACTGTGCTGTCAGTGCCACGTGGCAGTCTGACATGTGCCACGTGTCATCACGGCACTGGTCCACGTTAGTGACACGTGTCAGCCCCTGATTGGGCCACGTCACTGACATGTCAGTGCTGACTGTGCACTGACATGTGACACGTGTCGGTTGATGAGTGGTCCACGTCACCTGACAATCTGACTCATTTTTCATCCGTTTTCTTCCATTCCAATTCCTAAATTCCTATTTTCAAGTTTCCTATCTAACCCAATTAACAAAACGACCTAAAATCCCCTAAATCGATCCCTAAAAATTAACCCCCACGACCCCTGCTTTTCCCGGCCACCTTCTAGCCTTCCTCCGCCGTGAACCACCCTCCAAACCTTCCTAAAACCATCCTAGCAACCTATTTAGTTCAACCCACACGTCCAAACAAGCCCATAATAACTAGAAATCGAAAATGGATTAAACGGGCAAAACCGATCACCTCGTTCGGGTTTCCTCCTCCTCTCGCCGCCGTGGGCGGCGGTTTAGGCCTCCAGGCCTGCCACCTCAGTTCCCTCAATCTCCCTGGTCCTCTACCTGGTCATGGGTGATGGTTGGCTGGGTTTGGTTTGCACAGATAGGAGAAATGAGATCGGGAAAATGAGTTTGAAATGAAGAATGATCGATGAAGGGATGGTATGCATGTATGTGTGAGATTGGCCAGTGGATGGGCGACACTTGTCACTCATCCATTGGCTACCTAAAAAGCTGGGCCCACTAGCGACAAAACTGCACTTTTTGTCTCGTAAAACGTGTTACCGTGAATAGTAACTTGGAACTTCCGTGAGCCGTAACTTCGCCGTCGAGCGTCCGAATTCGACGTGCCGCCTGTCTACGGATTCGTATCGTCCCCATCTACGTAACGGTCTTCGGCCCTCGGCCATCGGACCTCCTGGTCAAAAAGTCAACATTTGACCCATCTTTAACCAAAATTACCAAAATGCCCCTAAACTTCCGAACGTCATAACTTCCTCCTCGAACGTCGGAATTGAACGTGCCACCTGCCTATGAACTCGTGACGTCACGAACTACGTCACGGTCATCGGTCAAAGTCCATTTGACCGCCTGAACGAAAAGTCAACGTTTTGCCACCATCAGGGGCAAAACGTTCATTTCGCATCGTTCGTTCCATTTCGCCCAACTAATCACCGATTAGCCTCACTAATCGTGATTAGTCACTAATCTAATCTAGGAATTTGGGACGGGTCGTTACATGTCAGCTAGCACATCTCGAGCTTCGTGCCGTAAATGGAATTTTCGAATCGGGATGTGTCATCTTACTTTCCTTATTAAATTTATCCAAAAATCAATATCAATTAAACACTTATATAACCCTTCGTATATTCCGATTCCATATTTGCGTACCATAACCATAATCTTAAAGTAATTATGGTAATATATATATATATATATATAAAACCTTTTTCCATATTTTCCATATTTCTCATCAACCCTTTATTTCACCAAAACTACTATTACAATTCATTAATATCCAAATTAGCCTTTGGCTTCCTCCACTTATAAAAAATTTCTCTAACTACGCAATCTAAATTGCCATATTACTACTTCAATTATTCACATGAATAACACTTATAATCAATCCTTATTCCTATTTCCTTATAATTTTGCCACTCCTCATAATCATCAATAACTTATTAATTTTCAAAAACATCCATAGTAAATGAAACACCCCGATCCGGAAAGTCCAAAAAGGACACGGAAAGCGAGGCGTGCTGACCAACAGCTGGATGATGACGTCCAGATGACTAAGCCATGTTTAGTTAAAATGAAACGTGTGGGAGAGGTCGGGTGAAGCCTAAACAGTGAGAACCGATCATATTCCACCTAATAGCGAAAACTTAGAGCATGGATAAATTCTACTACAAACATGATGGTCATATATTTCACACTACCTATCATTTCTCGATTGTTCCATCGAGTTCACTTCATGCCAGGAAGTGAGTGTCAGAGCAAAATTTGAGCCTCCTCGAAGTACGTGTGCACCAAGGATACCTTAGGGGTTTAAAACACAAGGGTGAGTGGTCCTAGTTGCCATTTCAGTGTAAAACCATTTTCAATAATTAACCTTTAACCCTTCGTTTTCCATAAAAACCCTGAAAATAATCATAGTATACTTGCACGTAATACAAGAAATAATCATAACAAAATTCAATAAATATTTAAATGATACAACTAGCTGAGCCATGCAGAAATCATAAATACATCACATTGTTGACCCACATCAAATTGCTCTTAAGTCTCGAGTCTCATACCAGGAACATACAATGGGTATCCTACTCATGTACCATGACCATGTGAAGCACTGGGTGCAATGCACCATCACCATGAGCCCCCTCGAACTCAGGGACAAGACTGGCGTTTTTTAACTAGTATAGCAAGCAGCGCATGTACTAGATACCAGTGACTCCTATGTGGATCCTAACACTCTCTCCCATCAATGCCGCCAAGACTAATATGCAATGCATATATGACTTGACAAAAAATAACATTGCATAGCAGTATACCATAGCATACTAGCATATCAAAGTAAGAATCATGAACTAATCATCTTAATCCACATACCACAAGTAACACATTATGTCATGAATGCTCAAGATATCAAATACAATCATCGTAAAATGTGCGAGTAAAATATTATAAAAGCATAGGTTTAGGGATGGGGGTCCCCTCACATTAGTCGGGGAGTTGGATCACCCAACAAGTCTTGCTAATCAAATGTTCCCAACTGGACCAGCCCTACAAGACCATTTACCAAGGTCAAAGTCAACTCATTGTTCATTCTATTCGTCCCAACCCCCTAAGGGTGGCCCAACATAGCATAAATCAATTAACAAGGACCCTAATAAGTTTAGGAAAGCCTAAAGCCCCATAAGAAAACACCTACATGCTCCTGAGAATGGAAAAATAGTGCCTACACACCACCGGGAGTCTAAAAATAACTCGACGAGTCGTTTAGGGGCTGAAAAACCACGTAAAACGATCCTAAAAGATTTGAAAATGTGCCCAATTTCCGCCGTGGGCCGGGAAAGGCTACTATGTGTTGCCACACGCCGTCGGAGGGTTAGAAAAGTGGCTCACACATGCCCCTACGCTAACCACGCATCCCACGCAAGGCTACGCGCACCCACGTGCACGTCACTGATCTCTACGTGTGTGCTACAGTTTTCACACTTGTGCACAGTGCCACACGCATCGTACGCGTAGCATAGTGCCACACGTGTGGCATATTCTTGGAAATATTTTGTGACTGACTTCAGTATAATGTCGTTAGGAGTTAACGGAATATACTAACGACGTTAGCATATTCCATCAACTTCTGATGATCGCCGTTAATTTTTAACGGCTAGTCTAGTCACCGAAGTCCAATTGGAGACAATGATTGGACCACCGCTCACAGGGACCTTTTCCTGTAAATACCATCGATGTTTAACCCTGATTCAACCAACCGACTCGTAAGCAAGCAAGGAATTCGGAAATCCTAATTCTATGTTGATATTCTACCTTTAACTACTTGAATGAATGTCGTGGTCCCTCAATTTTCAAGAAACTGTCAAATCATCGACCTATGGTCAAATGGGCTCAATTAACACATGCAATGAGAGGGTTAGTTTTGTCGTGTGAAGGTGATTTCAAAGGCTTACATTGGGCTAGAAACTACCTGGATTTGTGTAATTTTTGGCGAGCTTAGGAATTCTAGATGTTGTCTACATCGCCATCGCCATCCCCGCCACCTTCGCCATCTCATAACCGACATGCAAATGGGGGGTTAGAAAGCTCTCGTCACAAGGTTGCAATGGTTTAGGAAGCAGGGTTTGAATCTACCTTGAGCGTCTTCAATCCTTGTCAAGTTGAAGTTAGGTTGCGAGTCGAGCCATCATCGTCGTCGTCAATTCTTGCGACCCACGTAACATGCAGTCAGTCTAGGAGACGTTTCTCATCATAACGAAGATGGAAACAACAAAAGAAATTGAGATTACCTCGATTTGAGCCCAGAACCAATGGGTCGACGTCTTAGGTCACAACAGAGTCGAGCTTTCCCAACTGGTTCTTAACGGTTTGAGCGCTCACCTAGGAGGTAGTGTCATTTAGGAGGGCTACAACGGTGCTGCAGTATCGTCGAGGGTATGGTTGAGTCGTCTGGTGCTGGGTTCAAAGGCTTGGTTGAAGCTTGTTTCCTAGGTTCACACTTCACTGTGAGCCCTGATTTCACATAGTGGTGGGTAGCAAATGGTTCGAAGGGCTTAGGGAGTTTGCTGGGAGCTCTCGTTTGATCTGGTTGAAGGTAGAAAGCGATGTTGGTGTTCACAATGGCAGAGCTGGTTCAAAGTTTCCCTAGGAATTCTCAAACTTGTTTTCTGTGTGTGTGTGTGTGCAGAGAAGGGTGCACAATTGCTCGTGGCCAACTTGGAGATTTCCAGAGTTAGGCTTGCTATTGGGCCAGAATGAGACGGGCTTAACTATCCGAAAGTCCAAACTTTCAATTCTCAAAGTATTAGTTATGGGCTTCAATAGTGGGTTTGGGGGTGCTTGGGATTTTTCTTTAATGTTGGGCCTCCAAAGTACTAGCCTCAAGCTTAGGCATAATCGAAATTATCATCTCGCAAGGCCCAATCCAAAATAGATGGCCCAACACTTTTACATTGTTATTTCCTAAATTATCATCTCGAACTAAAATGGGTAAAACGATAATTTTATATTTTTATTTCCTAAATTTTGATACGGGTTGTAACAGTAAAGCCCTTACATCATATTCAATAATCAATAATATAATTTACATACACTAGGACCCATTTTCCCGTATTTCTACTCACCATGATTCATTATAACAAGACCATATAGATCAAAATATGTTCATAGTTATATCCTTAATTATCCTCAAATTTTAGGATTACTTAAGAATGTTTAAATAAAAACCAAAACTTTGAACGAACATAACTTTCTCAAATGATGTCCAATTAACTCGAACCTTGGACCATTAAACTCATAATGACAACCTGAACATTTTTTTTTGTGTTGACCAAAATTCCAAATTCCGGCACACGCGCTCACACTGGCTGATAGAGGCTGAGGACAGCCTCTACTCGTGGGACTCACTCGTCTATGCAAAGCTTGTCTTCAACCTTTTGCGGATCCTGATATTTGTGTTGTCCGACCTGATGACCCGACCCAATTATATTTCCCTTCTTTTACGTCCATTTCCTTTCTTCATTACATCCATTCAACTTTCTAACCAAGGAACATCTCTGTAATCTTACAACCATGAAAATCACACTAGAAAGTGAGAAAGCTAACCTTGCATATTTTGGCCATGGTTTCCAATTTCGCCCAGCCACATTTTCGATGTCCAGGCCTTTGCTTCCTTAGTTGAGAATGATCCTAGGAGTTCACACAGGTTTGACCATGGATGTGATTCCTCATCTCCTCCAGGCCTTTACAAAACATCGAGATGGCTTAAATCTTTGTTTAGTAGTTTTGAACCCTCACGAGTTTGACCATGGATGTGATTCCTCATCTCCTCCAGCCTCACCCAGTCTTTCTTGCTCCTCTCCTCTTTCTCTTCTTTCCTTCCTTCTCCCTGGTAGTGGCTCACTTCTCCCTGTTTCATGGTTTTCTTTTCTTCCTTTGTTTTGTCTCATTCGGTCAATCCTCCCCGAATCTCCCAAATCAACACACTCCTATATACTTATATTCTTGTAGGTCGGTGGAAGGATTTTAAAGGGAGGAGACAAGGCCTTTCTAGAAACACACATGATTCACATGTTAAATAGTAAAATTATCAAATTACCCATCAAACCAAAATTACCATAATGCCCCTAGCTATCTTTGACTCATAACAAACTTATCCAATCACGTTTTTTTCGGTGTACCACTTGTCTACGTATTCACGAGCTCGAGACCTTCATAACGGTTCTTTCAGAATGTCCAAAAGGCCTCCCGATAAAAAAGTCAACAATTTGACTCCTTATAGGCAAAATTGTTATTTTGTTCAATTTCTCGAATTTCCGAGGCGTTCCACCTAGAATGTCCAAGGCCATCAGTGCATGAGTGGTTTGGAGACCAAGTAGGAACCTCATAGTGGCTTGAGCATTTGCATGGGAACAAGAGGCAGCACATAGCTTCCCAAAATACTCGAAGATATACTAACCATCATAACGAGGAAGAGGACAAGGTATATGCACCCACACGATCTCAGAAATCAAAAGTTGAGACTCGTATCGACGGTTGGCACATAATGACTCTCCAACTCAATAAGGCTTGCTGCTAGATGATGATGTCCAAAGGATGTTAGATCCACACCTCCACGTCCAACGTGATGACGATATGGAAGACGATCTACGTTGCCAAATTCATTAGAAATTCCCTTAAAGTTTCGCAACTGATAAATTTAATTAGTTCGAAGGAAATTCTGACCCGGTAAAGCATATTGATTATTACTGAGGAGTCATGGTAACCTAGGCACAATGATGCACTCATGTGCACAGTGTTTCAAGGTTCACTATAAGACCAAGACATGATGTGGTTCAATCTTCTCCCTCGGACATGATGTGATTCAATCTTTAGTTGTGTCAATCCTAATTACACATGCTCAAATTGATCGGATCCACGTTGATGAAGGAAGCGCAGCAAATATCTTCAGTCTTGATACTGTGTGCAAAATGGGCTTAGAGAGCCTGACTACATAAAGGGTTGTCCTGCTTCGAGGCTTTAACAAATCAACAAGTATGACAATTGGGGTATTTTGACTTCATTGACACGTCCCAAACTTTATACATCACGGATGAGTATTCACCATTCAATAGAACACTTGGAAGACAATGGCTTCATAATAAAATCCTAGCTAGCATGTTGAGATTTTACCAGAAAATTTGATACCCAATCCCTAGAGTGGAATCAGTGAGATAAAGGGGGATGCGGCTATGGCTCAGTGGTGCCTCACTGAAAGGCTAAAATAGGTCAAGGATGCTGCGTTTATTTCCCATTTCGAATATTCACTAATGGTAAACCTTCTACTTTTCTCCAAATAGAAACCAATTGTGGGTCAAGATCCAGACGTTTTTGAGGTACCTGCAACTTTAGAAGGATGGAAACCAAAAGATAAGATCACCATCATGTAGCTTAACCCTCATTATTCAGAGCGACATGCTCGTATTGATGCACACTTGGAAGCCACAGAAAAAGAAGAACTCACCGTATTTCTACTTGAGAAAAGAGAAGTTTTCACCTGGTCACCATTTGACATTCCTAGAATTGACCTGCCATTACTTGTCTACACGTCAATCCAAACCATATGCCAGTCAAGCAGAAAAGATGCAATTTTTCACTCAAGAAAATTGTTATTATTCAAGAAGAGATTGACAAGCTACTCGTTGCTAGTTCCATTGAAGAAGTTCCAAAGTTTAAATGGGCAGCCAACATCGTACTTGTCAAGAAGAAGGAAGTGGGGCGATGGCGAGTTTTTGTCGATTACCCTTATCTCAATCTCGCATTTCCAAAGGATAATTAGTCCTTACCAAAAATTGACCTCTTAGTGGATTCCACTGCAGGAAATGATCTCCTTAGCTATCTGGATGCATATGCAGGATGTAACTAGATTTTCATGCACGAGAAAGTTAAAGATAAGAAGGCCTTCATCTTCGACTCGGGTCTATTCAACTACAAGGTCATTTCGTTTGGCCTCAAGAATGCAGGAGCAACGTATCAGAGACTTGTCAATCGAATGTTCAAGTACTTCATTAGCAGCTCCATGGAAGTCTCTGTCGAATCATGGTCAAAGCTAGAACGCGAGAGGATCATATTACCAACCTATGAGAGACTTTCAATTTGTTGAAAACTTACAAGATGAAGCACAACCCTCTAAAGTGCACTCTTGGAGTATTAGCAGAGAAATTCTTGGGTTATCACGTGACCCAACGTGGAATTGAGGCTAACCCAACGAAAATCAAGGCCATCATAGAAATGAAGTCACCTTCGACTCTGAAGGGGATTCAAAGTCTCACTGGCCGAGCAATAGCTTTGAATATATTTTTTTCTAAGGTAAAAGATCGATGTCGATCTTTCTTCCAAGCAGTGAAGAAATCATCCATGGAGAAGCGGGATAAAAGCTATGAGAAGGCATTTTAAGATATCAAGACCTACTTAACGTCTCTTCCACAGCTATCAAAACCCAAAGATAATGAAGACATTTTCCTCTATCCAAGTGTAGTTAATGTTGCAGTAAGCTCCGCATTTGTCTGAGAAGAGAATGGGATTCAACTTCCTATATTTTATATATCGAAAGCTCTCATCGATGCATAAACACAATACCTAATGTTTGAAAAGTTAATCTTAGCACTATTGGTCACACAAAGAAGCTACAACCATACATTCAAGCCCACCAGGTAATCATCATGATAGAATATCCTCTTCGTTCATTGCTCCATCCACCTAATGCATCAACACGAGTAATGAAGTAGGCCATAGAGCAAAGCTTGCATGATTTACTATATCCTCCAAGAACTACGATCAAAGGTCCGGGCTTAGTAGATTTTTTCGTGGAGTTCATATCCGCAACATCAGAAGGTGAAGACGGCAAGAGGCTAGACAAAACCCCCAAGGCGACTGGCTCTTCCTTGTCACAAGGTTAGGGTGTCAATTCCTATTCGTTGTAGTCCTCAACTCTAATCATCTACGGAAGCTCTTCATTAATGGTTCATCAAACTAGAGGGGCGCATGCGCGAGGATTGTCCTGATCATCCTTGATGGCCCAAAAATGGAACAAGCAGTTCAATTCCGATTCAAAGCTTCTAACAATGAAGCGGAATATGAAGTATTGATTTGTTGGATCGCACTCGCCAGGGAGTTGGGAGTCAAGAAACTTGTTATTCATTTTGATTCACAGATGATCACTAATAAATTAATCGAGGAATATGCTGCACGAGATGCGAGGATGCTAAGATATTATAAAGAGGTCCAAGAAATGCTTGTGGCTTTCACGGTTTTAACTTTCCATCAACTTCCACGTTTCAGAAATGAAGAAGGTGATTCATTAAAATTTTAGCACCATCACTTGATTATCGATTCAAACGCTCAATCCTAATTGAGTACCTCAAACGACGTAGCATTAATAATATGGATCAAATTTAGATAAGTTGATTCTCCCACAAGCTGGCAAGACCTTTTTTTCAATTACTTGGAGCATGGCACATTACCGGATGCTTGATTAGAATCTCGTAAAATCTAGATGAAAGATGTGTGGTACTATGTTGACAAAGACAAAACTTTTCGTAAGAGTTTCACGGGGCCGAACCTGCTATGCTTAAGGTATGTTGAGACATTGATGGTCTTGGCTAAAATTCACAAAAGGTTAATGTGGAAATAATTTCGATGGAAGGTCACTTGCGCAAGAAATGCTTAGCATAGGATTTTACTGGCCAACTATGCATCAGGAAGCAATATAGTATGCACAGAAATGTGATAAATTCCAAAGGTTCAAGCCTAACCAGTTGGCACCACTACAGGAGTAGCATGTACAGACGAGCCCTCGGCCATTCATGCAATGGGGGATTAACATCGTTGGACCTTTACCATGCAGACGTCAATAATTCATTAGAGCCAGATTATTTTCTAGTTTGAACTTCCAAAAATTAGTCTAATAGATAATGGGACTCAGTTCAATGGCACAATAATCAACGAGTTCTTTGAGTCATATAAGATAAAGCACTTCAATTCAACTACTTATTACCCCCAGGGAAATGGCCAAGCTGAAACATCCAACATAACAATTCTAGATTGTATCAAGAAGCGACTCGACGATAAAAATAAAAAAAGGTTGTGGGAAGCAGAGTTGGATGGCACTCTCTGGGATTATCTTAAAAATTTGCATCGTCCACATGTGAGTCTCTATGCACTCTTGCATACAATACCAATGCCATCATTCCACCTCATGTTGTTGTCCCAACTCCCTTTAATGAGCTTCATGATCCTACATTAAACTCTATAGCCTTGAGGACTTCGCTTGGTCTTAGTGAGGAGTTGAGAGAACAAATGGTTAAGTGTATTACCAACTACCAATAGTAATTCAGGAGTTTTTACAACAAAAAGGCAAGGATCTGGTGCTGCCTCCCTGGTGATCATGTTCTCATGAAAAAGTTCGCAACATAAAACCGTCGATGATCCCAAAAACTCAAATCCTTATGGGAAGGACCTTACTGAATGTACCAAGTAGGAGGAAAAGGTAGTTACATTTTGGATCTCAGGGATGGGAAATTGGTGAGTGGGTCCTTCATCTCAGAAAGTACTATGTTTAGTACATACCAAAGCACAAAACTAGACTAGTTTTTGTTATGCCCTAAACATTGTCTTTAATATTCAAGAATGTTGTATTTAACTTATCAATAAATTCATTCCCAATTTATCCATATGTTATTATATGTTCTACACAATTAGCAAAGCTTTCTACTAGGAAGCATCTAAAGCCTTTTACCAGAAAACACTTAAAGCTTTCCACTAGGAAGCACACAAAGTCTTCCACTAGGAAACACCTAAAGACTTCCTCTAGGAAGCAATCAAGGTCTTCAACTAGGAAGCACCCTGAGACTTCTTCCTGGAAGCATTCCAAAGCCTCTTTACTAGAAGCACTTAAGCTTTCTTATAAGGCAACCAAAAAAAAACACATTTCTTGTAAAAATCCAAGTTAGTTAGAACCTACAATTATATGCCCATGGCTGCAATGGGGGCATATGACGAGCCAATCAACTTGGAAGTCTTAGTTCAAGCAATTTGTAAAGTCAGTAGAAGAGACTTGGCACTCGAATCTTGAAATTCTTCATAAAAAATATTTTCATTTATTCATTTGAAAATTGGAAGGAAAATCACATATCGATTGCTCAAACCAATCATTCAATATTGGAATTGAAGAACAAGCATAAACAAATAACATTAAAAAAAAGGATGAAAGTCCTCAAAGCCCATTGGTTTTTGAAACTATACCTACTTTTTTGCTGAAAGTAAGGAAGCAAAGTCAAACAATGATTTGGCGGTCTCAAGAACGCCATCATTTCTGACCTCAAGCTTAGGCTTGGGCTCGTAGGTTCAGGTTCATGTTCAGGCTCAAGCTCTTTTTTTTGGCGCAAAGTTGTGGAGGCATATGGTGGCAATGACAGTTTTTTTTTTTCAAAAGCCTTTCAGTCCTCAAATTTTGGATTTCCACTTCCAAAAGTTGGACTTTGTCATCTGGATCATGCAAGTGTCCACGCAACAAAATGGACTCGTTGAGGGCAACGTCTCATTCATTCTTTATCAGCATCCTCCCTAATGGCTTGTCTCTAGCTTGTGAATTTCCTTGACCAAGACATTGTTGTTTCGATTGGAGTGGTCTCGCCCTTTTCAAAGGCATATGAACTGGCTCTTTATTGGTTTTTTTCCTTTTCCAGACTAGCATTCTCATGAAGCATGACAACCAATTTGTGGGGACTAACTTTTGCAATCCTAAGGTCTCTAACAACCTTATCATAAGTTTCATGTGGCACATTTTTTGCAATTTTTCCCACCATTATGAGTCTTAGATGCTAGTCGTGTAACGGCCCGAAAAATCCAAAAATTGTAAAATATTAAAATAATGTGAAAATGACGTTTTTACCCCTGGAGAGACATGGCTAAAAGTTGGCTTTTTTTTGGAATACTTTTTGAACATTTTCTAGTGCCGTTGTATAGGTCTCGGAACGCTGAATCCGTAGACAGGTGGCACGTCGAAAACGGAGCCCGGAAGAAAAAGTTATAGGTCTGGGAAGTTCAGGGGTAAAATGGTAAATTTCGACGAAAAGGGTAAAATGGTAATTGTATGCAAAGGCTTTAATTAAACGGTGCAAGTGATTGCTATTCATGGCTTAATTTGCTGATTCAGCCCATTAAATGAGTCATGTAATTCATCAAGTGACAAGTGTCACTTGTTAATGATGATTAGTGGCACTTGATTGCCATTAGGATTAATTAATTCATTTGAATGAATATTAACATATAGTTAGCACAAACACAGAACGTCTTCTTCAACCTTGATCGATCAACTATCCCAGAGAGTGAGAGAAACTAAACAGAGGACAAAAGGGAGGAATTAAGTGAGCACTTGAGTGAAAATTGAGGGAAATCGGACCGGGAACCCTCTGAGAATAATACCTGAAAAATCACCAAAAGACATCAAAATTGAATTTGATCCCTTAGAAACTTTTGATTGAAATTGACGTGATATTTCATCTTCTGGGAACTAGAAGACTCGAACCCAATCAATTGGGAAGTCAATTGGTGGTGAATTGGTGACGAACAGGCTCTACAACTGTTTTGAAAATTGGAGCTTGAGTTCGATTACTTGGAGGTAAGGAACTTTGAAATTGATGTCACAATTGTATTTAGAATGGACCTAGGATGCTTCTGGTGTAATTAATTGAAGGAAACATATAGGTTTGGGGTAGAACCCGAGTTAGGACCCGTCGGGTGTTCATCTTGAGTCGAGGAGTTTTAGGGCTTGTTTGATTCAATTGAAGTCCCAGAGCCTAAATATATATAGAATTGATTCTAATGAGTGAAAGAATGGACAAAATTAAGGTTGAATCGAGGGAGATTGCACCGGGTCTGATCGCGGGTTGCAAACCCGTTTATCAGAGAAACGGGCGAGAGAGAAGCACTGTAGCTGTGCACTGTTCACGGCGCGTGGCTGTCACGCGCATCCGCTTGCGGCGGCTCGTGAGGGCGCATGACCGGGAATCTGAAGGTGGGTTCAAAACACTTTTTGATGTTCTCGATGATACGGACCTATTGGCGTTAGTTTCGGGTCAATCAGATATAAATTGAGGGTAGTTTTGCGTATCCGAAGCGTATAGGTTACGTTTAAATAATATTATTTTATTCCGATGACTAGGAAATTCGTACATAAGATTATATGATACTCTCGTAACCCTATATTACGTGTTTGACAGGCCGAAATATTCTCGGGACATCGGACGAGAACGAACAGCTCGAATCTGAGCAATCTGGACGGTGTGTGAGTGGGCTTTTGTTTTCTACCCTAAATGCATGCATATATGTTTTAACGGCTTCTAAATGCTTTATGATATGATTTAAATTGATTTTCTATGATTGATATTGTGATATGATGATTTCCAAATTTTGGGAATATTATATTTGGGCACGATTTTCGAGAAAATCATAAAATTGTGATTTTGGGTGATGGCCAGAGATTTGAGATGGATTTTGACTCTGAAATTAAGTTAAGTGATTAAATTGATGAAATTGATTTATACATTATATGTTAGACATCGTGTTATAATTGGATTTGTGGAACTTACTTGTGCTTTGTAAAAGCTATATTTCGGGCAGAGGCCCTGTTGAACTATTGATTTGATTTTGAGATTTAAATGGTTTTGAAATGAGATTATTGGCGACTGTTCCACATGTACCATCCTCTGTGATTTGATAGTCTCCTCCAGACGTCGTAGATCCTGGAGTAGTCACGATCCACTGCTTGGAGATGAGTAGCTCTGAGGGGAGGCTCAGTCTCAGGAGTGTGAGTTTATGATGATATCCTCCAGACGTTGTTGATCCTGGAGATGATATCACCCCAGACGTCGTTGATCCTGGGGAAGTACTCGGACGTGAGACACCCGAGTTGCACGCGTTGCATTGATATCGTGACTGGTTATTGTATATTGAGGATGGTGGTATCATGATTGATTTTGAATTGTATTAGCTGTTTTATTTTACCTTTGATTTTTATGACTCATGTTTTATATGATATGCATGCATGTTTACAAAACTGGAGGGTAATACTATTTTTGATAAATGTATTTCTAAAACTTTATTTTTGTCCACTCACACCTTTAATATTTTTTGTACCCTCCAGGCCGGTGCACAGGTACTGAGGCTCGTATCGAGGCAGAGGAATAAACCGACTGTTGCGTACTCAAGTATGTGACCGCGTAGGATTTTGATCTTTGTTTGTAAATATTGCCTATGCTCTGTAAACCGGTTGACAACTGATGTAGTTAACGGTCCTAAAAGACGTACCTATCCCTTGTCTGACTATGTGTGTTGTTTGTTGTGTTGTGTATTTATGTATATATATGGACTACTTTTGGTATTTTAAAATTATGGTCAGACGGGAGCAGGATCTTTCACGATTATCGAGGTATAATCAGGATGGGTCCTGTCAAGTCGCATCCCCTTTACTAATCCATATGTGCCCTAATTTCTCAAAGCCTCAATCACTTATGGGGAAGTGGGGATAGCCTTCAGCCACTTAAGGTGTTTGGCTACATGCTAATAAGGAACGTCTAAAGCTCTGCACTAGCTTGACAACCCTGCGGGGCTAGAGTGACAAGGCTTAAAAGGAACCTCATGATCTAACTTCCTTTCTAAAGAAGTTATAGGCCTTGCTTGTTCTTTTTTCTTCAGGGTAACAACTTTTTTTAGGCGCAAATGAGCACTCAACAACTCATTAACCAAGCTATCAGAAGGCCACCCACCAACCATTTCTCTAAGTGGGGAAAGTAGCCAAGTCATATAACGAAACTTTGGAGGAATTTTTAAAGCCCTATCAATCTCCACAAAGATGCTACCAAGAAATGTACTATGATTGCCAACTTTCCATGCTTGTGGTCTTTAGGCCCCTCAAGCACTATATCCTTCCCTCGAAATGGACTCTGAATATGTGAACCACCACACTACCACCATGCATGTTTTCCAGACTTCTCTGATGCACCTTGTCGCATCTTAAAATGATCACGTGGGAAAATAGAGAGGTCACCACTCGAATCATTACTAACGGATGTACTTTATTATAAAGTAAAATATAAATAAATGTATATTTAATTTCGGCTATGGAACCTGCAAGTACTGCAAAGCACGTGGAAAAGGAATCAATTAGGCAAAGGCACATGGCACCACGTGATTGCACAGCAGCAAGATCTGACAAGCCCTGTGCAACAACCTGAAACTTTGAGAAAAGTAAATGACAGTTTCGCCCCCAAAAAAATTGACTTTTTGACCGAGAAACTTTGTGGATGTGACGTGAGGATAATTACAAAGGTCTCAAAATTCTGAATCCATACACAAGCAGCATGTCGAAAAAATAGGTCTAATAGGTTCATTATGGGATAAGAATTACTAGGGTATTTTGGTAATTTTACCAAGGGTAATTTGGCAATTTTACATGAAAAGCCTAAAATACTTTAGACTTCTCTCCATGTTTCCATCCCAAAATTATTCCACCGACATACTCCTTTTATATATATGTGTTGTGTGTGCAAGTATAGTTATTCAGAAATTCTTCCACTACCATACTCCTTTTATATATGCATTGCGTGTGCAAGTATAGTAATTCAGGAGACTATGGCTGAAACCATGAAGGGTGGTAACCCGAGAGAGAGAAACCATAGAAATGAAGGATCGAACCAGAGAAAGAGAGGAAAATTAGGTGAGGAATGAGAAGAAGGGAAACAAAACAAGAAAGGAGGAAGGCAGTGGAGGAAAGAACCCTCCATAGCCCGAAACCCGTGTAGTTAAAAATGGGCCGTGGAATATCAGATTTTCCCAAGGTCTATAATTTGGGAACTGAGAATTTCAGAATGGTGTGTTAATCCCTACGGTCGTTGTGAGCAAGAAATGCAAGGATTTGGATGTTGGGAACACCAGAATAAGGAAACCAATGGTTAGCCAAAGCATGGAAGATTATACAACAAACTCAAGTACGTTATTTTCCTATTCTGAGCATGCAGGTCTCTTTCTAGGATCAATCAGAAGAACATGGAATATTAAAACATGAAAAATGGCTTTACAACAACAGATTTTGAACCAGGTCAGGGTCGTCGGGTCGGGTGACCCGAATAGCGGACCCACTGGAGGTCAGGGGCGAGTGGCGACATGATTGTTGTAATGACCCGTCCCGAGTTAACGGGATTAATTAATGATTAACGACAGATTAGCTAGGCTAATCGGGGATTAGACGAGTATTAGCGGACGTTCAAGGCAAAATGACGATTTTACCCCAGGAATGGGAAAATATTGACTTTTCGTTCGGACGGTCAAATGGACTTTGACCGATGACCGGGACGTAGTTTGAGACGTCACGAGTTCATAGATAGGTGGCACGCTCGATTCGGACATCCGTGGAAGAAGTTATGATGATCGGAAGATCGGGGGGCGTTTGGTAATTTTGGCAAAAAGGGGCCAATGGTTGACTTTTGACCTGGAAGGTCCGATGATCGAGGGCCGAGTACCGTGAAATAGATCACGACGATATGAATCCATAGACAGGTGGCACGTTGAATTTGGAAGTTCGACGGCGAAGTTACGGTTCACGGAAGTTCGAGTGCACTATTGCACGTTTTATGAAACAGGGACTATTTGGCAGCAAGTGGGGCCCAGATATTTTTGACAGGCCCAATGGATGAGTGACAAGTGTCACCCATCCATTGTCAAGCCCATTTCACTCATGCATATCTCTTCCCTTCATCGATCATTCATTTTCTTCCTTTCAAACCAAAACCGATCCACTGTTTTCATCCAATCCAAACCCTTTGACCCTTTGAACATTTGTGAGAGGCCAGAGAGTGAGAGGAGGACCGGTGGACGTGGAGGCTGGCCAGGCAGAGCCTCCGTGCACGGCGGAGAAGAAAAACCCGAGCAAGGTATCGGTTTAATCCATTTTCAATCCATTTTCGATTTCATTTGTTATGGGTCGATTTGGATGATTGTTGTGAATTAATTAGATTGGTAGGAGGCCAATAGGAAGGTTTTGGGAGGTGTTGGACGTCGAGGAAGCCCTGGGGGAGTTTTGGATTTTTGAACCGTGAGAACCAAAATCGAACCGGTCGGATTTAAGATGTTTTAGGGGTTCCAATTAATTAGTTTAGGTTCCTAGGACAATTATAGGAAGAATAGGATCAATTAGGATTGAAAACGGTGAAAACTGGACCGAGAATGGACCTGGACCGGTGACGCCGGTCCAAGTTGCAGGTGAACAGGACCGGACGGGTTCAGACTGGTCGTCGCGAGGAGGAAGACGACACTGTTCACTGGCGCGTGGCTCTCACATGCAGCCACTTTAGACGGAGCGTGCGGGCACGTGGGGGAGAATTTGGGAAAGGTTCCAACATGTCAAATAATCTATTTGATGTAACTAACATTTTGGGTCTGGTTTCGAGTCGATCGGACATCGTCTCGATATAGTTCGGGCTGTCCGAAGGTTTCGGTGCGCATTTAAAAATAGTTAAAAATCTCGAAAAATTAAGGGGCTTTAGTGAGGGGTTAATTAACTAGTTAGTAACCCTCTAAAGTGATTTGGACAAGTTCGGGAATCCCGGAGATGACGGTTGACCCGGAAAGGCGTACGACACGCATATCGAGGCAGCAGTGCGGACGGTCTGTGAGTGGACTTTATTTCTGAAACTGATGCATGCATAAATGTTTTATATATGTTTTAATATGTGTTTTGGGATGCCTTGAGTGCATTTTGGTGTGTGTTTACGTATGGGCACGTACTTCGAGGTTTTCAGGTTTTATACGTGCTTATATGCTCTTACGCTTTCGGTTTTCATGAAATTATTTTGAAAAGGTAAAATCGAGCATGAGACCCAATTGGATTTGGTTTTGACTCGGGCATGAGACCCTATTGATGACCTACGGGTCTGAGTCGTAGTTGGGACGGGTGCTGTGTGCACAGCGACGGACGACGTGACGCTCGCCTCCGGATTGGGATGTGTTCCTTCCGGAGAGGTAACGATGCACGTCCCGTTGTCGAGCAGCCACTGGAGGCTCGACTTCGGAGTGCTGACGGTTTAGAAGATCGATCGGCGACGTGTGCACTATGGTATCGAGATGGTCGCGACAGTTATGTGTTCATGGCGACATACCAGGATTGAGAGCGGTCCTGGATTGATGGTTGCACACATCGCTATGATCGGGATCGTGACTGACCCTGAGATATCGGGCTCGATGCCTAGTTGATTCGAGTTCGAGCTCGATGCCCAGTTCATTTTGAAATCGGGCTAGAAGCCCTATTGAGTCTTTTGTTCGGGCGGAAGGCCCAGTTGAATGGTGTTTCAGGCATGAGTTCCATTTTTATGGTTTTTCTATACGAGTATGTATATACGCTCCTTATGAACGTATTGATTGGTCTCCTCCAGCGTCGACTTAGAGAGTCACGATCCACAGACCAGAGTGGGTATCCCCATAGGGATCCCGTTCTAGGAGTGGAGGTTACTTATGATGTTGTGGTCCCGGACCAGATTCCGGAGAGATGATCGGACTAGATCCAGAGAGAGAGCTCGGACTAGATCCAGAGATTGAGCCTCCCAGATGAAGAATTCCTGGGAGAAGACTCGGAGTGAGACCCCCAGTAGTGTGCACACTAGTAGAGAGATAATATCGTGACTATATCGGGGATGTGTTCCCTAAGGGCTCTGTGCCCCGAGATGACATCTTCTCCGGAAGTGCCTAGGATGGGATATACATGTGGATGAGTTTTCACTAAGATGGCGTTGGGCTGAGACCATCGCGTATTGGTGTTGGGCTGAGACCATCGCGTATTGGTTTTGGGCTGAGACCCTTATGAGATGGTTTTGGGACGAGTTCCCACATGTTTTGGTTTTGGACAGAGGTCCCAAGTATTGTTTGATTGATTTCAGGCCAAGGCCCAAATGGTTTGATGGTTCATGACGGTTTATGGGAACCGGGCATGAACTCTAGAAATGGTTTTCGAATGCATGCATATGTTTTTAATGAAGGGCATAAAGTTCTTTTGTGAAATGTTTTCATAAAATATTTGTTTTGTCCACTCACGGCTTTTGTGTTTTGAATGCCCTTCAGGTTGATCGCGGATGCGGCTGTAGCAGAGACGAGACATCACTTCCCTCCTTCGAATCCTGGCGTACTCTGATAGCCCCGGTTGGGAAAAAGACGAAAATATCCCTGGTCTGACACTTCGTGTCAGACGGGAGCAGGCATGTCCCACGCTAATCCCGAGGGATTTGGGACGGGTCCTGTCAACTGTGCCTGCAGTCGCGCGTGAAGCCCACATGTAGATACGACAGGTGGCATGAGGGCGCGTCTCGCCGTTTCTAGGTATGCGTTCAACGTGAAAGTTTCCTATTTTGAGATTCTAAATTTAATGATATAATTTCAGGTTAATTGAATGTCATTTGAGTATAGTTTTGGTTATCCAATATATTATGTCTATGATTATGTTTATGTATTTTAGAATGATTTAAATCGTGATTAATTAAGAAAGTATTATGATAAGGGGACATGAAAAATTTGTGAATTCATAGAATAATTTTCAAATGAATAATTAAAAGGACTTATAATGGTAAATCAAGGACTTAAGTTATGGTATTGTTTTGCATTTTAAGAAGTTGTAGAGCTTTCTTAGTGTTTTATAAGATGATTGTATAATGTATGTTGTATAATAAATTTGGGGTTATGGGTGCATGATGACACGCATAATGATCCTATGGGATCATATATGATATTATGTTATGATGAATTGACATGATAATCATCGTATGTGTGATAAGAATGATGGAATGATATATGAGGATGAATACCTGATGATCATACGACATGAAGAGGACTATATTGATGATGATTGTAAACCATAAAATGATATTTTATACATATACATATATATTAATAAACGAGATGGAGAATAGTGACAATTTTTTTAATAATAAAGCAAGACCCTGAATAGGATCGAAGAAGTAATTTTCACTACTTATTGGGGTTAGTGGGTTGGATGTGGGCTATAACCCCACAAGAAAGGACTTTAATTTGGTTAATTTAAATATGGACATGGATAGAATTGAAATTATTCATTATATAACAAGAGTTGTCTGACAAAACTAGGACTCGACTGGTTTTTCACAGAAATTAGGAAGGGGTCTTGTCACCCTGACCAGCTGCCCCTTTTGTCCGCTAGTAAGACGAACGTGCCTAATGCGTCAAGCACTTCAGCAACAAGCTGATGTCACAACAGCACCCAGAAACAAGCAATGCAGCGGCGTGTACGCGACACACACCTAACACACCCCCGACATGCTCCGGCAATCGAAAACCTGCTACCGGATGGTGAACCTCATGTGCCAGACATGGTGCTGATAATGTTAGCTATTTTTTTTGCGACGAGTTAGCGCGTGAGACGTTATCTTTTTTTTTTTTTTGACAATAGATGCCACCTGCTACCCTTGGTTGCTCACGAAACAACTATCGTGATGTTTTCTTTGTCACTAGTTGTCCTCGTGCGGCGAGCAAGTGCCTAATGCGGCATGCCCCTTCGCTAGTCATGACACGGTAAGTCTCATCTTGTCCCCTGAAGACTCCAATTCTAGACAACAAACCATTCAGTTGATTTTTCTTTGATAGTGTGCATGCAAATGGACCACATGTGTCAACTTACAGTCATCAAACCATATATGCAATTCTATTACCAATACAAAAGAGGAAAAAACATGAATTACCTCCAAGAAGACTTGGGACGTGCCCTCTCTTTCTCCAAATACCAGCCAAATCTTTTTTCTTTTATTGTTTCACCCAAACAGACTGGAGGCTAGGGTTACAATATTTCTTTTTTTCTTGTAGCCAATCATCCTTTAAATAAGAAAGAAAACCTCAAACCGTTAGAGATGAAATTGATTTCAGAATAAATGAAATTAATTATCATTATTGAGAGTTTAAATTCTTAGAGATTAAGTCCAAAAAACAGATATTTATCCTTATGACACATTAAATGTGGCTTAAATATATATCAACTTAATTCGAAACTCAGCACTTAACCTCAACACAGAGATAGAGCGAGACAAAAAATACCGACAAGTATTGTTAACATTGTATCCCAAAAAATACATCCCTTAGCATTCCCTAAATTCTAAAGCGTTGCGAGGACATTTGTGGAAACAAAAATCATCTAAAAATTACGGAGCTGTCACGTGACCCATAATTCTCAAATGCCCAAATTGCCCATGGTAATGAAATTAATAGCTCACAAACACATGCACATTAAATAACGTATTTACTAACTGAATATATTATTTAATTAGGTTAAAGTCTCAATTATATTAATATTCTCTCCGAGAATTAATTGTCATTATTCTTAATAATGAAAAATTATTCTTAATATTAAAAGCTATAATTATAATTATAATCAAATAATATATTTAATTATAATATATTAATTGCAAATTCACCCGAACAATCAAAACACTTCGAGACTTTCAAGGCTTCTTTATAAATAATGGAGCTCATTTCACATTCAAGGTAATTCGTTTTTTCCGTTTGAAGTATTTCCTATTCCTCTCCCATAGCTAACTTATGCATCGAAGTATTCTTGGTGGTTAGTAACCCCCCAGAGCTTCATGCTTCAACAATTGGTGCTTTCATTGAGAGCCAAATTGAGAAATACTCAAGAAGAGCTCTCATACTCATTCATCATTCATCGACGTCGTTCAACATTCATTTAACTTTATTCATTTTTCATCATACTTCATTCAACGTTATCGACATAGTTCAAAGTTCTTGAACGTTGTTCATTGTGCATCAAAAAACGTTTTCGATCAGTCCTCACATTCAACATGGTTAAGATTCGTCGATCCATTCGATTAAATGAGGATGATGTTTCAGCTTTTGCCACTCAAACTAGGAATAGAAGCACACACCACGATTCCGAAGGTACGCCAAAGTCACACTCGGCTCGTGACTATCGAGGTGCCAGTGGTGATGTAGGGATCAATTGTCAGAGCCTAACCCATCTAGCACAATATTGTCCGCTTTGGGCCCAACCCTCACGATTTTGTTTCTGGGAACTCACGTGCACTTCCTAGTAGGTTACGCATCCTGGGATTGCACTAGCACAAACTTGCTTAACTTTGGAGTTTCTAAGGAATCCAAAAGCAGTGAGCTTCTAAAAGCCCTCATGTTTGATAGATGCGCGACCACACATATAAGTCGCATCTCCCAGATCCCCCCAAGCGATGTGAGATTACTAACCATGCCACTGAGGCACGTGTCCTCACCATCCCCCCCTCTCTTAGGGCCCAACGTCCTCGTTAGCACACTCAATTCCGGCGGGAGTTGCATGTGTAGCATTTGACATCGTGACAGTTACTTGGTTATGGATATCGCGGATATCAAGGATTGGCTATATTGTGTTTTATTGATATTTTTGTCCAGATATTTATATTATGATTTGACTTACTTTCATATGATTTGATTTCTATGCATGCATGTTTATAAAACAGAGGGGAAAACTGTGATTATTTCTTAAATTGTATTTTGAAATGTTTATTTTTGTCCACTCACACTTTGGCTGTTTTATTAACCGTTCAGGTCGTGGTACAAAGACAGGGGCCGATATTGAGGCTGAGGCATAAAGAGTACCGTTGCGCATCTGAATATCTTTCAGGGTAGGATTTGGTACTTTTATTTTACTGTCGTTTATGCTCTGTAATACCGTTGATAAGTTGACATTTTGTCTCAACGTTTATGTATAGATACTTATCCCTAGTCTGACAATGTTGTAGTTTGAATCGTTCTTTAAAAAAACAAAAAGGGTCATTTTCAGTATTTTGAGTTTGTTTGTCTGATGGGAGCATGGTAATCTAGGGGGATTGAGATGGGTCCTATCAAATTGGTATCAGAACCCAACCTTGGCCGGAATTTAGTGTGTCAGCTAGGACGCTGGGCCCCAAAGGGGGTGGATTGTGAGGACTCGTGCCCTAGAGGCATGGTTAGCAATCCCACATCGCCCACTGGGATGTTGTACATGAGCTAACGAGAACAAAACCGTGAGGGCTGGGCCCAAAACGGACAATATCCTGTTGGAGAAGGTTGGGTCGTGACACCAATTCCAACTTTTGGATTCAGAACTTTCCTTGTCCCAACAACTTCGACACTTGTATTAGGAGAAGGAGCTACATCATTTCAACAAACTGATGACGATTAGTTGGAGGAGCGTCAAGTTAGAGTTCATCCTATGCAAATAGCAATTTGCGGGAATTCTTGGATGGAAGCTATGACCTGTCAGGGCAAAATCATGCACAAATCGAACTTGATACAGACTAGTAACTCCTAAGGCGCATGTATCGACGTGATACGCACAAATCGCAAACACCTCGATACCAACCCCCTCAGAACAACTTATCTCAACAAGTTGAAAGGTTGAACAAGCAAGTCCAAATGCAGTTTGGGATTCTGCAATGGCTCTTAGCAAATAAACAACTCCGGAGCCTGGGAGACACTCCACATCACTTGGAAAGCAAGAAGACACTCCAAGATGCCATGTAAAGGAAACAGTCCCATGTCGAACAATGTCTCATGATACTTGACTAAGTGACTCTAGAGAGGAAAGTCATACTCGCAGAACAAAGATTCCACCATGCTCAAGGCCTTCGGTGCATGAGTAACTTGGAGAAAGAGTAGGGGCCTCATTGTGAGTTGAGCATTTGCATGGGAGCAAGAGGTAACATATAGCTTCCCAAAATACTTTAAGACATACTCACCCACACTATCTCATAAATCAAAAGCTGAGATTCGAGGAGGTCACCGACATTTGGCACATAATGACTTTCCACCTCAATGAGGCGTTCTACATGCTGATGATGTCCAAAGGATGTTGGATCGACACCTCCGCGTCCAACGTGATGGCCATCTGGAAGATGATCTACATTACCAAATTCAGTCATCCTCACCCTTTGTGAGAGAAATTAAGGAGGAGACATTCCCTTAAAGGTTTGCAACTCTGAACTTTAATCAGTTCAAAGGAAATTTTAACTTGGTAAAGCATATTGATTATGACTGAGGATTCATGGTCCCCCATGAGCACAATGATACACTCATGTGCAGTGAGGCCAAGCCATGACGTGGCTCAATCATCTCTCCCGAAGATCGATAGTTTCTTTCAAACAGCTAGCCCTAGAATTTGTGAAGAAATACTCATAGCTTCGCACAACCAAAGTGAAAGATGATCATCTCTTCTTCATCAGAAAGAGATCAAAAAAGATCCTTCGATAGTACATTCAGTGATACTACGAGGAAAGTTCTCGAAATAATGGATGTAGTGATCTTGTTGCTGCAATGGCATTCAAATAGGAGCTTCGTCGGAATAGGTAGCTTTATGGCGACATAGTCATGGGAAGTGAATGAAGTCTCATCAAGATGCTCTCTCTGGTAGAATGGCACGCATGTTGGGAGGATGAGAGGAATTATACTCATGCACATGATCATACTGGAGCGAGCAAAAATCCTTTTAGAAGAGAATTAATTCCATAGAAAATTTGCATGCGGAAAGTCTAATAAATACAAGGCGGGTTAGACTTCCCAAACTCATACCATAGAAAAACTAAATTTGAAATTATCTATACCAATCTATTAGTTTCACAATGAAGTAAGGGACAAGCCATGGCTGAAGAAGTCGGAACCAGTCAAGGGTGACCAAGAGAAAGTCGATAAGACAAAATGGTGTGCCTACTATGAATTCTAAATGCACAACATCGGAATATGCATATCTTTAGAGAAATATATTTGAAATTTCATTAAAGAAGGACATTGCATTGATTATGTCAAGGGGAAGGCCATAGATCGAGCGAATGACAAAGGACCTAAGGAGTTTGCGTAAAAAAATGATTTGCATCAAGACAATCATTGCAAAGTCAGAATTCTTGGGAACTAATTCCAAGAAAAAAGAGAGGAAGATTTGAGATGGTTTAGCTGTCTCTTAGGTCTCCCATGTCATCACACTCGGGTTGCCAACGACCTCGTCATTGGTTTCTCTTTGAGAGACAAGTTATGACTTGATTGGCCGCACGATGATGTTTTAGTTGTATCAATCCAATTTGATCATGCTCAAATTGATTGGATGCATATTGATGAAGGAAACGCAACAAATATCTTAAGTGTAACAACCTGAAAACGTGAAAAAGGTAAAAATGACGATTTTGCCCCTAAAAGTCAAAAGTTGAATTTTTGACCTGAGTACTCTTTAGACGTTCTAAAAAGACCATTATGAAGATCTCAAAATTCTAAATTCATAGACAAGTAGTGACACGACCCATCGCAATCCCACCAGGATTAACGCGGGATGTGCCATGCTCTCGTCTGACACAAAGTGTCAGACAAGGGATAACTCAAAACCTCAAAACCTCAGCCAGTGGAGGAGTGTTATGTCACATTCTCTGCTACAAGACGCATTCGCGATCAACCTGAAGGACATTAAAAACCATTAAAAGTTGTGAGTGGATGAAAAATCAATAATTTAATAAAACACATTTCACAAAAAGATGTTTATGCCCTTCACTAAAAAGCATGCATGCAATCGAAAACTAGTAATCAAACCATTTACTTTAATTAAATCATTAGGGCCTTAGCCCAACATCATAAATCCAAAGTATATGGGAACTCAGCCCAAAACCAAGTATATGGGGATTCAGCCCAAAACCAATCATCATTAAATAATCAGTTTATCGAAATACAATGTAACCAATCCTCGGTATTCCTAATTCCTAATCAATACCACTGTCCCGATTTCCAAGCTACGCGTGCTACTCGAGATCTCAATTCCGAGTCTCCCTAGGGTATACCCTGGTTAATGACCAACAAATCAATGACCCTCCCTGGGGTATCAACCGTAAATGCACTCCTGATCATGAGCTGCGCCTCGGGGCAGCCCCTCTTAGGTTGTGCAACATAATTACTTCGGGATACTATGAGATGTACGGAGGAGACAATCAACCACTCCAGGATACTATGGGACGTCGAGAGGGCAACCACTCGAAAGGATAGTATATGGAAAACATTTCATAAGTCATCTCAAACAGTTCAAAAGGCTATGCCCAGGATTTCCAAAAAACCATCGTAAATCCAGAAATCCAAGTACTCAACTCCAAATCCATTTTAGGGTCTCCAAACCCGAAATCACATTTTATAAACCACAAATACGACTCATGCCCGATATCATAATCAACTAGGCCTCTAACTAGATCATGTCAACCAAATGGGTTATAAAGTCAACACTGACGTCATGCTGACATCAGCACTAACAACTCTGATAGTGCCAGGTGTCGAGCTCCCATTAGTCCTTGTCTGACATTGTCTGATCTGACATGATGATGTCACCCTAATGATGTCATCGTTGACGTCATCATGTCATCCCTGTCCTCAGTCGGGTGCTAGAATCGGATCCTACAGACTCGCTGTAACGACCCGTCCTGAATTATCGGGATTAATTAAGAATTAATGATGGATTAGCGAGGCTAATTGGGGGTTAGCCAAGGATTAATGGATATTCAGGGTAAATTTATGATTTTTTCCATAAACGAGGGCAAAAAGTTAACTTTTGACCCGGGAGGCCCGATGCACGAGGACCGAGGACCTTTACGTAGATCGGGTCGAGACGCGTTCGTAGACAAGTGACACGTCGAAATTGAAAATTCAACGGGAAACTTACGATTCACGGAAGTTCTGAGGTACTATTACGATGACCCATTTTACGAGGCAAAAGTGGATTTTTATCATTAAGTGGGCCCATATATTTGGGGCATGCCAAATGGATGAGTGACAAGTGTCACCCATCCATTTCCCACCATTTCCCATACATGCATATCCATCCCCCCTTTGTTCCATGATCCCACCAACCTGAACAACCCCTTCGAACACAACCCAATCCCTTGCCCCATCTGGTTTCGATCTTAGAGAGAAACAGAGAGAGGCTGATGGTGGCTGGATGATGATAGAACTGCCATGGATGACGTTTGTGGGATTGATACGAGGATGTGGCTGTCAAAAATGACGACTGAGGACGGTGGGAACGCCCTGGACGGCGGCCGTGAAAACAGGGTCGTGAGGATTCGATCAAACAGATAATCCCCAGCAAATTTTTCTTGGTTTTAAATCAATAGAATGGTAGGAAATGAAGAAACATAGAGATAGGAATTGAAATGGAAGGAAAAGGACCGAAAATAAGGGAGAACACGGCCTAAACCGGTTCCACCGGTTTGGCTGGACTGGATTTGCAGGTGGACCGGTCGGACCAGGTCCCCCGAAGGTTTAATGTGCACAGGTCAGGGCGCATGGGGGCGCGTGAAGCATTTTATAGGGATGTGTTCAACATAAAAAATCATATATTCGATGTAACGAACATTTTGGGACTGCTTTCGAGTCGATCAGATACCGTTTCGATATAGTTCGGGATGTCCGAAGGTTTTGGATTGGGTTTAAAAATTGTTAAAAATCCCGAAACATTAGGGGGCTTTTATGAGGGGTTAATTAAGTAGATAGTAACCCTCTAAAGCGATTTGGACAGGTTCGGCAGCCCCATAGACGGTGACTGGCCCGGGAAGGGCGTATGGCACGGTCTGTTAGTGGACATATTTTATGAATTCTATGGATGCATAAATGTTTTATATGAGTTTATGAACATGTTTGTGAAGCCATGAGTGCATTTTTTTTTTGTGGTAGATTAGTAGTATTGGTGCGTATTTCGAGGTTTTTCGATTTTATACGGTGCCTATACGTGTTGTGTTTTCTAGGGTAGTTTGATGAAATGATTTCGGAGTTGAAAATATGGAATCGGGCAGGAGACCCATTTGATTTACGAACTCTCGAACTTGGAGTCCATTTGATTCGATGAAAAATCGGATTGAAGGCCCATTTGAGTTAAAAGATGGGTTCAAGGGCCCTGTTGGTTTACAAATTCGGGCTTGAGGCTTAGTCGATTCTGTTATCGGGCTTAAGGCCCAGTTGAGTGTGAAATCGGGCTTGAGGCCTCGTTGAATTATGGTATCGGGCTTGAGGCCCAGTTGGTTGTGAAATCAGACTTGAAGTCCCGTTGAACTGTGATATCGAGCTTGAGTCCCACTTGTGGTTTATAAAATGAGAATTCGTGTTTGAGACCCTATTGAATTGTGGATTTAGGTTGAGGCCTGTGAAATTGGATTTGAATCAGATTCGAGGAATCCTGTTGAGATACTCGGGTATGAGACCCAGTTGAGTGTTTTCACGGAAATGTATATACCCTCCCGTATGATTGGTCTCCTCCAGACATCGTAGATCCTGGAGTGTCACAATCCACGGCTGGGATAAGTGAATCCAAGAGGGAGCACATGCCCAGGAGTGTGAGATATATTATAGTCTCAGACTGAGTCTGCAGACCGTCCTCCAGACGCCGTAGTTCCTGGATTTTGGACGTATCCTCCCAGACGTCGTAGATCCTGGGGGTAGACTTGGAGTGAGACCCCATGTAGTATGCATACTTATAGAGAAATCGTGACGATTAGTGATTGGGCATATGAGATGCTGAGGATGGGTTATATATATGTTTGTATGAGGTTTTACGGAGAACGGTTTTGGGCTGAGACCCACGTGTATTGGATTTGGGCTGAGACCCACGTGTATTGGATTTGGGCTGAGTTCCGATATCTTTGATTTGGATTTTGGGCCAAGGCCCCAATGAATGTTTTGAGAAATGGTTTCTGAATGCATGCATGCTTTTTAGTGACGGGCATAAATTTCTTTTTATGAAAATGTTTTTATAATTCCTTTGTTTTGTCCACTCACAGCTTTGATGTTTTTAATGCCCTTCAAGTTGATTACGGATGCGGTCTGTAGTGGAGACCGAGACATCATATTCCTCCTCTGGATCCTGACGCACTCTAGAAGCCCCGAGTGGGCTGAATTGGGAATTTTCCCTGGTCTGACACTTTGTGTTAGACGGGATCAGGCATGTGCCACATTAATCCTGGGGGATTTAGGATGGGTCCTGACAAGTGGTATCAGAGCAGGTTTTGCTCTCAGAGTGACGTGCATGTCGAGGATGTGATGTCTCTGCCGTAGTAACAACCCGTCATCAACCTGATAGTTAGGGTAATAGTTTGAACATTCGGTGGAATCGACCCTAGTTAAATTACGTTTGGCACAAGGTACGATTGTTTAAGGTTCGTTTGGCATAGGATGCCACGTTTCAAGAAATATTGGAATTTGAGTAGGATCGTTATGCATGTGAATCTAATGGCTTAGGTTGCTTGAGGTAGGATCCAGTGGACCAGTAGACACAGTACGACGACCTGAGAGTCGGGACCGTTGAGGGGTTATGACGGACCTGGATTGTGGCAAGGTGATTTCAGTGGAGGTCTGATGTCAGGGTCGTCCATGGCCAAAGTGCAAGGATCGGAGATTATGCTACTAGTAGCAGTAAAGCGTACCATAACCCTAGTTGAGGCTGGTTGGAATAGGAACGCTTGATCCTATTGGACGTGAGATGCCATGTTTCGGTGTGTCGACTCCCAGTGAGATGTCGACTGGCAGCGAATCCCTGGAGTAGGTGTGGTGTGGGATGATAGGATGCGTTTGCGCATGTAGTGTTTTTGCAATGTTAGTCACGGAGTATGGCTGAGTTCTCGTGGAGACCAGCGGCTAGGAGCCAGAGAGTTACGAGAGGTCGAAATCCTCATATTGTGATTACTGGGTGATTTTACACCAGTAGCGGAGTACAACGACCTTTCCGAGTCGAGAGCGATGGGTCGGTCAGGATGGACGTGCTGCAGTGAGCAGCTAGATTCGCAATAACCCCAGTTGGTGAGTGATCGGACGAGTGACCAGGAGAGTAGTACTTGTCGAACAGGGTCCTGAGGTGGACTGATCGGTAGAAGTTGGATGTTGAACGGTTGGTGCCGACGGTGAGTTGACCGTATAGGTTTGGAGTCTCAATGGTGATGTGTGTGAGTTGTGCCTACACAAGCTCGTGGTTGGTACCACCATCGAGGGAGCATATAGTTAGCATGGTTGTCAAGAATCAGGGGACGTTCAGAGAACATTCATTTTCTCGTATGGATTATCGAAATGGTCATACCCAGAGTCGTGGGGTACGAGGGAGGCAAAGCCCCTCCGACCCGAGCAGAGATAAGTGACGATTTCTCGGTTTAAGTTAGGTTTAAGGATTGGTTGATTCGCTCTCTGTTTGGCGGTGATGTGATGACGATAACATGGAGGGACGATGAGCCACGAGCGGAGGGTATCTCATTCGTGATGTGCTCATGATTGGTTTCTACCACTACACAATGAGGAGGATTCGTTGGCTAGTGTAGATTCTTGGGATTTGTGTTGAGATGAAAGATATGATGGAGATGAACTGGGTGGAACCCAGCAGTGGTTGAACTGGGCGGGGACTCTGTCCCAATAAGTGATTGAGATGACTGAGTGGCGCTTAGACAGAAAAGGCATAAATGGATGACGTGAGTATTGTCATGGGGATTTGTGACCGGTTGGTCAAATAGGGTGGTATTAGACAAAGATACTGCAGATCATAGCAGGAGCCTATTGTGACTCTTCAGTCGATTGGTACATCAGGTTAGGATGAACTGACATCCTTTTGGATGTACATAAACTATCGTAAATGGATAGGAGAGTTGGATTTGTTACGGACACGTGAATGATGCCCGAGTGAGTTGAGGGCTCGGTTTGTTATCGAGTTGGTAGAGGTACCCTAGAGTAGTACATATGTGAGTTCGATAGGCACTGAGCGGGAAAGAGAGGATTCCGAGCTGCTTGGTGCTAGGTATTGAGTACCTGGATTGGTGTTAGGTTCCGCAAGATGACATAAGATGAAATTTGATGTCATCATCTTAGAATTTCCTTATACGGGCCAATGAGGAAGGATACGGCAGTAAAAGGGGTTCAAAGAGTGCGTAAGAACCGAACACCTAAGTTGTGAGTCAAATGTGAATGACTTGAAGAGTATGCGGTGTTTAGCTTCACTGGATGTGGCGAGTGAGTGTCCGAGGTAGTGGACCCACGGTGCGTTAAGGTACGTATGGATTGAGGTGAGTGAGATCGAGTCGTGTGGTAATGATCAGGATGATCGAGATGACTGAGGTTATTGTGGCGACCTTGGGGCGAGTAGACCGAGGTCTGGTCGTCATTGGGGTGAATCGCCTTGGTGATTATGCTAAGCTAGGAGCAGATGAGAATCATCTTATAAGACTGTTGAAGGATCCCTTAGCATATTTAGTGAGATGCCAAGACCTACATTGGATATGGGAATAAACATGAGACGAGGACGATACATGGATATCGGTCAGGAAGAGATGAATAGCCGATGCCTAGAGTTGGACTTGAGGATAGAGATTGGGATGGATTGAGGCTGGCTCATGACGAACGATTGAGTATCGAACCATAGTCGGAGAGAGGAATAAGTGGGTTAAGGTCTAGAGTCCTAGTTGGACATGCTATAGTGATCGGAATAGTTGGTATGATAGATGGACATGTGATAGTCTTCCGACATATTGGTATGATGATTGGACGTCAAATACTGCGTGCTCAAGCAGAGTTGATGGAGAAGGTTCGGAGATTAGGTGTGGCGAAGTCTCAGGGCCGTACGGACTAGAGGAACGTTACTGACTGTGTGAGATGATTCCTACTGAGATGAGTATTTGGTTGGGGTCCAGATACATCCGAGATAGGTGATATGTCGACTGTGTTTCGACAGAATACGTGATGCGGTAGTTGCGACTCGAGTGAGTCGAGATGTCAGCATAGATCGCCGAGTGGTATGAGATACTATACGAGGACTCAAGGGCGAGTCAGGAATCAGAGTAGCACAACGGAAGCGCAGTGGAGCCGGGAGTTGTCGGCTGGTCACGATGGTTGTAACTTTTGGCAGTGATGGATTTGATCGTATCCGCTGTGTCCAGATTGGTATGAATTGATGTGACTCTCACTGGAGTCAGTAGGGATCGCTGAGGGAGTCAGTATGCGTTTGAGAAAACGAGACGGTTGGCTGACATGAGTGTCGAGATCGATAGATGCTGCTGGTTGGAGTATGACTTGCGAGGTGGGATTCATGTCATTATTATGGGAGGATCTATAGGATTTTGTCTAACTGGATGCTGAATAGGATATCAGCTCCGGTTGTAAGAATAAGAAGGGTTATCAGACTGAAAAGCTGACTTCGAGGGTCAGACAAGAAAAACCATCAGTCTAACAAGCCGTTTTGACGACAACTTAGTAGTGCTCACCTGTCAAGAGTGAGTGACAGGCGAGATCGACGAGTGTCGATGTCTCGAGTGAGACTTATGAGCCGACGTGGGGACTCTCAAGAGTCAACGTTTGGAACGCGGTTGGTGCGAGTGTCTAGTTAGAGCTTTGGAGGCTCTGATGACAGTACGAACCTGCGAGTACGGCGTTTGTGACGGATGCATACTTTTGCAGGAGAGTATCCGAGTAGAAGGGACATGATTGGATTCCACGGTTTGGTTATGGAATTGGGTCAGTTTGAATTTCGAGGATGAAATTATTGAAGGGGGGAAGATTGTAACGACCCGTCCCGAATTATCAAGATTAATTAAGAATTAATGATGGATTAGAGAGGATAATCGGGGGTTATCCGAGGATTAACGGACGTTCAGGGTGAAATTATGATTTTACCCCTAAACGAGGGTAAAAAGTTGACTTTTGAGCCAGGTGGCCCGATGCACGAGGGCTGAGGACCGTTAAGTAGATCGGTTGATACGAGTCCGTAGACAGGCAGCACGTCGAAATCAATCGTTCCACGGGAAAGTTACGATTCACGGATGTTCAGAGGTACTATTTACAGCGGTATGTTTTATGAGGCAAACGTGGTTTTTTGTCATTAAGTGGGCCCAGATATTTGGGTAGGCCCAATGGATGAGTGACATGTGTCACCCATCCATTGTCCACCATTTCACATGCATGCATATATATCCCCCATTTGTTCGATCATCCCTCCAACCTAAACAACCCCTTCGAACACAACCTAATCCATTCCCCCATCTGGTTTCGATCTGAGAGAGAAACAAAGAGAAGCTGATGGAGGTTGGATGATGATAAGACAGCCGTGGACGGCGGCGATGGCCTAGGAAGCAGGTAACCCGATAAACCCGTTTTAAGTTCAAATTTGGATTTTTGATTTCATACGTTTTGAATGGTTTTTGATGAGTGGATGACATTTGTGGGATTGATACGAGGATGTGGCTATCGAAAATGAGGACTGAGGACGGTTGGAACGCCCTGGATGGCGGCCGAGAAAACAGGGTCGTAAGGATTCGATCAAACAGGTAATCCCCACCCTATTTTTCTTGGTTGTAAATCGATAGAATGGTAGGAAATGAAGAAACATAGAGATAGGAATTGAAATGACGGACCAAAAATGAGGGAGAACACGGCCTGAACCAGTTCCGCCGGTTCCGCTGGATCGGATTTGCAGGTGGACAGATCGGACCCGGTCCGCCGAAGGTTGAAGGTGCACTTTGCAGGGCGCATGAGCCACACGCACAACCCCTTTGGGTGGAGAGTGAAGAATTTTCTGGGGATGTGTTCAACATACGAAATCATTCATTCGATGTAACAAACTTTTTGGGACTTGTTTCGAGTCGATAGGACACCGTTTTGATATAGTTCGGGATGTCTGAAAGTTTAGGATGGGGTTTAAATCGAATCCTAAGGCACTAATTAAATCGATTTCAATTTTGTGACCATAACTTCCCCGTTTGACGTCCGATTTGGACGTGCCGCCTGTCTATAGACTCGTGACGTCCCGATCTATATTACGATCATTAGTCCTCATGCATTTGACCATCCTTGTCAAAAGTCAACATGTTAACCAATTCCTGGGGTAAAACGGTCATTTTACACCGTCCGTCCGTATTCTCTCAACTAATCCCCGATTAGTCACGTTAAATCCATAATTAATTTATATTAAATCCCGATATTCGGGACGGGTCGTTATAACCTTCCCCCTTAAAGAATTTCATCGTCGAAATTTAACTAATCCAATTCCACCGCCAAATTGTGGAAATCTAAACCTGCCTTAAACCGTGGCCTCACGTTCAAGCTCACATTTAGTGTATTCTTGTGTACACCCTCGTTTGTAAGTACCAATCCACAAAATTGACCACAATTTCCCTACTCGAAAATAAACACCTGATCACGAATTAACCACAAATTTCCCACTCGGAAGGTGTGGTCCCCGTATTGACACAACCTAACAATTTTGCCTTTACACCGACACTTCCCTTACTATCACCACTTTGATAGTTACTAGTCAAACTAACATCTTTTAGATTTTCTTCTTCACAGCTCTCCTCAGTTATTAATCCACCTTGACATCTGCTCTCACTGGGAGTTACCAAATCTCGACTCATTCCCGAAGGTTTCCATAACGTCATACTCAACTCGCATTCACGGCTCCATGGTCCCTATTAGAGTCACCAACACAACCCTGACTTACTCTAGAATCGTACTAAGATACCTCGTACCAAATCTCCCTCAATGTAACATAAGATCGACGGTAGGATCTCACCTCATAGGGCAAGCTCAAACCTGTGGCATTTGTCGGTTCTGGTGCTCATATCAGTTAACTCCCTCAGCGATCCACACTAACGCTGGTGAAAGTTACAGAGCAGTAACTTCACGCAAAGAAACATGTGGTTACACTAACCACCAACTTACTCGACTTGTGTGTAACTGAACCCCATCAAATACATGCCCAATAATGATACACATCTCCAGACTAGGGTCCTCAAGCCATCCATGGCTCTGAGCACCTACTCATACGATTACTGAACCCATCTAAATCACTCTGATCCAGTGTACAGTATCCAACGTCTAGTCCACGTTCTCAACCAATCCAATGATATCGGAACTAAGTCGATTACCAAAACGTTCATCAACATACCACTAGTACATCCTATATACCGTCACCAAGCACTACCTAGGCCTGCTTAAGAATTATTTTTGAACAACGTACCTAGTACGTACAACCATCTACCAACCAGTCAACAACACGGCTAGTGCCTACTCCAAGTGATCATACACCCTCGTATCAAACCATCCACTACATGGCTAAATATAGTTTCAGTCCACTCGGCGTTCATTTCCTGTCCACAACATGGCTTCCCAGCCAATCACGTTTCAATTCTGGAGTCTATCTGTCCAATCCCGTATGAGACATACCACACACTCCAATTCCGTGTCCATTCCGCGTCTCTTGGTCACCCGACCATCATTTGAATCGTCCACTCCCAATCACGTCGTCCAATACGTACCAATTTAAATCACGTCCACCAAGGCGTACCCATTCATGCCCAAAGAGTATCCAATCTCACCCACGTCTATCAAGACATACCAACACCGATCATATCGGATACCTGCTCATGTAATTACCATATCATACTAGATTGACATCGAAAGGAAGCCAATCCCATCATTCATATATCCAAGACCATACTCACTCACGTATCAAAGACAGATCATATACTCTCTTCACACATCCAAGACAGACTACTTCTGATATCCAAGACATACCCATCCACCTATCCAAGATAGAGGTTGGATAATAATTGCATCGTATTCCAAGAGATTCTTCAATTGTCTCACAATACGATTCTTCTCTACTCCTAGCTTAGCATAATCAGAAAGGCGGGGTCTGCCAGCTAGGTACCACATCGTGACCTCCTGATCCATAACATAACCTGATCATCAATATCACGATCCAGATCCACCTAGGATCCACCCGTGCTCTCTCTCAGCTAATTACCAGGTTTCAAGTCATAGGGTCTTACACTCTTTTTGAATCCTTATACTATCACACCGTTCTCGTCAAATCTCCACATCTAATTACTTAGCTAAAGACGGAACATGTCTAGACTGTGGGTACTCTTCAATTACTTCATATCGATCCTCGTCATTCCACGCATCGTAATCCCTAGCACACAGTGTGCGAATCAGACCTAACCTAAATCTCAGCTCATACCGAGCTAGAATCCACAATCTCTGCTCAGGTTGGAGGAATTCTGCCTCCCTCAACTCACCAACTCTGGGTACAATCACCCTGACCATTCATACAAGAAAATAAACGTTCCTTGAACGTCCCCCGATCCTCAACAACCATAACTACAACCATCCTTGATGGTAATGCCTGCCACAATCTCGTGCAGATCCAACCAACAGACATCGCTATCGAGACTCCGCATCCAAGCGTCAACACTACTAATCGGTCCACCCGAGACCTCAAATATCATCTCAAAATGGTACTCATGAATTGGATTCCATTATTTCACTTAGTGTCAGACCACTCAATCCACATAGTCTCACTAGACTCAACTAGACTCAACTAGAGTCGTCCACTAGGCCCAACCAAACTCACTAGGTTTGTTCACATCCTCAACTGCACCTTGCCCCATAATCAGCAAAGCTAACATGACTTGATCGACCAACACGCACATCCAAAACGTCTACTAACGCGTACATCCAGACCATCAATCACAAAATAGGGTTACCTACTAAGGTCATCTACTAACTCCGTTGTACTCATTTTCTCCAAACTATCAAGCATAACTAGGTTTCGAGGAACCCGGATGCTCTCAACAACTCAATTCCCAACTCAACATGACCTGACCATCTAATGGTCACAACTCTACACTATCATTATATATAACCCTCACCGGATCTAATCACATTGATTCACAGCGTATCTAGCTACGTTTGGCCCTAAATATTTCCACAAACTCTCCTACTATTACCCAACAACCAGGTTGATAACAGGCTGTCGTACACGTAGAGACATCACATCCTGCACCTGCACGACACTCCATGAGCAAACCGTGCTCTGATACCACCTTGACGCGACCCATCCAAATCCCCCAGGGATTAACGAGGGATGTGCCATGCTCTCGTCTGACACGAAGTGTCAGACAAGGGATAACTCAAAAACTCAGCCTGTTTGGCGCTTGCAGAGTGCGCCAGGATCAGTAGAGGAGTGTGATGTCTCGGTCTCTTCTACAGCCCGCATCCGCGATCAACTTGAATGGCATTAAAAACCATTAAAAGCTGTGAGTGAACGAAAAATCAATAATTTAATAAAACACATTTCACAAAAAGACATTTATGCCCTTCACTAAAAAGCATGCATGCACTCGAAAACCAGTAATCAAAATATTTACTTTAATTAAATCATTAGGGCCTTAGCCCAACATCATAAATCCAAAGTATATGGGAGCTTAGCGCAAAACCAAGTATATGGGGACTCATCCCAAAACCAATCATCATTAAATAACCAGTTTATCGAAATAAAATGTAACCAATCCTCTGCATCCCTGATGCATAATGAATACCACTGTCATGGTTTCCAAGCTATGCGTGCTACTCGGGGTCTTAATTCTAAGTCTCCCCAAGGTCCACCCAGGTCAATGACCAGCAAATCAATGACCCTCCCTAGGGAATCAACCATAAATGCACTCTTGATCATGAGTCGCACCTCGGTGCAGCCCCTCTCAAGTAGTGCGTCGTGACTACTCCGGGATACTATGAGACGTCCAAAGGAGACAACCAACCATTCTAGGATACTACGGGACGTCTGGAGGGCAACCACTCGAGATAATGGTATGTGGAAAACATTTCATAAATCATCTCAAACAGTTCAAAGGGCTATGCTCGGGATTTCCATAAAACTATCGTAAATCCAGAAATCCAAGTACTGAACTCCAATTCCATTTTAGGGTCTCCGAACCCGAAATCACATTTATAAACCACAAATGGGACTCATGCCCGATATCATAATCAACTGGGCCTCTAGCCCAATCATGTAAACCAAATGGGCGTCCAACCCGATATCTTATTATATCAAATGGACTCCAAGTTCGATTGTTTCCAAATCATATGGGTCTCAAGCCCGGTCCCATATGTCCAAATCCGAAATCATACCATTGAACCATTATTAAACCACAATCACGTAGAAACATAGTATAAAACCATAAATCTCGAAATACATGCAAACACTTGAATACTTAATATCACAATCAAATCCACTATAAATCACAAATTTAAAACATATAAAACAGTTATGCATGCATCAATTTAGAAATCAATGTCCACTCACAGACCGTCCTAGCAACTACCTCGATACGCGTGCCATAAGCTTTTAGAGCAAAATCACCATCTTCGAAATTCTCGGACCTATCCAAATCATACTCGAAGGTCACTAACCACTCGAAGGTCACTAACCATCTATATAAGTCTATAGGATAAACCCCCAAAACTCCTGGAAAAGTCAACGTGTCTAAGACACGTTTCCCTAGGTGAAAAAACTCAATTTGACCAACCTAAAGATCTCTGATCGACCCGTAACCACCACCATTGGATCTGAATCTTCAAAATCTTTAAAATGCCACTAGGCCCACCTCAAAATTCAAACCCACGCGCCCCCACGTGCCTTTTCAACCCAAAAGTCAACGCTGAAAAGTCAACCTTAAAAAGTCAATGCTGACGTCAGCATTAGCAATTCTAATAGTGCCACGTGTCGAGCTCCCATTGGTCCCTATCTAACATGTCAGTCTGACATTGTCAGATCTGACATGATGATGTCACCTTGATAATGTCATCACTGACATCATCATGTCATCCATATCCTCAATCGGGTCCTGCAACTGGGTCGTGTAGACCTGTGGCCTGACCTGACCAGCTCTCCTCCGTCCGGCAACCTTTCCTTTCCGTTCTTCTTCCTAAAGCTGCATCTATTTGATCCCAAGAGATCCGTGAACCCATAAATCTAAGAAAATGGCTCGAAATTACCTTCCCGGTCGATGAACCATGACGGCCCTTGCCACTCCGTTTTGCCATCGACTCCGGCCTCCTCCATCCTCGATTTCGATCCCCGGATGTCCATGCAACCATTAGGAACAAGTTCCAATTCTTATAATCGATCAACAAGCACCAAAAACCAATATTTGAATTTTGAACCTACACTCACCGTTTCAGTTTCTGACCGCCTCAGGCCACCGCATCCCTCGATTCTAAGCTCACTCAACTCGCCTCAGCCTCAGATACCTCGTCCAAACCTCCAAAACGGTCAACAACCATTTAATCACGTCCTTCCATTTTTGAACTAAAAACAGGCTCACGGGTTTCGGGTTCTCACTCACCTCCTCCGTGATCGTGGATGCTCAGCCTCCATCCCAGTTCCCCCTATCCATCTCAGTATCTCCATCCCACATATGAACATAGAAGATGATAGGGTAGTGTGGTAGTATGTCTTTGTGTGTTTTTTTAGGAAGAAAGAAAATGATGCACGGAAAGGGAAGAGAGATAGATGAGGGAAAAATATATTTTAAATAAAAAGCACCCAATCATAGCCAGATCCAGAATTTAGCCAATCATAATTAAGTAATATTTAATTCGAATCCTAAGGATGTCCGAAAGTTTAGGATGGGGTTTAAAAATAGTTAAAAATCACGGAAAATTAGGGTACTTTTATGAGGGGTTAATTAAGTAGTTAGTAACCCTCTAAAATGATTTGGACAGGTTCAGGAGCCCCGGAGAGAGTGATTGACTCGGGAAGAGCGTATGGCACACGTATCGAGGTGCGACTTTGGACGATCTGTGAGTGTACTTGTTTTATGAATTCGATTCATGCATAAATGTTTTATATGAGTTTATTAACATTTTTTTGATTCCATGAGTGCATTTGTTTATGGTAGGTTAGTAGTATTGGCACGTATTTCGAGGTTTTTCAGTTTTATACGATGCCTATATGTGCTGTGTTTTATATGGTAGTTTGATGAAATGATTTCTTAGTTGAAAATATGGAATTGAGCACGAGAACCATTTGATTTACGAACTCTCGAACTTGGAGTCCATTTGATTTGATGAGAAATCGGGCTGAAGGCCCATTTGAGTTATACGATCGGGACTAGGGCCCCGTTGGTTTACGAATTCGGGCTTGAGGCCCAGTTGATTCTAGTATCGGGCTTGAGGCCCAGTTGAGTGTGAAATCGGGCTTGAGGCCCCGTTGAATTATGGTATTAGGCTTGAGGCCCAATTGGTTGTGAAATCGGACTTGAAGTCCCATTGAACTGTGGTATCGGGCTTGAGTCCCACTTGTGGTTTATAAAATGAGAATTTGGGTTTGAGACCCTATTGAATTCTGGATTTAGACTTAGGCCTATGAAATTGGATTTGAATCAGATTCGAGGAATCCTATTGAGATACTCGGGTATGAGACCCAGTTGAATGTTTTCACTAAAATGTATATACCCTCTCGTATGATTGGTCTCCTCCAAAAGTCGTAGATCCTAGAGTTTCATGATCCACTGCCTCAGTTGAGTGACTCCAAGAGGGATCACATGCCCAAGACTGTGAGATATATTATAGTCTCGGACTGGGTCCGCAGACCGTCCTCCAGACGTCGTAGATCCTAGATTTTGGATATATCCTCCCAAATGTCGTAGATCCTGGGGGTAAACTCGGAGTGAGACCTCGAGTAGTGTGCAAACTTATAGAGAAATCGTGACGATTATTGATTGGTCTTGTGAGATGCTGAGGATGGGTTATATATATATATATATGTTTGTATGAGGTTTTACGGAGAACGATTTTGGGCTGAGACCCACGTGTACTGGATTTGGGCGGAGACCCACGTGTATTGGATTTGGGATGAGTTCCCATATCTTTGATTTGGATTTTAGGCCAAGCTCCAATGAATATTTTGAGAAATGGTTTTTGAATGCATGCATGTTTTTTAGTGAAGGGCATAAATGTCTTTTTATGAAAATATTTTTATAAATCCTTTGTTTTGTCCACTCACAACTTTGATGTTTTTATTACCCTTCAAGTTGATTGCGGATGCGGACTGTAGCGGAGACCGAGACATCACATTCCTCCTCCGGATCCTGATGCACTCTAGAAGCCCCGAGTGGGCTGAAGCGGGAGTTTTCCTTGGTCTGACACTTCGTGTCAGACGAGATCAGGCATGTTCCACATTAATCCTGGGGGATTTGGGACGGGTCCTGACACTCGTGGCGTGATCCGGTCGGTTCTCCTCCATCCGACCACTGTTCCTTTCCTTCTTCTTCCTAAAGCAACGTCTATTCAATCCCAAGAGATCCATCAACCCAGAAATCTAAGAAAATTGCTTGAAATTACCTTCCCGATCGATGAGCGGTGACTACCCTTGCTACTTCGTTCTGTCGTCGACTCCGGCTTCCTCCTTCCTCGATTTTGATCCCTGGACATCCATACAACTACTAGGAACAAGTTCCAATTGTTAGAATCGATCAACAAGCACCAAAAACCGATATTCGATTTTTGAAACTAAACTCACCGTTTTGAACCTAAACTCACCGTTTTGCTTTCCAACTGCCTCAGGCCACCGCAGCCCTCGATTCTAAGCCCATTCAACTCGCCTCCAACTCAGGTACCTCGTCCAAACCTCCAAAACGGTCAACAGCCATTTAATCATGTCTTTCCAATTTTGAACTAAAAACGGGCTCACGGCTTTCGGGTTCTCATTCACCTCCGCCATGATTGTGGCTGCTCAGCCTCCTTCCCAATTCCCCCTATCCATCTTAGTCTCTGCATCTCACATATGAACACAGATGACTATAGGGTAGTGGGTCGTATGTGTTTGTGTGTTTGTTTAGGAAGAAAGAAAATGATGCACGGGAAGGGAAGAGGGATAGATGAGGGAAAACATATATATTTTAAATAAAAAGCACCCAATCATAACCAGATCCACAATTTAGGGAAAGTGACCAATAGGATGAGTGACACTTGTCACTCATCCAAGGGCCCACATTAATTATCAACCAATCATAATTAAGTAATATTTAATTCGAATCGCGAGGCACTAATTAAATCGATTTCAATTTTATGACCATAACTTCCCCGTTGGACGTCCTATTTCGACGTGCCGCTTGTCTACAGACTCTTGACGTCCCGATCTATATTACGATCATTAGTCCTCATGCATTTGATCATCCTTGTCAAAACTCAACATCTTAACCAATTCAGGGGTAAAACGGTCATTTTACACTGTCCGTATTCTCTCAACTAATCCCCGATTAGTCACGTTAAATCCTTAATTAATTAATATTAAATCACGATATTCAAGACGGGTCCTTGCATGCAGTATACCGAAAACATAGGTTGTATACGTCTGTTTTAAGTCTAAATAATATAGGGGTATTTTGATAATTTTGCAAGAACAATCTAGTGTTGTCTAGAGAGTTCTTGAATTTTCCCTCCCTTATGCATCCACCGACCTAGTGATATATATATATATATATGTGTGTGTGTGTGTGTGTGTGTGTGTGTGTGTGTGTGTGTGTGTGTGTGTGTGTGTGTGTGTGTGTGTGTGTGTGTGTGTGTGTGTGTGTGTTTGTTTGTTGGTATGAGTAGTTCTGGTGGATGGCCGAACAAAGAAAGAAAATAATAGAAAAGGAAGAAACCAGGAAGAGAAGAGAAGAAGGCTAGGAAGAAAGAGTGGAAGTAAGTAGAGAAAAAAGGAAAGAAAAGAGGAGATCCAAAACTGGCTAGAGAAAGAGATGGCATCCAGACCCGAGAACCATCCCGAGAAACACAAAAACTTTGGTTCATGGTCCCTCAAGCTGCTGTGAAGTTTCTTAGTGTCTAGTAACGGTTTCCAAGTGTTGGTGAAGTCCCTACTATACTTTTGGGACAAAAATGAAGAAGCTATGGATGTGGGCAAGCTCAAAATACGAAGGGGAATTCTTCCCAAAACTTGGGAAGTTCGTATTTCTTCTTTTCAACATCATAGATCTTCTTTTTGGTACAAATAGGTGAATTTTGGTGTTTAGATCATCGAAAATGGTTGGCAGATGGCTGAGATATGGCCAGGTCATGGTCGCGGGTCTGGCAACTTGAAACCAGACCAGTCTGGAGGTTGAAGACAACCTCTGCGCAGACGCGTGAAGCCCAAGTGCAAAAGTTGTCGACGATGTGTAGAGGTGCATCCGGTCTTGTGTATGAATGTGTTAAACAGGGTTTCTATACACTCTTCAGTATGAATCTAATGGTATGAGTTTCAAAGTAAATGGAGATTGTTAGGACACATTTTTGGTTGATTGAAGGTATATATTTATATTTAAATTTGTTCTATTATTATCACACAATTTGGTACTTGAACCCTCATGTTAATATGGATAATGTTGACCTTTAAATGATGAAAATAAAATGAATGGAAGGTGTTAAGGTAAATTATTATGAATTACTAGGAATTTAGTTATGGTTTTACTTTAAATCTTAATAGTTAATAAGGGAATTCAGAGGAACGAAGCAATTATGGACAATTTGGAAAATGAATTTGGCTTACGTATATGTAAAATTGAATTTTCTCAATTTCTAGACAATATACAGGTTCATCCTATTTATTGCTATATGATTTTGACTATAAGAATAAGAGTATAACCAAGGATTGAAATATCGACATCGACGGATATATCGCTAGTCAAATTTACGGATATCTCGATCTAAATATCGATATCGATGTCGTTTACAGTTAACAAAAATGACGGAAATTTAAACTAAAAGCTGGAAGATTTTAATGAAACTTTGGGAAAAAATTAAGTACCCAATAATGGTTATATATGATTAATAAAATTATAAAATGATTTTGATATAATAAATATATGATAAATAATATGATGCAATATGATTCTGACGATAACTAATAATATAAAATCTTAAATATAAACATAAATTGAAGTGAATTATTATAATTCAATGTTAATATAGTTGAAAATATAACAATAAGCATAAATAAAATATTTAATGGAAGAAAAATGATAAAATATGTCTAAATATATTTGAAAGTGGAAAAAAGATGAAAAACTAGGGTCAAACTTCGTTCAAATTTTGGGATGAATGGATATATTTAAAATTGGGAAAAAATGACCAAAAAAAGCCAAAGCTTGTTGAAAGATTGAAAAAAAAAGGATTAAAGAAACTTAATTTGCAATTGTAAGTCGGGGGTCGAACTTGAGACCCCCAAGAACCCCCAGAAGTACCAGAGCCAACTCGGCTAGCAAGATTAGTTGACAACTTAACCAACGTATAATATATAACTTAACTATAAAAGCTAATAGTCAACTTCTTCCTCCAGCGGGTTTGCAACTCGGGTTTTTTCAACCTGACGGCATGACCTAACTCAAACACCCTTCTCTTATGTCCAATTTTCACAAATTAATAGTCCATATTCTGAAATTTCTGATATTTTCATCTGTGAGTATAACGTTAATGTGGATATTTAGTGGATTCCAATTATAAACGACGAAGAAAGGGAATATGTTTATAGAGTTACTAATATAGTATAGACACAAATATATTAAAATTCATTATTAATGAAAATGTTGGTAATGGTGTAATGGATAATAATAATAAGGTTAAGGCTTGATGGTGTAAAAAGGTGGATTTAACTACTTGATGGGGTAAGTGGGTAAGATATAGGCGGTAACCCCACAAGGGTGGATTTAATTTGGTTAATCTAATCAGATAGTAAAAATGGTAATATCCGTTGTCTGACATGAATTGTCAGACAGGAGCAGAACCGGTCTGATTTTCAAGCAAATTAGGGACGGGTCCTGTCATTAAGCCTTGATATTCTACAAAAAATGGGCTTAGAGAACCTCACTACGAAAAAGGTTGTCCTTCTTCGAGGCTTTAACAGTTCAACAAGTATGACCGTTGGCACTTTTCAGCTAGATATGCACTCTAACCCCATCGTTACGTCCCAAAATCTCTTTTTCATGGATGAGTATTCACTGTACAATGGAATACTTGGAAGACCATGACTTCATAAATCCTATCCAGCTCATTGAGCCTTTACTAGAAAATTTGTGTTTCGATCTCTGGAGGAGGAATTGGCCAGATAAATGACGATGAGGCTATGGCTCGGTTGTGCAGGAGACTGAGTTTATTCCCTAGTTTGGAACATCCACTGGGGGAAACCTTTTTCTTTGACCCTCAATATTTAGTTACCAAATGTTGGTCAAGATTTAGAAATTTATGAGGAACCTCAAACTCTAGAAAGATGGGAACTAGAAGATGATATCACCCTCATCCAACTTAACCCTCAATATTCGGAATGACATGTTCGCATTGGTGCACACTTGGATGCCACAAAAAAAGTAGAACTCATCGCATTCCTATGTGAGTAAAGAGAAGTTTTTTCTTGGTCACCATATGACATGCCCGGAATCAACCTTGCCATTGCTTTTCATATGCTGCACGTCAATCCAAACCATATGCCAGTCAAGTAGAAAAGACACAATTTTTCTCCCAAGAAATTTGCTAGTTTCGAAGAAAAAATTAACACGCTACTCGTTGTTGTCAATATCGTACTTGTCAAAAATAAGGAAGTAGGGCGATGAAGAGTTTGTGTCGACTATAGTGATCTCAATTTCGCATGTCCAAAGGATAATTATCCCCTATCGAGAATTGACCTTTTAGTGAATTCCACCGCAGGAAATGAGCTCCTTAGTGTTCTGGACGCATATTCAGGCTATAACCATATTTTTCATGCACGAGAAATATAAAGATAAGACGGCCTTGGTCTTCGACCAGGAGAATATACTGCTACAAGGTCATGTCGTTTGGCCTCATCGATTGTTAAAGGAATTCATTGGAAAGTTCATGGAAGTCTGTGTGGACAAAAACATGGTTAACGGTGAAAGGTAAGAATATCATATCACCAACCTATGTGAGACTTTCAATTTTTTGAAAACAATACAAGATGTAGCTCAACCCTCTAAAGTGCAATTTTTGAGTATCATTGGGGAAATTCTTTGGTTACCTCGTGACCCATCATGGAGTCGAGGCTAACACAAAGAAAATTTAGGCCATCTTAGAAATCAAGTCACCATCAACTCTAAAGGATAGTCAAAGTCTCACTGGTGAACATTAGCTCTGAACAAATTTTTTTCCAAGGCAACATATCACTATCAACCATTCTTCAAGGCAGTGAATAAAGCTTTTAGGGAGAAGTGAGATGAAAGATGTGAGAAGGCATTTTAAGATCTCAATACCTACGTAACGTCTCTGCCACTGCTATCAAAACCCAAAGATAATGAGGACATGTTCCTCTATCTAGGTTTAGTTGATTTCACAGTAAGCTCTGCACTTGTCTGAGAAGAGAATGGGATTCAACATCATGTATTTTATACACCGAAAGCTTTCCTCGATGCATAAACATGATAACCAAAGTTTGAAAAGTTAATCTTAGAATTATTGATCACCACAAAGAAGCTAAGGCCATACTATCAAGCCCATCGGGTAATCATCATGACATATTATTCTCTTCATTCATCGCTCTGTGCCCCAAATGCATCAATGTGAACAATGAAATGGGTCATAGATCTAAGTTAGCATGATTTACACTATTTTCCAAGAATTGTAGTCAAAGGCCAAGCTTTAGCAGGTTTTGTCATGGAGTTCACACCCTCAACATCAGAAGGTGAAGGTAGAGGCTAGAAAAAAACGCAGGGCGACTGACTCTTCCTTGTCACATGGTCAAGGTGTCAATTCCTCTTCCTTTCAACCCTAAACTTCCAATCATCTATGGAACCTCTTCGTTGATGTTTCATCGAACTAAAGGGGCGCAGAAGCGGAGATTGTCTGAATTACCCCTGAGGGCTAAATAATGGAACAAGCACTTCAATTCGGATTCAAAGCTTCTAATAACGAAGAGGAATGTGAAGCATGGATTTGTGGGCTCATACTTTCTAGGGAGTTGGGAGTCGAAAAACTTACTATTCATTATGATTTATAACTGATCACCAATTATTTTCAATTAGTGAATATGCTACACGAGTTGCGAGGATGGTAAGATATAATAACAAGGGTCAAGAAATGTTTGCCTCTTTCATGGTTTTCACTTTTCATCAACTTCCGTGTGCCGAATATGCACAAGACAATTCATTGGAAAATCTAGCATCATTACTTGATTATCAATTCGAATGCTCAATCTCGATTAACTACCTTGAATAAGGTAGCATTGATATCAAGGAACTCGAAGTAAGACAAGTTGATTCTTCACCAAAATGGCAAGATCTTTTTGTCAGCTACTTGGAGTAAGCCACATTGTAGGTGATCAGCTAGAAGCTCGTAAAATCCAGATAAAAGTTATGCGGTACTATGTTGACAAAGGTAGACTTTTTGTAAGTGCTTCACGGGGCTGAACCTTCTATGTTTGAGGCATCCTGAGACATTGAAGTTCTTGGCTGAAATTCACAAAGGACAAAGTGGAAATCATTATGTGGAAGGTCACTTGTGAAAAATACGCTTAGTGCAAGATTTTACTAGCCAACTTTGCACTAGGAAACATTACAATATGCCTAGAAATGCAATAGATGCCAAAGGTAAAAGCCTAACTAGTTGGCACCACCAGAGGAGCTGCATGCATATACGAGGCTTGGCCATTCATGCAATGGGGGATTGACATCGTTTGACCCATACCAGGCATAACAGTCCCAAATAAGGAGTACATGATCGTCGCCACTTACTACTTCACCAAATAGGCAAAAGTGAAAGCCTTAGCTACCATTTCCCAAGTCGACACTCAACAACTCATTTAGAGTTGGATTATTTTCCAATTTGGACTTCCAAAAGTTTTTCAAACAGACAATGAGACTCAGTTCACTATCATAATAATCAACGAGTTCTTTGAGTCATGGAAGCTAGAGCACTTCATTTCAACTACTTATTACCATAGAGCAATGGCCAAGCTGAAGCATCTAACAAGACAATCCTAGATTATATCAAGAAACGACTCGACGATAAAAAAGGCTTGTAGCAAGCTAAGTTGAATGGCACGTTATGGGCTTATCCCACAACTCTTCGTCGTGTGACAAGCGCATCTCAACGATGTCATCCCACGTCATGTTGTTGTTCTAGTTCCATTTACTGAGATTGATGATCCCGTAGGAAAGTCTATAATCTTGAGGACTTCGCTTGATCTCGGTGAAGAGTTAAGGCAACAAGTGGTTAAGCGTGTCTCTAACTACCAACAACAAGTCAGAAGTTTTTACAACAAAAAGGGAAAGATTCGCCACTTCCTCCCATATGACCTTGTTCATAAGAAGAAGTTTGCAGCATCAAACCGTCCAGGGTCTCAAAAACTCAAATCCCCATAGAAAGGATTTAACCAAATGTGCCAAGTAGGCAGAAAAGGAAGTTACACTTTGAAAACCATGGATGGGAAATTGGAGAGTGGTTCCATGAATGCTCATCACCTCAGAAAATACTATGTTTAATAAAAACCGAAGCTCAAAACTAGACTAGTCTTTGTTATGTTCTAAACGTTGTCTTTAATATTCAAGAATGTTGTATTTAACTTATCAACAAAGTTATAAAGTCATTCCCTATTTATCCATATGTTATTACACATTTTACAAGATTGGCAAAGCCTTCAACGAAGAAGCACCTGAAGCCATCCACTTGGAAGCGCCTAAAATCCTTCATTCAGGAAGCACTTAAAGCCTTCTTCCAGGAAGCACCGAAAGCCTTTAATTAGGAAGCATTTAAAGCCTTTCATCAGAAAGCACTGATAGGCTCTTAATTAAGCTTTTATTTTATATTGTTTATACCCTTTATACTTACCTTTAATATTAAAATACCAAACAATTGGAGATAATAATATATTTCGTGGGAATTTTGTACAAATAAATAAAGCTTGGAATGTTGAGCATTTTGGTGAAAGAATCGTCCCAATCGAAATTGTAACGAATAAATTATGGACAAAACTCGATGGATAACAACTAAATCGATATTTATTTGCAGCCCAAAACCAAATCCAGCCCATCAGCCCAAGAAACCTAGCTCGCGAAGCAATATCAGGCCAAGTCCAACGGCCCAATCCTCAGCCCAGCAACCTATTTGCTTGAGGCCCAGAAAATGCAGCTTAGATCTATCCGCTAGCTCAGCAAATGTTGTCGGAATACACTGGCCGAATCCATATATCCCAATTCGGCGCATGCGCTGAACATTGTTTGCCAATGTCAGCGTCTAACGCACGAAACCCACTTCGACTTGTTAGTAGTCCCTCATTGATCCCACATGCCCTTTCAGAGCTGAACCCGCCGACTCCTCCCTACTCTTCTCAGCTGCTCCACCTCGAGTCCTATTAGTCCAGCTCAGCCAGCGCCTACCGAACCCACCTTCTCCAATTTAGCGCCTAACGCGTGACTGCAGCTTCACTTTTTTAGCCAGCTCACACTGAAGCTCACCAACTACTGTCAGAAGAGCCCTACTGAGTCAACTGCTCCAAACCAGCACCCCTTGCCCTGTTTTCTGCAGATTTTCGAGCCCATTTTTAGCCTAAAATTCATCATTTCATCACTTAATTTTATTGTATTTTTTTATTTGTATTTTATTTTTCATAGATTTTGAGTGGCACTTCCTCTATAAATAGGAAGGCCACCTTCATTGTGTAGGATCCCCTTTTTTCTTCTGTTTTAGTCCCTTTTTAGTTCCCCTTTAGTCTCTTTTTATCCCTTTTTCTCTCTATTGTAGTTCCTTTTTTTAGTCATTTTTCTCTCTTTGTTAAGTTCATGTTTCTCTCTTTTGAGATTTATTTTGGGACCATTTTTAGTTTCTTTTAATTTTCTTCTTATGTTTCTTTTAATTTTTGTTCTTAGATTTTCCCTTTAAATTATTTGACTTCTCTTTTAAATACGATTTTATGTCTTCTAAATGTTTGAGAATATGAATACAATCTCCATTTGTTTTACTTTCTAAAGTTTATTTATTTCATTAGTTTTAGTCTTTATACTTCAATTTGATGCTATGTGTTTTATCCACTGTCGGTGCACTGAGAATAGGATTAAAGAGATTAAATGTTGATCGTTGTCGGCGCATTTAATCACAAACTTAAAGTGAATCATATTGTAAGTGTTTTATGCATATTAATGTTTGACGCACATTAATGGTTGGTACATTTATAAAATGAAAAATGTATGCATGTACTTGAGATGATGAAGGTAGGATTTCGTGATTAGTTCAATATGAGCAAAATGTAAAGTGTTGGTAAAAATTGTGTTTGAAGGAAGTCTATTTTAGGAGTACTTTAAATAATATCATTGATAATTTGAATTTACTTACGTAAAAGTGTCAGTTTTATCTATGAAACTAATATATGGTTTGTAAGTTCTAATTAGTAAGAGCATTTGCATTTTAATTCTTAGTTTGGTTAAAAACGTAGTTTCGATTACACTTTGTTCAAAACCCTCCATTTCATTCTTTTATTCTTTTATTTTCTTATTCTTTATTCATTAATTCTTTTATTCTTTTATTCTCTTATTCTTTATTCATTAATTCTTTTATTCTTTTATTCATTAATTTTTTTATTTTTTTATTCTTTAATTTTTTTATTCGTTAATTCTTTAATTTTTTTATTTGTTAATTCTTTAATTTTTTAATTTTTTAATTATTTAATTCTTTCATTCTTTAATTCATTCATTCTTTTATTCTTTTATTCCTTAATGCATTTATTCATTTATTATTTGATTATTTATTATTTATTATTCTTTTTCACTAGCACATTATTAATGTTCCCTAATTTCCCCAGTTAAGAACGATCCATATTTACCAATACTACATCTACACAAAAAGGGTTTAAATTGAAAATACTCGAATTATGTGTTTATTTTAATGCGTAGTTTGACTGTTATCAATCACCCTCAGTATTCCTCCTGGAAACATTCCAAAGACTTATTACTATAAACACTTAGGTTTTTTTGTTAAGCATATCAAGCCTTTTATTAAGGAGCAAAAGCCCTTCCTTGAAGGCAACACAAAAAAAAAATTTACTTTTCTTCTAAAAATCAAAGTTAGTTAAAACCCCCTGTTGTATACCCATGGTTGTAGTGGGGGTATATGACGAGCCGATTGGTTTGGAAGTTATTAGTTCAAGCAATTTATAAAGTTAATAGAATAGACTTGACACTTGAATCTCAAAATTTTGCATAAGCAATGTTTTCATTTAGTCATTTGAAAAACAGTTGGCAAATCACATGTCGATTGCTCCAACTAATTATTCAATACTAGATAGAAGTATAAGAAAAAACAAATAATAGAAAGCAAATACGGATGCAAGTCCTCGAAGCCCATTGTTTTTTGGAACTCTGCCCACTATTTTGCTAAAAGTAAGGAAGCATCGTCAAACAATGACTCAGAGGTCTCAAGAGTACCATCATTTCTGACCTTAGGATCAGGTTGAGGCTCAGGTGTAGGCTCAAGTTCAGGATTAGACTCTTTCTCTGACTCCGGTTCCAGCTCTTTGGTGATGATTCCACTGCAGCTTGCCATGTCCAACTTTTGTACCTTCAACTTTTTTTAGCACAAAGTAGCGGGGCATGTTGGGGCAATGGACGATTATTTCTCAAAGGCCTTTTCGTCCTCAAATTTTGGATTCCCAACTTCAAAATTTTGACTTTCTCATCTGAATCATGCAAGCGTCAATATAACAACCCGTCCCAAATTATCGGGATTAATTAAGACTTAATAACGGATTATCGAGGCTAATTAGGGATTAGTCGAGGACTATCGGACGTTCAGGGTGAAATTACATTTTTGCCCCTTAACGAGGGCGAAAGTTGACTTTTGACCTGGGAAGTCCGATGCAGAGATGCCTGAGATGATTGTGGCGATAGTGAGTCGAGTAGACCGAGGTCCGGTCATCCTTAAAGTGAATTACTTTGCTGATTATGCTGAGTTAGGAGCAGAGGAGAACTGTATCGTGAGACAGGTAAGGAATCCCTTAGCATAGTTAGTGAGAAGACAAGACATAAGTTGGTTTTAGGAGTGTAGGATCTGTCTTGGGTATGAGAGCAGAGAGTGTGCTGGATTGAGGTGCGACTGGTGACGGTAGGTTGAGGTCTAAGCCGTGGTTGGAGCGCGGACAGTAGTGCGTGATTGGACGTTACCCAAGTCCAGGACTAGATCAGGCCGAGTAGTGTCTTGATGATTGATGTGATGGGGGTACACCAGTGTGTTGTGCATATTGGACGATGGGATTGACCACGGCCAATCAATATGTCGGGTTGAGAGTGCCCTGAGAGTATGAGTGCATTGTAGGTTGGATTTGGTCCTAGATGAACATGAGTGGCGACCGGATTAGATATGATAGTGACAGTTTGGGACTCGAGTGAGTCAAGATTTCAGCATCGGTTCTTAAGTAACACGAGGTATGATGTGAGGACTCGAGAGCGAGTCAAGATCAGAGTGGCGCAGCGAAAGCGCAATGGAGCTGGAAGTTTCCAGTTCGTTACGATGGTTGTGACGTATCGTTGTAATGGAGTTAATCGGTATCCGATTGCGCTCAGATTAGTGTGATTTGATGTGACTATCACTGGAGTCAGCAAGGATCGCGGAGGGAGTTAGTATACGTATGCGAAAATGATAGTTTTGGCCGACGTGAGTACCGAGGTCGGTAGATGCCGCAGGTTTGAGGATGACCTGTGAGATGGGATTCGTGTGATTGTGATGGTAGGATCTAGAGGATATCGTTGGATTGGAGGCTGAATAGGATATCAACTCCGATTTTTGGATGAGAAAAGTCGTCAAACCGAAAAGATGACTTCGGTTGTCAGATAAGAAGAACCATCAGGCTGAAAAGCCTATTGGACGACCACTTAGTAGGAATGACCTACCAAGAGTGAGTGACAGTTGAGATCGACGAGTGTTGACGTCTCGAGTGAGACGTACGAGCTAACATGTAGTTCTCGAGAATGAGTTGGAGCTTTGGAGGCTCCGGTGGCAGTGCCTATCGACAAGTACGGCGTTTGTGACGGATGTGTACGTTACATGAGAGTACCCGAGTATAGGAGACAGGGTTGGATCCCACAATTTGGTTGTGGAATCGGGTTAGTTTGAATTTCGAGGACAAAATTCTTGAAGGGGGAAGATTGTAACGACCCGTCCTGAATTATCGGGATTAATTAAGACTTGATGATGGATTAGTGAGGCTAATTGGGGATTAGTCGAGGATTATCAGACGTTCAGGATGAAATTACGATTTTGCCTCTAAACGAGGGCGAAAGTTGAATTTTGACCCGGGAGATCCGACGCACGAGGACGGCTACATAGATCGGGTCGATACAAGTCTGTAGACAGGCGGTACGTCGAAATCGGCCATTCAACGAAAAAGTTATGGTTCACGAAAGATTTCAGGAACTATTTAGAATGACAGGCTTTACGAGGAAAGTGGACTTTTGTCCTATTGTGGGCCCCATATATTTTGTCCCTGGCCCAATGGATGAGTGACAAGTGTCACTCATCCATTGCTCACTCAAACACGTTCATGCATATCCTCATTTCGATTCCAACGGGTTTTCACCCGATCTCGTTCAAACCATCATCCCAATCCCTTCCCCCACCTAGTTTTAATCTGAGAGAGAGAGATAGGGAGTGGCTGATGAGTTGAGGACGGCGAGGAAATGGATGTGACGCCGTGGACGGTGGAGGAATGGCGAACCCGCGCGGGTACGTTTCTTACGTTCAAAATCCCATTTTGTGAATTAGACATTAGGGAAGTTTTCTGGGGATTGGATGGTGTTCGTTGGGTTATTTAGAGTGGCTAAAAACGGTTTTGGATGGCAGTGAAGAGCTGGGCAACCCTGAGTATGGCCGGGAAAAACAGGGCAGTGAAGGGGGGTTTGAACAATCGATTTCTAATCGATTTTCTTGATTCAAATTGTGTAGATAGGTAGGGTTGGATGAGACAAATAGATTAGGATTGAAAGGAAAGAAAACGGACAAAAAATGAAGAAGGAATAGCCCTAGACCGGTCACGCCGGTCCAGTTGGGCCGAAGTTGCAGAGCTGAACCGGACCAGCCGGTCAGCTGCAGGTTAAAGGTAAGCGTGTAAGTGCGTGGGCAGGTTTTTGGGGATGGTTCCAACATGTGAAATCATCAAATCGTTGTAACGAACATTTTGGGACTGGTTTCGAGTCGATCAGACATCGTTTCGATATAGTTCGGGGTGTCTAAAGGTTTATGATCGACGTTAAAAGTAGTTAAAAATTCGAGAAATTTACAGGGCTTTAATGAGGGCTTATTTATGTAGTTAGTAACCCTCTATTACGATTTGGACAGGTTAGGGAACCCCAGAGACGACGATTGGCCGGGGAAGGGCGTATGGCACGCGTATCGAGGCACGACTTTGGACAGTCTTTGAGTGGACCTTTGAATTCTAAATTGATGCATGCATAAATGTTTTATACGTGTTTTAATACATGTTTTGTGATGCCATGAGTGCTTTTTTTTGCTTTAGATTAGTATTTACGTATTTGCATGTATTTCGAGGTTTTCGGTTTTATGCCGTGCCTATACGTGTTGTGTTTTCTGTGGTGGTTTGATGGAAAGATTTTGGATTTGAAAATATGAAATCGGGCATGAAACCCATTTGATTGGAAACCCTCGGACTTGGAGTCCATTTGATTTCATGAGAAATCGGGCTAGAGGCCCATTTGAGTTTACAATCGGGTCGGGGGTCCCGTTGGTTTATGGTATCAATTTAGAAGCCCGGTTGATTTATGGTATCGGGCTTAAAGCCCCGTTGATTTATGGTATCGGGCTTGAGGCCCCGTTCGTTGTGATTTTGGGCTAGAGGCCCAGTTGATTGTAAAATCGGGCTCGAGGCACTGTTATTATTGTATCGGGCTTGGGTCCCAGTTGTGGTTTATGAAATGAGAATTCGGGTTTGAGACCCTATTGAATTGTGGATTTAGGCTGAGGCCTGTGAAATTGGATTTGAATCGGATTCGAGGAATCCTGTTGAGATTTGGGTATGAGACCCAATTGAGAAAGAACGTATTTCGAAAATGTATATACCCTTTATATGAGTTGATTGGTCTCCTCCAGACATCGTAGATCCTGGAGTGTCACAATCCACTGCCTAGAATGAGTGACTCCAGGAGTGTGAGATAGGATATAGTCACGGACTCGGTCGAGGGACAGTCCTCAGACGTCGTAGATCCTGGATTTTGGACAATCCTCCTAGACGTCGTAGATCTTGGGGGTAGACTCGGAGTGAGACCCCGAGTAGTATGCATACTTAGAGAAATCGTGACGAGTTATTGATTTCGCATATGAGATGTCGAGGATGGGTTATATATATTTGTATGTTTGTGCGATGCTTCACGGATACTGCCTTTGGGCTGAGACCCACGTTCATTAGATTTGGGTTGAGTCCCTATGAAAAGGTTTTGGGCTGAGTTCCCATGTACTTGATTTACAGTTTTGGGCCAAGGCCCTAATGGTTTTGTGAATGTTTTGATAAATGGTTTTCGAATGCATGCATACTTTTTAGTGAAGGGCACAAAGGATCTTTAGTGAAGGGCACAAAGGATCTTTTGTGAAATTGTTTTTATAAATTCTTTATTTTGTCCATTCACGACTTTTCACGTTTTGAATGCCCTTCAGGTTGATCGCGGATGGGGGCTATAATAGGGACCGAGACATCACATTCCTCCTCCGGATCCTAGCGCGCTTTGGAAGCCCCGAGTGGCCTGAAGTGGGAAATTTCCCTGGTCTGACACTTTGTGTCAGACGGGATCAGGAACATCCCACGTTAATCTTGGGGGATTTGGGACAGGTCCTGATAGTCCATGCAAAATATAAACAATCTCGTTAAGGGCAACATCTCATTCATTCTCTATCAGCATCCTTTCTGCATGTTGTACGACCCGTGTCCTGGAGGGAACGGTGAACGATCCCATATTCCTATGAGGGGAATGGTCTGGGAGGGGAATGATGGTGTGTCTTAAAGGTGTAGGCACACATCTATCTAGCACGAGCCTTTTTGGTAGCTAAGTGGCTTTGGGTTCGGTTGGAACTTCAAAGTTAAGCGAGTTGAGGCTGGTGCAATTCCATGATAGATGACCCCTTGGGAAGTTGCACCGTGAGCTCTCGAAAACAAAACTGTGAAGGTGAGGAGGCCCAAAGCCGACAATATCGTGCTAGAGTCGGGTCCTGGCCGAGGAGGGTTGGGTCCTGGCAGAATGGTATCAGAGCCAGACCCAGACTGGGAAGTGTACCAGCGAGGACACTGGGCCCTAAGGGGGTGGATTGTAAGACCCGTGTCCTAGGGGGAACGGTGAATGATCCCACATTCCTATGAGGGGAATGGTTTGGGAGGGGAATTTTGGTGTGCCTTAAAGGTGTAGGCACACACCTATCTAGCACGAGGCCTTTTGGGAGCTCAGTGACTTTGGGTTCGGTTGGAGCTCCAAAGTTAAGCGAGTTGAGGCTAGTACAATTCCATGATGGGAGATCCCCCGAGAAGTTGCACCATGAGCTCCCGAAAACAAAACCATGAGGGCGAGGAGGCCCGAAGCGGACAATATCATGCTAGAGTCGGGTCCTGACGAAGGAGGGTCGGATCCTTACACATGGCTTATCTCTAGCTTGCTCATTTTGGTCTCCAATATAAGAATTATTCTTTCCAAGGTGTTGTTGCTTCATCTAGAGTGGTCTTGGCCTTCTCGAAGGTGTATGCACTCGATCTTCATCTGTTTGTTTTGTACTTCCAGACCAGCATTCCCACAAAGTATGTTAGCCAACTTGTAGGCCCCAGCTTTTGCAATCCTAAGGTCTCCAAAAACCTTATCATAAGCTTCCTTTTGCACACTGTTCACAATTTCATCCACCCTGGTGAGGTAACTATGTAAGCCATCATCCCTTAAAGCCTCAATCAATTCAGGGGAATTGGGGATAACCTTCATCCTCTTAGGGTGTTTGGCTATATGCTCACAAGTACAGTCTAAACATTTGCGCTTGCTAGATGACCTTGCAGGGCTAGAGTGACCAGGCATGAACGAAACCACATGATCAGACTTTTCTCCAAAGAAGCAATAGGACCCCGCATGTTGTTTTTCTTCAAGGTAACAACTTTTTTCAGGCACAGAGGAGCACTCAACAACTCCTTGACCAAGCTATTAGATGACCCCCTAATCTCTAAGTGGAAAAATAGCTAGCACATATCACAATACTCCGGAGGGAATTTCAAAGCTTTGTCAATCTTTGTAAAATTAGGATAACCTTCGAAACCACTGTATAACTTATCAAACAAATGAAAGCACTAGGCGATTCTCAAATCCATAGAGGATTTGGGTCCCAAAAACCTCCTACTTCAATGCAGTTATATCTATAAGAGCAATCATCGAACATAGTTCTAAAAAATAGTTCCACCTTGGAAACATCTCGAGTGGGCTGACCACTAGTAATTCCATTGTTTGACATGGAGTAGCAATGCTAGAACTGATCTTTAGAAAGCACCAAGCCAAAGAATTTTTTCAGCTACTCAAAGCACATGATGTATCGATAAACATCGACATCAAGTTGAGCAAGGATGTAACCCATCTAGCCAATAATTTTGGAGAAAAATTCGAGAATAGGAACTTAAAACCCCACATGATGACCAAATGATGGAATTTAGTCCAATAGCAATCAACCAAATTTGTCTTGCCATGTCTAAGAGCCTTCATGGAAGATCACCTCTCGCCAAGTTCCATAAAGACGTTATCCATAAATGCACTTCGGTTGCGAATTTTCCATGCCTTAAACTCTTCAGGTCCCTCAAACTCCACAACCCTCCCTCGACATGGACTTTGACTACGTGAACCACCACACTCCCACAATGAAAGCTTGCCAAACTGATTTGGAATGGCACCTTGCCATATCTTAAAATGATCACCTCAAAAAAATAGAGAGGTCACCACTCCAATCATTACTAACAGTTGTTTTGAAAACCCGAAATGTGCACAAATATAGGGCTGCAATGAAGAAAATATTTAATTAGATATATATTTTATACACTTTAATTATAAAGTTATATTTATTTAAATATAAATACTTATTTAAAAACAATTCAAGTAGCAGCAGAAAGGACGCCTACTTTGTGCTCAAATGGGGTCCACCCACAGCAAGGACCAGCCAACATTCGACATATGGAAGCAGCTGGTTGCACAGTCGCATAGGCTGATAAGATCCGACATGGCAGCTCTGCTGCTCCTATGTGAACAAAATGTATCGACTCAGCCACTCAGAGCCCGCTACATGGCAGTCAAGGATTACTAAGTCGTCGTTGTCGACAACCTCTGCCAAGCCACACAACTCTGTCCACCCATGAGATGTATGCGCATGATGTGTCAAAATCTTCAGTGACAAGCTGACATCACACTGATGTCACGCTGACATCATGCTGACATCAGCATCCAAAGTCAACCAATGTAGGGGCGGGTAGGTGACAAGCGCCTGAGCACCCCTGACAGTGGCTAACAAGCTCTTTCGATCCACAAAATACCGTTGGAGCGTAAGGGTCACTGTGGTCGACAAGCTCTTATGATCAACCCCTGACATGGAGCTGACAAAGTCAGTTGTCCATTACCACGTGTCAATGCATGTGTTGCTGTTTCTCTTCTGCCGTTGACAATAGCTGCCACTTGTTGCTCATCTTTGTTCGCTGTCGACGCGTGTTGAGTACGCACATGCTGCCTTCTTACATTCATTGTCGCGATACAGCCTTTGTCACTGGATTTCCTAGCATGGTGAGAACGCGCAAGATGTGTCATGCTACTCCACCAGTCATTATGCAGCTTGGGCCACCTTGTCCCTTGGAAACTGCATTTGTAGACAACAACCCTCCAGCTGTTGTTCGTTTGACAGTTTGTTGGCGATGGAACCCATGTGTTAACTTACAGTCATTCGACCTTTCCTGCAACTCCAATACCAACACAAAAAGAGAAAAAAAACAAGTATAACCTCTGAAAAATTGTCTGATTGAGTTGTTAACTCTCCCACTCCAAACAGCTACTAAACCTTCTTTCCCTTTGTCTTTTTACCCAAACAAACTGTAGATTAGGGTTCCACATTCCCCTCTTAATATTGTCACACAACCACTTTGAATAAGGAAGGCAAAAAAATTCTTAAAACATTACAATTGGTATTAATTTCATTATAAATGGAAATAATAACCATTAAGAGGGGTTTATGTTCTTAAATGGATTTGGATCACAAACCAGATATTCTTTTTTTGTGACATATGTTAAGTGTAAAAATAAATATTGACTCGATTATGAGCTCATCAATTTTCCACAACACAGAGATAGGGTGAGACAAAAAATACCGACAATCTTGGTAGCAAAAATTCCCAAAAAATTTAAATCCCTTAGGATTCCCTGAATTTCGAAGCAATATGGGGGCATTTGTGAAACCCAAAATCACTTGAAAATTGTGGAACTACTATGTGGCCCATAATTCACTTAATGTCCGAATTATCCTTGTTAATGGAATTAATGGTTCACAAACAGCCGCACATTAAATAATATATTTACCATGTGAATATATTATTAATCAGGTTAAAATCTCAATAATATAAATATTTTTTCCGAGAATTAGTTGTCATTATTCTTAATAATAGACAATTATTATTAATATTAAACCATTATAATTATCATCGTAATGAGAAATTATTATAATTATTATATAATATCTTTAATTAAAAATATATTATTTATTAATTACAAAATCAACCGACCAATCAGAACGCTCCAAAACTCTCAAGGCTTTCTTGTAAATAATAGAACTCTTTTCACTTTCAAGATAATTTGTTTTCTTCACTTTGAAGTATTTCCTATTCCACTCTTAGAGCTAACTTAAGCATTAGAGTATTCTTGGTTGAATAACCCCTCATGGCTTCAACCTTAACTTCAATCTGTCTTGTATTTGATGTTTGTAGGGATTGTGAAGACTTTTCTGAGTGAGAACGATTTCTGCTTTAACATTATAATAGGTACTCAATTATGGAAATCATGCATGGATCAATTTCTTTTTTTTTTCTATCAATATAGGGTAAAAAAAAACTGAAAAAATAATTGTTCGCTAGGAAAGTTCCCTCTCTTACGACAACTGATACTCATTTGCTTGAGCAATGCTTGAACATCTTCACAGCACTCACAACTTGATTTTACAATGTGTTAATTTTAAGCCTGAAAAACTTACACAATACCATTGAGAGAATAAAAAGTGGAAGATGTTCGCGTTGATCTTAAGAGTCAATACTAGTCGATTTCAACAAGGATGCAGCAAAGTGTTCGAAATGCAAACACAATTGCAAACATGTATTTCCTAAACCTATATCTCCTAGATAAATTGAATCAAGACTAGCACAAGTGGTGATTAGGAATAGACAAATTTGTTATGTTTAGTGAATTTCAAGTGTTGAATTGATGATTGAACATGCAAACCTGGTTATATGATAATTTGTGCACTCCAGGTGTTTGATGATTTGCGTCAATGAAATACTGAGTAATTCCTCACAGATATGACTGTGTACATATATTTCAATGATTGAATTAAACTATATACATGAGATAGATAGTGATGATTTACATGGAAATCTTACACACTCACATCACAGTTACAATAGAATCTCATAACATTATAATGCTAATTTCTCACCTATTACAACTCACCATCTGTCTAACTAATTAATAGAAAAACTTCGCTATCAAGTAAACGCGCACACACATATGCGCGCGCATGCACACACACACACACATACACTTAGTTGCAATTCGTTTGATAATGCTGATGCAATTTGCTAGTACACCAGTAAACTAGGCTACACACCAACATTCCCTTCTAGACTGTATATTGGTTTAACACCAAGTAATCCCCTTAAGTAGTTGAATCTCACTTTAGATAGTTCCTTATTGAAAATATCTGCTACTTGATCCTCTGTCTTGTAATAGATCAAGTCTACTTCCCCAGATTGCATTACCTCTCTGATGAAGTGAAACATTATTGCTGATGTGTTTTGTGTTTTGATATACACAAGATTTTTAGACATAGCAGAAGTATTATCACATATTGGAGTAGTAGAGCATGTTTTTTCCTCTCCAAAACCCTCTAGCACAAAACTAAGCCACTTAACTTGAGTTTTAGCTTCATTTAAACGTACATACTCAGCCTATGTAGTTGATAATTCAACACTGTGTTGTTTAAGTGATGCCCATGAAAATACACATCCACCAAATGAGAAAGCAGAACCTGATGTGATTCTCATGTCATTAATACTTCCACTCCAATCTAAGTCACAATACTCAATTAAAGCTGCTTATTTCTCTTTAGTATACTCAATTCCATAGGCCAATATGCCTTGTATGTATCTGAGTACTCTCTTAGCTGTGCCAAGATGTTTCTTTGATGAACTTTGCATAAACATAGAAAATATGCTAGTTACAAACATAATATCAGGCCTAGTAACAGTTAAGTAAAGAAGGATACCTACAGCCTGCCTAGAGAGTCCCTCATCTACTTCCTCAAAACCAGATTTCCTACACAATCTGACACGACCCATCCAAATCCCCCCAGGATTAACGTGGGATACGTCATGCTCCTGTCTGACACGGAGTGTTAGACAAGGGATAATACGTACCTCAACCCATACCAGGCTCCTAGAGTGCGCCAGGATCGATGGAGGAGTGCGATGTCTCGGTCTCTGCTACAGCCTGCATCCGTGATCAACCTGAAGGGCAAATCAACCATTCAGAAATGTGAGTGGACGAAAATAAACAATTTCATAAAAACACTTTCATAAAAATATATTTAAGCCCTTCACTAAAAAGTATGCATGCATCGGAAATCAGTAATCAAAACATTTACTCAATAAGCCATTAGGGCCTTAGCCCAAAAACCGTAAATCCAAAACCAAGTGGGCCACTGCCCAAATCCATGAACACAAATCCAACTGAAAACCATTTCATAGATCCAACAGTCCATATTTACCACAAAACCATCCTCGGTAACCCAGATGCCTAGCGTCCCAGCCGCTTGACATCCCAGACGTCATATCTCATGGTAATAAGCAACGCGTACTACCCGGGGTCTCTTCGGGTCAATAACTCGGACATCCCAGACGTCTAATCATAGCATCCTTGCTTCTGAGTCACTATAAGGACCGGTAGCTCCGTATAATAACCCCTCGCAGGCAATGCACCGTGACTTCCCTAGTGTCCCAGACACCTGGAGGAGACCATCACATATCCTCGTATCAAGATGGTATATGGAAAATAGTTTTACAAAGCCATTTCAAAACATCTCAAAGGGCCCTACCCGAAATCTCCATAAAATATCACAAATCCATTTAGGGTCCCCGACCCGAAATCATGTTTATGAAATATAGGGTCCGAGACCCGAAATCACATTTATAAAACTCAACTGGGCGTCATGCCCATTTTTGTAAACTACTTGGCCCCCGGCCCGATCACATGACTCAAAAAGGTCTCAACCCGATTTCGTAAACAAACTAGGCCCCTGGCCCGATCACATAATTCAAATGGGTCTCATGCCCGATTTTATCTTTCCAAAACCAAAACCATGCCATATAACCATTATTAAACTCGCAATCACATAGCCATAGCATAAACACGTAAACCTCGAAATACATATAAATACGGCATTACCTCGAAATACGTGCCATCTTGTAGACCACTAGTACCACAATCATCATCATAGAAATCAAGTATTTAAAACATATAAAATAGTTATGCATGCATCACAGTTTCGAAAACGAAGTCCACTCATAGACCGTCCTACGCTGCCGCCTCGATACACGTGCTAAAAGCACTCCCGAGCCCCATTACTATCACCGGGACTTCCAAACCTGTCCAAATCACACTAGAGGGTTACTAACCTCTTCATTAACCTCCTACTAAAGCTCCGTTATTTTCCCGAATTTTTAACTATTTTTAAACTCGATTCTAAACCTTCGGACACCCCGAAATATATCGAAATGGTGTCCGATCGACACGAAACTAGTCCCAAAATGTTAGTTACATTGAATAGACGAAAATTCATGTTGAAAGTTTTCCCAAAAAAGTCCGTCACACGCCCCAACGCACTGGCTGAACTCCCTGCGCGTGAAACCCACGCGTCGAGCACTATTCATCCTTTTCCTCAGGCAGATCCGATTCAGACCAGTTTGGTCCAACCGAACCGGCATTCCTGGTTTTCTCCATTCCCACCTATTTTCAATTCCATTTAATCCTATAGCTTCCTTCCACTGATTCTAGTCGATTAACGATGTCAAAACATGAACTTAGGGGTTGAAAATTACCTCCCCGATCGACTATCCAAGCTTCCATTTTCCTCCGCCGTCTCCAGCCACTACAGGTCACCTTAGACCCTAAAACCAGTCCCGATCGATTCCTGGAAACTCCCAGATGCTCACCTGAGCAACCATTTCGATTAACAAAGACTAATTTGCCATTTGCCATTTTTGAACTCAAAGTCAAATTTTACGAGAAATGATTTACCGTCGCATTTGTGCACCTCCATGGCCACCATTAACCTCGTCCTATCCTCCATAACCTCAAACAAACCACCAAAACCGTTCATCATCAGTAGAACCCGACCCGCCATTTTCGAATTAAAAAGAAACAGAGTATACGACCTACCTGCCTGCTCCTGCCACCGCACACAGCGGCCCTCCACGGTTGCACCATTACGTTCCTCGCCACGCACTCACACTTTTCCATTCACACTTTACTTGCATTAGCTGAGGATCAGAAGGTTTATGGATGAGGTTTGGGTGCTCGGGTTTCATTGAAGAACAATGGGAAAATCATGAATATCGATGATGATAATCAGATGATAGTTTGGTTAGAGAAATGGACGGTGAGGATGAGTGATTAGATGAGATGAATGGTTAGGATGAGAAATGAGAGTTTAATTAATTAATTAATGACCAATAGACATAGATCCACAAATTAGGGAAAGGTAACCTAGGGGTGGCAATGGGTCATGTCGTGTCGGGTTCGTGTCGTGTCATGAATTCTGTTTTACCCTTTTATGCCCAACCCGAATCCGACTCGTTTAATAATCGTGTCAAGAATGTCCAACCCGAACCCGACTTGTAAATGACCTGTGTAACCCGTTTAAACGATTAAATAAACATGTCATACTCAAAACCAAATTAACCTATGACCCGTTTGACCCGTTTAATCCGTTTAACATGTTTAACCTATTTAAATTATAATATTTAATAGATATTTAGGTAGGTAAATGGGTAGATATATGGGTTAGTAATGACACGTTTATTAAATGGGTCAATATATAAGCCAATATACGGGTTAATCTGTTAACCCAAAATCTACCCATTTATTAAACAGGTTAACAGGTCATTATACGGGTTAACAGGTCAACCCGAAAGCCACCTGTTTAATAAACGGGTCATAACGGGTTGACCCAAAAATGACCCAAAATTTTAATCGTGCGGGTTGACCCGGATAAATTTCGTGCGGATTTCGTGTCGTGTCAAAAATTGCCACCCTTAAGGTAACCAATGGGATGAGTGACAGTTGTCACTCATCCAAAGGCCCCACACAAAATATCTGCCCAATTGGATTAAAATAATATTCAATATGAATCTTGAAACGTAAAACTCGATTTTACTCTAGTGACCATAACTTTTTCGTCTGACGTCCGATTTCGGCGTGCCACCTATCTATGGATTCGTATCGACCCGATCTACGTAACAGTCCTTAGCCCTCGACCATCGGACCTCCCGAGTCAAAAGTCAACATTTTGCCCACTTCCAAGGACAAAACGATCATTTTGCACATTCCGCCCGATTTCTCTCAACTAATACGCGATTAGTCATTCTAAACCATAATTACTTAATATATAATCCCGATATTCGGGATGGGTCGTTACACAATCTATCATTTATAACCAGTGGTATATTGACAAGTTTGCAGCCCTTCAAGCCAAACTTCTCTAGGCATGTAAGGGCATATTTCTTCTGATTAATGAAGATGCCATTTGCAGATTGTATTACCCATATTCCTAGAAAGTGATGCGGCAGTCCCAAATTTGACATCTCATACTTAGACATCATATCTCCCCTAAATCCTGAGACCATGATCACAGTGTCTTCCGTATATACTATGTCATCAACATAGATAGACACAATAAAGTTTTCTTGTTTGTTGTTATACTTCAAGTATAGTGTAAGTTCACTAGGAATTCTATGAAAACCACACTAACTTAAATAGGTGTCTATTTCACCATACCAAGCTCTAGGAGATTGCTTCAGCCCATATAGAGCCTTCTTAAGTTTATAAACCTTTTCTTCTGCATTTATGACCTTATAACCTTCTAGTTGATCCTCATAGACCTCTTCTTCTAGCACTACAATTAGGAAAGCCGACTTAACATCTAGCTCGTATATCTTCTAGCTTTTCTGTGCTGCTAGAGAAATCAGAATTCTAATTGTATCAAGCTTTTCCATAAGGGCAAAAGTTTCATTGAAATCTAGACCAGGTTTCTGTGCATACCCCTTGGCAACAATTCTTTCTTTGTGTTTATGTGCATAACCATCTAGATTCAAGTTAGTTTTGTACACCCATTTCACTCCAATAACTGGTTTATTGGATGGCCTATCAATAAAATCCCAGGTAGAGCACTTCTCTATCATTTCCAACTCTGCCTATAATACTTTCTACCAAGATTTTTCTTATGCAGCTTCCTAATTCCTTTCTAGCTCAACATTGAACACATTACATCTTACATAGATCTCATTTAGAGATCTAATCTTCATTGGAGTAGAACTAGGACCAGAAGAACTTGAGCTGCTAGGACTGGACTCATCAACTCCATAACTTTGATCTTCAGTTGTGTCTGAATCTAGTTCACTATCAATCAGTATAGAAACCTCTTCTTCTTTTGCTTCATCCTAATTCCAGAACTCCTTCTCATTGAACACAACACTTCTAGATAGATCAATCTTTTTCATCTTAAGATTGTAAACTCTATAGCCCTTTTCAAACTTCCATATTCCATGAACACTTCTCTAACTCCAGATTCATCCAACTTCTGTCTTAGCTAATTGAGCACATGAATGTAACATAATGCTTTAAACACTCTTAAGTGTTTTACTCCAGGTCTTCTTCAACTATATTACTCCAAAGGGGTATTCCCTTGAACAGCATTCGTTGGACACCTCTATAGGAGATAGACAACTGTATTAACGGCTTCCCTCCAAAACCTATAGGGTATTTTTCTTTCATGTACCATGGAATTGGATATTTTCACAATGGTCCTATTCTTCCTCCAAGAAACACCATTTTGTTAAGAGGAGTAGGCCACTGTTAATTGTCTCTTAATCCCACAATCTTCATGAAAAATTTGAAACTCACTTGAAGTGTATTCTCCACCTCTATCACTCCTTAACTTCTTGACCTTGTAACCAGATTGCAACTCAACCATTTCCTTGAACTTTCTAAACACATTTAGAGAACCATATTTGTGTCTAAGGAAGTATAACCAATACATTCTTGAATGATCATCAATGAATGGGATGAAATACTTGTTTCCATCCACTTTGTCAGTCTGCGTTGGTCCACAAATGTTTGAGTGAATCAGCTCTAGTGGTGAGGAGGCCCTCTATGCCAGCTCAGTGTCAAAAGGTTCCACATGTTGTTTTACAACAGCATAACCACGCCATACTTTCAGTTCATTAGATAGATTAGGAAGACCAATCAGCATTTCCTTCTTCTACAAGGTTTTAAGACTAGAAAAGTTCAAATACCCAAACCTTATATGTTATAACTCTGCATTTCCTTCCATGGTTTCCTTTCTTGTTATAGAAGTTACATAATCAAATGACAAGAGAAAACACCTATTCCCTATCATTTTAACATTAGAAATATGATGAGTCATGGCACTGTGGTCATAGATATCCACTGCCAATTTTTTCAAACACTGAGACATATCCATGTTCAACCATTTGACCCACACTTAGAAGGTTTTTATCAAGACCCGATACTAGCATCACATCCTTGATGTATCTGTTTCTCTTACTAGTATGGAACACAAGAGTTCCTTTTCTAGTTGCTTGTACAAGGTCTCCAATACCCATTTTGACTCTAACCTTCAAATCTCTGTCAATATCAACTAGCAAAGATTCATGCCCTATCATGTAATTGCTGCAAGAACTATCCACGTACCAAACATTTGAATTCTTTGGAATTGGGGCTAAATGGCAAAAGAACAGATTTCCTTTTTTTTTCTTTAACTTACTTAGCCACGTTCATTGTTGATTTGATGCCACAGTTCTTGGCAATGTACCAAATATGTTGCACTTACAACACTTCGTCTTACCTTCAAACTAACACTTACCATAATGCAATTCCCACATGTTTTACCCTTATCAAAACTAGTACTGCCCTTAGAACTTACTGAGGTCCTCTCAGATTTTCCAGCAGTATTAGACTTATTATTCCAATTCATGTTCCCTTTGTAAGGTTTCTTTGACTTGTTCTGATTAGAGCGAGCTTGATGTGATTGATTCATGCTTAAACTAGAAAATTGTTTCTCAATAGATTCTGAATGCATTTCTAACCTTTGATCAAAAGCATGAATTGATGCTACAAGAGTTTGTAAACTTATATTGTCTATATCTTTGGTTTCTTCTAGTATTGAACCAATATCATCATAGGATTTGGTTAGTCTAATTAGAATATTCTGTGTTAATCTCTATTCAGATACATGATCTCCATAAGTTTTCATTTTATTAACAACACCAACCAATCTAGAGAAATGGAAAGATAATGATTGATCATCTTTAATTATTGTGTACTCGAATTCCTTTCTTAACGACTAAAATTTCACTGGTCGTACCTTTGAATCGCCATGATACTTTTGTCTTAGCATATTCAAGATGTCTCTGGCCCGTTCTTCCTTGGAGATCTTGATGAAGAGGTCCTCTACTATTGCATTCTGCAGGATACCAAGTGGTCATACATCCTTGATCTGATGAGCCTTGATTTGCGGTGTTTCAATCTCCTTTTCATCATCATCAAAATTAGGATAAGATATTCCTTGATCCACTACCTTTCATGGATCATGTGCTCTGAGTATTGTTTTCATCTTCATACTCCATAAGTCATAATTTTCTCCTGTAAACATATGTACTTTAACCTATGCTTCTCCCAAAGCTCCTGCCATGTTAGACTAGCTTCTATATAGACAATGTGATGTTGAGATTCTTCTTCACAAATAGACACCTAGTTACTAGATCAACAATTAAGCTCTGATACCATGATGATCTTCAGAGTCGATTCTAGTCGATTTCAGCATGGATGCAGAAAAATGTTTGAAGAATAAACACAATCGCAACATGTATTCCCTAAACCTATATCAACTAGCTGAATTGAATCGAGGCTAGCTCGAGTGGTAATTATGAATTGACGAACTCATTGTGTTTAGTGATTTTTTGCTGTTGAATTGATGATTAAACATGCAAACCTGATTATATGATAATTTGTGCACTCCAAGTATTTGATGATTTAATTCAATGAAATTCTGAGTGAGTCCTCACAACTATGACTGTATATATTTCATTAATTGAATTGAAATATATAAAAGAGATAGATAATGATGATTCTACATGGAAATGTCACACACTAATCTCACACACTCGCCTCACTGATACAACAGAATGTCATGACACTATGATGTCAATTTCTCACCAATTAAAACTCGCCATCTGTCTAAATAATTAATAGAAAATATTGTCTTTCAATTATAGGCATGTCATGACACTATGATGTCAATTTCTCACCAATTAAAACTCGCCATCTGTCTAACTAATTAATAGAAAATATTGTCTTTCAATTATAGGCACACACACACACACACACACACACACACACACACACACACACACACACACACACACACACACTCTCTCTCTCTCTCTCTCTTTATCTCTATCTCTCTCACTCTCTCCTTTCTCTCTATATCTCACTCTTTGCGATTGAGAATCTGCTATTTCTCAATTCACCTTAGCACATCACAAGACCCACTCCAAAAGTGTTTCGATATCCATGTCTGATCCTGCTCCCTTCTGACACCTCAATCAATGTACTTGAAATGTCATAAACAGTAAATTCAAAAGACAAGGGATATACATGTCTCAATATATCAACCAAATAGGATCCGTCCTCGTGGGGTCACCATCCACATCACACCCTCTAACTCCGGAAAATCAGAAAAGTAAAACCTTGGTTACTTCCAATGCATAAAACTAGTGTCGAGATTATCCTAAAACTGATCCTCCCATTCTGATACTTCAAACATACTATCCCAATTCTATTAGTATCAATTAATCTCTTACTAAACTCCTCAAACTTCGAGCGGTTCATACATAAATGGGAAAGAATACTAATAACCATGATGGTCAACAAAAATTATATCATTAGATCTGCAAGAGATACTGGGATAACTCTCATGTTGGCTGGACCTCCATAAATCCATGCACATGCCCCCTCGCTTTGACATGGCTCCCTGCATGTGGGCCTCACATGCCTACGACCACCATCATAGGTGTACTCGTTTGAAACCTCTAGTCGAGTCTGCGAGTCAACCCGTTTCCTAAAAATGGTACTTGTGACCCGAATTCCATATCTCTGTCTTTTCTCATCGAATTCTCATGATTTCTACATTAAAGTATGGTTTCTCCTGACTAGAGACTCAGTTTAGTCCATAAATCCAGGGATCAACATCAAATTTGACAAGAATTTCAGTCATGAAATCCAAGCTCCGATGTTGGGCTTAATTGACCCGCCACGGTGACTCCTCCACTTTGAGGGTGACATCATTTGAGTCATCATGATGAAGAGAACAAGTTCCCAACCTTGGTTTCCATCGAATCACTCTTAATGTCTTCTCCCACTCGGATAAGGCATTATTTATGCATCATTTTGATGTCATTTTATACCTTTTTTTACTTGTCTTTTGAGTTAATTTTTGAAATCAATAGGAGTAAATGATATCTTTTGTGAAATATGTGTAGAATAAGAAAAGAGAGTCAAAACTAAGAACAATACAAAAAAATGACTGAAATTGTAGATCGAATGAAGAAATGGCCCCAAGAAGAAGTATAGACCCCAAGTGATGTCACTAAACCATGTCATTGGACCATGTCACTGGAACTTATATCGAGTCTCTGATCCCAATCCCTAGTGCTTATCCCTAGTCCCTGGTTCGTTTTAGACCCTTGACCTAGCCGGGTTCCAGTTCCAAGTTTCTGTCGAGCTCCGAGCCAAGGCCTATATCACTAGACCATGTCACCGAGTTCATGTGCTTGTTTCTTGTCAATGGGATGTCACTACCATGTCATTGGAAGGTCACTAAGTAGCCCCTATACATTTTCAACACTCTTTCCAAGCTCGTAATTATGGCCCAGTTCTGAGGACTTTTATTTTTATCTTATTTCAATGGCCAAATCGCGTTTTTAGTGGGCCTTGGCTTTGTTCAAATATGTTCCAATGCCTAAGGCAAGATCAAACCACCCAAATGGACTCTAGGTGTCTTATTCACAGCCTTTAAGCTGTTTCCAAGTCCATGATTGACCAAGTAAGGTATTTTCCTTTTCTTGGCCAATAAGGTTTCCAATTCGCATAAGGATAGAAGTTGTTTATCAGATTCTATCTAAGAACAATTGGTAAACCCAAATTCTTTGGGAATGCACAGTTTTTAATCTCCTATTTAATCTCCTTAATTTGTGATTGGTCTCCAAGAAATAGAAGTGCTCTTATTGCAACTCTTTACACTGTAAGGAAATCAAGAACCTTCTAGAATTAGGTTTTGCTTATCAATTCAAAGTATGACAGCTGGAACTCCGTTTTTTCGAGGATTTTACTCAGAATGATCTCCTAGATTCTAAAAAAAATAAAGCTTCTATTTAAAGAAATCCAAGAGGCACGACCCAAGGAGTTCCAACTTTTGCTTAGAAAACAACTTAGCCGCAAACACTGTTTTGAGGATTTAAACGTGAGCTTTTAGAGACTTGGATGTGGCTTTTCACCTTGTTCTTTATTTATTTTATTGTGTAACTCTTAATTCAATGTTTTTTTAATATGTTTTCTTTCATCATGTGTAATTAAACCTCTATTAGTTAGGGGATGTTTTGAAGCCCTAATTATGTGTTCAAGTTAATTTTTTGGATTCCTAATTTTAATACTATGCATGTGAATGATTGATTTGATTTGGTTTATAAAACCTCTTGTGTGTTTATTGATTATAGCTCAACACAAATTATGAGCATATAAGTGTAGTTAGGACATAGGGTTAATGCATATGGTATGCATTATTCTTTATGTTCCACAAGTAGCAAAAATCATCACGGTTTAATCGCTTCCATTTCAGTTAGAATTTGATGGAGTTTCCATACTCTGACTAACTCAATCATAAATCAAACCTTCTTAGGACTTAATGATCTTTTGCATGACTAAAATTAACTATGTGTTTCCTCTTTTGTGATGACTTGCTTAGGAATTCTTTATTTTTGAGTGTGATTCACTGGGTGAAAGTAGATTAGGATGATAATATTGAACTTATTTGTGTGTTCATGGTATGTTCTTTATTGACGTCTTTCACGAGCATAGTAAAGAAATTAGGGTTAAATAATCGACTTGATATGTACTTACTGGTGGGAAAATGTGCTCTTAACTAGTTCTTTCTCATTCGTATAATTTTAGTCAATTAATTTTTAGCAAAAAAAAAATCAACGAACCCCCCACCCCTTTTTGTGTTTAATTAAGTTTACTCGTATATTAGTTTTGTTTGTGTGGAATTTTGTACCCTCAATTCTTGGGGTTTGAATGATACCTTGCTTTCCTATTACGATTACAACATACAGGGTTTTAAATTATTGGTCCATTTTGGCCTATCAATTTTTGGCGACGTGTCACTTGGGATTGAAAAATCACATTTTCCATGCCATTTTATTTTTTGGTGTTGTTTTTAGATTTTACTTCTGTTTGTCCCTTTATGTTTGATTCACTCACTATTATCTTTGTGTTTTTCTAGGTACATGCACACTAGAGAAACTACGCAAGGAAATCTAACACCTTTTAATTTTGAAATTGAGAGGAGGTTTCGAGTTTTGAGATAAACAGACGAGGTGTCAAGTTCCTAAGTGAACCAAATCCATGAGTTCCATATTGAGAGTGGTTCTAGTTCTAGCTCTGATTTTGGACCACCGTAACCACAAATAACAACAGTTCAAATTCGGTCCATTCGTGACCTCTCTTCCTTGGTTGTAGCTGGTGGTATCCCATCATGTATTGTGCACCCTACTTCTGCTGAGGGAAAATTAGGAGACTTGGAGCTCAATTCGAGTTTGTTGCATCGAATTCCCATCTTCCATGGTTTCTCAACTGAAGACCCTAACATGCACTTAATGGAGTTCCAGTTTATTTGCACAAGTATGGTACCTACATAGGCAGATAAAGAAATACTGAAACAGAAAGCTTTTTCCTTCTCACTTGTAGACTTACCCAAGGATTGGCTCTACAAGCTCCCTAATGGACATGTGACTACATGAATGATATGATGAAGGTGTTCTTGGAGAATTACACTTCCCTACTTCTCGTACGATCACCCTAAGGAAGCAAATCACAGCAGTTACCCAAGCTCAAGATGAGTCCTACTCCAATACTATCATAGGTTCCAAACTCTCTTTGCTCAATATCCTCAATATCATTTCAAGGACGAGAATTTGCTTCAATTCTTCTATGAAGGACTGCTGCCTCTGGAATGTCAAATGCTTGATGTTGAAAGTGGGAGATTTTTTGTGCACAAAACACCTGCAGCCTGCATGTCTTTGATTGCCAATCGTGCTAACAATGCCCAACAATACAAGGGCGTGAAATCCAACATCAACCAAGTGCATGAGTTAAGTCCTATCATCAAAAGGGGTTGGAATGGCACAAGTTGGTGGGATGTGTTCAATGCAAGGGCACCACACGGATCAATGTCCTCAAATATCCAAGACACAAATTGGGAGAGTGCCAATGTGTGGGTTTTCAATGGGGCCAAGGTTATCAAGGTGGACCTAATCAATAAAGGAATAACCCTTATTCATTTGCATACAATGAGGGATGGAAGGACCATCCAAACTTCAGATGGAGGGAGAATGAGAACGTCCTTAATGCTCCTCAAAATAGCAACTCATTCAACCGACCTTCGCTGAGTTTCTTTCTAAAGCCTTAGGTACCCTTAAACCCTAACCCTTCTAATAATGCTTCAAATTCAAATTCTAATGCTAATTATGATAAAATTTTTGAAGCTATTACTGCATATACTAAGGCTTCGGTGTAAACTCATTAGGCTCAAGGGAAATACATTCGAGACCTTAAGAAACAAGTGGGGGATGTTATGAGCACGTTGAACCAAATTCATGAGCAAGAGAGTGGAGCCGTGCTAAGAAAGCTCCCCATTGAGATCAAGCAAGATACCAAGGTGGAAACCTCACGGGTACATGAGGAAGAAGATCCTACAACCAAGGAACCCACTATCTCAGTTCGAGAAAAAAATAACACAATAAGGTAAACATCCAAACCTTTCAAGTCCCAGTTGTGCTAATCCTATTGTGTGTGCCTTTCCCAAATAGGTTTGCTCAATCTAGGAAGGAGGAAAGTGAGAGGATCGTTCTCAAGGCATTAAAAAATGTGCAAGTTAACCTACCCATTTTGGATGCCATCAAGAAAATCCCCATGTATGCCAAGTTCTTGAAGGAACTATCAACAACTAGAAGGCAAAATCGTGAGAAATAAGTGGTAAAAGCTAGCGAGAATGTGTCTGATGTCCTTCAAACGAAGCTTCGACCTAAATGAAAAGATCTAGGAAGTTTCACCATCCCTTGCATCATTGGGAAATCCAGGTTTGAAATTGCCATGCTAGACTTAGGTGCTTATATCAATGTAATACCATGTTTTTTGTATGCATCTCGAGGTTTAGGTGAACTTAAGTCGGAAAATGTGATCATACAATTAGTTGATTGATCTAATGCATATCTGAGGGGATTGTTGGAGGATGTACTTGTTCAGATAAACAATCTAATCTTTCGCACTGATTTCTATGTGTAAGGACCAGTTCCGAATCCCCAGGGATTAACGTGGGACCCTCCTGATCCCGTCTGACACGAAGTGTCAGACCAGGGAAAATTCCATCTTTAGCCCTCGCTGGGGCTATCAGAGTGCGTCAGGATCGTAGGAGGAGGGGAGTGATGTCTCGTCTCTGCTACAGCCCGCATCTGTGATCAACCTGAAGGACATTAAAACATCAAAAGTCGTGAGTGGACAAAATAATAATTTATTAAAAACATTTTCATACAAAGACATTTATGCCCTTCATAAAAACGTACGCATGCATTCCAAAAACGGTTCATTAAAACATTCATAAAATCATTCAATTTATCAAACATATTCTTGAAATCATTCAAGGGTTCATGCTCGGTTCCCACAAACCGTCATGACCCACAAACACCTTTCAAAGGTTCATGCCGGTTCCCATAAATCGTCATGAACCATAAATCCATTTGGGTCCTCAACCCGAAGTCACAATCTAAAACATAACTCGTTGCATGTGGGAACTTAACCCAAAACCTTTCTCAATGAAATACCAAACAACCAAACATACAGAATACGAGATCTCTGCCCCAAATCATTTCCAAAATCATAAAACACAGGGCCTCCGCCCTCAAATCATTTTCTGTAAAACCATATACGTACTTGTACGTATAACCCATCCTAGGCACTTCCGGAGAAGATTCCAACTCAGGGCACACAGCCCCTAGGGAACACATCCCCGAAATATGTCACGATATCGAATCTCTAAACTAGTGTGCACACTACTCGGGGTCTCACTCCGAGTCTTCTCCCAGGAATCTCCATCTGGGAGGCTCAATCACTGGATCTAGTCTGAGCTATCTCTCTAGCTCCAGTCCACACATCTCACCGGAATCTGGTCCGGGACCACAACATAAGTAACCACCACTCCTAGAACGGGATCCCTATGGGGATACCCACTCTGGTATGTGGATCGTGACTCTCCAGGTCGACGCTGGAGGAGACCATATAATCAATATGGAGGGTTCATTCACATTTTCAAATGCTCTGTTCTTTCTTTCTCAAAGCACTTTTCAATTGGGTCTCAAACCTGATTCATCTCAATAGGATTCCTCGAATCCGATTCAAAACCATTTCACAGGACTCGGCCTAAATCCTCAGCTCAATAGGGTCTCATGCCCGAATTCTCATTTCATAAACTGAACTGGGACTCAAGCCCGATTTCACAATCAACAGGGCCTCAAGCCCGATACCACGACTAACTGGGCCCTAAGCTCGGAACCATAAACCAATAGGACCTCACGTCCGATTTTACAATCAACGGGGCCTTAAGCCCGAAATCTCAACTAAAGGGGTCTCATGCCCGATATCATCAATCAATGGGGCATCAAGCCCGATAGTACTACTAACTGGGCCTCAAACCCGAATCGTAAGCCAACTGGGCCTCTGACCCGATCGTATAACACAAATGGACCCTCGGTCCGATTCCTCTTCAATTCAAATGGACTCCAAGTCCGAGAGTTTTTAAATGAAATGGGTCTCGTGCCCGATTTCATATTTTCAAATCCAATATCCATTCATTAAACCCTCGTTGAAAACATGGTACGCAAAGGTACGACATAAAGCCAAAAACCTCGAAAAACGTGCAAATATGTCGATCCTAAGCTACCACAATCAAATGCACTCAAGGCATCACAAAATATATTCTAAAAAAATTATAAAACATTTATGCATGCATCAAATTCGAAAGAAAGGTCCACTCACAGACCGTCCGAAGCCGCGCCTCGATACGCGTGCCATAACCGTCTCCTGGATCATACATCACCTCCGGGGTTCCCGAACCTGTCCAAATTCATTTAGAGGGTTATTAATTACTTAAATAACCCCTCACTAAAGTCCCGTAATTTTCTGGAATTTCTAACTATTTTTAAACTCGAACATAAGCCTTCGGACAACCCGAACTATATCGAGCCGATGTCCGATTGACACGAAACCAGTCCCAAAATGTTCGTTACATCGAATAGATGATTTCGTATGTTGGAACCTCCCCCAAATTCCCCGTCACGTGCGGTCACGCACCCCTGGAAGTTACCTGCGCGTGGGCCTACGCCCCGGCACTGTAGCATCACCATCAACCTCCAGCGGCCGGTTCAGACCGGCGGGCCCGGTTCTGTACTGCAACTGGACCGGCGTGACCGGTCCAGGCCCCTACCCTCTTCAATTTTTGTCCATTTTGACCCTAATTAATTCTATTCTTCTAGTTATGATCTTAGGAACTTAAAACCATAAACAAAAACACCTAAAACCTAACAAATCCGACCGGTCCAATTCAAAGCTCACGGTTCAAATTTCCAAAACTCACCCTAGGGCTCCTCAACGTCTAACCACCCTCAAAACCTCTCTAACCACTTCCTAGAAAGCTATTTAATTCAAAACAAACATCCAAATCGACCCATAATGAAGGAATCAAAATAAAATGGAAAAATGGCTTAACCGTGAAGTTCGGTTCGGGTTCAAGGCCGCCGTCCACGGCGGCGTGGCTTCTAGTCGGCCACCACCATCCCTCCTTCATTGTCTCAGCCTCTGGGCTTCACGGGCAAGATCAACTGGGTTCAGTTTTGGATTTTGGGGAGGAAAAATGGATCGGTTTGGTTGTTTGGGTGGAAGGAAAATGAATGATCGATGAAGGGAAGGGTGAGATGCATGAATATGTTTGTCTGGGAAATGGATGGGTGACACTTGTCACTCATCCATTGGCTGTCAAAAAAGCTGGGCCCACTAAATACAAAACTTCACTTTTTGTCTTGAAACACGTGTCAACGTAAATAATTCCCTGGAACTTCCGTGAACCGTAACTTCTCCGTCGAACGTCCGAATTCGACGTGCCGCCTGTCTACGAATTCGTATCGTCCCGATCTACGTAACGGTCTTCGGCCCTCAGCCATTGGACCTTCCGGGTCAAAAGTCAACTTTTGGCCCAAATTACTAAAATGCCCTTGAACTTCCGAACGTCATAACTTCCTCCTCGAACGTCGGAATCGAGCGTGCCACCTGTCTATGAACTCGTGACGTCACAAACTACGTCACAGTCATCGTCCAAAGTCCATTTGACTGCCTGAACGAAAAGTCAACTATTTGCCCATTTCAGGGGCAAAATCGTCATTTCGCCCGCACGTCCGCTAATCCTCATCTAATCTCCGATTAGTCTCGCTAATCCGTCATTAATTCTTAATTAATCCCGTTAATTTGGGACAGGTCGTTACACTATGTGCTTGAGATGGAGGAAAGCAACCTAAACCCAACACCATTACTTCTTGGGAGATCTTTCATGAGAATGCATGGACAAAGATTGAAGTGTACTCTAGAGCCCTAACCATGGAATTCGACGAGGAAGTGATTGGCTTCAATATCTTTGAGACCTTAAAGTACCCTTTAGAGAACCATTCATGTTTTCCTATTGATATCATTAATTCATTTGCACAACAAGTCTTTGAGGCCATGAATGAGAACACCCTAGATGTCACCATCTCCAAAGGGCTCATAATTCTAGCAAAAGGACATCAGTTCCCTTTCAAGAACTTGCGGCTACCAAAGAGCACAATGTGGTTGAAACCATCGCCATGCTTGAATCCTTGGACAGATTTGACGGTACGTTTCCTCCCTTTCAAGTTCCTTTATCCAGTGATAAACCCTTACCTTCCATCATCTCCTTATCATTGATTGAATTGCAAGAACATCAATTGATATGTGTTCTAATAGAGTACAAGACTGCCCTAGGATGGACCTTAGCAAACATAAAATGTATTAGCCCTATGACTTGTGTTCATAGGATCCTACTTAAGGAGAATCCCAAGCCAACTCAAGGGGCACAACGTTGTCTCAACCCTCCTATGATGGAAGTAGAAAAAAAGGGAGATTATCATGTTGCAAGATTATAGGGTCATCTATCCAATCTCGGATTCAATGTGGGTTTCCCCATGCAAATAGTGCCTAAGAAGTCTAGAGTGAGAGTGGTGAAGAATGCCGAGAATGAGCTTGTCCCTCAATGAACTAGCATAGGCCACTATATTTGCATTGACTATAGAAATCTCAATGCCATGACAAGGAAGGACCATTTTCCTCTTCTTTTCATCAAACAAATGCTTGAAAGGTTAGCGGCCTTTCTTTTTATTATTTTCTTGATGGTTATTCTGGATATAATCAAATTTCTATAGCTCAATAAGACCAAGAGAAAACGACGTTCACTTGCCCCTTTGGCATGTTATCGACGTATGCCCTTTGGATTGTGCAATGCTCCCCAAAGGTGTATGGTTAGTATCTTTTCTAAATATATTGAGAAAATTATTAAGGTGTTCATTGATGACTTTAGTGTTTACGGAACAAACTTTAGTGATTGCTTAGATAATCTAGCTTCAATACTTAAAAGATATGTTGGGAAAAAAAAACCTTATGGTAAACTAAGGAATTGTATTAGGCCATATAGTATCTTCTTGGGGATTTGAAGTAGATAAGGTTAAGGTTGATTTGATACGGTACTTACCATACCCCACATCCATGAGGGAGGTTCGATCTTTTCTAGGTTATGCAGGTTTCTTTAGGCGATTCATTCAAAATTTCTTGAAGACCGCAAGGCCCTTCACCATGCTACTGCTGAAAGACACCCCTTTTGAGTTCAATGACGAGTGCAAGGTCGTTTTTTCTTAGCTCAAGATCCTATTAACCACAACCCCAATCATGCAGCCCCTGGATTGGTCCTCACCTTTCGAGTGGTTGTGTGATGCCTTGGACTTTACAATTTGTGTTGTGCTGAGCCAATGCAAGGACAAGAAAGCCCATGTTATTTATTATGCTTCTCGGACCCTTAATGATGCACAACTCAATTACTCTACTACTAAAAAAGAATTACTTGTTGTTGTGTTTGCCCTAGTAAAGTTTAGATCATATTTTCTTGGCACTAAAGTCATAATTTGTACTAATCATGCAGCTTTGAAGTACTTACTTTCCAAGGAGGAAGCAAAGCCTAGACTTTTCAGTTAGATCCTAGTCCTTCAAGAGTTTGATGTGGAAATCAAGGACAAGAAAGGGAGTGGTAATGTCGTTGCAGACCACCTAACCTGCATGGTGCATGTAGAGGGCCCAATTCATTTAATTGAAACATTCCCAGATGAGCAACTCTTTGGAGTAAAGGTAAGTGAGCCTTGGTATGCTAATATTGTAAATTACATTATTTCTAAAAAGATACATGTAATTTTGAATCGTGCTCATAAAGATAAACTAAAGAAAATTGCTCGTCAATATCTTTGGGATGATTCTAATTTGTGGAAACATTGTGTTCATCAATTGATTAAACCTTGCGGGCTTGAAACTAAATTTCAATCCATCCTTAAGTTTTGAAATTTTGATTCTTATGGGGGACACTTTGGAACTAAATGCATACCTTTAAAGGTTTTAGAATATGGGTTCTATTGGCCAACACTTTTTAAATATACACATAACTTCTGTATAACATGTGATAGATGCTAAAGAACCGGTAATAATGGAACTAGAGATCAAATGCCTATGAATCCGATTCATATTGTTGAAGTTTTATTATGTTTGGGGCATAGATTTCATGGGGTCCTTTCCCTCCTCTCATGGTTTTATGTACATTCTCGTAGCGGTTGATTATGTCTCAAAATGGGTGGAAGCAAGAGCCACCCATACTAATGATCCTAGGGTTGTTGGAGATTTTTTCCTTTCTGATATTTTTGCTAGATTTGGCATGCCTCGAGTTATCATAAGTGATAAGGGATCCCACTTCTATAACTGCACCACAAATTCCTTGTTAAAGAAGTACAGTATCACACATAAAGTGTTTACACCTTATCATCTTAAAAAAAAGTGGGCAAGCTGAGGTTTCTAGTCAGGAAATCAAGCGAATCTTGGAGAAGACCGCAAGCCCAAGCCACAAATATTGGAGTCAACGTCTCGATGATGAATTATGGGCATATAGGACCACTTACAAGACCCCTATAAGGATGTCCTCTTCTCGCATATGTATGGCAAGACTTGATGTTTACCTGTGGAGCTGGAGCACAAGGCTCACTGGGCCATCAAAACATTCAACATGGACATTGATGAAGTAGGCTTTTTTTTTTTTTTTATATTTATGGATCTCATAACATCAATTCTGCATTGGAATTTAAAGAACTATATCAAATGGATGCTCTTAATTTGATGTGTGGTTTGACGTAAGAAGTGATGTAGGTTGTCTGTGCTTAAACCTTTAAAGGCCTTACCCCACTTGATTGCATGCTCCCTAAGCCAATTTTGAAACCAAACACTTAGCTTTTCTCTTATCACCCGCATTATATCCTACTCAATTAATCAACCATTTAATCAAGGTCATACCATATAGCTTGAGTTTGTGTCAAGGTTGCGCCAAATGAGGATTATGGTGAGAATGGAAAAGGTGAAAGTTGGTGCTACCCTAATCAAAAGCATTGGCATGCAAAGTTTGTAAGTGCAATGAGTGGAAGTTCATTTAGGAAGTAAGGAAAATCGTTGCATGATCTTTGTTCTTTTAAAAACACAAAGTGAAGAAAAAAAATGAATTGAACCAAGTGAGCTAAGGACCTCAACCTATTCATGAAGGAAGTACAATGTTGTGTGCCTCAAGCATGGATTTAGTTCATAATTTCAAGATTCAAGTCATGAATCCTCATGCCTTGGCACAGCTCAAGTTTTTTGAATCCTATCCCTTATTTCATAACCCCAAGAGCTTAGCCCCATTACAACAAATTGTGAAAGACCTAACTGATCTTATGGAAAATCATGTTAAGGATTTAGGTACATGCCCATGTTATTAAGTTTCAATTCCTTCCATGAGATCTTATTTCTTTAAAGTGTCTTCCTTCAATTATATTCATATGTTATTAATCTTGAATCTCATAATGTAAACTCATCACATATGCTAAAACGAGTGTAAGATTAGGATTTTTGAGTGTATTGAGAGATGCCTAGTGAGGATTAGAGTTGAGGTGAAATCTTTCTAGGGTACTTTGATGAGGTTGTTTTCAAGCACGACTATTTCAATGTGGTACACACTCTTGACACATATGACTTACGGATATGGCATAACTTTTGGTTATGTAAAGCATGTTTTCTTACTTTGATTCTTATTATCTTGTTAGTGTATTTTTTCTAGATTAGTGGTTGTCTAAGTAAAATGTTTGTGGGTATCGTGCTGCTATAACCCTAAGGAGATAAAACTTCTTCTACTAGGAAAACCTAGAGGTTTAAATTTTTATCTTAATTACATCGAGTCTCTTACTTTTCTATTTTTCTAAGGGACAAGCAAAAGTTAGGTTTAGGGGTATTTGATAAGCCATTATTTAGGCATAATTTTGATGTTATTTTATACCATTTTTACTTGTCTTTTGAGTTAGTTCTTGCAATCAATATGTGAAAGTGACATCTTTTGTGAGATCTATGAAGAATAAGAAAAGAGAATCAAAACCAAGAACAATACAAAATAAATGACAGAAATCGGAGGTGGAATGAAGAATTGGCCCAAGAAAGAGTATAGGTTCCAAACGATGTTAGTGGACCATGTCACTAGAACTTATACTGGGTCTCTGATGCTTGTCCCTAGTGCTTATCCCTCGTCCCTGGTTCATTTCTAGCCCTAGACGTAGCTGGGTTCTAGTTCCATGTCCATGTGGAGCTCCCAATCAAGACTCATGTCACTGGACCATGTCACCGAGTTCTAGTGCATGTTCCTCGTCACTAGGATGTTACTACCTTGTCACTGGGATGTCACTAACTTTTCACTAGGATGTCACTACCTTGACATTGGTATGTCACTATCTTGTCACTAGGATGTCACAACCTGGTCACCGGGACGTCACTGGCATGTAACTAGATTGTCACTGCCTGGCCCATGTACCTGATTTCTAGGCCTAGCCACGCCAAGGGCCATTGGGACACAGTTTTGACCTCTTTAGTTCTATAGGTTATGAGTGAGCTCTTGGTGCGATTTTCGTACAGTGATCTAAATTTTCAACACTCTTTCCAAGTGTACAATTAGGGCCCAGTTCTGAGGACTTATTTTTATCTTATTTTAATGGCCAATTCGTGTTTTGAGTGGGTCTTGGCTTAGTTCAAGTATCTTCCAATGCCTAAGGAAATATCAAACTGCCAAATGGACTCTAGATATCCTAATCATGGCCTTTTAGCTATTTCCTAGTCCAAGATTGACCAAGAAAGGTGTTTTCCTTTTCTTGGCCAATAAGGTTTCCAATTCGTATAAGAAAAGAAGTTGTTAATCAGATTCTAGCTAAGGACAGCTAGTAAATCCAAATTCTTTGGGATTACACAGTTGTTAATCTCCTATATATCTCCTTAATTCGTGCTTGGTGTCCAAGAAAGAGAAGTGATATTATCACAACTTCTTACCTGGAAAGGAAATCAAGAACCTTCTAGAATTAGGTTTTTCTTATCAATTCAAAGTATGACATCTTGTAATCCATTTTTAATAAGGATTTTACTAAAATGATCTCCAAGATTCTAGATGAATAAGGCTCCTATTTAACGAAATCCAAGAGGCACGGCCAAAGGAGTTCCAACTTTTTCTGAGAAAACAACTTAGTCGAAAACATTATTTTGAGGATTTGGACAGGAGCTTTTGCAGACTTGGACGTGGCTTTTCAACCTATTCTTCAATTTGCTCATTGTGTAACTCTTAATTCAATGTTGTTTACTATGTTTTCTTTAATCATGTGTAACTAAACCTCTATTAGTTAAGGGATGTTTTGAAGCCTTAATTAAGTGTTCAAGTTAATTGTTTTGATTCCTAATTTTAATGCATGTGAATGATTAATTTGATTTGGTTTTTAAAAACTCTTGTATGTTTATCAATTATGGGTTGACACATACTTTATGAGCACATAAGTGTAGCAAGGACCTAGGGTTAATGCATATGGCATGTATTATTCTTTATGTTCTACAAGTAGCAATAATCAGCACAGAATTTGATGGCGTTTCCATACTTTGACTAACTCAATTGTCAATCAAACCATCTTAGGACTTAATGATATTTTGCATGACCCTAATCACCTATGCATTTCACATTTTGAGGTGGCTTTCTTAGGAATTCTTTAATGTTGAGTGTGTTTGATCGAGTTAAAATAGATCAGGAAGGTAATAAGAACTTATTTTTACGTTCACGGTCTGTTCTTGATTGACGTCTTTCACGTGTATAGTAAAGGAAGTAGGGTTAAAGAATCAACTTGAAATGTACTTAGTGGTGGAAAAATGAACCCTTAACTAGTCCCACTCATTCTTATAATTTTAGTCATTTAATTTTCAGCGAACAAACATCAACAAACCCACCCCCCTCCCTTTTTGTGTTTAATTAAGTTTACTCTTATCTTAGTTTTGTTCTTGTGGAATTGTGTACCCTCAATCCTTGGTGTTTGAATACCTCGCTTTCCTATATTACTATGATTCAACGTGCAAGGTTTTAAATTATAGGTCCATTTAGTGCATATCACACTCCCGGAAAGAAATTCCCTCACACACACAACCTTAGGTTCCTCACCCACGACCATCGATGATGCCTAGAATTCACTCAAGGAGTCGAGGAGTACTCTTTCCACTGTAATCACACGGCCTCCTCCCCTTATGGTGTAGGTGGTAGCCTTTCCCCCTCGTTTAGTGCTCTCCCACCGAACTTCATCCAAATTTCCTCCCTATTTCCTCTCTTCGTACTACCCTCCTTAAAATCCCCCTCCCAAACGGTGCATAATACCTTCCAGTATACCAATTGTCACTTTAGGAACATTCCACAACACTTACTGATGACTCACCAATTAACCATGCCAAATTACCATAATGCCCTTGGTATCAAAATTACCAAAATACCCTTATGACATTCAGACCCATAACTTATCCATATGGTATTCATTTTTTGCATGTCGTCTGTCTACGGACTCAAGACTCCGAGACCCACGCAATAGTCCTCATGAAAGGTCCAAAAAGTATCCTCGAAGAAAAAGTCAACTTTTAACAACGTAACCCAAGGGAAAAACATCAATTCTCAAATTAATTTACAAAACTACCATAATTCCTGGGATGGGTTGTTACAATATTTCCTTCTTACAAAAATTTCATCCTTAAAATTTTACAATTATAAACCTTTTCCTCCAATGTAGAAGCACACCTGCATAAGGTAAAACATAAGCCACTGTCACAAATCATAACATGTACCGAAACATCATTCATATCCATCAAATCATGTAAAAACATCTGGACACCATACCAGAAATTGACACCAACAATACTTATACTCATATATCGATCATGATAATCAAATACCATTGAATACTCAAATCTCAAGAGTTACCATCTAAGGTTAACTTGTGAATTTCACATCTGAAGCCAACTTGGAAATTACACATCCAATATCAACTCATGAACGCATCTAAGGCATTAATTCCAAAATGAATCATAAAACCAAATCATTATTTTACAACACATCTTTGACTCCAAATCCATGTAAAATTCATTTTCAAACCGTAACAATATACCATGACAACTTTGGGATCGAACACATCTAGGTGAAACTCCCGAGATCAGTAGCATCTAGGAAGATATCACCATTCCCAGGTTAAACGCAACTGGGTAATACACCCAAACTTAGTCACGCCTAGAGGGAACAACTATAATGAGAGAAAACTCATCACCACTACGAAAACAAACCATGGGTCAAATCCAAAACTTTTCTTTCAAAACGAGCATTTAACTCACACTTTCAATCAATAATATTTTTCTGAAATCCCAATTTTTTAAATAATTTTGGACACAATATCATACATAAGTATAACCAATCCTCGATTCCATCAGTACTAGCCATGGGTCAATATGTGCTACGCACATAGTCATACTCGGGATCCACACGGAGTCCTGCAAAATCCGAGTCTTCACTCGAATTAGACAACATCTAGGTGGTATTCCTACATCTATCGCCATCTGGCGCGACACATTCCCGAGATCCCGACAACGTCTAGGTAGTAACTTAGGATCCGTCTATGCCCGAATAATGTGATATCCTGACATTCCTGGAATTGAGTCTCCCTAGGATTCACTCCCGTCCACCTAATGTCACATCGTGACCTCTCCGGGATTCTAACTGACGTCCAGAGAGAACAACACACAAGGATGATTAACCATGGAAAATAGTTATAAAACCAAGAAACTTCCATTTTCACAAATCCTTGACTTAAAACCAAGTCAAAATGCTTTCGAAATCGGGCATGAGCCCAAAACTCTGTTTCCACCAAATAACAATGAAATCATGTCCAAAAATCATTCCATAAATCCAGGAATCAACGAATCATCCGGAAAGGCTACAACATTTCCCTGGTTTGAGTGCGGTGCCGTTTTCATAAAAATTATTATTATAAATAATTATAACTGATAAAATACAATATCAATTTCAACAAGTCATCGTTAAGCTTCATCTCTCCTCCCACTCATCTCCTTTCTTTTATTCTCCAGAAACCTCCACAAATAGAAGTGAAGAAATATTTTCTTCTTCCTAGTCCTATTTTCAGACTAACTCAGTATGAACCTCCTCCATAGATAAGAAAAGGATTAACCCAGATGAATGTTCGAAGGTGGGACGAAAGCTTCAAGGTTTGGGTTTTGAATTTAGAGAAATATTATCCCATTTTTTGGTCAATTACATGCTCCTAGTGATGTTTAGATTAATTTTGATGGTTAAGATTGAAAAAATGATTGGAAATGGTGAATTTAGAACTGGGTTGGGTGAGTTGAGTTGGAATCCAATTTCAGGGAATCGAGTCGACCTAGCTCGGGTTTGAGATGATGGGTGATAACTTGAGAGAAAGAGAGGATGGTGGGTGATTGATAGGTTGAGAGAGAAGATGGTGGGTGGGTGATAGCTTCAGATCGACAGAGAGGCTAAATAGCTAATGGTTGAGGAGGGAGAGACTGCGGATAGAAGGCTCGGAATTTCGATCCATTTTCCTCCCTTTTCTCAAGGATTCGATTCATCTAACCAATTGAGCAAATGAAAAAAAAAAAGGTATCCTTTAACTTGTTTCACCCAATCTTTGGTTTTACCAACTTTCCTCCAATTTTTTGTTTTATTTTATAGCTCTTATCTCACCAACAGATGGATTTTGGAGAGTTGGATCCAATGTTATAAATAGGCACCGCACTTAATCCAACACGGTGCTATAGAATTTCCGTAAATCATCACTCAAATTATTGCAATAAATCATTTAAATCTTTTTAACTATGCATGCATCACAGTTTAGAAAACAATGCCCACTCACCATGTGTTTGAACTATTACCTAGTTTACCCTAATACCAAATTGATAACACCCAGTCCAAAAGAGCTTTGATTACCGTGTCTAGTCTTGCTCCCATCTTACACCTCAATCAATGTACACGAAATATCTTGAACAGTAAATTCGGCAGATAAGGGATATACATATCCCAATATATCAACAAACAGGATCCATCCTCGCGGCGTCACTGCTAACATCCAACCCACTGACCCTAGAGAATCGGAAAAGTAAAACCTCGGTTACTTCTGATGCTTAAAACTAGTGTCTGGATCATCCTAAACTTGATCCTACCATTCTGATACTTAAAAAAAAAAACTATCGCAATTCTCTTAGTATCAAATAAGCTCTTACCAAACTCCTAAAACTTCGAGCGGCTCATACATAAACGAGGAAGTTATACTAATAACCGTGAATATATAAAAATACATTTAAATAAATTCCAAGGTTAGCAAAAATTATATAATTAGATCTATGAAAGATAGAGATAGAGGAATGACTTTCATGTTGGTCAGACTTCCAGAAAACTACGTACGTGCCCCCACGCACCACCGTGGCTCCTGTGCACGGGTCTCAAGTGCATGTGACCACAGTCATAGGTGTACTCTCTTGCTACCGCTAACTAGGTCCGTGGGTCGAATCGTTTCCTGCAAATGGTACTTATGACCCGAATTTCATATCTTTGTCATTTCTCATCCAATTCTCATGATTTCTACATCAAATTATGTTTTCTTCTTCCCAAGGACTCAATTTAGTGCATAGTTCAAGGGATCAACATCAAATTTGATTGGAATTTCAACTGTGAAATCCCAGATCTGCAGTTGGGCTTAATCAACCTACCATCGTGACTCCCTCAATATGATGGTGGCATCATTCAACTCGCCAAGTTGGAGAGAACACGTTCCTAGCCTTGGTTTCCATCAAATTCACTCCCGGGAAGAAATTCCCTCACACCTCCAACCTTTGATTCCTCACCCATGCCCATCGATGATGCTTGGAATTCATTCAGGGAATTAAGGAGTACCATTTCCACCAAAATCCCATGGCTTCCTTCCCTGTATAGTGGAGGTGGTAGCCTTTTCCCCTCGTTCGGTGCTCTCCCACCAAACTCCATCCATGTATCCTCCCCATTTCCTCATTTCGTAATATCTTCCTTAAAACCTCCTCTCCCAAAAATGGTGTGTGACGCCTTCCAGTATACCAAAGTGACATTTGTCACTTTAGGAACAATGGATAGCACTTACTGATGACTCACCAATTAACCATGAAAAATTACCATAATATCCTCGACATCAAAATTACCAAAATACTCACATGACATCTAGACCCGTAACTTATCCATACGGTGACAGGACCCGTCCCCGAGGGACATAGATAACCGTGCCCGGTCCTGCTCCCGTCTGACAAGTCAACTGAAGTTACGAAATTACCCTCAACACTTGCCAAACAAGGGATAATCGCACCTGTGCTCACTCATGCCTCCACCTCCCGAATAGCCTAGATCATTGCGCCCCGACCTAGAGGGTCAATAAAACAGAAAAGGTGTGAGTGGACAAAACAAAGTTTTAGAAATATATTTATCAAAATACATTCTTACCCCCCAGTTTCACAAACATGCATGCATATCATAAAACATGAGTAATAGCGTGAAATCAATCAAGTATAAACAGTGGATCGATAAAATCAAAACATGTTTTCCCATGTTCCATAAAACTCATGTTCATCAAATCAGTTCATGATATAAAGTATCTGGACACAAATATCAATAAATCACAAGTACCACCAATCCTCAATATCCAAGTAACCGTCACGATATCAATGCAACGCGTGCAAACTCGGGTGTCTCACGTCCGAGTACCTCCCCAGGATCTACAACGTCTGGGGTGATATCATCTCCAAGATCTACGACGTCTGGAGGATATCATCATAAACTCACACTCTTGAGATTGAGCCTCTCTCGGAGCTACTCATCTTCAGGCAGTGAATCGTGACTACTCCAGGATCTACGACGTCTGGAGGAGACTATCAAATCATAGAGGATGGTATATGTGGAACAGTCACCAAATCCAGTAATCTCATTTTAAAACCATCATGTCTCAAATCAAATCAAAACATTTCAATAGGGCCTCTGCCCGAAACATAACTTTCACAAACCAAGTTCCACAAATCCATCATAAAAACAGTGTCCAGAATTTACTTTATAAATCAAAATCATCAATTTAATCATAATCACATGTGACTCCACATCCGAGTCAAAATCACTATGCAATTGGGTCTCAAGCCGAAAATGTCATTTTCACGCAAATCCATGCAATCGCAACCTCAATTGCCAATTTCACGTAAATCCATAAAATATATCCAAAAAGCATTATAAATCCATCAAATCAATCCCTGACTCATAATCCGAGTCAAAACCAATCTCAAATCCCGGACCTTCGCCCAAAACAACAATATCACAAGTTTATGGAAATATTAATCATGCCAAATCATTTCAAATCATATCATAAAGCATTTAAAACATATATGCATGCATTTTGGGTAGAAAACAAAAGTCCACTCACACACGTCCATATCGCTCGCTTTCTGAGCAACACGTTTTTCCGTAAATTTCGGAAGTCACCATTCCTATCTAAAATCCTTATCGAGGGTCACTAACATCTCAATATACCCCATATAATTTTCCCCAAATTTTTCGGGATTTAAATACGTATTTTAAATGTATATTAAAACTTCGGATACACATAACACTATTAAAACGATATCCGATTTCTTCGAAACCAGTGCCAAAATGTTCGTTACATTAAATGGGACAAAATTCACAAGCCCCCACACGCCGTCGCAAGTCGCTGCGCGTGTAGTCCACGCGCCTGCTACAGTGCAACTACAGTGTTCGTCCTCGCCCGGATACCTGTAAAACGGGTCTTTTAGCCCGCGACACAACCCGGTAAGAACTTCATCAATTCGATGTTAATTCAACTCTTTCTTTCATCTAATCTCACTAAAATGGCCTCAATTTAAGTTCTGTTAACTCAATTCAGTGAATTCATGACAGTAACCAATCAATTCCCAAGTCAATAGTCGAAGGTTCAAAATTCAATTCTACCAAAATTGAGTCCAATTATCGATTCTGATCGATTACGAAGTAGCTTAGGATCCATATGAACACTAATTCGAAATCAATTTCACAAAACCTTACCCTCAATTACGAAACTCAAGCTCGTGATTTTTTGACTTCCACCATATCTGTTCTAGGCCAAAACGACACCAATTGTCGTCGTTCTTGATTGGCTTCAATTCGCCTTGAGCTCAGGAGGCGTAATCCTAGGCCAATTTCAGTGTTTATGTCTCAGAGTTTCAAATTCAAATTTTTGATCCATTTGAACGTTCGAAGTGTTTGAGTTCGGGTTCTGGGTTTTAGTCACAATTTTCCATCTTCTTTCCTCTCAATCTTTCTCGTTCTTCCTCTCTAATTATCTCTTTCTTTATTCCTCTCACAAATCGATCAGACAGGGAGATTGAGGTCTGCAGGTTTGGGCATACTACTGCTCTGTTTTTGCCTTCACAATTACATGTATATGGATATGTCAAAGCCAAATATCATCAATCCTTGCCACTAACCCATAACCTACCTGTGATAGATGTCAGTCAAGGGCCTAACTGACTCAACAAATTGGCTGAGTAATCCCACACTACGCCAATTTACCAATTTACCCTTCCTTTGCAAAATTACCAAATTGCCCTTCACTTTCTCAGGCCCGTAACTTTTTCATCTGAACCCCGATTGATGTATGTCGCCCGTCTACGGATTCAGCGTCTCGAGACCTATCCAACGGTACTCACGGAATGTCCAAACAAGGTCCCGGTCAAAAAGTCAACTTTTGGCCCTTATAACTAGGGGCAAAATCGTCATTTCCTTCAAATTTTCCAAATTTTTCTTTTTTGAATTTCCGGGTCGTTACAACCTACCCCCCTTAAAGAATTTCGTCCTCAAAATTCCAATCAGTAGTACCATGATTGTTTTCCCGAGGAATATGTATGTGAACCAGAAACATAACCAACCGCATACCTTCTGGTTCAAATCAAACTTATGGAAACTCGATAATCCAGTCCCCATCACTGGGTAAACATCGGGACATATCTCTCTGTAAATCTCTGCCCCACAGGCAGTCATAACCAAGCCCACTCGAAATACGGAGCCATGCTCAACGTCCGAGTATACACGATCTAGAACTCACAAGTATCAACCTCATCATCCCATTCACATGTCATCCATTCATGACATGGTCCCATGGCTTAAATGGCCACGCATAGGCCACCAGATCAATAACCTCATAAAGTCCAATAAATCGGGAACTCATTCCCCTTATTAGGTCAATCATTCATACCACTTTTCAGGGTCACTAAGGATAGTGAATGAAACCTTTCCGTATGTTGTATTTATCCTCATAAGCCTTACTGATGCCTACCCCAGGCCAATAACTGGCACTCAATATAATCATTCATACGATATCGTAAATCATATCTATTCTTTAACCTCAACTCCATCCAACAGCATACACCAAGTATGATCCTGCAGTTATACCCTAATAGTACAAATGATCGAACATCATGTACCACTCCAATCCTATGGAGTTCCATCAATAACAGGATTTCACTCATCTTTACGGTATCAAACATGTCAATTCTCGACCGGCTACCTTATTAGCCTCTCCACGAATGATACCTGACCCGACAATACGGTCATAATCTCAATGTATCCTGACCATCGCCTCATCACACATTAAACTTTTCTATTTATCAATCATTTCTAATTCCTGATGGTCGATACAATACTCGTACATTCCTTCCCAGAGGTATGACCTCTGCATACTCGACCCATGGATCACTATGGTCGATCTCAAATCATGCAAGAAAAGTAAAACTCATGAGAGTTCAGCTAGCATCGGCCATCCTAGCCCGATGCTACCGAAGCACACCTCACCAAATCCCAAATCTCATAGTGACATATCACTATGCACACGAAAAGGATCACATCGAACAGAAGTCACTGTTTCCCTACTTTGTACTGATTCTATTTCAGGTCTCATTTACAATAACTCTGACCTCCTTCCGGGTCAATCACCATAACTGGAAACACATTGTAGAGAACCCCTATGCATACTCAACCCCCTAGGTCGATCCCAACTCATGCAAGGAAAGTAAAACTTCTGAGGGTTCAGCTAGCATCGACACACACCCCACCAAATCCCAAATCTCACACAAAAAGGGTCAACATCGAACATAAGTCACTGTTTCCTACTTGTAATCATTCTATCTCAGTTCTTATTTCCAAGAACTCTGACCTCCTTCCGGGTCAATCACCATAACTGGAAAAACATTGTAGAGAACCCTTCTATAATCCTGTGGTATCCGTAAATGTGAGTACACCAACACATCATCAATCATGGTACCATACACCATCCAAATACGATCAGAATACCTGATTCATCAGCTCACAATTATAACTAATCCATTTAGCCATCTAAGGGTATCACCATCGACTAACCTTAGCCATATCAAATCTAGACATCATTTTTTTCTCTTTTACTCATACCCAATAGTCATCACCATGTTGGCCTCTCTCAATAGACTCAATAATCACAACCTTCCAATAGAACCACAAATCATTAGCTCGTGATACGGGATACTTCTCCCATATCGTTACCTTAGTAAGTTGTCCATAATCAACATGTAAGCTCGAACCATCATCCTTTTTTCCGCTTTAACACCACTGGATTCCCCACGGTGACACTCGGCCGAATGAACCCGTATCCACCAAGTCCTGTACGTGCATCTTCAGTCCTTATGACTCCATAGGTGCCACATCCCAGGCCGTCCGAGAAATAATTTGTATACTCGACATGATCTCCCTTATCAACTCAATCTCTCATCCTGGCAAAGCCTCAGGAAACATATTGAAAAATCCGTACATCTTCAGCCATCACTAGGCATCTCATACATTAATCACATGTGCCACACATCTGACCAGTGAGCTTTGATTACCTCATACCAACAGTACATCGATTGTGAGGTTCAATATCATTCTAGAGGGTAACATCCTCGAGTCTGTAAATCCTGGACTCCACATATCACGCTCTAATCGACATACTCAATAGAGGTTTCCTGAGTCATCAATAAATCCATCCCAAGGATTACATCCAAATCATCCAAGTCCAGGAACACCCTAGGCCAGCCACTAAACGAATAACATCTGTCATCCAAGGTAGCCTCACGTCGATAGGTCTACCCCCCTTTGGTCTCACCAATTTCACCATATATAATTACCAAGGTTACCATATAAATATCATCAGTTTTATCACATCTGTAGCTCCAGTCGACTCACCAACTACCATACCTTAACCAATCACAGACATCACCATATCCGTCCAATACGCACTCTCCAGACATGGAAGAGTGGATAGCCCGGGACCTACCGAATACATACGTCTTGGTTAAACTTACATCCATGTCACCACTCCAGAGGCTACTCAGGCCTCTTGCCCAGTAACTACAATCCTCGGGCATGTGGTCCCAATCCAACCACACCCATGTGGTCCATCATAGGCCTACCAACTTTTCCCCCACCTGTCACATCAACAATCAATGCAGGAGCCAATCCCTGCTCCATTGCACCTCAACAGTGCCATATCACTTTAAGACCTTTCTTGATGATGTGACCAGACGACCCATAATCACGAACAATTAACCTTAGCATTTTATCACCCAGTGGACCCAACTGGTGTCCCGCTGCACTGGACCATCTCCTAAGTCCAAATCTCTGAGTCTCTTCCCGAACTTTCAATCACTAAGCGAGACTGACATGACCCATCCAAATTCATAAATCCAGTAAACAAGGTTAAACAACACCTATCCATAAATTCATAACCCATCAGAAGCGGGCCTTATACTAGTCCTTGGCGTTCCCGGTGCCAAACATTTCGCAATCAAAGGGTCGATCGTGTTAGAACGATTACTATCTTTCAACCTTTACAGCTTATTACGAGCCCTGATACATTACCATGACTCATCTCGAGTCCTAACCGATCTCCTGACTCACTGTGAGTCCCATTTTTCTGTCTCGACTCCTCTCGAGTCCAATCTTGACATCTTTTGAGTCCAATCTCACAACAATCATCCATACCATCATTGGCATACCCAGTTACCGAGCAATTACCATTGGTGAACCACATCTTATACGACCTATAAGGCTTAAGGGATATCCCATCATATTCTAAACTCGTTAGACACACATTCCATGACAGGACCCGCCCCGATCCCACAGGGACCACAAGGGGACGTGCCCTGCTCCCGTCTGACACCCAATAATTCATACCAATTTTAACCTCAAAACATTTAAATGCATAAATAACCAAATTAAAGTCATACATCAAATCCGAATTAAACGAATGTCAGACAAGGGATGAAATCCAAAATTACAAATTTGCGAGCACGACTCTAAAGTAAACCTGCGGGTACACCGCCCAGTAGGGGTTCAGGTACGCAGAAGTAGATCTATGCCTCAGCCTCTAGTTCCTCCTCTACCTCAGTTTCCCGACCTGGAGGGGTTATCAAAAACATTAAAGGTGAGTGGACCGAAACTCAAGTTCACAAAATCATTTGATAAGTAAAACATATAATTTACCCCTCCGTTTTCCAAACATGCGTGCAACACAATACAAAATCATAAACCATATAATAAGAACCATAAGGCATGTAATAAAACCATAACCATAATTTTAGCCACTGCACTATACACTCCAATCCCGACATCCCCGATGTCTGACGTCCCTGACGTCCAATAAGGTCACAATCTCAAGGCTACGCGTGCCACTCGGGTCTCAATTCCGAGTTCAATCCCCGAACCCCGTTCTGGTACAGCATCCCCGATGCTTAGCGTCATAGACGCTGGACGTTCTAGACGTCCGTGACCTCTCCGGGGTACCTCATCCGGAGGAGACAATATAATATGGAAGGATCTATACAGTGCAGTAACAAATGCATTTTATTGATATCCACATGCAAGGCATATATATATACATAGTTAACATCCGAACCAATCATTAAGTTTCATCAGACGGGTCTCAAGCCCAAATACCGTGAAACGTGCCATAACCATATTTTCCATATCATCAAAACCATTATTGTTTTAGCATGTGAATAAGTATAATAAACCAGAAAACATTTATGCACGCAAGGGTTTAAGAAAATGGCCCACTCACAGTACAATCCTGCTAGAAACCGAACGTATACCCTCGTCCTGGTACAAATGTACGATCCCTGTCAAGTCCAAAGTATTCGTAAAGGTCAATACAAACCCCTAACATTCAACCATGAAAGCCTAGGCCGAAACCGGCCCGGGAAAGCCGCCCGAACGTGCTTCCCAAGGCAATAAACCTTAATTTGACCAACTTAATGATCTCCGATCGACCCGAAACCACCGCCGTTGGATCCGGATCGTCGAAACCTAAAGAATGGTGGTGGTCCCACCAAAAACACTGTTCACACGCGCCGGTCAACGCGGCGGTCAACGCTGGAACAGTCCTGCTGACGTCCTCGCTGACGTCACTGCTGACGTCAGCATGACGTCATGCTGACGTCATCTGACAGCTGTCAGGTCTGACATGTCAGACTCTGACAGGTGCCACGTGTCAACATCCGATTGGTCCACCTCGCTGATCTGTCAGGCCACGTGTCAGATCTGACATGTGCCACGTGTCAGCACGGCACTGGTCCACGTCACTGACATGTCAGTGACACGTGGCAGTCCCTGACTGGTCCACGTCACTGACATGTCAGTGCTGACTGTGCACTGACATGTGACACATGTCGGCTCACGGTTGGTCCACGTCACCTGACAGACTGACAGGGTGCCACGTCATCACCGCTGTCCTCAGACGGGTTGACCCGAAAACCTGCAACTCGGGTCGATCAAACCCGCGATCAAGACCCGGTCACCATTTCACCATTTCTCAATCATTTTCGTTCCTTTTGATTCCTAGCTACTCGTCTGGATCCTAGGAAGGGTTCTATGGAATTAGAATTGAGAAAAACAGATAGGATCGAGGGCCTACCTCGAAGAACAGAATCGGCCTCCCGTCGCAGTTGTGTCACCGTCCTGAGCACCTCCGGCCACGAGTTCAATCTCAGTAGGTTCCTGGCAGTCCCTAGAGTCGATTAGGATCCATCAAAAACAAAACTAAACGTGGGAAATGGATTTACCAAAATCTGGGTTTGAAACCGCCACGGGTTCCCTGATTTCTTCCTCGCCGCCGTCCTCCGCCGTGGTCACTGCCGTCGCTCAGCCTCGCCAGTGAGTCCCCAATACGCAGACACAGAGAGTGGATGATTTGCTGGGATGTTTGATCGAAATGGGCAGAATGTGCTCTGCGGGTATGAAATATAAAGAAATGGAGGGAAGGAAACGGACGGTCCAGATTTGATCTCCATGATTAGATCAATGGCTCAGATTAGATCAGGGGTTTTCAATCCAAGGGCTGGAATTTAAAGCTGATTTAATTGCTATTTTATCCAATAGTGGATCTGATCCAATCTGGCCAATGGGTGAGTGACACTTGTCACTCACCAGGTGTCCTCCAATCAGATTTCCTGAATATAATATTTGACACGAAAACCGAGACACGAACCTCCCGAATTCACGTTTCTGACCATAACTTCCTCGTACGAAGTCCGATTTCGGCGTGCCGCCTGTCGACGGACTCAGGACGTCGAGACCTACCTAATGGTCCTTGAGTCAACTGAAAATTAGTTGCCAAAAGAAAAGTCAACATTTTCACCCCCAAAAGTCCAAATTACGGTAATACCCCTGAACTTCCGATAGTCATAACTTTTTCCCTGATCGTCCGAATTGGACGTGCCACCTGTCTATGAACTCGTGACGTCCCGAACTACGTCACGGTCATAGGTCAAAGTCCATTTAGTTCATAAATCAAAAAGTCAACATTTGACCATACCCAAAACAAGGGTAAAAGCGTCAAATCACACATTAAATTACAATATTGGGATCCTCGAATTTCCGGGGTGTTACATTCCACTTGAGGAATTCACTGAGAATCATCTCATCCCGGGTCCAATCTGTCCAATTGTGCCACCTTTCTAGCCTCTGGGCTCATTCATTCTAGGGACCCACACAATTCCGTGTTTAACAGTTAGTAGTTCACAGTGTATACTGATTAACATCTGAACCCTAATCCAGGGTCAATCTCGTTCCGATCTCTATCACGAGGTCTCATATACCCTCGTATACCTTACCCACATGGTCCCATGAGTTATTGGGGGTCCAAGGTAAACCATAGAATTAGGGCCCTGCAATTCTTCAACCCTCAAAATGTCTGTATATATATATATATATATATATATATATATATATATATATATATATATATGTTAGCAAATAAGTACTTGAGGTCCTTAATTATAAATTTATCCAAATAAAAATACATGTGCAATTTCACTTAAGCATCACACGTCTTGCGCTTTGAGATGTAAAAGCGTTAATTATGTTCTCATAACCTAGTTTTTCTTCCAAATTTTTTTCAATTAATAAAATAGCGTAATCATTCATTTTCTTGTGGCATCGTTGACTGAATGTACGATTTGATTAGCTTCAACTTTTAAAAAAAATTAAAGAAAATATTATGTTCAGGAAAAGAAAATGAAAACTAAAAGAAGAAAATAAAGAAGGAAAAGAAAATAGAGGAAAAGGACAAAATATATAAGAAAAGGAAGATAAAATATTTTACTGAGGATCAAAAATAAAAAAAGTAGAAAACGAAACAAAAAAGAAGGAAAAGAGGTAAAAAATTATTAAACAACATGCCTTAGGATTCGAACAGAGGGCCTTCCTATAGTTATTAAGCGCCTAACCAATCCGCATATTTAACCCAAATTGTTTGTTATTAAACTACTAAAATTATATAAACAATTAACATAACAACTATGTTTTAAAAAAAAATTGGGGCTCCCTTGAGGTTAGGGCACAAGGCGAGCCACCTTATCTTGCTACCCTCAAAGTCGACCCTGCACATGATAATGGGTACCATGACATTTTAAAGTCTCTTCTAAAACGTCATTTTTTTGCTATTAAATTATTTCTTGCTTTTTTTTTTTGCTTTCAAAATGTCTTCCAACATGTTTATTCAAAATTTCTTTTAAAATATCTTGTAACACATCATTTAATTTTTTTTTTACTTTTTCTTAGTTTTCATTATGTCTTTCCTTATTTTTTCTTTTCATTTTTTTTACGATGGAAAAGATACTTATTTAAAACACGCTTACAAGATACATAGTAGATATACCTGATTTTTATTTGGAATGTGTTATCGTCTTCCTAAGCCTCTAAACATTTTGACGATTCCAAAATATTTGATTCTGTTAATTTTACAAACTTATAAAAAAGAAGGAATTATTCAAATTAAAACAAAAAATCAAATCATGTGACTCACATTAGCCCAAAAAATATCATCAAATGTATTTCATCCTAGCAAATCTTGATTACCATCTTACCGTGAATAGAAACCGTCAATTATCACATGTTTATACTAGATAAGTGATATATCACAACTAGGGCTATACATGCAGCAATATGTAAGACCATATTTGTGAAATCCTAGAATTTCTATAGCTTACGTAGATTTTTGTTAAATAGTTTAAAAATTGTTTTGAGATACTTTTAGGATTAATGAATGATTTAAGTTCCTAAAAAAACTTCGATGTTAATATAAATGTGTAACCTTTTCTAATTGGTTTCCCCCAGATCTTTTTTTCCTAATTGTTATTTAATGTTTTTTATCAAATAGAAATATCTGAGGTTTAATTAAATAAATAAATTATAAATTATAATAACAATAGTAAGAATAAAAATTAAATTTAATAGAGATAATATTGAGTATTGAAAATCCATGGATAATTTGCAAGATGGATACACTACAAAAAATTTACCTTTAGGCAACACTACATATGTAACAAAATTTATAAAACTGCTGCAGATATTAGTTTTGACAGGACCCGCTCCAAAAAATTTTTGATAACTGTGTCTGGTACTGCTCCCGTCTGACACCTCGATCAATATACCTGAATTACCCAGAACAATAAATTTGTCAAACAAGGGATATACATGACTCAAAATATGAAGCAAATAGAATCCGTTCTCGTGGGATGACCGCCCACATCCAAGTCATTGACCCCGGGGAAGCGGAAAGTAAAACGTTGGTTACTTCTGAGCCTCAAACCGATAACTGGTCCTAGTCGAGCCTGTTCATGATACCCTAGTATCTCAAATATGTTATTTAAACATCAATTGTGTTTTCGTTCGACCTATCGAGAATTCGGGATGTTCATTTGTAGTCTAATGAGGACACTAATTGACAGGACCCATCCCAATCCCCTCGGAATTAGTGCGGGATGACCCTGCTCCCGTCTGACACGAAGTGTCAAACAAGGGATATTTCCGACTTTTTCCCTCCCAGGCCATTAGAGTACGCCAGGATCCGGAGGAGGTATGTGATATCTCGGTCTCTGTTACAGTCCACATCCGCTGTCAACCTGAAGGGCAGTCAAAATATTAAAAGTTGTGAGTGGACAAAACAAAAGTTTATAAAAACGTTTCCATAAAGACATTTGTACCCTTCACTAAAAAGCATGCATGCATTCAAAAACCATTTAACCAAATGGAAACCATATGTGGGACTAACCCCAAAACCATAATCAAATCATATATACGGGCCACTGCCCAAATCCTGTGCACACCACATATCAGGAACCATAAAGATTCAACCATACGGGCCACTGTCCAAAACCATACGGGACTCAGCCCAAAACCATCATGAAACCACCCATACGGGCCAATGCCAAAACCTATGTAACCACACATCACATCTCATATATCATATCATATATCATATATACATATAAGTCACACAACCAATCCTGTCACGGTATCCAAAGCTACGCGCGTGCTAGCCGGGTCTCAATCCGAGTCTTCTCAAAGTCAAGGTCATTGTCCGCAGACCACTGATCCTACTCGAGGTTATAGTAACCATAGCCTTCCTGAGAGTAAGGAACCCAACTGGGGGGTGACTCCACTCAGTCGGTGCTCCGTGACTACTCCGGGGTCCACCCAGGCCAACGACCCTCCCCGGAGGAGATAATAGAATCAAAGGAAGGTATATGAACATATATATACATAACATAAATATCCATGCCCGGTTCCCCTGAACCGTCATGATCCATAACATCCATTCCATTCATATATATATATATATATATAACATCCTCCATGCCCGGTTCCCATAAACCGTCATGTACCACAATGACATAACCAGGGTTCATGCCGGTTCCCATAAACAGTCATGTACCACAATGACATAACCAGGGTTCATGCCGGTTCCCATAAACCGTCATGTACCATAATAACCTAACCAGGGTGTCAGGATCGGTCACAAATCCCCCGGGATTAACGTGGGACCCGCCTGATCCCGTCTGACACGAAGTGTTAGACCAGGGATAATTCCATCTCTAGCCCTCTCCGGGGCTGTCAGAGTGCGTCAGGATCGTAGGAGGAGGGGAGTGATGTCTTGTCTCTGCTACAGCCCGCATCCGCGATCATCCTGAAGGGCATTAAAACACGAAAACTGTGAGTGGACAAAAATAATATTTTAATAAAACATTTTCTGCATAAAAACATTTATGCCCTTCATAAATACATACGCATGCATTCAAATATCATTTATCAAACGTTCATAAAAACACTTGAAAACATTCTCAAAACCTTTCGAGGGTTCGTGCCAGGCCCCATAAACCGTCATGACCCATAAATCCATTTGGGTCGCCGACCCGAAATCACAACTCAAAAAAACCAACAATCAAAACATGGGAACTCAGCCCCAAATCATGTCACGTGGGTCTCAGCCTAAAACCATTCTCAAAATATCACAAACGGGGTCTCCGCCCCAAATCACTTTCTCAATTTCAAATACGGGGGTCTCCGCCCCAAATCACTTTCTCAATTTCAAATACGGGGGTCTCCGCCCCAAATCACTTTCTGAAACATAAAACACGGGGTCTCCGCCCTTCAGGAAAGATGCCAACTCGGGGCACACGGCCCCTAGGGAACACATCCCCGAAATAGTCACGATGTCATCAATTTATCTAGTGTGCAAACTACTCGGGGTATCACTCCGAGTCTTCTCCTAGCAATATCCATCTGGGAGGCTCAATCAATGGATCTAGTCCGAGCTCTCTCTCTGGATCTAGTCCACACATCTCTCTGGAATCTGGTCCGGGACCACAACATAAAAAGTAACCACCACTTCTGGAACGGGATTCCTATGGGGATACCCACTCTGGTCTGTGGATCGTGACTCTCCAGGTCGACGCTGGAGGAAACCATATAAACATATGGAGGGTTCATTCATTTTCAAATACTTTCTTTCTTTCCCAAACCACTTTTCGACTGGGTATCATACCCGATTCGTCTCAACAGCATTCCTCGAATCCGATTCAAATCCATTTCATAGGCCTCGGCCTAAATCCACAGTTCAACAGGGTCTCATGCCCGAATTCTCATTTCATAAACCGAACTAGGACTCAAGCCCGATTTCACGAAGAACTGGGCCCTAAGCCCGAAACCATAAATCAACGGGACCTCACGTCCGATTTTGCAACCAACGGGGCCTTAAGCCCGATATCTCAACTAAAGGGGTCTCAGGCCCGATATCATAAATCAATGGGGCATCAAGCCCGACAGTACAACTACCTGGGCTTCAAACCTGAATCGTAAACCAACTGGACCCGCGGTCCGATCGTATGGATCAAATGGACCCTAGGTCCGATTCCTCGTCAAATCAAAGGGACTCCAAGTCCAAGAGTTTGAAAATCAAATGGGTCTCATGCCCGATTTCATACTTCCAAATCCAAAATTCGTTTATTAAACCCTCGTTCAAAATATGGTACGCAAAGGTACGACATAAAGCCGAAAACCTCGAAAAATGTGCAAATATGTCGATCCTAAGCTACCACAACCAAATGAACTCAAGGCATCACAAAATATATTCTAATACAATTATAAAACATTTATGCATGCATCGAATTCGAAAGAAGGGTCCACTCACAGACCGTCCGAAGCCGCGCCTCAATACGCGTGAAATAAACGTCTCCCGGGTCAAACGTCGCCTCCGAGATTCCCGAACCTATCCAAATTAATTTAGAGGGTTATTAACTACCTAAATAACCCCCTCACTAAAGTCCAGTAATTTTTCGGAATTTCTAACTATTTTTAAACGCGAACCTAAACCTTTGGACGTCCCGAACTATATCGAAATGATGTCCGATTGACACGAAACCAGTCTCAAAATGTTCGTTACATCGAATGGATGAAATTACATGTTGGAACTTTCCCCAAAGGCTTGAACAGGCGCCCTCACATGCCCAAGACAGGCCCTGCGCGTGGTCCTCACGCGCCAGGGTACTGTTCATCTTCTTCCCTGCGACAGACCGGTCCGGCCGGTTCGACTATGCAGTCCGGTCCAGCTGGAACGGCGTGACCGGTCTGGCCCTCCTACTCCCTCATTTTCGGTCCTTTTTCTTCCTAATCGATTCTAAACTTCCTAATATGATCCTAGGAATATGTTTAGATGATCAAATCCACCTAAAACCCTCAAAAATCCACGGTTCAATTTTCCAAAACCTCCCCAGAGGTCTCTCAACCTCCAATCTCCCTAAAAACCTCCCTAATAGCTTCCTAGTAACCTAATACACAAAGTCTAATCAACCAAAACCGATCATAACGTCAAACATCGAAAATGAGGAAAAATGGACAAAACCGATACCTTTCGGATTTTTGGACTCCGCCGTGCACGGTGGCTCTGTCCTGGCCGGCAACCATCATCCACCTTCCTCTCCTCACTCTCTGGTCCTCTCAGTCATGATCAAATAGGGTTGGGTTGGATTTGGGTGAAGGTTACACGGGTTGGGTTTTGTTTGGAAACAAAGAAATGATCGATGATGTTGGACGCGAGATGCATGAATGAATGAGGTTGGCCGATGGATGGGTGACACTTGTCACTCATCCATTAGTCCACTGAAAAGTAACTGGGCCCACTAAAGTCCAAAAGCTCCTCGTAAAACGTGTCCCTATGAATAGTAACTTGGAACTTCTGTGAACCGTAACTTCGTTGTCGAACGTCCGAATTCGACGTGCCGCCTGTCTACCGATTTATATCGTCCTGATCTACGTAATGGTCTTCAGCTCTCGGCCATCGGACCCCTCGGTCAAAAAGTCGACTTTTGGCCCAAATTACCAAATTGCCCTCAAACTTCTGAACGTCATAACTTCATCGTCGAACGTCACAATCGAGCGTGCCACTTGTCTATGAACTCGTGACGTCACGAAATACATCACGGTCATCAGTCAAAGTCCATTTGACAGCCTGAACGAAAAGTCAATGATTCGCCCATTCTAGTGGCAAAATTGTCATTTCGCGCGAACGTCCGCTAATTCTCATCTAATCTCCGATTAGTCTTTGATTAGCGAGGCTAATCCGTTATTAACTCCTAATTAATCCCGCTAATTCGGGTATGGTCGTCACACAGGGCTCATGCCGGTCCCCATAATCCGTCATGAACCACGATACCATAAGAAGGGTTCATGCCGGTTCCCATAAACTGTCATGAACCGGGAAATCCATTTAAGGTTCCCTGACCTGAAATCAAAACCGTAAAGTAACCTGGGTCTCGTGCCTGAACATAGGACATCGGCTGGGCAACGTGCCCGATATCTGAGGTCATATGCCCGAGACAAAACCAAATGGGTCTCATACCCAAGTTTATCCTTTTAGAAATCCAAAACCTTTTCATTAAAACCAATAAAGAAATACCGACCCGTATAGGCACCGTATAGGGCCGAAACCTCAAAATACGTGCCTATACGTAACCACATACAAATGCACCCATGGTATCATCAAACATGTAATAAAACATATAATAAACATTTATGCATGGACCAATTTAGAAAACAAGGTCCACTCACAGACCGTCCGAGCTGCCGCCTCGATTTGCATGCCATAGGCTCTCCCGAGCCGATCACCGTCACCCAGACTCCCGAACCTGTCCAAATCGTAATAGAAGGTTACTAACTACCTTATTAACCTCCCACAAAAGCCCCGTAAGTTTCCCGAACTTTTATCTATTTTCCCGAACCTGTCCGATTGACGCAAGACCAGTCCCAAAATCTTCGTTACATCGAATAGAAGATTTCATATGTTGAACACTTCCCCAAATTATGGCCCACGCGCCCTGACGCGCCCCTAGAAGGCTCAGATCACTGTTCATCGTCCCTAACCTTGGACTGAACCAGTTTTTACTATTCACGGTACTGTTCACCCATCTTCAACCTCGATTTCTCTGTTTTTTGGACTGATTCAGGGTCCATTTCATCTCCTTTTTATCCTAATATCATTCTAATCATATTTCCTATCATTTAGACATTAAAACCCGAGCAAAAACCACCCAAAACCGTGCTTTTCCGATCGGCCATGGTGGCCGGATTTTCCCCCGCCGTTCACGGCCATTTCCGGCCATCCCAAGCCCCAAAACTAATCCTAAACTTCTCCCTTGGTCCCCAAAAACCTAACCTAGGTCATAGAATCGAATAAAAATCAATAAAACCGAAGTTTGGATTTTTGAATATTTTACCTTATGGGTTCACTCCGCCGTGGCCTCCACCGTGGGCCACCGTCCTCAGCCGTTGTCCTCAGTTCCTTAGTCATCCTCACAGAACTCTCACGGTCACACTAGATGGAGGTTTGTGGTGGTGTTGTGTGCTTTGAAGAAAATGAAGAAAATATATGTTGGGGGGGTGGGTGGTGGTTCGGGTAATGAGGAAAATGAAGAAATGAAGTTTGATGAAGATGATGATGTTTGGTGGCTGATGAGAGAAGTGAGATAGATTAGATGAGATGAGTGGTGTGGATTGATTGAGGGATGGAATGGATGGCTAGGATTAGAGATGAGTTAATTGGATAAATTATAAAATATTAAATTAATATTATTTAATTAAGTTAGATCCCCTTTTAGGGAAAATGGCCAATGGGATGAGTGACATCCATGGGACCCACCTAAATATCTAGCCCAATCAGATTTTGCCAAATCATCACCGTCTCGAAGTACGTGCATAGTGAAATCAAACTTCCGTGACCTATAACTTCCCTGTTCGAAGTCCAATTTCAGCATGCCGTCTGTCTATGGATTCGTATCGTCCCGATCTACGTAACGGTCCTCGGCCCTTGGCCATCGGACCTCTCGGTCAAAAAGTCAACATTTGACCCATTTTAACCAAAATTACCAAAATGCCCCTAAACTTCCGAACGTCGGAATTTAACGTGCCACCTGTCTATGAACTCGTGACGTCACGAACTACGTCACGGTCATCAGTCAAAGTCCATTTGACCGCCTGAACGAAAAGTCAACGTTTTACCCACGCCTAGGGGCAAAACGGTCATTTTGCATCGTTCGTCCGATTCCGCCCAACTAATCACCGATTAGCCTCACTAATCGTGATTAGTCACTAATCTAATCTAGGAATTTGGGATGGGTCGTTACACTAATAATCGGACATATGATAATACCCTAAAATGAACTCCAATTTCGACATAAAATGCACCAACAGATCTGCGAAGAAGAGAGGAATAAATCTCATGTTGGTCGGACCTCCATAAAACCACGCATAAGCCCCCATGAGCCGTCTTGGCTCTCTGCGTAACACCCCGGAAATTCAAGAAAAAAAAAGTTTATCAAAAATAAATAAATAGAAAGGAAATAACCATTTTGCCCTTGTATAGGTTAAATGGTGGACTTTTTTATCATGATAGTTTTAGGAAAATCTAAAAAGGCCGTTGTGAAGGTCTCGACCTCCTAAGTACGTCAACAGGTGGTAGGCCAAAAATAAAGTTCGGATACGTTAGTTATGGACTTAGGAAGTGCAAGGGCATTTTGGTAATTTTTACTTGAAAGGTACTTTGGTAAATTTACATAAAAGTCTTGAATGTCCTAGAAGGACCTAGAAATATTCTTATATTTCCCTCCCAAATCCCTTCCACTAGCTTATCTTGTTATAAATATGTGTGGAGGGGGGTTAGGGGTTCTGGGTGGCGTGACCCAAAAAAGGAGGAAAATTGGAAAACTCACCATCCACCTCACCGTGAAGGAGATAATAGAGAGAAAATGAGAGTTAGAAAGAAGGGAAGCGAGGAGAAAAGAGAGAATTAGAAAAAAAGGAAGAAAGGAGCAAAGAGAGAGAAGAGGACAGAATGAATTGTTGAGGAATGCCCATACCCGAAAGGAAGCATGTGAGGAAAAGAAAACAAATTATGAACTTGGGTGCCGAGTTCCAAGTTTTGTGCAAGGAAACAGGGAAACTAGCACGTTGACATCTCCATGGAGGTCATGCAATCACTATGAGATGGTAAGAGAAGAGTTTACAACATGGGTGGTTGTGGGAATGCTGCGGAAGCCATAGTCATGACCTGGAGAGGTTGGATTATGTTTTACATGTCAGGACCCGACCCTCCTCGGTCAAGACACGACTCTAGCACGATATTGTCTGCTTTGGGCCTTCTCGACCTCACGGTTTTGTTTTCGGGAGCTCATGGTGACAGGACCCATCCCAATCCCCCCGGGATTAGTGCGGGATGACCCTGCTCCCGTCTGACACGAAGTGTCAGACAAGGGATATTTTCGTCCTTTGCCCTCCCGGGCTATCAGAGTACGCCAGGATCCGGAGGAGGTATGTGATATCTCGATCTCTGCTACAGTCCACATCCGTTGTCAACCTGAAGGGTATTAAAAACAGAAAGGTTGTGAGTGGACAAAAATAAAGAATTTATAAAAACATTTCCATAAGAAGACCTTTATACCCTCCACTAAAAAGCATGCATGCATAGTAAAACCATTTATCCAATTATATATGTTAAAATATCCATAAATAGGGTCTCAGCCCCAAATTCTGTAAATACAAGTCACACGGGCTCCTGCCCAAAACCAATTTACAGAAAACCAGAACATAGTAAACATGTGTGGGATCTCAGCCCAAATCCATTTATCATCATAAAACACAGTTTCCCAAAATCAATTGAAATCATGTTTATCCATTATATTTCATATCCAGAACCTGTCACGGTATAATAGAGCTACACGTGTGCTAACCGGGGTCTCAAACCCAAGTCTCTCCAGGGTCCACCCAGGTCAATGTCCGTAGATCAAATGACCCTCCCTGAAGGTAACGAACCATGCCCATCCTGAGAGTAAGGAACCCAACTGGGGGGCGACTCCACTCAGTCAGTGCTCCGTGACTACTCCGGGGTCCACCCAGGCCAACGACCCTCCCCGGAGGAGACAATTATATATATAGGATGGAATATGAAAAACCTTTGGAAATCATTCTTGAAACCTTTCAAGGATTCATGCCCGGCCCCCATAAGCCATCATGAACCATAAAATCCTTTCATGGGTTCATGCCGGTTCCCATAAACCGTCATGACCCGTAAATCCATTTCAGGGGTTCATGCCGGTTCCCATAAACCGTCATGACCCGTAAAAACCATTTGTAATACATAACTGGGCCCTAGGCCCGAATCCACATACAAACTGGACCTCAAGTCCGAATCGTAAACCAACTGGGCCTCCGGCCCGACTCCGTAAATCAAATGGGTTTCGAACCCGAGTTTACCTTTTCGAATCCAAAACCATTTCATGAAATCATATCCAAAACCCCAGGTATGGAAAATCAGTGTAAAACCGAAAAATCTCGATTTACGTGCAAGCACGTAAATCGCCTCGAAATACGTGAAACCATATAATTCACAAATATCCAAATCAACATTATCAAATCAAATTCATTATCCTTTTGGGAAATCCAAAACCATTTCATTTAGACCAAATAAGACCTACAGCCCCGTATAGGCGCCGTATAGGGCCGAAACCTCGAAATACGTGCCTATACGTAACCGCACATCCAAATGCACTCATGGCATCACAAACAAGTATTTAAAACATATAACAAACATTTATGCATGCACCAATTTAGAAAACAAGGTCCACTCACAGACCGTCCGAAGTCGCGTCTCGATACGCGTGCCATACGGCTCCCCGAGCCGATCACCATCACCGGGACTTCCAAACCTGTCCAAATTAATTTAGAGGGTTACTAACTACTTATATAACCCCTCACTAAAGCCCCGTAATTTTCCCGTATTTTTAACTATTTTTAATCCCGAACCTAAACCTTCCGATGCCCCGAAACATATCGAGACGGTGTCCGATCGACTCGAAACCAGTCCCAAAATGTTCGTTACATCGAATAGATGATTTCGTATGTTGAACACATCCCCAGAAACCCTAGCACGCGCCCACATGCGCCACTGGAAGTTGCCTGCGCGTGGGCCTCACGCGCCGCTACAGTACCGTCTTCTTCCTTCGATCGAACTGGTCCGACCGGGCCGGTCCGGTTTTCTCTGCAATTCCGGTCTAACTGGACCGGCGTGACAGGTCCAGGCCCCTACACTCTTCATTTTTCGTCCGTTTTCCTCCATTCCAATTCCTAAATTCCTATTTTAATGTTTCCTATCAATCCTAATGAACAAAACAACCTAAAACCGATTAAAACCCGTGAACCCAAAAATCCCCTCACGGTTCAATTTTTCGAAATCCTCCCCAGAGGTCCCTCAACGTTCAAACCTTCCCAAAACCTTCCTAATGGCTTCTTAACATCCTAACTAATTCATTAAAACAATCAAAAATGACCCATAACCACTAATATTGAAAATGGACAAAATCGGGTAAAACCGATTACCTCGATCTCCTCCTCCTCCGCCGTCCACGGCGGTGCGTCCTGGGCTGGCCACCAGCGTCCACCGGTCCATCCTCACACTCTGGTCTCTCCTGTATGATCATTGGAAAGGGTTGAATGGGTTTGGGTGAGAAATGGGATCGGGTTTGGTTGGAGGAAAAATGGAAAAATGGATGCACGGTTGAATGGTTTGGTGCATGAGTGGGTGAGGTTGGCCAGTGGATGGGTGACAAGTGTCACTCATCCATTGGGCCTCCATTAAATATCTGGGCCCACTAGAGACAAAACGCACTTTTTGTCTCGTAAAACGTGCCGTCGTGAATAGTAACTGGGAACGTCCGTGAACCGTAACTTCGTCGTCGAACGTCCGAATTCGACGTGCCGCCTGTCTACGGATTCGTATCATCCTTATCTACGTAACGGTCTTCGGCCCTCGGCCATCGGACCTCCCGATCAAAAAGTCAACTTTTGACCTCCTATTCACCCAAATTACCAAAATGCCCTTGGGCTTCCGAACGTCATAACTTCTTCTACGAACGTCGGAATTGAACGTGCCACCTGTCTATGAACTCGTGACGTCACGAACTACGTCACGGTCATCGGTCAAAGTCCATTTGACCGCCCGATTGAAAAGTCAACGTTTTGCCACCATCAGGGGCAAAACGGTCATTTCGCACCGCTCGTCCGATTTCGCTCTACTAATCACGGATTAGCCTCACTAATCGTGATTAGTCACTAATCTAACCATGAAATTTGGGACGGGTCGTTACAACCTTCCCTCCTTAATTAATTTCGTCCTCGAAATTCCAACCGACCTAAACCCCACCGTTCTTCCCTCCTTAATTTAGTTCTGTTCTCGAAACTCCAACTATCCTGATTCCACAACCTCCACCTCGTGGAAATAATTTGATCTCACGACACGTGTACACCCGTACACCCACTAAACAGAATAATCCTTACTCGTCTACAGGCAGATGTACTGCTAACATCCATGTCGTATCGACTACACTCGACCACGTCAAACGACAGTAGTCATACGCTCCGAATTGACACCACTTGTCAACTCGATGGTTCCTTTCTCAAACGCTAATCTATCCTAGCGTCTGCTCCCACCGGGAGTCACCAGACCTCACTGATCGATCCACGCTGACACCTTCGACAAACTGTCACCACTTGACAGTCGTCAATCGCAAATTGATATGACACACACTCGTGGTTACACTAACCTCAAGCATTTCACTCGACCTGTGTGTAACTAGACCCATTAGAAATACCATGACCCGATGCACAGTATCCAATGCCTAGTTCACGACCTCGACTAATCCAGTGGTATCGGATCCAATCCGACTACCAACACGCTCACCAACGTACTACCGGTATAACCTATATACCGTCACTAGGCACCACAAGTATGCCCAGTATTGTACCTCGAACAACATACAAGGTACGTACAACTACCCATCAATCCGCCTACAACCACCTAGGTTGTAGCCAATCACGTTTCTACTATGGAGTCCATTTGTCCAATCCAGTATTAGACAAATCGAAACTCCGACCCAACATCTATTTCCAATTCCAAATCCGAATCCGCTGTTTCGTAAGAAATCTCGAATCCAAACCCAGAAATCATATCCATATCATGTCCAAATTCGAATCCGAAATCATCATTCCGTAAACCGGCATTTGGAATAACCATTTCGAACCCAAATCCGTAGAAAGAAAATCCACAGTCAGGCTCTAGAATCAAATCCTGAATCGTCACCCAGAATCCGATTCCAAAACCCAAATACAGAAATCCTCTTTCAAGTTCCAAAATCAAATCCTGAATCGTCATCCAGAAATCTGATTCCAAAATCTGAAATCTCGTTCTCGTCTACCGAGACGCACCATATCCGAACCTATCGGATACCTGTTCGACCGATTACCACAACACAATCGATTGACTTCATAGGGAAGCCAATCACAACATCACACACAACACCAAGTCTGACAAAACCCGACTTCGTCAGACACCTACTCCTCGGACAACTACTCAGGCGAGTAGTAAGCCATATGGGATTTACCTCGAAAAGAAGTTCAGTCCCATCATGCTCCACTCAACCAAGTAAGAGTGATAAACTCTCCACCTATCTGGATCATCCAAATCACGATCCAGATCCAACACTACGTCAACCGACCATAGACGTCACGATCCCCGATCTTCACGACGTCCAAAGTCCTCAACCAATCACAACATCACACACAACACCAAGTCTAACAAAACCCGACTTCGTCAGACACCTACTCCTCGGACAACTACTCAGGCGAGTAGTAAGCCATATGGGATTTACCGCGAAAAGAAGTTCAGTCCCATCATGCTCCACTCAACCAAGTAAGAGTGATAAACTCTCCACCTATCTGGATCATCCAAATCACGATCCAGATCCAACACTACGTCAACCGACCATAGACGTCACGATCCCCGATCGTCACGACGTCCAAAGTCCTCAACCGTTTCCCACATCTTCAATAGATCAGTCGACGACGAGACACGCCGAGACTGTGGGTTCTCACTGATTTTCTCGTATCGATCCTTGTCATTCCATCGAGGAAAATCAAACTCGCTGCATTCACCACGTCACATAAACCAACCTCGTCTGCCACCAAGCAGGAAATGAGAAATCTCAGTCACCTAACTTCGATATACTCACTCCACCTGATGACCCAAGACAATCACGAGTCCACCAACCAATACACGATCAGTGTACTAGTGGCAACCAACAACATCAATAACATCTACGTCATCAATATCATCTACCACCATCAATTATGGTAGAACCTGAGAAGTCACCCAAACGACTTCGACATACCCAATACCAATGCGGAAAACCCGCATTCCTCTCGTCACCTCAATCGCAACCTCTCGCGATTTCGAAGTTCCAACAAGATTGGAAACAACATACCCGGACATCAACCACGTGTCCCCATCAATTCATCCTAATCTGATGTACCACTCTACTGAAAAGTCACAACAGACCCCTGCTGTGATCTGCCGTCAAATCTCTGCAACCCACCATATCTAACCAATTCTGACCAACTCTGGCCAACAATGACCAACTGGTCGCTAGTCCCCCATGACAGTACTCGATCCTCACGTCTCAACTACCGTTGGATCCTATCCAGTCCGTCACTATTCGTGATTCACTCCCGAACCACAGATACCCAACATAAGCCCATCACGTCGGAGTCACATCCTGACTCGTAACTCACCGTCATCACAATCACCGGCACCAGCACCAGCACTAGTACCAGTACACCACCTGTCAGCATCAGCACAAAGTGTGCCAATCAGACAACTCTGGATCTCCGCTCATACCGAACGATGATCTCGTACCTTTGCTCGAATAGGGGAAACTCTACCTCCTTCGTACCCAACACCTCTGGGTATAGTTACCCTGACAACTCATACGAGAAGAGGAAACGTCCCCCGTACGTCCCCGTCTCATTCTGCGATCGCACTCAACCGTAACCAAGTCGAATCCAGAATCACTACTCACACATATGCGTTATTCACGCACCTCGTACCATCGTCACGACTGACAATCCTATCGTCACAATCGTCACGACAACCTGAGTCTACTCAACCAGATAAAATTCGACTACGTCTATCGATAGTAGCGTCTGCCACAACCTCGTGTAGACCTAACGACTAGACATCCAGACTCCGCATCCAACGGAATCAACTGCCTGTACCAACTACTCTGTATCCCACTCAGGGATTCCATCGACAAGTACCAACCCTGGTAACCTGTCCAACCCAACTCTAACCAGTCGCAACTCGACTAAACCAATGTCGTCTACCAGGTCACCCGCGACCTTAGTTGTACCAACAATCCATCACAACTATGGTAGCACGACAACCTGCTAGGTCTAACCGATAAGTACAACTCCGACTGCGGAGTGCAGTCCCAACACAAGCTGCTATGACTAGACCGACTAACGAACCCCAACTCCGAATAGTCGTCAAAGTCACACCACTCGCCAGCTCACATTTCCGAACCATACACATACGGTAGGGTTCCACGATCACACCTATGGTCACGCTGACCCCAACTACGTTTCGCAGTAAAATCCACAATCTGACCGACCCCGCGGTCTTGACATCTCAAGGACATCAATCCAATCCTACCGTAAGTCCAACCAGAATTCCTCGAATCCGGCTGCCAACTGCCGACTGCAGTAAATCCATTTTACTCAACATATTCTGACCATCTAATGGTCACAACGTCGAATCAGTCGTCGGAACCGATCCTACGACATCGTGAAGACGATCCCAACTAACCGTCTCACGATCACACTCCAGAATACGAACACGTTAATCCTTCCGTAGGGTCCCACACTGTCAACCTTGACAGAACTATGGCAACCCCGGCCTCAAATGCCGAACCAAGGCATGCCAATCCTACTAACTATCGTACCGGCACCCCGACAATCAGGTTGACCACGAACTGCAACCCAATGAGATATCACATCCTCGACCTGCGTACATACCCCAAAAGCTACACGGTTGCTCGAATAGAGACAACCCCGCTCTGATACCACGTTGACAGGACCCATCCCAATCCCCCCGGGATTAGTGCGGGATGACCCTGCTCCCGTCTGACACGAAGTGTCAGACAAGGGATATTTTCGTCCTTTGCCCTCCCGGGCTATCAGAGTACGCCAGGATCCGGAGGAGCTATGTGATATCTCGATCTCTGCTACAGTCCACATCCGCTGTCAACCTGAAGGGTATTAAAAACAGAAAGGTTGTGAGTGGACAAAAATAAAGAATTTATAAAAACATTTCCATAAGAAGACCTTTATACCCTCCACTAAAAAGCATGCATGCATAGTAAAACCATTTATCCAATTATATATGTTAAAACATCCATAAATAGGGTCTCAGCCCCAAATTCTGTAAATACAAGTCACACGGGCTCCTGCCCAAAACCAATTTACAGAAAACCAGAACATAGTAAACATGTGTGGGATCTCAGCCCAAATCCATTTATCATCATAAAACACAGTTTCCCAAAATCAATTGAAATCATGTTTATCCATTATATTTCATATCCAGAACCTGTCACGGTATAATAGAGCTACACGTGTGCTAACCGGGGTCTCAAACCCAAGTCTCTCCAGGGTCCACCCAGGTCAATGTCCGTAGATCAAATGACCCTCCCTGAAGGTAACGAACCATGCCCATCCTGAGAGTAAGGAACCCAACTGGGGGGCGACTCCACTCAGTCAGTGCTCCGTGACTACTCCGGGGTCCACCCAGGCCAACGACCCTCCCCGGAGGAGACAATCATATATATAGGATGGAATATGAAAAATCTTTGGAAATCATTCTTGCAACCTTTCAAGGATTCATGCCCGGCCCCCATAAGCCGTCATGAACCATAAAATCCTTTCATGGGTTCATGCCGGTTCCCATAAACCGTCATGACCCGTAAATCCATTTCAGGGGTTCATGCCGGTTCCCATAAACCGTCATGACCCGTAAAAACCATTTGTAATACATAACTGGGCCCTAGGCCCGAATCCACATACAAACTGGACCTCAAGTCCGAATCGTAAACCAACTGGGCCTCCGGCCCGACTCCGTAAATCAAATGGGTTTCGAACCCGAGTTTACCTTTTCGAATCCAAAACCATTTCATGAAATCATATCCAAAACCCCAGGTATGGAAAATCAGTGTAAAACCGAAAAATCTCGATTTACGTGCAAGCACGTAAATCGCCTCGAAATACGTGAAACCATATAATTCACAAATATCCAAATCAACATTATCAAATCAAATTCATTATCCTTTTGGGAAATCCAAAACCATTTCATTTAGACCAAATAAGACCTACAGCCCCGTATAGGCGCCGTATAGGGCCGAAACCTCGAAATACGTGCCTATACGTAACCGCACATCCAAATGCACTCATGGCATCACAAACAAGTATTTAAAACATATAACAAACATTTATGCATGCACCAATTTAGAAAACAAGGTCCACTCACAGACCGTCCGAAGCCGCGTCTCGATACGCGTGCCATACGGCTCCCCGAGCCGATCACCATCACCGGGACTTCCAAACCTGTCCAAATTAATTTAGAGAGTTACTAACTACTTATATAACCCCTCACTAAAGCCCCGTAATTTTCCCGTATTTTTAACTATTTTTAATCCCGAACCTAAACCTTCCGATGCCCCGAAACATATCGAGACGGTGTCCGATCGACTCGAAACCAGTCCCAAAATGTTCGTTACATCGAATAGATGATTTCGTATGTTGAACACATCCCCAGAAACCCTAGCACGCGCCCACACGCGCCACTGGAAGTTGCCTGCGCGTGGGCCTCACGCGCCGCTACAGTACCGTCTTCTTCCTTCGATCGAACTGGTCCGACCGGGCCGATCCGGTTTTCTCTGCAATTCCGGTCTAACTGGACCGGCGTGACAGGTCCAGGCCCCTACACTCTTCATTTTTCGTCCGTTTTCCTCCATTCCAATTCCTAAATTCCTATTTTAATGTTTCCTATCAATCCTAATGAACAAAACAACCTAAAACCGATTAAAACCCGTGAACCCAAAAATCCCCTCACGGTTCAATTTTTCGAAATCCTCCCCAGAGGTCCCTCAACGTTCAAACCTTCCCAAAACCTTCCTAATGGCTTCTTAACATCCTAACTAATTCATTAAAACAATCAAAAATGACCCATAACCACTAATATTGAAAATGGACAAAATCGGGTAAAACCGATTACCTCGATCTCCTCCTCCTCCGCCGTCCACGGCGGTGCGTCCTGGGCTGGCCACCAGCGTCCACCGGTCCATCCTCACACTCTGGTCTCTCCTGTATGATCATTGGAAAGGGTTGAATGGGTTTGGGTGAGAAATGGGATCGGGTTTGGTTGGAGGAAAAATGGAAAAATGGATGCACGGTTGAATGGTTTGGTGCATGAGTGGGTGAGGTTGGCCAGTGGATGGGTGACAAGTGTCACTCATCCATTGGGCCTCCATTAAATATCTGGGCCCACTAGAGACAAAACGCACTTTTTGTCTCGTAAAACGTGACGTCGTGAATAGTAATCGGGAACGTCCGTGAACCGTAACTTCGCCGTCGAACGTCCGAATTCGACGTGCCGCCTGTCTACGGATTCGTATCGTCCTTATCTACGTAACGGTCTTCGGCCCTCGGCCATCGGACCTCCCGATCAAAAAGTCAACTTTTGACCTCCTATTCACCCAAATTACCAAAATGCCCTTGGGCTTCCGAACGTCATAACTTCTTCTACGAACGTCGGAATTGAACGTGCCACCTGTCTATGAACTCGTGACGTCACGAACTACGTCACGGTCATCGGTCAAAGTCCATTTGACCGCCCGATTGAAAAGTCAACGTTTTGCCACCATCAAGGGCAAAACGGTCATTTCGCACCGCTCGTCCGATTTCGCTCTAGTAATCATGGATTAGCCTCACTAATCGTGATTAGTCACTAATCTAACCATGAAATTTGGGACGGGTCGTTACACATGGTGCAACCTCCTATGGGGTCACCCATCATGGAATTACACCAGCCTCAACTCGCTTAACTTTAGAGTTCCAATCGAACCCAAAACCACTGAGCTCCCAAAATGCCTAGAACTAGATAGTTGTGTGCCTACATCATTAAGGCACACCACCATTCCCCTCCCAGACCATTCCCCCTCACAGGAATGTGGGATCGTTCTTCGTTCCCTCTAGGACATGGGTCTTACAATCCACCCCCTTAGGGCCCAGAGTCCTCGCTAGCATACTTCTCAATCGAGGTCTAGCTCTCATACCATTCTATCAGGACCCAACCCTCCTCGGTCAGGACCCGACTCATCTAGCACGATATTGTCCGCTTTTGGCCTTCTCGCTCTCACGGTTTTGTTTTCGGGAGCTCATGGTGAAACTTACCAAGGGGTCACCCATCATGGAATTGACCAGCCACAACTCGCTTAACTTTGGAGTTCCAATCGAACTGAAAGTCACTGAGCTCCCACAAGGCCTAGTGCTAGATAGGTGTGTGTCTACACCTTTAAGGCACACCATCATTCCTCTCCCAGACTCTCCCAGATCATTCCCCCCTCGCAGGAATGTGGGATCCTTCATCGTTCCCTCCTGGACATGGGACTTACACTACAGGTATGTTTTCTTGTTTTTTGATGTAGCAAATCTCTTTCTGGAGTTGTGAAGATGGAGATTGATGATTAGAGCATCAAAATCGGACGTAAAGCGGCTGAGTTATGGCCAGGTCCAATTCGAGGGTTGAACGACCCGTTTTGCAGGAAAATGAGACGAGTGCATAGGTTGAAGACGACACCCAGCACAAGCATGTGGGGCCCACGCGTAAAGGGTCGTGGTGGCGCGTGAGGACGCTTCATCATCCTCTCGTTATTCAGTCAAAACGAAAGTTCTTTGTTATATTTTTTTTGAGTTTAATGGTATAATTTCCAAGTTTATTGGACATTAATTGATTATAGTTTTGGATTTTCAACATATTATGGTATATTTTAAATATAGGAATTTGGAAATTTAAGGAATTAATTTAGAAACCCTTTTTGGATGATAAGAAATTATCATGGAAATATTAGAAAAAGTTATGAAAATAGCAAAAAAGGGAGCTTGGCTATGAGTATAATATAAAGTGAAAGGTTTAACATTATAAATTGTTTGGTGTGTGATGTATAAATTGTAGATCTTACATACGGTAATAATGAGATCACAGGTATGAATGGATGCTAAATTAATGTTATAGAATTAAGGAGGATTTGATTGTTATGAAATTATGTCTACAATTTATATTGGTTATTATGTAATTTCACTAATATTTGATAAGCACTAAATATGAACATTATGTATGTATGTTTCTGTTTATAATATTTTCTATTTTAATCTTGAGTTCTTTCGAATAATTTGAGGAAAAGAGGTAAAGTTAAATTGGGTAATTAATTTTAGTATTAAATGAAATTGATAAGATATAACCTAAGGATTTTGTGTTAAATGTGTAATTATATGTTCATGTTATAATTTAAAGTTAATTTAAGAAACTCGTGAAGTTAAATTTGAATCATTAATGGGTATTAACAAGTTTACCTTTCCTTAAGCTATTATGTCTTATTTTACGTATGCAAATAGTGTAAATATGATGGTTACTAATGATGAATTATGACTACCTAATAGTTTAGTGACTAATGATATTCTGATGTTATATAAAGTGACATGTTATAATGGTTGCGATGATGATCATGTTATAGTTGGTATGATGATGATATGTACATGATGACGTGATGGCATGATATTCTATATGATGATACGCGTGAAGTTGAAGCTATGATCATGATGGTTAATGGAAAATATGTGAGACGAATATGTTTAAAGCGTTGAAAGTATGTAATTATATGTAATTTATATTTGAAACTAAATATGGTTGAATTGGTAAATACCACCACCTAACGGGGTAGTGGGCGATAACCCCGCAAGGATGGATTTAATTTTGGTTAATTTATTAAGAAAGGAACAATGATAATTCTAGTGATATCACATAAGCAGGATCAGCCCAAGTTTCAAGGGAATTTGGGACGAGTCCTGTCACTCTGCGAGTGGGCTTCATGCGCTCCACGCACAGCCACAGGCGCACTCACTTGCAAGCTCCAACAAGGTCCGCGGGTCGAACCGAATCCCTGCAATGGTACCCACAACCTAATTTCCCATCTTCTTCAATTCTCATCCAAACAAGCTATTCGAATGATCAGACTAATCCTAATCACTCACAAGAACTCATCTATACTTCCAATTTCAATAATCAACACGGATTTAGGTTAGAATCACGGCTGTGAATCCCCAGCTCCGTCGCGAGGCTCAATCAAGTTGCCACTATGACTCCCCCACTATCAAGGTGGTACCATTCGACTCACTAGGCTAAGGGGAATACGTTCCCAGCCATGGTTTCCATCGACTATTCTCTATTCTCATCCCCCACTCCCGGGAAGGAATTCCCCCACGCATAACTCCTCTAATCCTTCAGCCGCATCCATCAACGACACAATGATGGTCTGAAACTCGATCAGGGAGCCTAAGAACAACCTTTACCACTATGCCATTTTTGCCTAGTGTCATCTATTTGAATAATATCAGACGACACCTTTTAACTGTCGTCTAAACTAAACCCGAAAAAAATGTCATTTATTTAGCTCTCAGACCACAGTTTTACTAAAAAACCGTCATCTGATTCACCATTAGACGACAGTTTTTCAATAAACCATCGTTTGAAGGCTTAATAGATGATGCCTTATACGCATAAAAGCGTCTTCTGATGCACCATCAAACAACACTTTTTTTTTAAAAAAAAAAGTGACATCTGTGTTAATATAGACACCAGTTTTTTTAATGAGATGTTGTGTGATATCCTTTTAGACAACGGTTATTTATAATTAAGACAATAGAAATTCATTGTTATATGAAGCTTTTTAATTGTATTAGAAAATGGCATGTGTGTGTCAATTCTTAGAACATATATCGTTGATTCACATGTCAATTTTTTTCAATCAATAAAAAGATAAATATTTGTATGAAGCAAATCCATCAAACATAATTCTTGCATTAAATCAACTACAAGCCAAAATGATGCTTAAATTCATTAGATGACAATCATACTTTGTTTTAGCAGACTATTAAGAAATTTTGATGACAAATTTATGACAACAATCACATCTCAAAATCCCAGGTACTCTCAATGGTGAACTTCGGCACCTTTTGATGTCCTTGCTCTTCTTGTTCTTGTCGTTCTTCTCCTACAACTTGCACTTCCTCTTCTTTTCTTTTTGTACCAAAAAATCTGCCATTGGAAACACCCTAGATTAAAGAGAAATCATAGTTTTCTCATAATCGAAACTAACTCCATGTATAATCAAACATATATAAGTATATATCATATTGAAGTTCCCAATGAAGTACCTAAAAAATGAGCAGCTTGAAGAAGCCTTATGTGCATATAAAGTTCAACTTTTTCTGAAAGAAAACACAATCTTGATAAAATAACTCACTCTTCGAATACATAAAAATTCAACTGCATATAAATCTTGGTCGACTTACTCAAGGGCAGTGCTTCCCACACCCATAACTACTAAAAATATGGTCCCAAGCAAGTATGGCATGAAAAATCCCCAATCCTACAACAACAGCCAAATATATTCAATACAAGCTTAAAAGGACTTTGAAAATGCCTTCCACATGCATTCAATTAAGATGAGAGAGAGAGAGAGAGAGAGAGAGAGAGAGAGAGAGAGAGAGAGAGAGATGATCATCTTATGCAGGTGGTGATGCATTGCAACTGCATTTTCAAAAAAAAAGGTGTCTAACTCTTCTTCTAGTTAGAGAAAGAATGTTAGAACGAACTCACAGAGAAGAGTTATAATCAAATTTACCTCGGGAAGTTGGCCAGTAAGAAGACCTAAGAATCCTGTTGTGCCCACCACAGTGAACAGAAAAGCCGCCTGCATCATTAGACCATATCAAAATTACAAAATATAGTTTCAATTTCAAACCACCAAGAACTACTAGTGCCATAAGTATTTACATCATTTATAACATTGGGAATTGCAAGAGTTTCTGCAATTTAAATTCGAGATTTGTGGTAGACAACACAATACTGACCACAAAAAAGTCCATAGAATCTGGTCTTGATCTCCGGGTAGCAATAGTCCTCTTTGAAGAATCATACTTGTGCAAGTATGTACTACTCATTGGTTTGATGTGAACTCTGCAAACATCTCAAAGAAAAAGAAACGAACCTGCAAATATGTACCACTCATTGATTTTTAATGTGAACTCTAACCATTATTTTAATGTGAACTCTAACCATTAATGTCATTCTTACATGCATTACCAAAACGGGGCATTTCACTAGAGGGATTTTACCAATGTTCTGCACATTCAAGAAACCATGTTCAGGCACATACATATCAACAATCTTGATTAAGGAATTGAGAACTCGTATGAAAATTGATATCAAGAATATGGCCTTATAGATATCAAACTAGTTCAAGACACTTATCTACCTATCTCCAAATCTGATATTGGTAACCATCTATGTCAAAACATGTACACAAGCTGCAAAACCAAATTCCAGGTCAATATTGATAACTACCTATCTTCAAAACTAATATTCATCATGAAGATACTGCCTACAAATGAAAAGGGAATGAATAAAAGAAAGAAACTAACTGGGGGCCAAAACTGCCAAAGAAAAAGCCTCATAATTCATACAATTTAAATCTTTTGAAAACTTGTCAATCAACAATTCAATACTATAATAAATTTCAAGAATCTATAGAAGTAGATTGATGAAAAACATTCATGAAGTTATCACTTGCATCTGAAACACCTAAATAGGGTGTAAACAAATCACCTCTATTTATGAATGAAGAGTTTCAATGTCCACATCTGTTTTGTCGAGTAGCTATCTGCAATTAGATAACATACCTTTTCTAGCCTGTAAGACCCGTGTCATGGAGGGAACGGTGAACGATCTCATATTCCTGTGAGGGGAATGGTCTAGGAGGGGAATAGTGGTGTGCCATAAAAGTGTAGGCACACACCTATCTAGTACGAGGCCTTTTCGGAGTTCAGTGGCTTTAGGTTTGGTTGGAACTCCAAAGTTAAGCGAGTTAAGGTTGGTGCAATCCCATCATGTGTGAGCCCCTGAGAAGTTGCACCGTAAGCTCCTGAAAACAAAACCAAGAGGGCGATGAGGCCCAAAACGGACAATACCATCCTAGAGTCAGGTCCTGACCGAGTAGGGTCTGGTCCTAACAGAATGGTATCAGAGCTAGACCCCAACCGGGAAGTGTGCCAGTGAAGATGCTCGGTCCTCAAGGGGTGCATTCTAAGACTCGTGTCCTAGAGGTAACGGTGGACGATCTAACATTCCTGCGAGGAGGGAATGGTTTGGGAGGGGAATGGTGGTGTGCCTTAAAGATGTAGGAACACACCTATCTAGCACGAGGCCTTTTAGGAGCTCAGTGGCTTTGGGTTCGGTTAGAACTCCAAAGTTAAGCGAGTTGAGGCTAGTGCAATTCCATGATGGGTGAGCCCCTGGGAAGTTATACCATGAGCTCCCGAAAACAAAACCGTGAGGGCGAGGAGGCCCAAAACAGATAATATAGTGCTAGAGTCGAGTCCTGTCCTAGGAGGGAGGGTTGGGTCCTAGCCGAGGAGGGTCGGGTCTTAGCCGAGGAGGGTCGAGTCCTGACAGAAATTGTAAGACCCATGTCCTAGAGGGAACGGTGCACGATCCCACATTCATGCGAGAGGGGAATCATCTGGGAAGGAAATGCTGGTGTGCCTTAAAGGTATAAGCACACACCTATCTAGCACGAGGGCTTTTGGGAGCTCAGTGGCATTGGGTTCGGTTGGAACTCCAAAGTTAAGCGAGTTGAGCCTAGTGCAATTCCATGATGGGTGACCCCTTGGGAAGTTGCACTATGAGCTCCCGAAAACAAAACCGTATGGGCTAGGAGGCTCAAAACAGACAATATCGTGTTAGAGTTGGGTCCTGAACGAGGAGGGTTGGGTCCTGATAGAATGGTATCAGAGACAGACCCCGACCGGGAAGTGTGCCAGCGAGGACGTTGGGCCTTAAGGAGGGGTGGATTGTAAGACCCCGTGTCCTGGAGGGAACGGTGAATGATCTCACATTCTTGCGAGGGGGGAATGCTCTAGGATGGGAATGGTGGTGTGCCTTAAAGGTGTAGGCACACATCTATCTCGCACGAGACATTTTGGGAGCTCAGTAGCTTTGGGTTCGGTTGGAACTCCAAAGTTAAACGAGTTGAGGCTGGTGCAATTCCATAATGGGTGACCCTTGGGAAGTTGCACTGTGAGCTCCCAAAAACCAAACCATGAGGGTGAGGAGGCCCAAAACGAACAACATCATGCTAGAGTCGTGTCCTGACCGAGGAGGGTCGTGTCCTGACATAGTTGACAGGACCGTCCCCTGAGGAACATTGATAACCGTGCCCGGTCCTGCTCCCGTCTGACAAGTCAACTAAAGTTCCCAAATTACCCTCAGCACTTGGAAAATAAGGGATAACCGCACCTGTGCCCACTCATGCCTCCACCTCCGAATTAACCTCGATTGTCGAGCCACGACCTGGAGGGTCAATAAAAACATAAAAGGTGTGAGTGGACGAAAATAAATCAGATTACAAAACATGTTATAGAAAAGACATTTCTACCCTCCACGTAAAACCAATGCATGCATTCGAAAACTATTTCATAATCCATTTCCTTTCCAATATAAGAAAACCGTGTATGAAAATCAAAGTCATTTCCTTTTCTCAAACCTCGGGCCTTAGCCCAAAACTATGAACATGGGGCCTCACCACAAAACCAGGAATCAAAATCCAAGTACAAGAATATAGCCCAAAAATCCATAAATCCATATAAACCAGGCCATTGCCCAACACATCCGAAAACATCGGAAATCAACAGTAAATCACGAGTCAATCAATCTGCTGGATCTCAATCACCGACTCTTTAAATTCACACATATCAGGCCCTATCAATTAAGGGCCCTCCCCCATCACATCAATCAACCGAGCCTTTAAACCCAAATTCAGATTCAGCAATAGTATCGGGTCTTTAAACCCAAAACCATGTGAAATTTACAGCAAATCCATAATCCATCGTAATCCAATTTCCAAAACCAAATCTGTAACCTATTTAATAGAAAGGGGACACATGTCCGAATATCACGTTCAAATCCCAAATCATACTCACAAATCATAATCAAAACATCATCAAAACATGATACGTACAAATCATATAAAATCATCCACCAAACCATCATCAAAGTATAACATAAATCTCATTCTCGAAATACGTGCAATTACGTATTGCATATCGAAATGCGTGTAAATACGAAAATCGTAAGTACCATAATCATAAGCATATAAATCACAGATAGAAAGCATAGAAAACAATTATGCATGCATTATAATTTAGAAAGCAAAGTCCAGTCACACACCGTCTAAACGACTCGCTTCCGAGCTGCACATTTTTCCGTAAATTTCACAAATCATAATTCCTGTCCAAAATCATTATTGAGAGTCACTAACACTTCAATATACCACATATAATTTTCCCCAATTTTTCCGAGATATAAATACGTATTTTAAATGTATACGAAAACTTCGGATACACTGAATACTATCGAAACCATACTCGATTTTCTCGAAACTAGTGCCAAAATGTTTGTTACATTAAAAGGAGCAAGTTTCATGTTGAACTCGCCTCGAGAATCGAGCCCACGCGCCTCCACGAGCAGTCGTGAGTGGCTGCGCGTGAAGTTCATGCGCCAGCTACAGTACGGGTTACTGTTCATCGTCCCAACCCGTTTCCTCTGTCAAACGGGTCTGCAACCCACGTGTTGACCCGGTTCAATACCCATCAATCCTGCATCTTTTCTTCAATTCAATCATCTAAAACCATCATTTAATCCTTAATTAGAAGTCTATGATTTCAATTACACCAATACTTACCTCAATCCTTCAAATCGAAATCGCCTTTTCGAAGAACATCTGAGCATTGTTCATTCATCAAATTTCATCAATTTCCATTGTTTTTCTTCAATTGATCCAGCCAAAGCTTCGTAGGATTATCATAAACTTGTTTTCGATCTCAATTTCATCGTCCAACTCCTCCAATTACACACCCAACCTTCGAATTTTTAAGGAGTCGAGCACTCCGTTCACAGCCAAAACGACCTCAATTTCCTTCGTTTTTGAAGTCATTTGAGTCATCTGGGTTCCAGAGAGCTAAATCTAAGCTCAATTGCAGTCATAAACATCCACAATTGGAAATTCGATTATTGATCACATTCCATTTCGATAGTTGGATTTCGGGTTTTACAATACTATCTCCCTCTCTGGTTTTTCCTGTTTTCCTCCTCTCTGTAACTCTAATCTCCTCCCAGTTAATCCAATTATCCAGTGATTCAAATGGTTAGGCGGTGGATTCTTGATCAATCATACATGCTCTGTTTTTTTAAAACAATACACACACGGTGCACACTCCACCTCCTGCTAATTAGTGCCACTAATTGCTTCATCAAAGTGACAGATGTCACTGCCTAACTTTAGGTACGGCTAAATCAGCCATTCAACCGTCCAATCCAAATTACCATTTTGCCCCTGCTTTAACAAATTACCAAAATGCCCTTCACACTCCTAGATCCTTAATTTGGTCGTCCGAACTCTGATTGACGCGTGTCGTCTATCTACGGACTCAGCGTCTCGAGACCTACCCAACGGTCTTCGAATTACGTGAAAATTCCCTGTCGTTTCAAAAGTCAACAAATTACATCTTTTTAACCAAATTACCAAATTACCCTTGAACTGCTAAACATCATAACTTTCTCCTCGAATGTCAGAATCGGACGTGCCACCTGTCTATGAACTCGTGACGTCCCGAATTACGTCACAATCATCGGTCAAAGTCCGTTTGACCACTCGAACCAAAAGTCAACCGTTCGCCCAATCCTAGGGGCAAAATCGTCATTTTCTTCAAATTTTCCAAAATTTCCTTTTCCGAATTTTCGGGTCGTCATAACCTACCCCCCTCCCCCCCTTAAAGAATTTCGTCCTCGGAATTCCAATCAGTAGGTGCCATGATAATTTCCCTGAGGAAACATGTCTAAGATGAACCCGAAACATAATCAACCTTAATCGGATATAGGTCACACCCAAACTTATAGAAATTATACAGCGAGTCTCAATCTCTCTATAAACCCCTGCCCCATGGGCTTCATACCATATACTTACTCGAAATACGTAGCCTAGCTTAGGTTCGAGTATACACAATCGAGGAAACACAAGTATCAGTTATATCTCATCACATGTCATCTACTCGTGACATGGTACAATGGCTAAATCCTCACGCATATGTCATCAGGCCACCAGGCCAATAAGCTCATAAGGTCCAATAACTCGGGAAATCATTCACCTCGCTAGGTCAATCACACCATACCACTTTCCCAGGGTCACTATGTATAATGAATTTAACTTTTCCTTCTGTTGTGTTTATTATCACAGGTTTCACTGATATCTTCCTCCTGCCAATAAGCACTCAGCACAATCATTGATACTATTTTGCAAATCATATCCCTTCCTTAACCTCGACTCCATCATACACCAAGTATGATCCTGCAGTTGGACCCCAATAGTCTAAAGGATCAGAAATCATGTATTACTCCAATCCTATGGAGTTCCATCAATAACAGAATTTCACCTATCCTTAAGTGATCAAATATGACAATTCTCTCCCCAAATAATACCTGATCCGACAATGCGGTCGTAATTTCAATGTATCCCGACTATCGCCTTATCACACATTAAGCTTTTATTTTATCAATCATTACCAATCCTGATGGTCGATACAGTGCTCGTACATTCCTTCCCAGAGGTATATAACCTTTGCATACTCAACCCCTTGGGTCGATCCCAACTCATGCAAGGAAAGTAAAACTTCTGAGGGTTCAACTAGCATCGACACACACCCCACCAAATCTCAAATATCACACAAAAAGGGTCAACATCAAACATAAGTCACTGTTTCTCTACTTGCAATCATTCTATCTCAGTTCTTATTTCCAATAACTCTGACCTCCTTCCGGGTCAATTACCATAATTGGAAAAACATTGTAGAGAACCCCTCTATAATCCTGTGGTATCCATCAAATCTCAAAACAACTCATGTTCCCCGTGACAGTCTTCAATTATTTCCCATTGACCAATACATCTGTTTCTCCTAGGACTTACACTAATCCCGACCGTTATTAGTATATGTTCCATAAACCTACTCTAGTCGACCAGAACTAACACCTGTTTAACCATATATTTTTCTCCCTGATGGCATTCAATATATCTGTTCAGTATATCACATGCCCATCCGTAAATGTGAGTACACCAACCCAACATCAATCATGGTATCATACACCATCCAAATGCGGTCAAAATACCTGATTCATCAGCTCACAATTATAACTAATCCATTTAGCCATCTAAGGGTATCACCATCGACTAACCTTAGCCATATCAAATCTAGACATCATCTTTTTCTCTTTTACTCATACCCAATAGTCATCACCATGTTGGCCTCTCTCAATAGGCTCAATAATCACAACCTTCCAATAGAACCACAAATCATTAGCTCGTGATACGGGATACTTATCACATACTGTTACCTTATTAAGTTGTCCATAATCAACATGTAAGCTCAAACCATCATCCTTTTTTTTCTCTTACCGCATAAGGAATACTAGGTTCCCCATGGCAACACTGAACCGAATGAACCCGTATCTACCGAGTTTGTACCTGCACCTTCAGTCCTTATGACTCCGTAGGTGCCACATACCAGAAACAACTCATATACTCGACATTATCTCCATCATCAACTCAACCTTTCATCCTGGTAAAATTTCAGGAAATATGTATTGAGAAATCTGTACATCCTCAGCCTTCGCTGGGCATCTCATATACGAAGCACATATGCCACACATATGACCAACAAATTTTGATTACCTCTTACCAATAGTCCATCGATTGTGAGGATCAAAAGCATTCTAGAGGGTAACATCCTCGAGTCTCTCTGAAATATAACTTCTGAAAATCCTAGACTCCACATATCGTTCTCTAATGGACATACTCGACGGAGGTATCATGAGTCATCAACCAATCCATCCCAAGGATTACGTCCAAATCATCCAAGTCTAAGTCAACCACTAGGCGCATAACACCTGTCATCTATCACCAATTTTACCATAGATAATTACCAAGGTTACCACATTAATATCATCAAGTTTATCACATCTGTAATTCCAGTCAGTTCACCGACTTCCATACCATAACGGATCATGGATACTCCATATCCGTCCAATCTACAATCTTAAGACATGGAAGATTGGATAGCCCGGGACCTACCAAATACATATTCATGACCACCAGTAATATATATCCAGGTCAGCACTCCAGGGGCTACTCAAACCTCTTGCTAGTAACTGCAATCCGCATGCAAGTGGTCCCAATCTGATTACGCCCATACGATCCATCATGGGCCCTCCCAACTCTTCCTCGCCTGCCACATCAACAATCAATGCAGGAGCCAATCCTTGCTCCATTGCACCCCAACAGTGCCATATCACTTTATCTCCCAATGGACCCAACTGGCGTCCTACTGGACTATCTCTTCAGTCCAACTCTCCATATATCTCGGGTCTCCGCCCGAACCTTCAATCACAAAGTGAAACTGACGCGACCCATAAGTCCAGTAAACAAAGTTAAACAAGACTAATCCATAAATTCATAACCCAACCGTATCTGACCCTATACCAGTCCTTGGAATCCTAGGTGCCAAACATTCCTCAATCAAGGGTCGACCGTGTCAACAACCATAGTGATATTCAACTCTTCCGGCTCCTCCCGAGCCCTGATACATTACTGTAACGCCCCGAAAATTCGAAAACGGAAAATTTGGAAAATTTGAGGAAAAGGACGATTTTGCCCCTGGAATTAGGAGAAAAGTTGACTTTTAATTTGAGCGGTCAAACGGACTTTGGCCAATGACCGTGACGTAGCTCGGGACGTCACAAATTCATAGACAGGTGGCACGCCCAATTCCGACATTCGAGGAGAAGGTTATGACGTTCGGAAGTTTAAGGGCAATTTGGTAAATTGGTCAAAGGGGGCCGAAAGTTGACTTTTTGATCGGGACATTATTTGGACTTTCCGGGAAGACCGTTGGGTAGGTCTCGGGACGCTGAATCCGTAGACAGGCAGCCGGAGCTCGGGGATATGATTGTGATTGTTCCTAGGCAGCCGGAGCTCGGGGTGTTCCTAGACGGCTGGTACTCGGGGTGAGATATCTTCCCAGATAGCCGAGGCTTGGGGTGTTCCCAGACGGCTAATGCTCAGGGTTATGGCCTACGCGTAGTGCAGACGTGACAGTGTGATGGTTTGTGCACTTGTGAATAGTGCGGATTGATTGATTGAGTAATGGATTGTGACCTTGTGCATGGTACTGTTTGATGTTGATTATGATTGCGTACTGGTATTGAGTACGAGTTCTGGTCTGTGTGGCCAGGTGACTATGTTTTCATGTGTTTGGCCTGAGAGCCGAGAATTTGACTTGTTAGATGGTTTGGCTGAAAGCCAGTGATTGTGTTTCATATGTTTTCCCTATGCATGCAGGTTTGATAAACTGGAGGGTAAATGATGTCTTTTAAAATGTGTTTTTAACGAATATATTTTTGTCCACTCACACTTTTCTGTTTTTGATGACCCTCCAGCCCGTGGCACGACATTCGGGGCGGATTGCGAGGCGGAGGCATGAGCAGAAATCAGTGCAGTTATCCCTGGTCTGACAGGTGTTGAAGGGTACTTTCGGGATTTCAGTTGACTTGTCAGACGGGAGCAGGACCGGGCACAGTTATCGAGGTCCAGTTGGGACAGGTCCTGTCAAAGTGGTATCAGAGCATTTGGTTACTGATCTGTTATGCCTCCGAGACGTGAGCCATGTGCACGACCTGATGATGAGTTTAACGGTCCAGATGTTGAGAGAGCCCAACGTCTGGGAGTTACGAGATTTACCGACCAGTCAGATCCGGAGGAAGCCTATGAGTGTCTTATTTGTTGTGAGCGGATCTTCGAAGTCATGCGATGTCCACCAGGAGACATGGTTTTGTTAGCCACCTTTATGTTGAGTGGCAACGCTTACAGGTGGTGGCGTGGGTTGCAGATGACTGGTTTGAATGCCCACTCCTTGACTTGGGAGACTTTTCGGGAGCGCTTCCTGGATCAGTTTTACCCGCTCGTTTCGTAATGCGAAAGAAGTTGAGTTTTTGGAACTGCGGCAGGGGACTCTGTCAGTGGCGGAATATGAGCAAAAATTCTTGAATCTATCCAATTTCGCTCCTCTATATGTGGCTAATGAAGAGGATAAGTGTCGCAGATTTGAGTATGGACTGAAGAATGAGATTCGGTCCGCTGTGACAGTCGGGTACTATGCCACACTTCGAGAGCTTTCACATGTTGCTGCTCGTGTAGAAGCGACTTTGCCTCCCCGAGAACGTTCTGGACAACGCCGAGAGCGTCAGGAGTGACGTCTCAGGGACCACCAAAAAGAAGTAGTGATGGCCTTGATCCTTTTGGGGGCTCTCACTTCAGTTCGAATGATGATGGGAATGAGCGAGGGAATAATCAGAATGTTTCAAATCAACAATATAGGGGCGGTCGACCTGGACGACTTAGCACAGAGGGTTGTTATTTCTGTGGGAAAGCTGGGCATATTAAGCGATTTTGTCCATATCGACCCACGGGTGGCACCTCAGAGCAGGGCTCGGAGACGGCCTCAACTTCGCGAACTGCAGGTGGAAGAGGAGCTGCTAGCACTAGGGGCGCACCACGAGGACGTGGTCGGCCTTCAGGCCCACTTGTAACTAATGCATCATCCAAGAGGAGTTAATGGTGATACCCTGGGGATTAATGTTTTGTATCTTTGTATGTTTGTACATATTGATGTACAGTTGAACTATTGTATGTTGTTATGTTGTGGTTGTGTTGTAAAGTTTTGAACTATTGTACTGTTATTTGTGCATTGTATGTTTGTTGTACTGTTGCGTTGGTTGACTAAATATTGTGACCGAATTTCGGGGACGAAATTCCTTAAAGGGGGGAAGGTTGTAACGCCCCGGAAATTCGAAAACGGAAAATTTGGAAAACTTGAGGAAAAGAACGATTTTGCCCCTGGAATTAGGCGAAAAGTTGATTTTTAATTTGAGCGGTCAAACGGACTTTGACCAATGACCGTGACGTAGTTCGGGACGTCACGAATTCATAGACAAGTGGTACGCCCAATTCCGACATTCAAGGAGAAGGTTATGACGTTCGAAAGTTTAAGGGCAGTTTGGTAAATTGGTCGAAGGGGGCCGAAAGTTGACTTTTTGATCGGGACAATATTTGGACTTTCCGGGAAGACCGTTGGGTAGGTCTCGGGACGCTGAATCCGTAGACAGGTAGCCGGAGCTCGGGGATATGATTGTGATTGTTCCCAGGTAGCCGGAGCTCGGGGTGTTCCCAGACGGCTGGTACTCGGGGCGAGATATCTTCCCAGTTAGTCGAGGCTTGGGGTGTTCCCAGACGGCTAATTCTCGGGGTTATGGCCTACGCGTAGTGCTGTTGATTATGATTGCGTACTGGTATTGAGTACGAGTTCTGGTCTGTGTGGCCAGGTGACTATGTTTTCATGTGTTTGGCCTGAGAGCCGAGAATTCGACTTGTTAGATGGTTTGGCTGAAAGCCAATAATTGTGTTTCATATGTTTTCCCTATGCATGCAGGTTTGATAAACTGGAGGGTAAATGATGTCTTTTAAAATGTGTTTTTAACGAATATATTTTTGTCCACTCACACTTTTCTGTTTTTGATTACCCTCCAGGCCGTGGCACGACATTCGGGGAGGATTGCGAGGCGGAGGCATGAGCAGAAATCAGTGCAGTTATCCCTGGTCTGACAGGTGCTGAAGGGTACTTTCGGGATTTCAGTTGACTTGTCAGAAGGGAGCAGGACTGGGCACAGTTATCGAGGACCAGTTGGGACAGGTTCTGTCAATTACTATGACTCATCTCAAATCCTAACCAATACCCTGACTCATTTTGAGTCTCTTATCCATATCTCAACTCCTCTTGAGTCCAATCTTATAAGAATCAGCCATTCCATCATTGACATACCCAGCCACTTTGCAAATACCGATGGCCAACCACATCTTATACGACCTATAAGGCCTAAGGGATATCCCATCACATTCTAGACTCTTTAGACACACATTCCACTTAAGGAATTTAATGAGAATAATCTCATCACGAGTGCAACTCACCCAATTGTTCAACCTTTCTAGCCACTGGGCTCATTCGTCCCTGGGACCCACACGATTCTATGTCTAACAGATAGTGTACAATGATTTACATCTGACCCTCAATCCAAGGTCAATCTCGTCCGAGATCTATCACGAGGTCTCATGTATCCTCGTATACCCGTCTCACTACCAGGTCGCGCACGAGGCTTATGTTTCAGAGGCATGATGTGTCAACAGAATCAGCAACCTAGTGCTCTGATACCAAGTTGACAGACCGTCCCCTCAGTAACATTGATAACCGTGCCCGGTCCTGCTCCCGTCTGACAAGTCAACTGAAGTTCCCAAATTACGCTCAGCACTTGCCAAACAAGGGATAACCGTACCTGTGCCCACTCATGCCTCCACCTCCTAATCAGCCTCGATTGTTGTGCCACGACCTAGAGGGTCAATAAAAACATAAAAGGTGTGAGTGGATGAAAATAAATCAGTTTACAAAACATGTTATAGAAAAGACATTTCTACCCTCCACATAAAACCAATGCATGCATTCGAAAACCATTTCATAATCCATTTCCTTTCCAATATAAGAAAACCGTGTATGAAAATCAAAATCATTTCCTTTTCTCAAACCTCGCGCCTTAGCCCGAAACCATGATCACAGGGCCTCAGCCCAAAACTATGAATCAAAATCCAAGTACAAGAATATAACCCAAAAATCCATAAATCCATATAAACCGGGCCATTGCCCAACACATCCGAAAACATCGGAAATCAACAGTAAATCACAAGTCAATCAATCTGCTAGATCTCAATCACCGACTCTTTAAACTCACACATATCATTCCTTATCAATCAAGGGCCCTCCCCCGTCACATCAATCAACCGGGTCTTTAAACCTAAAACCAGATCCAGCAATAGTACCGGGTCTTTAAACCCAAAACCATGTGAAATTTACAGCAAATCCAGAATCTATCATAATCCAATTTCCAAAACCAAATCTGAAACCATATTTAATAGAAAGGGGACACATGTCCGAATTTCACGTTCAAATCCCAAATCATACTCACAAATCATAATCAAAACATGATACGTACAAATCATATAAAATCATCCACCAAACCATCATCAAAGTATAACATAAATCTCATTCTCAAAATAAGTGCAATTACGTATTGCATATCGAAATGCGTGTAAATACGGAAATCGTAAGTACCATAATCATAAGCATATAAATCATAGATAGAAAGCATAGAAAACAATTATGCATGCATTGCAATTTAGAAAGTAAAGTCCACTCGCACACCGTCCAAACGGAGAAAACCCGTTTGATAAATCACATAGCCATAGCTCAATTTGGATTTTGACAAATCAGAAAAAGACATGGAAGCACGAAGGAAAGTAATACACATACATCACCGACTGGAGAAAACCCGAATAATATAGTGCACCAAATACGACCAAATACGTAGAAGCAAAACAAGTACCCTATAAATAATTAATTACCTGACCGATTATATTCAAAAAACTTGTTCTACTTTACTTAAAACTTTTAGATTATAAATAATCCCCCTCGCCGTTCTAGCAAGCAACCCCTAATTAATGATAGATTTTTTTCTTCTTCTTTGTTATTTCTTTTTTTGTTTTTGAATTGGCTTAGATTGGTTTCATATTACGTAAGTATGCACTAAGATTAAGTTATGCAGATTTTCCAGCTAACATGCTTTACTTGGAAAATTATAGAAAGTTCATGTTGTAGTAAAAAGCCCACTTTATTAGTTATCAAATTATCATAATAAGCTTGAAACAAAAAGGCATTCGAGAAACAAGAACACATCAGCACACTTAGAAGAAAGCTATGACAAATAATTGAATATGATAATATAGGGCTATGATTAGAAAGCTATCACAAATAATTTAATAAAGTACTGAAGCAACAGTTCTATACATAATACATAAGCAGGTTCATAAAATAGCGCTATGCTTAGAAAGCTATGACCAATAATTTCATCCAAGATAAGATACTAATCAACTACAAGATCAAAACAACCAAACTACCAGGGCACCATTATAAAGTCAAAATCAAAATACCAATAAAAGCAATTGCCCAAATTAAATCCACCAGAATATCTGACTTGGAAGCTTAAACAACCATTTACTAACTCAGACCAAAGGATACTATGTTGAAATGCTCCACATGTTTTGACCAAAATCAAACTAAATCATCATCCAAACTACATCTAAATTACACACAAATAAAACCCATTTTTTCTCTATACTTTTAGATTGAGCCCTTATTTCAACCATTCTTAAAGCGTAAAGCCAGCCTCTTATCATTTCAACAAAAAAATGCTACATTTTTGAATCCATCACACATCATAAAATAAAACCCATGTCCTAAATTCATACAATCAACACAAAAATTTATCTAAGAACTGAAGAGAAAAAGGACACACTGATGTCGCCGATCAACAAAAGCTTTATGAGGTAATCGTAATTGGCTCTAGCCCTCGCCGGTGGAGCAGCCATTGTTTGGTTCTATCTAATCAATGAACTCCAAGAGGAATTTAAAATCAAACCCAGATTTTCTCGCTGCATATAGAAGAATCAAAGAGAAACACTTGAAAACCCAGAACATTCATCGGCACAATAAAACCATGTAGAGACTATAAGATCATAGATTAAATTAATAGCAGCAAATACCAGATCGAGCAAGAGAATTAGATACAAAGAGAAAGAAAGAAGAAGATAGGGGCTTTTGGTTTGGCTTCCAAAATTAGAGGCGACCTTGACTGGTTCACAGACTTAACAAACCTCCATCTCACGGCCTTGCGCCCCCTATTCGCATCCATCTTCATCTTCGCATCTGAGTTGAAGGGTACGTCATCAACTTCAGATCCTTCCTCAATCACCTCTCATAATCTTCAATCTTCATATTTGCATACTCCTATCATCAACTTCATCGCATCTCTGTCGCGTGCCCTTGGGTCGCTACATCTCTCTCATCATCGCCACCATCGAATCTCTGTTGCTTTCCTCAAGGTGAAGCCCTCTTGATGTTTCAATTTGAGGCCTTTAATCTTTCATTGTTTTTTCAACATTTAATTTTTTTTTTAATGATGAACAGTATTAAGTGTGTTTGCCATTTTGATTGACACTCTCGTCTTTTGGGGGAATCACATTTCCCTCTCTTCTAATAAATTCCAATAGACAACACTAAACTAAAAACGGGTTGTCTATTAGTTCCCAAATATTGATAAAACAACACAACTAACACTTTATTTGACAATAGATGACAGTTTTAATCAAAATTGTCATCTCTCAAAATAAGATGACAGTTTTATTCTAAACTGACATCTAATTAGTGTCATCTATAACTAAAAATAGCATAGTGTACAAGGTAATCCCACTGCCATCCTCCCCTTTATAGTGGAGATGGTGCTTCTCCTCCACATTGTTGCTTCCCCACAAAACACGCATTTCCTCCTCCTTTAAACCGTCCTACACACCCTTATTACCCATAATGGAGGTGAGGCATTAGTCATCCCCTGCATAGTAACTGAGTGACATATGTCACTAAAGGGGGTTGCCGAGTCAACAGTGGGTGTCTCATCAACCAACAAAGCAAAATTACTATAATACCCATAGTATTAAAATTACCAAAATGGCCACAAAACATCTAGACATGTAACTTAACCACATGGTCTCCAATTCTCGCATGTCACCTGACAGGACCACACCAGATTACACAAAAAAAATACCATCAGGCTCTGCTCCCATCTGACAGTCACCTTGTCAAACAAGGGATACACACATAACCCGCTAATTCATGCATTCGGCTCTCGAGCCTTAAATTCCGTGCAAACCTGAAGGGTCACAAAACCAAGAAAATGTGTGAGTGGAAAAAAGAAATAGTTTTAAACAATAATTCGAAAAAATTCTGCATTTACCCACCATTTTCCAAAACCATGCATGCATATAAGAAAAGCCATTTCACTTCAAATAAAACAAAACTCAATTTATATTCTCGAAACACGTGAAAAGTATCTTCAAGTCCAAAAATCATGGGAAACCATCAAAACCACAAATAAGTCAAAGCAATCAATCAGATACAACTTCACATCACGTAATTCCACACATAACCAACATATCAACCACCAAACCAACGCATTACGGGTAGGTACACCACCCAGGAACGGAACCTAGCTCGACGTCGAAGTGGGGACCCAACACAAGAAACGAGCCCAGCTCGACGTCCGAGTCATGTCAGTCTCAGGAAAGGAGCCCTGCTCGATGTCCGAGACTTACCGACCAATAGGCATGACCATAACACATATCATACACACAAGTCGTCATATCAACAACACATGATCGTCACACATTTCATACATCACAAAGCATCACATCAACAACACATAATCAATTCATATCGCCACATAACTCACATTCAAACCATCATTGAAGCACAAACACAACATCAAGCATCACATCACAATGGCACCACCTATAGGGCATGACACACTCACTCAGGATTCGGAGCCCCTAGCTCCACGTCTGAGTCACCGACACAATACCAGTCCACATTCTATTCATCATCATCACAATCATCACACGACAATTTAAGTCATCAATCCAATAACACATACATCTCATCTCATATCACTAACCGAAACCACAATTAGAATCTCAGGTCTAAGTCCCAACCATAGCTCAAACGTCAATTCTCGTAAAACGTGCTATTAATGCAATTTCGTAAAAATCATCTAGAATACCATATGAGATCCACAAATATCCCAAATCACGTTATATCATGTCATTACTCTCATTCAATTCAAAATCACATTCGAATCAGAAATAAAAATAAAATTTACAAAATCCTCGAAAAACGCGTAATAAAATATTCATAACATTGCGAAAAATCCGATAAAATTCTCAATCACTCAATATCATCAAAATCACATAGAAACACATTAAAATCATGTAAATATGCATGCATAATAATTTAGGGAAAGAATGTCCATGCACACACCTCCGAATAACCGAAATCCGCTTTACACTTTTTTACACAAAATTCGGGAAAGTCATTTCCTCCAAAATTCACATCTAAGGGTCACAATCATCTCAAATAACTCCTAATTTAATCCCTTAATTTTCTGGTATTTTTAAACGTATTAAAACGAACCCTAAAACTTTCAGACACTCAAAATTATCCTGAACAGTGTTCGATTAACTCGAAACCTAAGTCAATATGTTCTTAACATCAAAGGAATGGAAAACCATGTTGGACAAATCACCAGATTCCCTGCCACGCTCCCCTACGCGGCGCCTGAAGCGGCTGCGCGTGAGCCCACGCGCCAGGCACTATTCAATCATCCCTTTCACTAGTTTTCCTCGTTCGCGGGTCGCCTGACCCAGTGATCCGACCTAGTTCGAAAATCCTAGATTCTCAACCGTTTTCTTCCCTATTTTAACCAATCTACTTGAATCTATCTAAGGAACAAATCTATGTGATCAAATTAAGGAAAACTCACCCAAAACTTGGTCCCTTGTCGAGGCTCATGGTCGAGGATCGTCCTTGGTGTCTGGTCAATTCTCACGTCCAATTCTGTATCTAAAGGTCTCGTTAGGATCGTAGGAACCTAAGAAATATGTTTATCAACTCAGCTTCAAACTTACATGTCGAAATTCAAGTTGATCAACTCAAAACCCGAAAATCTTCACGAGTTCAACTCCAAGCTTACTCAAACTCGACCTCTTCTTCTTCCTTCCAGATCTTCCTATCACTCTCTAATCGACATACTCGATAGAATTATCCTGAGTCATCAATCACTCCATCCCAAGGATCACATCCAAATCATCCAAGTCCAAACATATCGTAGGTCATCCACTAGGCGAATAACAACTGTCATTCTGGGTAGCCTCACATCGGTAGGTCTACCCCCCTTAAGTTTTACCAATTTGTGTCATATATAATTACCACATAAATATTATCGCTTTCATCACATTCATAGCTCCAGTCGATTCACCGACTGCCATACCTTAACCAATCACGCACATCTCCATATCCGTCCAATATACAATCTCAGAACATGGAAGATCTAATGCACAATCTCAAAACATGCAAGAGTGGATAGCCCAGGACCTACCAAATACATACATCATGACCACAAGTAATGTCATCACTCAAGGGCTACTCAGGCCTCCTGCTATGTAACTGCAATCCTCGGGCATGTGGTCCCAATCCGACCACGCCCCCTACGGTCCATCACGGGCCTACTAACTTGTCCCTCGCCTGTCACATCAACCATAATCACAGGAGCCAATCCCTGCTCCATTGCACCCCAACAGTGCCATATCACTTTATCGATCGATATAACCATTTCTTTATGATGTGACCAGACGAATTCATTCATGCCATCATTGGCATACCCGGTCACCGAGCAAATTCCGCTGGTGAATCACATCTGATACAACCTATAAGGCCTAAGGGATTTCCCGTCATATTCTAGACTCGTTAGACATGCATTCCACTTAAGGAATTCACTGAGAATAATCTCATTCCGGGTCCAATCTGCCCAATTGTGCTACCTTTCTCGCCTCTACGCTCACTCAATCTTGGGACCCACACAAATCCGTGTTTAATAGTTAGTACTTCACAGTGTACACTGATTAACATCTGACCCCCAATCCAGGGTCAATCTCATTCCGAGATCAATCACGAGGTCTCATTACCCTCGTAGACCCGTCTCACTACCAAGTAGCGCGCGAGGCTTACGTTTCAGATGCATGACGTGGCAACATAATCACCAACCTAGTGCTCTGATACCAATTTCACAGGACCCGTCCCCGAAGGACATAGATAACCGTGCCCGGTCCTGCTCCTGACTGACAAGTCAACTGAAGTTCCGAAATTACCCTCAGCACTTGCCAAACAAGGGATAACCGTACTTGTGCCCACTCATGCCTCCACCTCCCGATCAGCCTCGATCAACGCGCCACGACCTGGAGGGTCAATAAAATAGAAAAGGTGTTAGTGGACAAAAAGAAAATTTTAGAAATACATTTATCAAAATACCTTCCTACCCTCCAATTTCACAAACATGCATGCATACCATAAATCCTGAGTAAACCATATCTGGGCATAAATAGTTATAAATCACAAATCTCAATAAAACCACGGGACTCATGTCCATATCCAGTCTCATATCCAATCTCATATAGTCACGTTATTCCTGCAACGCATGCAAATCAATAGGCTCAAGGACCGCTCAAAATCCGAGCATCCGCCGCTGTGAACTCATCACCAACCGGAAATTTAGATAGTCGTGAACACATCACCGACTGATCTCCATATAATCCAGCACATCTGATCTGAGTCGAGCCTCATTCGGCTGTACGACAACAGATCGTGCCACGTGACCTCTCCGGGGTACACACATCCATCCCGGAAGCCCTAATATCCACAACATATCATTATCATGAAAACCAGTGAAAAACAGTTGCATTTGAAATCAAAACCATTTTCAATACAGGGACTCAGCCCAAAACATAGTTCATAAAACCAGAGTCCCGATTATTTCATAAATCCGAAAACCATCAATATCATCATGTAATCACATGGAAATCTTAATCCAATCAAAATCACATTTCCATTGGGTTTCACGCCCAAAATATCACTTTCACGCTCAAAATATCACTTTCACGCAAATCCGCGTAACCGCAACCTCAGTTGCCATTTTCACATAAATCCACAAAATATATCCAAAAAGCATATCAAATCCATGAAATCAATTTCCCGACTCATAACCCGAGTCATAACCAATCTCAAATTCCGAGCCTTCGCCCAAAACAGCAATTTCATGGGTTTCCTCGAAAATCGTGCCCAAAATCATATAAAATAATATAATATTCCCAAAATCCGGAAATAATCATATCGAAATATCAATCATGCAAAATCATTTCAAATCATATCATAAAGCATTTAAAACATATATGCATGCATTCAGGGTAGAAAACAAAAGTCCACTCACACTCTGTCCATATCGCTCGCTTTTCAAGCTGCACGTTTTTTCGTAAATTCCGGAAGCCACCATCCCTATCCAAAATCATTATCAAGGGTCACTAACATCTCAATATACCTCATATAATTTTCCTCTATTTTTTCGGGATTTAAATACATATTTTAAACGTAATATAAACCTTCAGACCCTCGAAACAATATCGAAACGGTGTCCGATTTCCTCGAAACCAGTGCCAAAATGTTCGTTACATTAAATAGGAAAAAAGTCATGTTGAACTCACCTCGGGATTCATACCCACGCGCCGTGACACGCCGCCGTGAGTGGCTGCGCGTGAAGTCCACGCGCCTGCGCGTGAAGTCCACCAGATTTCCTGCAAACGGATCCCTGCAACCCACGACATGACCCGTTTAATTCTCTGTCAATTCGACATCTTTTTCAACAATTCAAACGTCTATTTGTATCGAAATAGGTTGAATTAGGGATCTGTAAACTTAATTACATAGGACCTTACCTCAATTCAGTCGAATCAAACTCGACTATTCGAAGAACACTGAATCATTGTTCATCGTCCAATCTCCACAATTTCTCATTTGTTTCCTTCAATTGATGCATCAGGAAGCATCGTGGGATTCTAATAAACACCTTTCCAAGTCCAATTTCCTCATTTCATATCTCAAATTCCTCGACTCAAGCTCAAATTTTCGAAGTTTTCCCCCTCTCTGTTCTAATCCAAAAACATCTCCAATTTCCTTCGAAGTTCATTGGGTTCAACTCGTCTCAATCCCAGGAAGCTAAATTAGAGATCAATTTCACTCCTAAATGTCTGCAACTTCAAATTCGAGATTGATGCTCATGGGTGGTTTTCGGGTTTCTATGCTTAAGTTCAACTGGGTTCAACTGGGTTCATAACTCCTGTTATTCTCTTTGTTTTCCTCTCAATCACCAGTTCTCAATTAGGCTCAATCAGATAAGAATTGTTAATGGTTTGGATAGGAAAGTCTCTGTTTCTGGTTTTCTTCACAGTTTCACAGTACCTACATATACGTACAATTACCCAAACAATTCTGTATCATCAATTTGCCACCAATCCCCCCTCACTAAGTGACAGATGTCACTACGCAATAATCCTTATCCAATTTAATGAGTACAGATGTCCTCGATTCACTTTAACACAACACTAATATAGCTGAATCAACCAGGGTTAGTTAAATTACCATTTTACCCTTCTATACACAAATGACCAAAATGCCCCTAGCATTCCTCAATCCATAACTTTCACTTCCAAACTCCAATTGACACATGCCACCTGTCTACGGATTTAGCGTCTCGAGACCTATCCAACGATACTTACAAAAAGTCCAAACAAGGTCCCGATCAAAAATTCGACAAACAGCCTTTTTTAAACTAATTTACCAAATTACCCTTATACTTCTGAACATCATAATTCCTCCTCGAACGTCGGAATCGGACATGCCGCCTGTCTATGAACTCGTGACGTCCCGAACTATGTCACAGTCATCGGTCAAAGTTCGTTGGACGGATCAAAACAAAAGTCAACCGTTCACCCAATTCCAGGGGCAAAATCGTCATTTTCCTTCAAATTTTCCAAATTTTCCTTTTTTGAATTTCCTGGGCGTTACATCTCCTCTGTGTTTCATTTCACTATCTTCTCACTTTCTTTCTCGGCCTAAAACCAAAAAAACACACCAAAAACACCTTAATACCACACACTAATACATAAACCAATTAACCAAGTCGGCATCACACAAATCTGGGGGATAAGGACACTTGTCATTATCCAATTGGTTCAACATAACCACTTCTAAAGAAATTACCAAAATATCTCTCTTTTAAAAATTACCAAATTACCCCTACGAGAACTAGACTAAAAGTAAATCCATATGAACTCCATTTCCAGTGTGCCGCCTATCGACTTACATGGGAGAACGAGACCTTCCTAATGGCATTCCCAGAATCACCAAAAAACATCACGATCAAAAAGTCAACCCAAAAGTCAACCATTTGACTTTGACCAAAAAGTTGACTTTTTACTTTGAGGGGTAAAATAGTCAATTTCATCCAATTTTTCCAATTTTGCGCTCGATGAAAGTCGAGGGCATTACAATCTACCCCCATTAAAAGAATTTTGTCCTCGATTTCACTGCCATCAAAACACCTACAAATTAACCAATAACCACACAATCAACCAACGATTCAACATAACAATCTCACATATTCAATTCACACTCTAAAGGGGTTCCGATCAAACTCTCACTTCCATCTACACAACATACTTATCGTGCCCGCAATCTCTTAAATGTATCCCAAGTTCTCACTTGACATCCAAGATTCAAATGAAACTCATTCAGCGCATCACGGGTTGGAGTTCTCACCCAATAGGACCATGTTCGTAACCAACACATACATAAGATACCAATACCAATAGCTCTTAATTCGCCTTACAACATACGAGTATCGCAGAGTCATACATATCAACTCATTCAGTAACATTTAGCACAAATACAAACATCCAGATACAGGAAAATCAAAAATTGATCACCCTGTATCATTTCATCTAAAACACACAATCAGCAATCATTTCAAATTGACACGTCATCCAAAACATACGATACAAACAAACATATGATATCCACAAGTCAACTTCACAACTCAAAATCACTGCCTACACTATTCTAGGCTTGCCTACTCATCTCATTAATAGGCCGTGCATAGGGCACACGTTTTGGAGGCATGAAATCAATAACACAAGTTAGATTCCTAGCTCTAATACCAAGTTGACAGGACCCCCACCCGATTATACAACAAAAGTACCATGGGGCCCTGCTCCCGTCTGACAGTCACCTTGTCAGACAAAGGATACACACACAACCCGCTAATTCATGCCTCTGCCTCTCAAACCTCGAATTTCGTGCAACGGACCTGGAGGATCACAAAATCAAGAAAACGAGTGAATGGAAAAAATAAATAGTTTAAAACCATAATTTGAAAGCATTCCGCATTTACCCTTTGTTTTCCAAAACCATGCATGCATACAAGAAAAGCCATTACACTTAAAAAAAAACTCAATTTATATTCTCGAAACACATGAAAAGTATCTTCAAGTCCAAAAACCACGTGAAACCATCAAACCCACAAATTAGTCAAAGAAACCAATCAGATATACCTCCACATCACGTAATTCCACACATAACCAACATATCAACCATCAAACCAATGCACAATGGGTAGGTACACCACCAACGAAAGGAGCCCAACTCGGCGTTCAAGTGGGGACCCGACTCAAGAAATGAGCCAAGCTCCACATCCGAGTAATATCAGTCTTAGGAAAGGAGACCTACTCGACGTCTGAGACTTATCGACCAATAGGTATGACCATAACACATATCATACACACAAATCATCATATCAATAACACACGATCGTCACACATTTCATACATCACAAAGCATCACAACAACACATAATCAATTCATATCGCCACATAACTCACATCCAAACCATCCTCGAAGAACAAACACAACATCAAGCATCATATCACAACGGCACGCCCGGTAGGCAATCACACAATCAATCATGATTTGGAACCCTAGCTCGACGTCTGAGTCACCAACACAATACTAGTCTACATTATATTCATCATCATCACAATCACCACACCCCAATTTGTGTCATCCATCCAATAGCACATACATGTCATCTCATATCACTAACCAAAACCAAAACCAAAATCAAAATCTCGGGTCTAAGTACCAACCATAGCTCAAACGTCAATTCTCGTAAAACGTGCCATCAATGAAATTTCATAAAAATCGTCTAGAATACCATGAGATCCACAAATATCTCAAATCACGTTATCTCATGTCATTATTATCATTCAATTCAAAATCATATTCGAATCAAAAATCAAAATTAAATTTATGGAAATTCTCAAAAAATGCATAATAAAATATTCATAAAATTTCCGAAAATCCGATAAAATTCCCAATCGCTAAATATCATCAAAATCACATAGAAACAGATTTTAATCATGTAAATATGCCTGCATAATAATTTAGGGAAAGAAAGTCCACAAACACACGTCCAAATAACTGAAATCCGTTTTGCAAGTTTTTTCGTAAAATCCGGGAAAGTCATTTCCTGCCAAAATTCACATCTAAGGGTCAAAATCATCTCAAATAACTCCTAATTTAATCCCATAATTTTCTGGGATTTTTAAACGTATTAAAACAAACCCTAAAACCTTCGGATCCTCAAAACTACCTCAAAATGATGTCTGATTGACTCGAAACTTGTGCCAAAATATCCGTAACATCAAAAGGATGGAAAACCATGTTGGACACATCACCAGATTCCCTCCCACCCCCCCCCCCCCCCCCCCCCCCCTTCTCCCCCGCGAGTTGTCTAAAAACGCGCCCACACGTGATGCACTATTTAGTCATCCCTTCCACCTGTTTTCCTCGGGTAGCCTGACTCAACGACCCGACCCAATTCTAAAACCCTAGATTCTCAACTGTTTTCTTCCCTGTTTCAACCAATCTACTCGAATCTATCTAAGGAACAAATCTATGTGATCAAATTAAGGTAAACTCACCCAAAACATGGTCCCTTTTCGAGGCTCGCAACCGAGGGTCATCCACGTCCAATTCTGCATCTAAAGGTCTCGTTAAGATCGTAGGAACCTAAGGAACATGTTTATTAACTCAGCTTCAAGCTTACCTGTCGAAATTCGAGTTGATCAACTCAAAACCCGAAAATCTTCACGGGTTCAACTCCAAGCTTACTCAAACTCGACCTCTCCTTCTTCCTTCCAGATGTTCCTCTTTCTCTCTCTTCCTCTGTGCCTGCTCCTCCTCTGTGTTTCGTTTCACTTTCTTCTCGTTTTCTTTCTTAGGAAAAAACCATCAAAACACACTAAAAACACCTTAATACCACACACTAATATATAAAACAATTAACCAACTCGACAGCACACAAATCTAGGGGATAAGGGACACTTGTCCCTGTCCAATTGGTCCAACACAACCACTAATAAAGAAATTACCAAAATACCACTCTTGTAAAAATTACCAAATTACCACTACGTGTCCTAGGCCAAAAGAAAATCCATAGGAACTCCGTTTCAACCGTGCCACTTGTCAACGTACTCTAGAGAACGAGACCTTCCTAATGGTATTTTCGGAATCGCCAAAAATCGTCCCGGTCAAAAAGTCAACTTTTGACTTCTAGGGGTAAAATGGTCAATTTCATCCAACTTTTCCAATTTACCCTGGATGAAAGTCTGGGGTTTCACATCGCCTGCCTACGGACTTAGAACTCTGAGACCTATGCAACAGTTCTCACCAAAAGTCAAAAAAGTATCCTCGAACAAAAGTCAACTTTTGAACACTTAACACTAGGGTAAAAGCATCAATTCTCGAATTAATTACAAAACTGTCCCAATTTCTCGGATGGGTCAATACAATCTCTCCCTCTCACAAATATTTTGTCCCCGAAATTTGCATGCAAGTTGATGTCATGTTTGAAATATCACCTCAGGCCTCCGAGGTACATGCCGTAAACTCAAAGGCATTTCACAACTATGAATTTTACTCTCCAGTGGAGGAACATGCCTACATAAGGTAATTCATAAGCCACCAGGTGTCAATCAAATTCGATCAATCAGCTGTGGAACTCACAAATCATAACATGTACTTAAACATCATTCACGTTCATTCAGGCATGTAAAACATCTGGACACCATACCATATATCGATACCAATTAAATATAATTATCATTACTCATACACCAATCACCAAAATTTAAATATAATGGAACACTCAACTCTCAGGGATTACTCATCCGAGATTAACTCAAGAATTACACATCTGATATCAACTCGGGGATTACACATCTCAATCCTGAAACATGCCATGAAACCAAATCATTCTTTTAAACACATCTAGACTCCAAACCTAATTCAAAATCATTATCAAATTGTAACAATGTACCTTGATAATTCAGAGATTAGACACATCTGGGTTGTACCCTCAGAATCAGTCACATCAGGGAAAAATAGTACTCTTCCCAGGGTCATATACATTTGAATAGTACTCCCAAGCCCAGTCACATCCAAAGGAAATTGTTATCATAGAGGACAACCCATCACAAGGGTGAAAACAAACCATCGGTTCAGTTCAAGACTTTTCTTTCAAAACAAAAGTTTAACATGTGAAATACTGATATGTCACATCATCAATAATTCTGGACACAAAATCATACCTAAGTACAAATAATCCTTGATTCTATCAATACAAGTCACGAGGAAATATGTGTTACGCATGTAGTCTTATTCTGGATTCTCACATCTGAGTCATCATCGAGATCAAACAACATCCGACTGCACAGCATCCCCGGGATCCTTACATCCGGATGATACAACATTTTGGGGATCGAGTTGCCAAACTGATGTCCAGGCAATGTCTACAATGACCTCTTCAAGATCCCAAACTGACATCCGGAGGGAAAAACAGCTACAAAACCAAGAAAACATGCATTTCCACAATACCTTGACTCAAAGTTAAGTCAATCTTTCCAGACAGGGTCTCTGCCCAAGATACAATTTCCATAAAATAGCGTAAAAATTTGTGTCCAGAATTCAGTCAATAAGTTTGAAAAATCAACAAATGACTAGTTTAAATCATTTTTAATTCATCACAACTTAGTCATGCTATCTCAATAGATAATTGTTCCAAAGCACTTCTTACCAAAAAAAAAAATCTGTACCTTAAATATTTACAAACAGGGTTGGAGCTCACAACATTTTTTCCACCAAATGACAATACAATCGTGTTCAGGAATTATTTCATAAATCAAGAAATTATCAAGCAATCATGTCATATCATTACTTGAAACATTACAATCAAGTCATAAAATAGATCATTTCAGTCATTTAACTATTCATGCATCACGCATCGAAACCAAATGTCTACTCACCATGCGTTCAACATGTTACTTGGTTGATCTGATACCAAATTGACACGAACCGCTCTAAAACAAGGGATATACATGACTCGAAATATGAACCATTCGAAGTACTTGAATTATCCTGAACAATAAATTTGTTAGACAAGGGATATACATGACTCGAAATATGAACCAAATAGAATCCGTTCTCGCGGGATCACTGCTCATATCCAACCCACTGACCCCAGGAAGCAGAAAATAGAACTTTGGTTACTTCCGAGTAGCCCTCACCATTTGGTCCAAAATCCCATGGGCACATGGGTACCCGCTAGGCCGGATAATAAAAAACCCGTCCTGGACTGAAAGTTAACGGGGTGGTCTTGGTGACACGACTCATCTCAATCCCCCTAGATTATCGAGGGATGCCCCATGCTCCCGTCTGACACTACTTGCCAGACCAGGGATAAAACCGTAACCCGCTAAGGGTTATCCAAAGTACGAAAAGATCTGTGGCATGCGTCGCGGTATAAGATGTCTTGGTCTCTGCTACAGCCTGCATCCGCGATCAACTTGAAGGGTATCAAAAACCATAAAAGCTGTGAGTGGATAAAAATAATAAGTTATAAATACAATTTATCGAAAAGACATTTATACCCTTCACGTAAAAGTATGCGATCATTAAAAAAAAGTATTTTGAAATACTTTCTTCAAATCAAATCATTTATCTTTTCAAATCCATAATACGCGAAAAATGCTTCTCAAATCAGTACTGGTGAAAAATATCTGTCACATCTCATATCATCATCACCATAATCAGTCACGATATCCAAACCAAGCAACGCATGCATATAAGCTCTAGGACTGCTCACATCCGAGCATGTCGCCGTCAACACATCATCAGCCGACGTTCCATAGATCGTCGTGAACCTATCAACGAACGACAACATATATCATAAGAACTCCTGAGTCGAGCCTCCCTTGGCTCCACGGCAATAGGCAGTGCATCGTGACCTCTCCGGGGGGCACAGTGCATCCCGAAGGCGAGCATCATAACATAGGGTCCGCTCCGTGGAACACATCCGTTACCGGAGGCCCTCTCATAACCATCATTTTAAAATAGTGAAAACATTTCATAAGTCCAGGATTCCTCGAATCCTGTCAAATCAAATCTCGTATGGTCTCAGCCCTAACTTCAATCTCATAAGGTCTCCGCCCTAGCCTCAAAGGGTCTCATCCCAAAACATAGTTTTCAAATACATATGGTCTCACACATGGAGTCCATAGCTTTCCAACAGGATCACAAGCCTGAAATGTCTTTCATAAATCTAAAACAACATCACAGCTCGATATAACAAAATACTCATGGACTCACACACGGAATCCATATCTTTCCAAAGGGGTCACAAGCTAGATATCACATTTCCTCATGTTTGACTATACTCTAAGTCAAACTATAAATCAACTGGGACTCACGCCCGAATATTATTTCCAAATCAGGAAACCATTTCATTGTTCAAAATTGCCTTTGATTATCATCACAGTCAAGGTCTAAATCAACTAAGTCTCATGCCTGAAATACCAATTGCACGCAACTTCGTGAAATTACTTAAAATCGATAACTAAATCCTCGGTTTTACGCCTCTTCGTGAAACCATCAAGATCACATCCAACATATCATAAAACATCTAAAACATTTATGAATGCATCATATTTATAAATCAAAAGTTCACTCATTGATCGTCCAAGCTGCCGGTCCAAAATCCGCGTCATAGGCTACTTTGGGGCTAATCCATACTCTGTGGGGCATCCGGACATGTCCAAATCACATCCAAAGGTCACTATCAACGTATACAAGTCCATATCAAAAACCCTCAAAACACGCTTTTGAGGCTAAAAACCTCCAACTAACCTATCAAACGATCTCTGATCGACCTGAAACCACCACCATTGGATTCAGAATGTCGAAACCTTTCGAACAAGACTAGTTTAACCTCAAAATTTGTGCCCAAGCACCCTCACGTGCTGGTCAAAGTCCGATCAATGCTGGTCATCACTAGTCAACAGGGGTCAACACTGGCACCAGCGTGACAAGTCTGACAACCTGCCAAGATGGCACACCATGAAGGACTTTGACAGACATCAAGGGAATCAGCCCTATAACTTGTGTGCATCGAATCTTTTTGGAAGATGATACAAAACCCTCTCATGAAGCTCAACGTCACCTCTATCCTCCGATGATGGATGCCATGAAGTAAGAGGCATTCAAACTCTTAGATTGTGGTGTCATCTACCCAATTTCAGACAGTAAATGGGTATCACCAGTCCAAGTAGTTCCGAAGAAAAGTGGAGTCACAATTGTTGAGAACAACAAAGGGGAGCTCATACCTCAGAGAACAGTTACCGGATACAGAGTCTGCATAGATTATCGGCGCCTTAACAAAGCAACTAGGAAGGACCACTTCCCGTTTCCCTTCATCAATCAAATGCTTGAAAGGTTAGCCTGCCATTCTTATTACTGTTTTCTTTCTAGTCATTATGGGTGCAATCAAATATGTATAGCTCAAAACGATCAAGACAAAACGACTTTCACTTGTCCTTTTGGCACTTTTACCTATCGTAGAATGCCATTCGGCTTATACAACACCCCAGGTACGTTCCAATGATGCATGCTTTCTATTTTCTCTGAATATGTCGAAAAAATAATTGAATTATTTATGGGCGATTTCAGTGTTTTTGGGGATAGTTTTGACGCATGCTTAGAACACTTAGAACTTATTTCACAAAGATGTGTAGGAACTAATCTAGTTCTTAACTAGGAAAAATGTCATTTCATGGTTAGAAAAGGGTTATTCTTAGGTCATTTTAACTTGGAAAAATGTCATTTCGTTGTCAGAAGAAGACACCCTTTGTCTTTGATACAAATTGTCAGGAAGCTTTTGACCAGCTTAAAGAACTCTTAACCACAACATCCATTCTTTGTGTCGTAGATTGGTCCTTACCCTTTGAACTGATATGTAATGCCTCTGATTATACAGTTGGTGCCGTGCTCGGACAAAAGCGGGACAAGAAGCCCTACGTCATATACTATGCATCCAGAGCATTGAATGATGCCCAAATTAACTACACCACTACTGAGAAGGAGTTTCTTGTTGTTATGTTTGCTTTAGATAATTTTCGGTCTTATTTACTTTGAACTAAAGTAATTAGTTACACTAATCATGCAGCACTGAAGTATCTCCTGGCCAAGAAGGAAGCTAAATTAAGGCTAATTCGATGGATTTTTCTTCTTCAAGAGTTTGACATCAAGATTAAGGACAAAAAAAGGTGTAGAAAATGTTGTAGCTGACCACTTGAGATGCATGGTACATGAACGAGATCTTGTAGCAATTCAAGAGATGTTTCCGGATGAACAACTCTTCGGAATCCAGGTAAGTACTCCTTGGTATGCTGATATTGTCAATTACTTAGTCACCAAACAGTTACCTACCACTCTAACTAGTGCACAAAAAGATAAACTCAAGAAGCATAATAGACACTATGTTCGGGATGAACCTTATTTATGGAAAAATTGTACAAATTTTCTAATTAGGAGATGTGTCCCTAATATTGAACATAGGTCAGTCCTAGAATTTTTCCATAACCATGCTTATGGAGGTCACTTTGGATCTAGAAAAACTACACTTAAAATCTTAGAATCTGGGTTATATTAGCCTACACTTTTTAAAGATTCACATTCATTCTGCTTAGCATGTGACAAATTACAAAGATTCTGAAACTTAGGACGAAGAGATGAAATGCCGCAACATTATGTTTTAACGGTTGAATTATTAGATGTTTGGGGCATCAATTTTATAGGTCCATTTTCTCAATCTAATGGTTATCTATATATCTTACTTACTGTTGATTATGTTTTTAATTGGGTGGAAGCTAAGAGCACTAGGACTAATGACTCTACCAATGTTGCAGATTTCCTCAGAACTAACATACTTTCCAAGTTTGGGATCCTATGGGTCCTAATAAGTGATGGTGGAAGTCACTTCTGCAACAAAACCATTGAAGCCTTAATGAAATGGTACGATGTCACTCACAGAATCTCTACACCTCATTATCCTCAAACGAGTGGAATCGCCGAGGTCGGTAAGAGAGATCAAAAAGATTTTAGAGATAACTGTGGGCCCTAATCGTAAGGATTGGAGCCAACGGTTGGATGATGCACTTTGGGCATTCATGACGGCCTACAAAACCCTTATAGGAATGTTACCTTATAGATAGGTCTATGGCAAAGCATGCCACCTTCTGGTGAAATTGGAACACAAAGAATGGTGGGTCGTCAAGACTTTCAATATGAAGCTGGATGAGGTAGGATTGCATCGAAAGCTCTAGCAGAGTGAGCTTGAGGAGATCAGGAATGATGCATTCGAGAACGCTCTGATCTACAAGGAGAAGACTAAGGTATTTCATGATAAGCAAATCAAGAGTAAAATATTTGACATTGGCCAGAAAGTTTTGTTGTTCAATACACGACTTAGACTATTTTCGGGTAAATTATTTTCCAGATGGGTAGGTCTTTTTGTTGTTACTAATGTGTTTGCCCATGGAGCCATACAGATCAAAAGAATTGAAACTGGAAAAGAGTTCAAGGTAAATGGCCACAAATTGAACCCTTACATCGAGCCAATTGGAGAACATGATGTGTAGTTAGAAAGAATGCTACTGTCTCACATCGTATGAGTTAAGCACTTGGTCATTAAAATTCAAGCGCTTGTTAGAGGCAACCCAATGTGTTACCGAGTTGTGAAGGAGTCATCAATGCATATTTGCTTTCTTTCAACCCTTCACTCTCTTTTACTTTGTTCATTTAATATTTTTCTTACTTTATTTTCGTAAATCCTTTTTCTTAGTTTGATTCTATGTTCATTTACTTTCTACTTGCTTACATTGAGGAAAATGTAGAGTTTAAGTGTGGGGGAAAGGTTTACAATTTTTCACCAAAATTGTTTTATAAAAATTTCACTTAAAAAAAACTAAGCTTTCTTTTTTTTCGTTTTTAAATTTGTATCTGTCCGAGTCTTAGGATGCCCTTTAACCTGTCAATGATAAGAATGAAGGAAAACCGAATACAATATGGTGATAAAGGTGATCACTACAACTTGAATACGTTTGTTAAAACTTTGTGATTAAGTGTTTTTGACATATAGATGATGCATGTTAAACTAGTACATAAGCGAGTATATTAAGATAAGTATGAATCATTTAAACCTTATGTGAGCTTTAGAACTTTATATACATCTTTGATGAGTGATTCATGAGTTCTTTGTATAAATTGATATGTGTATACCTCATAACTACTTGCCATAACTTTTAATGAACTCTAGAGTACTATAACTTATTTTATGTGATTTTCAAGCTTTTAAGTCAATAAACTCTCTGATTTTGGAAATGATTAAGGCATTAGGATTAACACCACAAATTCAACATCCATGTTCCCTATTTGTGCGCAGAAGTTACGACCCCTAGTTTTAATGACAAGACCCATCCCGATTATCCCTCGATAGTCGTGATGAATCCTGCTCCCGTCTGACAATAACTAAAAATTTCCGAAAGTAACCAAACTTATATACATACAACACACAACAAATCCCGAAAACATTGTCAGACAAGGGATAGTTAAGTTTTACAGACCAATGACGTCACAAGTTTGACTAGTCAAGGACAATATAGAGCATAGGTATCATTACAGATAGGGGTCAAATTCCTACTCTGTAGAATGTCTGAGTGCGCAACGGTCTATTTATTCTTTTGCCTCGCTTGCCTCGTTTTTAGCCCTCGTACCTGTACACTGGCCTGGAGGGTGCATAAAACAATAAAGGTGTGAGTGGACAAAAATGACCTCTTATAAAAACATTTGCCAAAATACATTTCTTACCCTCCAGTTTTCACAAACATGCATGCATATCATAAAACATGAGTAATATTAGGAAATCAATTAAAGTGGATCAATCAAAACAATTTCCACAAAATCACGGGACTTATATCCATATCTTGTTGCTTAGAGTCACGTTTTATCCCTGCAACGCGTGCATATCAATAGGCTCAAGGACCGCTCAAAATCCGAGCATCCGCCGCTGTGAACACATCACAAGCCGGCAATCCAGATCTAGTGAACACATCACTTACCGATCCATATAATCCAGCACATCTGATCTGAGTCAAGCCTCCCCTGGGCTGCAAGACAAAGATCGTGCTACGTGACCTCTTCGGGGTAAACACTTCCATCCCGAAGGCGAGCGTTATCTCCAGGGTGCACTCCGGGGAAAAACATATTTTCTCCCGAAAGCCCTAAATATCCGCAACATATCACCATCACTAAAACCAGTGAAAAACAGTTGCATTGAAAACCAAATCATATATCAATACAGGGTCTCAGCCCCAAGTTAACCAAAGTCCCGATTTACTTTATAAATCCGAAATCATCAATATCATCATATATTCACATGGAAAATGCAAATCCAATCAGAAACACAATTCCATTGGGTCCCAACCCCAAAATATCAATTTCACGTAAATCCGTGCAACCGTAAACCCGAGTTGCCACGAACACGTAAATCCATAAAAGCAATCATTGACTCATAATCCGAGTCCAAATATCATTTTCAATCCGGGCCTAGCCCAAAACATCATTTGCACGTTCCTCGTAAAACGTGCCCGAAAGACTGATTAAAATAATCACAAAAATCACGAAAATACCAAAAATCATCAAATTCACATGTAACTCCAACTCCGAGTCAAAATCATTATTTACTTGGGTTCTCACGCCCACAATATCATTTTTAACCAATTTCATGATTTCTCAAAAAGCGTGCCAGAATATAATAATATAATAATCATAAAACCGAGAAAATCGAGAAATCACCGAATCAAAGCATCAATCATGTCAAATCATAGAAAATCATATAAATAAGCATTTTAAACCATATATGCATGCATCACCGTTAGAAAACCAAAAGTCCACTCACACACACCGTCCCGATTGTTCAGCCTCGAGCTGTTCGTTTTCCTCCGAAGTCCCGGGAATATTCCAGCCTGTCAAACAAAGTGATTTAAGGTTACTAGGCTATCATATAATCCTTAAACAGGAATCCCCTAATTGTCGGAATTTTATAATATTATTTTAATATAAATTTAAACGTGTCGGGTACTCGGAACTACACTGAAACCATATCCGATTGACCCGAAACCAACGCGGATAGGTTCGTATCATCGAGAACATCAAGTTTCATGTTGAACACTTTGCCGGAATCCTCCCCACGCGCCGCCACAAGCGGCTGCGCGTGAAAGCCACGCGCCTAGCACAGTACAGCTACAGTGCATCGTTCTCGCCCGTTTGTCTGATAAACGGGTTGAAATACCCGCGATAGGATCCGATGCAATCTCAGTCAATTCGACCTCAAATCGATCCGTTCTTTCAACTGATCTCATCTACTCTAACTTCATTTTAGTTCTGTGAATTCAATTACCTCAGGTAAGGTCCAAATCTTCACGACTCACGATCGAAATTCGACGGGTCTCCTATTCGGGTTTCACGATTCCGTGCCTGATTTTTCAATTAATTCATATGGTTAGCTTCGTGAGAGTATAATGAACAATTTTCCATGATCAATTTCGAATGAGCTTACCTCTAAGTATCTGAACTCAAGGTCGATTTTTGGCAGCCATGGCAGCGTCTGTTCTTCCTCAATTCGACACGAATTCTTCTCGTTTTTGTTGCAAAGCTTTTAGTTTTGATCCTAGCAACTTAATGGAATCCTCAATTGCTCCTCTCCTGGCTCCCAAATCCGAATTCGATTTTCCCCCAATTTCCCAGAATTTTCGAAGCAAAATTCTCTCAGTTCTCTGAACCTCTCGAGTCCCTCTCTCTCAGTTATGCTACTTAGACGTTCAATTGCATAATGACGACGAGTTTGGGGCTTATCACGGGCCAATTGGACATAATCATGGTTCAAGCCTTAATTTGGGGAAAAGTTGTCAAAAGGGGATATTATTGTGTTTCCCTTAAGACCCGGTTCTGTGTTTTATGAGGTGAGAATCAGACAAAAGACAAGTCTGATCAAGGCCAAAAGTCCATTTTGCCCCTGGTTGGACAAATTACCATTTTGCCCCTAGCCTTCCGTGACCCGTAACGTTCGTAACCGAACTCCGTTTTCGACGTGCCGCCTGTCGTTGTACTCCGGGCATCGAGACCTACCTAACGGTCTTCGAATCGTGTGAAAATTAGTTGGCAAACAAAAAGTCAACATTTTCCCCCTTTTCGCCCAAATTACGAAATTGCCCTTGGGCTTCCGAACGTCATAACTTTTTCCCAGATTGTCGGAATTGGGCGTGCCACCTGTCTATGGACTCGTGACGTCCCAAACTACGTCACGGTCATCGGTCAACATCCGTTTGATTCACCAATCAAAAAGTCAACAATTTGACCATACTATTCACAAGGGTAAAAACGTCATTTATTCATTATGTTACAAAATTACATTTTCTAAATTTCCGGGGCGTTACATTTAACCCCTCTTAAGCCCACATTAAGCCTTTCTTTCATCACCATGAATATCTGAACACTTGAGTCTAGTATAGATATCTTTTACCCTTATTCTAAGGACTTGGTTGAAAACATGAAAATGGTATGAAGAAAAATTGATGATGTTTTGAAGACTTGTATGTGTATTTATATGAATTTACTTACTCAAACTTTGTTGTATTATTAGCACATATTTTTTATATATGGAAAAAAAAAAACAAGAAAAAAAAAATGTTTTTGAGTCTCTCTCAAGGTAATAAATTTTGATTATTTAAGTTTGAGTTAAGGCGTATATTTGTAAATCCAACACAGAAAATGAATGCAAAGGCCCAAAATGATCAAACTTGGCATATACTCGAAGAGATGAATTCTTGACATCATTGCACTAAGGATGGAGAGTTATACTATGTTTTGGGAGTCTATTGAGTCTTGGAACGAATTTGAGCACCACTTGTCCTATATTTTCCTTGCCTCTAAACTTAGCCCTAATTCAACCTTCGTAAAACCTTATGATCCTTAAGATGGTAAATTTTGATTATTTGAGTTTATCACTAGAGTAAGCTTATGATTTTGGTTTACTTGTGCAAGTATATTTTGTTTTTATCTTAAGGTGTTTATTTGAAATTTTTTAAAAATACTTTATTTCTATTATATGAGCATCTTTTCTCACATACTTTGAGTGCAAACACAAACCCTTACAAATTGAGTGAATTATGAGTGCATATCCTTTTGAGTGATTCATACTTGTTTTATTCATATTGATATCCATTTCACCAAAGTTTACTCATTGTCTTATTTGATGAAACATTTTATTACCATTTATTAACTCTTAAATTTCATATGCTTAAATTCCTTCAAGTGAAAATCTTTAATGGCATATGTATATTAATGAAAATTTGAGAAATGAATAAAATTTGGAATTTTGAGTATTTTGGAGAAAGAATCATCCTAATCAGAGTTATAATGAAGAAAATATTATTGAAATAAGGGAGGCCACCGAAAATCTCAAGGAATTTCGGTGGGAAGCTACCGAATCCAGCCCAGCAACCTTTGATTAGCCAAATTGTGAGCCCAAATCCATTTGTACTGTAGCCCACCATCGCGAAACCAGCCCAATCCATTTCCGCGGCCCAGCATCACGAAGCCCATCCAGCCCAACACGAGGCAGTCAGCAAGTGCTGGTCGAATCCCGCTCTAGTACTTCGTCGTGCGTGTGTCAAACACCAACGTCTAACCCATCCTTCAGCCAAATGGAAAAAGCGCCGAACCTTACTTGCCCGTCTAGCTACTCCTCACTGAACTCCACATGCCCCATGCTACAGCTCCCTACCAAGCCATGCCTTGCTTCCAATTTCATAAAACCTGCCCCTTTAGGCAAGTTTTTCACCATGATTTCACCCCAAAAATCAGTTATTCTCACCATTTTCAATTTATTTGCACTTTATTTTTTAAAATTTTTGGGAACTTTCCCTATAAATAGAGGGACATTCTCATTGTTTAAGGACTTTTTGTTTTAGGCACACTTTGAGCCTTCCTTAAGAGAAACTTAGGCAAATATTTTCAATGCAATTTTAAGAGTTTAAGTCTGAAATTCCCATATTTGTTCTTCCATCTTCACAAAGTTCTGTCCATTATCAGAGAACCGTGTGAATAACAATCCATTGTTTTTATCCACCCCGAAGTGTAACAATTGCTCTCCATTTACTTAACTGTTATGTTACTTAATGGTTTTATTTATAGTTCAACATATGTGTGGTATTTTTTTTCTAATATTTGTAAGTATTAAATACAATCTCCATGTGTCTTACTTCATGAATTTTAGTTATTTCATACATTTTAGTGTTTCATACTTCAATTTGATGCTATGGGTTTTATTCATTGTCGGTCCACTTAGAATAGAATTGAAGAGACTTAATGTTGACCGTTATCAGCACATTCAGAAAAAAACGAAAGGTGAATTATATTGTGAGTGTCGGTTGCTGTCGGTGCATTTATAATATTGAAAAATGTATGAAGGTAATTGAGATGATTAAAGTAAAATTTCGTGATCGGTTCAATATTTGCAAATACTAGAGTGTTGGTAAGTTGCGTTTGAAGAAAGTCACGTGTACAAAGGATAAAGTAAAAGTATAATTAATTTCATAATAGTTTTTACATGTATTTTTATGACTACACTTTGTTCAAACCTCCCCCATATTATTCTTTAATTCTTTAATTCATTTAATTGTTTAATTCTTTAAATGAGATACCTAAGGTGTGACAATATAGGTGAATATAAGGACAACTACTTTTTCGAGTTTTGCAAAGAACAAGGCATTACAAGACATTTTACGGTGAAGAAAACTCCCCAACAAAATGGTGCTGCCGAGAGGATGAACATAGCTCTCATGGAAAGAGAGAGAAACATGAGACTTCATCCTAGATTATCAAATATGTTCTGGGCAGAAGTAGTTAACCATGCTTGCTACTTGGTTAATCGATCACCATCAAGGGCTCTCAATTCTAAGTGTGCAGAAGAGGTATGGACTGGAAAAACCGTTAACTACTCAAAATTAAGAGTTTCGGTTATAGTGCTTATGTCTATATTCCAAGTCGACCCAATCCCTTATCTTGTGATAACAAACATCAATATGTTTTGATCTCCCATGAAACACTTGATTCTTTGCTAAGAAGATAGCACTTTCACTATCACACCTAATCACCACAGAATTCAGAATGATTCCGAACTCTCTCGCTAAACCACTTAGCCAAACTTCTTCTTTTCCAGCTTCTGCCAGTGCAATGTACTCTGACTCTATTGTATATAATGCTACAATAGATTATAGAGTAGACCTCCAACAAATAGGGCCACCACCACACGTGAACACGTAACCTGTCGTGGACCTTCTTCTGTCTAGGTTCCCTGCATAGTCTGCATCCGCATAACCCATCACATATGCTTCTCCTTGTTTTCAAACAAAATGCCCAGATTCTTTGTTCCCTTTAAATAACGAAGGGTCCACTTAACTGCAGACCAATGCTCCTTTCTTGGATTTGCCATATACCTCGAGACAATGCTCATTGCTTGAGTTAAGTCAGGTTTGGTGCAAACCATTGCATACATAAGACACCCTACTTCGCTTGCATAGGGTACTTTCTTCATCTCCTTCAACTCATGTTCTATAGTTAGAATTTGCAGCGCAATCAATTGATAGTGTGATGCTAATGGAGTGGACACAGACTTTGCTTCATTCATGTTGAAGCACTCCAAAATACTCTGAGCATGATCTTTCTCCCAATTTGTACCCACTTTCAACCAAGAAATTCTGTGATGGGTCCAATTGTAATAACACCTATTAGTGCGCCAATATATATGAAGCCGAAAACTGAAAACTATACACAAATCAAACAAACTATATCTAATTTAATGAGTCATTCTCAATTTCACAGTCTAAATTAGTTCAAACTAGCATTTCTATTTTAAGAAACTATTCATTTCCGGGAATATTCAAGCAGATCAGCTAGTTTCTTATAGGGCTCACAAATGCTTGTTTCAAGCAAAAATTATTGCATTTGGTGCCAAAAATCCTCGTGCAAACAATTCATAATTATTCGCACAATATGAGGGACCAAAAATCCAGCTCACTTCAATTTCAAATCACTATGATCGTAACATCAAGCAATAAAAACCTCATAAAGTATATCAAATCAATCTGTTTCTAGGAAACAAAAGTTTTCAATTTCCAGCACAAAAATTACTAATATTAAGAAACAAATAAAATTGTAAATTTGTTTATGCAAAGATCTCACAACTGAGAGCTGCAGATGGAGCTGAGATATATATACCTAGATGAGCGTAAAGTGAAAAATAGGGGTGTCTTTCCCTTTCACGTCTTGAACGAGATTGTTGATCTTATCATAGAAAACCTACTCGTATCGTGCAGAGAACCAGCTATATGTCCATAATAGCTTCTTTTGGCGTCCTTATAAAAAATCAAACCCAAAAAAAAAAACCCTACCCAGTGGCAATTCAGCATACAAAATTCCTACAAGGTCGTAAACAAAGGCAAGAGAGGGTTTTGAGAAAGCAAGTAGCCTAACCTGACATCGATAATGATGAGATTAGACCGGCATGTAATTGGGAGGAGATGAGCGGTTGTAATGTAGGATATTGCTTTAGCCATTATTGTGAAAATAAGAGTGACTGATTTGATTTGTGCCCAGTGCCCAGTACCCTTTCCTTTAGACAAATTTCACAACCCGGATGAGTTGAAATGCTTATGTGCTATTTTTTGGGTACAATTCTCTCACCATAGATGAGCCGATGGGTTGCACTTTGAATTCGCACTTCGATTTCATCGTTGTGGTCGCGGCTCAATGTTTAGGTCGCAGCTAAAAGAAGGAAGGGTTCAATCTCATGGGAGGGAGGGAGGGTTCGATTTCAATGATGGAGGGAGGGAGGATCGATCTCGACGACAGAATAAGGGAGGGTTCGATCTCAACGACAAAGGAAAAGTGGGTTCGATCTCGTGGGAGGGCCTTCCCAATTGTTTCGTTCCTGGGTCGCACTTGGAGTCCACTATTTTGGGTTTCAGATTTCGATTTCATGGGAGGCTGCAAATCACGATGGGAGGTTTTGCGAGTTGGGTTTGGTAGTTCACTTCTCTTAGCTAGTTAGTAGAGGGCTACTATCCCCTTTACATCGTTTCTATTTTTATAAATTTGAAGTGTTCTATTTTCGAACAAAGGATAGTGTTACCTATAGTCCTGTACTTTATAGACAATAGTTAATATCAGTTATAGTTTATCAACTTTACCATTAATAGCACACCTCCTGAATTATGTAAAAATATACCGTAAATGTCTCTCCATTAAAATTGTTAACTTTCATTTTGGTAACGACTCGGCTCAAATTTTAGATCAAATTTGGAATTTTAATGGAAAAGGACAATTTTGTCCTTTGACTTTGGGGGCTAGAAATCAACTTGAGTTTGGGATATCTTTTGAAAGTTTTTTCATGGACCGTTGCGTAGGTCTCAAACACGAGAGCACATATATAGACAGGTGACATGTGCGAAACGAAGATTCGGTGAGAGAACTGTGGGTCTAGAAAATTCAAGGATATTTTGGTAATATTGTTGGGTATATTTTTTTAACCCCATACAACCAGATTTTTCTAGTTGTTGTCCTCTCTCTCTCTCTCTCTCCGTGTGCTCTCTCCTCATCCACACCGAGGGATACATACAAACCCACAATTTGGATTTTTGATTTAGGAAAAACCAAAATGAACTATTAGCATCATCATCTTCCTCACTTCATTTTGAACTCAGCCATATCCTTTGTTAAGCATGGGAGTGTTAGGAGAAGGAGATTCAAAGGTGAACAATAACTACCACCTCCCAGGCCATTTTTCAGCCATAACATGTACAATTCTAGCTTCATACTTAGATTCCTTGACTCGAGTAGATAAATTTTCAGTATTAAAACATTGGTTTTGGATGAGAAATGAGTGAGATATCAACATTTGAAGTTTGAATGGTTATAGAGTTACTCGGCGAATGAATAATACCAGTGAACAATATCATTGAATAGTACTATGACTCGTATTTTGATATTTTTGACGTTCCATATGGTATAAGTTTGGAGTCCATCAGTTTTTTTAATATTAGTTCTAAACGTCCTAAGTTGCTTTAATTGATGATAAGGAACTTAAGCTTTTAAAGCTAAGGTTTTGATTGTAATGATTTGATTGATCATGTATTAATACTAATTACTTGTTTATGAGCCATCATGTTAATGGAAAGTCCAGTGAGTCAAATGTTTCAAGATGAAGCTCGTAGAGGCTTCAAGTGTCAAGTGCCTAGAAATACGTGTATTAGTGCACTTAATCGAGTGAATTCTCTTAGATGTGATGTGAGTGGAACTCATACCCTGAATTATAATTATGGAATCAAATGTATTGATCATGTGATGTTTTTAATGTGAATTGAATGCCTTGATTTTGGTGCTTGAGAATATTTGGTTGGATGCTTGTGTTAAGATGATATTAGGTCATCTCTAGAAAAACCCTCCTAAAGGGCTACCTAAACCAAAATTTAGCCATCCAAAAATTAGTTTTTAATAAATAGTGTGGGGCTAAATTTTACCATCTTGAGCAGTTGAGGGTTATGTTATATTCCATTTAATATTTTATAGTTTTTTAATATATCTTTGATTGTAATGAATTAATAAATACATTAAATTCACATTTTAACTATTTTTCAGATATGTGACAAAATAAAAATATTTCATATAAGAATTTGTTTTTGGTCACATGTCAGTTCGTGAAATTCGTATTTATTATTTATTATTTTAAGATATTGATATGAAAATTTGTCACGTGTAAACACCCGATTAATTCTCGAGATTTAGTATTTCTTAGTAATCTCACCTTATCTCAGTTATATTAATAAAATCTTATAAAACATTGATAAGATATCATTTAAATTTAAAACAAAATTGATAAGATTTTGGACAAAAAAATCTGTCACGTGTAAGCATATGATTGATTGGCAAGATTTCCTATCTCTTAATTTTCTCACCTTATCTCAGTTGTACGCATAAAATCTTATCAAATATTGATAAGATATCATTTGAGTCTTATCTTTGTATTTTTTTTTTGGCATTTAATATATTGTAATAAATGAATTTTAAGTTTTACAAAATTTGAATAGTAATATGTAAATTCACTAATTACTTAAACTTAATTGAAAATAATTTTGATTGTTAATCTAAAATGAGAGGAAGAAAAAAACCATCATTAGATAGCAGTAAGCCATCATGAAGCAATGACACAAGGAACATATAATCAACTTTTCAAAAAACAAGGGCCCACTATTTAGCCCATCCCAAAGGGCCCACTATATTGGGCTGACCCTTAGTCCAAAGAATATTTAGTCATTTATGACACATTTAGTACTCTTACTAGAGATGTTTTTTTTACTCAAAATTCCTAAATTTTGTTCTATAACCCTTTAAGAGGGCATTTCTAGAGATGACCTTCGAGTCCTAGCCGAAGCCACAAGCTAGATCTAGATCCTGGATACGTTTGATATTTGGAAATGAGTATATCAATCCCTAAGGAAAATAAGAACTTTGAAACAAGTATGAACTAGTATTATAGTGATAGAACTTAATGTTAGGTTCTGAGATTTAACGTGGTATTGGTGAATGGGCACTACTCCGGAATGAGTATAAACTACCATTAGGTTGTACGGCTTGAGGGTAAATTCCGAGGTACGCGATATAGATGAGTCGAGATATAAGATTAAGACTTTATACTAGTCGGAATATCGAATTGGGACTTTCGATGAGTGGAGATACGGGATTGGGACTCTAGACAAGTCAGGATACTAGATAAAGACTCTAGATGGGTTGGGACACTGAATTGGAATTCTAGACGGATCATGTTATCAGTTAGGGACTCGGGAGGAGTCAGGGGAGCCGATGGGTTATCAGCTTGTTCATGGCTAAGATCTGATGCAGTTATCGGCTAGTTCATGACTAAGAGTCAATGGTGTAACGGCCCGTCCCGAATTATTGAGATTAATTAAGAATTAATGACGGATTAGAGAGGCTAATTGGGGATTAGATGAGGATTAACGGACGTTCAGGGTGAAATTACAATTTTACCCCTGAACGAGGGTGAAAAGTTGAATTTTGACTCGGGAGGTCCGATGGCCGAGGACCGTTACGTAGATCGAGCATATACAAATCCGTATACATGCGGCACGTTGAATTCAGACGTTCAACGGAAAAATTACGGTTCACGGACGTTCGAGGGAACTATTGCACGTTTTACGAGACGAATGTTTTTTTGGAATTAAGTAGGCCCAGATATTTTAGGGTAGGCCCAATGGATGAATGACACTTGTCATCCATCCATTGCCCACCAAAATTGGTTCATGCATATCATCCCTTTGCTTGTTCGTGCATACCAACCCACACAAACCCGATCTCACCCAATACAATCCATCGACCATTTTCAATCTTTGTTGCTGGACTGAGAGAAAGAAATAGAGAGAGAGACTGACGGTGGACGATGAAGGCAGGACCGCCGTGCACGGCGACAAGGGCCCAGGAAACCAAGGTAAGCCCGATACTCGGTTTTGTTATTTTGAATCCAATATTTTGATTAGGACATTATGGTTGATTTTGTGTGATTGGGGGATGATTAGTAGGTTAGTAGAAAGGCTTAGAGACGATTTTTGGTGGTGGATGAAGGATAAGTAGCCCAGACTCTTAACTGTAAAAGTTGGTCGTGAGAAGGAATTCGAACCAAGGGTTTAGGGAAGGTTTTTCTTCAGTTTAATCATAGGTTTAGATTTCTAGGATTAAGACAAGAAGATTGGAAACAAAAGGGAAGAAAATGGACCGAAAATGAGGGAGGTAGGAGCCTGAACCTGCTCCGCCGGTTCGGCTAGACCGGCAACGCAGGAAACCCGATTCAGACTGGTCTGGAGGTTGAAGACGACTGCACAGTGCAGTGGCGAGTGGGCTTCACGCGCAGCCCCTTTGGGAGGTGTCTGAGGGCACGTGGGGAGGATTTTGGGGAAGTTTCCAACATGTAATTTTATCTATTCAATGTAACGAACATTTTGGGACTGGTTTCGAGTCGATCGGACATTGTTTCGATATAGTTTGGGACGTCCGAAGGTTTAGGATCAACTTTAAAAATAGTTAAAATTTTCAAAAAATTACAGGGCTATACTGAACGGTTATTTAAGTAGTTAATAACCCTCTATTACGATTTGGACAGGTTCGGGAACCCCGGAGACGACGATTGGCCCTAGATAGGCTTATGGCGCGCGTATCGAGGCGCGGCTTTGGACGGTCTGTGAGTGGACCTTTCTTTCTAAACTGATGCATGCATAAATGTTTATAAATGTTTTAAATACATGTTTTGTGATGCCATGAGTGCATTTGTTTGTGGTAGCCTAGGATTTACGTATTTGCACGTATTTCGAGATTTTCAATTTTATACGATGCTTGTATGTTCTAGGTTTTCAATGAGGGTTTAATGAATGGGTTTTGGATTTGGAAATATGAAATCGGGCATGAGACCCATTTGATTTACAAATTCTCAGACTTGGAGTCCATTTGATTTGATAAGAAATTGGGTTGGAGGCCCATTTGAGTTATACGATCGGGTAGAGAGCCCCGTTGGTTTACGAATCCGGGCTTGAGGCCCAGTTGGTTGTAATCTCAGGCTTGAGGCCCTGTTGATTTATGGTATCGGGCTCTAGGCCCCATTGGTTGTGAATTCGGGCTTGAGGCCCCGTGCGTTGTGATTTCAGGCTAGAGGCCCAGTTGATTGTGAAATCGGGCTCAAAGCCCCATTATTGTGGTATCGGGCTTTAGGCCCTATTGATTGTGAAATCGAGCTTAAGTCCCAGTTTGATTTATGAAATGAGAATTTGAGTTTGAGACCCTATTGAACTGCATGTGGATTTAGGCTGAGGCCTGTGAAAGTGAATTTCAATCGGATTCGAGGAATCCCGTTGAGAATCGGGTATGAGACCCAGTTGAGAAAGAAAGTGTTTTGAAAATGTATAAACCCTCCACATGATTTGTTTGGTCTCCTCCAGACGTCGACCTGGAGAGTCACGATCCACTAACTAGAATGAGTATCCCTATAGGGACCACATTCTAGGAGTGGGAGTTATGATATGGTCTCGGATTGCGTATGGAGATAGCCATCCAGACGTCGTAGATCCTGGTTGTTGGATAGAGCCTCCTAGATGGAGAATTCCTAGGGATAGACTCGGAGTAAGACCCCGAGTAGTGTGCACACTAGTATAGAGATGAATCGTGACATATATCGAGGATGTGTTCCCTATGGGCTTTGTGCCCTCGAGTTGGCATCTTCTTGGAAGTACCGAGGATGGGTTATACGTATGTCTATACGTATGAGGTTTCATGGAAAGTGATTTGGGGGTGGAGACCTCGTGTTCTATGTTTTAGAAATGTATTGGGCGGAGACCAAGTGGTATTGGTTTTGGGCTGACACCCACGTGATGTGATTTGGGCAGAGTCCCATGTGTATTTGATTCGGGCTGAGTTCCCATGTATTGAATTATGGTTTTTGGGCAAAGGCCCTAACGGTTTTGTGAATTTTTTTATAAACGGTCTTTGAATGCATGCATATTTTTTAGTGAAGGGCATAAATATCTTTTGATGAAAATGTTTTTATCAAATTCTTTGTTTTGTCCACTCACGAATTTTGATGTTTTGAATGCCCTTCAGGTTGATCGCGGATGCGGGCTGTAGCAGAGACTGAGACATCACACTCCTCCCCCTACGATCTTAGCGTACTCTGGAAGCCCCGGTAAGGGCTAGAGACAAAATTATTCCTATTCTAACACTTCGTGTCAGACGGGAGTAAGCACGTCCCACAATAATCCCGGGGGATTTGGGACGTGTCCTGTCAAATGGACTACCGCTGGTTCATGGTTGATAGATATTGATTATTATATGGGTTACAACTTTGGTCGGAGTTATCGAGTCGGGTTTTACCTCGCTTCCAAGCATGTGGGTTGGTATGGGCAGTGACCCCTCGAGGACAAATTTTGCTTGGTTACATATCCTTTGTGTAGGGACCCGCCCCAAATCCACCAGGATTAACGTGGGACGTTCCTGATCCCGTCTGACACAAAGTGTCAGACCGGGGAAATTCCGCCTTTAGCCCAACCAGAACTACCAGAGAGCGCCAGGATCCGGAAGAGGAATGTGATGTCTCGGTCTCTGCTACAGCCCGCATCCACGATCAACCTAAAGGGCATTAAAACCATGAAAAGCTGTAGGTGGAAAAAACAAATAATTTATAAAAAAAAAAACTTTCACAAAAAGATATTTATGCCCTTCACTAAAAGCATGCATGCATTCGAAAACCATTTCGTAAACATAGAACACGGGGCCTTGGCCAAATATCCAAAATAAGGAAACCCAAAACGAGTCTCCTTTCAAATCATGAAACACAGGGTGTTTGTCCAAATCTGATACACGTGGGTCTCAGCCCAAACCATCTCAGTGAAAACTCATACAAACATATATATGTAAACCCCATCCTTGGCACCTCATGTGCCCAATCAATAACCCGTCACGATATATCCATCAGTATGCACACTACTCGGGGTTTTACTCCTAGTCTACCCCCAGGATCTACGATGTCTAGGAGGCTCGTCCAAAATCTAGGATCTACAACGTCTGGAGGATAGTCTATGGACCCTGTCCGAGACTATACCATATCTCTCACTCCTGGAATGTCCTCCTTCTTAGAGTCACTCATTCCAGATAGTGGATCGTGATTCTCCAGGATCAACAACGTCTGGAGGAGACCAACGCGCTCATAAGGAGAGTATATACATACTAGTATGGAAAACCACTAATAGGACTCACGCTAGATACCACAAGTGAACTGGGCCTCCAGCCCGACCTTATGACCCAACGGGCCCTCTAACCCGATTTCACAATTTAACTGGGCCTCAATCCCGAACTCACAATCAACTAGGCATCAAGCCCGATACCTTAGGGTCAGTCACGATTCCGATCATAGTGATGCGTGCAACCATCAGTTCAGGACGGCTCTCAATCCTGGTATGTCTTCGTGAACATATCACTGCCGCGACCACCTCTAGATCAGGGTACACTCCTCACCGATTGATCTCCTATACCGCCCACACTCCGAAGTCGAGCCTCTAGTGGCTGCTCGACAACGGGATGTGCATCGTGACCTCTCCAGAGGGAACACATCCCAAGTCCGGAGGCGAGCGTCGTATCGTCCGTCGCCGTGCACACATAACCCGTCGCGACCATGATTCAGACCCATAGGTCAGCAATAAGGCCACATGCTCAAGCTAAAACCAAAACCAAATGGGTCTCATGCCCGGTTTTACCTTTCAAAACCATTTCATTTAAAACCGAAATCATAAACGCGTATAAGCACGTATAAAACTCAAAAACCTAGAAATACATGACAATATGTAAACACACACACAAATGCCCTCATGGAATCACAAAACATGTTCTAAAACACATATAAAACATTTATGCATGCATCAATTCATAAAAGAAAGTCAACTCACAGACCGTCCGAGTTGCCGCCTCGATATGTGTGTCGTACGCCTTCCCAGGCTAATCACCGTCTTCGGGGTTCCCAAACCTGTCCAAATCCATTTAGAGGGTTACTAACTACTTAAATAACCCCTCATTAAAGCCCCCTAATTTTTTGGGATTTTTAACTATTTTTAAACGCAATCCTAAACATTTGGGCACCTCGAACTATATCGAGACGATGTCCGATCGACTCGAAACCAGTCCCAAAATGTTTGTTACATCGAATAGATGAAATTACATGTTGGAAGTTTCCCCAAAAAACTCCCCACGCGCCGGCTGAAGGCCCTGCGCGTAGGCTTCAAGCGCCTGCACATGGTCATCTTCTTCCTTCGGCTAGGTCGGTCCGAACCGGCCAGTCCGGTTCAGTCTCCACAGCCGGTCCGCCTGGACTGGCGTGACTAGTCCAACCTTATATCTTCTTCATTTTTCATCCTTTTTCAACCATTCCAACTCTTATGGCTTCCTTTCTTCATTTCCTATTTAACCATGTCCTCAAAACCTAGAAACCAAGTCTAAAACCCATTGGTTCTGAAAACCATTTTGAAACAAAACTTTCAACCTCTGTTCAGTGCACTTCTAGGGGTCCAAACTTCAACTTAAGGTTTCCAATAGGTTCCTAGGATCAATATAGGAAGGTTTGTGGGTTTCGATTGGGCCTACTTGGCCGGAATGGTAGAGCGTCCTAAACGACTCCAACAACCTCCCACAACATCCCCCAATCAACCAATAACATCCTAAACGTCCAAAACCGCAAAATCCAAAATTTGAAATAACAAGGGTCACAGTTTTTACCTTGGCCGTGAGCTCCCTCCGCCGTCCACGGCAGACCTACTGCTTGCCACCATCCCTCTCAGTCCAACACTCCCCTCAATTCCTCTCATGGCCTCACACAAAATCATAAGGGGAAGGGGAATGGGTTTTGGGGTTCATCGGGTTAGATGGGATGAACACAGATAGAGGAATGGATATGCATGTGTCTGTGTTGGGTGAGAAATGGATGGGTGACACTTGTCACTCATCAATTGGGCCTGATTCAAATATCTGGGCCCACTTGAGGACAAAAGTCCACCTTTTCCTCGTAAAGCATGCTGCCGTAAATAGTTCCTCGGAACTACGGTGAACCGTAACTTTTCTGTCAAACGTCTGACTTCGACGTGCCGCCTGTCTATGGATTCGTATCGACTCGATCTACGTAACGGTCCTCGGCCCTCGGCCATCGAACCTCCCGGGTCAAAAGTCAACTTTTTGCCCTCGTTTAGTGGCAAAATCGTAATTTCTCCCCAAACGTCCGTTAATCCTCGGTTAATCCCCGACTAACCTCGCTAATCCGTCAATAATTCTTAATTAATCCTTAAAATCAGGGACGGGTCGTTACACTTTGTCTAACAGATTCTCGTACTAGGAGTTAAGGTCATAAAGATACTTTTGAAACTTTGGTTAGTTGCCATACGGGAGTAGGACCGTGCACGGTTATCAAAACGATTATGGAGACGAGTCTTGTCATTTTTGTTAAAAATAATGGTATGATATTTTTTTCAAATATTTTTTAAAATTTTATTTTTTTGTAAATAAAAAAATTAAATAAACGGCTTCTTTTTCCTCTTTTCTTTTTGTTCTTTTTTTTCTTCATCTCATTCTTCCTCTTCATATGCTCCTCCTTCTTCCTCTTTCTTCCCACAAACACCAACCTATGGATATTTTGGAATTTTTGAGGTAAAAAATTTATTAATTGATTAGAATTAAAAGAAATAACAAAAAAATTCTGGAATTTCTAAAAAACAAAATCTAGAAGTTTTTTTAATGTATATACATTTTTGTCACTAAAAATGAAGAACATCTTTATTGACGAATTTTTTAATGAGCGTTGTCAAAAAAAGTTAGTTGGCGACATCATTCGTAAAAAAAATTGCCCATTAATGGTGCTTTTCACCTTTAGTGACAAAAATTCACATATATTTGAAAATATTATTTTACCTTTATTTATTTTTAAGTTAACAATTTTAATAGAAGAATAATTATTACACATTTTGGTATAATTCAAGGACTTCTGCTACAAATAATAAAGAAATTATAACTAATATTAATATAAAATTTAAAAATCATAACAACAGGTTTTTCTTTTAAATAAATATACAAAGAGTATTCCATTTCCATCCATTTCTAAAACCGAATGAGACAGATTTTGATGGTGGGCGTGTGGTCCACTACCATTACCACTGCAATCTTGATCTTGATCTTGATCAACAGTGTATTCTGAATATCTTGAAGGTGTGTGGCCCAATAAACTTAACCCCATTTTATATGGGCCCAACCACATGCAGACGGAAGATCATTATGCCACGCCTGCACACATTGATTCAGCCCTTGGATTTTGCTAGCAGGGGCCAGGGGCCCATTTCACGACGTCCGGCATCTAGGTACACTGTATACCAACACTAAATATATTAATTACAAACAACTTTTAACTCATCTACATTTTTTTTACTGCTATTATTTACCATATATGTGGTGTTAATTCCCCCTATCACACATTTACAATATCCTTGTTGAATATGAGACATCCCATATAATTTTTTGAAAAAGTACAACTAAGCTGTAACATTAAATAACCACACTTAAAATATCCTTATATAAAAAATCATTCTAAAATCTCATTTGATATATCGTATTGTATTAAATATTTCAATCAAATAGACTGACTATTTAGTCGATCGTTTGGTGCCCCAGCGGATTAAAACGCCGACTATCTTATACTGGTCGGATTATATTATATTAGGTGATATTAAACATTTATATCATAAATATTAATTATATATTATTATTATTGATAATTATTATTTATTTTAAATAATTATTAATATATTATTATTACTACTTATTAAATTATAATTAATTATAATTTTATTTTTATTATTACTATTATATTATTATTATTATTATTATTATTATTATTATTATTATTATTATTATTATTATTATTATTATTATTATTGCATTTTTTAAGATGGCTAGTCATTCGACTATTAAATACGGATAATTTTGAGAGTATTATTTTAGCGTGTCAAGATTATATAAAAGCACTCAACCGTATTAACTTATACGGTGACTAATTAATACGAGTGATATCAAATATTGGTTTCATACTATATTATCATACCCAATCTGTGGAACCCAAAATCACCGGAAGAATGTGGAGCTACCACGTGGCCTATAATTCCTGAAATGACCAAATTGCACATAGCAATAATACTTAAAGCCCAAGCACCGAAGATGGCTCAAGCCCACAATGCTCACATAGCCCAAATATTGGGCCCAAACCGGGATGATACGTGGAAGCCTCTCACACTCGATCTGGGTAACACGTGTTAGCGTACAAATCAAGCAGTATTTGTCCAACATCGGAACTATGAAAATTGAGCATCTCACTCACCCCTATATAAGGGGAACGCATTTCTCAATAAAGGTAATTCTGTTCAACACTACTTAAGCTCTTGAGATTTCTCTTTCGAAACTGACTTAAGCATTGGAGCATTCTTGGTCGAACACCCCCCGGGTCTCCATCATTGAACGAATGATAGCTTACTGTTTGCTTGGTTGCAGGGATCCTTGAGTCTTTTGAGTTTAAAGGATGAATTGTGCTTCAACAATTCGTGCTTTCATTGAGAGTTCGAAAATATTCAAGAAGAAGCTCTCACGATCGTTCATCGTTCATCTTACTTCATTCATCATTCATAACAGTGTTCGAAGATCTTGAACGTTGTTCATCGTTCGACAACAACTTTTCGTTCAAGATTCTCTGATTCAGCATGGCTAGGGTTCGTCGATTCGTTTGATCATCCGAAAAAGTTATTTCTGCCTCAACTGCGCAGATAGAGAATGAAGCTCACATTTAGACTCTGGAGGAATGCCCAACTCGTCCTCGACGTGTGTCCATAGAAGCGCCCGTGGAGCCGCATGGAAGGATGCCAACCTTCAGCTTCAGAGTGTTCCCTTCTCCAACAACCCAAGTGCCTGCGCTATGGGAAGGAACTTTAACCTTACAGCAAACAAGAGGGCGATTGGTAGGAGGTGCATCAAGGCAGAGTCAACCCACTGCGAACATGGATCTGCGGGACTTCCTAGATAGGTGCCACGACATCTCAGGGAGGAGCCACCATCAACCCCCTCAGGACAACCTGGCTCAACAGGTGTAAAGGTTGAGCAGCCAAGTTCAACTTCAGTCGAAGCTTTTGTAGCGACTCTTGGCGGAAAGAACAGCTCAAGGACTAGAGAGACATTCCACATCGCATGGAAGACAAGAGAATGTTCTAAGGCATGTGAGGAAGGAAGCGGTATGATTCTGAACAATGTCTCGGGACACCTCGCTAAGTGACTCCGGCGAAGAAAGTCACACCCGCAAGGAAAAGAGTCTGCAACGGCCAAGGCCATCAGTGCATGAGCGACTTGGAAGTATAGTCGGGACAACTTCACGAGTGAAGTGCTCACATAGGAGCAAAAGGGAACGTCAGACTCCACATAAAGCCCCAAGACAATCTACCCATGGAAGTAAGGGGGAAGATGAGGCTTACTCACCTACACTACCACAGAGGTCAAGGGGAGAGGCTCGAGGAGGTTCCCGGTGGATAGCGCATAATGACTCACTACCTCAGGGAGGTGCGCTGCGAGCTAATGACGTTCAAAGGATGTTGGACTGACACCTTCGTATTCAATAAGATGGTGATCTAGAGGATGATCTACGTCGTCAGATTCAGCTGTCTACACCCTTCGTGAGGGATATTAAGGAGGTGACATTCCCTCAAAGGTTTGCGATGCCAAACTTCAAACCGTTCAAAGGAAATTCTGATCCGGTGAAGCACATAGCCTACTACCGTGGACTTATGGTTCCCCACAGACACAACGATGCATTCATGTGCAAGGTGTTTCAAGCCTCCCTGCAAGGCCAATACATGACGTGGTTCAATCATCTCCCCCGGAGGTCGATTGCATCTTTTGAAGAGTTGGCTCTAGCGTTTGTGAAGGAGTAGTCGCAACTTCGTATGGTTGAGGTAAAGGAAGACCATCACTTCTCCATCCGGAAGTGAGCAAAAGAGAGTCTCCGCCAATACATTTGGAGGTACTGGGAGGTAAAGTCTCGAATTATTAGCTGCAGTGACCTTGTTCCGGCGATGACGTTCAAACAAGGGCTTCCACGGGGTAGCCAACTCTACGTAGACATTGTCATGGGCAATGCACGAAGTCTCACCAAGATGCTCTCTCTAGCAGAGCGTCATGCATGCTGGGAGGATAAAAAGAGTGCTGCACATGCGCCAGTTCATTCCGAGGCGAGTGAGGAAGCCTTCAAACCGTCATCACCTCGCAAAGAGGATGTTAGTAGCAAATTTTCCTCTGGGGGGTTCAACAAATGCAAGGCGAGCCAAACTCCCAACGACGCAACCATTGGAAAACCTAATCTGCAGTTCTCAATGCCAGTCCACCAGATTCATAATGAGATCAAGGACAAACCATGGTTCAAGAATCCAGAGCCAGTCAAAGGCGATCAAGAGAAGGCTGATAAGACAAAGTGGTATGCCTACCATGAGTGCTACGTGCATAACATCGGGAAATGCATATCCTTCGAGAGATATCTCCGGAATCTCGTTAAGGAAGGACATTGCGTCGAGTACGTCAAAGGGAAGGCCACAGATCGACCCGCTGACAAAGAACCAAAGGAACCTGTAGTAAAGGTGATATGCATCAACTAGCTGCATGTCAAAATTAGAGAGATGTAGAAGTATATGAGGCTTCAAGTTTTCCTTTCAAGTTGTCTTCTAAATTCAAGTAGCATGCATTTGAATTATCAATAAGATTGAAAATTTTTTCTGAATTCATACAAACATATTTGTACATCATTTAAAATTTTCAAAACTTATTCCCTCCAACTTCAAAGCCTTCGCCATGCGAAGCACCAAAGCCTTCGCCATGCGAAGCATCCAAGCCTTCATCATTCAAACATCCAAGCCTTCGCCACACGAAGCACCAAAGCCTTCACTTTGCGAAGCATCCAAGCCTTCATCATCGAAGCATCCAAGCCTTCGCCATGCGAAGCACCTAAACCTTCACCTTGCGAAGCAACTAAGCCTTCGCCCTGCGAAACATCTAAGCCTTCACAATGCGAAGCACCCAAGCCTTCACCTTGCGAAGGTCCTAAGCCTTCGCCATGCGAAGAACCTAAGCCTTCGCCTTACGAAGCATCCATGCCTTCATCATCGAAGCATCCAAACCTTCGCCATGCGAAGCACCTAACCCTCACCTTGTGAAGCATACAAGCCTTCATCATCGAAGCATTCAAGCCTTCGCCATGCGAACCACCTAAGCCTTCACCTTGCGAAGCAATCGAGCCTTCGCCCTCCGAAGCATTTAAGCCTTCGTAATGCGAAGCACCTAAGCCTTCGCAATGTGAAGTACCTATGCCTTCGCAATACGAAGCACCTAAGACTTCGCAATGCGAAGCACCTAAGCCTTCGTAATGCGAAGCACCTAAGCCTTCACCTTGCGAAGCATCCAAGTCTTTGCCTTGCGAAGGTCCAAAGCCTTCGTCCTACAAAGCAACCAAGACTTCGCCATGCAAAGTGACCAAGACTTTTCCCTGCAAAGGACCCATGCTTACACCATGCAATGCATCTCAACCTAAGCTTTGCAAACGTCTTCCACTAGGAAGCAATCAAAGCCTTCCACCAGGAAGCACTCAAAGCCTTTCACCAGGAAGCACTCAAAGCCTTCCGCCAGGAAGCATTCAAAGCCTTCCACCCGGAAGCACTCAAAGCCTTCCACCGGGAAGCACTCAAAGTCTTCCTCTTGGAAGCACTTTAAGCCTACTAATAAGAAGAAAAAGCCCTTCCTTGAAGGCAACACTAAAATGAACGCTAAGTTAGCTGAAACCCAAAGTTGGATGCTCATGGCTACAAAGGGGGAATTTGATGAGAAAACAAGTTTGGATACATCAAGGCAGTTAGTATAATTATACAAAGATACAGGAGCTCATAATTTCTCATAACTATCATTTTCATTTATTGATTTGAAGGGTGGTTGGCTAATCACAACTTGATCGCTCAAACCAGTTATTCAATACAAAAATGCAAATGTGATAATCAACATACAAAGATGAAGTATATGCAATTGCAAGTCTTCAAAGCCCATGTTCCTTCGAAACTCTGCCCATTCTTCTGCTGAAAGTAGATAAACGTCTTCAGGAGACTCGTAGGCTTTAGGAACATTTGTTTTCTTAGCCTCCAACTCAGGCTCCAGTTCAGGCTCAAGCTCCATCTCTAGTTCAAGCTCCAGCTCTTTGGTGGTGATCCCGCTCCGGCTTTCCATATCCAACTTTTGCGCTTCATCTTCCTTAAAAACACAAAGTTGTGGGGGCATGTAAGGTCAGCAAGCAGCTAGCTCTCAAATTTTGGATTTCAACATCCAACCGTTTGACTTCCTCTTTGGAATCATACAAGCGTCTATGCAGGTGGAACAAGCCTCCTGCTGGGTTGTGACATGCCTCATACCAGGTGATGAGATTCCTCATCTTCTTTGCTAAAAGCTTCGATGTTAGCTCCACCTGCACTTGAAGATGACAAGTCCGTAAATGCACTGAGCACTTCTATCTTCCAGACACCACATGTATGGTCATTGGAAGTACGCCTAGTGCAACACTATGAGCTCCAACTAGGCATTGCCTTACATTCTGTCGTGCCTTCATCCTCGTGTGTCAGGCCCTCCTATCTTCGAAGTACCATATGCATGGTCCACATACAAGATTTCTTCCTTCAATTATGTAGTGGCGTACACCATCTGGAGCTTCACAGGGGGCATGATCGATCCTCCGTCTTTATGCTCCACCTTACAGCCACTCCATTTTGAGCTGAACAGGACCTAGAATGTCAGGTCACTAGAAGGTCCACCGTCAGCCAAAAAAAAATCATTGAGACGCTTCATTCACTTTATGGCACCACATGCACTTCGCCTCGCGTCATGGGATACCTTGCCTCGCCTTGCACTTTGGCATGTATCCTCTTGCGTTGCGACATGCCTAGCTTCAAGTCATGGGGTACCTCACCTCTTGTGGATGAAAGCCTAGACAGGTCATGGTGCACCTTGCTGCCTATGTGTCGAACTCTTCTATCCACCACGCACCAATTGAATGGTTGCTGGGAAGAACACCTCATGTCATTTAGCACATCACGTCCTGCTCCAACCTTGCCTTACCTGGCATTGTGGCACACCAAGCCTTGGATGTAGAATACCTCGCATTATACTTGCAGCATGTCTCGTCTTGAAGTTGAACGATGCCTCGCCTCGATCAAAGGATGAAATTTTGTCCATCGGTTGGACTTCAAATTTCTTCCCCTACCGTTCTTGGGTGCCTTTATGGATAAGTACTTGTCGCAAAGCTTTATGAGCACCCCTTCTGGAAACACATGTTTGTTGCGGACCTTTCAGGACTTGAATTCTTCAGGTCCCTTGAAGTTTGTATACTTCCCCTAGAACGGATTCTGACTACGCGAGCCACCTTGCTCCCACAATGCAAGCCTACTATGTCTCACTAGAATTTCACTGACGCATATTGAAATGACTGTCTGTAACAACCCGTCCTGAATTTCAGGATTAGATTAGCGACTAATGAAAGATTAGTGAGTTTAATCGGTGATTAGTTGAGTGAAATCTGCCGGACATTGTAAAATGAACGTTTTACCCCTAGTCGTGGGTAAAATGTTGACTTTTGACTCGAGAAATCAAACTTACGAGGACCGATGACCCCGACGTAGTTCGGGACGTCACGAGTTTGTAGATAGGTGGCACGTCGAAATCAGATGTCGAACAGAGAAGTTATGGTCATGGGAAGTCAAATTGAACTATGCACGCATTTCGAGGCAGAACCTATGTGGCTAAATCTGTTTGGGCAGATATTTATGTGGGACCTATGGATTGAGTGACAAGTGTCACTCATCCCATTGGTCATCAATCCTAAAATGTGGATCTAATTTGTGATTGGGCCACTTGTATTAAAATATATATATATATATATATATATATATATATATATATATATATATCTCACTCAATTCTCATCCCAACCATTCATCTCTATCTCTCCCTCTCATCTTCACCTTTCATCTCTCTCTTCTTATTATCATCATCAGCCATCATCCTTCATCTTCAGATTTCCTTCTCCTAAACCAGATCACCATTTACATCTCACCCTCAAAACACACGACACAAACACACCACCCCACCACCATCTTTGCATCCATTCGTTCGTGTGAAAGACTAGTGAGAAACTGAGAGTGACGAGGACGACGTGACGGTGAGGCTTAGCACGACGGTCCACGACGGAGGTAGGTTAGACCGAGAACCTGTGTGTTTTTTCAAAATTGGAAGCTTGAGTTTTAGATGTTGTTTTGACTTCCTTTTGATTCTAACACGACCTAGGAGCCAAGACGACTCGGTGGGGATCGTTTTCAAAGGAAATGGTAGGCTAGAAGCACTGGAAACTAAGCTTGAAGGTCAACCTCACTGTTTGATGATGGGAGGTATGATTTCGTTTGTTTTTCCCGTGTTTTGAGGACATAGATCTATAAGAATTATTATTAGGAACCTATAGGAGCTGAAAGGATGGAAAAAAGGATAAAAATAATAAAGAGGTTAGAGCACTGAATCGGACACGCCGGTCCAGACCGATCTGGTCTGGTAGAAACCAGGCGAACCCAGTTCACCCAAGGTTAGGGGTGACACTGTAGCTGGACGCGTGAGGGCGCGTGGTGCACTAGTTGGGGTAGTGTTCAAGATGTGAAATAATCTATTCGATGTAATGAACATTTTGGGATTGGTTTCGTGTCGATCGGACATCGTCTCGATATAGTTTGGGATGTCTGAAGGTTTAGGATTGAGTTTTAAAATAGTTAAAAATTCGAAAAAATTTCAGTAGAAGCATTATGAGGTAGTTAGTAACCCTCTAGTATGATTTGGACAGGTTTGGGAGTCCCGGTGACGGTGTTTATCCCTAGGAGGCTTACGGCAAGCATATCAAGGCAGCAACATAGGACGGTCTGTGAGTGGACCTTGATTTCTAAACTGTAATGCATGCATAAATGTTTTATATGTTTTACATATGTGATTCTATGATGATGATTTGAATATTGGTGATTTACATTGTTTCACGTACTTCGAGGCGATTTACGTATTTGCACAAATATCGAGGTTTACGGTTTTGCACTAACAATACGTGAGTATGGTTTCGAAAATGGTTTAATGAAATGGTTTTGGATTTGAAAAAGTAAACTCGGGCATGAGACCCACTTGTTTTGGCAACCCCCGGACTTGAAGTCCATTTAGTTGCATTATCGAGCTAGAGGTCCAATTGGTTCGTGAATTGATTTCGGATTTGAAAATATGGAATCGGGCATGAGACCCTTTTAATTTATGAACTCTGACTTGAAGTCCATTTTATTTAATAAGCCATCGGCATGGAGGCCGAGTTGATTTACGAATAGGGTTCGGGGCCCAGTTGGGTCACGTAATCGGGCACGAGGCCCATTCGATTGATGATATCGGGCACGAGACCCATTTTGTTTACAATATCGAGCACAAGGCCCGTTTGGTTTACAATATCGGACACGAGGCCCAGTTGGTTTACTAAATCGGGCTTGAGGCATAGTTATGGTTTAGGTTGTGATTTTGGGTCGGGGACCCATAAATGGATTTCTGGATTCATGACAGTTTATGGAGACCGGGTATGAACCTTTCAAAGGTTTTGAGAATGTTTTCAAAATGGTTTTTCATATACCATCCTTATATATTTATGGATTGTCTCCTCCGGGGAAGGTCGTTAGCCTGTGTGGACCCCGGAGTAGTCACGGAGCACTAACTGAGTGGAGTCGCCCTCGTTGGGTACCTTACTCTTAAGAAGGATTTTATGGATTATAACCCCCAGGGAGGGTCATTGATCTGCGAACATTGACCTGGGTGAACCCTGGGGAGACTTGGGATTTGAGACTTCAGGTAGCAGGCGCGTAGCTTTAGAAACCGTGACAGGATTGGTTATATGATATATAGTAAACATGATTTCTTGGATTTTGATGAAATTGTGTTTTGTGAATAATAAATGGATTTGGGATGAGTTCCCACATATGGTTACTATGTTATGGATTTGTATAAATGGTTTTGGGCAAGGGCCTGTGTGACTTGAATTTACGGAACTTGGGGAAGAGACCCTAATAATGGTTGTTTGAACATATGATTCGATAAATGGTTTTCGTATGCATGCATGCTTTTTAGTGAAGGGCATAAAGGTCTTTTATGAAATGTGTTTTATTAAATTATTGATTTTCGTCCACTCATAGTTTTCGTTGTTTTTTTTACCCTTTAGGTTGATCACGGCTGCAGACTGTAGCAGAGACCGAGACATCACACTCCTCCACCGGATCTTGGCGCGCTCTAGAAGCTGGTCGGGCTGAAGGTTGAAATTATCCTTTGTCTGACACTTCGTGTCAGACGGGATCATGACACATCCCGTGTTAATCCCGGGGGGATTGTGATGGGTCGTGTCAAGTCGTATCAGAACAGGTTTTCTCTTGTGGTGCGCGTAAGTCGAAGATGTGATGTCTCTATGGGCTGCAGTTCGTTATCAACCTAATAGTAAGGATGTCGGTTTGATAGTTAGTAGGATTGAATGGTGGATAGTTTCGGTTCGACATTTGATGCTTGAGAATGTCATGGTGTTGTTGTGGTTTGGTAGTGTGGGACCCTATTGAGGGATGAACTAAATAGTACCTTAGAGTTTTAACTGTCCCCACGGTTATGTCGAGATCGTCTATAACGATATTGTAGGATCGGATATGACAATGGTGCGGAGTTGTGACCATTAGAGGGTCAGGTTATGTGTGTTGGGAGTTATGTTGCTAGGAGTAGCTGGGTTTCCCCGAACCCCAATTGAGTGATGGAACCCCATATGCGTGATGGTCAGGAAATGGGAACCCTAGTTAAGTTGACGGTAGGGTTAGATTGACGTCCATACGATGTCAAGACAGCGGGGTCGGTCTGATTTTGAATTATACTACAAAAGGCAGTTGGTTCAAAGGAACCCTAGGGTGGGATTGTGGAACCCTAAATCATGATGGATGGTCTGGAAAGGTGAACCCTAATGGTGAACCCTAGTGGTTGTTGTATGGTTCAAAAATGGGAGTCGGCGAGTGGTTTGGTTCTGACGACTTTTCGGAGCCGAGACCGTCGGTCGGTCATGTCATGTCAGCTTTAGTGTTGGGACTGCACTCTGCAGTCAAGGTTGTATTAATCAGTTAGAAATAGTTGGTTGAGTCGAGTTAAGATTGGTTAGAGATTGCTTGGACAGGTTACTAGGGTTGCTACTTGTCGATGGAATTCCGGAGTGGGGATATGGAGTAGTTAGTACAGGCAATTGATTCCATTGCATGCGGAGTCTCGATAGCGATATCTGGTAGTTGGGTCTGCAAAAGTTATGGCAGGCACTACTATCGAGATTGGTTGTAGATGTGGTTTTTGTGAATCGGGGGACGTTCGGGGAACGTTTTATTTTTTCGTATGAGCTGTCAGGGTGACAGTACCCAGAGTTGTTGGGTACGAGGGAGGCAGAATTACTCCAACTTGTGTAGAGGTACGAGGTCGTTGCTCGATATGAGCAAAGATCCAAGGTTGTCTGATTCGTACATAGTGTGCTGATGCTTATGCGAGTGCCGGTGATTGTGATGACGATGAGTCACGAATCGGGATGTGACTCCGTCGAGATGGGCATATGTTCGGTACCTGGGATCGAGCAGTGGATCTCAAATAGTGATGAATTGGACGGGATCTAGTAGTAGTTGAGACGTGTGGATCAATTAGTATTGGACAGCATCCTTTTGGATGTACATAAACGGTATAAACTGGTAGGCGAACTTGGTAGTGAACTAGACTAGTTGCGGACACGTGGTTGATTTCCAAGTGGGTTGGTTCCAAGCTGGGTGGAACTTCAGAATAGAGAGAAGTTATGATTGAGGCGACGAGGGGAGTGCTTGACTCCGCATTGATATTGGGTATCTTCAAAGTCATTTAGGGTGACTTCTCATGTTCTGCCATGGCAGATAATGCCTATTGTCACCAGTACGTTGATCGTGTATTGGTTGGTAGACCCGCCTTTGTTTCGGGTCATCAGGAGAAGTTGGGTATTTCGAAGTTAGGTTAATGAGATTTCTCATTTTCTGCTTGGGGGCAGACGATGTTGGGTTACGTGGTGTGGTGAATGCAATGAGTTTTGGTTGCATTCACGTAGGATGAATTTAAATGTCATCATTTTGGATCATCCTTGATTTTCCTAGGTGGGATGACAAGGACCGATACGAGGTAATTGGAGAGAACCACAGTCCCGACGTGTCTCGCCGTTGACTGATCAGTTTAGATGTGGGAAATGGTTGAGGAGTGTTGTGACTGACGAAGGATTCAAGAGGGTGTAAGAGCCTATGAATAGATTTCAGGTGGATTTTTAGTTGAGTGAACATGTGTGAATCCTAGGTGGATCGGGATTGTGATGTTGTGGACTTTGGGCTTTGTGACGATGTAGGTTCGTGATGTGAATAGGCGGGTGACGTGGAGATGGATCTGGACTGTGATCTTGTTGGTCAGGGTAGGTGGAGAGTTTATTGCCCTGTAGTGGATAATCGGATATGGGGATGTTGGGACTAAACTTCTTTTTGAGGTAAATCCAGTATGGTGTATCAATCGAACGAGTAGGTGTCCGACGGGGTGGGATTTGGTTAGCCTTAGATGTGTTAATGATGGGTTTGGCTTCCTTTTGACGTCAATGGAATACGAGTTGCTAATCGTTTGAGCAAGTAACCGTTATGTACAAATTTGGTGCGTCTCGGTAGACGTTGGTGAGATTGGATGCTCTTTTGACATGAATGGGTACGCCTCGGTAGGCATGAGCTGGATTGGTACGTGTTGGATGATGTGTATGGGAGTAGATGTGTTGATGCTGGTCAGGTAACTAGGGGACTTGGAATGGACACGAAATTGGGAGTGTAGGGTCTGTCACATCTGAGATTGGACTGATGGACTTTAGGATTGAAGCATGTTTAGCTACGAGCTATATAGTAGGCTAGTTGGTGTATGGATATACGTACAGGGTACGTTGTTTAGGAACAATACTGGGAAGGTTTGTGGTGCCAGGTGGCGGTATATAGGATATGCCAGGGGTATGTTGGTGAGCATGTTGGTAGTCGGCTTAGCTCAATACCATTGGATTAGTTGAGGATGTGAACTAGACATTGGATATTGTGCACTAGGTCAGGGTGATTCTGATGGGTCTAGTTACAAGTAGGTAGAGTGAGATGTTGGAAGTGTATACTCAGGTTGAGTGAGTTGGTGGTTAGTGTAACCACAAGTAAGTATAGTGTCAGTTTTTAACTAGTCGATTGTCAAGTGGTGACAGTGTGGGAAGTGTCGACAAAATGGCAGTTTTATCGGGTGGTATCAACTCGGAACGTGTGATCCATTTCGCTCGACATGGTCGGCTGTAATCGATACGACGTGAGTTTGTGATGGAACGTCTCGGTGCAGACAAGTATTGTGTTGACTAGTGGGTATACTAGTGTACACGTGATGTGAGGCCGAACGTGTTTTCCCCAAGGTGGATGTGGAATCGATATAGTTGGAATTTCGAGGACAAAATTAATTAAGGGGGGAAGGTTCTAACAACCCGTCCCAAATTTCAGGATTGGATTAAGGACTAATGAAGGATTAGTAAGTTTAATGGGTGATTAGTTGAGCGAAATCTGCAGGACTGTGTAAAATGACCGTTTTGCCCCTAGTCGTGAGTAAAATGTTGACTTTTGATTGGGAAGTCAAACGTACAAGGACCGATGACCCTGACGTAGTTCGAGACGTCACGAGTTCATAGACAGGTGGCACGTCGAAATCGGATGTCGAACGGAGAAGTTATGGTCACGGGAAGTTAAATTGAACTATACACGTATTTCGAGGTAGAAACTATGTGGCTAAATCTGTTTAGGCAGATATTTATGTGGGACCCATGGATGAGGGACAAGTGTCACTCATCCCATTGGTCATCAACCCTAAAATGTGGATCTAATTTGTGATTGAGTCTTTTGTTTTAAAATATATATATATATATATATATATATATATCTCACCCACTTCTCATCCCAGCCATTCATCTCTACCTCTCCATCTCATCTCCACCGTTCATCTCTCTCTTCTTATTATCATCATTAGCCATCATCCTTCATCTTTATATTTCCTTCTCCTAAACTCGATCACCATTTACATCTCACCCTCAAACCACACGACACAAACACACCACCCCACCACCATATTTGCATACATACGTTTGTGTGAAAGACTAGTGAGAAACTGAGAGTGACGAGGACGACGTGACGGTGAGGCTGAGCACGGCGATCCATGGTAGAGGTAGGTCGGACTGAGAACCCGTGTGTTTTTCAAAATTGGAAGCTTGAGTTTTAGATGTTGTTTTGACTTCCTTTTGATTCTAACACGACCTAGGCACAAGGACGACTCGGTGGAGATCGTGTTCGAAGGAAATGGTAGGCCGGAAACACTGGAAACTGAGCTTGAAGGTCAAGCTCACTGATTGATCATGGAAGGTATGGGCTCGTTTGTTTTTCCCGTGTTTTGAGGACGTAGATCGATAAGGATTTTTATTAGGAACCTATAGGAACTAAAAGGAACGAAAAAGGATAAAAAAAATGGAGAGGTTAGAACACTAAATCGGACACACCGGTCCAGACCGGTTTGGTCCGGTAGAAACTAGGCGAACCCAGTTCACCCAAGGTTAGGGGTGACACTGTAGCTGGCCGCATGGCTCCCACGCGCAGCCCAACCACGCGCAACCCCTTTGGGCTGCGTGTGAGGGCGCATGGACTACTATTTGGGGTAGTGTTCAACATATGAAATAATCTATTCGATGTAACGAACATTTTGGGACTGGTTTCGTGTCGATCGGATCGTCTCGATATAGTTCGGGATGTCCGAAGGTTTAGGATTGAGTTTTAAAATAGTTAAAAATTCGAGAAAATTGCGGGGATTTAGTAGAAGCATTATGAGGTAGTTAGTAACCCTCTAATATGATTTGGACAGGTTTGGGAGTCCCAGTTGTAACGACCCGAAAATTTGGAAAATTTGAAGTAAATGACGATTTTACCCCTGATTATAAGGGCCAAAAGTTGACTTTTTGACCGAGACCTTGTTTGGAATTTTCGTAAGGACCGTTGGATAGGCCTAGAGATGCTGAATCCGTAGACAGGCGGCATGCGTCAATCGAAGTTCGGATGTAAAATATACGGGTCGGAGACAGTGAGGGGCATTTTGGTCATTTTGTTGGTAAGGGCAAAATGGTAATTTAGGGCAGTAAGGTGAATTGGATAAACAATATGCTTATTCAGCCGTGATTAAGTGACTCAGTGAGGTACTTAAAAGACATTTGTCACTTGGTGAGAGAGATTAGTGGCATGGATTGCTATTTGATATTTGGATTGAATTGTAAAACCGGCCTGTGTGCTTCCCTCAAACAAACAAACAGAACATCAGTATGCTCTCAAATAGCAGACCTCAATCTCCCTATCTGATCGATCTGTGAGAGAAATAGAGAGATAATTAGAGAGGAAAAACAAGGAATGAGAAGAAGTGAATCATCTGGAACTGTACAGGAAACCCGAAACCCCATCCGAAATCCTTGATTGAAAGCTTGGACTTGAATTCGAATTTGTGTGATTAATTGATGAAAAGAAAGGTGAGGATGAGTTTAGGGAGACCTAAACGAGTCGACTAACACAACAAATCGAAGAAAATTGGGGAGGAATAAGCCCAGACGGACTCTAGTTTTGAATCAAAAATCCACTTATGAGTTCGATTAATTGGAGGAGTTGGGCGATGAAATTGAGATCGAAAACCGGTTTATAAGGATCCAATGAAGCTTTCTGCTGAATCAGTTTAACGAAAACAGACGAGCTTAATAGAATTCGATGAATGATTTGAGGTTACAGATTGAGGTAAGTTATAATGTAACTGAGGTTACAGATCCATAATTAAGTTGGTTACGAAGCTATTGGAATGTTCAATTGTTGAAACAGATGTTGAATTGATGGAGAACTAACCGAGTCTACACGCGGGCTAAAGGACCTGTTTTGTAGGTATTCGGGCGAGGACGGTAATTGTAGCAGTTACTGTAGCACGCGAGTGGGTTTCATATGCAGCCACTCACGGCGGCGCGTGAGGGCGCGTGGGCTCGATTCCCGAGCTGAGTTCAACATGAAACTTGTTCCTTTTAATGTAACGAACATTTTGGCACTGGTTTCGAGGAATTCGGATACCGTTTCGATAGTGTTCCGTGTATCCGAAGTTTTAATATACGTTTAAAATACGTATTTAAATCCCGAAAAATTGGAGAAAATTATATGAGGTATATTGAAGTGTTAGTGACCCTCGACGATGATTTTGGACAAGAATGGTGATTTCCAGAATTTACGGAAAAACGTACAGCTCGGAAAACGAGCGATATGGACGGTGTGAGAAGACTTTTGTTTTCTACCCAGAATGTATGCATATATGTTTTAAATGTTTTATTATATGATTTGAAATGATTTGGCATGGTTAATGTTTCGATATGATGATTTCTGGATTTTGGGAATATTATATTAATTTTGGGCACGATTTTCGAGAAAACTATAAAATTGCTGTTTTGGGCCAAGGCCCGGGATTTGAGATTGGTTTTTGACTCGGATTATGAGTCAGGGATTGATTTGATGGGTTTGTATTGATTTTTGGATATACTTTATGGATTTATGTGAAATCGGCAACTGAGATTGCGATAGCACTGACTTACGTGAAAATGATATTTTGGGCTTGAGACCCAATTGGATAGTGATTTTGACTCGGATTTGGAGTCACATGTGAATATGATGAAATTGTTGATTTTAATTTATAAAGTGAATTCTGGACACTGTTTTATGATGGATTTGTGGAACTTTCTTTGTGAAAGCAATGTTTTCGGGTATAGGCCTTGTTGAAATGTTTTTTATTTGATTTGAGACATTAATGGTTTTAAAATGAGATTACTGGATTTGGTGACTGTTCCACATATACCATCCTCTCTGATTTGATAGTCTCCTCCAGACATCGTAGATCCTGCAGTAGTCACGATCCACTGATTGGAGATGAGTAGCTCCAAGGGAGGCTCAATCTCTGGAGTGTGAGATTATGATGATATCCTCCAGATGTTGTTGATCCTGGAGATGATATCACCCCAGACGTCGTAGATCCTGGGCAGGTACTCGGACGTGAGACACCCGAGTTTGCACGCATTGTATTGATATCGTGACAGTTACTTGGATATTGAGATTGGATATTGAGGATTGGTGGTATTGTGATTTATTGATATTTGTGTCCAGATACTTTATATCATGAACTGTTTTGATGAACACGGGTTTTATGGACCATGGGAAAACATATTTTGATTTTATCGGTACACTGTTCTTGCTTGATTGATTTCACGCTATTACTCAGGTTTTATGATATGCATGCATGTTTGTGAAACTGGAGGGTAAGAATGTATTTTGATAAATGTATTTCTAAAACTTTGTTTTGTCCACTCACACCTTTTATTTTTATTGACCCTCCAGGTCGTGGCGCGATGATCGAGGCTATTTAAGAGGTGGAGGAATGAGTAGTCACAGATACAGTTATCCCTTGTTTGGCAAGCGCTGAGGGTAAATTTAGAACTTCAGTTGACTTATCAGACGGGAGTAGGACAAGGCACGGTTATCTATGTCCTTCGGGGACGGGTCCAGTCACCGGTGACGGTGTTTATCCCTAGGAGGCTTATGGTAAGCATGTCAAGGCAGCAGCTTAGGACGGTCTGTAGGTGGTTAGATAGCTTTGAAGTCCATTTAGTTGCGTTATAAGGCCAGAGGCCCAATTGGTTCATGAATTGATTTCGGATTTGAAAATATGGAATCGGGCATGAGACCCTTTTAATTTACGAACTCTGGAACTTGAAGTCCATTTTATTTAATAAGTCATCGACCCGGAGGCTCAGTTGATTTACGAATCGGGCTCGGGGCCCAATTGGGTTACGTAATCGGGCACGAGGCCCATTTGATTTACGATATCGGGCACGAGGCCCATTTGGTTTACGATATCGGGCACGAGACCTAGTTGGTTTATGAAATCGGGCTTGAGGCCCAGTTATGGTTTACGTTGTGATTTTGGGTCGAGGACCCATAAATGGATTTCTGGTTTCATGACGGTTTATGGGGACCGAGTATGAACCTTTGAAAGGTTTTGAGAATGATTTCAAAATGGTTTTTCATATACCATCCTTATATATTTATGGTGACGTCCCAAACTACGTCACGAGTCCGTAGACAGGTGGCACGCCCGATTCCGACATCCGAGGAGGAAGTTATGACGTTCGGAAGGTTGAGGGCATTACCGTAATTTGGGTAAACGAAGGGGGAAAAGTTGACTTTTCACACGACAGATTTTTTACGCTAGATCAAGGATCGTTAGGTAGGTCTCGACGTCCTGAGTGCAACGACAGGCGGAAAGCTGTCATCGGACGTCGGACAAATTAGTTATGGGTCTGAGAAGTTGAAGGGCAAAATGGTAATTTTTGGACCTAGGGGCATTTTGTTCTTTTCACCTTAGGATCAATCAGATAAGGCCCAATTGGCTTTTTGGGATTGGATATTTATGTTTTGGTCCAGAGAGAATTGGACACGTGGGAGAGACCTAGAGGTTTCTAGGATGTTTAGCGTGGACACGGCTACAAAATGCTTGGTTTTGAACCGTGCATTTGGTTCGAAGAACAAAAATGGGGAAAGGAAAATTGTGAGGTTTGCTGATCGACTCTAAGAGTGTGTGAGGTTTGTGACTGGGTGAGAGTGAGCAGGGAATAGAGAGAAACTGGTGAGTGGAAATAGTGCAAGGAACAATAAGGGTGTGAGGTGTGAGGTCTCAGGGAAAACAGAGAGGGTCGAAATTGTGGTGCAATCACACATGACCATATTGATCCAATCAAGGTCGATGGGAAGCTAAGACGGCTAAGGGAAACCCAGTGGACACAGAGGTGCACGGCGGTGCGAACGGCGGAGGTGAAAATGACGGTAAGCCAATTTCCCCTGTTTTTCCCGTTTTGCTCAATTCAAAAGTCGTGGCTTTTGGGGCTGAATCGAGGGATTTCGTGAGTGTTGTGAGACTCAGTAGGTCTTTAGGAGTCTTTTAAGGTTGAAGCCGTGATGGGGGATTGTCTGGTTAGCTGGGTACCGAAACAGGGGTTTCGGGTAATTTTCTTCGAGCTTGAAGACGACAGGTTAGAGGCTTCGATGTTGAGTTGTTAGGTGGGGAATCGACTAATTAGGCTAGGACGAAGCTAAAGGAATGAAAAGAGTTGAAAATGATGGAGGAATAGTAGAGAACCGGTCACGCCGGTTTGGGTCAGCCAGCCCGGTTTGAACCGGCAGGACAGAGGTTGACGATGACACTGTAGCAGGCGCGTGAAGCCCACGTGCATCCACTTTGGGCGGCGCGTGAGGGCACGTGGGGAGGAATCTGAGGAACCTTACAACATGGTTTTGAGTCTAAATGTTATAACGAATCTTTTGGGATAGGTTTCGGGTTAATCGGACGTCGATTCGAGTTAGTTCTGCTGGATCGAAGGTCTAGGGTCCCTTTTAAAGTACGCTTAGAAGTTCGGGAAAGTTATGGGATTTGAGTAGGACTTTTGTGAAGTAGTTAGTAACCTCGTTATGGGATTTGAACAAGTTCGGGAAAGTTTAGGATAGCAGAATGGCCGGGAACGGCGTAAGTGCTCGCGTAACGAGGCGACGACGAAATGGTATGTGAGTGGACTTTGTTTTCTAACTCTTGATGCATGCATATATGTTTTTATATGTTTTCATACGTAATTCTATGATTTAATTTATGATTGTGATGGTTTACGATTTTGCACGTTTTTCAAGGAAATTACGAAATTCACGTTTTACGAGATTTCGATGGCTATTGTGATTTGAACCTGGTTTTAATGATTTGATTTCGGGAATTGAAATACGATTGTATTTCAAAGGAAGTAAAAGGATTTCGGAAAAGGGTTTTCGGGCTTGAAGCGCAGTTCAGAAAAGTGGTTTTGAGAAACGTGATTTCAGGTTTTTGAATCAGAATTCCGGATGACGATTCGGGATTCGATTCGGGACTTGAACATGGATTCCGAGTTTGGGTTCGGAATGGTTATTCCGGATGCTGGCTTACGGAACGACGGTTGCGGACTCGGATCTGGAAAGGAGATGGATATGAGATCTGAGTTTGGATTCGGGATCTTGATGAGATCGCGGATTCGGATTCGGATTCGGAAATGGAAATGATTTTCAAATGGTTTTGGATTGGATTTGCTGGATCTGATTATTGGGTTTAAAGACCCCGGACATTGTGATTGGCGGGGGACGGGCCCGGATTGGGTTTAAAGACCCTGATTGATTTTAAAGACTCGGAATTTAAAGACTCAGATATTGATATTTCCCCCGTACGCCTGTTGAGTTTAAAGACTCGAAGTTTAAAGACTCGGATTATTGAGGCCTAGATTGAGTTTAAAGACTCGGGAGTTTATTGAGGCCTAGATTGAGTTTAAACTTTATTTTTGTCCACTCACAGTCTTTTCGTATTTTTGATACCCTCTAGGTTGTTGCGGCACGAGCTGTCGGTCGAGAGAGACGAAGACATCATACGTACGATCCACAGTAGACTCTATGCAATCTGGGAAGTTCGGAAGTTTTTAGACAGTCGGATCGAGAATCCCTTGTCCGACTTACGTGTCACATAAAGGTTGGACGTCAGTTTGGCCTTCGTGTCATGCGTAAGTCAGACGGGAGCAAGGTTTAGTCCCTAATCCTGGGGGATTAGGGATGGGCCCTAACAATTGGTATCAGAGCGAAGTTTCGTATGTTATGCACTAGGTTTGGTTCCCAGAATCGTTGGTTAGTCGACTTGAGTGGTGTGATGCTACTGTGGATGTGATGTCTCGACGCGGAACAGCCCGTCAGCAACCTGGATACGACAGTGATAGTACGTTTGAGGTGGTTAGATAGCAACGATTGAGGGTGTTGTTCCCCCTAGTGATGGTCTTAGTTTGGTGTGACGACCCGAGTGGTAAGGTTGTAGTGAACCAATGGCAGTTGAGGGTTTGGATAACCCGGACGACGGGGATGATTTGAGGAACCCCGTGGGATTACTTGATTGTAGTGAGAAGTACCTGAGGGAAACCGTGAGTTGGGGTTTGTGGTATCGTAGTCTTTGTGGTTTGGGCCGACTTACGGCTGGATTAGAGATGGTGCTGCTAGGTGCAGCCGAGGTAGTGGGTGCCTGGTGGATGATTCTGGACGAGGGTTCGTAATCAGAACGAGGTAGTGATGGACGGCTTTGAGGGTAGGTACTGAAGAGTCCGAGGTTAGTAAGCTTGATTGTGATTCCGAGAGTTGGTGACTTGTATCCTCGCCTGTGCTTGGAGTGAAACCTCAGGCAGGATGTGATGCGATCATCAAAAGGAGTGATAATTGATACCCTTTTTGGATATGTATACATAGTGATTAACCGACAGGTGAGTAGTTGGTGCGGACACGTGGTCGTGATCCGTAGAAGTTGAGGATCGCCTAAAGCTAGTGGAGTTGAGTTGGGAAACTCGTGGTTGAAATGGTATTGTGTTCCGAAGTAGAGACGTCCTTGGTGACGTCAAGTGTAGTGAGTGTTAGGAAATGGTGTTAAGATGGATGAGGTCGTTGTGATGGCATGGTTGGGGACCATGGTGAGTTCCGTTGAAAGATGATGGAAGAAAATGAGAAATCGATATGAGGTTATTGAAGAGAACCCACAATCTGGACGTGCGGTATATAAGTCGATTGGATTGGATGCAGTGGTTTGAAACCCAGTCAGTAGGATGAGATGACAAGACAGAGGTTGGATATGTTGAGGGTTCTGTCTTGTAGTAGTGGTGACTACCTAGTAATAGTTGAACCGTGAGAATCGATCATTTTGGTGGTGGGAATATCGCGGGAACGAGATGGACTTGTGATAACCCCCAGTGCGATTGTCCCGATGAACTAAAAGTTGGTTGAGTGGATTCACAGGGAAAGATGTGGTGACTGTTTGGGCACTATCAAGATATTTTGGATTGGCAGGTGCGGGACACTGGGTAGGAGACCCAGGTGTAAGATCAGTTGGATTTCTCCCCGCAAGTTACAGAGGTACGAGATGTGGAATTTCGGGATGAAATTCTTTTAAGAAGGGTAGATTGTAACCACCCGTCCTGGGAGTCGGGATTAGTAACGGATTAGTGAGTCTAATTGGTGTTTAGTTGGTGCTTTTGGTCTGTTAGGCGTAGAATGACGATTTTGCCCCTGGTTTGGGCAAAAAGTTGACTTTTAGTTCGGGCGGTCAATTGGGCATTGACCGATGACCGTGACGTAGTTTGGGACGTCACGAGTCCGTAGACAGGTGGCACGTCCGATTCCGACATCCAAGGAGGAAGTTATGATGTTCGGAAGGTTCAAGGGATTACTGTAATTTGGGTAAACGAAGGGGGAAATGTTGACTTTTCACACGACAGGGTTTTTACGCGTAGACCGAGGACCTTTAGGTAGGTTTCGACGTCCCGAGTACAACGACAGGCGGCACACTGTTATCGGACATCGGACGGATTAGTTATGGGTCTGAGAATTTGAAGGGCAAAATGGTAATTTTTGGACCTAGGGGCATTTTGGTCTTTTCCCCTTAGGGCCAATCAGATAAGGCCCAATTGGCTTTGTGCGATTGGATATTTATGTTTTGGTCCAGAGAGAATTGGACACGTGGGAGAGACCTAAAGGGTTTCTAGGATGTTTAGCGTGGACACGGCTACAAAATGCTTGGTTTTGAGCCGTGCATTTGGTTAGAAGAACAAAAACAGGAAAAGGAAAATTGTGAGGTTTGATGATCGACTCTGAGAGTGTGTGAGGTTTGTGACTACGTGAGAGTGAGCAGGGAAAAGAGAGAAACTGGTGAGTGGAAATCGTGCAAGGAACAACGAGGGTGTGAGGTGTGAGGTCTCAGGGAAAACAGAGAGGGTCGAAATTGTGGTGCAATCACAGACGACCATATTGATCCAATCAAGGTCGAGGGGAATCTAAGACGGCAGAGGGAAACCCAGTGGACACAGAGGTGCACGGCGGTTCGAACGGCAGAGGTGAAAACGACCGTAAGCCAATTTCCCCTGTTTTTCCCGTTTTGCTCAATTCAAAAGTCGTGGCTTTTGGGGCTGAATCGAGGGATTTTGTGAGTGTTGTGAGACTCAGTAAGTCTTTAGGAGTCGTTTAAGGTTGAAGCCGTGATGGGGGATTGTCTAGTTAGCTGGGAACCGAAATAGGGGTTTCGGGTAATTTTCTTCGAGCTTGAAAACGACAGGTTAGAGGCTTCGATGTTGAGTTGTTAGGTGGGGAATCGACTAATTAGGCTAGGAAGAAGCTAAAGGAATGAAAAGGGTTGAAAATGATGGAGGAATAGAAGAGAACCGGTCACGCCGGTTCGGGTCAGCTAGCCCGGTTTGAACCGGCTGGACAGCGGTTGACGATAACACTGTAGCAGGCGCGTGAAGCCCACGTGCAGCCACTTTGGGCGGCGCGTGAGGGCGCGTGCGGAGGAATCTGAGCAACCTTCCAACATGGTTTTGAGTCTTAATGTTATAACGAATCTTTTGGGATAGGTTTCGGGTTAATCGGACGTCGATTTGAGTTAGTTCTGCGGGATCGAAGGTCTAGGGTCCCGTTTAAAGTACGCTTAGAAGTTCGGGAAAGTTATGGGATGTGAGTAGGACTTTTGTGAAGTAGTTAGTAACCTCATTATGGGATTTGAACAGGTTCGGGAAAGCCGAGGATAGCGGAATGGCCGGGAACGGCGTAAGTTTGCGCATATCGAGGTTACGACGAAATGGTCTATGAGTGGACTTTGTTTTCTAACTCTTGATGCATGCATATATGTTTTTATATGTTTTCATACGTAATTCTATTATTTGATTTATGATTGTGATGGTTTATGGCTTTGCACATTTTTCGAGGAAATTACAGAATTTCACGTTTTACGAGATTTCGATGGCTATTGTGATTTGAACCTGGCTTTAATGATTTGATTTCGGGAATTGAAATACGATTGGATTTTAAAGGAAGTAAAACGATTTCAGAAAAGTGTTTTCGGAAAAGGGTTTTCGGGCTTGAAGCCCAGTTCAGAAAAGTGGTTTTGAGAAACGTGATTTCGAGTTTTTGAATCGGAATTCCGGATGACGATTCGGGATTCGATTCGAGACTTGAACATGGATTCCGGGTTTGGGTTTGGAATGGTTATTCTGGATGCCGGCTTACGGAATGACGGTTGCGGACTCAGATCTGGAAAGGAGATGGATATGAGATCTGAGTTTGAATTCGCGATCTTGATGAGATCGCGGATTCGGATTCAGAAATGGAACTGATTTTCAAATGGTTTTGGATTGGATTTGCTGGATCTGATTATTGGGTTTAAAGACCCCGGACATTGTGATTGACGGGGGACGGGCCCGGATTGGGTTTAAAGACCCTGATTGAGTTTAAAGACTCAGATATTGATATTTCCCCCGTAGGCCTGTTGAGTTTAAAGACTCGGATTATTGAGGCCTGGATTGAGTTTAAAGACTCGGATAGATCCAGCTGGTTCGGCGAATGGAAATATGATGTGGTTTTCAATAACGGTTTTCGGTGATGTTGGGCTGAGGCCCGGGATTTGAGAAAAAGGAAAATGTGTTTGGTTTTCGTACATGATTTTATGACATGAAACTGATATGCATGCATTGGTTTGAAACGGAGGGTATAAATGTCATTGTTTTATGAAATTTTTTTGAACTTAAACTTTATTTTTGTCCACTCACAGTCTTTTCGTGTTTTCGATACCCTCCAAGTTGTTGCGGCGCGGGCTGTCGATCGAGAGAGACGGAGACATCACACGTACGATCCACAGTAGACTCCGTGCACTCTGGGAAGTTTGGAAGTTTTTAGACGATCGGATCGAGAATCCCTTGTCCGACTTACGTGTCACATGAAGGTTGGACGTCAGTTTGGCCTTTGTGTCATGCGTAAGTCAGACGGGAGCAAGGTTTAGTCCCTAATCCTGGGGGATTAGGGATGGGCCCTGACAATTGGTATCAGAGCGAGGTTTCGTATGTTCTGCACGAGGTTTGGTTCCCAGAGTCGTTGGTTAGTCGACTTGGGTGGTGTGATGCTACTGTGGATGTGATGTCTCGACGCGGAACAGCCCGTCAGCAACCTGGATACGACAGTGATAGTACGTTTGAGGTGGTTAGATAGCAAAGATTGAGGGTGTTGTTCCCCCTAGTGATGGTCTTTGTCGGGTGTGACGACCCGAGTGGTAAGGTTGTAGTGAACCAATGACAGTTGAGGGTTTGGATAACCGGGAGGACGGGGATGATTTGAGGAACCCCGTGGGATTACTGGATTGTAGTGAGAAGTGACTGAGGGAAACCGTGAGTTGGGGTTTGTGGTATCGTAGTCTTTGTGGTTTGGGCCGACTTACGGCTAGATTAGAGATGGTGCTGCTAGGTGCAACCGAGGTAGTGAGTGCCTGGTGGATGATTCTGGACGAGGGTTCGTGCTTAGAGCGAGGTAGTGATCGATGGCTTTGAGGGTAGGTACTGAAGAGTTCGAGGTTCGTAAGCTTGATTGTGATTCCGAGAGTTGGTGACTTGTATCCTCGCCTGTGCTTGGAGTGGAACCTCAGGCAGGATGTGATGCGATCATCAGAAGGAGTGATGATTGATACCCTTTTTGGATGTGTATACAGAGTGATTAACCGACAGGTGAGTAGTTGGGTGCGGACACATGGTCGTGATCCGTAGAAGTTGAGGATCGCCTAAAGCTAGTGGAGTTGAGTTGGGAAACTCGTGGTTTAAATGGTATTGTGTTCCGAAGTAGAGACGTCCTTGGTGACGTCGAGTGTAGTGAGTGTTAGGAGATGGTGTTAAGATGGATGAAGTCGTTGTGATGGCATGGTTGGGGACTATGGTGAGTTCTGTTGAAAGATGATGGTAGAAAATGAGAAATCGATATGAGGTTATTGAAGGGAAGCAACAATCTGGACGTGCGGTATATAAGTCGATTGGATTGGATGCAGTGGTTTGAAACCTAGTCAGTAGGATGAGATGACTAGACAGAGGTTGGATATGTTGAGGGTTCTGTCTTGTAGTAGTGGTGAGTATCTAGTAATAGTTGAACCGTGAGAATCAGTTAGTGTGGTGGTGGGAATATTGCGGGAACGAGATGGACTTGTGATGACCCCCAGTACGATTGTCCCGATGAACTAAAAGTAGGTTGAGTGGATTCACAGGGAAAGATGTGGTGACAGTTTAGTCACTATCAAGATATTTTGGATTGGCAGGTGCGGGACACTGGGTAGGAGACTCAAGTGTAAGATCAGTTGGATTTCTCCCAGCAGGTTACAGAGGTACGAGATGTGGAATTTCAGGACGAAATTCTTTTAAGGAGGGTAGATTGTAACAACCCATCCTGGGAGTCGGGATTAGTGAAGGGATTAGTAACGGATTAGTGAGTCTAATTGGTGTTTAGTTGGTACTTTTGGTCTGTTAGGCGTAGAATGACGATTTTGCCCATGGTTTGGGCAAAAAGTTGACTTTTAGTTCGGACTTTCAATTGGGCATTGATCGATGACCGTGACGTAGTTTGGGACGTCACGAGTTCGTAGACAGGTGGCACGCCGGATTCCGACATCCGAGGAGGAAGTTATGATGTTCAGAAGGTTGAGGGCATTACCGTAAATGATAAGTGTTGAAGCGTTAAATGCTCCAACTGTGGATTACTCGTTGCCCAATCACCGAATGACGTGTGTCCTTCCTCGTAACCTGTCAACTTAAGTGGATCGCGGGTTCTCCGTTAGTACGGGCACCAGTGTGGTGCATGCCTAAGGTTCTCCGACGGTCAAGTCAGTTATTTTGTTCATAAGAGGAAATAGTAAACGGTAAGTGACAGATTATGAATAGTAAATCTTAGTTACCTTTATTGGGAAATGTGTACCCTTTATGTATGGGTAGGTAGGATATTTAATTCTCATAGTTTCGATGTGAGACAAATACTCATCAGTTTACGTGCTGACACGTGTTACGTAGATCGAGGGTGGATAGACTTCCACGTGGCATCCCACATTGGGCCCGGTGTTAGGGCTGTGTAAGTACGGTAGTTTTGAGCCTTGAACGGAGTCTGGGCTTTAAGTATACGCACAGTGGGTCTGGTCAGATATGGTGTCAACAATAAGAAACAGAACAATTTTAATATTTCGGGTCAACATATCCAGGGCTACTTGTATCTATTAAATCCTTTTTGAAGTACTAATGGTGTCTTTGTACTTATAGGAAGCAAGGGTATATCTCATTGTTTAGTAATTATCTGTGGGTGTATTTTAATAAGTTCTTATTTTCTCGTAAACAATGCTCTCTGATATTATACTATTAATTTTTAAAAAATTGAAAGGGTAATTGAGTTTAATTAATTAAGGATGTATACTTTAATTTGTGTTGTGTTTATTTTGAATAGTTGTATTTGTACATTGCTAATGGGAACCTGGCTTTCTCCTTACGGTATAATCTCATTGTTTACTGATTATCTGTAGGTGTACTTTGGTTAAGTTTCTATTTCTCCTTTCGGATATTCCTCCTCGTAAACATGCTCCTTGTCCTTGATACTACTATTTTAAAAAAAAGAAAAAAAAAGGGGTAATTGCGTTTAATTAGAGAGAGATATACGTTCGTGTCCCCACAGGAGGAAGCCCACAATGTAAGTGAGGGTTGTATGACGTAAACGCAGTTCATGATGATATTCTGTTTTCTTCACGGGTTTGAGTCAGACCTATAACTTGGGCTGGTTGGAGCGCTCAAGTATGTCAATTTAATACTTGGCCTTTGCTATTCTCCCTTTTTACCCTCCTTTAAAAAAAAAAAAAATCAATCTCCCTTTTTACCTTCTCCTTTCTAATTCGTTTTTTTTTTTCAAATCAAAATTAAAAAAAATTATTTTACTTTTTCGCTTTCATTTTAATTTCTTCATCTGGGTTATCTTTCAACCCTTATTCCTCCAGCCGTCTAGTTTTACTCTCGACAAGAAAAAAAAATGAAACCTAGAAATATATCACGTGACTTTTGGAATCTCTTTACGTTTTCTATTTTTAATTTTCTTGTTCTTGTTGTATGCCTAACATATGGAAAAAATAGATAATAAATAAAAAGAGGAAAAAAGAAGAATGATGATATAGGAACGAGAAAAATAAGAAGAAAGCAGTAAATAAAATAAAAACTATAAAGTGGAAACAATATATTTAAAAACAGATTTTAGTCTTTAATTCTCTTTCTTTAGGTAGATATCTTTAACTTGTCTATTACCATTCTTCATTTTTCTCTCGTCTCTCTTTTTTCTCAATTCATCTAAAGTACAACTAGCGAAAATTAGAAATTAATAATTAAACACGCTCTTAAGTTTTTGTTTTTTCTTTTGCACTTGTTGACCTATAAAGAAAGTGTAGGAGAAAGAAAATATAAAAAAAAAAAATTGATTGTATATATATATATATATATATATAGATAATGTGTGAAGAGCCATATAAAGTGTGAAGAGTCATATAATGTGTAAAGAGTAAAAGTATTAAACCATAACACTAGATAACATGAACTAAGAAATGAAGAAGTATAAATGAAAATATGAACTAAGAAATAAAGAAATAAAAAATTTCTATGACAGCTTTATGTATTATATCAAATAATTTTATTTAAAAACTTTTTGTTATATTTGGATATAAAAATTATCAAAATCATAGAAAATTTCTGTTCATTATTATTATCGTTATTATTTATAATAATGTTGAAAATATTAGGTATAAAGTGGGAAAATAATAAGAATTGAAAGGGGAATTAATTCATTGATAAATAGAGAGGAATATTGAAGGCCATATGGGGGATAGTGGCATATAATAATATGTGAAATTGACTTTACGGTATGTGGAGGCCCCAACTCTGAGAATATGGCATATGATCATGAAGGGGTATAATAATTACATAGGACATGCGAATTAGGGTTTGGGAGGTTTTGAATTTTCGAAAATTGCAGAGAGGGAGAGAGAGAGAGGGAAGGGACAAAAAGGAAGAGTGAATAAAGCAGCGGATTGCTGTAGAGGCACCCATCTGCCAAACTCTCCTAGGGTTTTGTGTTCTCGTTCTTTCCCTATCCGCATCAGCAATATTTCAGCAGATTTTCAGAAACAGAAAAGTGAGAAAGGGGCAGAGAGATGGGTCGATCGGCTTAAAACTTAAAAATTATGTGGAGAAATAATACTAATAAGGTGCAAGTGTGAAATTATTATAAATATATTGAATGGTCAACACTATCTTGTTCTTCTGTTTTATATGAAACTAGCAATAAGATCCTCGTATTGCCATAAAATTGTTAAATTGAGTATTAGTAATTTTTTATAAATAAGCAGTGATTTCTTGATATCTATAAAGGGAAAAAAAACCAGTAAAATATTGTAGGGGAACAGTGTTTTTTTATATATTTTTTATGCTTTTTTAATATGTATAAAGGAAAAGAAAAAAATATAAAAAATTATAAAGGAAAAGAAAAACAAATAAAGGAAAAAAAAGGGGAAAAAATTTTGATATGTATAAAGGAAAAAATATATATATATAAAGGAAAAGGAAAAAAATATAAAATAAAATAAAGGAAAAAGAAAAATATATATATAAAGGAAAAGAAAAAAAAAAGAAAAAAAAAAGAAAAAAAAACAGAAGTGGAAAATCACTGTAGATCTACTGTGATTATATGAAAATGGTCAAAGCTGCTGTGTTATTATTGCATGCATGTAAATTTGTAAATGCAAGTAAGTTTTTTGTGGCAGCCAAGTATAAGTTGCACCCAAATAAAAGACCCAGTAAATATCATGAACTAGTTGTTCGAGAAATTAGTAGAAAGAAAATAATAACTCAAATTACAAAAAATGATAAATATATAAGGAAATAAAAAAGTAAGGAATTGAGAACACCAAATATAATGTGATTCGACAAGATGCCTACGTTCACGATGCAACAATAACAAAAATCTCCGCTAATAAAATTAGAGATACAAAGAGATGTACAACTTCAAGAATACCACTTGAATGATACACTACAACATTCAACATTCCTAATTTGGAGTGGGCACTCTTCACTCTCAACTTGGAGGAAAATATTTCTAATATGGCTAAAGCACGAGGTGTTGAGATAGTGTCTGAACATGAAGACGATGATCAGGAGGATCATGATCAGGAGGAACCTAATCAGGGGGAGCCAAGCCGAGGGGAGCATCCAGAGACTACCAAAGCCGAATACCAAGTATCTTTCTTCATAGTATATTCTCGCGACCATTGATATGGGGATGACCCGTATTCCAGATACATTATGTTGACTGGTGATGGAGAGCCTTAAAATTTTGAGGAGGCAAAGACTCACGCAGATAATGACAAGTGGTATCAAAGCTCATATAAGAGAAACATCTTCCTCCAAGTAGAGAGTGAAGAGTGTCCACTTCAAGTTGAGACTGTTAAATGTTCTAGTGTAGGTAGCAAAACAAGTGTGTGAGAGAGGGTTTCCTTCAAGTGGTTTTCTTGAAGTTGTGCATCTCTTTGTACCCCTAATTTCATTAGTAGAGGTTCTTGTTATTGTTGCTCCGTTGACGTAGGCATTTGCCGAACCACGTTATATTCGGTGTTCTCTATTCCTTACTCTTTTATTTCCTTGCATATTTATCATTTTTTTGGGTTAAGTTATTATTTCCATTCTACTACTATCCCAAATAGTGGTATCAGAGCTCCACGTTCGTTGAGAGTTAGAATGGAAGGCTCAAGGATGACCATTGTTCAACTCAACCATTCCAATTGGATTACATGGAAGCTGAGCATGGATGACATTCTCTATTGCAGGGATTTACATGAGCCCATAGATGGAGAGTAAGGTAAGCTGGACAATATGGGAGATTCAGAATGGAAGAAGTTGAACCAAAAGGCTATTGGTGATAAAGAATTACAACAAACTGAAGAATAACAAGAAGGATAGGAAAGATGGCTCGACCTACCAAAAGAAGGAGGACACAACCAATACCGCTGCTACTATGTCCGGTCAAGTATATGAGTTGTTATCTTTTGATGATGAATGCCTATATGCTGATGAAGATAAAGATGTTTCATGGGTAGTTGATTCTAGAGCATCTTTCCATGTCACGGCACACTCGGAGTTCTTCACCACATAAAAAGCCATATACTTTGGGGAAGTAAAAATGGGTAATGATAGTTACTCCAACATTTCAGGAGTCGGAGATATTTGGTTCGAGACCAATTTGGGTAACAAGTTGTTATTGAAAAATGTGAGATATGTTCCTGGTTTACTTCTTAATCTAATGTCAACCGACATGCTTGATCAACAAGGGTTCCATCATCATGGAAGTGATCAAAAGTGGAGGCTTACCATGGGATCGCTAGTGGTTGCTACAAGGAAGTTGTGTTGCACCCTCTACAAGACATATGACAAGATTTTGAAAGGAGAGGTGAATGTTGTTGACGATTCTTCTTCAAATCTATGGCACAAGAGGTTAGGCCACATAAGTGAGAAGGGATTGCAAGTTTTAGAAAAGAAGTCTCTCATTCCCTTTCCCAAAGTTACCTCACTAAACTCTTGTGATTTTCTGGTACCTTTACAAGAAAAAAAAATATTAGACCTAGTACATTATGATGTTTGTGGCCCTATGGAAGTTGAATCACTAGGTGGTAATAGATATTTTGTCACCTTTATTGATAATGCTTCACAAAAAGTTTGGGTATATTTTTTGAAATCAAAAGGCCAGGTATTCCAAACCTTAAAGAAGTTCCATGCCATGGTGGAGAGGGAGGCTGGGAAAGCCCTCAAATGTATCCGTAGTGACAATGGGGGAGAGTACACTTCTAACGAGTTCAGAGATTATTGTTCGAAGTATGACATTAGGTACGAGAAGACTATTCCTGGCACCCCACAACATAATGGTGCAGCCGAGAGGATGAACCGCACCATTCTAGAGAAGGTCAGGTGCATACTGAAGATAGCCAATCTATCAAATCGTTTTTGTGACAAGACCCATCCCAATCCCACTGGGACCACCCGGGGATGTGTCCCGCTCCCGTCTGACAACAACTCTAAATAAACAGGAAATACACTTAAACGAACTCAAGTCTTTCGAATTAAATAAATAAAGTTAAAACATACGAATTCAAAGTTTAATTCCATCAGACTAGGGATAGTACAAATACAAAATACGAGCACAATGTCAGGTTACAAAAATAGTGCTCAACCTACCCAACTGGGTGTACAGGTGCACAACGAAGTAATCTAAGCCTCGTACTCCGAATCCTCATCTTTTACCTCAGTAGTTCGGCCTGGAAGGGTCAATTAAAACAATAAAGGGTGAGTGGGCTATTTGATTTCTAAAGGATTGCATGCATAACGTTTTTTACTATTCCGCTTAATGATTAAGATGGGATTATTATGGGTATTATATTATGATGCTTATTACATATTATGGTGTTTTGGGCATGAGACCCGTCTGGATTATATACGGAATGTTTTCAGGGATTATCAGGGGATGCAGAGTAACTATACTACTATTGTGCTGTAATTTCCGACCTTAATATTATTGTCTCCTCCAGGGAGGGTCGTTGGCCTGAGTGGACCCTGGAGTAGTCACGGGGCACTAACTGAGAGGAGTCAGCTCTCGTGGGGTTACTCCCTCTCAGGAAGGCATTATGATTATACCACGGGCAATGATCCGGGATACCGGACACTGGTGGATCTAGAGGATTACTCGGGATTTGAGACCCTGTGTGGCATGTGTAGCCTTAGGATCGTGACACTATTAGGCATCAGGGATGCCGGGGTTTCGTTTTAAAGTGGTCTATTATAATGGTTTTCCCTATTTAGTTATTATAAGATTATATGATTTATGTTACGGTATGATTACTTATATTTTATCCAATGCATGCAAGTTTTGAAAATGGAGGGGTAAAACCCTATGATTGGTATTTTTGTGGTTTATGGATTTGGGCAATGACCCACATACTCAGATTTACGGTTTTGGGCTGAGTTCCCATGTAACGACCCGTCCCAAATTCCTAGATTAGATTAGTGACTAATCACGATTAGTGAGGTTAATCTGTGATTAGTTAGGCGAAATTGGACGAACGATGCAAAATGACCGTTTTACCCCTAATGGTGGCAAAACGTTGAATTTTCATTCGGGCGGTCAAATGGACTTTGACCGATGACCGTCACGTAGTTCGTGACGTCACGAGTTCATAGACAGGTGGCACGTTCAATTCCGACGTTCGAGGAGGAAGTTATGACGTTCGCAAGTTTAGGGGCATTTTGGTAATTTTGGTTAAAAATGGCCAAATAGTTGACTTTTTGACCGGGATGTCCGATGGTCGAGGGCCGAGGACTATTACGTAGATAAGGACGATACGAATCCATAGACAGGCGGCACGCTGAAATCGGACTTCGAACGGGGAAGTTATAGGTCACGGAAGTTCGATTTCACTATGCACGTACTTCGAGGCGGGGCTGAGTTGGAAAATTCTGATTGGCCAGATATTTTGAGTGGGTCCCATGGATGAGTGACAAGTGTCACTCATCCCATTGGCTAAATCCCTTAATTTGTGGATCTAACTAATTAAATAACATTATAATTATTATTATATAATTAATTTTAACAACTTTAAATCCTAACCATCCATTCCTTCTAATCTCTCAAATCCTCACCACTCATCTAATCATCTAATCAATCTCTCTTCTCTCATCAGATCAAGTCATCTTCATCATCTTCATTTCCTTGTTTTTCCTCACATAACCCGAAAACCCATATACCCTTCATTCCTCCATTTTCATCAAACACACACACCACCCATCACACCATCCCTCTACTTACATCATTATGACTGTGAGGAGTGATGAGAGACGAAGGACGGCGTGCCACAGCTGGGGAGGGTGGTGGCTCACGGTGGTGGACGGCGGAGCTCGTCCGTGAGGTAAGAAAACTTTGAAAATTCGAAATTTAGTTTTAATGGTTTTTACTCGATTCTATAAATTATCTAAGGTTTCTGGGGACCCTAGGAGTAGAATAGGATTGTTTTCATGGTTTAGGATGGTCGGGAAAGGCCGTGGACGGTGGAGGAAATTCCGGCCACCATGGCCGAACTTGGAAGGCACGGTTTTGGGTGTTTCATTCGGTTTTAATTAGCTAGGAAGATAGGAAATAGGATTAGGATTATATTAGGATCAAAATGGGATGAAATGGACCTTGAATCGGTCCAAAAACAGAAGAAAAAAACTTACGGATAAACAGTGTTTTGCTACAGTAAAACTAGTTCAGTTGGAGCTAGAGATGATGAACAGTATTTTCGACCTTCTAGGGCCGCGTGAGGACGCGTAGGCCATAATATGGGAAAGTGTTCAACACGGGAAATCTTATATTCGATGTAAGGAACATTTTGGGACTGGTTTCATGTCAATCGGACACTGTCTCAATATGTTTCGGGGCATCGGAAGGTTTAGGGTCGGCTTAAAAATAGTTAAAAGTTCGGGAAAATTACGGGGCTTTGGTACGAGGTTAATTAAGTAGTTATTAACCTTCTATTAAATTTTGGACAGGTTTGGGAGTCCTGGTGATAGTGATCGGCTCGGGGAGCCGTATGGCACGTAAATCGAGGCGGCAGCTCGGACGGTCTGTGAGTGGACCTTGTTTTCTAAATTGGTCCATGCATAAATGTTTATTATATGTTTTAAATACTTGTTTGTGGTGCCATGGGTGCATTTGTATGTGGTTACGTATAGGCACGTATTTCGAAGTTTCGGCCCTATACGATGCCTATACGGGTCTATATGTCTTTATTATTCTAAATGAAAAGGTTTTGGATTTCTAAAAAGATAAACTAGGGTATGAGACCCATTTGGTTTTGTCTCGGGCATATGACGCTATTTACGACCTTCGGGTCTAAATCGTGGTCGCGACGGGTGCTTTGTGCACGGCGATCAACGATACGACGCTCACCTCTGGTTTGGGATGTGTTCCTTCCGGAGAGGTCACGATGCACGATTCGTTGTCGAGCAGCCTGGGGAGGCTCGACTTCGGAGTGCTGACGGTCCAGGATATCGATCGGTGATGAGTGCACCATAACCTTGTGGTGGTCGCGTCAGTTGATACGTTCATGGCGACATACCAGGATTGAGGGCGGTCCTGGATGGATGGTTGCACACATCACTATGATCGGAGTCGTGAATGACCCTCAGATATCGAGCATGGTGCCCAGTTGAGTCATATGTTCGGGCACGAGACCCAGTTACTTTACAGTTTATGATTTCGGGTCAGGGACCCTAGATGGATTTCCAAGTTCATGGCGGTTTATGGGAACCGGCATGAACTCTGGAAAGGTCATTGTGGTTCATGACGGTTTATGGGAACTGGCATGAATCTTTGTCAGGTCATTATGGTACATGACGGTTTATGGGAACCGGCATGAACCCTGGTTAATGGATGTTATGGATCATGACGGTTCAAGGGAACCGGGCATGAACGTTTATGTTATGTATATATATGTATTCATATACCTTCCTTTACTTCTATTATCTCCTCCGAGGAGGGTCGTTGGCCTGGGTGGACCCCGGAGTAGTCACGGAGCACCGACTGAGTGGAGTCACCCCCCAGTTGGGTTCATTACTCTTAGGAAAGCTATGATTACTATTACCTCGGGTAGGGTCAGTGGTCTGCAGACATTGATCTTGACTTTGAGAAGACTTGGATTGAGACCTAGGTAGCACGCGCGTAGCTTTGGATACCGTGACAGGATTGGTTGTGTGACTTATATGTATATATGATATATGAGATTTGATATGTGGTGTGCACGGGATTTGAGCAGTGGCTCGTGTATTTGATTTCCGTATGGTTATGGTTTTGGGCTGAGTCCCTTATTGGTTTCGTATGGATTTGGGCAGTGGCCCGTATGGTCGATTTCATTGTGGTCCTTTCAACCTTGGTTTATTTCTGATTTGGGCTTGGTTCCCACATGTGGTCCATTTGGTTAAATGGTTTTCGAATACATGCATGCTTTTTAGTGAAGGGTACAAATGTCTTCTCGTTAAAATGTTTTTATAAACTTTTGTTTTGTCCACTCACAGCTTTTAATGTTTTGACTGCCCTTCAGGTTGACATCGGATGTGGACTGTAGTGGAGACCGAGATATCACATACCTCCTCCGGATCCTGGCGTACTCTGATAGCCCGGGAGGGCAAAGGTTGGAATTATCCCTTGTCTGACACTTCGTGTCAGACAGGAGCAGGGTCATCCCGCACTAATCCCGGGGGGATTAGGATGGGTCCTGTCATCCCACGTATGGTTGATATGTTATGGATTTGTGTAAATGGATTTGGGCAGAAGCATGTATGACTTGGATTTATGGAATTTGGGGCTGAGACCCTAATAATGATTATTAAAGTAAATGGTTTGTTAAATGGTTTTCGAATGCATGCATACTTTTTAGTGAAGGGCATAAATGTCTTTTTGGGATACATGAGTTTTTTTTTATTAAATTATTTATTTTCGTCCACTCACAGCTTTTGTTATTTTTGATGCCCTTCAGGTTGATCACGGATGCAGGCTGTAGTAGAGACCGAGACATCACACTCCTTTTCCATTGATCCTGCCGTGCTCTAGAAGCCCGGTCGAGCTGAAGGTTTTGAATTATCCCTTATCTGACACTTTGTGTCAGACGGGAGCATGACACATCCCGTGATAATTTCGAGGGGATTGGGGTGGGTCGTGACATTTTGGGCCGATGCTGTGTTAGCCACTTGTTACCTTATCAACCGATCACCAAGTGTACTGTTGAATTCTGAGACTCCCGAAGGAGTATGGACCGGTAGAAGCGTTTCATATTCATACTTGAAAGTGTTTGGGTGCAAAGAATTTACACGTGTATCCGACGAGAAAAGATTGAAGATAGATGACAAAGGCACACTGTGCATCTTTCTCAGGGACGAAAATGAAGAAATGGGCTACCGCATGTGTAACAGCCCGAAAATTCAATTATTGGAAATTCAGGAAGTTGAATATAAAATGACATTTTTCCCTTATATATTTTGGTTAAATGTTGGGTTTTGACCCGAGAGGTTATTGGGAATTTGACCAAGACTCATTACGTACATCAAGATGTTACGAGTTCATTGATAGTCAGCACGTCGAGATCGGACATCGGACGAAAAAGTTACGGGTCAAGGAAGGTTTTACGAACCATTTACGATTACACATTCTACGAGGCATTTGACTTTTGGCAGTTTTAATTGTGCCCTAAAATATCTAAAACAGACCAATGGGTGAGTGACACTTGTCACTCATCCCATTAGCCCTACTTCCCACATACATGCAACTCACCATTTCTTCCTTGGCGAGTCCACATAAACAAAAATAAAGGTGAAAGGCTTCTGAAATCGTGCTGGGTTCATGTTTGAACTTAGCCGTGAGGAACCTATTTGGACCAAGATATTTAAGGCGACTACTTCCATTTTTAAGGCCATATTCTTGTTCTTGGGGTTAGAGACGAGTAGATAGGTCGAAAAATGGTGAGTTTTGGTGGTCAGAGGAGGAAGAACGAGTCAGGTCGAGTAACGGGTCGGTTGACCCGTTACAGGGTCGCTGGTCGACCCGTTTGAAGTTAGGAGACAATGACGTGGCATGCCACGTCATCGTTGTTAGTCCACGTGGAAAATTAGGTGGTGCCATGTGGTATCTTGTCAGGTCGAGTCAGCGTCGATGTGGAAAGTCCACGTTAGTGCTGTCAGGCCATATAGACTAGTCAAGTGGTGCCACGTGGAAACTTGTCAGAGGGTGTAAGGGAGACGTGGCAGATGACGTGATAGTCTATGTCATCTAGTCAGACCTGTCAGATGTCAGGCTGACGTCAATATGACGTCAACGTTGACCGCCGTTAACTAGCCTTGATCATCGTGGATCAAAATTTGACCATTGCGTGTGGGCGCATGGACACGAATTTCGAGATCAAACGGTCTTTTTTGAAAGGTTTTGACGATATGAATCCCAATGGTGGTGGTTTCAGGTTGATCATAGTTCGTTTGATGGGTAATTTGGAGGTTTTTAGCCTCGGGATACGTTTACTGTATCGGGATTTTTGAGGGTTTATTGTATGGACTTGTATAGAATGTTAACCCTCGGATGTGATTTGGGTAGGCCCATAGACTTTGGATTATCTTCGGTGTGACTTACGATGCGTATTTTGAGAGCACAGATTGGACAGTGTGTGAGTGGACTTTTGTTTTATAACTGTGATGCATGCATAAATATTTTAACTATTTTATCGTATGATTTGAGTTGCAATAATTTGATATCATTACTTGATGATTTTTTGGATTTATGTATCGGTTCATGAACGATTTTACGGATTTACGTGAAAATGGCATTTTGGGCTTGAGACCCAGTTGGATAATGATTTTGACTTGGATTTGGAGTCAAACGTGAATTTAAAAAAAAAACCTGTGATTTGAATAACGATTTGGTATGATTGATTTGGATAAATATGGATTTATGAAATGAGTTTTGGACACTATAATATGGATTCATACGCAGCCACTCACGGTGGCGCGTGCAGGCGTGTGGACTCGATTCCCGACCTGAGTTCAACATGAAACTTGTTCCTTTTAATGTAACAAACATTTTGGCACTGGTTTCGAGGAAATCGGATACCGTTTCGATAGTGTTCCGTGTATCCGAAGTTTTAATATACGTTTAAAATACGTATTTAAATCCCAAAAAATTGGAGAAAATTATATGAGGTATATTGAAGTGTTAGTGACCCTCGATGATGATTTTGGACAAGAATGGAGATTTCCAGAATTTACGAAAAAACGTACAGCTCGGAAAACGAGCGATATGGACGGTGTGTGAGAAGACTTTTGTTTTCTACCCAGAATGCATGCATATATGTTTTAAATGTTTTATTATATGATTTGAAATGATTTGGCATGGTTAATGTTTCGATATGATGATTTCTGGATTTTGGGAATATTATATTGATTTTGGGCACGATTTTCGAGAAAACTATAAAATTGCTGTTTTGGGCGAAGGCCCGGGATTTGAGATTGGTTTTTGACTCGGATTATGAGTCAGGGATTGATTTGATGGGTTTGTATTGATTTTTGGATATACTTTATGGATTTATGTGAAATCGGCAACTGAGAATGCGATTCCACGGATTTACGTGAAAATGATATTTTGGGCTTGAGACCCAATTGGATAGTGATTTTGACTCGGATTTGGAGTCACATGTGAATATGATGAAATTGTTGATTTTAATTTATAAAGTGAATTCTGGACACTGTTTTATGATGGATTTGTGGAACTTACTTTGTGAAAGCAATGTTTCGGGTATAGGCTTTGTTGAAATGTTTTTTATTTGATTTGAGACATTAATGGTTTTAAAATGAGATTACTGGATTTGGTGACTGTTCCACATATACCATCCTTTGTGATTGGATTGTCTCCTCTAAACGTCGAAGATCTTGGAGTAGTCACAATACACTATGTAATAACCCATTTCGAGTCTACAGATTAATTAAGGACTAAATGAGGGTTATTGAGACTAATAGGGAATTAGTCAAGGATTTTCGAACAGTCGGCGTAAAATGACGATTTTGCCCATAGAATGGGAAAAATGTTGACTTTTGACCCGGAAGGTCAAATGCACGAGGACTGAGGACCGTTATGTAGATTGAGACGATACGAGTTCGCAGACAGACACCACGTTGAAATCGGACATCGTACGGGAAAGTTACGGGTCATATAAGAAAAATTGCACTATTCATGCTTTACGAGGAAAATGTACAAATGGCAGATATGGATTGGGTAAAAATCTGGGTGAACCAATTGATGAGTGACAAGTGTCACCCATCTGATTGGCCCATATACCCATATTTTGGGATCCAATATTTTCATCTTCTTCTTTGTTTCCTTTGAAACCCGAAACTAACACAAACTCAATGCACCCGAACATCCTTCAAACTTCATCCTCTGTTGCTGGTATGAACGGGGAAGTGAGAGAGTGGACTGAAATGATCACGACGGTGGGAACGGCTTGGATGACCGTGCAAGGTGGTGGGAAACCCGAGACGGTGAGTTTTAAGGTTCAAAATTTTGAAATCGAGTTTTGGGGTTTGTTGGACTGTTTGATTGATCAGAATGTGTTCCCAAGAACTAGATGAACATGAATGGACAAACAGGAAGGATTAAGGTGGTCGGAATCAACTTGGGGAAGGTCTGGAAGTTCAACCGAAAACCTTGAGCTTGGAAGGAAATTTCTGGACCTTTTCTGGTGTTTTTGAGTCCATAAGATTGTTTTTGAGTTCATTACGAGTCTAGGGGTTCAAAAATGGCACGATTTGGTGGTCCTAGGAGTAAAAACAAGTCCGGTCTGGTCGCAGGTTCGGTTGACCCGTTATAGGGAACTAGGTAGACTCGACTGGAGGTAGATGATTATGACATCAGTGGGTGACAACATCATCTATCAGAGGTGTCAAGCCACATGGCCAATAGGGAGCTGACACAAGGCACACATTAGGCACAGTCATCACTGACATGTCAGACACTTGGACCAATCAGAGACTGACACGTAGCACATGTTAGACCTGACATGTGTCAGACTTGACAGGTTTCAGACCTGTCAGGCTGACGTTAGTAGCCGTTGACTTAGATCGCTGACCGTGTCGTCAACATTGACTTTGCTGACATCAGCGTTGACTTTTGACCAGAGTTGATCGGGAAGTTTGACCAGCGGGTGGGGGTGCATGGGCACCAATTACGAGGTGAGACTAGTCCCATTCAAAATGTTTCGATGTTCTGAATCTAATGGCGTTGGTTTCAGGTCGATCAGAGATTGTTAGGTTGGTAAAATTGAGGTTTTTAGCCTAGGGATGCATGTCCAGGACACGTTGAATTTTTCGGGAGTTTTGAGGGTTTTTTATTAGGACTTGTCTCGGTTGTCAGTGATCTTCGAGTTTGTTTTGGACAGGTCTAGATGACCCAGAGAGGTTGGATTAGCCCCGAAGTGGCTTACGGCGCAGCTTGCAAGCGCGCAGCATGGACAGTCTGTGAGTGGACATTTGATTTCTAAATATGATGCATGCATAACTGTTTTATATGTTTTATATATGTGATTTGAGATGCATATGATTATGGTATTTGTTTTTCATTTTCATACAAATTTGGTATTGCACGTATTTCGAGATTTATGCTTTATGTTGTACCTTGGGCTTATGCCAGGTTTTCATACGTGCTTGTGTTTTCAAATGATTTGAAAAATGAAATGATTTCGGATTTTGAAATATGATATCAGGTAAGGCCCAATTGGTTTATGATATCGGGCTTGAGGCTTAGTTGGTGTATGATATCGGGCATGAGTCCGAGTTGTGGTTTATGAAATGAGATTTCAGGTTTGAGACCCTATTGAGATGATTTTGTGCTGAGTCTCTATGAGATTTGGATTGGATCAGATTCGGGGAATCCTGATTTTGTGGAAACGGTTTGTGAAAAGCTATACCTCGGGCTGAGACCCTGTTGAAATGCTTTAAACTGGATATGAGGTATAAATGGTTTTACAATGATTTTTGCTGGTTGATTAGTGTTTTACATATACCATCCTTATGTGTGGATTGTCTCCTCCAGACGTCTCGTAGTATCCTAGAGTAGTCACGGTGCATTGCATGAGAGGGGTCGTTCTGAGTAGAGGCTCAGGATAGGAATTGCTAGATATTGATATTACCCCGGATAAGGTTTGGGGAAGTCACATCATTACGATGTTGCCTCGGACACTGGTGGATCTGAGGGAAGGACTCGGACTTGAGATCCCGAGTGGCATGCGTAGCCTTAGAACCGTGGCATTATTGATTAAACATCAGGGATGTCTGACATCTGGGATGTTGAGGATTGGTTATACTAAATTTTACGGATTTGGGTAGAGACCCCACGTGTTTTGTTTTTGGGCTGAGACCCTACTATCGAAATGGCTTTGATTGATAAACATTTTCACTAAGTTTTAATTTGCAAAGCCATATGATTGTATTTAAAGAAAGTGGTTATTATAACTTTTTTTCTGATGCATGCATACTTTTTAATGAAGGGTATAAATGTCTTTTAGTGAAATGGTTTTATAAAATGTTTATTTTCGTCCATTCATAGCTTTTACTGTTTTTTTACTCTTCAAGTTGATCAAGGATGCAGGTTAGTAGAGACCGAGACATCACATGCTGCTACAGATCCTGGTGCACTCTGTTAGCTCCGAGAGGGTTTAGGTGTATCCCTAGTCTAGCACGGGGTGTCAGACGGGAGCATGGTACATCCTGCGTTAATCCAAGGAGGATTAGGATGGGTTGTGTCACACTGCCTGGAGATGATTAGTGAGAGGTTCAGTTTCAGGAGTGTGAGATTATGATATCACCCGAACATCATAGATCCTGAAGATGATATCACCCCAGACGTCATAGATTATAGGACTGTACTTAGATGTGAGACCCCGAGTTGCACGTGTAGCATTGACATTGTGGCAATTACTTGGATATAGAGGATTGCTGATATTGTGATTTATTGATATTCGTGTCCAGATATTTATATTATCGTTTGAATTATTTTCATACGATTTGATTTCTATGCATGCATGCTTTTAACCAGGAGGGTAAATTGTGATCATTCTTAAATCGTATTTTGAAAATATTTATTTTTGTCAACTCACACTTTGACTATTTTTATTGACCCTCCAGGCCGTGGTGTAGAGTCAGGGGCTGATACTGAGGCTGAGGCATAAAGGTTACCGTTGCGCACTAGGATACCTTTCAGGATAGGACTTGGTACTTTTTCTATATAGTCGTATATGCTCTATAATACCGTTGACTAGTTAAAATTTTGCCTCAATGGTTCTGTATAGATACTTATCCCTGGTCTGTCAATATTGTAATTTGAACTTTTCTCTAAAACAAAAATGGTCACTTTTGGTATTTTGAGTTTGATTGTTAGACAGGAGCAGGATCCTTCTCGGTTGTCGAGATGGGTCATGTAAAATTGGTATCAGAGTATTAGCTTAGCTGACAGGACCCATCCCAATCCCCCTGAATTATCTTGGGATGTGTCTGCTCCCGTCTGACACCTAATAGAAATTTTACCAAGCACAAAAGATGTACAAGGAAAAACCTCTTCGTGTAATAAATTTTACAAGCACACAAGACGTGTAGATAGTATAGATGCAAGCAAAGGTCGATCCCATGAAGACTTGCTCAATGATATCCAATTCCGTTTAACTCAATTGACTTAAGTGGAGTAATTGAAATACAATAAGGGGTTTGTTACATTTTATGAATGAAGTAAATTAACTAATAATAACTAAGTCGACAAGGGTTTCTATCCATCTTTACCAATTATAGTTCCGTTAGATTTCCTTGATTAGATTACTACGCATGTATCTGAATTAAGTGCCCGTACAGGGGTCCGGCTAATGTTCACCCCACACATATTATATTCTCTTAGATTGCATGTTTAAGCGTGATGTGCTCTCCCTTAAACAACTATTACCGATGGTGCGTGATAATGCATGAAACATGAAGAAGATTTAATGACACTACACTGTCCCTAGAAAAGTGATGTGTAAACCTAGGAAGTCATGAGTTTAGATTACGAATAAGATTCCCCCTGTTAAACGTGATGCTACAAATTGCAGGGTGAACACAAACATCGAGGTGATCCGTCAAGCAATTACATCGACAATTATACACAAATAAGGTAGCTAAGCTTATAAGCATAAATTGAGTTCATGAAGCGCAGTAATCCAACAAATCCAGGCATACATAACAATCATAATCAAGAGCCATAAATCAAACACGAACTAACATGGCTAGGGCTTCAAGTACCCCTAGCCCTAATTACACTACTCAAACATTATTGAATTAACGAATAACAAAATTAAATGCATAAGAAACATAAAACGATAAAAGAATAAATAAACACAAATACTAAAGAATAGCAAGGAGTAGGAAAAGGGGCTCAAACACTCTTCTTCTCCCAAGCCTTACGTCCTCCTTAGCACAAACTTGAATCCGAAAGCATAAAACAATAATAAAATACGGCTAACTATGTATATAAATTGAGTATGAATTTTGACAATTTTTTGGGACCTAGGAAGGTAAATTCGGCCCCCAAAAAAAATGAGAAAACAACTATTTATATCCCCTAACATCTGCCCTAGCATCTCCCTAAAAGAAAGGGAAAAACGAAACCCAAACAAGGAAGGAAACCAATTGTAGCCGTCAAAACATCATTTTCCACATTCTTGATCCTCCTTCAATAAGAAGTCTTCTTTTCTTTCTTGTTTCCACTTTTTGACTTCATCTTTTGACTAGGAATTCAATTAATTATATTCCAAATCAGATCACAAAGCCCTAAAATAAAGGAAAGGGGATATGATTGCTGCTAAGGGTAAATTAACCCTAGCTGTGTTCTTGATAGTTTATTGGCCTCCAAGAAACTTCCTTTCCCTTATTTCTTGCAATCATTAATTTCAGATCTGATAAGGAAACCTTTAGGTCTTCTTATCCAAGTCAATCCATGTAATTCCTCATTGAAAAAGGAAGGCAAATTCGTCTAAAGGACAGTTGCCCCAAATCCCTAAAGTAGGGACTTAATAAGGCAAGAAATCCTAATTTCTTGGGTTCCAAAGAACGGATAGGAACCCTTCTTTTAATGGATCTTTTGGCCAACTTTCCCAGCTGGATTCCAAGGCATAATTTCTGAAATAGCCCACTTAATCTGGGCATGCAAGGCTGGTCCACAAAGTCACACACACACTCCTTGTAGGATTAGGAGTGCCTCTTGGCCAAGAAATGTAAGAACCCCTTTTCTTGGTCAATCTTGATTGTCTTGACATGTGTTATCACCTCATTGGAACCCCTGGAGATTATATGAGCTGCTGATCACATCCATTGCATTGAAAAATACCAATTCAAAGACAAAACCCGAGAGGCCCTCAACTAGGATTTCAGCTAGGGACCTTAACTTCATTTTAGTGATATTCCTTCATTTTGGCTCGGATTTCCTCCATTCTTTTTGCATTATCTTCATAATTGACTTAACTTTCATATTCTACACATGTCTCACAAAATGGATCATTTTCTCCTATTGTTTGTACAATTATAATCAAAAGAAAAGTAAAAGGGATAAGAAATAACATTGAAATCATTCTCAATTCGTGACTTATCAACACCGCGTGTCAAACCAAAGATAAACTCGTCACCTGCTCGGGGTCCATCAGAGTACACCAGGATCGATAGTGGCATATGATGTCTCGATCTCTGCTATAGCCCGTGTAATGATCTGTCCCGTAAACCGGGATTAGATTAGTGGTTAATGACGGATTAGTGAGGTTAAGCAGTAATTAGTTAGACAATTTCGGACGGACGGTGCGGAATGACGATTTAAGGGGCAAATTGCTGACTTTTAGTTTAGGCAGTCAAATGGACTTTTATCGATGACCATGACGTAGTTCGGGACGTCACAAGTCCGTAGACAGGTGACACGTCCGATTCCGACATCCGAGGAGGAAGTTATGATGTTCGGAAGGTTGAGGGTACTTTCGTAATTTGGTTAAAAATGAGGAATTTGTTGACTTTTTGTACAATAAGTTTTCTTCATGCAAACCAAGGACCGTTAGAAAGAACTCGACGTCCTGAGTACAACGACAGGCGGCATGCCTTCATCGGACATCAGACGGATTAGCTATGAGTCTAGAAATACGAAGGGTAATTTGGTAATTTGTACAATTGAGGGTAAACTGGTCATTTCCTGCCTATGGAATTGTGCGCAATGGGAAATGGACACTTGGCAGTTGTTGGAAAAGGTAGCCACATGATTTGTGACGTGTGACCCTCTCTGGATGGTCTTAGAAGCATCGTTCACCGCCTTGAACCCGTTTAAACAGATTGTGTGTGTGCACGGGTGGAGAAAAGAGAGAAAACAGGGGAGTGTGATGGCCGTGCTGTCCAGGGGAGTGAAGAAACATAGTCCAATTTATGTTATGAGGGTGAGAAACAGAGACAGAAAGAGATGAGTGTGGAGGGGACACGACCCAGGGACCGTCGTGGATGGCGATCTTCGACTCACGAGGAACAGGGGACAGTGATCCCATCTCTTCGAATCCTCAACAATCGAATGAGTCCTATGAACAAAAAATGGAAAGGAGATTGAGACAAAATCAATGGGCTCGAAAGTCGACGCCTAAGATGGATTTTAAGGTAAATTACCGTGGATTTCTTAAGAACCCAAAACAGGGCACGTTCAGTTTTACACGTTCTTACTCATATTTATTGATTGGATGAGGATATGGAGAACGTAAGGATTTGAATAAGCTCGAAAGGAGGGAAAATGGTGGTCGCACTCGCAAGAACAGAGAAGGACGATTTGGACTTGTGTTTCTCGATTTGGAAGGTAACTAATTAATCCCAAGTTCTTGTTTTGATCATGTAAATGCATAAGAAAGGGATGGATGAAATTAATGGGCTAATTATGACTTAAAAAGGATTAAAAACTGGACAGAACGAGAGACGTCAGTTTCCCGACTCGAGTGTAGATTGAGGGTTTCGACTCGATAGAAACAGTGGCTCGGGATTGGTGTGCTGTGACCACTAGGACGAAAGGATGTGCCTTCAGCTGAGATACTGGTAAATGGATTCAAGGTTGTGGCCAGTTGTGAGGTGATGGGGTTTGGTAGGAACCACTAACCGAGCGGGGATATGTGATGACCATTGGTAGGTCATGAATCAGAACGAACGGTCAGGATGTCGTTAGTTGATCAGAGTAGCACTGCGGAAGCACGATGGACCTAGGCTTCGTGTTGGAACGGGCTAGGATTGAATGGTCGGGGTTGACCGTTGGGGAGGTTGGTGCGAGTAGACTTTCCCCTAACATGTTGGTATATGTTGGCCGGTGCCGAGGATGACACTGAGTGAGTGGCGACTTCGAGAGCGGTAACTGGGGAGCTCGAGGTCAGTGATTGAGGATTAAGGATGCCGAGAGTGGAACCTCGGGCAGGATGTGATGCGATCATCAGAAGGAGTGATGATTAATACCCCTTTTTTTTGGATATGCATACACAGTGATTAACCGACATGTGAGTGGTTTGGGTGCGGACACGTGGTCGTGATCCGTAGAAGTTGAGGGTCGCCTAAGGATAGTGGAGTCGACGTTTGAACAGTTTGTCCAATGGTGGTATTCGAGTCGCGGATTGAGTTTTATGGTTGGGAAAAGGTGGGCACCCTTCCAACCTAGCTGGAATCTCGGAATCATGTGGTTCCGAGTTGGACATTTGATTGTGTGGTGGATACTCTAGAGTTGAGTTGGGAAACTCGTGGTTGAACTGCCAGGATTTGTAAACCCCCTTTAAGTGTGGACACTTGTGTTGTGTTCCGAAGTAGAAAAGTACTAGGTGACGCCGAGTGTAGCGAGTGTTAGGAAATGGTGTAAAGAGGGATTATAATCGTTGTGATGGCATGGTTGAGGACCATTGTGAGTTCCATTGAAGGATGACGGAAGGAAATGGGAAATGAGTGACTATAACTGATCGATTTGAGGTTATTGAAGAGAACCCACAATCTAGACGTGCAGTATATAAGTCGATTGGATTGGATGCAGTGGTTTGAAACCTAGTCAATAGGATAAGATGACAAGACAGAGGTTGGATATGTTGGACATACAGTTGAGGAAAGTGCTATGTGGTGCGTACCTAGTGATAGTCGAGCTGTGAGAGTCAGTTGGTGTGGTGTTTGGACTATCGTGGGAACGAGATGGATTTGTGATGACCCCAGTGCGATCGTCCCGATGAACTAAAGTTGGTTGAGTTGATTCATTGAGTAAGATATGGTGACAGTTGGGCACTGTCAGGACATATTAGATTTGGCAGATGATGGACACCGAGTAGGAGACCCAGGTGTAAGCTTAATTAGATTTCCCCCAGTGAGTTACGGAAGTACGAGATTCAGAATTTCGGGGACGAAATTCTTTAAGGGGGGTAGATTGTATTATCCCGTCCCGTAAATCGGGATTAGATTAGTGGTTAATGACGGATTAGTGAGGTTAAGCAGTGATTAGTTGGACGATTTCGAACTGACGGTGCGGAATGACGATTTTGCCCTTATAATGGGCAAATTGCTGACTTCTAGTTCGGGCGGTCAAATGGACTTTGACCGATGACCGTGATGTAATTCGGGACGTCACCAGTCCGTAGACAGGTGGCACGTCCGATTCCGACATCCGAGGAGGAAGTTATGATGTTCGGAAGGTTGAGGGCACTTTCGTAATTTGGTTAAAAAGGAGGAATTTGTTGATTTTTTGCACAACAAGTTTTCCTCACGCAAACTAAGAACCGTTAGAAAGATCTCGACGTCCTGAGTACAATGACAGGCGGCACGCCTTCATCGGACATCAGACGGATTAGCTATGAGTCTAGAAATACGAAGGGTAAATTGGTAATTTGTACAATTGAGGGTAAACTGGTCATTTCTTGCCTAGGGAATTGTGAGCAATGGGGAATGGACACTTGGCAGTTCTTGGAAACGGTGGCCACATGATTTGTGACTCGTGACCCTCTCTGGATAGTCTTAGAAGCATCGTTCACTGCCTTGAACCCGTTTAAACAGATTGTGTGTGTGCACGGGTGGAGAAAAGAGAGAAAACAGGGGAGTGTGATGGCCGTGTTGTCCAAGGGAGTGAAGAAACATAGTCCAATTTATGTTATGAGGGTGAGAAACAAAGACAGAGAGAGATGAGTGTGGAGGGGACACGACCCAGGGACCGTCGTGGATGGCGATCTTCGACTCACGAGGAACAGGGGACAGTGATCCCATCTCTTCGAATCCTCAGCAATCGAATGAGTCCTATGAACAAAAAATGGAAAGGAGATTGAGACAAAATCAATGGGCTCGAAAGTCGACGCCTAAGATGGATTTTAAGGTAAATTACCGTGGATTTCTTAAGAACCCAAAACAGGGCACGTTCAGTTTTACACGTTCTTACTCATATTTATTGATTGGATGAGGGTCTGGAGAACATAAGGATTTGAATAAGCTCGAAAGGAGGGAAAATGGTGGTCGCACTCGCAAGAACAGAGAAGGACGATTTGGACTTGTGTTTCTCGATTTGGAAGGTAACCAATTAATCCCAAGTTCTTGTTTTGATCATGTAAATGCATAGGAAAGGGATGGACGAAGTTAATGGGCTAATTAGGACTTAAAAAGGATTAAAAACTGGACAGAACCGTGAAAGCCTGTTAAAAATCGGACCGGATTTGCATACCGGTTCAGACCGGTCGAACTGATGTTGAAGACGATGAACAGTGACTGGCGCGTGAGGACCACGCACAGTCATTTCAGGCGGAGCGTGTGGGCGCGTAGTATGCCTTTTGAATAAGGTTCCAACATGACTTTTAAAGTATTCTATGTAACAAACGTTTTGGCGCTGGTTTCGAGTCAATCGGACATCGGCTCGATATGTTTCGGGTTGTCCAAAGGTTTTAGGGCTCGATTAAAAATAGTTAAAAATACGGAAAAATTACGGGACTTAGGTATAAGCTTAATAAGGTAGTTAGTGACATTCTTATGGGATTTGGACAGGTTTGGGAAAGCCGGGGGTATCAGAATGTCCGGGAACGGCTTAAGTGCGAGCGTATCGAGGTGACGTCAGAATGGTCTGTGAGTGGACCTTGCTTTCTAACTTATGATGCATGCATATATGTTTTTATATGTTTTCTATACTTGATTCTATGATTTGATTTATGATCTTGATGCTTTACGATTTTGCACGATTTTTGAGGTATATTACGGCATGTCACGTTTTACGAGATTTCGCATGATCTTATGATTTGACTGTGGTTTTAATGATTTGATTTCGGGATTTGAAATATGATTTGATTTCAATGATTTGAAATGGATTTCGAAAAAGTGATTTTGGGCTTGGAGCCCTATTTCTGAGATTTCGATAAAGGAGTTTTCGGTTTTGGTTTTGAGACTTGTAAAGGAAGTCTGGATTTGGGTTCGGGATGATGGTTCCGGATGCTAGCTTGCGGAATCATTGTTGCGAATTCGGAGAAGGATTTTATGTGGTTTTCACTGTTGCTTAGAAAAATGGTTTTGGGTTTAAAGACCCGGAAAAGAAAAGAAAAACCTACTGGATCTGGTTTTGAGTTTAAAGACTCGGATGATTGACGGGGGGAGGTCCCTCGATTGATATGTTTTGAGTTTAAAGACTCGGTATATGTTTTGATTTTAAAGACTCGGTATATGTTTTGATTTTAAAGACTCATTGATATCCCGAGAAGGCCTAGTTATTTACGCATGGTTTTGAGTTTAAAGACTCGGGCGCACATGAGATCCCGTAAACTTGTATGATTGATATTTTCACTGGTTTTTCACTAGTTTTCTGATGTTTTGGGCAGTGGCCCGGATCAAGTGGATTTGACGAGTTTTGGGATTGAGTTCGCGGATTTGAGATTGATTTGTGATTTGAGGTTGAGGCCTGGATTTGAATAGAGGTTTTGATACGGGTTTTCAAATGGTTTTTCTTGGATGGTTTTTGATATGAGTGGTTTCATGACTTGAATTGATATGCATGCATTGGTTTTTGCTTGGAGGGTAAAAATGTAATTGTTTTATTGAATTGTTTTCTAAATTATACTTTATTTTTGTCCACTCACAGTCTTTTCGTGTTTTCAATACCCTCCAGGTTGTTGCGGTACGGGCTGTTGGTCGAGAGAGACGGAGACATCACACCCATGGTCCACAGTAGTTCGGTATACTCTGGGAAGTCCGGTTACTTTTAGGATGGTTGAATCGAGAATCCCTTGTCCGACTTATGTTTCACATGGAGGTTGGACGTCAGTTTAGCCTTCGTGTCATGCGTAAGTTAGGAGGAAACAGGATTTAGCCCTTAATCCAGGGGGATTAAGGGTGGGTTCTGACAACCCGCATCCGCTATCAACCTGAAGGGCATTATAACCATAAAAGTTGTGAGTGGACAAAACAACAGTTAATAAAAATCGTTTATATCGAAAAGACATTTATACCCTTCACGTAAAAGCATGCATGCATCATAAAATAGTTATTTCAAATACTTTCTTGGAAGCAAGTTGTATTGCTTCCCAAATCAAAGCATAGTGGAAAATGCTTCTCAATCGAAGCCAGTATCTCAGTAGGGTCTCAGCCCAAAACCGAATAACACAAACAGAACCTCGTCCCAAACCATAGAACACGTGGGAACACATCCCATGGGAACTCATCCCAATGTCAGTCACGATTCTAATCCGAACACATCGTTGATCTCTTAGAGGATACTATTAACACTCCTAAGTCGAGCCTCCCTCGGTCACTGCTTCCCGCGGCTGCTCGATAATAGGCAGTGCATCGTGATCTCTCTGGAAGGAACACATCTGCAGTCCGGAAGCGAGCGTCACCATCATCAATAGGGACTTAAGCACGGAACATCATCAAATGGGTCACAGCCTGAACACCAATGTCCTACGACACGTCATATCCTAGGATTCCTCGAATCTTCTCAAATCCACAATTGGGTCTTATACCCGAAATACCTTTCATAAAACTCAAAATTGGGTCACCGCCCGACTTATCTCACATTTGACTATACTCTAAGTAAAATCTCAAATCAACTGGGTCATATGCCCGAAAGATATTTCCAAATATGAAAACCAATTCTCATTTCTAAAACACTTTCAAATCATCTTTCAACTGGGACTCATGTCAGGACCTCGATTTCACGCATCTCCGTGAAATCCTCCAAAATTGTAAATAAGTTACTCAGTTTCACACCTCTCCATGAAACCCTCGGAATCACATAAAACACAAGCACGTACTACACTCGATCGAAGCCCAAACATCATATAAAATAGAAATCTCGAACTACGTGCAATAATGCATTTTCCTCCGAAAATGCCAAACAATTCATATTTAAATCACATGCACTCATGACATCTCAAAACATGTTCATAAACACATATAAAACATTTATGCATGCATCATATTCATAAAACAAAGTCCACTCACAAACCGTCCAAGATGTGCCTTGATACGTATGCCATAAGCCTCTTCAGGTCATCCAAACCTATCCAAAACATACACAAAGGTCACTACCACCCTAGACAAGTCCATATCAAGAACCCCCAACGTTCTCGAAAAAATTGACGTGTCCTAGACACGCTGCCCTAGGCTTTAAACCTCATTTTGACTAATCTAACGATCTCTGATCGACTCAAAATCACCACCATTGGATTCGTATCGTCAAAACCTTTAAAATGGTTCTAGTCTCACCTTGAAATATGTGCCCATGTGTCCCCACGGGTGGGTCAAAGTGGCTAGTTAACGTTGACGTCAACAAAGTCAATGCTGATGTCAGCAGTCAACGGTCAAAGTCAATGCTGACGTCATAACTGTTGTCATCACTGACACCTGTCACTCTGACATGTCAGACTTGACATGATGACATCATCATCACCTCTGTCCTCTGTCTGGGTCGACCCATTTTCCTGAACTGGGTCTCACAGACCCGCGACCCTGACCCGTTTCCAGAACCTCTATTTTCAGTTAGTTTTCGATGTTGTTAGATCCTAAATGATCGTTTGGATCCCAGAAAGGGATCCCTGTCCTCAAAACCATGAAAATTGATCTAGAAATTTACCTTTAATTCGAAGAACAGTCGCCCAGTTTCTAGCTCCCTGTCTGGGATGCTCATTCATCCCCTCCATCCAAAACCATCACCCAAACGTTCGTACAAGCCCAACAAACACACCCCAATCATTAGAACCCGTCCCCAACGTTCAAAACTGAAAATTGAAAATCGAATTAAAAAGGGGTTTTCGCGTTTACCTTCCTCCGCCGTCTGCGACCGCTCATCCATCTACACCGTCGCGATCACATCCTCTCACTCTTAGTCACTCCATCATCATAGTAGGGGATGGGATGGGGTGGTGGTGTTTTGGGTTGCACGGGTTTGGGGGGTTTCGGGTTCGAATGAAACAAATGAAGATGAAGGGTGATGGTATGCATATGTGTGGGGTAATGGGCAATGGATGAGTGACGCTAGTCACTCATCCATTGGGCATGGCAAAAATATCTAGGGCCCACTCAAGACAAAAGTCCACTAGTCTCGAAAAATGTGCAATAGTACCTAAAACCTTTCGTGACCCGTATCTTTCCTGTCGAATGTTCGATTTCGATGTTCTGCCTGTATACGGACTCGTATCGACTCGATCTACGTAACGGTCCTTGGCCCTCGTGCATTGGACCTCCGGGGTCAAAAGTCTACTTTTTACCCTCATCTAAGGGTAAAATTATAATTTCACCCTAAACGTCTGGTAATCCTCGACTAATTCCCGATTAGTCTCACTAATCCTCAATTGATTCTTAATTAATCCCAGAAATTTAGCACAGGTCATTACATTAGCAATCTGTATATTTCACATTGACGTGCATAAGTTGCCGTACTAATTTATGCCTCTTACAGAGGTATTGCTAGAGATGCTGAGAGTGCATGTATTGAGCGAGCCTAGAGCCTGGGGCTACTGCGTTTAGTGGTGGGGCAGACCAGTGGTGGTATACTCTAGAGATGTCAGGTTGGGAGATCTTTCAAGAATGCTTCCTTAAGTATTATTTTCCCCGCTAATTTCACGATGCCAGAGAGACCGAGTTCCTACCGCTCCGACATGGGAGCATATTAGTAGCGGAGTATAAGCAGAGTGTTTAGATGATATCACGCTTTGCTTCTATGTTTGTGACTACTGAGGCTGATAAATGTCGCAGGCTTTATCTTGGGCTGCAAGGTGAGATTCATGCCATTGTGACGATAGGATCTTACGATACTCTGAGGGAGTTATCAGATGTTGCGATACGAGTAGAGGCTAGTTTACCTACACGACAATAGTTTTCAGGTGATGGACGACGCCGAAAGTGTCAGTATTATGGATCTTCAAGTCAGAGGGCCCCGAAGAGAGGCAGTTTTGGTGGAGCACCATCATCTGGCAGTGGTCGTTTTGGCAGATATGGTGGTACCCAGAGATTCGGATTCAAATCACAATAGACTTCTCGGTCTAGTGGTACATCAGTGGCGTATACCGGCAGACTGAGGACGTTGACCTGTTATTCTTATGGAGAGCCTGGCCACTTTGAGGGAGGGCCCACGAATGTCTGGTGGTAGTGGTATAGGTCGGAGCACAACTGAACAGGGTCCGAGTACAGCTACGACTTCTGATGCGACAAGTGGCAGAGGAGTTGGAGGAGTTAGAGGTGGATTACGAGTATCACGAGGACGTGGTCGATCCTCTGGACCACATTCCCGAGTATTCGCAGTTACACAGAAGGAGGCCCGAGCAGCCCTAGGAGGGGTGACAGGTACACTTAGTATTTTTAACCATGACGTACGTATTTTGATAGATCCCAGAGACACTCATTCTTTTATCTCGCGGAATTGTGCACTGTTGGCGGATATGGAGGTGTACGCAATTAGTTGTGATATGGATGTTGGTACACCAACAAGAGAGGTATATATTATGAGTCAGGTGTTGAGAGACTGCCCTGTGAGGATATGAGATATTGACTTGGTAGCTAATTTGATACTTCTGGCCTTACATGATTTTAATGTTATCCTTGGGATGGATTGGTTGACCTACCATCACGCCTCTATCGAGTGTTTCGCTAAATGGGTGACCTTACAGAGTTCGAGGCTACCAGAGACTACCTTTCAGGGAGACCAGAGGCTGTTACCCTCCGGAGTTATATCGGCGTTGAAAGCGAACAAGTTATTGTGGAAAGGTTTCTAGGGTTATTTGGCTCACGTTAGGGGTGGGCATATAGAACCGAAAAATCAAAATCATATTGTTCCAGATCATATAAAATCGAAAAAAATAGCGAATAGTAAAATCGTTGTGATGATTGGTACGGTACTGAACCGTACCAATTCAAGTCGGTATGGTTTCGGTTTTGAGGTTTTGAAAAACTGTCTCGTATCGATATCGAACCAAATTAGCATTTCTATTTTTTTGGAAATAACTAAAACTATTTTCCTATTGGTTGAAGCCTTCTTACACTAAAAACTATAATGAGTTCTTTGTGGCCTAATGATAATAAATTTATCTAATTAAAATTATGTTGTCTGCCATACTTGAAAATACTCTTGTTGGACTACATTAGAAACCATGTTTTTAAACCTAATTACTAACAACACTAGTAGTAACCTAAGAAATTGGCATCATAATCCTTATTAATAGTAGAAACAAAAAAAAAACTTGCTAACCGAGTATTTGTTACACTAGAAACCATAATTCCTCATTAGCATTCACTAAAACCTTAAATTCATAACATTTTGGCTCAAAACTGAAATCGTACCTAAACCATACCAAATTTAATCGGTACGGTCCAGTATCAATTTCAAATTACGGAATACCAAACCGTACCAAACCGATTAAAATTAAATGATATAGTTTCAGTATCACCAAATATCATAGCATACCAAATCGTGCCCAGCCCTAGCTCACGTTGTTGATACACATGATACGCCGCTGAGGGCGGAGGATATACCGGTGGTACGGGAGTGTCCCGATGTATTCCTTGAGGATTTTCCAGGACTACAACCCTAGAGAGAAGTTGAGTTTACTATTGAGCTTATTCCAGGTACATGACCTATTTCTCAATCACCTTATCGTATGGCACCAGCTGAGTTATAGGAATTGAAGGTACAGTTGCAAGACCTGGTAGACATGGGGTTTATTCGGCCGAGTGTATCGCCTTGAGGAGCCCCAGTATTGTTTGTGAGGAAAAAGGATGACAGTCTGAGATTATGCATCAATTACAAGCAGCTCAATAAAGCGACGATCAGGAATAAGTATCCCCTACCTTAAATCAATGATTTGTTTGAATAGTTGAGGAGAGCCAAAAAAATTTCAAAGATTGACCTTCAATCCGGCTACCATCAGTTGAGGATTAAAAAAGAGGATGTCCCAAAAATTGCTTTTCGAACACGATATGGTCATTATGAGTTTTTAGTGATGTCGTTTGGGTTGACTGATGCACCTGCGACATTTATGGATTTAATGAACTGAGTGTTCCGGCCATATCTAGATAGTTTCTTCATTGTGTTTATTAACGATATATTGGTATATTCGAAGAGTGCGGAGGCGCACGAGAAGAACTTGAGAGATGTGCTTACTACACTGAAGAAGAACCAGCTTTTTGAGAAACGGAATAAATGCCAATTCTGGTTATCTAGTGATGGCTTCTTGGGACATGTGATTTCAGCTGAGGGCATTAGTGTGGACCCTAGAAGATTAAAGCTGTAACTAATTGAAGACAACCAAAGACTGTCACTGAGATTAGAAGTTTCTTGGGCTTAGCTGGTTATTACAGATGATTTGTCTAGGGATTCACTACTATTGCTACTCCATTGAATCAGTTGACTAGAAAGGGAGTCAGATTATTTTGGGATGAGGACTATGAGCAGAGTTTCAAGGAACTGAAGAGACTATTGACATTTACGCCGGTATTGACCGTTCCTGATGATAGTGGGGGGTTCGAGGTGTATGGTGATGCTTCTCTATAGGGTTTGGGGTGTGTCTTGATGAAAAATAGGAAGGTGATTGCTTATGCTTCCCAACAGTTAAAACTCCACGAAGTGAACTACCCCACACATGATTTAAAACTTGTAGCAGTTGTACATGCCTTAAAGATTTGGAGGAATTAGTTATATGGTGAGACATGCAAGCTTTTTACTGACCATCAAAGTCTGAAGTACTTCTTTACACACAAAAATTTGAATTAAAGACAAAGACGATGGTTAGAGTTGATTAAGGATTATGATTGTACTATTGAGTACCATCCAAGGAGAGTTAATGCGGTAGCTAATGCCCTAAGTTGATTAAGGATTATGATTGTACTATTGAGTACCATCCAAGGAGAGTTAATGTGGTAGCTAATGCCCTAAGTTGGAAGTCAGCGAGTTCTGTAGCACATTTGAGGATGATTCACATACCTTTACTGGTTGAACTCCGTAAGCTTGGGGTTATTCTCGGAGTTGATAGTCAGGGAGCTTTATTAGCCAGTTTCCATGTGCTGCCTATTCTTATAGATCAGATTATTGATGCTCAGTTTCAAGATCCTACTTTGTGTATTCTTCATATTGAGGTTGAAGCCGGGGAGAGGCAAGATTATACACTTAGAGATGATGGAGCCTTATTGAAGGAAGACCGGGTATGTGTACTTGAGGATGTGGAATTAAAGAAAGAGATACTTGAGGAGGCTCACAGTTCAGCTTATGTAATGCATGCTGGTGGAACTAAGATGTATCGTACTCTCCGAGTACAGTATTGGTGGATTGGTATGGAACGGGAAATTTCTGAGTATGTTGGTAGATGTCTGATATGTTAACAGGTGAACGTTGAGAGACAGAGATCTTACGGAGCGTTGCAGCCGCTTCTGATACCTGAATGGAAATGGGATCACCTGATGATGAATTTTGTTTTTAAACTTCCCAAGGTGCCGAAAGGCCATGATAGAGTTTGGGTGATTATGGATAGGCTCATGAAGTCATTGCATTTCTTGCCAGTGCGAGAGGATTTCCGAATGACGTAATATGCCAAGTGGTTTATTGATGAGATCATACGTTTAATTGGTACTCCTGAATCTATAGTCTCATATCGAGATTCGAGATTCACATCGAGGTTTTGGCAGAGTTTGTAGAGAGCCTTTGGGATGAGACTGCATTTTAGCACTGTTTTTCATCCTCAGACCGATGGACAGTCTGAGCGGACTATTCAGATTCTGGAAGATATGATGAGAGCCTGTATTTTACAATTTCAGGGGACCTGGGAGTCGCTTCTGGCGCTGATGGAGTTCGCTTATAATAACAGTTACTAGGCTAGTATTGGGATGACACCCTATGAAGTTTTGTATGGACGACAATGCATAACGCCCTTATGTTGGAATGAAGTGGGCGAAAGGAAATTGCTGACATTAGAGTTGGTAGATATTACCAAGGAAACGGTCACTGATCCGAGACAGACTCAAAGTAGCCCAAGATCGATAGAAGAGCTACGTTGATTGCCAAACCAGAGACCTCGAGTTTGTAGTAGGTGATTAGGTATTCTTAAAGCTACCCCCTTGGAAGGTAATTGTGCGGTTTAGCAGATGTGGGAAATTGAGCCCACGCTTCATTAGGCCATATGAGATTGTAGAGAGGATTGGCCCTATTGCATACCGACTAGCTTTACCCCCAGAGCTTTCCAGAGTCCACGATGTATTTCATGTATCTATGCTTCAAAAGTACGTTCATGATGAATCTCATGTACTGGAAGAGCAGCCTATTGAGCTCATGGAAGAATTAAGTTTTGAAGATCAACCTATATAGATTCTAGACCGTAAAGACAAGGTGCTTCGGTGAAAGTCTGTTCCTCTTTTGAACGTACTGTGGAGGATTTACAATGTAGAGGAACCTACGTGGGAACCGGAAGCACATATGCGAGAGCAGTGCCCCTACTTGTTTCATTAAATTTTGAGGACGAAATTCCTTAAGGGGCGTAGATTGTAACGGTTTGAAAATTCAATTATTATAAATTCGGGAAGTTGAATGTAAAATGACATTTTTGCCCTTGTATATATATTGTGGTTAAATGTTGACTTTTCGTCCGAGAGGTTATTGGGAATTTGACCAAGACCCATTACGTAGATCGAGACATTACGAGTTCGTAGACAGTCGGCACGTCGAGATCGAACATCGAATGGGAAAGTTACGGATCAAGGAAGATTTTATGAACTGTTTACGATTACACATTTTAATTGGGCCTTAAAATATCTAAAATAGACCAATAGGTGAGTGACACTTGTCATTCTGATGCTTGGGTTTGATTCCTTGGGATTAGGTGAGTCCACTGGAACAAAAACAACGGAGAAAGGTTGTTGGAATTGTGCTGTGTTCGTGTTTGAACTTAGCCGTGAGGAATCGATTTGGACCAGGATATTTAAGATGAGTTCTTCAATTTTTAAGCCTATATTCTTGTTCTTAGGTTAGAGACGAGTAGATAGGTCCAAAAATAGCAAGTTTTGGTGGTCGGAGGAGGAAGAACGAGTCAGGTCGAGTCGCGGGTCGATTGACTCATTACAGGGTCGCGGGTCGACCCTTCTGAAGGTAGGAGATGATGATGTGGCATGCCAAGTCATTGTTGTTAGTCCACGTGGAAAATTAGGTGGTGCCACATGGTATCTTGTTAGGTTGAGTTAGCATTGACGTGGTAAGTCCACGTTAGTGCTATCAGGCCACTTGGCAATGTAAAGACCCGTTCCGGGAACCGGGATTAGATTAAGCGTTAATGACAGATTAGTGAAGTTAATCGGTGATTAGTTGGATGCATTCAGACGGACGGTGCGAAATGATGATTTTGCCCCTAGAATGGACAAAAATGTTGACTTTTCTTTCAGACGGTCAAATGGACATTGACCAATGACCGTCACGTAGTTCGGGATGTCACGAGTTCATAGACAGGTGGCACGTCCGATTCCGACATCCGAAGAGGAAGTTATGATGTTCGGATGTTCAAGGGTAATTTGGTAATTTAGTAAAAAAAGGGCAATTTGTTGACTTTTGAAACCACATGGACTTTTCATGTAATTCGAGGACCATTAGGTAGATCTCGTTTCCCTGAGTACAACGACAGGCGGCATGAGTCAATTGGAGTTCAGACGATAAAGTTATGGGTCTAGGAATACGAGGGGCAAAATGGTAATTTTGAAGGCAGGGGCATTTTGGTCATTGGCCTGCATTGGGATCTATGCCCAGTTAGAGATGGACACTTGGCTGATTTGGAATGGTGGTTTCATGAGATTGGGACACTTGTCCCATCTCTAGAGGGCAGTGGAAGCTTACTCAACCGACTTAATCAGTTTTTAAAATTGGGAGTTTTTGCTTGCACGGTGTGGCCGTGAGAGAAAACAGAGCAGAGGAAATTGTGAAAAATAATCCAACTAAACCCTGTGAGTTTCTTTAGTTGTGAGTGTTATGAAAGGGAGGTGGAGACGAGCAGTGAGGTTGGTGGAGTGCACCGACATACACGGTGGTAGACGGCTAGAAGCAAGCTAGTGCTCTGTTTTGAAAAGTCGAAAGTGGGTCTTCGTTTAAGCACGTATTAGCCATTCTAATCAATTGGATGATTCTTATGGGATGTCTAGGAGTTGAATGGGATGAGAATTAAGGCTCGCCGTGGGCGGTAGCCGCGAATTCGACAAGGTAAGGAGTGTGAATTAAAATTGGTAACCATTGTTTTAGTGCCCGATATTCGAATTAAGTAATTGGGATTTGTTTCTGGAGGTTCTAGGGATGGATTGAGATCAACATGAGGAGAGAAGGTGGCTGGAAACATGACGACTGAACGTCGAACAGTGCCCAGTTTCTCCTTCGATTTGGGAGGTAAGCTCGAGCCCTTAATTGTACAGTTTAAAGTTGCAGATCAGTAGGGAATCATATAAGGAAGCCATAGGACTAAAATTGGGAGGAATTGGAATGGAATTGGATGAAAAACAACGTCGAACCGCCCACGTCGATTCAGTTGAATCGGCCAGACTGCTGGATCGGTCTGAACCGGGCGACAGCGGGTTGAAGATGATGAACAGTAGACTCGTGGCTCCCAAGCGCAGCCCCTTTGGGCAGAGCGTGAGGGCACGTGGGGCCCCTTTTGGGGAAGTTTCCAACACGACTTTTAAAGTATTCGATGTAACGAACATTTTGGCGCTGGTTTTGAGTCAATCGGACATCGTCTCGATATGTTTCGGGATGTCCAAAGGTTATAGGGCACGTTTAAAAATAGTTAAAAATTCAGAAAAATTACGGGGCTTTATTATGACCATTGTGATGTTTATGGGATTTGGACAGGTTCGGGAAAGTCGATGATAGTGGATTGACCGAGAATGGCATGGGTGCACACGTATCGAGGCAGCGGCGAAATGGTCTGTGAGTGGACTTTATTTTCTAACTCTTCATTCATGCATATATGTTTTTATATGTTTTCTACACGTGATTCTATGATTTGATTTATGATCTTGATGGTTTACGGTTTTGCACGGTTTCTGAGATATTTTACGGAATTACACGTTTTACGAGAATACGATCGATGTTGTGATTTGACGATGGTATCGATGATTTGATTTCGGGATTTGAAATATGATTTGATTTCAAGGATTTGAAATGGATTTCAGAAAAGTGATTTCGGGCTTGGAGCCCTGTTCATGAGATTACGGTTTTGAAACTTGGAAGGAAATTCTGGATATGGGTTCGGGATGATGGATCCAGATGCCGGCTCACGAAATCATTGTTGTGAATTCGAATGTGGATTTTCTATGGTTTTCACTGTTGATTGAAAAATGGTTTGGGTTTAAAGACACGGAAAAAGAAAAAGAAAAACCGCTGGATCTGGTTTTGAGTTTAAAGACTTAGTTGATTGACGAAGGGAGGGCCCTAGATTGATATGTTTTGAGTTTAAAGACTCGGTATATGTTTTGAGTTTAAAAACTCGGTTATGATACCCCCTGAGACCTGTGATTGTGTTTTGAGTTTAAAGACTCGTTGATATCCCGGGAAGGCCTGATTATTGCGCATAGTTTTGAGTTTAAAGACTCGGGCGCACTTGAGATCCAGCAAACTCGCATGATTGATGTTTTTTCACTGGTTTTCAGATGTTTTTGGCAGTGGCCCGGATGAGTTGGATTTGATGAGTTTTGGGACTGAGTTCCCGTACTTTGAGATTGGTTTTTGGTTTTGGGCTGAGGCCCTAGATTCGAATAACGGATTTGATTCGGGTTTTCAAATGGTTTTCATTAATGGTTTTGAATATGAGATGGTTTCATAACATAAATTGATATGCTTGCATTGGTTTTTAAATGGAGTGTATAAATGTAATTGTTTTATTGAACTGTTTTTGAACTTATACTTTATTTTTGTCCACTCACAATCTCTTCGTGTTTTCGATACCCTTCAGGTTGTTGCAGTGCGGGCTATTGGTCGAGAGAGAGATGGAGACATCACATACGCGATCCATAGTAAAGTCTGCGCGCTCTGGGAATTCCGGAAGTTTTGAGCGGTTCAGTCAAGAATCCCTTGTCCGACTTACGTGTCACATGGAGGTTGGACGTCAGTTTAGCCTTCGTGTCACTCGTAAGTTAGACGGGAGCATGACTTAGCCCTTAATCACGGGGGATTGAGGGTGGGTCGTGTCAGGCAACTTGTCAGAGGGTGTCAGGGTGACGTGTCAGATGACGTGGTAGTCCACGTCATCTTGTTAAACCTGTCAGATGTCAGGCTGACGTCAGCAGGATGTCATAGTGACATCATCGTTGACTAGCATTGACCATCGTGGACCGAACTTTGAGCGGCGCCTATGGGCGCATGGACACGAATTTTGAGGTCAAACTGGTCTTGTTCAAAAGGCTTCAATGATCTGAATCCAATGGTGGTAGTTTCAAGTCAATCGAAGTTTTTTTGATGGGTCATTCAGAGGTTTTTAGCCTCGGGAAGTATGTTCGGAACACATATACTGTACCAGGATTTTTATGGGTTTATTGTGTGGACTTGTATAGAACATTAGTGACCCTTACAACGCAGATTTTGAGAGTGCAACTTGGATGGTGTGTGACTGGACTTTTGTTTTATAACTGTGATGCATGCATGAATGTTTTAACTGTTTTATCGTATAACTTGAGTTGCAATAATTTGATATCATTACTTGATGATTTTGTGGATTTAAGTATCAGTTTATGAACGATTTTATGGATTTGCATGAAAATGGCGTTTTGGGCTTGAGACCTAGTTGGATAACGATTTTGACTTGGATTTGGAGTTAAACGTGACTTTGGAAGAAAGACTGTGATTTGATGTGATTTGAATACCGGGTATAATTGATTTGGATAAATCTGGATTTATGAAATGAGTTATGTACACTGTTTTATAACGGTTTTGTGGAAACTGCTTGTGAAAGTTATGTCTCAGGCATATGCCCAATTGAACAATGTTTAAACTTGAGTTGAGACATAAATGGTTTTAAAATTGGTTTACTCGATTTGGTGACTGTTTCACATATACCATCATTTTTTATTGGATTGTCTCCTTCAGACGTCGTAGATCCTGGAGTAGTCACGATACACTGCCTGGTGATGAGTAGCTCCAAGACAAGCTCAGTCTCAGGAGTGCAAGATTATGATATCAATTGGACGTAGATCTTGGAGATGATATCAGCCAGACGTCATAGATCCTGGGGATGTACTCAGATGTGAGACCCCGAGTTGCACTCGTAGCATTGATATCGTGACAATTACTTGGATATCGAGGATTGGTTATATTGTGACTTATTGATATTCGTGTCCAGATATTTATATTATGATTTGAATTATTTTCATACGATTTGATTTGTATGATATTGTGACTTATTGAATTATTTTTGTCCACTCACACTTTTATTGTTTTTATTGACCTTCCAGGCCGTGGCGTAGAGTCTGGGGCTGATACTGAGGCTGAGGCATAAAGGTTACCATTGCGCACTTGGATACCTTTCGCGGTAGGACTTGGTACTTTTTCTATACAGTCGTATATGCTCTGTAATACTATTGACTAGTTAAAATTTTGTCTCAATGGTTCTGTATAGATACTTATTGAATTTTTCTCTAAAACAAAAAGGTCACTTTTGGTATTTTGAGTTTGATTATCAGACGAGAGCAGGATCCTTCTCGGTTGTCGGGATGGGTCTTGTCAGCATGTGGGATCCAAAGACCAACAAGCTATTTAGAAGCAGAAATGTACATTTTTTGAAGATCAGACCATGACAGATCTTGATATAAAGTTAAGAATACAAGTCAGCTCACCTATGATTCATAACCATTGCCACAAGAACCGAGTGGCAGAGTTCAGGAGGTTATACATGAAGATGTTCTTGATATGGTTGAAGTATGAGGTGTTGATATAGTGTCTGAACCTGAAGACGATAATCAGAAGAATCATGATCAGGGGGAGCCTAATCAGGGGGAGTCAAGCTGGGGAGGAGCAAATAGAGACTGCCCAAGTACCAGTTCGTAAAACAAATAGAGTGCCAAAGTCGAATACCAATTATCTTTCTTCACAGTATATTCTCGCGACCAGTGATCTGGATGACCCGTCATTCAGATACATTGTTTTGACTAGCGATGGAGAGCTTGAACATTTTGAGGAGGCAAAGACTTATATAGACAATGATAAGTGGTATTAAAGCTCATACAAGAGAAATATCTTCCTCCAAGTAGAGAGTGAAGAGTGCCCACTCCAAGTTGATAGTGTTGAGTGTTGTAGTGTAGGTAGCAAAACAAGTGTGTGTGTGTGTGTGTGTGTGTGTGTGTGTGTGTGTGTGTGTGTGTGTGTGTGTGTGTGTGTGTGTGTGTGTGTGTGTGTGTGTGTGTGTGTGTGTGTGTGTGTGTGTGTGTGTGTGTGTGTGTGTGTGTGTGTGTGTGTGTGTGTGTGTGTGTGTGTGTGTGTGTGTGTGTGTGTGTTTGTGTGTGTGATTGCTTCCTTCAAGTGGTGTTCTTGAAGTTGTGCATCTCTTTGTACCCCTAATTTCATTAGTGGAGGTTTTTTTTGTTGTTATTGTTGTTTCCCCGTGGACGTAGGCACTTGCCAAACGACGTTATATTCAGTGTTCTCTATTCCTTACTCTTTTATTTCGTTGCATATTTATAATTTTTTGGGTTGAGTTATTATTTCCATTCTACTACTTTCCCCAACAGTGGTATTAGAGTTCCACGTTCATTGAGAGTTAGAATGGAAGACTCAAGTAGTACTATGGTTCGACTCAACCACTCCAATTGGATTACATGGAAGTCGAGAATGTAGGACATTCTTTATTGCAAGGATTTACATGAGCCCATAGAAGGACAGGAAGGCAAGCTGGAGAATATGGTTGATGTCGAATGGAAGAAGTTGAACTGCATGGCTATTGGTCACATTCGTGAATGGGTGGATGATAGTGTGTTCCACCATGTGTCAAACGAGACCAACGCCCATGCTTTTTGGTTGAAGTTGGAATCATTGTTCGAGGAAAAGATCGCCTCCAAGAAAACGTTTCTTATCAAGGAGCTTGTCAATACGAAGTATAAGGAGGGTGTAAGGGTGACTGAGCACCTCAACAACCTACAAAGTATCGTCAATCAATTGGCCACAATGGACATGAAGATCATGGATGAGCTTCAAGCATTATTGTTTCTTGGATCGTTGCTCGAAAATTGGGAGACCTTTGTCATCACTGTGAGTGACTCTGCCCCTAATGGTGTGTTATCTATGGACGATATTAAAGATAACTTGTTGAATGAAGAGACTAGAAGGAAGTCCTCAAGTTCCGATAGTAGCCAAGTCTTTGTGGCGGAGAATAGAAGAAATAGTAAGAGTAAAGATCCTAGTAGAGATTGTAGAAGGAGTGCAAGCCATTTGAGGACACGATTCAATGGAAGATGTCATAATTGCAATCTTTATGGCCACGTGATGAAGAATTGCAATGGAATGAAAAATAACAAAAAGGATGGGAAAGATGGCTCGATCTACCAAAAGAAGGAGGACACAACATATAGATAGGAAACACTGATTCAGTAATCAACAAGTTTGCTCTTTTTTAAACTATCAATTAAAAGTTATGTCTATAATTTGAAAATTATTTAGTAATGCGTTGTATTAAAATCAAGGCTTATTACACTGTTTGCACTAGAAACACGCCACGAATTCTCAAAATGCACTAGGAACAGAAATTTGCCTCAGTGTGCTGCGGGAACGGTAGCACCGTCAATATCGTTGCACCATTTCATTGACGCCGTCCTTGACGACATTTATTTTTGCAGACGTGGAGCACTCTTTGCTGAGTAGATGATTGTTTGCATAGGTGGAGTCGTCGTGGCTCAGTAGGACCCAACTTGATGACCACATGTGTGGGAAAATTGAAATCGAAACATTGAGAATTCGAATTGGGGCTAAATTTTGTCCGCTAGGGTTTCAAGGACGGTAGGATTTGGGGCAGAAGTTGGCTGTAGAATTGAGGGGGATTGCAGGGGTTTCAATCAGAGGGAGAGGCGAGCTGAGAGGCATCGGAGTTGAAGGATGCCCATTTGTCGACAACATGGTGTAGAACAACCTGATTATGGTATGTTTTGAAACGGTTTTCCTTTTTATTGGGTCTTGTCTGTGGTTTTTTCTTAATTTCTTAGTATCGTTAAGGTAGGGTGAAGTCGGTTTTCTTTCTTTAATCAAATTGAACTGTATGTTGATTCGAGGCTTTGTTGTTCAATTAGTTTTGCTGTTTTCTAAGTTTTGCTGGTTGGAACTATATGTTGTTCAATTTGTTTTGAAGGAGGCCATGTTGTTCAATGAGTTTTGCTGTAGTGGATATATAGAGATGGTATTGAAATCAGTTTAGCTAGTATATGGGCAATGTTATGGAAATGCTTTGGTTGGTTGTGATTTTGAAATCTGTGATGTTTGTCTGGGCATTGGTGTGGTAATGGTTTGAATAAGGTAGTGGGGTAGTGCTTGGCGTGGGTTTTGGAATTGTAAATGGGTAGTATAGAAGAATAAGGCAGTGGGGTAGTGCTTTGCGTGGGTTTTTGAAAGGTAAATGGGTAGTATAAGGCAGTGGGCAGTGGGGTAGTGCTTTTCGTGAGTTTTTGAAAGGTAAATGGGTAGTATCAAGCAGTGGACAGTGAGGTTGTGGCTGGCGTGGGTTTTAGTTTAGTCATTGGGCTAGTGCTTGTGGTGATAGGCTTTAGTGTTGGCAGTGGGCTGGAGTAGAGGTGTTTTCCTTGTTTAAAATGGTTAGATTGTGTTATTATGTTAAGTGTTTATAATGGGGCCTTATAATGGTTTTATGTGGTGCTAGGTGGAGCGGATGATATAGTGTCCATCGGGTTGCATCATGGTGGAAGTATCTCAAAGACAGGAAGATTATAGACATATGCTGGTGGGTCAATTGCCTGGTATGATTGGTGTTGTTGGGAATATTTGTCTGTGCTGGACCTAAATGGGTTGGTGCAGGACCAATTATATGGTGGGGATAGGCTTAATCAAAAGGCGGTATTCTATTTCAAGGAGCGAGGAAGGTTCTTTAAACTAGATAATGACTGGATACTTTTAGACTTGGTCAAAAAGTCAACAAAGACGAAATCTAAGACCTTGAACATATACTGCAAGCATGCTGTTGAGGGTGTCAATATTGAACAGGTGCCTGCTACGATAGAGTTTCATGATAGGGGCCTTACTCAAGCACCGGTTCATGATGGTGAGGGTACTCAAGGTCTCGGATCTGATGATGGTGAGGGTACTCAAGGTTTGGGATCTCATGATGGGGAGGGGTACTCAAGGTCTGGGATCTCATGATGGTAAGGGTACTCAAGGTCTGGGATCTGATGATGGGGAGGGTACTCAAGGTTTGGGATCTCATGATGGAGAGGGTACTCAAGAATCAGCTCAGGTAGTGCTTGAAAAAGAAAAACCAGTTTCTCAACGATCAATTAATCAGAAACCAGTTAGTCAAGAATCAGTTTAGGTGGAGCAAGTAAATAAAGAACCATCTCAAGTTACTCAAGAAAACGTTGATGATGAATCAGTTCAGGTTACTCAAGAGCCAGTTCAGGTTACTCAAGAACTAGTTCAGGTTACTCAAGAGCTAGTTTAGGATGAACTAGTAGTTACTCAAGGGCGAGTAGATGATGAACCAATTACCCAAGTATCATTCCGAAGGCCTAGCTTGACAAGGAAGGCTAAAGGGAAAGCCAAAGTAATTGCTTCTGAGGTTCAACCAGCAGCATCTAAAAAGGCTAAAGTCATTGTTCCTGAGGTTCAACCAGCAGCTCCTAAGAAAGCTAAAGGGAATCCAAGGTTTTGGTTGAAGAGGAATGTAGTGATAATGATGAAGATCGTGAAGATAGTGGATCTGGGGAAGACAGTGATGATCCAAACTTTGTTCCTTTTGAAGAGGAAGCATTTAATCAGGGGGATGAGGTACCTCTAGTGGTGAGTGATGATGAGCAATTTGGGGCATTTAGGTGTAACGACCCGTCCCGAATTCCTGGATTAGTTTAGTGACTAATCTCGATTAGTGAGGTTGAACGGTGCTTAGTAGGGCGGAATCGGACAAATTGTGCAAAATGACCGTTTTGCCCCTAGTCGTGGGCAAAATGTTGACTTTTTGATCGGGCGGTCAACCGGACTTTGACCGATGACCGTGACGTAGTTCGGGACGTCACGAGTTCATAGACAGGTGGCACGTTCGATTCCGACATTCGTAGAGAAAGTAGTGGTGTTCGGAAGTTGAGGGGTATTTTGGTAATTTCGAGTAATAGGGGCCAAATGTTGACTTTTTTACCGGGAGGTCCGATGGACGAGGGCCAAGGACCGTTACGTAGGTATCGTCGATACGAATCCAAAGACAGGCGGCATGCCGAAATCGGAGATTCGACGACGACGTTATGGTCAAGGAAACGAACTAACGAACCGAGGCTCGGATTAAAATAATAATATAATATTGAATAGTGACTGTTGACTGTGCACATTCGGATGAGTGACAAGTGTCACCCATCCCTTGTTTCCCTCCAAACATCATCATTACTACATCATCATCATCTAATCCACCATTTCCCCTAAATTAATCCTCTTTGTCTTCAAACCGTGCACAAAATTGGGGGAATCAGATTGGGGAGATTTGGCTCCCTTCTTCTGCTGTTCTTGAGAGAAAATGAGAGGCTAATGGATTGGGATACCAAGGGAAATGCGAGGGATTGAGTGTGGGTTGAATTTTGGATTTTGGATTTCGGGAAAATTACAGGGAAAATTCGAATTGGAGGAATTAGGCGGTGAGGATCGCAATTGAGCTTACCTTCAGCTTCCTGGGATCACAACGATCATAATTGTCGAAGAAACGAGGTGAATTGGTGCTGTTTTGGCTCTGATCACACTTGGTGACAGAGGAGGAAAATCGAGCTCGAGTCGTGGAATTGGAGGCTTCGTTGGATGAAATTGAGGTGGGGAAACTGCTTCTCATGATCCCACGATGCTTCTGGGTTCATCAATTGAAAGAAAACGGTTGTGGTTGATGAAACTCCATGGTTGCACAGTGGACGGTGTTCGAGCTTGAGTCGTGGCGATTGAGCGCAGGATTGATGCAATTGATGTGGGGGAATTGTTCCTCATGGTCCACTGATGCTTCTAGTTGATTCAATTTAAGGAAATCAATTGGAATTGAAGGAATTCCATGAACGAACAGTAACCGGAGTGTTCTTGGTGTTCATCATCGAAACGTGGAATTGTAGGTAAGGATTTGTGTAATTGAGTTTACAGACCTGTAATTGAACTAAGAACGAAACTAACTGATTGATCAATTGAAGGAATTAGGATCGAATTGACAGAATACGAACCGGGTCGTGTCGCGGGCAGTTTGGACCCGTTTACCAGAGATACGGGTTAGGCTGGTGACACTGTTCACGACGCGTGGGCACGAATCTCGAGGTGAGGTCAACATGACTTCTGTCCTATTTAATGTAACGAACATTTTGGAATTGGTTTCGTGTCGATCGGACACCGTCTCGATAGTGTTCGGGATGTCCGAAGGTTTTAAATTAAGTTTAAAAATAAGTAAAAATTCGGGAAAATTACGGGACTTTGATAGGATGTTAATGATGAGGTTAGTGACCCTCTAATGTGATTTGGACAGGATTGGGAGTCCCGGTGATAGTGGTGTGGCCCGGGAGGGCCGGTGGCACGCGTATCGAGGCATACCGTTAAAACGGTCTGTGAGTGGACTTTGGTTTTATAAATTCTATGCATGCTTAAATGTTTTATATGGATTATGGTTGTGATTGTATGATGTTGATTTGGTTGTTGGTAAATTGTACGGTTTCACGTATTTCGAGTCGATTTACGTGCTTGCACGTAAATCGAGGTTTCCGGTTTTACATGGATTTTCCATATTTATGACTTGGATATAATGTGATGAAATGGTTTTGAAATTGGAAATATGAACTCGGGCTTGAGGCCCACTCGTTTTGGAAATTTCGGACTTGGAGTCCATTTGAGAATCGGGCCAGGGGCCCAGTTGGTTAATGAAATCGGGTCAGGGGCCCAGTTGGTATGAAATCGGGCTGAGACCCATTTGAGTTGTGTTATCGGGCCAGGGGCCCAGTTGGTTTACAAATCGGGCCGTGGGCTCAGTGGTTCATAAAATCGGGCATGAGGCCCAGTTGGATTATAAGTGTGATTTCGGGTCAGGGACCCTATGTTTAATAAATGTGATTTCGGGTCAGGGACCCTATGTTTAATAATTGTGATTTTGGGTCAGGGACCCTAAATGGAATTACATGGTTTTTTGGAAATTTCGGGCAGGGCCCAATGGTAATGATGTGATAAAAGGATTTAATAAAACTGTTTTCCATTTACCATCTGGATACAAGGATATATGATGGTCTCCTCCAGATGTCTGGGACACTGGGGAAGTCACGGTGCATTGCCTGCGAGGGGTCATTATACGGAGCAGCTGGACCGTATGATGACTCAGGAGCATGATTGCTATGATCGACGTCTGGGACGTCAGACATCAGGGATGTCAGAAATATGGACCCGGAGAGACCCCGGGCAGCACGCGTAGCTTATAAAACCGTGAGATATGACGTCAGGGACGTCTAGCATCAGGGATGCTGGTGATGGTAATGGTAAAATACGAATTAATGAAATGGCTTTCCGGGTGGATTTGTGATTATATGATTTTAATGGATTGATGTTCATTTATGGTCGTGGGTGGTGACCCACATGGTTGTTTATGTGTAGTTGCGGTATTCCACAGTTTTGGGCTGAGTTCCCACACTTGGTTTTTGGTTAACGGTTTTTGGGCTAAGGCCCTAATGGCTCGGTTGAGCAAACGTTTTGGTTACTGGTTTTCGTGGCATGCATACGTTTTTATTGGAGGGCATAAATGTCTTATAACTGTATTTGATAAACTTATTGGTTTTTGTCCACTCACAGCTTTTGGTTTTAATGCCCTTCAGGTTGATCACGGATGCGATTGCAGCAGAGACTGGGACATTGCACACCTCCTCCATCGATCCTTGCGCACTCTGGATGCCCCGTTTGGGCAGTGGCTCTTGGTCATCCTTTGTCTGACACCCCTTGTTGGACGGGAGCAGGGCACATTCCATGGTAATCCCGGGGGGATTGGAATGGGTCCTGTCAACTTGGTATCAGAGCAGGGTTGCTCTATTTGTGTGCGCAAGTCGAGGGTGTGATGTCTCATTGGGCTGCAATTCGTTATCAACCTGATAGATAGTTTTTGGGTTTGGATAGTGGATGGAGTGTGATTGGCCCGATACGCCGTGCGTTAATGTGATTCGACCCAGGTGGGGTTGATTGTGATGAACTGGTATTGTGGGACCGACGGTTCGGTCATGTAATATTTAATTTTTGTGCTGCTAGGTGCAGCTAGATTCGGGGAACCTCATGTGAGTAATGGTTTAAAAAAAAATGTGAACCCTAGTGGTGGTCGTTGGTGTGAGGGATGTTGGTTCATCGGAGTTGGCCGATGACCTAGTGGTGGAACCCACGTTGATGGGATGGTAGGATTGGATTTGACGTCTATATGATGTCAGGACCGCGGGGTCGGTCAGGTTGTGGATTTTATATTACGGGGAGCTGTTTGGTTCGGTTGAACCATAGGGTGTGATTGTGGAACCCTAGTATATGATGGATTCAAAAGGTAAACCTTAATAATGATTAGCGAGTGAGAACTTGTGCTGCGACGAGCGGTTGAGGTCATGGATGACCATGTGGATGGCTCTGGTGAGTCTAGTCAGAACTATGGGATTCGATTTACGGATACCGTTCTGAGATAAATTATGGAATCCCGTGTTGGATCGGGTATTAGTGTGAGGTATGGATGCGGATCTCGATAGCAATGACAGTTAGTCGGAAGTCATATGGAGATGACTGGCTATCGAGGGTAATTAGTGTGGTCATAATACTTGGGGATCAGGGGACGTTCGGGGAACGTTCATTTTCCTGATGAGGATTGTCAGAATAGTGGTACCCATAGTCGTGAGGTACGGGATCGTCGTTCGGTATGAACGGAGATCCAGGGTTGTCGTATTTGTACACGGTGTGCAAGTATGAATGTTTGTGGGTTGGTACTTTTGTGCTGATGCTAGTATGGATGCCTGTGTGCTGATACTAGTGTTGTTGATAGTGTGTTGGTGCAGGTACTAGCACTGGTGCTAGTGTCGGTGATGGCATGGACGATGAGCCACAAGTTGGGGTGTGACTCCGTCATGATGAACATATGTTCGGTCTTTGAGATTCGGTAGTGGTTGAGTGATGGACTAGATGGGATCCAGTTAAGATTGTGATGTGTTGGGATAAGTCCCAATGGTGGTGAGATAACCAGTGATGAGTGGATTAAAAAGGTATAATTGAGAACTTGGGAAACCGAGTGTTGAGCCTGTAAAGGTTGGGATGTGCGAACGGAACAATAACGGATTGATTGTGGACACGTGGTTGTCCAAGTGAGCTGGGGATGTTGGGAGTCCAGTGGTTGGACTTGACATCTTGTTGGGAGCATGTCTGTTTCCAACATGGTTGGAACCTTAGTTTTGGGGAAAGTTGTGATTGGGGAACGAGAGTGGTGCTCGTTTAGGTGATTGGTATTTCGAAGTCATTGGAGTTGACTTCTTGTTTTCTGCCCTGGCAGACTTTGACTGTGGTTACCAGTACATTGAGCGTGTATTGGTTGGTGAGCCCATGTGTGTTATGGGGTCATCAGGGGGAGTTGCGTAATCAAAACTAGGAAAACGAGATTTCTCATTTTCTACTTGTGGGCAGAGGATGTTGTGAGTGCAGTGAGTTTTGTTGCATCCACGTAGGATGAGTTTTGGTGCCATCATTTTGGATCATCCTTGGTTTTTCCTAGGTGGAATGACAAGGATTGATACGAACTTGGGTATGTGAGTCGTAAATGACGGGGTTGAACTTCTTTTCGAAGTGGGGCCCGTATGGTATTCTACTCGGGTGAGTAGGTTTTCAAGGTAGTTGAATTTTGTCAACCTTAGACATGTGGGGGTTGGATTGGCTTCCCTATGAAGTCAATCAATTGAATTGAGCGAATAACCGATAGGTTCGGTTTTGGTGTGTCTTGGTAAATGTGAACGAGATTTCGGAATTTGGAATCGAATTTCTGGGTGACGATTCAGGATTCGATTTTGGAACTTGAAAGTATATTTCTGGATTTGGGTACGGAATGATTATTCCAAATGCTAGCTTACGGAATAATGATTTCGGATTCGGATTTGGAAATGAATTAAAATGTGATGTCTGGGTTTGGATCCGGGATTTCTTACGAAATTGCGGATTTGGATTCGGAATCGGAATTAGAACTAGATGATGGGTGGAGTTTCATTTTGTCTCATGCTGGATTGGGCAAATGTACTCCATTATTGGAACGCGTTCCGCTATGACCTAGGTGGTTGTAGTCTGGTCATTAGATAGATGTGTGTACTCCGTACATGGTTCGAGGTACAATACCTTGTAGACTTGTGATGTCTAGTTACGGTATACGGGATATACCCGAGGTGTGTTGGTGAACGTGTTGGTAGTCGGATTGGTTCCGATACCATGGGATTGGTTGTGGACCGGACATTACTATGCAATGGGTCATGGTATTTCCGATGTGTTTAATTACACACAGATCGTGTGAAAGGTCGGTAAATGTTTACTAAGTCAAGTACGTTGGTGGCATGTGAAGCCATGAGTGAGTCTAGTGTCAGTTTTCGACTGACAACAACTGTGTGGTGACAGATTGTCAGGATGTGTCAACATAGATGGTTGAGTGGGGTCAGCTGACTCCTAGTGGGAGTGGGAAAGGAACCGTCGAGTTGTTGCGTCAACGAGAGGGTTGATTTGACAAGTGGTGTCAAATTCGAAACAAGTAGTTTCAGTCATTCGACGGGGTCGAATGTAGTCGTTGCGTTTTGAGTACTAGTGGTACGTTTGGGTGTAGACAAGTTTTGTCTAAGTAGCTGGTGTACGGGTGTACACGTGTTGCGTGGTCGATTCCACTTTCCATGGGGTGTTTGTGGAATCAGGGTAGTCGAGTTTCGAGAGCGAAACTTATTAAGGAGGGAAGAACGTTTGAGTTTAGAGCGGTTGGAATTTCGAGGACGAAATTTATTAAGGAGGGAAGATTGTAACGACCCGTCCCGAATTCCGGGATTAGTTTAGTGACTAATCTCGATTAGTGAGGTTCAACGGTGCTTAGTAGGGCGGAATCGGACAAATTGTGCAAAATGACCATTTTGCCCCTAGTCGTGGGCAAAATGTTGACTTTTTGATCGGGCGGTCAAACGGACTTTGACCGATGACCGTGACGTAGTTCGGGACGTCACGAGTTCATAGACAGGTGGCACGTTCGATTCCGACATTCGTAGAGAAAGTTGTGGCGTTCGGAAGTTGAGGGGTATTTTGGTAATTTCGAGTAATAGGGGCCAAATGTTGAATTTTTGACCGGGAGGTCCGATGGACGAGGGCCAAGGACCGTTTCGTAGGTATCGTCGATACGAATCCAACGACAGGCGGCATGCCGAAATCGGAGATTCGACGACGACGTTATGGTCAAGGAAACGAACTAACGAACCGAGGCTCGGATTAAAATAATAATATAATATTGAATAGTGACTGTTGACTGTGCACATTCGGATGAGTGACAAGTGTCACCCATCCCTTGTTTCCAGCTCCTTGTTTCCCTCCAAACATCATCATTACTACATCATCATCATCTAATCCACCATTTCCCCTAAATTAATCCTCTTTGTCTTCAAACCGTGCACAAAATTGGGGGAATCAGATTGGGGAGATTTGGCTCCCTTCTTCTGCTGTTCTTGAGAGAAAATGAGAGACTAATGGATTGGGATACCAAGGGAAACGCGAGGGATTGAGTGTGGGTTGAATTTTGGATTTTGGATTTCGGGAAAATTAGAGGGAAAATTCGAATTGGAGGAATTAGGCGGTGAGGATCGCAATTGAGCTTACCTTCAGCTTCCTGGGATCACAACGATCATAATTGTCGAAGAAACGAGGTGAATTGGTGCTGTTTTGGCTCTGATCACACTTGGTGACAGAGGAGGAAAATCGAGCTCGAGTCGTGGAATTGGAGGCTTCGTTGGATGAAATTGAGGTGGGGAAACTGCTTCTCATGATCCCACGATGCTTCTGGGTTCATCAATTGAAAGAAAACGGTTGTGGTTGATGAAACTCCATGGTTGCACAGTGGACGGTGTTCGAGCTTGAGTCGTGGCGATTGAGCGCAGGATTGATGCAATTGATGTGGGGGAATTGTTCCTCATGGTCCACTGATGCTTCTAGTTGATTCAATTTAAGGAAATCAATTGGAATTGAAGGAATTCCATGAACGAACAGTAACCGGAGTGTTCTTGGTGTTCATCATCGAATCGTGGAATTGTAGGTAAGGATTTGTGTAATTGAGTTTACAGACCTGTAATTGAACTAAGAACGAAACTAACTGATTGATCAATTGAAGGAATTAGGATCGAATTGACAGAATACAAACCGGGTCGTGTCGCGGGCAGTTTGGACCCGTTTACCAGAGATACGGGTTAGGCTGGTGACACTGTTCACGGCGCGTGGATTTCACGCGCAGCCACTCACGGCGGCGCGTGATGGCGCGTGGGCACGAATCTCGAGGTGAGGTCAACATGACTTCTGTCCTATTTAATGTAACGAACATTTTGGAATTGGTTTCGTGTCGATCGGACACCGTCTCGATAGTGTTCGGGATGTCCGATGGTTTTAAATTAAGTTTAAAAATAAGTAAAAATTCGGGAAAATTACGGGACTTTGATAGGATGTTAATGATGAGGTTAGTGACCCTCTAATGTGATTTGGACAGGATTGGGAGTCCCGGTGATAGTGGTGTGGCCCGGGAGGGCCAGTGGCACGCGTATCGAGGCATACCGTTAAAACGGTCTGTGAGTGGACTTTGGTTTTATAAATTCTATGCATGCTTAAATGTTTTATATGGATTATGGTTGTGATTGTATGATGTTGATTTGGTTGTTGGTAAATTGTACGGTTTCACGTATTTCGAGTCGATTTACGTGCTTGCACGTAAATCGAGATTTTCCGGTTTTACATGGATTTTCCATATTTAAGACTTGGATATAATGTGATGAAATGGTTTTGAAATTGGAAATATGAACTCGGGCTTGAGGCCCACTCGTTTTGGAAATTTCGGACTTGGAGTCCATTTGAGAATCGGGCCGGGGTCCCAGTTGGTTAATGTAATCGGGCCAGGGGCCCAGTTGGTATGAAATCGGGGTGAGACCCATTTGAGTTGTGTTATCGGGCCAGGGGCCCAGTTGGTTTACAAATCGGGCCGTGGGCTCAGTGGTTCATAAAATCGGGCATGAGGCCCAGTTGGATTATAAGTGTGATTTCGGGTCAGGGACCCTATGTTTAATAAATGTGATTTCGGGTCAGGGACCCTATGTTTAATAATTGTGATTTTGGGTCAGGGACCCTAAATGGAATTACATGGTTTTTTGGAAATTTCGGGCAGGGCCCAATGGTAATGATGTGATAAAAGGATTTAATAAAACTGTTTTCCATTTACCATCTGGATACAAGGATATATGATGGTCTCCTCCAGATGTCTGGGACACTGGGGAAGTCACGGTGCATTACCTGCGAGGGGTCATTATACGGAGCAGCTGGACCGTATGATGACTCAGGAGCATGATTGCTATGATCGACGTCTGGGACGTCAGACATCAGGGATGTCAGAAATATGGACCCGGAGAGACCCCGGGCAGCACGCGTAGCTTATAAAACCGTGAGATATGACGTCAGGGACGTCTAGCATCAGGGATGCTGGTGATGGTAATGGTAAAATACGAATTAATGAAATGGCTTTCCGGGTGGATTTGTGATTATATGATTTTAATGGATTGATGTTCATTTATGGTCGTGGGTGGTGACCCACATGGTTGTTTATGTGTAGTTGCGGTATTCCACAGTTTTGGGCTGAGTTCCCACACTTGGTTTTTGGTTAACGGTTTTTGGGCTAAGGCCCTAATGGCTCGGTTGAGCAAACGTTTTGGTTACTGGTTTTCGTGGCATGCATACGTTTTTATTGGAGGGCATAAATGTCTTATAACTGTATTTGATAAACTTATTGGTTTTTGTCCACTCACAACTTTTGGTTTTAATGCCCTTCAGGTTGATCTCGGATGCGATTGCAGCAGAGACTGGGACATTGCACACCTCCTCCATCGATCCTTGCGCACTCTGGATGCCCCGTTTGGGCAGTGGCTCTTGGTCATCCTTTGTCTGACACCCCTTGTTGGACAGGAGCAGGGCACATTCCATGGTAATCCCGGGGGGATTGGGATGGGTCCTGTCATTAGGGCATATATGGAAGTTGAAAATGGTCCAATGGAAGATGACGATGATGATGGCATGTTGTCACCTAGGATTGGCACTTTGGATGACCTTATTGATGATGAAGATGCAATTCCTAAAAAAAAGGTCTAGGAGGAAACCTGTCCCCAAGTGTAGAGAGTTTGTTCCTAGTCTTGACATGCAAAATCCTAGGTTTGAGTTAGGGCTGAAGTTCCAGAATGCTGCTACATATAGAGATTGTCACGACCCAACCCTCATCGGTCAGGACCCGACTCATCTAGCACGATATTGTCCGCTTTGGGCCTTCTTGCCCTTGCCCTCACGGTTTTGTTTTCGGGAGCTCACGGTGCAACTTCCCAAGGGGTCACCCATCATGGAATTGCACCAGCCTCAACTCGCTTAACTTTGGGGTTCGAATCCCCCCCAAAGCCACTTGAGCTCCCAAAAGGCCTCGTGCTAGATAAGTGTGTGCCTACACCTTTAAGGCACACCCCCATTCATTTCCCAGACCATTCCCCCCTCGCAGGAAAGTGGGATCATTCACCGTTCCCTCCAAGACACGGTTCTTACAATCCACCCCCCTTATGGCCCAGCGTCCTCGATGGGACACTTCCCGGTCGGGGTTTGGCTCTGATACCATTTTCATGATTTCTGATATGCATGCATGTTTGTGAAACTGGAGGGTAGGAATGTATTTTGTTAAATGTATTTCTAAAACTTTGTTTTGTCTACTCACACCTTTTCTGTTTGATTGACCCTGCAGGTCGTGGCGCGATGATCGAGGCTGATCGGGAGGTGGAGGCATGAGTGGGCGCAGGTACAGTTATCCCTTGTTTGGTAAGTGCTGAGGGTAATTTCGGAACTTCAGTTGACTTGTCAAACGGGAGCAGGACTGGGCACGGTTATCTAAGTCCTTCGGGCACGAGTCCTGTCAAAGATGCAGTAAGAAAGTACTCTGTAATGCAAGGAAGATAGCTAAAGTTCTTCAGAAATCAACCAGATCGTGTGAAGGTTAAATGCTATACTAAGTGTCCATTTGTTATTTTAGCATCTTCAGTGGAAGGGGGAAAGTGTTTGCAGATGAGGGAGTTGATTGAGGAGCATGTGTGTGGCACAGGGACATTCAATAATCATGCTAATGTCAAGTGGATGGTAAGGCAATATGCTAGGCAGTTGTCAAGTAGCAAATGGGAGTTTACAGAATTTTAAGATCTTATCTGTCTTGAAACTGGCTACAGACCATCAAGAGTCACATGTTACAGGGCAAGGATCATGATTCAGAATCTCGTTGAAGGGTCATGTCAAAGACAGTATGAAATACTTGGAGAATACTGTCTTCAATTGTCGAAGACCAATCTAAGGTCAACTGTGATTGTTATGTCCGAGTTGGAGTCTGATGGGATAGCCAGATTTGAGAGGGTATATGTTTTCTTCAAATCCTGCAAAGATGGATGGGTGAACGGTTGTAGACCGTTTATAGGGATAGATGCATGCCATATAAAAAGGATTCACCCGGGCCAACTTCTGGCAACAGTAGGAGTTGATGCCAACAATGGGATGTTTCCCGTGGCATATGCTATATGTGAGGTGGAAAATTACAGTAGCTGGAGGTGGTTTTTGGAGATCTTGCAAGACGATTTGAATATTCGAGTTAGCAAGGGGTTGTTAGTTATGACAGACAAGCAGAAGGGACTAATTGAGGCAGTTAGTCAGACTTTTCTTAATGCAGAGCACTGCCATTGCTTAAAACATCTGTATGAAAACTTCAACCAGACATATAAGGGGATGGCCCTTAAAGAACAGATGGATGCAATTGCCACAACCATTCCTTCGTTTCAGGAAGAGATGAGGAAGATGGAAGATATGAGTCCTGGTGCAGCTAGATGGATAAAAGAACGTGATGCTAAGCAGTGGTACAAATCCCACTTCAGGACTGATTTCAAGTGTGAAATTCTCCTAAACAATCTATTTGAGGCATTCAATAAGGCTATTGTGCCGTATAGAGCCAAACCTGTTTTTTCTGTCTTGAACGAATTGAGGCAGTACATCACTGCCTTGCGGACTAGGAGACGTGATCAAGGTCAATTGTGGCATGGCCACCTAGTGGGCAAAAGGATCCAGGCCCTGTTAGAAGATAATAAGATGAAAGGGCATAGGTTGATTCCCACTCATTGTGGGAATAACATTTTTGAGATCATTCATCCATTCGGACGAAGATTTTCAGTGGACTTGAATCTCCAAACCTGCTCCTGCCGAAGATATGACCTTAGTGGAATCCCATGTGCTCATGCATGCAGTGCAATAAGCCGGTTTAAGGGAAATCCAGAGATGTTTGTCCATCATTGTTATAATCATGATGCGTATACGAAGGCATATGAAGGGATCATTACACCATTGCCTAGTGAAGACCAATAAGAAAAAGTTGGGGCTCCACCACTCAAGCCTTCTAAATATCACAAGCAGCCCGGGAGGTCGAAGATAAAAAGGAAGTGAAGTCAAACTGAGAAGGCATCATCAAATCCTACGAAGTTGCCTAGATACCATTCCATGTTAAGGTGTGGCAATTGTGGGTCTGACGAACACAAGCGTCCTACATGCACAGAACCTGTAGATCCTACTAAGTAATGTTCAAGCGCAAGCAAGAACAAAGGAAAAAGACAGACGCAAACAGAAAAGCACATACTGGGAATGTGGCCGATGCACATGTATATTTGCTGTATTAGATGTATATTAATTGTATTAGATGTAGGTTTGATGGATTTGATGTACATGTTTGTATTTATGTTTGATGTATATGTTTGTATTTATGTTTGATGTATATGTTTGTATTTATGTTTGATGTATATGTTTGTGATTAGTGTTTAAGGTATGGGGACTGCTTATGTTTATGATTAGATGTCCTTCATTTGATGTATATGTTTGTGTTTAGGGTGTGAGGAGTGTTGTATATATGTTTATGATTAGATGTCCTTCATTTGATGTCATTTGATGTATATGTTTCTGTTTAGGTTATATATGAGTTGTATATCTGTTGTGGGCCTGTTAGGATGTATATTGGATGTATATGTGGTGTATTGGATGTATATGTGCTGCTTTTGGGTATTTGTACTTATTTTTCTTGTTTATATAGTATGGACAAGTTCCAGTAGCAAGTGAAGGTCCAGCAGCTGGCCAAGTTCCAGCAGCAAGTGAAGTTCCAGCAAGCTAAATGACAGGACCCATCCCAATCCCCCCGGGATTAGTGCAGGATGACCCTGCTCCCGTCTGACACGAAGTGTCAGACAAGGGATATTTCCGACCTTTGCCCTCTCGGGCTATCAGAGTGCGCAAGGATCCGGAGAAGGCATGTGATATCTCGGTCTCTGCTACAGTCCACATCCGATGTCAACCTGAAGGGCAGTTAAAACATTAAAAACTGTGAGTGGACAAAACAAAAGTTTATAAAAACATTTAATAAGACATTTGTACCCTCCACTAAAAGCATGCATGCATTCGAAAACCATTTATCCAAAACAAACCATATATGGGACTAAGCCCAAAGCAGATATAAACCAAGGTCGAAAGGACCACAATGACAACGACCATACGGGCCACTGCCCAAATCCATAAGGGACTCGGCCCCAAATAATAAAGAAACCAAGTACACGAGCCACTGCTCAAATCCTGTGCACACCTGTGCACACCACATATCATATATCATATATACATATAAGTCACACAACCAATCCTGTCACGGTATCCAAAGCTACGCGCGTGCTACCCGGGTCTCAATCCGAGTCTTCTCAAAGTCAAGGTCAATGTCCGCAGACCACTGACCCTACCCGAGGTAATAGTAACCATAGCCTTCCTGAGAGTAAGGAACCCAACTAGGGGGTGACTCCACTCAGTCGGTGCTTCGTGACTACTCCGGGGTCCACCCAGGCCAACGACCCTCCCCGGAGGAGATAATAGAAGTAAAGGAAGGTAGATGAACATATATATACATAACATAAACATTCATGACCGGTTCCCCTGAACCGTCATGATCCATAATATCCATAATCAGGTAACATGCCGGTTCCCATAAACCGTCATGTACCGTAATAACATAACCAGGGTTCATGCCGGTCCCCATAAACCGTCAAGAACCAGAATAACCTGACAAAGGTTCATGCCGGTTCCCATTAACCGTCATGAACCACAATGACCTTTCCAGAGTTCATGCCGGTTCCCATAAACCGTCATGAACTTGGAAATCCACGTAGGGTCCCTGACCCGAAATCATAAACCATAAAGTAACTGGGTCTCGTGCCCGAACATTTGACTCAACTGGGCACCGTGCCCGATATCTAAGGGTCAGTCACGACTCCGATCATAGTGATGCGTGCAACCATCCATCCAGGACCGCTCTCAATCCTGGTATGTCGCCGTGAACGAATCAACCGACGTGACCACCACAAGATCATGGTGCACTCCTCACCGATCGCTATCCTTAACCGTCAGCACTCCGAAGTCGAGCCTCCCCAGGCTGCCCGACCACGAATCGTGCATCGTGACCTCTCCGGAAGGAACACATCCCAATCCGGAGGCGAGCGTCGTATCGTCGATCGCCGTGCACATAGTACCCACCGCGACCACGATTTAGACCCGAAGGTCGTAAATAGCGTCATATGCCCGAGACAAAACCAAATGGGTCTCATACCCGAGTTTATCCATTTAGAAATCCAAAATCAATAAAGAAATACAGACCCGTATAAGCACCATATAAGGCCGAAACCTCAAAATACGTGCTTATACGTAACCACATACAAATGCACCCATGGCATCATCAAACATGTAATAAAACATATAATAAACATTTATGCATGCACCAATTTTAAAAACAAGGTCCACTCACAGACCGTCCGAGCTGCCGCCTCAATTTGCGTGCCATATGGCTCCTCGAGCCGATCACCATCACCGGGACTCCCAAACCTGTCCAAATCGTAATATAAGGTTACTAACTACTTAATTAACCTCCTACCAAAGCCCCGTAATTTTTCCGTATTTTTAACTATTTTTAATCCCGAACCTAAACCTTCCGATGCCCTGAAACATATCGAGACGGTGTACGATCGACACGAAACCAGTCCCAAAATGTTCGTTACATCGAATAGAAGATTTTGTATGTTGGAACCTTCCCCAAAATATCCCGCACGCGCCCGCACGCGCCCGCACGCGCCGCTTGAAGTGGCTGCGCGTGGGTCTCACGCGCCGCTACAGTACCCGTCTTCTCCAGCGATCGAACCGGTCCTGCCTGCGCAGCCGGTCCAGCCGAACCGGCGTAGCCGGTTCAGGTGTTTTCCCGTCTCCATTTGGTCCGATTCCACCCCAAAACAACCCTATAATTCCTATTTCGATCCTAGGAGTACGTTTGGATCATCAAAACGAAGAAAAACACGTAGAACCCGAGGTTTGATTCTTGAACCTCACGGCCCAAAGTTTCCCGGCCGCCCTCACGGCCTCCTCCACCGTGAACTACCCTCCAAACCGTCCTAAAATCATCCTAGCAACTCCCTAATCATCTTCCAATCACCCATAACAAACCATAATGTCCTATTCGAAAAAAATGGAAAATGGGCATTAGTTGGGTAATCGGGTTACCTGGGCTTCACGGCCGTGTGCGGCGGTCCAGGTGCTCCCAGCCACCGTCCTTAGCTTCCTCAGCCTCTCCCTCACTCTCTAGTCTCATTCAAGATTGGATGGAAAGGATTGGATGGGTTTGGGTTCAAACTGAGATCGGGGAAATGTTTGAAATGGAAGAAATGATCGATGAAGAGGCAGGTGAGATGCATGAAGGAAAAATGATGTCCATTGGATGGGTGACACTTGTCACTCATCCATTGGGCATCAGGACAAATATCTGGGCTCACTAGAGACAAAACTGCACTTTTGTCTCGTAAAACGCGTCGTCGTGAATAGTAACTTGGAACTTCCGTGAACCGTAACTTCGCCGTCGAACGTCCGAATTCGACATACCGCCTGTCTACGGATTCGTATCGTCCTTATCTACGTAACGGTCTTCGGCCCTCGGCAATCGGACCTCCCGGTCAAAAAGTCAACTTTTGACCTCCTATTCACCCAAATTACCAAAATGCCCCTAAACTTCCGAACGTCATAACTTCTTCCTCGAATGTCGGAATTGAACGTGCCACCTGTCTATGAGCTCGTGACGTCACGAACTACGTCACGGTCATCGGTCAAAATCCATTTGACAGCCCGATTAAAAAGTCAACGTTTTGCCACCACTAGGGGTAAAACGGTCATTTCGCATCGTTCGTCCTATTTCACCCAACTAATCACGGATTAGCCTCACTAATCGTGATTAGTCACTAATGTAATCCTGGAATTTGGGACGGGTCGTTACACTAAATTCCGGCTGCACATACCTCTTCACCTGCTACAACACCAACTAGAACAAGACAAAAAAGGTCTGCAAGGAAAGTCAGTACCCATGTTAGCCTACCTGTGCATGAAGCCCAACTGCAAGAACATAGTCCAGTTGCCATTTCCTAGGGAAGAATGATCAAGTCACCTGCAAATTCAAAACGGATGACAAAGCGAATGCCACCTCCAAAGCCAAAGAAAACCAACAAAGATTGCCTCAAGCAAGCAAAGGAATTGCTACCCAATTGGCATCATTAGTAGATTTTATAAACTTATGGTGTTTGGACCATTTGTTTACTAGACATTCCAATTTTTTGTAATGGTGCTGTATTGATAAAAATTTGAACCATTTGATGTAATAGTCAAGTTTTTGCAGTGCCTTCGTTTGGAATCGTAATGGTGAAAGTATTTAGTTCTAACCTCCAAATGAAGTTCATCACATATTTCAAGTTCATCACATTTGCATTGTCCACACACATTCATCACATTCCCAAACCAAGATCACATAAACTCATCACAAACATTCATAACATTCACATTCATCACAAAAGTTCATATCTTACAAAAGAAGTTCATATCTTACAAAAAAAGTTCATATCTTACAAAAGAAGTTCTACCAATCTACCTCATACCAATCTACCAAAAGAAGTTCACATTTGCACTGTCCACTAGCTCTACCAATCTACCTCATACATAACAATTCAGTCCAAGCTGAAAGTCGTCTTAAGGCAATCCTAAGCCTAAACATATATAAGCCCTAGGATAAAGCCAATCAGTACAACCCAAGTCACCATAAGGGCAATTCTAAGCCTAAACACCTTCCTCTTCTCATTCAGAAATTTCTTTTCCCCAACGTCAAGCTTCCGAAGCAGCCCGAGAATTATTTTCGTCGACCTTTTGCACATTTTTGGGTCCAACCACTCCCAAAAGTCACACCCTTTGCCACAAGATCTCTGCCACCGAACCTGCATTATCAAACCCATCAGTTACCCAAGTATCAAACGGCTACAAACTCAGAATTTATGAATTCATTCCAAAAATTATCAATTAATTTGCAACAAGTATCAAACGGCTACAAACCAATCAATTATCAATTAATTTTAACAATTCCTAATCTCTAACCCAGAATTTATGAATTCATTCCAAAAATTCCAACAATTATCAATTAATTTGCAACAAGTATCAAACGGTTACAAACCAATCAATTATCAATTAATTCCAACAATTCCTAATCTCTAACCATCAGTAAAACCATAAATTCAAACCATCCACATTATCTGTAAACCCAGAAATTCAAACCCAGCAATGCAAACCCAGAAATGCAAGCCAAATTGAGAGGGATAGCCTTCTTACCCGAGTATCTGCACAAACGAGAAACTTCCTCCCTAGGCTATCATCTGTCCACGAAGTCTTCATTGTGGCCACCTTCCCACAAAAACATCTTCAATAATCTTCCGTTCCTCGACTCTCTTCCATACTGCCACCTTCCCACGAAATCTTCATTGCTGCCACCATTCAATATCGCTTCAATCCCCCTCTTTCAAGTCGCACTCCCAACCCAATCGCAAATCCCGCACTCCCAACGCAACTTCCCACGAATTCGATCCTAACAATTCCCCCAAAATTTTGAAACCCTAGCAGAGGAATTATCCCCAATTTGAATTCTCTCAATGTTTTGATATCCCTGGTACACCTCCTTTTACAAGTCCTCATCTACTCAGCAAATAGTGATCCACGTCTGCAAAGAGTGCTCCACATCTGCAAACATAAACGTCGTCAAGGACGGCGTCAATGAAATGGTGCAACAGTATTGACGATGCTACCGTTCCCGCGACACAATGAGGCAAATTTCCGTTCCTGGTGCATTTTGAGAATTCGTGGCGTGTTCCTGGTGCAAACAGTGTAATGAGCCTAAAAAAATATACAATATTAATAGTAGGATTTAATGTCAAAGTATGATAGGTGAAATATATATTTAATTGATATATAAGAAAATTAAATGCTGATTTTTAATTGATGATATAGGTTAAATAAACTACCGTACGATTTCAATTTACGTATATGCATGGAAATTATGTCAACCACAATAAAATATATATAAATATAGTCTGATCAATATATATAGTTGCAACAGATGAAGAGAATATTTAAGGAATATATTTTATATATATATATTATGGCAGTATAGAATTAGTCCTTGGAAAATCAGAATAATCAGGAACATTTCCATCTGTAATTTCTTAAAAAAAAAACTAGAACATAATTATGAGCACAAATTGACCTAATCTGGAAAATCGATTTGGTTTTTGAATCCCAAGAGAACAGGGTCATAATCTCATGATGTCTTTTCTTTCTCTCTCTCGCGGCTTGAAATTGAAAGTGACACCACCTTATTTTTCCATTAAAGACCTAATTATACCCACCACCCTTTACTTCATTCTGTGATCACTTCCCTTCATAAATACACCATCATTTCCATCCCCTTCCTAATTTCTTTTCTTGCCACTGTACTCAACTCTTTTTTATGATCAAAACTCTAATTCTCTTCTTCATCTTCTCCAACCTCTCTCTCTCTCACTCATGGCTCTATGGTTGCATGAAATATTGGTGCGACTATGGTTTTTCATGGGTCTTTTGATGGATCGTCACCTTCATCATCCACAAAATAGAATGACGGTGGTGAGGTTATGGTAGTAGATTTCACGGCGATATCTCTTCTGAGCTTTGTCTTATCTTATTTCGGTTTTATTTCTTCAAACTCCACGAAGAATGTTCGAGTTTTCTTGACCTTGCAAGCCCGAAAATGTGGAGATGCAAGTCAAAATCGCTCAATTTGCAAACACATCGGTCGAGTTCGTGGTCCTTCTCCTCCCTCTTCTATCCCTCCTGAGCTAGCTGCCGCATCGTTTGCTAATTAAGATGATAATTAATTTGCAATATATATGTATATATATATATATATTTGTTTTTCCTACATTGTTATGTTTAATTAGGTTAATGAAATCTTTCAAACCTTTATCCTTTTCAGCATTACTATTCTGTGCAATATATTTTTGAGGATCCATTTAGAGATTTACTGCTTGTGGGTTAATTTCGTTTAGATCTGCTACCTTTTAATCCAAACTTCACATACTTCCTCTTCGTTTATTTATTATATATAGTCAGTGCAAGCACTATTTGAATTTAATCTAAGTTGGAATATTCAGATTATCTTATCCTTTAATATCATCTGGTTTACATCCTTAATTGATTATATAATAATCTCACGAAAAAGGAGCTAGCTTTCGTTGTTACTGTGCTGCTGCTTAAATTTAAGTAATGATGAATCGCACGTTTTTGGCATTTTACTTCATAACTCATTTCAACCTACCATAATATTTGAATCTGACAGTGAGCAAGTTCAAGAAAATTAAATAAATTAATGAGTTAGAGGGGATTGGGGATTGGCACGAAAAAATTAATTAAACGGAGGGATTTTTTCGCATACAGAGGGATAATCTAGTGATATTTCTATTTTAAATTAATTTATGATTTTAATTTCGATTTTCAATGATGATATATTAGTGTGGAGAAGTGCATTGCATCTACTCATTGAAATCCTTGTTTGAACTGTGTGTAGCTTTGACTGCACACATATTAGCATTGACCATTATGTCATCATTGAGTAACACTTAAAACCCGAGAGATTTCAAGTTTGATCATCGTGTTTTGGTATTTATCATTATGTCATTATTCTCGTGTTCATTTACTAAGTAACACTTAAAAGCATTTCACTTGTACTACAAATCTAATGAGATTTCTGCATACTACTGTATCGTGAGTTATTTCGAATTCAACTCTCGTGCAAAAGATGAAATTAATATGCACTTGGTCATTTTCTTAATATTCTTGTATAGGTAAAAAAAGAAAAAGAAAAAGAAAACTTAACCAAACTTTTACCTCTGAGGCTTAGAATAAGGTAGAAACCCAACCTTTAACCTGCTGATTGTTGGGCTGGGTTGAGACGTTTTTAGCCCAAATCCTACTTAAACTTAATCGAATTCTGGCCCACATCAATATAATTACCAAGCACACAAGATATTAAATAACTGTGGGCCTTTTTTATTTCTGAGCCCAACTAAATGCCTTGTAATCTCAGCCCAATTTTTCACAGCGCCGCTTGGCTACATGACCGTTGAATTTCACATTGACCTAAAGAAACACCACCGGAACTCTTCCACTCCCGTCTCCACGATCACTTCCGTAAGCACGAGATCTGATCCCCTGTGCCTCAGGGTTTCCATTACTATGGTGCCGGACCCCATAGTCATTTGATCCACGGTGCTGATGCTAAATTGCTGATCAAAGCTGATCGTACGGCCAATATAATTGGCCTGAATCAATATTTTCCTCGAAGAAAAAGTAAATTCAATTTGAAAATATAAAGACCATCAAGTAGCAAGTAGCAAGTAGCAACGCACACCCATATTAATTTTTTATTTTAGTTTTATTTTCCTAAAGAGGCTCTCTTTCCCTCCATGGTCTCGCCTTCTCTCTCGGAAGCCAATAGAGGGAGACTTCGCATTCTGTCACTCTCAACTCTCACTGCCTCCGAAAACCCTAGGGGCACCTACTTCATAGCTTTCCGAGGTACGATTCTCTCTCAAAACTGTTCCTTTCATGCTCTATTTCTTGCTCAGCATTTCTCCATTCTGTGCATGCTTCGGCTCTGTGCTCATTTCGTCTCAGAAATTTTGTTAGTGATTTTTTTTCCCGTTGCTGCATTTCTTTCTGGATTTTTTTAGAAAATTTCGCTTCTCGTATAATGCAATATCTGCGTTGTGATGTAATTAGTGTTGATTTTGTGAATTAATGTTTTTTTTTTGGTTTATTTATTTTTTAATTTTATTGCTCGTACTTTTTCATGCATTACACAATTTGTGATGATAGTGCTAATGCTTCACGAATTCTAATCTAAAATTGACATGCTCTCTTACCTTATACTTTTACCATACGTTTTTTTCCAATTTACGAATAATATTTATTTATTAATTTTCCTTATTTTGAGGCCTAATTGAGTTTTAGCAAGATTTCGAATTCTGTGAGTATTCCATTAGATTTTGTATACCTACATTTTTTTCACTTTCCGATGTTTGTTACTACATGCCTCAGCAAGTACCTTTAGTTCCATTTCCAAGGTATGTAACGTAAAAATTATTTTCTCTTGCTTCTATTGATGTTGTTGTTTCTTTCCAGGGACTTTCATCAATTAATATTATAGTTGATTAATACCTTTTGTTGTCAGTATTATATTAAACATATCTCCAAAGCTACAAAATTTTATCTCTTTTAGTTTATGGTTGAGCTACACTTGTAAAGTATTCTATAGATTTGGCGTCCTTTTGGTCATATTTTTCACTGCTTAATGTGTTTCTTCTCTTAATTATTCCTTCGAAGTTTACAAATTGTGTGATTACTTCCTGGTTTTTATGCTTGAGAATGTAAGTAGTGTGTTGGAAAGGGTAGTTAATCCATTGAATACTATTTAACCGGACTTGTATGTTTAGCCTTTAATTGGGAGAAGGAAATAAAACTCAAGGGATTTTTATCCTTAATTATTTGAGAGAAAATTGGACTGTGCTTGTATTTCTTAAGTATTTCCTATTTATGAACTTTATGGTGTGCTTGATTTGTTGTAGTTATTGGTTCTGACTGAAGCAGTACATTACGCATCGGAGCCGAGATCCAATCAATGTCATATTTTTACAGAACTTAGAAAGAACACCTCCCTAAGAAAATGAAACCTTGATTATTATCAAATGACTTACCATGTTAAACAACTCTAGGGAACTCTTGGTTCCTGCTTTGGTGCTTTTGGGTAGCTTTTTCCATGTGACTTTAGGAAAATCGTGATCATTTCACATCCTCTGTATGCACATTTGTTTCTATACGGTTTCATGGGAATGAGTCCATTCTTCACCTAACTAGTTTTATCTTCCTTGCTTTAAAGCGGTTGCAGGTCATAGTTTTTCATTGAGTAATGGAGGATGTAGGTGGTGCTGGAATTGCAGATGGGAACCAACATTCTCCCCTACCCCCTCCAACCTCACCACCTAATTTGAAGCCAGATCTAGTCACTCCTCTTAAGTATTCTATTATCAGTAGGCATGCAACTGGAACTACTGGGCGAACCATTCCATTGCTCACAAACCACTTCAAAGTTTCTATGAAAGTTCCAGATGCTGTATTTTACCAGTATTTTGTATGTTTACCTCATGCAGCTCTTCTGTTTCCTCAAATTTTAATTTATGCCATTACCAATTGCATAATGTCAGACTGTATGCAGGTTTCTATTATCTCAGAAGACAAAAGGGCTGTTGAAGGCAAGGGAATTAGGAGAAAACTTGTTGACAGACTTTTTCAAACATACTTTACAGAACTTGGTGGTAAAAAATTTGCATATGATGGAGAGAAAGCTCTTTACACAGTGGGTCCTTTGCCACGGAACAAGCTTGAGTTCACAGTTGTGCTGGAGGAGACATTTGCAAAGCAGTATGTTCTTCTGCTGTACCTTTCATGGCATTGGTTAAAATTTAATTTTTTTTTTCTGTTTCTTACAAAAAATTCATTTGTGTTGTCCAACCGGAATTCTTGTTTGTTAGTGAAAATGGAAGCCCTAGTGGGATCGAAATACGGTCAAGACGTTTGTATCAGTCAAGAACTTTCATTGTAGAGATAAGTTATGCTGCCCCAATTCCTCTGAAATCAATAACTCTTGCGCTTAGAGGTGCCGATACAGATGATACTCGTGAGCCGTTGAGAGTACTTGATATAGTTCTGCGGCAGAAAGCAGCTAACAGGTACTTCCTTCACTCTCTTGTGTTGACTACATTCTTTTTCATCTGTACTCTGTATTATCCAAGCTCTTTCATTAACTTTGGCCATTAAATATGCACAGGGGATGTCTTCTAGTACGACAATCATTCTTTCATGATGACTCCAGAAACTTAGTTGATGTTGGAGCAGGTGTAAATGGTGTTCGTGGCTTTCACTCTAGTTTCTGTCCGACTCAGGGTGGCTTGTCCTTGAATATGGGTAATCTTGTGATTTGGTTTTTGTAGTCTGTATGCATAGTATTTTTGTTACTTATTCTGCTGATATTGTTTCCATTTCTTTCTTCAGATGTATCAACAACAATGATTCTGACACCGGGACCAGTTCTTGATTTTCTGTTATCTAATCAGGATGTACGTGAAGCTCGCCACATTGACTGGATAAAGGTAAAAATGGAAACCGCTAATTCCTTAAGTAAAGCTTCAGATTAGCATCTACTTTAGTGTGTAAAATTTCATTCTCATGGTAATCTACAGGCCAAGAGAATGCTGAAAAATATGAGGATTAATGCACGACACAGTAACATGGACTTCAAAATAATAGGCTTAAGTGAGAAGCCATGTAATCAGCAATAGTATGTGATTATCTTCTAAATATAATCTGCCCCCTTGTTTGAGTCCAGATTCTTCCCATCTGAGATACTTCCTATTTTGTTGTTGTTGTTTGTATTCAAGTTTTCCTATGAAGTTAAAGGGTGGTGATGGCACAAGTGAGGGGCAGACTGTGGAGATTACTGTGTATGAATATTTCACTAAACAGTGTGGTATAAAACTTACCTCTTCTCAATACATGCCATGCCTTGATGTTGGAAAACCAAAAAGACCCAACTATCTGCCATTGGAGGTGTGCAAATTTCTGGTTTTTTGTGATATTTTTGTTTGTTATCCTTTATATTTTTGGAACTCCCTTCTGTAGATTATGATTTATGCCCCCTGATTCTCATTGTGCTTTAGCTCTGTTCGCTTGTTTCGCTGCAAAGGTATACAAAAGCATTATCTTCAAAGCAGAGGGCATCATTAGTTGAAAAATCAAGGCAGAAGCCTCAGGAAAGAATGCGAACTGTGACTGATGTGAGTTTGCAGGTCTCCGGATTGTGTTTTTTCCCTTAAATGTTGCTGGCTTATTTGGTTTTTATTACAGGATATGAAAAAATACCAATATGATGATGATCCTGTGCTTGCTACATGTGGTATTTCTATAGAGAAGGAATTGACTAAGGTCAATGGTCGCATTCTTGAAACTCCAAGGGTAAACAGTCACTTTGTATTTGGGGTATGTGTGTGGAGGGGAGAAGGCATGTGCGTGTAATGAGTGTGTCCTCTCACTCTGTCAACTACCTGCCCTCTTTTTAATCCTTTGTTTTCTATTGTAACAGCTAAAGGTTGGTAACAATGTTGATTGTATCCCTCAGAATGGACGATGGAATTTCAAAAATAAGGTATGGATTCCTTGTAAAAGCCATTGATTAGTTACTCTCTGAGAAAGAGATTCCACTTTTTTCATTTCTTTATTAGTACAATTCTAATAGGAGTTTGTTAACTGTGCTTAATGATGATTCCAATTCTCTATTCTACCAGACCCTTTTGAACCCTATCAGCATTGACCGTTGGATTGTTGTTAACTTCTCTGCACGCTGTGATACCAGTCGTTTCTCACGGGACCTTATTAATTGTGGGAGGACGAAGGGCATTGTAGGTTACACCATCTTCTAATTTTAATTTCTTGATGTATGCTGATTCTGATATCTTTCTCCTTCCCTACTTGTGCAGATTATTGAGCGCCCCTTTACATTAATTGAGGAAGAGGCACAATGTAGAAGGCTAAGTCCTGTTGCAAGAGTTGATAAGATGTTTGAACAGATTCTAGCTAAGCTTCCTGAAGAACCTCAATTTATTCTGTGTCTTACCAGAGAAAAAAAATTGTGATATTTATGGTATGGCTTTGTTAAATAATGACAATTGAACTATCACTTGATTTGATTATCTAATCAGTTTATGCTCTTATACATTTTAGAGGGCCTTGGAAGAAAAAAAATCTTACCGAGTTTGGGATTGTGACACAATGCCTTTCACCTTCCAAGATTACTGATCAATATCTTACTAATGTACTTCTTAAGATCAATTCTAAGGCAAGAAACTAACGAATGAATGTCTGATATTTCGTCTTTCATAATTGATAGACCTTATTGATTTCAATTGTTTATTGATTTTCTTAGCTTGGAGGAATAAATTTTTTGTTGGAAATGGAGAAGTCCTTCGGTATTCCTTTGGTAAATCATAATCCTAAGACTCCTACAATGATTTTGGGGATGGATGTGTCTCATGGGTCCCCTGGTCGATCAGATATCCCCTCTGTTGCTGCGGTAATTACAATCCCAGTTTCTTTTAAGACATCTATCAATCTGTGGTTGATAGTCATTCTGTTTATGTTAAAATTACTTTGAGTTGCAGGTTGTTGGCTCTCGAAGTTGGCCACTTATATCAAGGTACAGAGCATCTGTTAGAACACAATCTCCCAAGCTGGAAATGATTGATGCTCTGTACAAGCCACTGGAAAATGGGAATGATGGTGGTATTATCAGGTATTTAAGCAGGGAATTAAGTAACCATAGAAGTAGCTTGCATGTTATTATATGATGAATTAGAAAGATTTAAGAAAGCCTTGTGAAACTAATTTATATGAAATTATCACTTCCAGTAGACTGCTTAAGGCTGAAATTGCTTGCGTTGCAGGGAACTGCTTGTGGACTTCTATAAAACGAGCAACAAGCAAAAACCAACTCAGATTATTATCTTCAGGTATCATGACATTGATTGGTGAATTTTCTAGTTATTTTTTATTTGAAAAGAAGCCCTAATGATCCAGCTTTGGTTTTTTGAATGTTAGTGGATTCATTTCACACTCTAACTTGTGAGGTTTATAATTACTTGATCTTTTTCTTTTTTAATGAAGGATGTAGCTGACATACTTATATGCTGTTATATCCTTTCCCTTTCATTCATAAATAGGAGTTTCCCTAAAAAAAGAAAAGAAAATTGGAATATAATTAATTTTACGCTTGTATAAACTTCTGTGGGGTCTCTTAATCCAATTAGCACCTTTTCTATTTGCCTAGTTTGGTTTTTTTTTTTCTTTTTCTTTGAACTGGTTTAGGAGCAGAATTTATGATCACTGTCTTGTTTTTCCTCTGGTACTTGTAATGGGACTTGCCTTTATATAGCTAAGGGAATTATTTTTTGTGTTTTAGGGATGGAGTCAGTGAATCACAATTTAATCAAGTCTTGAACATCGAGATGGAACAAATCATAAAGGTTATTTAACTCACTTTTTTTCACGGAGAATCCAAAGGTTGATTACTCCAAGTGAGTTGAATGACCAATTTTATTATTGCAGGCTTACCATCACCTTGGAGAGGTTAATGTTCCAAAGTTTACTGTGATTGTTGCTTAGAAGAATCACCACACGAAGCTATTTCAAATGAATTCTCCCGATAATGTTCCGGCTGGTCTGCTACTTTCTCTTTTTTAGTTATTTATTTATTTTTTATTTCAATAGCTTAAACAATTTAGCTAGTTGTTTTTTATTCTTTTCCTCTCTTTCCTCAGGGACGGTTGTGGACACAAACATTGTGCATCCAAGGAATTATGATTTCTACATGTGTGCTCAAGCAGGAATGATCGTAAGCGCTCCGCAGCCCCCCTTCCCCAGTACATCAGTATATATATATATATATATATATATATATATATATATATATATATATGTATTTCACAAATTCAAGTTTCTAGTTTTCCCTTTATCATTTTATTGTCTTTTGTTTTGCTTTTTTAACAGGGAACCTCAAGGCCAGCACACTATCATATCTTGGTTGATGAGATCGGATTTTCTCCTGATGGCTTGCAAAACCTTATCCACTCCCTTTCTTACGTGTTAGCTTTCTGTTTTCAATCCCTTTCAAATATGACCTTTTTTTTTAAAACAGCCTTTTATTTGGAATTATCCATATATGCATTTTTTTTTTATTTCAGGTACCAACGGAGTACATCTGCAGTATCCATTGGTAAATTAAACATGCCTTTTCAATTAAACCTCCTTCTTTATTAAATTCTTGGCTTTCCAATGCATAT